>CM057455.1:559067500-561467500 GCA_016271365.2 Neoceratodus forsteri | reverse complement strand
AAATTCCCCAAAATGGCTGAGATATCCACCTAAGTTGAAACCACGCATTGCCTGCCATTATAAAGCTTACAGCATTTTGTTCAGTTCCCTGTCAACTTTTCAAGAGTTCAGACATGTTCCCGCTCCACAGAAGATCACAGTGCCAGCCCTCCAGAGGTAAGTATGAGGTGGGGGTGCAGGGAGGTGGGTTGTGCAGAGGGTGGGTGCAGGTTGGGGAAGGGGGTGAGGTGGGATGAGAGGTAAAAAAATGGATTTCAGGGACGAGTTTCTTTATTTACAGGTAAAAAAAATTATTTGGAGCACACTGGGGTGGGCTTCCAGTGCATCACAAGTTTGGGGGGATGTGATGCCGATGGGGATTGGGCACCTCTTTTGGCAAAGAAAGTGTGTGTGGGAGGGAGGAACATGAAGCCGACGGGCACTGGGCACCCCCGTCGGCAAACAAATTGAACTGAGGGGGACATGCCGACATGGGGTTGGGTATCCCCAATGTCAGCTTTGAGGGGATTGTGTGGTGGGCAGCAGGAGCCACCATATTTATTGGAATATTTCACAAGGAAAGTCATGTAACATAGCCTTGTCATCTGATGCTCCAGTGAGGAAAATGCACCTCATTGGAGCAGCAGATTTCTTTCAACTCCGTGGCTGTCTTTGAAACTGCTGCCATTGCTAGCATGCTTGCAAATTGGTGGCTGAGGAATACACCCACTAAAGCATTCCCTGCATTCTCCAACACTGACACACCTCTGAATGTGCTACTACCGAAAGATGTTGCTTGTGCACATGCAAGACAACATAAAAAGCAGGTTCACCAGATTGATAATAATAATAAACAAGAAACAGACCCTTACTGTCTTCCACAGCCCAAACACAGTAAAATTAATTTCCCTGGCCTCCCCACCCTCTGTCATCAACCCAGTCCAACCCTCCTCTCCCAAGCACCTACATTTTTATATGATTATTAAATTGTAAATAATCCCAGTGGGTGACCAGCACAACTCACCCACCTCCACTGCTGTCTGCCCTCTTCACATAATTAAAATGCATTTGTTTGTGCTAAACAAACATACGAAAAATCTGCATGTAGCTCACAACCCCAGCAGCCCCCTGCTCCATATAAACATAGAATATGACAGCAGAAAAGGACCACTTGACTCACTTAGACTGCTCATTTTCCTACCAACATAAGTTCCAGATCCTATATGATCTGCAGCTTATTTTCTCTTTCCTACCACTATGGTTGCCTTCTGTCTAGCCCATGCATTCTTGAATTCCCCTATTGTTGTGGCCTTTACTACCTCTGCAGGGAGGTTGTTCCATGCATCCACCACCCTTTCTGTGAAAAAATACTTTATCACGTTACCCCTGAGTCTCCCTCCCTTTATCCTTATACTGTGACCCCTTGTTCTTGCACATCTCTTTTTTCTGAAAGATGCTGCCCTCCTGAATCCTTTTTATCCCCTTGAGGTACTTAAATGTCTCTATCATATATCCCCTCTTGCTCCTTTCCTCAAGGATATACATATTGAAGTCATTCAGTCTTTCCTCATGTGTTTTCTGGTACATACCTTTCACCATTTTTGTAGCCCTCCTGTGGATCGCTTCTATTCTGTTTATGTCCTTCTGGAGATGTGGCATCCAGAACTGAACACAATATTCCAGATGCAGCCTTACCAATTGTCTGTACATTGGAAACACCACCTCCTGTTTTCTACTGGCGATGCCTCTCCCAATATACCCCAACATTCCTTTGTCCCTCCTCACTACCTTCTCACATTGCTTGGCTATTTTCAGGTAATTATTTATAATTACCCCCGATCCCTTTCCTTGTTTTTTGTAGTTAGTATCCCCCCATCCTGTATTCCTCTCCTGGATTCCTATGTCCCAAGTGCACCTTGCACTTCTTTGTATTGAATTTAAGCTGCCACACTCTTGTCCAGTCTTCCCCCTCTGGAGTGTCCACTCTATTGCAGATCTTGGTGTCATCCACAGAGAGGCTTACTTTCCCTTCTAGCCCCTCTGCAATGTCACTAATCAAGACATTGAAGAGGATTGGCCCCAGTACTGAGCCCTGCGGCACCCTGCTGGTCACCTTCCTGTCCTGGGAATGAACTCCTTTTACAATCAACCTCAATGTCCTGTTGCTCAGTCAATTTCTAACCCAGTTCACAACCCTGGGTCCCACTCCCAGACTGCTCAGCTTGTATACTAGCCTCCTGTGTGGGACGGTGTCAAATCCCTCACTAAAATCTGGGTAAGCCATGTCTATGGGCCGCCCTAATCTACCACCCTTTTCCCACTGGGTTCCACCACGCTGGTTAGACAACAAGGATGTTGACATCCCTCACAGCAACATAAATTTTCCAACATTGACAACATAGAATGGCAAATCTGTTGACAGACCACCATGGTTCCCCAAGCTCTGGGGCTTTTCTACATTGTTTGTGGGGGGGCTTTGCCCCCCCCACATCCCCCAGACTTGTACAAAATCAACTCAGGGGGGTGATTACTGGAGAGAGCCACTAACAGCGGGAATCACTGTACTGGAACAGCTCTCTGACAACCAGTTCGACACTGAGGATGTTGAATGGGTTGTATCGCTGTAATGGTTTTGCTGCCGGGGGTTCACACTCCCCACGGTATACAGTCACCCTGCCAAAAAAATCTATCAGATTTGTTTGACAATATCTACCAGTTGTGAATCCATTCAGCCTTGGGTCTTGTGCCCCGTTGGCCTCAAGATATGCTGCAATCCTTCCTTTTAGAATAGATTCCATCATTTTCTCCCTGATGTTGAACTGACTGGCCTTTAGTTCCCAGCATCCATCTTGCCCCATTTTTGTATAGCAGAACCACATTCACCCTCCTCCAGTCCTTTGGTTCCACTCCCTCCAGTGATTTGTTGTATGAGACTGTCATTGGTGCCCAGATTACCTCTCTGAGTCCTTTTAGTATACTGGGTTGTATTCAGTCTGGATCCATTGCCTTGTCCACTTTTAGTTTCGAGAGTTCCTTTAGGACACTTTACTCTGTGAATAGACTGGTGTCTGCCTCTTCTCCATGTGTGTTTTTCAATTTAATTTTGATTCCTCCTCTTCCCCTTCTTTTGTAAATACTGAGTCGAAGTATTTGTTCACAATTTCTGCTTCTTCTTGGTCCCCTCTGCACCCCCCCCCCACTTTATTTATCCTCACAATCCCCCAATTGATCTTTTCCCTTTCCTTAATGTACCTGAAGAATGTTTTGTCTCCTTTTTTAATGTCTGTGCTATTCTTTCTTCAGTTTGTGCCTTTGCATGCCTGAGTGATTTCCCCATCTCCTTCTGTTTTGCCTGATACCGTTCCCAGTCTTCCTTCTTCTACATTTCTTTGTACCTTCTGAATGGCTGTTTTTTTACCTAAAAGAGCTGGTGACATGCTCAGGAGAACTTTAACAAAACCTAATATTTAGACACAGTCCAGCTTGTATTTCTCATTAGTTCTACATTTATTTTCCCCAATATTTATTACTGAGGTCATCTGAATGAAAACAGGATTTTTGCTCCTGAAGAATTTGTCTATTCCTGCTGCTTTGCCCCTACCTTAAGTCACAGAGCACTACTTGTGATATCACAGTTACTCCCATGTCAACAGACTGTGATGTTACAACAGAGGATTATGACTTGAAGAAGGGAGTAAGCTATAGAGGCAGTTGGACTCCAAAGAAATCCTAAGGGATAAAGATCATATATTCATGCATATTTTCTTAGTAATAAACAATGGGGAGGAGAAATATACAAAATATAAATGGAACACAGGCAGAATTGTACCTAATTATCATGCTTTTTAAAGTTTTCTTTGAGGCATCAGTAGCTCTTTAACCTTCCCTGCCACTTCTTTAGAAACCCACCCTGCACCCATTTCTCAATTAGAAGATGACTAGCAGCACCTACCTTCCTTCAAAGCCAGCTGCTTTCTAAGGAATCAACTGAATTACAGAAATTAAGTGCACAAGTGCTTTCATTCACCTGATGGGGAGGCTCGGGGAGGAGCAGTAGCTGTTTCTTTTGCCATTTTTTTATTTCAGCAGGTTGGCCAAATAATTTCCCAAATACAAGTAATCTTCTATTTAGGAAGGGCTCCAAAATATCTGGGAGACCTACTATTTGTGGTATTTGAGAAATATTATTCTGCCCCTTCGCACCCCTAGTCCATACACTGCCATCTCCAAACTGAAAGTTTTGAGATGCATGTAAAATGGGCTTGCAACCCCTCACAATTCAAAATCAACAGACCTGTGATGCTGCACTCTGCCTTTGCCAACTTAAGGTCAAAGTCTTGAGTCTGCTCCATAATTCTGGTCTCTTACATTACAGCACATCTTTAAGTCTGCTTTCATCAGTGGCCAGCTACAAATTTAAAATGCAGTCTCTTAATTTCTGTCATATGGTTTAATTTCATGGCTATTGTTTTAAGGAAGTAGCTCCTTGTGGGCAAATATTTGATCATAATAGAGATGTAACCCCCTCAAAACAGAGTCCTTCATCCAGTTACAACATACAATTTCTGCAGGACTTGTAAAGTAAAAGTAATTAAGTAACATTTTATTTATATGGTGCCCAATCCTGGAGGCTCTGGGTGCCTTACAGGTAATAAAAGTAGGGTTAAACAGACAACATACAGAATATATAACTACATAATAAATTAACAAATCAATCAGTCATCTTAAAATCAGCAGAAACTTTCTAAAAACTCTTTTTTAAAAAGATAAGTCTTAAGGCCCCTTTTAAATTGTTCCAATGATAGGGCCTCCCTCAAAGATTTTGTAAACGAGTTCCAGAGGGCTGGACCAGCCATCTCAAAGGAGCGATCTCCTGAGGTTTTGGCCCCACCCTCAAAACCACTAGGAGGACCTTGGTGGAGCAGCAGAGGGAATGTACCAGGGTGTCAGGTGTTCAGTTCAGTTTAGTTTATTGTGTAGGGATAGCTTCCATTGAGCATGCTCATTCACAGGGAGGTCCCTGATACAAAGTAGTAAGCATCACAGACAGTCAGTGCAAGAATACATAATAGTAGCACAACAGGTATATCATGGTACATTGAGTAGATTGGTTGTAACAAAAATGTAGAGGCAAAAGCAGCACATGGCAGTAAGTTTACCACCATCTAATAAAAATCATCACAGACAATCAATACAAGCAGTACATCATAAAAGGGACTTGGCAAGGTTGGAGGAATGGTCAGACATATGGCAACTTAGATTCAATACAAAGAAGTGCAAAGTAATGCACTTGGGAAACAAAAACCCAGGAGAAGAGTACACAATAGCGGGGGAGGTACTAACAACAACAAACATGGAAAGGGACCTGGGGGTAGTCATAACAGATGACCCAAAGGTGGGTAAGCAATGTGAAAAGTTGGTAAGGAGAGCCAGGGGATACTGGGATGCATAGGAAGGGCATCACAAGTAGAAAAAGGAAGTGGTTATCCCTCTGTACAGACAGTTGGTGAGACCCCATCTGGAGTACTGTGTGCAGTTTGGAGACCTCATCTACGCAAGGACATAGACAGGATGGAAGCAGTCCAGAGGAGGCAACTAAAATGGTGCAGGGTCTGCAGCAGAAACCATATGAAGAGAGACTGAGAGAGCTTAATATGTATACTCTTGATGAAAGGAGGGACAGGGGGACATGATAGAAATGTTCAAGTACCTCAAGGGAATCAACAAAGTCCAGAAGGGTAACATCTTTCAGAAAAAGAGATGTGTAAGAACAAGGGGGCACAATTTAAAGATAGAGGGGGGACGGCTCAGGGGTAATGTGAGGAAATTTTTTTTCACGGAGACAGTGGTGAATACATGGAACAGCCTTCATGAGGAGGTCGTTGGGTCTAAAACAGTGGGGGAATTCAAAGATGCATGGGCCAGGCGCAAGGCAATTATAGTGGGGGGGTTGCAGGAAGTAGGCTGTTGGTTAACTAGAATCTTCAGCTTATCCAGTAGGTAGGGAAATGGGCAGACTGGGTGGGCCAAGTGGTCCTTATCTGCCGTCAAAGTGTATGTTTCTATGTTTCTAAGTTAAAAAAACAGCAGGGATATCATGGTACATAGAGTAGGTTGGTTATAGCAATACATAGAGATAAATTAGAAGCATCACTCAAAGTAAATTTTCCACCTCTAATAAATATGGGAGATAACAACTTAGGTAGAATGGACAAAAGGGAAGGAAGGAAGGAAGGAAGGAAGGAAGGAAGGAAGGAAGGAAGGAAGGAAGGAAGGAAGATGCATGCCAATATACACAGGAATCTACAAAGACAATAGGAGAGGGATGGGGAGAAGGTAGACCCATGAGACAAGCTACTGTACATGCAGTTGCAGGTCTCAGCAGTGATCTTATGTACTCTACCAACGAACACCATAACTGGGATAAGGGTATGGAGTTTTAGGTAGCTTGAAGCTTAGTCCAAAGGCAGGGAAGAGAAAAGCTTATGGATGCCCAACCAACCCATGTCCAATAATTTGGCACATTCAGAGTACCTTTCACAGGTACATAAGTGAAAAAAGAAAGGCAAAGGGAGAGATAGTGAGACTGAAGGGGTAGGATGGGGCCATGTGGAGGATGACAACAGTAAAGTTGACATATTGAACAGGTATTTCTGCTCAGTCTTTACTGAGGAAGAGGAAGGTAATGGGTCTGAAGGGAGTACAAGGGGTAGGAATGGTGCAGAAACGGACACAAGTCCCTTTACACGAGAATGGGTCCTGAAGGAACTGGAAGTAATAAGAGTTAATAAAGCAATGGGGCCAGATGGGGTACCCCCCAAGGTCCTTAAAGAACTAAGAGAGGTGGTGGCTGAACCTCTGGCAATCCTATTTAGCCGATCACTGGAAACAGGGGAGGTACCCAAAGACTGGAGGATAGCAGATGTAGACCCCTTATACAAAAGTGGGAACAAAGAGGAAATGGGGAACTACAGACCAGTCAGCCTCACCTCGGTAGTGGGGAAGATCATGGAAGCACTACTGAAGGAGAGCTTGGTGGAACATCTGGTTGTCAATGGACTACTGGACCCAAGGCAGCATTGTTTCACCAGGGGGAGGTCATGTCAGACCAGCCTCATTGAATTTTTTGACTGGGTGACTAGGGAGGTGGATCAGGGGAGGGCAGTGGACATGGCCTATCTGGACTTCAGCAAGGCCTTTGGCATGGTGAAACATAGATGATTATTACACAAACTGGGGAATATGGGTGTGGACAGGACAGTAGTGTGGTGGGTAGGTAACTGACTGGGCAGCAGGACACAGAGGCTGGTGGTAAATGGCTGTCACTCCACAGAGGGAAGAGTAACCAGTGGGGTACCACAGGGATCAGTGCTGGGACTGGTCCAATTCAACATCTTCATCAGTGACATTGTGCAGGACCTAGAGGGCAGAGTTTCCCTTTTTCACTGATGACACAAAGCTCTGTAACAGAGTAGACACACCAGAGGGTGTAGACAGAATGAGAAGGGACCTGCAGAAACTTGAAGAATGGTCAGGGGCTTGGCAGTTGAAATTCAATGCAAAGAAGTGCAAGATAATGCTTATGGGGCACAAAAACCCTGGCACAATATTGGGGGGTGAGGATATAGCATGCACCAAGCAGGAAAGGGATCTTGGGGTTATCATCTCTGATTACCTCAAGGTAGGGAAACAGTGTCACAAGGCAGCAGGTAAAGCAAAATAGGATGCTAGGATGCATAGGCAGGGGCATCACCAGCAGGAATAGAGAGGTCATAATTCCACTATACAAGACACTAGTGAGGCCCCACCTGGAGTACAGTGTACAGTTCTGGAGACCTTACTTACATAAGGACATAGACAAGGTAGAGAAGGTTCAGAGGAGGGCAACAAAGATAGTACATGGATTGCATCACAAGTCCTATGAGGACAGGTTGAAGGAATTGAATATGTACTCCCTAGAGGAGAGGAGGGAGAGAGGGGATATGATAGAGACATACAAATATCTTACAAGGAGGAACAGGGTATAGGAATACACTATTTTAAGCAAAAAAGATGTTCCAGGACTAGAGGACATGGGATGAAGTTGGAGGGAGGAAGATTCAGAGGAAATGTGAGGAAGAATTTCTTCACAGAACGGGTGGCAGACAAGTGGAACACCCTGCCAGAGGAAGCGGTTTGGGCTGAAACAATCATGGGATTTAAAAATGCATTGGATAGACATAAAGGAATTCTGACGGTCAGGATTAAAGGGCAACAGACTTCTAGGAAAACATAAAGTGAACTTACAAGCTCAAATGGGCAGACTGGGTGGGCCGTAGGCCCTTATCTGCCGATACTGCCTATGTATCTATGTATCTATGTAATATATGCACATTGTCTTAGGGTGTAGGTGCTAGTTGAGCGTGAGAAGAAGGCTGCTATATAAGGGGGTAGTTTATTGAGGAGTGCTTTATATGTCCAAGTATAAATGCGCACCAGGTGTATGGAGGTCAGATAGGTAGCCAGGGTCTGAGCCATATAGGGCCTTATGGGTGAGCTGACCATCTCAACACATGAGGGACAATTGGGGGGGCCCCAAACAAGAAGTCCACTGTGCAATGATCAGACCAAGTGACCCGATCAGTCCTGAGGTCAGTGACCTCAAGCTCCAGCGAGAAAAGTCCAAGGTGTGACCACGGTGATGGGTCGTAGAGACAACTACCTGTGCTAGGCCCAGAGATGTCATCTTCTGGAGGAGGCCATGTCCAAAATTCAAGGATTCATTATCTATCCAGGCTTTGAAGTCCCCCAGAATCAACCATCTAGGCAACCGCAACACCCTGTCGGCAACATAGTCCGCTACCACCTGCAGGAATTCTCCCCCCACCCTAGAAGACAGTTAATGAGGAGTATCCTGCAGCACACACCTGGACCCCCACGAACCACCACACATTCAAACAATGAGATAGAGCTTACTGGGTGCACAGAGAAGTTTAAGTTGGATCTAAAACAGAAGGCCACTCCCCTGCCCCTGCATTCTCCCCTTGAACAGTGCACTACTGAGTATCCTACAGGGATCGACGCTTCCAAAATTGGACCTGCATCACCCCCCCAACTGGATCTCTATAATACAAGCCAGATCAACAGAGGAAATCAAGTCAGCCATAATTGCAGTCTTGTTCCTTATTGACCTGGCACTACATAGCACAGCCCGAAGGGGACCAGTGGAGACTGCAGGCCCTCTAGCTGCCTGCCCATGCAGTCCAGTGGGAGCCCTGGGGATGGAAACCAACCACATTGGGCCTCTCTCATGGATCTGTTTAATCCTAGGGCACTTCTTGCTCCTAACCACCCTAATACTGTTCACCTCCACTGTACATGCAGCACCCTGCTGCCAGTCCACCCACCCCCCCTACTAATGCCCACCTCCCAACAGTGTCTCACTGCTACAACTGGGAGTAAAATCCACAAAAGGGCAGAAGTTATGCAGTAGGGGTGCCATGTAGATAATATGAGGGTCCTGGAACTCAAGTACATTTTATCAATACTGCTCAAAACAATATATACATTTAAAACTGTTCCTAAAACAACCTTAATTAAAAAGTCTAACCTAAACAAACATTCAATATTCACACAATAAATACATAACAAACAACCTAACCACATACAGTGACTTGCAAAAGTATTCAACCCCCTTGAAAGTTGACAGATTTGTCTGGATTACAAATGAGACTTACATATATTATTCCAGTCAGTATTTTTGTTGCAAACTCATATGCTCTAACAGTATATCCTCAAAGCCAAAATTAATTATCCGTCGGCACATCTTTTAAAGTAAATTAAAAACTACAAAATGCTGCTTACAGAAGTATTCAACCCCTACACATTAGTATTTGGTAGAGCCACCTTTTGCTGCAATAACAGTTTTAAGTCTTTTGGGGTAAGTATCTACCAGCCTTGTACACTGTTCGGGAGTGATTCTTGCCCATTCTTCTTGGCAGATTTGTTCAGGTTGGTTGGGTGACGCTTGTGGACCGCAATTTTCAAACAGTGCCACAGATTCTCGATGGGATTGAGATCTGGACTTTGACTTGGCCACTGTAGGACATTCACCTTTTTGTTGTTTGACCACTCCTGTGTTGCTTTGGCCTTGTGCTTGGGATCATTGTCCTGCTGAAAGGCGAAGTTTCTCCCAAACTTCAGTTTTTTAGCAGACTGAAGCAGGTTCTCTTGCAGTATCTCCCGTATTTTGCTCCATCCATTCTTCCTTCAATTTTAACAAGATGCCCAGTCCCTGCTGATGAAAAGCATTCCCACAGCATGATGCTGCCACCACCATACTTCACTGTAGGGATGGTGTTTCTCGAGCATAGGCAGTGTTTGGTTTCGCCACACATAGCGCTTGAATTTTTGGTAAAAATCTCCATCTTGGTCTCATCAGACCACAAAACCTTGTGCCACATCTTAGCTGGGTCACTCTCATGCTTTCTGGCAAACTCCAGACGTGCTTTGATATGGTTCTTTTTGAGTAATGGCTTCTTTCTAGCCACCCTCCCATATAGGCCAGTATTATGCAGAGCTCTTGATATGGTTGACTGGTGCACCTTCACTCCACTCCACTCTCAGCCACTGAACTCTGTAGCTCCTTCAAAGTGATTGTTGGCCTCTCTGTGGCTTCCCTTACTAGTCTCCTTCTTGTTCGGACGCTGAGTTTTGAGGGACGGCCTTGTCTAGGTAGTGCCTGGGTGGTGTGATGCAGCTTCCACTTCTTCACTATTGATCTAACAGTGCACACTGGGATATCCAAACACTTGGATATTATTTTGTACCCTTTTCCTGATTTATGCATGTCTATTACTTTATCTCTAACTTTCTTAGAATGCTCTTTAGTCTTCATTTTCACACCTTTCCTTCAGATTCACAGTCTGACCAATGGTCATTAAACTGAGGAGGGGGGGGGTTATCCAGAAAATGTGAGCTACTTTAATGTTTCAGAGGTGAGGCCAATTGTAAGCCAATTGTGTCCTCGTTAGGGCAATATTTTTCATCTGTGTAAACTTGGAGCTTCCAGAGCACAGGGGTTGAATACTTATGCAAACAGCATATTTCAGTTATTTATTTTTCTTAAACGTATTTTCTAACATAAAACCAATGTCACTTTAAAATAATTATTTTGAGGGTCAGTCTTTTTAAATAAATATTACACAGAACAAAATCTCAGTGTATCATTTGTAATCCAGACAAATCGGACAACTTTCAAGGGGTTGAATACTTTTGCAAGTCACTGTATATACCACATTCATACACTGCCTAAACCCACATACTACCCCACAAAAAAAAAAACACTTTAAACTAAAATGGAGAATCCTAATGTTTTTGAAATACTTAACGTATGTTCAGCATGCTCACCACAAACTGCAGAAACAGTACTGACACAAGCTTGCTGAATTAAGTCATGCCAATGGGAAAGTTGAACAACATGAGGCAGAGTTGAAAAAACTATAAGTTTGAATCAAAGAACTGAAAAAGGAACTTGACAAGCTGAGGACGAGGTATGGCAAAAGCCACCGTGCACAGGAAATCACAGAATATTGCTAATGTAATGTGATTACCAGTACTCCACTACTTAAGCAATAAGGCATAACAGGGTGTATGTTGTGCTGGGATAATGGTACATCTCGGGTAGGCTGAAGCATGAGATCAAATGCTTCCATCAGCCAAGAAGTGCTGTTATCAAAGCACAATGCACATCCTGGAGTGCCTTTTTGCATTATGAAACGGGCCAAAAAATTGGTGATAAGATTTTTGTTTTAAATAAAACACATTGCTTACAATTGAAATTAGTAATGAACGTAAATGAAAGTTCATTCTACTTAAAAAAAAAAGATAATAGTCCCATTTCATGCATATTTCTGATACAGTTTACTGTACCTGGTAAATAACTGGCACTAGTGCTGTGTGTTTACAGCTGTATTTCTCTAACTGCAGAAAGGAGCAAAAGTGAGGGCAAGCTTCAGCTTCACTAGAAGGTATGTCAATGGTATTCCTAGTAACTGGGAAAACAGTTTTGTGGTGACTCAGCCCAGTAGTCCATTGTCATGGGGTGGTTCATTGCTCCATTTGAAAAAAGAATATTCAGTAGTTCCTGATAAGTCTATTGCTTTTTGTTGATAGTGTGATATTCCACAGTTGCAGTTTTGCATTAAAAACTAATCATTGACTTTCGGCTGTTACAGGGAAGTTCATACGAACATACAAAAATGCCAGCAGATACAGGCCAAGTGGTCTGTCATGTCTACTCAATTGTGCAGCACACAGTTTAGATTTCTGCTGCCGCCCCACCCCTTGTTGCCTTCCCTTCCCACTCATCTTCCCACTGACTAGTACCTTGCCCTTGACCATATTCCACCCTCTTTTAAAGCTCCCCACTGTTTTAAGAGACATCACTTCTTCAAGGGGCATATTCCATCCTGCTACCACTCTCTCTGTTAAGTAATGCCTCTTCATTTCTCTCTTGAGTCTACCCCCCTTCAGTGTCAGACTGTGTCATCTAGTAATCCCATCTCCTTTTAATTAACACACACCCTCTCTACTTACTCTATTTATGCCCTTTAAGTACTTGAAGGTTTCAATCAAATCACCCCTTTTCCCTCCCTCCTCTAGTGAGTACATGTTGAGATCCCTCAACCTATCCTCATAGGATTTCCCCTCCACTCCTCCAATCATCTTTTTCGTCCCCTCTGGACCCTCTCCAATAGCCTGATGTCCTTCTTTAAGTTTGGGTTCTAGAACTGCACACAGTACTGCAAGTGTGGTCTCACCCATTATCTGTAAAGTGGTAGAATGACTTGCTGCCTCCTAGAGGTGATTCCTCTAACAATGCACCCCAGCATCCTGTTGGCTTTTGCCACTGCTTTACTACATTAAGATGAGTGGTTTATATTCCTTGTGACCATTACCCCCAGATCCTTTTCCTCCTCAGAAATGGATAGCTGTACCCCTCCCAAATGGTAACTGTATTCTGGATTCCTGGTTCTGAAGTACATGACCTTGCACTTCCAGGCATTGAAACCCAGCTACCAAGTGTCTAACCACTGCCCAAGCCTTACCAAATCTTCCCGGAGATCTTTTCCTCCCTGCACCCCATCCACCACAGCACCTATCTTTGTGTTGTCTGTGAATAGACTGATCCTGCTCTTAACCCCAACCACTATATTAGCTATGAAGATGTTAAACATCACTGGCCCCAGCACCAAACCCTGTGGGATGACACTGGTGACTGCCCTGGGAGATAAGAGTTCCCCCCTACTACCACCATCTAATTTCTGTCCTTCAACCAGTTTCCAATCCACTTAATCAGTTTTTCCCCACTTCCTGGTTCCTCAATTTAAAAGTTAACCTGCCATGGAGTACAGAGTCAAAGGCCTTGCTGAAGTCTAGGTGCAGGACAACAACCTCCTGACCACCGAGTGCCTTTGTCACCCAGTCAAAAAACTGAACCAGGTTTGTTACACATGGTCTTCCAGATACGAACCCATGCTGTCTGTCAGCCATAAGACTGTTCACCTCCAAGAAGGTCAGCAACCTTTTCTTTATGATAGTCTCAATGAGCTTACCCACAATGGATATAAGACTATAGTTACCAGGCTCATCATTGGGACTAGTGTTGTGCGAAATTGGAAAATTTTGCTGGGCAAAATATTTCGTGGAATTTGTGCATTTTGCAAAATATTTCACCAGTGAAATGTGAAATTTCGAGCCTCTGGATGGGGCGAAATTTGCCAGTAGTGGGTGAAATTTTGCCACCTGCAGGTGAAATTTCTTGATTTCACCACCAGACCCACAATCCTTAAAAAAAATAAATAAATAACAATCCCCTCCCCTGTCCCTGGTGTCTAGTGCCCCCCCCCCCGGCTGATCACCGGCTGAATTCAAGTCAAGAAGAACCCTCCCCTCGTCACCCCTGAGCCCGGCCCTCTTTCTGCTTAAAAAAAAAAATATCCCCATCCATGTCCTGGTGTCTACTGGCCCCCCCTGGCCAATCACCAGCTGAATTGAAATCAAGAACCCCCACCCCAGTCACCCTGAGCCCCACTCCCCAATTTTTGTAAAAAAAAAAAAAAAACAATCCCCTCCCTGTCCCTGGTGGCTAGGGGATCCCCTACCCTGTTTTATGTCATAGCCTACCTTGCTCCCCCCCAGTACCCCAATCAGGCCGCTAGCACAGCCCTCCACTCACCTCCATGGCTAGCAGCCCATCTGAGTGCTCAAAGAATGAGCGTGGTATGCATGCCTCATTCATTGAGTCCTCAGATAGCTATCGCTCAACAGAGGTGATGAAAGGGCTACTTGCAGGGCCAGTCGAGGTACTGGGGAGAGAGGTGGGTTCTGACTTAACACAGGGTGGGGTGTGGGGGTCCACCAGACACCAGGGATAGGGGAGGGGATTGTTTTTGTTTATTTTTATAAAGATTGGGGACTGGGGCTCAAGGTGACTGGGGAGAGGATTCTTGATTTGAATTTGTCTGGTGATTGACCTGGGGGGCCATTAGACACTTGGGACATGGATGGGGATTTTTTTTTTATTGTTGCTAAGATTGGGGGCTGGGGCTCAGGGTGATGGGGGGAGAGTTCTCTTGATTTGAATTTGGCCGGTGATTGGCTGGGTTGGGGGAACCACTAGACACCAGTGACTGAGGGTATAAATTCACAATGGCCGTATATGGATGTGGGTGAAATTGCAAAATTTCACCTGAATTTCGTGAAATATTTCACACAGTAAAATTGCTGATTTTGCGACAATTTTGCTAGTGAAACAATATTTTGCAACTTCTCTAATTGGGGCCACTCTTATGCAGAGGTACCACATGTACCATCCTCCAGTCCTGAGGCATATTCCCAGTCTGCAGGGAAGGATTGAACAAGTCTACCAGTGGTGCTGCCAGGACCTCAGCCAACTCCCTCAGGACTCTAGGGTGTAGCCCATTGATGGAGAATTAAAAAAAATGTTGTTTGGCAGTGACAGCTGTAGTTTTGAATTCAAATTGACTCAGTGTCTTTTTTCCTGGTTATTGGCCATCATGTGGAAGTTCCCTTCATTCATGGCTGTTATCAGGCATGGTTAGCTGAGACTGTTAGAGACTGAGTCATTGTAAATTACTGTTATGTATAGCGGGGTCAGTTGAAGTTGTCAGGTTTACTACAAGCTTAATAGGAGACTGCAGGGATAGGGGTATTAAGAGTCATGGTGTAAGGCTGTGGCATTCTGATTAATAACACTGTGACTATTTGAAGTGCTGTTTGGGGAAGGAGAATGTTTTAAACAGTGTTGACATGGAAGGAAAATGATGCCAGAGCAGCCATGTCTACTGTGTGCATTTCGGCTTGAAGTTGTGCCAGCGTAGTGATTCCACTGGTAAGGAGGCCAGGATAGGTGACAGCACTTCTTCCATTGCTGTTGTGCTGGGATAGTAGCACTGTGTTCTGACCTCCTCAACCAATCAGGTTTTGTTATTTTTCTTACCCATGTCATATTGTGTAATCAACTGTAGTTGCAACACTGCTGCCCCATAAATAATCAAGTAGCAAATCTTGCTGCTTAAACTTTCATTTTTGCAGTAGAATTTCAGATTCAGTAGAGGTTCACTAGAAAGGTGTGGAGCAGAAAAGGCCAAAGCCTATGAATAGCTCCATTTAAGACAGGACATAATAATCCATGTTGCCCCCATTACTTATATATCAAGATTTCTTTTAAATGATGCTTTGTTTTTACTTATTATGATTTCTTCTGGCAGTCAGTTCCATAAGTTTGCTGATCTTACTATATAAAATAATTTCTGGTTCTATTTGATAATGGGGAAAGCCTAAAGGCGACCACCGTTAACGAGAAGTCAGAGTGCCAAAAATTTATTTTGGCACTCTAACATCCTGGCACACAGCAAAATGGCACCAGGGACTTAGGTTTTAATGTTTTATATGGGAAGCACCTCCCCCCCCCACAGGGTATGTCCCCCGCACCTCCCCACTTAAGAATTCTTAACTCCAGGGGTGCACTTTGGTGGGTGGGGCATTAAAAAAAAAGTTTGGACTGGGCACAACAAAAACGCAGCAGCACCCGGACCCAAACCCAGTACCCTGTGCACCAGCGTCGCCAACTGACCCACCACAACACCTGATTAGCTCAGCAACCCACTGTGGCACTACCCCTCACAAGCCCTCCCGCCCATCACTGTGTGTGCTTGCTCACCTCCGCATGCGTACTTATAGCAACATCCCATCGCTATATTCACCGACCCCCCACCAATCCGGTCGCTCTGCCCTACACGTAGCTGCGATGACTTGAGCCGGGGATTGGGTCACCATTATTGTAGGTGCCTAATCACCGAATTTCTGTTTCTTAGATATGTACTTTTGCAATTTAACCTGTAAGGGATGACCTTGTCTATGAAAGTGATCAGATTTATAATCAATGTTTAATTCAGTCATTAAAGTGGAGTCATTCATGATGTGTTAGTAAAACTTTATGTCCACCCTTCTTCTTCTTAGTTCAAGACTATGTAAACCCAAATGTTTCAATCTTTCTTTGTAGGTGTGGTCTTTCAATGTATTATATGATTTTGTGAATGCCCGCTGTACCTTCTTTAATCTACTAATTTTGTTCACTGTGTATGAGTTCCATAGTTGGCTACCACAGTCCAATTGGGATCTAACATATGACAGATACAAAGGTAATAGTACTGTGGGTGATCTACTTTTAATATTTCTTTTAATAACTAGTGCTGTTCTATTAGCTTTAGCAATAATGCTGTAGCATTGCTGTTTAAAGTCTAGTTTGTCATCAACCATAATACCCAAATCCTTTTCATATCTTTTCTGTTGAATTATTTTATTGTGCAATGTGTATGTGTATTTCTGATTTTTTTCCCTAAATGTATAACCCCACACTTGTCAGTATTCAAAGACATTCCCCACTTAAGTATCCAGGCAGCTATGGTATCTATATCTCTTTGTATTGATTGGATATCTTCAGGCTTGTCACATGGGCATCCAAGCTTAGTGTTGTCTGCATATTTAGCAATATCATTATTGTTTCATCCAAATCAGCTATAAATATCTGAAAAATTATAGGGCCCAGAACAGAGCCCTGGGGCACCCTGCTAGTAATTTTCTGCTTTTCAGATAAGTAGCCTCTTATAGACACTCTTTGTGTTCTATCCTTTAGTCAATTGAATATCCATTGTACTATGTGTTTATTTATACCCCAATTCTCCAGTTTGTTAATAGCAGCCCAGTGTGGGACCAGGTCAAACGCCTTGCTGAAATCGAACAGTATCCTGTCCATGGACTTTCCCTCATTTAGGTGCTTACTTATTTTATTATAAAATCAAATCATATTGCTATTACAGGAGTGCCCTTTTTTGAAACCATGTTGATAATAATCAAACAAGTTTGTCCAATATTTTAACTTAATCAGCCCTTCCAGAATTTTACATGAAATTCATGCAAGACTAATTGGGCTATAATTTGCTATGCTTGCTTTACTTCCATTCTTGTATACCGGCATGATATTGGAGGACTTCCATTCAGTAGGAACATGTCCAGTATTTAAAGATTTCTCAAATATTATTTTCAGAAGAATCCAGAAGTATTGCTTCATTAAATTTAACATATTTGAGGTAATATTATCAGGACCTGGAGAGCCATAATTTTTTAATTTAACAATTTGTTCTATAATCTATTCCTTTGCAAAACAATAAGTGCCATCCTCCATTTCAATTTGATCATTCAAGTGCATAGGACTGTCCTTGCTGTATGCCGAGCAAAAGTATTTGTTAAATGTTTTTGCTATTTCCAATGGATCTGTCAAGTTTTTTATCCTCAATTATAATTGAGGCAAGATCAGTATTTGCTTTTCTAAGGAATTTATGTAGCTGTAAAACTGTTTACTGTTTGATTGTTTTGCTGATTTTGCCAGATTGACCTTGAAGTCCCTTTTGTTCTTATTTATTTGATTTTTGCATTGTTTTGTAAAAGTTTAAACGTTCTCCAATTTGTGTCTGAGTTATTTTTCTTTCACTGTCCATATGCTTTATTCTTCTTTTTTATTAGTTTATAAGTACACTTCTTCAGCCATATTGGGTTTCTGACCCCTTTTTATATTGTTTTTATATTGTTTTTATACATTTAACATGCTGAGCCATGGTTGAGTGTATGATAGCCTTAATGAATTCCCAGCTCTCTTTTATTGATTTGTTATTCAACATGTTATGCCAGTCAGTGCTTGATAACTTTCTATTTATTTCATCAATATTGGCAGTATTATAAAGATACATTTTGGTGCCTCCCTTGATTCTATAAGAGATGTAGCAAAATGAAATAGAACTGTTGCATGGTCGCTTTTGCCTATTGGGGCAGTGGTATCACATTTAGTAATATATTCGTATTCACAGGTTATGACTAGGTCTAATATACTGCTTAGTCTGGTAGGTGTAGATACATGTTGAGTACAATTATTTTCAATACAGAATTCTAAAATTCTCTGCTAGGTTTTGTTTTTCCCACACGATTTAACCAATCAATATTGGCAAGGTTGAAGTCTCCTGTTAATATTAAGCTCCCTAGTTCCATAGCATGCAGAATTTCTTTCATTATAACATATTGCATGTCAGTAGTAGAGTCCAGAGGTCTGTAACATAATCCTAAAATGAGATCATTATCTGACCCATTTTTTAATTGTAAACAAATTGTCTCCATTTTACTATTGAGTATTTTTTATTTTTGCAGTTATATCCGTATATATTAAATCTTTAGCTAAGTACACAGCTATCCCTCCTCCTTTCTAATGCTTCCTGTCCAGTCTGATCATAGAATATCCATTAATATATTTACCCCAAGCATCTTTATCATCCAGCCAGGTTTCCGTTAATAATGCAATATCGATTTTGATCTTATGAAGTATACCCTGAAATTCAGTACACTTATTTTGCAGGCTTCTAACATTACTTAGTAAGCATTTTATTGAGAATTTATTTTGACTTATAATGCGATTGGGTAGGGGCTTAAGTGGTATTTTCCCTAGGAGCTTATGTGGTATTTTCACCCCTTCCCCTTTCAAAATCAGTTTAAATGTACTGATTCCATTTTTTTCCTAATTAAGTTCCCCAGCATTTTTACCCTGTGATTATTTAAATGTAGTCCACCATGGCAGTACAAATGACTACTTTTATAAAACCAGTCCCAAGAATCTAAAAATTCAATATTTTCTATTAAACACCAGTTTTTCATTCTTGTGTTTATTATTTTAATTGTTTGATTTTTTTCCATGGGTTGCCCTTGGTACTAGAAGGAGACTGAAGATAGAAAAAAAATAGAAAAACATAGAATTTAATGGCAGATAAGGACCGCTTGGCCCACCTAGTCTGCCCATTTCCCTACCTAACAGATAAGCTGCAGATCCTAGTTAACCAAAAGCCTACTTCCTCCTACCCCCCCACTAGAATTGCCTTATGTCTGTCCCATGCATTCTTGAATTCTCCCACTGTTTCTGACTCTACGACCTCCTCAGAAAGGCTGTTCCATGCATCTACAACCCTCTCTGTGAAGAAATACTTCCTCATATTACCTCTGAGATGTCCCCATCTATCTTCAAATTGTGCCCCCTTGTTCTTGCACATCTCTTTTTCTGAAAGATGCTACCCTCTTGGACTTTGTTGATTCCCTTGAGGTATTTGAAAGTTTCTATCATGTCTCCCCTTTCCCTCCTTTCCTCAAGGCTATACATCTTAAGCTCCTTTAGTATTTCTTCATATTTATTCTGGTGCAGACCCTGCACCATTTTGGTTGCCCTCCTCTGGACAGCCTCCACTCTGTCTATGTCTTTGTGGAGATGGGGTCTCCAGAACTGAACACAGTACTCCAGAGATAATGGGCACTGCATCTTTTTGTTTTACTAGTTGTGCAGTCTCAATTAATTCATGGCAGATGTCCTTTTCATGATTCACTCCAACATCATAGGTAGCTGCATGAATTGTCAACACTTGGTTTGTTCCAGTGCAGTTGCTCACCACTTTTGGAATGTATTGTTTTATATATGTGCTTTTTGCCCCAGGGTAACACAAAACCATTCTATTATGTTTATCCCCTTGGCAAATAATAGTGTCACACTTCCAAATTATTGAGTCACCCGAAACTGTCATTTGCATCTGCTCAGGAGCACCTGTTTGGTTTTCATCAGAGTAAGTATACGTTTCTACTAGATTAAGCCTACTTGAAGTTGTAATGTCTTGTGCAGAAAATGCTCTTCTCCCCTTCCTAAACCCCTTACCAGGGCTTACAGAGTACCATGTGTCATCCTTTTCAGTACCAGTATGCTTTGCTTTTTTTTGAATGTGAAGCCCTGCTAAAATACTGGATTGCTCATTATGTGCAGCAGCATTGTCTCTCAGTCACTTTTTTGGGGATGGATGGGTAGTAGATTGCTGGGATGTACCTTGTGCAGCGGATTGGGTTAAATGGGTGTTACCAGTCCCTCCTACCTGTTCAATATTTAGAATTTCCTATAAATTACATATCTCCAGCATAGCATTTTTGCAGCTTATACTGGGTTATGTCCATTTGCACACACTTATCGCATTCTATGGGACAGTTTACATGTTGTGTGTTTATTGTATACATATTGCAACCATTACATTTTGTCAGCAACCCATCCAAACAGAGTTCATTAATTCTTTCACTCACAGCATCCATGTCAACAGACATTTACTGTAGGTACAGGACTGCTAAGCAGATACTCACAGTGTTTCTGACCTCCTACCCTCTGGACTTGCCTGATATGCCAAACACACACCATGCACTTGTCTCTGCGTGTGTCTCTGCATGTGATCCACACATGTCCTGCTCACCAGTCAGTGAATTTAAATGTGAGTGTATGCCCTGGAAGTGGATCATGCAGTCACAGAGACATAGCCAGCAACATAACTCTTTAAAATTTCATAAAACACGTGAAAACCTCCCATGTGAGGCTCTGGCAAGTAGCAAACATTTTGTGCACCTAAAATAGTTGCCCCTGTAGATCTGTAGTTTGGAGAGATGTACTCAAACTGCTGACTTCTCTTCCTGTTTCCTTTTCAGGCTACAGGCACTACAGACATAGACAGAATATTTCAGGTAACATAACTGAGATTTAACTGAAATTAACATTGCAGTCACCCCTGTGCAAACAGCCACACAGTGTGTTTCAGTCCCTACAGATATTGTCATAATAGCGATTGCAAAATAACAATTGCTATTATGGCAAGTGTACATCACCAAAAAGCAAATCGGCGATATACACTTGCCGGTGACCCGACATTCAGTCAAAGAAAAAGTGTTTTTGTGGGGGGAGGGCTGCACCCCCAACAGCCCCTTGAATAAAGATTACTAACTCCAGGAGGCTGCATGTCAGGGAAGGGGCACAGCCTGCATTTGCGGCAAAAATTAAGTGCCACACCAGCAGGCAGAGGCAAAATTGTAACCCTACCACTCCCCGTTCCCTAGCCCCAAACCCTGTACCTGTTCAGCAAGAGCTAGCAACCCTCACCACCACGCTACAGTGCTAGCTCGGCTGGAGCGGGTACAGCAGTCCCCTACAGATCCTTTCCTTCCCTACCCTTCCCATCACTATACCCCCCTCTGGTCACTGTCCCTACAGTCGCTTTCTCTGTAGGGTCACTACCTTAGCAGGGTAGCCCTTGTTATCACTGAAAATGAGTCTCTGCTTTAGCATCACTCATTTTCATTCACTATCATCACAGGATACCGCATTTCAGGAAATTTCTTTTCGATGCATGTTCCAGTTTTCAGCAAAACATTCACATTTGAAATCGGCAGAACTCAGTTACACAAAATGTTGCCAAAATGTCAATTTCAGGGCCTTGTTCTTTAATACTACTTTTCTATAAAAATAGATCACTTCCCTTTATTCCTGTTGCTTATGACTGTTGGGATGTCATAATTCTCTGCTTCTGACATTGCAACCTGTTGTCACAGAAACTACTCTAATTTCACAAGTAGAGGAATATAATTTTTTTAACTTAATCTTTTTATTGAGGTTGTGTTAAGAAGAAGGAAACAATCTGGACACTAGAATACATCTCCAATGTGACTGCATTAATCACATTAGATACAGTAATAAAAGAGCAAGTATATATGTTAGATGCATAGTCTAATATGACCTGAAGTAATTAACAAAATCTGTATAAGCATCGCAATTAATGTATAATGTGATATGAATAATAATCCGATATTACATAGTAATAGAGGAGAGTATAATAGGGAGGATTGTATTAGAAGGGAGGTAAAGAACATCAAGAAAAAGTATGAAAGGGAAAGGAGAGAGCAGAAAGGAAATGAGAGATATCAGTGAAGATAAGCAAATAGTAAAGATATACTAGAAGGATTAGATGTAGAGATAATGTCAATATAACATTTTACAGAGGTTTGCAATTACTGTAATTAAACGTAAATCTGTGATATTCCTGCCAACAGTTATTATACAAAGAAAGTCAGTTAGAGATAGCATAAGATAATCTATCCAGTGAAGCGTAGTGAGAAAGATTCTGGAAAATGTCTGAAAGAGTTGGGATGATAGAAGATTTCCAGTTCATAAGGATAAGATGCTTAACCGAAAGAAAGAGAATATATTAAACCATCTAACATGAGCATTTGTTAGAGTGACATGGTTTGAGGGAAAAATACCTAACAAAAAAAGTTTGGGATCAAAAGGAACTGGTTGCCCAATAACTTGTGAAGCAAATTTAAGAACTTAATACCAGAGTTTATTGATGAGCCTACACAACCATAAAATGTGCAATAAATTGCCGTTAGTAGAGTTGCAGTGCCAGAAATTGTTATTATTTAGTAGACCCATGTTATATAAAACTGAGGGGGTTCTATACCATAAATGTAATACTTTTGTTTGAATTAAGGAACTACGGGAGTCTTTGAATGTGCAATGAGACAGACGCCAACATTTACACCATTGTGCATGAGTGATGTTATAATTGAGTAAAGCGCTCCACTTATTTTTGGGTGTTATGGATTGATCTGGTAGATTTTCTATAATAGCCTTGTAGATAGTGCTGCCCCATTTTGCAGAGAGTTTGATCCAATGCGAGATATGTTGGTCATATAAGGTGTGTTTATATAGATGATTAGGGATGGAGTTATAGGCGGTTCGAAGTTGTAAGTACTTCCAAAAGCCCTGTTTAGGAAGGTTCCATAGTTGCTGCAATGTTGAGAAAGCTTAAGGAGTTGTAGTCAAGAATATCTCCAATATAGAATATTCGTTTGTTTTTCCAGGTATGGCAAAATATGGGTTGATTTTGTAAGGATAGGAGTGGATTACCCCAAAGTGGCATGTATGAGAAGGGGGATGGATTGGATTTTAAAAATTTATGAAGAAGTTTCTAATAGAAAACTGAGGATGAAATAGTAGGATGCGATCTAATTTTGGAAGGGAGGGAATTGTAGATGAAAAGTGTGGGGGACATAATGAAGATTCCATTGTAACCCAAAGTGGTGTTTGAGATGTGGGTTTGATGAACTACTTAATGATTTGTGCTGCTCAAAAGGCCCATTAATAGACTTTAAACCAGGGCAGACCAAAGCCTCCTGTTTTTCAATGTGAACACGATTTGATGTGACTAAATCTTGGTATCTTGCCCTCCCATAAGAAGTCACCAATCACTTTATTGAGCTTAACTAAGAGATTAATAGGTGGTCTTAAAGGAATGTTAGAAAATAAAGTATTTTTGGGGAAATAGTCATTTTAATGGTGGCTATTTTTCCTGTGAAGAGGAATATAATTTCAATTCAGAGAAAGCAGCAGAAACAGAGGAAGTTTAATGGCCAAAACACCTGTTTAAATGCAGATGCAAAAAAAAAAAAACAGACAAGACATTTATTCAGTTTTTGTGGGAATCTTATTGAATCTGAGCCGTACCAATACCAGTAGTACTGTTTTATAAAATTCTGGAAACTTTTAGCAATGGTTCACACTGAGGGAGTTTACATAGCCCTGACAACCATCAACAGTGGATCCCTGCTATCACAAATGAGCAACAGAAGAGCCTAACAGCAATACCCAGGCTGCTTGGAATCCCCACACCAATGGCAGCTAGCAGTGGAGGCTGTTGCAAACTACTCAGCAGTGTGCAAGGGGAATGCTGGCCAGTTTACATAGGAATGACAGCCAGCATTATAGGGCATCGGTGACTCAAGTATTGCATGAATTTTATACCCCGCACCTCCGGCATCAAACAGATACAACACTTGCACCACAATGGAAGCATATCGCCACATACAGGACATGCTGTAGGGAAGGACAAAGGATTCTGTACCTATCCACAGTGGCCCATGGTGGGCCCTGAATCCAGAGAACACATGGTCTGTAGGCCTGTGCAGAGCAGGGGACTAGTGGGGATGCATAATGAGCAGACCCCCTACCACCTGGCCTGTCCCTGCTGCTGTCTGTGTGTGGGTTATTCCAGGATCCACAGCAGTAATCAGTAACATGAACCAGCTGTGCCCCTGCAGGTGATAATGGAAGAGGCAGATCAGGAATGGGGAAATGAGTGGGCTATAAGTGTACTGTCGTGGCACCAACAACACTTCTAGCCATCACATGCCATTATGTTCAGGTCATCCCACAGCCCTGTTTCCATCATTGCTGGTCATTGTTTGCATGTTCCCCCATTGTAAACAGCCACACAGCAGCCATCATTGGGATGTCATTGCCTGGGGCCAGGTGAATGTGGCCACCAACACTATACTAGCCTAATGAGGCAATGTGTGTGGGCTCTGTGTAGTTTGAAACTGTTGCACACATTGTTGTCAGGCAGACTTCTATTTAATTTAAATCATGAAAGATAAATTGAGATTCTCTCTCAAATGACTGCTCAGATGAATCAGACATTATTCAGGAAAGATACGAACATACAAAATTTGCCAGCAGAAAAAGGCCTAGAGGTCTATCAAGTCTGCTTGAATGTGCAGCTCTCACCCCTTATCCTGCAGCTGCCCCACCCTTCCACCATTACCCTCCACTGACCCGCCCCTTGTCCTGTCCCATCCCCTTTTGAAGCAGTCCACTGTTCTGCTGGATACCACTTCTGCAGGTAACACATTTCACCCAGCTACCACCCTCTCTGTAAAAAAGTGTCTCCTCATCTCCCTCCTGAACCTTCCTCCCTCCAGTCTCATATCATGGCCTCTGGTGTCCCTCCCTTACTTTGAAGAGCCCTTCTGTACCCATCTTGTTTATTCCTTTCATGTACTTAAAGGTTTCAATCATGTCCCCCTTGTCCCTCCTCTCCTCCAGTGAGTACATGTTCAACTCCCTCAGCCTCCTCTCATTTGATAGGTCCCTCAGCCCCTTGATCATCTTTGTCACCCTGCGCTGCACTCCTCCCAGGAACTTAATGTCCCTCTTCAGATATGGGTGCCAGTACTGCAAGCAGTACTCCAGGTGTGGTCTAACTAAGGACCTATACAGTGGCAGAATCACCTCCTCCCTCCTCAAGGATATACCCCTTGCAATGCAACCCTGCATTTTGTTGGTCTTTGCAGCTGCCTTCCTACATTGTGCCGAGTTGTTAATTGACCCTGTAATGAGCACCCACAGATCTGTCTCCTCCTCTGTCTGGGTTTGCTGCACTCCCCCCAGCTGGTAACTCCTCCTTGGGTTCTTCACCCCAAAAATTCAGCACCTTGTACTTTTTGGCATTAAACCCCAGTTGCCAGATGTCTGACCAGGTTTCAAGCTTTGCCAGATCATCCTGCAAACCCTGCCATCCCTCTAGGTCATCCACCGCTGCTCCCATCTTGGTATCATCAGCAAACAGACTGATCTTGCTCTTGATGTCCAATGATATGTCTGCAATGAATATCCCAAACAACATTGGTCCCAACACTGAACCCTGTGGGACACTGCTCATCACTACCCTTGGGTGTGAGAGCTCCCCACCCACCACCACCCTCTGTTGCCTTCCCTGAAGCCTGTTCCCTACCCATCTCACCAGCTTTGCACCCACCCCTGTGCCTTCTAACTTACTTCCCATCCTCTCATGTGACACTGAGTCGAATGCATAACTAAAGTCCAGATACAGGACATCCACTGCATGGCCCCTGTCCAGTTGCCTAGTTACCCAGTCATAGAACTCTACCAGGTTAGTTTGGCAGAATTTGCCACGTATGAAGCCATGCTGTTTGCTGTCCTTTAGTCCTTTGGCCTCTAGGAGGGCCACCAGCCTCTCCTTCTGGATAGTCTCCATTAGCTTACCCATGATGGATGTGGAGCTCACCAGTCTATAGTTCATCCTTGGGGACACTCTTGTGGAGGGGCACCACATGAGCAATCCTCCAGTCCTGAGGTACACACCCTGCGTGTAGTGAGACATTAAATAGGTCTGCAAAAGGCCCGGCAAGGACCTCTGCCAGCTCCATCAGTACCCTGGGGTGGATGTCATCTGGGCCTGGTGCCTTGTCCACCCTCAATGCCTTCAAACCCTCCCAAATGCTGCCCTCCATGATTCCCCCATCTGTCACCCGCATTTCTGCCTTTCCTCCCCCCTTGGATATCACCCCCTCTTCTCCTTAGTAAATACCGAGCAGAAGTAAACATTTAGTGCTTCTGCTTTATCGCACCCTGCTTCCACCCAGACCCCCCCCCTTCCTAATCCTTATTATATGGTCCTTACAGCTCCTTTTCTCCCTGACGTACCTAAAGAAGTCCTTCTCCCCTTCTTAATGACTTGTGCCAGCCTGAGTTCCATAGATGCCTTAGCACCCCTTACTGCTCGTGTCACCTCCTTCAATTCCATCAGGTACTCCTCCCTGTCCTCCCCCTCCCTGTTTTCTTGTACCTCTTAAAGGCAGCTCTTTTCCTCCTTACCTTTTCCATGACCTCCTTGCTCAACCAGCTTGGTTTCTTAGCCCTAGCCTTCTTGCTCTGGGCCTTGCAGCAGGTTTTGGTTGCCTCCACTGTCCCCTGCTTTATGAGCTCCCACCTCTGGTTAGTGCCCATACTAGGTTGAATTCTGGCCAGGTACCCTTTTACCACTTCCCCCATCCTCCCAAAGTCAGCCCTCCTGAAGTCCAGCACTCTTGTGCCAGATTCCACTCCTTCCTTGCCCATTTCCAATATGAGCCATATTGAGTGGTGGTCACTCCCTGACAGTGGTTCTTCCACTGTAAGTTCTCTCACAAATTCCCCATTTGCCAGCACAAGGTCAAGGGTATTCCCTAACCTGGTTGATTCACTGACCATTTGCAGCTGGAAGCTGTCCTGGAAGGCATCCAGCAGTACCTGCTCCCTTCTATTCCTGGTTGTTGAGGTACTCCAGTCCACTCCTGGCATGTTGAAGTCCCTCACAATCACCACACTACCCTTCTCGCAGGTCCTCCTGATCTGTCCCGCTAGTTCCTTGTCTAACTCCTCTGTCTCAGAAGGTGATCTGTACACCACTCCCATTCTGAGAATCCTATTCTTGGAATCCCTTGATTTGCATCCAAAGCCATTACACACTTTAGTCTTTCCTTCACATATAGTGCCACTTGTACTCTGGTACAGACAGGTCCCAGTCATTGTACTGGATGGCCCATGTTTCTGTGATGACTGCAATGTCCACCTCTCCCTCTGCTATGAGCACCTGTAACTCTGCAGTTTTCCTCCCAAGGCTCCTAGCATTAAGGGCAACCACCTTCCACCCCCCCCATCCTGCCCTCCTTTACTAGCATCACCAATAGTACTTGCCATTTGTCCTTTGTCACTGTTATGGGGCAGGGAGGTAAGCTCATGTGGTTTCCCAACCTATGGTCGCTGCATATATATATATATAATATATAGATACAGATATAGATATTTAAGTCACTGCCTTAGCTGTACACTTATGCAATGTTAGTTTTAATAATGTTATGTTAACATTTCAAAATGTAAGTGGGAAGTTGCAGAACATATTCTGCCTCAGGGCTAATTAATAAATTTTACTTTTTTAGCTGTATTTATTTTCCCCTCAGCCTCTACTTTATTAACCAAAGTAAATGAATGATCTATTTATGAGAAGCCCTGTGATCTGAGTACAAAGTACATTAAGGTTTATGTAAAATCGGAAACCTTTGGAATCAAAACACCAACTACACAATGCCATGATATTTATGCAAGAATGGCTGTTAAACCTGTTTCCTCACATTCTGATCTATTTTTAATTTGTATTAGTAAATTCTGAGATTGTGGCATAAAACAAACATATGCCCTTGGAAACTTAAAAAATTGGGGCTAAGTTGGTCAAGAAGAAAAAGTAGAATGTGAGTTGTTCCTTCAGGGAACATTTTGTTTTTAAAGTACAGCATTTCAAATTAAAATTAAACATGGTGTTACAACTAAAGCAGAAGTAGACGATGGTAGCTAGGCTTTCCTACTAAAATATATTTTCCTTGCAGTATAGGTTATAAATATGGGGCCCTATGAACAAAAGCCTAGGGTGTGATATATGGCATATGGTGTATAGTAGAGCATTGTTCTATATAGAAAGCCATCCTTTACAAAATGCTGTTCTATCATAGTTCAAATGTCATGGAATGTGATTGTAGCATTCTGTGGTAGAGCAGTATTCTATAATCTCTAGAGATTGCACAAGTCACTTTCATTGTGAAATGGAGAAACACACAATGCAGACATTTCACGTAATGCTAAACACTATAAAAAATACAGAATGAGCAACCTTATGCATACCTAGTGTGCTCTGCCACCTCAGGGTTCTGATTCCCATGGACCTCTCAAGCTTTGCTCTCGAGGTCAGAGGGAATCTGAACCCCACTGTTGCAGATCACACTGGTTGTGCATAGTTGCTCATCCAGTATTCTCTATGTACTGCAGGTGTGCAAGCAGCTATGCATGCTTTGGGGCATGTGTGACAGTACACCATATGTGCAAAACTCGCAGACACTACAGTAAACAACACAAGGGTCTGTGCCCCAAATGTGTAGCCATAATAAATATGAACAAACTGGTACACATCCATGCAGCACAACATGGGACATGCCATGCACTATGTGGCATGAACAGCAGACTTTCTGTAAGTACAGTTATGCATCGGCAACACCAAAGCACACATAAGACAATATATCACTCCCAGTCACATGTTGCAAATGGGTTTATTTCACATGTGGAGAACAGTGCTACAGAACCTAGACATGTAGAGGTCACACATCTCATTGAACTGTGCACAATCTTGCCACACCAGTACCTGTGACAGAGACATGGTGCCATGGCCATTTAACAGACAGTGTAGAGGTAATAACAATGCAAAATGTCAGGTGTCCATGCTATGTCTATCCATGCCCTAGTATGGTGGCACCATAGAGCACCATCATGTATGATATATCGGAAGCCATAAATGGATGGAATGGTGGTTCTGGGTCAACATTAACAATATTGTGTCAGTCTCCGCAAAGCTGCACATATTAGAGTGGAGCTTGTGTAACCTGTGGGAACAGAGCGGGTACTGAATAGATGTACACATGAGTGTAACAGCACCATTCCCTGTACATGCCCCCCATACATGCAGACCTATACATCCCTGCCTCCCTATACATGCCCAACCCTCTTGATATCTGCCTCAATACATGCTGACCCCAAACATGCTGGCTCCCCACATACATGCCCATGACTGTAAGTGCTCCCCATACATGCCCATCCCATACATGCACACTCTTGTACATGCCTGCCCCCTCATACATGCTAGCCTCCTGTACATGGTGTACATTACTACCCCTCTGCACATGCCCACTCAAGTGTATGCCTGCCCACTACATATATGCAGGCCACCCATACATGCCCACCTCCTGCATATGCCCACCCCTCTATTTGCCTATCTCCCACACATGCCCACTTTCTAACGTATATGCCAGCACCCATACATGCCTGCTCCCATACTTGTCCACCCTTTACATACTCACTCTGTACATGCCCCCCATATATACAGTACCTTCCCCATACACGTCCATGCCATCATATATGCTGCCCCATAGACACTCATCCATGTACATGCTCAGTCTCATGAAAGAAGATCATACATACGTGTTGGCCCATCATACATGCCTGCCCTCCATACATGCTAAACACTGTACATACCACTTTATACATGCCTACCCACAGACACATTGGCTTCCACATACATGCCCACCACTGTACATGACAGCCTCGGTGACCTATGATATGGACAAGTCAAATTGAGTGACTCAATTTCAGTGACTCAATTTGAGCACCTGAGATAATAGCGAGTGGGAAAAAAGAGCGAGTATGTTAAAGTTGTGAGAGGAGAAAAGAGCGAATGTTACAGGAGGAGGGAAATAGCGAGGAATGTCTAGATGTAGTGCAGTTTGTGTGGGCTGCAAACTGTGCTGCCACCATAGCATGGTGTTTAGAGTCAGCACCTGTGTGAAGCTGAATTGTGTAGTACAGCTGGGTTTGAATCCTATAAGGTAATTTTTCATTTCAAATTTTTTTTTTACTCCAGTTTGTCCGTATACCAGAGTTCATTTTTTGCCCTGCTCCCCCACTTTTGTCACACACCCCCATGGTAATATTGAGTTTTTGCCCCCAACTTTTATCCCTCCCCAAGTTGCTTCCTCCAGTGACTATCTTGCCTCCTGAATTTCTCCCACTGCCCTAGTTGGTCCCCCTGGAGAGTTAGAGGGTGTGGAGGGGGAGGCAAATCCCCCAGCAACAGAGGGTGTGGGGGGCTAGAAAGTAATTAAAGTACTTTGCTTATTAGGGTGTAACTGTAGGGGTGGTCTCTGATTTGGTGACCACTATTTTGTATTCACCATTATGTGTCAGCACCATTATTTCTTAGCTGTTATCACATGGTATTTCTGGCCTCATACATGCCCACCCCAAACATGCACATTCTTGTACGTGCCTGCCAACACATACATGCTAGCCCCCTGTAAATGGTGTGCATCCTCACCCCCCCCATGCCTACTCATTTACTTGCCTGCAAACTACATATACAGTATGCAGGCCACCCATACATGCCTACCTCCTGCACATGCCCACTCCTCTACATGCCCATCTCCATACATGCTAGCCTTCTAACATGTATGCCGGCTCCCCATATATGCCCACTGCCATACATGCTCACCATCTACATGCTCAGCCCAATACATACCTTTCCCAGTTCCTGTCCATGCCACTATACATGTCACACCCATAGATGCTCACCAGTGTACATGCCCACTCACATACATGCCTACCCCTACATATATGCTGGCCTCCCCATACATGCCTGCCTCTCATACATGCCCAGCCCTATACATGCCTGCCCAGTACATGCCCACCCCTGTACATACCCACCCCATACATGGCCACCTATATACATGACGGCTCCTGTTCATACCTACTCCATTCATGCTGGCCCCACTGTACATGCTGCCCCACCATAAATGCCTGTCCCCTGTATGTGCCTGCTCCCTCTACATACCCCTATACATGGATGTGCCACAATCAACACTGGGCTGCAAAACTGCATAGACTCCCTGTGTACATGCCTGCACACCTATGGGTAACATGTCTGCAGGAATGCAAGCACACTCACCAATATTGTCCATATGGTACCATAATCATCAACATTGTAGGTTTCAACTTCTCAAGGACAGCTGGGATTCTGATTTCCTCTGCCAGTAATGTCTGGTACCTTGTTCATGGCACTGTAGGTGTTGTTCAGCCCCGTCATAGAAGAATATTTGCAGGACATCCCTGGTATGGCTGAAATGACAGAGGAACATATCAAGGATGATCTTCAATGCTGGTCCACCTTGCCATTATCCTTTATGCAGCATATTGAAGTTGCTTGTATGATTGTCTCGCCTATGGTTCTTTTCTTCTACAGTCTATACCCATTACTCCTTCCCAGGCTTCCTTAAAAGATTGTAGTCAGCTCATTTTGAACTTTGTTTGGAATGGTAAGAAACCGTGAATACCAGCCTTTATCCTATTTCTGCCACCAGTGAGGGGAACATGTGTCTTCCCAATTTCGAATCTTATGCTCATGCTTCTCAAATTCAGATTTTTTGTTGCTGGAGAAAAAATACAATAAATATGTTGCAGGTGATACCTTTTATTGGACTAACAAAATTATTTTTAAGACTAGCTTTCGAGAGGTGAAACTCTTCCTCAGGTCAAAAGTGAAAACAGCTGAACAGTATGACAGATATAAAGGTTGGATGTGGATTTGAAGCCTAGACTAGCAGGTTACAGATCAAAGCAATGCAGTCAATTTGCACCTCTTACAAACAGAAAGACTAATTTTCACTGGAGTGTGTCTGTTGGAGAGATCAACTTGTAAGATCAAAAGGCTGCCTAATTTTACTCTGACTCTGGACCATTAATTAACATTTCTAAAAAGTCAAGGCATAAAGAAAATACATGCCATTGTCTTAAGAAGGTACCTGTTAAAACAGCCACAGGGTGCCGATGTGAGGGTTTAAAAAGAAACTCGGAAGCACTGCTTTAAGCATAATTACTGGTAGTGTATTGAAAAACCAACATCTTTATTAAGTCCTTTTTCTTTAGTGTCAAAATATTGCATCATTTTGATTTCAAATGTTTGCTGATCCTGGCTATTTTTGAAGTTCTCTTTTAACACTCTGACAGTAAAATCACTGGTGGCTTGATGTGGTCTAGAAAAATGTTCCCCTACTGGCGTATTTTCATTTTTATGGGTAATTGTGAATCTGTGGTGATTCATTCTTGTTTTGAATTCCTGTCCGGTTTCACCAATATAGCAGTCTTCCTCACATTTTCTGCATTGTATCATGTATACTACATTGCTAGAAGAACAGGTATACGAGTTTTGGATTGTAAATATATTTCCATTGTGACTGACACATGTCTCAGTGAACATAGTTTGCAGCAAGGTGCTTTGCATGGTTTTGTACCTTTGTCACCTAGTTGGAGCTCAGAAGGAAGTTTGCTTCACACCAGTTTCTGCTTCAGGATTGCTGGCTGGCGGAAGGCAAGCACCGGTGGAATTGGAAATAAATGTTTAAGACAGTAGTGGCTGTAGATCTTTATTTTCTGTAGTTTTACCAGTTCTGGGTTGTAGGTTACTACCAGAGGTGTGCGAACAGATGTTCTCTGTGGCTTGTACCACAGTAGTTCTTCCCTTGGCATACAGAGTGCAGAATGGATATTCCAGTAAATGGAGCTGGTTTTATATCCCTTCTGTCTGAAAACTTCTTTCAGTGTAATAAGGGGTCTGTCTCTGTCATCTTGATTAGAGCAAATGCGGTGGTACCAGATGGCCTGGCTGTGTATAATGGATGTTTTGGTATGAAAGGGATGGTAGCTCAAGCTGTGCAGGTAACTGCATCTGTCTGTAGGTTTTCTGTAGACAGATGTTTGCAGTGTTCCATTTTTTAGTGTGACTCTGGTATCCAGGAAATGCACACACTTAGAGTAATTTATCTGGAATTTAATGGAAGGATGGAAGTTACTGAAGCTGTCAAAAAATTGTTTTAAGTTTTCCTCTCCTGCTGTCCATATGATAAAGATATCATCAATATATCTGTAGTATTTTAATGGTTTATGATGTTGCATGCTGAGGAATATTTCTTCTAGAGCTGCCATGAACAGATTGGTGTACTGTGGTGCCATCCTGGTGCCCATAGCCATTCCCATATTTTGAAGATAAATGTCGGTGTTGAAACTGAAATAATTGTGTGTAAGGATGTATTCCATAAGTTTGGCTATCACATCTGGTGGATATTTGCTCTCTGTGGTGGTTTTTTGTAGGTATTCATAGCATGCCATTATGCCATCTCTGTGAGGGATGTTGCTGTATAAGGATTCAACATCAATTGTGACCAAAACAGTGTCAGGTGGTAACTGGTCTATACTGTGCAGTTTGTTTAGAAAGTCTGTAGTATCCTGTATGAATCTGTTCGTGTTTTCCACCAGTGGTTTGAGTATACCTTCTATGATTGTTGCTGGATAAATGCTTTTTATTCGGCTTCTTGGAAATACATTGAGATGACTTTAAATGATCTCTATAATATTGATCGGATATGGTTTGCTTCCTCTAAGCTCCGGATTCCTTTGTCACACTTTTATGATATCTCTAAGGAGGTACTGAAGGTATGGCATAAATATCCTTTGTCCCTCCCTCTCTCCAGTTGATGCACTTCTTGTTATCACTCTTGCTTATGATGAACAGGACCTGCTTCAAACCTCAGATGTCTTTTTTCCATGATGGCCTGGATTGGGCCTTACTTATTATCACTGGTTCTTTGAGTCTAAGGGTCATCTCACATTTGCTGGACTCCAAGCTTGATAAGGAATACCTCATAGAGATTATTATAGATATCTACAATTGTGGTCATATCTGCAGACATTGCCTTTCATTTCATTGGTCTCAGGTAGTCTGGGCAGTCCTGGAATTCAATTATTTATTGCTGATCAGCAGGGTGCTCCTCAGCAACACATGCTATCTGCTTTGTATTCCATCATTAGAGCAACAAAGCCAGATATGTCTCTATCAATATATATATATATATATCAAGTGGATCCAAGAATTTGATGCCCTATGCTCTTGGGAAGAGTGGGAAAGGTCAGCACTTCCTAACTTCTTGCTATTGATCTCCTCCTATTTGAGGGGCTTTTCATGACAATATAGATCAAGATTCTTTTTAACACCCATTTGGGTAGTGAAGTACAAAGGTCCACAAGCAGCGGGTTGCTGGCGTCAATGTTGGAGGTTCGGGCAGATCAATCTCATGTTTTTTCACTTTGTCCACTGTTGGTATTGTTTTGGAGGGAGATCTTATTGGCCCTTAATCAAATATTTGATATAGATCTTGTTCTTGAAACCAAAATTGTTTTGCTCCATATTTTTCCACAGACCCTATGACTCCCCAGTGGTCGTAAAAAATTACTCTTGGTATTAATAGCATGTGCAAAGAAGGCATTAACTAAATTCTGGCTTAAGACATAGGTACCTGATTCGCAGTATTGGTTTGATGTTGTCAATTCTTTATATGGGTTAGAGAAAGCTGCGTATCAATATTGAAATATGAAGGAGGTTTGTTCAGTTCTCTGGAGGCTGTGGAACAACTACCAATTGTCGATTTCTCCTTCCTTTGTACCATGAGGCAAAAAAAAATATTTTTATTTTTCTTATTTTTCCCCTTTTGCTCTCTCTGCTCCGACTGCTGGTGATTAGGCAATTTATTTCAATATTTATATATCTCCAGTACCGATTTTATATTAGATGAGATATATATACTCTTAGAGTAGAATCACTTTTTACTAATGATTTGATTTATTGATATCCCTTTTCCCATGTATATGTGTTAAGCAGTTAGTCTGTTTGCCTTCTCAAATATGTGGTGCTTTCTTTAATTATGCTGTTTCTAGTGTTTGTGTATAAGTTTGCAGTGTACATTATTCATTCTCTTGCTTCTGTACTCTCCCTTTTTGTTGAAAAACTAAAAAAATATTATTAAAAAAAAGAAATGACAGAGGAATAGGCATTAGTAACAGGCACAACATGGCATCCATCCCCAGAACATGACAGTGGCACATACAAACATCCATTAGCTGGTTGAACAATACCCCATAGGGTGCCATCACTGTCCTCATAAATGAGAGAGCACTGATCTGTCCCATCGCCTATGGCAGTAGTCCCTAGGTCATTACCATTGACACTGCTTTTTCCAGCAAGTACTGTGACATCCAGCAGAGTGCTTTGTGCAAGGTGCACCCATATGAGTTTATGCCTTGACACACCCACACATTCCTGAGGGATACTGTTGTAGCTATTAAAGGGATTCATACACTGTAATGGTACACCACATCATCATGTGTTGGGTACAGCAGCAATCAGTATGGGGCATGTAATAAAAGGCCTTCGCACTGATGTACTGTATAACAATAAGACACTCCGTGGTGTGTATTAGACTGTTCTAATGCAGGTTCAGAGGTGTAGTAAGCAGTCAAGGTCTTCAGCCCCTGGAAGTGTGTTAGAACTAATGCACATCCCCCATGTGTCTTATTGTGCTTGTGCTTAGAGGTGGGAGGAAATCTGAAACTTGAGTAGAGGTCTGACTGAGGGGAAAAACTCAATATGGGGAGTTTTTAGGGTAAGGGAAGTACAGTAACTAGTGGAGTACCAAAGGGATTGGTGCTGGACCCGGTCCTTTTCAATGTATTCATCTATGACTTAGTAAAAGGCATTAAGGGCAAGAACTGCCTCTTCACAGATGACACAAAGATCTGCAAAAGGGTGGACATGGAGGAAAGGGATAGGAACCTCTGGGAGCATCTGGACATGCTGTGGAGCTAGTCAAAGATCTGGCAACTGCACTTCATCTTGAAAAAAAATAAATTGAAACACACTGGGAAGAGGAACCCAAATGTGCAATATGAAATGAGGGGAGTGGTGTTGGAAAGCACCATGGAGGAAAAGGACCTAGAGGCCATGATATAGGAGTGCCTAAAAACAACAGCACTTTGTAACAGAGCTGTGGGCAAGGCAACAAGATGTTAAGCTACAGAGTGAGGGGAACAGGAGTAGAAGTGGGAAATGATCCTCCAGTTATACAGGTCACTGGTGCGACTACAGCTGAAATGATGCACAAGGTGCTAGAGTCTACATCTGAGGAGAAACTGCAACAGGGTTGAAGCAGTACAGTGCAGGGAAAGCAAGAGGGTCCCTGGACGGGGCTCATGCATGAGTGGGAATGGACGTCTAACTAATGGGCTCCAGGACACCTTTATTTGATTATTTATTTTGCACTGTCTACAAAATATGTTTAACATTCTGTGCCAGCCATGTACTTACCTCTCAAACTGATATCAAAACATAGTAAAAATTCTGCTCTAATGAATTCAGTGACCTTATCTCAAATAGTTGTTTTACTGCTGAAAAATCATCAAAAAATAACAGTGACTGATGGGACATCATTTTTGTCATGGCTGAAGCAGGATCAACAGCTTCAATCCACACCATTGAGATGGCAGAAATCAAGGGACTTCTGCAGCAAGTGTTGAAGGAGATCACATCCTTCAAGTCTGCAGTGTTGGTGCTGGATAAAGTGCAAGAATTACAACACCAAACCAGAGATGCAGAAACTTATGTTTCCTACATAGATGAGAAGGACAGCAGGCAGGAGACCAGACTGCAGTAGCTTGAACAAATGGTCAGCTTGCTCTGGAACCAAGCTGAGAATGCTGAAAACCATATCAGGTGAAGCAACCTGCAGTTTGTCAGCTTACCAGAGGGAGGTGAGCAGAAGGATGTGTCTGGTTTTCTACAGAATGTTCCCATAGATCCTCAGGCAGAACTACTGCCTGGTTCAGGAGACTGAGCGAGTGCACCAGACACAGGTTGTCTACAGGCCCCCAGACTAGAGGGAGGACATAGACACATTACTGTTAGAAGATATACAAAACATGACAGCTAAAGGGGAGGTTCTGATAATGGGAGACTTCAACATGCCAGATACAGATTGGTCAATACCAGCAGGAACATCTGCCAGAACTAGACTCATAGTGGATTCCCTACAGGGGAAGGGCCTCAAACAACTGGTACAGCAACCCACAAGAGACAGGGTTATCCTAGATCTAGTACTGACTAACAAAGAAGGGATCACAGATCTCCAGGTAGAAGGTCACCTGGGGCCAGTGACCATCACATGGTATGGTTCAATTTGGCTACTACATCTAAATCATCCCATTCCAAGGCAAAAATATGGGACTTCAGAGGAGCTGACTTTGATAAGATGGCCAACAGAGTTAAGCTAGCCCTGGCAAAAGAAACACAGGTGAGGGGTACAGGCAAAGTGGGCAAGCATTAAGGATGTAATACTTGAAGCAACATCCCATTGTGTTAGACAGAAAAGGAAGTGCAAAGAAGAAGGAAACCACTTTGGTTCTCAAATACAGTAGCAGAAAAGGTCAGAGCCAAAAGGCTGGCCTTCAGGAAATATAAGGGAACATAGCGGGATGAAGATAGGGAGGCATACCAAACTGCCCTAAGGGAAGCAGGTAAGGCAGTAAGGCAGGCAAAGTCCCAAACTGAGGAAACACTAGCATGAACAGTAAAAGAAGGTGACAAGACTTTCTATAGATACATTAGTGAAAGGAGAAAGTCCAGAGGGGTATTGCTAAGCTTAATGGAGAAAAGGGAACATGTGAGGAGGAGGACCCTGTAAAGGCATCTATCCTAAATAAATACTTTTGCTCAGTATTTACTGAAGAGAAGGTAGGGCAGGACCCACAGCTCAGCATCATGGACACAGGGGAGGGAGGTGAGCACTACCCCTTCACAAAAGAAAGGTCCTACAAGAGCTTGCTAAGCTCAGGGTGGATAAGGCAATGGGACCTGATGGCATACATCCCAGGGTACTTAGGAGCTAAAGGAGGAACTAGCAGAGCCATTAGCAGAATTGTTTAGTGAGTCTCTGAGCACAGAGAGGTCCCAGAAGACTGGAGAAGGGCTCATGTGATCCCGCTCCACAAGAGTGGTAGCAGGGAGGAGGCGGGGAACTACAGACCGGTCAGTCTTACCTCAGTAGTGGGCAAGATTATGGAGGCACTCCTTAAGGAAAGGATAGTGCAACACCTGGAATCCATAGGGGCACAGGATCCAAGACAGCATGGGTTTACAAAAGGAAGGTCCTGTCAAACTAATCTCATAGATTTCTTTGACTGGATAACCAGGTGGTGGACCAAGGGGAGCTGTTGATGTCAGCTTACTTTGACTTCAGCAAAGCTTCTGACACTGTTCCACATAGAAGATTGATAAATAAGCTGGTAGGCTCGGGGTGGGTCAGAAGTTGGTCAACTGGGTGGCAAACTGGTTGACGGGCAGAAAACAGAGAGTGGTGGTAAATGGTATACAGTCAGAAGAGATGCAAGTCACAAGTGGGGTACCTCAGGGATCAGTCCTGGGGCCAGTCCTCTTCAACATCTTCATTAGTGACCTTGCAGATGGACTAGAGGGTAAGGCTTGTCTGTTTGCAGATGACACCAAGATCTGCAACAGAGTAGATGATCCAGATGGGGTGGGCAGAATGAGAAGAGATCTGGATAAACTAGCAGAATGGTCAGAAGAGTGGCAACTGGGATTTAATGCAAAGAAGTGCAAAATCATGCACATAGGGAAGAGAAACCCTGAAGCCACCTATAGGCTGGGAGGGGAGTTGCTAGCAGTCACAAAGGAAGAAAGAGACTTGGGCATCATCATCACTGATGACCTAAAATCATCAAAGCAGACCTCTAAAGCAGTAGGTAAGGCTAGGGGTGTTAGGGGCGTATTAGTAGGGGTATCACAAGTCGTAAGAGGAGGTAATAATCCCTCTGTACAAGACACTGGTTAGGGCCCCATCTGAGTACTGCGTGCAGTATTGGAGGCCACACCTTCACAAGGACATTAACCAAATTGAGGCAGTCCAGAGAAGGGCAACCAAAATGGTGCAGGGACTGCTTCAGAAGACATATGAGGACAGATTAATGGAGCTCAATATGTATACCCTTGAGCAAAGGAGGGAGAGGTGATATGATCGAGGCATTCAAACACCTTAAGGGCATAAACAAGGTGAAAGAGTCTAACATGTTTAAATATAAGAAAAATAGCAGGACAAGAGGACACAGCATGAGATTAGAGGGAGGCCGATTAAGGGGGAATGTGAGGAAATTCTTTTTCACAGAAAGGGTGGTGGATGCATGGAATGGCTTACCACAAGAAGTGGTGGCTATGAATACAGTGCAGGGCTTCAAACAGGCATGGGATAGGCATAAGGGAGCAATACAAATGACTATGAATAGATAGGCCACTGACAGAGCAAAGGCCGACGGCACATTTATAAGGTAGAAAAAGAAATGGGCAGACTGGATGGGCCTTGCGGTCCTTATCTGCCGTCAACTTCTATGTTTCTGTTTCTACACTTGCCCCCCCCCCCAAAAAAAGTTGGGGATCAGATCTCATGCCATCATTTCCAAATGTCTTCATTATCCTGGTAAAGATCAGATTTTTTGATTGTTGAGAGATTGGAGGGTACTGAATTCTCAAGATACCAGATTCTGTATTTTCAGTGATCACTCCTTGGAGTGGGCCCAGCAACAGCAAGGGTACACCAAGACAAGGAGGCATTTTCAGCAGCTCAGGTGACCTACAGTCCTCAATACTTGGAGACGTCCAACTCTCCAATACCCAGCACCATAATCCACAAAGCATTCCCTGGCATCAACAGGTTCACCCCCACCCTCCAATACCCCACATAAAAATACAGAAAACATTCCCTGGTGTACAGTGGTTCCTCCCCACCCTCCAATATCTGGCACCATGATACAAAAAAAATTCCCTGGCATCTGGAGGTCCACCCCCCCCACCCTCAGGCAAACAGCACCATTATACACAAAGCATTCCCAGCAGCTGGGGTTCACCCCCCCATTCCGACACCAAGCACAAAAATACAAAAAACATTTCCTCCATCTGGAGGTCCACCCTCACCCTCCGATACCTGGCACCATAGACAAACAGCATTCCAGTATATGTTATGTGTTTGATGGTGCCAGGTATCAGAAGGGGTGGGACCACTGGACACCAGGGAATGTTTTCTGTATTATTGCACCTGATATCGTAGAGTGTAGGAAGCCCATGGACACAAGGGAATGCTTTTGTGTATTATGGTGCTGGGTATCACAGGGTGGGGAGAACACCCCCAACTCACCAATACCCAGCGCCATAATACAAAAAGCATTTACTAACATCCAAGGAGTTCATTCCCTCCCTTTGATACCCCACACAAAAATACAAAAAACATTCCCTGGTGTGCAGTGGTTCCTCCCTACCCTGCAATACCCAGCACCATCAAACACTAAACATTTCCTGGCAACTGGAGGTCCACCCCCGCCCTCCGACAAACAGCACCATAATACACAAAGCATTCCCAGTGGCTGGAGGCTCACCCTCCACACTCTGACACCCAGCACAAAAATACAAAACAAATTTCCTCCATCTGGAGGTCCACCTCCACCAGGCCATACCTGGCACCATAGACATACAGCCTTCCTGGATATGTTTTGTGTTTGTTGGTGCCAGGTATCAGAGAGGGTGGAACCACTGGACAACAGGGAATGTTTTCTTTATTATTGTGCCTGATATCGTAGACTGTGGGGAGCCCCAGGATATCAGGGAATTCTTTTGTGTATTATGGTGCTGGGAATTGGAGGGTGGGGGAGAACATGCCCAACTCTTCAATACCCAGTGTCATAATACACAAAACATTCCCTTGCATCTGGGAGTTCATCCCCGCCTTCCGATTCCCCGTACAAAAATACAGAAAACATTCCCTGGTGTGCAGTGGTTCCTCTCCACCATCCAATACCTGGCACCATGATACAAGAAAAATTCCCTGGCATCTGGAGGTCCACCCCTGATGACACCAAGGCACACACCAATGCCTGCTGGTGTGTGGAGGGTGGGGGCAGGGTGGGGTGGTACATGTGAGGTGGTATTAGGGTTCAAAATCCTAATGCCTCATTTCCCTGCTTTTGTTGCTTCAGCACTACCTGATGCATTAACTAAGTTTTTTGCAATATATATATATATATATATATATATCTTAGTTGCAAAAAAACTGCCTTAATGCAGAGATTACGGTTATAATGCAAAGTGTACAAAGATGGGAAATGGAGAATCAGTCATGGGGTCTTACTTGGGGTTGTCAACCCTAATGCCCACCACCACCAGCCAGTAGTCTCCTGTCTGAAGCACAAGATACAGCTCTAGCCTAGTGCCTCATAATGATACAATATGGCCAGTATGATCTGCCAGAGATTTCTTCATGCTGCGCCCTACAGGCTCTGTGTGAAGACATCACATTTGACCTCATCTGATCCAGGATAGGGGCGGGAATTAGCGTTGACAACCCCAAGTAAGACTCCACCACTGATTCACCAATACTCTGGAGACCTAAATCCCTAATGTTTTTTTCATTTCCCGTCTTTGTACACTTTGCATTTTTACAACCCTAATCTCTGTATTAACGTACTTTTTTTGCAACTGATTTCCCTTCTATTTGTGATAGTGAAACTGTATCCTTATTTGTGCAGGTCCCTTTGCAAAATGAGTAAAATACAATATTCGAGACAGTCCTAATGCAGTTCATTGGCCCAGCAGATCCCAACACACATGTCGATACCTTGTGTGTGAGGTTTCTACCCTGGTCAAGACTGGTGCTGCATGCTGCTGCAGCACCTTCCCCATCAGCCTTGTCTCAGTAAACTAGCTCACTGAGTTCACACCTGAACTCAGCTCACTGGCACGGTAAGGCAGCGTGTTCCCCAGAGGTGTAACAGACATCCTGGCAAACAATGTTACTTAATAAATTCTTTTTTTTTTTACCCCAAATGTTCAACATAGTCTTCCTATGACCCCACCTCATAAATCCCATAGGTGAAACTGTTCAAATCCATGCTGAAATGCCAATCCATGCTACAGTTGCAAAACACATTTTGGCCAGAACGTGAAAAATGACAGCTATACTGTTTATGAGGTGATGTGAAAAAGTGGGTATGCTGAAAAATCTGGAGTCAAAATATTGTATATTACCAAAGTTACACACCTGCATAGAAAATTTTCAATGCACGCTCATAATGTGGCCATTGTTTTGGTATTTTTTCACCAAATTTCCACCATGGCCTTCTTGGGACCCCACCTCAAGAACACTGGCAATGTCATTTTGTTAATCAGTCCTGAAAGGTGATTCCATGCAGTGAATGAGCCATTCCGCACCACAGGTGCAAAAATGCATTTCAGGCAGGATGTGAGAAATGGCAGCTGTACTATTCATGAGGTGGTGTGAAAAATAGGATCCATGACAGTCGGTTGACAAATTCATTGTCGACCGACATTACAGCAACACCTTTATGTCGACTGCATTTGCAGTTAGTATAAAGCCGGTCACTTTGGACTGTGTGTTCTGAGGGGGGCATTGCCCCCAAACCCCCCATGGAGGGGGCTATGCCCCCTGCACCCCCTGTAACAAAAGTAATCAAACTCTGAGCTGAATTTGATTCAGGGAGGGGGTGCAAGACCCCTAGAAAGCAGTGCTGGGGTCCCAGGCTGACACTACAGCAACCTGTTACTGTTGTCGCTATAGTGTCGGTCACAGTAAAATTGTCACCATAGCAATGGCATACATGAAAAAATGGGCATGCTGAAAATCTAGAGTCCAAATATTATAAATTACCAAAGTTACCCACCTGTGTAGAAAATTTTCAACACATGCTTGTAACTCGGCCATTTTTAGGAAGTTTTTCACCAAATTTTTAGCATGGTCTTTTTGGGACCTTGCCTCAAGAACACTGACACTGCCATTTCGTTAATCTATCTGGAAAGTTGGTTCCACACAGCAACTGTGAAATTATTTTCTGGGCACAATTAAAGAAATGACAGTGAAAGTGTTCATGAGATGGGGTTCCAAAAAGCCCATTTGGAAATTTGGTGAAAAAATACCAAAAAATGGCAAAGTTATTAACATAAGTTCAAAATGCCAGTGAAATACATTATACAGCACTTACCTTGATCCCTCAGTTTGCAGGTCATCTGAAGAGTGCAGACGGGTCCCAGTCCACAGAAAATGGCATTGGTCAACCTCCAGAGGTAAGTCCATGGTAAGGAGGGTGTTGAGTGGCTGGTTCTCAGTGGGAGGGTAGGGTTAGTGGTAGTGAGGCAGTGGTGATGATGAGGGACCATTTTCATTTTTTTAGGTAAAAAAATAAAACATACATTGTGAGATGGTTTTTCTGTTTCAGGGAAACAAAAAAAAAATAAAAGTATTTCAGGACACTGGGGGTGGGTTCTCCAGTATCCCATACTACTGGCGTGTGTGTGTAAATGCTTTCATGGAGATTGGTTCCCCCAATGTCAGCAGTCATTATAAATCAGTGGGCTGCAAAGGGGGGGGTTAAATTGTTTAATCAGGAGAGGCACACTAAGTGAGCGCTTGTTTCCAGGCAGGACCAGGGAGCACAAGGAAGTTAAGTGACTTGCTCAGTGTCAGTTAGCATGCAAGTGGGGGCTGTGGGATTCAAACCCAGGCCTCCAGATTTGCAGCTCAATGCCTTTAACTAATACCCTATACTGCCTCCTAAAAGGGCGAAACATCTGACACTGGGGGTGGGCATCCTAGTGTCATATAAGAATACAAAATTATAATAATTTAAATAAATAGATGAATACACTGCAACTAGGGATTGGGGCCCCCATTGTGCAGATAACCATTTAATTAAGCCACAGTCAAGCTGGTGGGTCTACAATGACAGTAGCCCCATCCCTGTCCTGCTGCACAAAAACGACAGCAGCAGCCTGCAATATATGACACAGCTGTCTTTTGTAAAGAACAGCTGTGTTGTATAAGGCAAGTACTACACAACACACCTATTGTTTAGTAAAGGTAGCTGTGCCATATAGTACTTGCACTATATGACACAGCTGTCATTTATTAAAGACAGCTGTGCCGTATAGTACTTGCACCATATGACACAGCTGTCAGTTTATTAACAACAGCTGTGTCGTATGTGTCTCAGCCTCCTGAGGTAATGATAATGTCAGTTTTTATGTGAAGTAACTGACATAGAGGAAAACAGAGGTTCGCTGCCCAACAAGAAGCGTTTGTGGTTAAATAGTGTCAAAAACAAAATCCATTGGAGCACTTCTGGGCAGACTTAGTGCCTGCACATGGGTTATGATTGAGATGTACTGGGCATAATTTCTTTGATGTTGTCGGATACATGTTTTATATATGGGAACCATGGGGATTCGCACAAGGTAGCAATCTTTTTTTGGGGTGGGGTCATAACTGAAATATTTACATTGTGGTATATACAGACAAAATATGCAGTGTTGGGAGCCATGACATAAGATATAAAAAGAATGTTAAAATACAAATTGAAGCATCCGCCTGTGGGCCAAATTTGGAGATGGGTCTAACATTTTCAAACGATCTGTCACATTTTCACTTCTCTTCGCCTACCAATGTACTGTATAATAAATAATGCAAGCTGTAAAATTCAAATGAAGTACATGGAAAGTGGTGTCTGCAATACTTTTCGTCCTTCACTGATTTCTTTAAGTGGGATATCCTTACAAGTGGTGCCACCCCCCCCCCACAACAAGCACAGTCAAATACTATTACTGGTAACATATTACATGGGAATCGGAGCTGCTGAAGTTGTGCTGCACTGCATTGCTTCACACACACAACATTGAAGTATATCTGTGATGCACTCCACTGTATGACTACACATTTAATTTTCAAACATTAAGATGTTGCAGTCCATAGGAGTAGCACCGCCACGCAGCACTCCTCCTCATCACCACTGTTGGCAATGGCAGCGGGCCTTGTTGATGGTGCCAGTTAGTATGTGAAGTAACAGCACAGCTTTTGGAAGGTTGTGAGCTGCAGTTTGAAAACTACTGTGAGTGCAAGGTGTGGCCACTAGTGGAAATCATAATGCAAGTAATCTGACATCAGATTAATGGTATGATTGTTCGACATCATAAAAGCACTAGTATGAGTTTCTCTAGATGTGGAGTTTATATGTGACCGCATTTACAATTACACATGCAAAAAAAAAACAGCTATGAGTGACAACAGCAGCAGGAGCAGCACTATATGACACAGATGTCATTTATTAAAGACAGCTGTGTCGTATAGTGCAAACTGTTGCTTTTGCAAAATTTCAGTTATGAATAGAATGTTGATTTTTTTGAACTACACATGCTCAGAAATGGAATATTTTTATTAAATAATTTCAAAACTACTTGACAGTGTGGCCTAAAAAACACAAATGTACACACCTTGGACCAACCTCTAGCAAACCTGAAAGTTTCAGGTTTTAAAACCTTTTATATTTTTAGTTATCGGGTGGCAAAAAAATTCTTACAATTTTCAAAAATGGAGACTTTTGTGGTTATTTGCACCTCTGTAACTTTGCTTATCCTGAACCGATCTACATGAAATTTACAAGATCAAGAGATCCTGGCACCGAGGCTGCACTTTTCCAATGTCATGTAAATCAGTTGAATGGGGGCAAAGTTATTAAGGTGCAAAAATGTGAGTTTAACATGAAAGTGTTTATGCAACCATAATATATTGGCATGACCGTGCCTGTATAATTATAAGGGTTTAGTCACACCCCTTTAGTTAGGGCTGAATGGTCACTTCTATGTTCAACACAAAATTTTGAACTTTATTAACTTCTCAACCGTTCAACTGATTTGCATGAAATTGTGCATGCAGTATCAGGAACTAATGATCTCGTGAAGTGCCAAGTATTGTTCCAGTCAGATATGTGGGTACAGAGATAGAGTGTGAAAAAATGTGAAAATTACCATTTTTTTATTTCTTTATCATGCTGCAGGGTAAAAACAGCTTTGGATTGTGGACAGAAATGATTATGGTAGAAAAGTCTTGAGTCACAGATGTGACATTTGGAGGTTTGGTAAAAAATATTAATCTGTTCAAAAGTTATTAAATTTTTAAAGTTCCCTATTGTTTTTGAAGGGAATTTCACTTTCCAGTTAGATGTCCCACTCAAAAAAGGATCCTTTGTCACAAATGAGTAATCCTTTCTTGCAAATGGTTCATCCTGTGTCACAAATGGGAAATCTTTTTCCGTGCTGCTGCCATATTGTTTTCAGTTAGCGAGGGAAACAAAATTATATAACTGAAAAAAATTATGTGGTTTCTATAAACCAACACATGTGTTCTGCTAATTGGAACAGTTTCAGCCAATTCCGGGGTTAGTTTTTGGAGAAATCATTTGCAAATGTATATTTTTCAACACTCTAATTCTGTTTCATGACTTCGCTCATGCTTGGGAATTCTATTTCCCAAATTACAAAACAAGAGACTTGAAAAAGGATCTTGTTTCGCAATTTGCAAAAAAAGACTCCCTTTTCAAAAAAATTAAAAAAAAACATGAAAACAGATCTCCGATGGCCATCCCCATTAATGTAATACATTTCCCTAGTGTCTAGTGGTAACCCTCCACCGTCCGATTGCCAGCCCCATATTTATAGATGTTTCACTCATGTCTAGTGGCACCCCCACACTCCCATCACTGTCCCCATATTTTTTCCTGTTTCCCTGGTATGAAATGGCACCCCCCACCCTGTGATTGCTGTCCTCCTTTTAATTCCCATTTCCCTTTTGTCTAGTGGCATCCCCTCATGCTCCGATCCCTGTCCCCATTTTTATTGTCATTTCCCTGGTGTCTAGTAGCACCGAACCCACTCTCTGATAGCTGTCCCTGTTTTCATTGCCATTTCCCTTGTGTCTAGTACCACCCCCACCCTATGATTGCTGTCTTCATTTTTATTGACATTTCCCTGGTATCCTGTGGCACCCCTCACTCTCTGATCAATGTCCCCATTTTTATTGTTTTTTCCCTGGAGGCTAGTGGCACCTTTGACTCTCCGATCACTGTCCCCATTTTTATTGTTGTTTCCCTGGTATCTAGTGGTAACTCACACCTTCTGATCACACTCACTGATTTCAGTGGCACCCCCCATTGGTGTCCATTGTGGAAATAAATAAAATGATCCTTTGATGTTTTTTTCAAACCTGTAGAAAATGAGGACCCTTGCTGATCAGCTCCTCCAACTCCCACTCAGCACCCCCCACCCCACATCCCCCAGTACACTCCCATACACCCTCACTCACCTGAACAGGTCCCAGGTTTAAGATCTATTCTCTGATCAAAGACAAGTCTTGCTGCTTGAACCAGCAACTGCAATATGAGAAAGAAAGATAAATGCCATTCAGTGTATTTCAATGGAGATTTCAACACTGATGCATAACTCAGACATTTTGGGACATTTTGATACCAAATTTTCAACATGGCCTTTTGGGGACCCCAACTCATGAACAATATCAATGACATTACCCATCTTCTGTATGAAAGGTGATTTCATGGTCACTTAGCAAATTCACCTTTTGGGTGGGATTTGAACATTTGACCTGCCATTGTTCATGTGGTGTTGTGATAAAAAGGCTATGCTGAAAATCTGGGGTCAAAATATGTAAACATGGCAAAGTTATGACCATCTGTTGCAATTTTGCTGCACACGCTTATAACTTTGGAAATGTTAAATATTTTGACCCCAAATTTTCAACATAGACTTCTTATTACTGCACCTTATGTACAGATAAGTCCTGCAGAATTCTGCAGTGCTGCACTTCATCCTGGGGGGCTTATCTGTATGTCACAGCTGTCATTTTTAAAATCCTGGCCAAAATGTGTCTTCACATCTGTGGCATGGAATGGCTTTATAGTTGTGCAGAATGATGTTTTGGTAGGGAGTCGAACATGTTCTGTACCAGGTGCATGAGGTGAGATAATAAGATGGCTATGCTGAAAATGTGGTCACTGTTGTCCTATAAATGGAAGCACAGGGTCCTTCCACTGCTGCATGCATATACTGTACACATCTATGTAGGGATGGAAGCACAGGGCCTAGAGAGCCCTGCCTTTCCACAGGCAAATAATGGTATGACTATTCTAATGCAAAAACTGTGGATGGGAGTGAATGATTACACTGTCTAAGAAAGTATTATTGGGGTGTGGTAGAACCCCTATAGTTAGGGTTGAGTAGCCTGTTTAATGTTGCCCCCTAACTTTGCACATTAATATCTTTGGTTCCCTTTGATGAAATGAGTTGAATGTTTATATTTGTTGTCTAGAAGAAATTTTGTGACAGTAGCTTATTCGGTTTCTGAGATCGGCATGTGTCATTTTTTTTTGTAAAAATCTAACTTTTTCCTATACGTAACATGAGGTTTTACTGCCCTCTCCTACAGCCTACATGGAATGGAATTTTTATCCCAAAGTTGCAAGGGACATATGTCATGTACTAAGGTAGTGCCTTTGACAGGCCTGGTGAGAAAATATTAAAAGGTTCCAGAGTTTACTGTTTTATGACCTTCACACATGTAGTAGGGTTTTTTTTAGATAATGTTGCTCAGTGAAAGCAAACATTTAATGCCACAAATGTTACTGTTTGCCTTCATACCACTGAATTTTCAGGGCACCACACATTTTTTGTATCCTGCCAACCACAATATTTTACTGTTTTCCATGAACTAATAAACATGGAAAACATATAAAACTTCAGGGATTTCAAGAAACTAACATCAGAACCTAGCTACACAGGACCAGTTTAGCTAGGTTCTGATGTTTGTTTTTAAACCTCATGCTCACAAATAATTTTTCTGGGCAGCCAAAATCCAGCGTGCCCAGCCTAATGAGAGAAGCAATTCTCCTGCATTAAGCATGAAGAACTATATGAGGGCTGGTTTTGAAAACAGGAACAGTATCATTTCCCGAGGAAGAACAGACGGCTGCAGGTGAGAGCTAGAAGAAGCCGTGCAACTGGGAGCTGCCTTTTGCTTGAACTTTGCACAGAACCAGACTTTAGACTGTGGTAACAATACCTGAATTGTCTTTCCATTGAAAACACTGTTCAGCTTTTGGAGGGAGTTTGGCAGCACACCTCACAGAGAGATCAGTTCTGTGGGGCTGGGCACACCAGAATACAAAGCCCACACCACCTATGCCATTGTTTAAACAGCATAATTTCCCAATGAAGAATGAACAGTTACAGATGACAGCTGCAAGAAGCCATGCAACCAGGAGTTGCCTTTTGCTTGAACTTTGCACAGAACTAGACTTTAGACTGTGGTCATGATATCTGAATTGTCTTTCTATTGATAATGCTGTTCAGCTGTTGGAGGGGGTCTGGCAGTGGACCACACAGAGAACTGAGTTCTGTGGGAGTGAGGCACACCAGACTACAAAGCCCATTCCACCCATGGGTGCGAGAGGACTGAGTGGCCCAAGCACCACTCAGGGAAGAAAAGCTGATAGAACAGTTTAGTTAACCCCATTTTTTAGATTACAATTTAGGAACAAAATGCGGTTAGTAATAATGACTGGAAGGTGATTATTCCTGGGCTTTTGCTTAGCCCATTTCTCCTTCACATTTACAGAAAGTTCTGGGGTAACAAAAGGTTTGGTTTACATGACATTAGGGGGGTTTAAAATCAGAGGGAGAGTAATATGGTGAAAAGACGTAACCAATTTACAAATGAGAGAAAGTTGGTCACCAGACATTTTATTAGAGTACAGAATGGCTTTGTAACTAGATTTGGGAAAAACGTTTCTTTTTAATCCTACTTTTGGCACAAAGTGGAAATATTGAATCCAATCCAGGTCCAAAGGAGAATAGAGGGATTTCAATTACTCATGAAAATTTAAGAAACTTAGTGAATAAAGTAGATGAGTACAGGACCTGGGCATCTGAGGCAAAGCAAGATATATTGGGAACCTCAGAGACATGGCTGCATCAGGGTATAGGGAATCAAGAGATACAAATTGCAGGATATAGTCTTGAAAGAAAGGATAGGGGTGGAAGGGGGGAAGGGTAATGTTATATATTAAAAATAGTTTAGGCCCATATAGGGTCATTTTAACAGAAAATATCAAGGGGATTGATTGTTTAATGAAATAACTTTCCACTGTTAAGTTAATAGTGGGAGTGTTTTATGCCCCCCCCCCCCCAAAACAAAAACCATATACTTTGACACACTGGCTGATGTATTAATTGACAAAACAAAAGACCAAAGAGTTATACTAACAGGAAATTTTAATGCAAATTGGCAGCAACCAAGAGGTGTAAAACTGAAAAATGGTTTTGAAGTCCTGGGTCCGAACCAAATAATTCAATCTCCAACTAGATACTTAAACAGCAAAAATCAAGGTTCTGTACTATATTTAATTTTTGTCTCCCAGCATCTAATTGTTAATAGCTAGAAAACACTACCCCTAAACCTAGGTAATCATAATCCAATAATATGTAGTTTGCTTATTCAATATCCCTGAAAAAAACAACAAATACTTATTGGATAAGGGATTTGAACAATTTTGGAGGGGAAGCATTTAGAAATAGCTTAAGGAATTTTAATTGGAATAGAGTGTTTCTAATCCTGAACATTAATTTAGCAGTACAAGAATTTATAGATACCTTAATGACAATAATTCAACTTCATGCACCCAAAGTACTAAGAAAAAAACAGGAAAGCAAAGTACAATGGATAACAGGTAGGTTAAAAACCTTAATATGGATTCGAGATAGAGTTTGGAAAGAAGCCCGAAGAACTAAAACAGCACAGAACTGGACAGGTGTAAATTTGGGTGAATAAATGTAAAAAAAAGAAGTGAATCAAGCAAAAAATAATTATTACTTAAACAAGTTAAATAATGTAAAGGATCCTAAGAAGTTTTGGAGGTGTGTCTCAGAACTAAACAATCATTTGTCAATGCCGAACCATCGCTTGCAGGTATTTGCAGTGGTGTTTGGCTTGTATGGTGCTTTACCCTAATGCCCTGTGCAATTGCTGGTATTTGCACAATAAATTGTCAGCATGACCTTTTTGTTACCCCCATTGTGCGCTACATAGGTAGAAACATGTTTTGGGCAGGATGTGAAAAATGACAGCTGTACTGCTCATAAGGAAGTGTGGTAAAATGCCAATGTTGAAAATCTGGGGTGGAAATATTGAAAATTTGCAAACCTACGAGCGCGTGCATGGGAACTGTGCAACGCACGCTCGTAAAACAGTTATTTGTAGGAATTTTTTTGCCAAATTTTCAACATAGCCATTTTAAGACCTCTGCTCATGAACAGTGTCACTGTGATTTTCTTAATGTGTTCCATACATTGATTTCACACCCCGACTGCGCCATTGTGCACTACATGGGCGGAAACACGTTTTGGGTGAGATGTGAAAAATGACAGCTGTACAGCTCATAAGAAGGTGTGATAAAATGGCAATGTTGAAAATCTGGAGTGAAAATATTGAAAATTCATGAACTTACGAGCCTGCGTAGGAACTGCACAACGTATGCTCATAAAACAGTCATTTTTTGGAATTTTTGCACCAAATTTTCAACATGGGTTTTAGGACCCCTTCTCATGAATGATGTCACTGTCATGGTGTTTTCAGGTCGAAGGGTGATTTCGCGCAGTGACCGCACAGTACCCGCGAAATCACCCTTTAGGCCTGAATAACACTGCGACAGTGACATCATTCATGAGCAGGGGTCCCAAAAACCCCATGTTGAAAATTTGGTGCAAAAATTCCAAAAAATGACTGAGATATGCAATAAAGTTGAACCCCCCCCATCTTGCCCATTATACAGCTTACCAGCATTTCCTCAGTTCGCGGTCACCTTTGAAGAGTGCAGACATGTTCCCGGTCCACCGAAGATCATCGCGCCAGAGTCCGGAGGTAAGTATGGGGTGGGGGTGTGGGGAGGCTGGGTGCGCAGTGGGTGGTGCTGGTTGTGGGGGCTGGAGACTGTGTGGGACCATTTTATTTTACAGGTGTTAAAAAAAGATGACATGGGATCCATTTGCCATGCTGGGGTGGGCTCCCAGCATGGCACAAGATGACTGGGGGACGAGAGCCGATGGGGATTGGGCACCTCTGCCAGCAAAACAAAGGGCAAATGTTTGCCACGCTGGGGTTGGCTCAGCGTGTGGCAACAGGATGGCGTTCAGGAGCCACTGGGGATTGGGCACTCTGTCAGCAAACAAAGTTTGCTACACCAAAGCTGTGGGGGGGTGGCGTGGCGGCGGGGGGCAGTGCATGATGCGAGGAGGGGACATTGTGACGGTGGCACTCAGTATGGCAGCAGTGCTTTCCTTTGAAGCAGAGGAACACCGCTGTCATACTGAGCTCCTGCACCCATTGGTGCAGGACCACCACGCCTGCTCAAGGGAGCAGTGCATTGGATGGGAGAGGCACACCTCCAAGTGTGCTACTCTCCCAAAATGTTCCTTGCGCATGCGCGCAAGCGAACGTAAAAAACTGTTAAAACAAATAATTTGATTAACCTAGTAGAGGGGAACACCTTAGTGGAAAATCCAAAAAAGGTGGCTAATATATCTAATGCCTATTTTTCAAACTTTCCTGATCTAAAAATACCTAAATCCAATTAAAAAACAGTTAACATTTCAGTAGCAAAAATAATTGAAGAAAGAGAAAAAAATAAGATGGAATTAACAAGAGATACAGCACCTCACTTTAGATTTGTAAAATTAACAACTAAAGAAGTTGAAAAGGAGATGCAGAAACTGAATGTCTCTAAGGCAGAGGGATTAGATGTTGTGAAGGCTAGGTTCTTGAAAACGGGGCAAATATACTTGCTTCTATTATAACTTATTTGTTTAACTGGAGCTTATGTAGCTCAACTGTTTCTAAGATATGGAAACTAGGAAAAAAATCCCATCTTTAAGGGGGGTGATAGTACTATTCCCTCAAATTATAGACCAATCACCTTGCTCCCTATTTTGTCCAAGGTTTTGGAAAAAGAAGAGCATACCATTAGCTTACTTAGTACCTTGAATAAAACCAGATACTGACAGAGTATCAGCATGGTTTTAGGGTAGGGAGGTCCATGGACACTGTCCTCACAGACTTTAACAACTTAGTAGCAATTTCCCTAAATCAGTCAAGGAGTACTGGGGCGGAGTTCATGGACCTCAGCAAAGCATTTGACCTGGTACAACACAAAGGCCTGTTGGAGAAATTGAGCAAGGTGGGGGTTCAAGAGAAGCCACTGGTTTCAGTCATATCTGGCAGGCCATAAACAATGTGTGTCCTATGGGGCTACTGTTTCAGGCCTGGTAGAGATTAACAGAGGAGTCCCCAAGGGCTCAATATTGGACCCACTGATGTTCAATACATACATGAATGATCTGTCAGCATTAATAACATATTGTGGGATTAGATTATAGGCAGATGACACAGTACTTGTGGCATCTGTAAGTATCATAAAGGCATGGAACAGCAGCCCCCAATGGACTTGACACTTATGGGAAAATGAATGAGAAATTCTGTCTTGTTAATACAAAAAAAAACAATTTATGGTGTTTTCCATGGGTTATACCCATGAAAGAAAGTCAGAGTAGAAGCTTCAGTTTGTTGATGGAACTTATATTAAAACTATTTCAAAGTATAATATCTGGGAATAATAGTGGATACCAGATTAACATACACTGATCATATTTTACAGCAAGTTAAGAAAGTGTGCCAGAGATTGGAGGCATTAAGAAGGGTGTGTGGATCACTTACAGTAGAGGTAAAAAAAAATTGATACAACAATTGCTAATGCCAGTATTATCTTATGGTTCTAATGTATACATGAATTCTACTCAGACAGCCTTAGATAGACTAGATTAAATATATTATAGATTGGGGAAATTTATCACAAAAAGTGCTCAAGGCACACATCACTGTGATATATACGGCAAGCTTGGGTAGCTTAAATCAGAAGAACAAAGAGCTCACCAGTGGCTAATATTTTGTCACAAACTCATACATTTAAATAAAAAAACACCCTTTAGCTCATTTGGTGGAGATAGCACCTCACTCTGAACAGCTGGCTTGTTTAAGAGTAACTTCCCAGAAAGTCTTTGGTGAAATTGTGCAATAGACTTGGAGACATTACCTTACAAAATAGCTCAGCTAGGCATTGGAGTAACCTTCCATTGAAATCAGTAGCTAGTTTGCCAGTTTTTAAGATATTATTGTATAATTACTTTAGCCCAAACTGTTCTTGTTTTAGGGAGATTATTATGATGTGATGTGATGTGATGTGTTGTGATGTGTTGTGGTTTTGTTTAAGTATTTTGTACAATTTGTACCACAGGACATTGTTGAAAATGAAGATTAAACCCTAACAATTTGTATCCTGTATAAAAATAAATTTTGATCAATCAATCACATCTCTGCTTAAGTCAGTCATCTTCAGAAAACTGTGAACAAACTGGGTAACTCAGTAGACACGCACAGCAGGAGACTGGAGGAGCTATGGTACATAGAGCAGAAAAAGACAAAACACTCTCCCTAGCCATTATACACTGACAGAATGCCTCCAAACTATTGAGGAGCTCCAAGTCATGGCTGATTATCACAAAAAGTGTGAACTTCAGAACAATGTACTCGTGATCAGGCTGCGGAAGGGATCTGCTTGAATTTCTAAGAATGTGGCTCCCGGTGGTCCTAGGCCTGGAAGAGGGCTCAAAACTGGAGATACAGTGTACCTACCACTCTCCAAGGTCAGAAGCCTGATACAACTCAAGCAACTCATAACATTTCTCAGATACTCTGACCAGCAGTTGGTGTTCCAGGAGGCATGGTGGAAGGGAAAAATAAAGTTGGGCAACTCGGCAGTTAGAATATTCCCTGACTACAGCCAGTGTCTACAGACTTAATGCCAAGGACTCAATGAGTTAAAGAGGTGACTGCACCATAACCAGTGGCCATGTGCATTATCTCTACCTGTCCAGACTAAATAATCCGACAGTAGGGGAGACCCCCCCCTTGCACTTTCACTACACTAGCTGCGGCAGCAGCAATCCTGGACCAAGCAACACAGGAAAGCAGATCGGGGCAATGAAGAACAGGGCTGGGCACTTGAAGGGCCACCTGAAACAGGCCCAAGAACCATGAACAGGGGAAGGTAGGAGGGTGGAGGATATGGGATAATGCCTCATTAATTTAGAGTGAAGTCAGAAAAGTAAAAACTAAGTATGTAAATGTTGGGGATGCAGAGCTGAGCACTTTACTCAAAGCCATACCCTGTTTGACAAACATCCAGTATTTACTGAGAGACTAGCCGGGGTCCCCCACTAGCTTCCCTGCATCATAACAGCCACATGATTGATAGAAACAGTGGGCTGTGGTTAATATAATGAGTGGGAGGGGGACTGGATAGCCTAGGAGAGGCAGCATTAAATGTTGAAGCAGATTTTGCCTGAGATCAATAAATGAGGTAGCCCAACCAGAAACATTTAACATAGCAACCCCTACAAGTTCCATCAATTAACTGAACAGCTCTGTTTCTCAAAACTGAACAAGACCACAAAAAATGACTTCTGCAGCTGCAGTTGAAGTTGTGCTTCCAGCTGCAGTTTGAGTAAGGAGCTACCATTTCCCTGGTGTTTGGTGCCCCCACAGCACACTCCATTGCCATGTCAAGTTGCCCTGATGTCTGGTGGCACCTCTCACACCCTTTCAATCATTGTCCCCTTAATTTTATAAAATATCCCTGGCGTGTAGTGGCATCCCCCCACCCACCGATTGTCATTGAAAATAAATAAATGTATTCCCTGGTGTCTAGTGGCACCTCACCTACCCTCCAATCGCTGTTCCTGCTATTTACACTTTAATCTCTGGTGTCCAGTGGCACACTCCCCACTCTTACAAATGTACAGGCACAATCCTGAAATGAAGAAACTGGTCCCTCAATGACTTTTTTAAATATGTAAAAAAAGAAAACTGTCCCTTCTCAATCAGCCCCCCACCTTCACTTCCCACTCAGCACCTACCACCCCCCCAGTACACCCCCATACACCCTCACTCAGCTGAACAGGTCCCCAGTTTGAGATCCACTCTCTAATCAAAGACACATCTTGCTGCTGGCACAGGCGACTGCAATATGAGAAACTAAGGTAAATGCGGTTCAATGTATTTTAATTGGGGTTTCAACTTTGGTGCATAACTTAGCCATTTTTTGACATTTAGACACCAACTTTTCAACATGGCCTTTTAGGGACCCAATCTCATGAACAATAGGACTGTCACTGCACAACTCCTGCCTGAAAGGTGATTTCACTTTTGCTTGAAAAATTTACCTTTCAGGCAGGATTTGAAAATTTTGCCTGTCCTAATTCTTGAGGTGGAGTCATAAAAAGGCTAAGTTGAAAATTTGGGGGTAAAAATATGTAAAAATGGCAAAGTTATGACCATATGTTGCAATTTCACTATGCATGCTCATAACTTTAGACATTTTAACTATTATGATCTCAGATTTTCAACATAGCTTTCTTATTACCCCACCTCATGTATGCCACAGCTGCCATTTTTCAAATCCTGACCAAAATGTGTTTTTGCACCTGTGGCAAGGAATGGCTTTGCAGTTGCACAGAATTATGTTTTGGCAGGGATTGTAAAATTTTCTGTATCACATACATGAGGTGGGGTAATTAGATTGCTATGCTGACAGTTTGGTCACTGTTGTCCTATAAATGAAAGCACAGGGCTTGGAGGACCATGGGCTCTCACAAACAAATAAGGATATGATTATATTATCTCAGAAAGTAAGGAAATAAATTGTGAAAAACTGTGTTAGTGCTCTAGTTAGGGTTAAAGCCACAAAAGTAGGGAAATGTGGCATTAGGGTTTCCAAATCTAACACCCCACCCCCACTCTGCATACACCAACAGGCATCAGGAGTGTACCTTGGATTCATCAGCCCTAATGCTCACCCCATTCACCCATACTGTACCCATCTCAGCTTATTTACTTATGGAATTGGGTGAGTGTTAGGGATGACAACATAAAGGCACGCCTCTGACACCTGTTGGTGTGTGCCAGGTGGTGATGGGGTGTTAGATTTGGAAACTCTAAGGCCACATTTCCCTACTTTTGTGGGTTTAACCCTAACTACAGCATTAACACAGATTTTTGCAATTTATATATACCATATATTATAGTGGTGCAATAGCGCCACTATAGTTAGGGTTGAGTAGCCTGTTTAATGTTAAACCTAAATTGTTGTACATTAATATCTTTGCCTCCCATTGACTAAATGTGCTGAAAGTTTATATGTGTGGTCTAGGAGGCAAGGTCTTAATGTGTGAATATTTTTGTGATGGTAGCATGTGTGGTTTCTGAGATACAGCTGTGTCATTTCTAGAAAAAAATAAAATTTTGTCCTATATGTAACATTGTTTTTCTTTTTGCTGTCATCTACAGCCTACATGGAAAGGAATTTTTGCCTCAGACTTGCAGGGGATATGTGACTTGTCCCAAGGTTGTGCCTTTGACAAGTCTGGTGAAAAAATATGAATGGGTTCCAGATTTATAAGGATTTAAATGTTAGTGTTTTCATAACATTTATTTTGGTGCTTTTTTTGCTATCACGGCATCAAAAAAGGTGTCATGGCTTCAAAAATGGTGTTGCAGCATCAAAAAAAGGTGTTGTGGCATTAGAAAAGGTGTCACAGCCTCATTTATGGTTTCACAGTAGAATAAATAATGTTGCGCCACTAAATGAATTTGTGACACTACTTTTCCAGATATGTCTGTTTCTTTGTTCACTTCCTTGGAAACAAATGCTTTGCACTTATGGGCTGAAATTTTTAGGGTACACCCTCCCAGCCTGCCCCCCAACTGGCATCAGGGTGTGCGTTGGGGTTGTCAGTTCTAACTCTCAGCCCATTCTCCTATGCCTCAGCTTGTTCACACATGTGATGGTGTGAGAATTAGGACCAATGGCCCCAGTGCACACCCCGATGCTGTTTGGGGGCGCGGGCTGAGGGGGTGCAAGGGGGGGTTTCAACCCTAACACCAAATTTCCTCACTTTTGTCACTGTGGAACAACCCTAACTGATACATTAAACTGAGTTTTTTGCCTCTAATTTATATATATATATATATATATAATACTGGCATGGTTGTGCCAGTATAGTTAGGGTTGAGTAGGCAGTTTAATGTTTTACCCCAAGTTTTGCACCTTAATAACTTTGCAACTGTTCAATGGATTTGCACAACATTTGGAATGCTTGGTCTTGCATGGTAGGTCTCTTGACTTGCCAAGTTGTGTTTTGGTTGGACTAGCAGTTTACGTGCAGCAAAGTGCTGAAAAATTAGTTTTTTGCCTTTTTTTTGGCACTTTTTTGCTGATTTTTGCCCATCATGCTGCAGCCACACTATTTGGTATTGTGGTCTGACATTTTTAGGGTAGAAAGAGGTTTTGTCAAAGAACAATCCAGCATTGGATTGGTGAGAAAATATTAATCTGTTCCAAAGTTATTTCATTTTGAAATTTGGGGTTCTGAGCATGCTCAGTTTACTCCAAGATTTATATGTATTTTTTGTGAAAGGAGATTGGGCTTGCGATTAAGGATTTTGTCAGCTTGTGAGTGGGGATTTATAAAATCCCCATTTGTGAGAAAAAATTCTTTATTCATGAACTACCATTTTGTTTTCATTTTTTTGCCAACCAATAATGTCATAGCTTGCTCCACGGGTGACTTCTTGTTACAATAAGGCATGGGTTTTGTTCAGGATGATGACCACTACAAACCTGTACTGTACCTTTGTTTTGCTTCATTTTGGCCAAACAATGACTGTTTTAAATTTTGAAATTCTTCATTCTCAACTCACTTCCGAGCTTTGTTCGCGATCTGACAAAATCCCCAGTTCAGAACCGATGACCTTTTGCAAGGTAGCAAAATCCTTGACCGTAACTTAGGACCCAGATGGCCATTTTGGCGAATGAGGATTGGCTCATGAATGGAGATTTTTTCACCTCGTGAAAGGGGATTGGGTTTTTGAATCCCCTTTCATGAGCTGACAAAATCCCTGTTCGCGAGCAATCCCCTTTTGTGAGTTGACAAAATCTCTGATCACCATTTTGCGACCAGATGGCCATTCTCATGAATGAACATTGGCTCGCAAATGGGGATTTTGACAGCTCATGAAAGAGGATCGGCTCACGAATGGGGATTTGTCAGCTCGTGAAAGGGGATTGATTTTTCAATTCCTTGTTCATGAGCTGTCAAAATCTCAGTTCTCAAGCTGTCAAAATACCCGTTTGTGAACCAATCCTCTTTTGTGAGTTGACAAAATCCCCTCTTCATGACTTAGGATCCACATGGCCAAAATCTGATGATCAAGGATTACTCGTGAATGGGGATTTTGACAGCTCTTGAATGGGGACTGACCTCGCAAATGGAGATTTTGACACCTCACAAACTAGGATTTTAAAAACTTTGCCACTGCACTGTAAATGAACAGTTTGATCTTTTGACTTGAAATTTTCAGGGTGTAAAGGGGATGCCCCAGAGATATTAATTATGCTGTTTAGGTTTTAAAAAGTTAATCAGTTACAAAGATATGCCATCATGAATTTGAGATTTTTCCATAGGGTAACATTGCGCACCCATAGTGACTTTCGGAGCCCGTATCTCATAAACAATGCAAGATACAGATTTTTTGCTACCTGCAGCTTTGCAATACTTTTGTGCCTTGGGATTGTGAATCCTAATGCTCACTTCTTTCTCTTAATCTGTATCCATGTTACCTTACTTAGTCTTGGAATGGGGTGAGCTTTAGGGTTTGCAACCTCAATGAACACCCCCACACCTGTTCCTGCATGCAGGGAGGGAGGTGGGGTCTTAGGGTTGGAAGCCAATGGTGGGGGTGGGGTCTTAGGCTTTGGAACCCTAAGGTCACATTTCCTTACTTTTCATGCTTCAACCCAAATGGTGTATTAATGAAATTTTTTGCAATTTATTTCCTTACTCTTTGAGATAGTGTAATAGTATCCTTATTTTACTGTTGTAGTACAGGGTCTGAATCCCTTCATAATGCATCTATGTATTTCTTTACTTTTTGAGATTCTCTAATAGTATCCTTATTTTACTGTGGAAATGTAGGGTTATTTGGACCCTGTGCTCCCATCCCTCCATAATTGCATATATGTGTGTAGCCATGGAAGCACAGGGACCTCCATCCCCTGTGATTTCAGATATAGAACAATAGTCACCAAATTGTCATTATACCCATGTTATTACACCACCTCATGTTCCCAGTGCAGAATCTTTTTCAGTCCCTGCCAGAATGTAACTCCACACAAGTGCAATGCCAATGAACAATACAGGTGCAAAAACACATTTTGGACAGGATTTGAAAGATGACAGCTGTGGCATACAGTACATGAGGTGTTGTAATAACAAGGCTATGTTGAACATTTTATTTATTTATTTATTTATGTATGTGTTCATGTCTTTGGAGACTTGGTAGGTGCACTGATACAGAGGACCATTTTCAGTCATGACCTGAGCCACAAGGTGGCAAAACAAATAGGTACAGGTACAGTCAGTTACAAGATACAATACAGGCATGCCCAACAGCTGGTGGTGAGGGTACAGAGATAGAGAACAGTGGTAATGCAATGACAATGTACAGAGAGGGCAGACAGGTAATGCTATATCAGTATGTACATGAGCATAGCCAAAATACAGACGGTGCAAGACACAAGCAGTAATGGTATACAGGTACTTGGTCCAATTCAAGTACAAGCAAGAAAAAACAGTTGCTGTAATAAAAATTCAAATAGAAAAACAATCACAGTTCATAACATCAAAGGGCAAGACAGGAGAAAAGGGGGCAGGGGTAGACTTAGGGGTGGGGTCAGGAAGGAGAGAGGTGGAAAAAGGGGCAGACTAGTGGGGCAGGGGGTATAAGTGCTGTAGGGCATCAGTTGAAAGTCTGAGTGCTATTAGAACATAGAGTTGCAGAACCTAGTGCTGGTATATGGAACAGTAACATTTTGCAGCAGTAAGGAGCCAGGTCTTCAGATTATGTTTAAAAGCTAGGTGGGAGGGGGATGCATGAAGGGGGGAGCTTTTTCCACAGGGAGAGTGCTGTGACTGAGAAAGCTCTGGTTCCCATGGTAGTGGAGGCACAGGGTACATCTAGCAGGAGGACTGAAGATGCTCTGAGATTCCTATGGACCACTCTACCTGTCAAGAGGGGTGAGTAAGGGGACATATGTTGGTTCTTGGGGGACTTGTCCACCAGAAAACCCATCACATAGTCAAAATTACCTTGTAGGGTGAGCCATCCAAGTGACTGGTAGAGTGAGTAGTGGTAGGAGTGGTAAGGGGCTTGAAGGACAAATTGACAGATACAGTTATATGTCGAGTTTAGCCACTTGTGCAGGCTGGTGGATAGGTGCAAGTAAACTTGGGAGCAGTAGTCAAGGAGGGGAAGTAGGTTGCCACATGCAATGGCAAGGCACAGTTCGGTGGATAGGTAGTGTTTGTGGTGGCATGCTGCACCTGCTTCTGGTGGATCTGGCGCACCATATGGTTGACATTTTCTGAGAAGGAAAGGGAAAGGTCAAGAGCAACACTTAGATATTTTAAGGATGTGACAATTTCAAGGGGTATACCAGCAGGGATGAGAACTAGGAGGGAGAACCTGGCTTTGGATAGGAAGAGCTTGGAACCGAACAACATGGATTTAGTCTTTTTTTCACTGACAAGGAGTTTGTTTGAAAGGAACCAATGATGAGCGAATGCATAGTTTTGTGTGAGGGTGGACAAGATTGAATCAATAGATTTGTCACTATGATAGATGACCAAATCGTCAGTGTAGAGAAAAGCTTTACAGTTGAGGCTGTCATTGGGGAGTGTATTAATAAACATGGAAAAGAGCAGTGGTCCCAGAATGGAGCCCTTGGGAACTGCATCGAGTACAGGATGGAGAGCAAAGGAAGCCTTGCTGATGATATCTGACTGAGTCCTGTTTGATAGATAGCTGCAGAACTAGGCAGTAGGTCCAGGGGATCAGCCAAAGCAAAGCAGGGTTGAGTGGAGGAGGTGGTGGTCAACCAGGTCAGATGCTTTTGACAGATTAATGAAGACCACACATGTGGGTTTGCACTGGCCCATACTTCTTAGTACATGATCGGAAAAGAGGAACAGGGCAGAGGAGGTACTATGTTGCTTACGGAAACCATGTTGGAGGAGGCATAGGAGACTACTTTTCCTGGTGCTCTGTTAGCTGAGAGTGTATGGATTTTTCAAGCAGCTTGCTCAGGTGGGGGAGGAGGGAGATGGGGCGATAGTTATTGAGGGAGAGGGGATCACCAGCTCTGAAGAGCGATACAAAGTTAGAATGTTTCCAGGAGTCGGGTACAGCAGCAGTTGTAAGGGCAAGGTTGAGGATGAAAGTGAGTGTTTTTACAATTGCAGGAAAGATGAGTTTTTGAAAAGCAGGGTACATATCATTGCTGCCAGGACTTCCTTTGGCTGGTAGGGATTTTAGTAGCTTGGCTGTGTCCTTATGCCTGATGGTCCTAAAGTGGAAAGGAGGAGGAAGGGTAGTGGTTGAGGAGGAGAATGAGCTGTTTGATTGGTGGTTTTGGGCAGGGGAGGACTGGGCAGGGAGCTTGCTGAGATAATGGGATAAGTCTGTGAATTTTAAGTTGAAAGCATTTGCAATAACAGTTGGGCATTCAAAATATTTAAAATTTCCAAAGTTATAAACAGGCATAGTGAAATTATGACAAATTCTCATAACTCTGCCATTTGAAATCATTTTCACCCCAAATTTTTAACATAGCCTTCTTATGACCTCACCACATGTAGCCATCATAGTAAATTTTCAAATCCATGCCAAAAAATAGTTTTCTACAACTGCAATGCCATTCTGTGCCACAAGTGTGAAAGCACATTTTAGCCAGGGTTTGAAAAATGACAGCTGTCACATACATGAGGTGGGGTAACATGATGATTATCTTGAAAATCTGGGGTGAAAATATCATAAATTTCCAAAGTTATGAGCGTGCATAGCGAGATTGCAACAAATGGTAATAATGTAGTCATTTTTTGAATTTTTGACACCAAATTTTCAACATAGCCTTCTTATGACCTACCTCATGAACAATATGACTGCCATTACACAAATCCCACTAGAAAGGTGATTTCACCAAGCAACCATGAAACCACCTTTTGAGTGGGAGTTGCCTAGTATCAGTCATATTGTTCATGAGGTGGGGTCCCCAAAAGGCCATGTTGACAATTTGGGGCCAAAAGGACAAAAAATGGCTGAGTTATGCATAAATGTTGACTCTCCCATGGAAATACATTGAAACGCATTTACCTTAGTTCATTTTTCAGTCACTGATTCCAGCAGCAAGATGTGTCTTTGATCGGCAGAGTGGGTCTTGAACCTGGAATCTCCATATGTGAATGGTGGTCTGTTGGGATGTCAGGGGGTGTGGGGAGGTGAATGCACAGTGGGTGGTTGGGTGGGGATGTGGGAGTGATTGGCAATGGATGGTTTTTACTTTTACAGGGTAACGCCTCACAAAAGACAACAAGGGATTTTTTTCCTTTTCAAGTAAAGAAATTAAAAAAACAAAGGGGAAGATAGGGAGAATGCCACTGCCACCAATGATCACTGGGTCACTGGAGGTTGAGAGGGTACTACTAGCCACCAGGGAAAAAAATGGACCTTTGTGACACCCCAAAACAGCAGGTTGTGAAAAAATAAGAAAAAAAAAAAAAGAAATAAATAAACAAATATTAATAATATTAAAAATATGTATAAAACATGGTGGGAGTGTCACTAGACACCAGAGAGTTTTCCTGTGTTGGGGGGATCACAATATGAAAAATAAATACATATTCATAAATACAAAATTAAACATAAATCAGACATAAAAAGGATCCTTTTTTGCCAGGCGGACTCCTTTTCTACCAGTGGTGGAAAAGGATTCTGTCTGGTGAAAAAGGATCCTTTTCCACCATGAGGTGGCTCAATTTTCCATGACCAGATAGCTGTGAATCCTTTTTCACAATGTGATGGCCATGGAAAAATCCTTTTCCACCATTCTTTGTTCATGACATGGAAAAAAAAATTGACTGAAGAAAAGGAATTTTCTCTTTTCCTGACCAGATGTCTCTTTTGCCAACCAGATAGCCTTGTAGTGCCATCTGGTCATCAAAAGGGGCATCTGGTCGAGAAAACAGGAAACCCTTTTTCATCATCTGATTTCCTTTTTTGCATAATGAACAAGAATGTGAAAAAGGAAGTTAGTGAGTAATGAAAAAGGATTTAAAATGCTAAAAAAAAAATTATACGATCATAAGGACACTGGAAACCACAAAGAACTGCTCATCAATTCCCAGTGAGCAACATACATATTTTGATATGTCACACAGACATCCCTGGTCAAAGTTATGACACTTTATTTTAGGGCAAAATGAAAAAACAAGATGATGGCTTATAGAAACATAGAAAGTGACAACAAAAAAGGACTGGTTAGGCCCTATATGGAGTGTTGCATGGACACTGGTTAGGCCCCATTTGGAGTACTGCATGCAGTACTGGAGTCCGCACCTGCACAAGAACATTAACAAAATGGAGGCAGTCCAGAGAAGGTCAACCAAAATGGTGCAGGAATTGCATAAGAAAACATATGAGGACAGATTAACGGAGCTCAGTATGTATACCTTAGAGCAAAGGAGGGAGAGAGGAGATATGATCAAAACATTCAAACATCTTAAGAGCATTAATAAGGTGAAAGACTCTAATGTGTTTCAATATAAGAAAAATAGCATGACAAGAGGACACAGCATGAGATCAGAGGGAGGTCAATTAAGGGGTAATGTGAGGGAGTTTTTTTCACAGAAAGGGTGGTGGATGCATGGAACGGCCTACCTCAAGAAGTGGTGGATAAGAATGCAGTGCAGGGCTTCAGTACAGATTAGTATGAATAGATAGGCCACTGAAAGAGTAAAGGCCTATGGCACACTCATAAGGTAGAAAAAATGGGCAGATTGGATGGGTCTTGCAGTCCTTATCTGCCATCAACTTCTTTGTTTCTATGTTTCTGTGACAGCAAGGTCCATTTAGTCTGCCCAAGAACCTACCTGGTGCTTCTCCCCTCCTCTCCTTTGCCTTTCCATATGCTGCCTTTATGTCTATCTCATGCATTCTTGAACTTGCTTACTGTTTTGGACCCCACTACCTCCTTGGGTAGGTTATTCTGTGGGTCCTCCACCCTCTCTGTAAAGAAGAACTTCCTGGTATTACTCCTGAACCTCCCTCCTCTCAACCTCATGTCATGCTCTATCGTTCGCCTTCCCTTTCAATTGGAAGAGCTCCTGAACTTTAACCTTATTTATATCCCTGGTATATTTAAAAGTCTCAATCATGTTGCTGTAGAGCAAATAGAGTGTACCCCCCAAGACACTGCAATGGCAGCAGAAGTTATACAGTTGCTGAAACATGATGATGGATGCCTCTTGTGGTATGTTTATATAGTTGTATGTTATTTCTGTTACCTTATGGTGTGTTTCTGATTGGTTGTGTTGCCTTGTACCATACCATGCTTGTATGTGTCTTACGTCTGTGTGTGGGTGTGTATGTATTGGGGGATAGAGTTAGGACTAAAAACCCTACCACTGAATTTCCTCACTTTTGTTGCTGTGGAACAACCCTAATTGTTGCATTAATGCAGTTTTTGGCAAAGAATTTCCTTACTTTTTGAGAATGACATGCAAAATATTCACCTTTTTTTCAGCATACCAGCAATGTAAAGAGTATCATTATAATAAATGACATGTGGTAAATAGTAATACACAATACTAAATGGGTGTTTACCTATAGCGCTTTGACAGTGCTAGCACCGACATCCCCTACAGCGACAGCTACAATGTCGACTGTCTGCATTGTAGCCATGGGGATGTTGGCACTTACAATCAGAGGGCTGTTCCCCTCGTACCCCCTCCTTGTGGGGCAGAGCACCCCACACCCCCGGTCTCTAGGATTCTAACTCTGAGTCAGAGTTGGACCGGGGAGTGGGCAATCACCCAACGAGGCAGTCCCAATTGGAACACAGACCACCACAATGACAGGTGGATTTTGCCTGATTCCTGTCACTGTGGTGATCTTCGCCATCAGGGAGTTGCTGCAGTGATGGTACACCCTAAAGGGGTAGCCATGCAAAAACACTATGTTTTGGAACATGCAGTCTCTGATTCCCTCTAATCTCTACCGTAAAGTTGAATAAGTACATGGTTATCAGAATCCTAAAGTGTCAAGACACACTGATTGTGCATAGACTTGCTTATCCTGAACTTTTAATACTGCATCGTACTGTGCGAGAGATATGTGGTTCTTAGCAGTTTTGTTTTCAAAATTAAAGTAACTCATGCAGTCTTTAGATACTATACAATACTGTTGTGCCACAAAAGGGTAGAATAACATTCCATGAGCTTTCAACTGTGGCACCACAGCATTTTGAGAGAGATAGAATTCTACACAGAACAGCACTCGACTATACGCAATAAACTCTTTTTTTTAATATGATTACGGCATGTCACAGCTGACTCTGACTTGGCCTGCCCCCTCCCACACACACACACCCTGCAACCAATCACAATACCTCTCTTTAGAAAATACCATTTGCACAGATCATCAGAGCATGCAACTGTTACTTTAGCAGGGCCCTGAAACAAGTTGTGTACCCCCCACCCACACCCCACTACAATTAGTCTTTTTAAAAACATAACATGTGAAGGACTGTTCTGAATATACACTTGTTTACCTCTGTCTCCTGAAGGGACGGAATCTCATTCCCATGACCTTTGCAGTTTCTAACAAATAAAATTAGTAATGTATGCATCTCTACATACACTATACATACGATTGAAAACATTGCCTACATGGTACACATGGTACAGAATTTCATGAAGAAATAATACACAAGAAACAGATGATAAGGTTTAAAAAATGTATTTAAGAAACTCAAATTGTAGGTGAGGCTGAATTGGATGATTGTCCCTAGGATGGGCGAAAAACCAGTTCTCTCAGCACTATGTGAAACTTTTGTTGTAATTGTGTTGTTGTTTTTCTTTGCCATCAACACACAATACATATGGTACTTTAAAAAAAATATATATATTATTTTAACAATGACAACCAAACAACTATATTACCAACATAATTACATAAGAATGTTAGTTGCTTTGTTAAACCAGGTATTACATAATGTTCAAATTGTAATCTATCTATCATTTAGTATTTAAAACCAATTTAAATAGATATGGTATTAACCACTTTATTTACTATTTTTGAAGTCTAAGTTTATTTGGAAAGGTTGTAGAAACAATAAAGCCAAGTTCAAAAAATATTGAATATATTCTGTTTCTACTTAGTTAATTACATCACAACATTATCATTAGAGTTCTATTGTATTCTAACTCAATATGATAGGTTAGATATATAGCTAATTACTTTTTCTGCACGTAACTATTGTCAGTAATGGTAAGACATTTAGTAAAATTGTGCTACAGCCCTCTGAGAAAATACATGTTTCTAACTTTTACTGTGAATAAAAGTAATCTACATTGATGTATATCTATTTTAGAAGTGAGTTCACTATGCTATTTACCATAACAGTACTTTATAATATTAAATATATTTCATATTGCTGTATATTTCATAGATAGTGCATCTCTTTGAAAATGACATGCCATTTAAACCACAGCTAACAATAAATCACAGCATCATGTAAATACATTTCAATAGGTGTGGTACACTGCATCAACACATTCATACCAAAGATTACATTATGTGTATGTACTTTTCATAGCACAACGCAGATATGGTCATCGTTGCTTCATTGTGTACATATATTAAGTATACAAATAAGATACTGCACAGATATTGTTGTACTACAGATTACTTACAGAAGTCAGTATACTGTTACTATATGAGACACTGCATAACACATATGTTGTAAATTAGTAGCCTCTTAGCCTTTTCAAATTGTGGTGTCCATGGTATTACACGACAGTATACAGCATATACAGGAATACAGCTGGGATTTCAAAACTGCATGTCTCAGAATTTGAAAACTATTACTTGAACTGGAAAAAATTCCTCATCCAACCCCTTCAATAAAGGCAATCCTATAAAAGAGCAGGAATGCACAGATAGCTTGTATTGAAGCATAGACGTTCACAAGCATTACTTTGTTAAAGTCTGTAAGTATTAATTGTGGAAACCTACACATAGATACATACTGTATTTACATCCATATACAGCGATGAATAAACATTGCTGTACATGCATATACATACATATTAGCAGCAGTAATACACTGGAGAGTACTTAATGTAATGCAATGACATTAAATGCATGGATAGTGACATAGTAGAACACTAACAATAAAGCATGCACAACAGCAACAATATTTTTTTGACCTTTTTTTAAATAAAAAAATTACCAATGAAAGCAGTATCAGTATTATATTACTGAGCTCAGTTTCAGCACTATCTAGATATATAGAACACTTAGTCATATTTTGGTGGTTTGTATAGTCATGTCCAGTGAATCAATGATATTTCCATTAGAGGAACATGTTATACAGCCATATGTGTTTTAACAGTTCCATTGCACTATAAACCCTTGGCATTATCAAAGACAAAGCCACCGAGTAATTAGCAATGATATAACTACATGTGCCAAGACATAACTTACTTCCTGACATGTAGGTGATATCCAGCACCCTCGAGTCTGCTTGGATTGTGTGGCTGTCAGTTTTACAAGTCAAACCATCAAGGTCACTCATGCAGAGTATAACAGGAGAAGGCATAAACACTTAACCTGCTACCAAGTGTCGAACAAATTTGCTATGAGCACACATCATTTGTCATATCACTGTATAACAGCTGATATATGCAAACAAAGTTCCTCTGTCTCAGTACTCATGTAAATATAACAGCAGACTCAAGTCAACTTTATAAATATGATATTGCTAATCTGAATTAACCAGCACTTTTCAATAACATGTACAAAGATATTACTTACTGACTGTCAAATGAGCACTGTCCAGCACCCTAAAGTCTGCTTTAGCTGTATTCCTTACAGTCATGTTAGTAAGCACATCAAAGTTACATATGTTTAACATAACAGTGAAAGGCTTACCAGCTTTAACTGTTAGTAGTTAGCAAAATGAATTTGCAGCAAACACAAATGCATGTGAAATCTGTTTCAATGACACACACCATGATAACAACACAATTAACACAGTGTTTTTTTTTGTGGGCATCCCACAGTACCACAATCACTAAGAGCAAGCATGATATAATTACAATAACTGGGATAGAGTATCTCTAGCCAAGAGCAAACTCAGTCTCCCAAATATATATTTAACTCAATAGTACCCAAAAGGTAGCACAAAACATAGGGCACTGTGGACATGTGTTTAATGACTAAACACATAGTATTCTTTTTCATAATGCTTTTGTAGTAAGAAACAGTTGCAACACACTCTGAATGGGATATTCAAAGGGGCTGCACATAGTGCAACAGGGTTGCACCATGCGCAACCCACCAATGTGCCCCAGTGTGATATTCAAAGGGGCTTGGTGCTCTGTGCAACCCCAGATGCACCAGAAAACACCAGTAACATATGCGGTGCAAGTGCGGGGGGTGTGACCATGCATATGCAGCACATCCCGATATTCAGCCCAGGATGTGCGGTGCATATGCTGGCACATACCCACCTTGTGCCACACAGGAGGGCTGCAACATTTTGCCCGGTGAAACCTGGAGCAAATCCTGGCCACCCACAGTTGAGCTGCTATATTGTTAGGTGCAACACGACAGCCACCTGCTGTGGGTGGCCAACCAACCACCAAGGACACAGTCCATGAGCCACCTGCCCAGGGGGCATCATGCCCCCCCATGCCCTATCACAGGCATGTGTAGATATATTCCCTGGTGGTTCAGTGGACTGATCCCCTTCACTCACTCGCAGGCATAGACCATGACTCCCTGGTGGTCCAGTGGACACCTTCCCCAGTGCCCAATCATCGGCATAGGTTTAAAACCCTGGTGGTCCAGTGGTCCCAGGTTGTGAATGAATGCCTATTCACAATTCAGGACTGTGTAGTACAGTATGGTCTGCATGCCCATTGGCCCACGCAGTGGACCAATAGGCATACAGCCCTACTGTATGCTGTCAGTCGGTGGGCGGCATGCAGGTGGGTAGCTGACACCCACTGCTGACTGGTGGGGTGTAGGGAGGTGGGGGACACAGTGGGTGGGTGGGAGGGAGTACCACTGGACCACCAGGGTTCTAAACCTATACCCACGATCGGGCACTGGGGGGTGTCCACTGCACCACCAGGACTATGTACATTACGCCCATGATCAGGTGATGGGGATCTGTCCACTGGACCACCAGGGAGTGATTGAACATATGCCCATGATTGGGCAATGGATAGCGGTCCACTGGACCACCAGAGAGTGAGTGAACATATGCCCACGATCGGGCGAACAGGAGCAGAGCTCGCAGAGGGGCTGCAGGACATTGGACCCCGATGGTTGCAGCCTGGCAGGTTGCCAGGTTCAAGTAACCAGGCATCAGTGCACCACATGCAAATGGGGCTATAATGACATGCAAATGGCCCCATTTGTGCCTTACATGCATAATGGCCTCATTTGCATGGCCTCAGCTGAATATCACAGTTCCTGCACCTAGTGCATCTGCACTTGCACTACTGCAGCCCCTGCTCCCCTTCTGCCACTTGAGCTGGTGCAGTTCAACTGTGCTGTGCACAGTGCATGCACCCACAGTGCCATATTCAATGGTGCTGAGCCATGGCGCAGCACCATTGAATATTGCCTGGTCCCTGCCCTGGCTCAACCCAGTGGCGCTGTGCCCAGGCTTGTGCCCCTGCCTGGCGCAGTCTGAATATCCCACCCACAATGTAAACAAATGTGTAGCACATGGTAGGACTCTGTGGGTCTGTTTTTCAAAAAAATCACTCCTCAACTCATTCAGCAATAGCTGTGTTATGCAGAATGATTACGTATGCATCTTTTAGATTCCTTGGCAATCAGTCTCTCATAGTGCACACCGCATCATTACACTCTACCTATCCACTTCTAAATCTATGCCATATCACATAATGTTCAGACTGAATAGAAGGTATGTGATGGAAAATGATGGTGTGTGTGTCAAACTGAGCTTCTGAGAACAGTTCTTTCAGCAATGAAGTCAGTAATAGGTGTTGTGACTTTCATGCCTTGAGAGTTGAATTGCTGCAGAACAATAATAATATATGAGCTGAAGTAAGTCACCCTCAAAGAAGAAACAGTACTTCACCCACATCTATGACACTGCCAGCCAGTAGCAGCTTTACAAAACTGAACTGATTTTTCTTCAGGAACATAGACAGACAACCATAGCATGTCATTTGTTGTCTCAGATTCTATGTGCCTACATGACAACAAAGTGTACTTGCACACATAATTAACTCTGAAGTGTTCTCTAAGTTGAATTCCATTATCTGCCAGACTATTCATGACACCCATCATGAAGTCAGTCACATCTTGTTGTGCATTATCAGCAAACATACTTAGCCCAGCAAAGTTGGACAGAGTATGCTGCAGAGGAGTCAAATTCTACAAGCTAGGTGCTTCCTCTTGACTACCTCTTATTACTCTTGTGAGTGCATCAGACAGAGCTGTTGACTTCGCAGTAGTCAAGATGTGAATGAACTCTGGAATATGCAGAAAAGCTTGCACTGCAGCATTGGTATAGCAGTTAACTCCAGTGCTATTGTCAAAGATTGGTAGACTCTGAAGACTAATGCATTTTATTGCATTTGGTGACCTGACTTGGTCAGCAAAAGACTAATTACCTCATAAGCAGATGGTGAGGAAACTGAAGTCTTACTCTGTTTCCTTTTCAACTTACATGTTGTTTTCATTGGCACATCTCGCATGGGTATCTGCCTTGGAACAGAGATCAGACTCATATTTGGTTGGTACTGTATGCGTAGCTAGTTGTATTCCACAATATATTTTACATCAGCATGCACTTTGATCTCTGCAGGGTTTAGTATATGCACACCAGAAAGAGATCTGACGCATGACAAAGCAACATACACCATAGCATCCTTGAAGATTCCCTTTCCTATATCAACAATAGCAATGTCAAGGCTGAGTCCTTGTGATTTGTAAATTGACACAGCATAAGCAAGACACAGTGAGAACTGCTTATTCATCACATATATGTCTTTAACAATCTGAAATTTAACAGTTGTTCTATCAATGGGTAAAGGGATGTCATGATTGTCAAATTTGACCATAACAAATTCAACAAATGTGTTCTGTGCATTATACTGAAAATCCACAATGAAGCCCATTGCTCCATTTACCAACCTATGATCAACATCAAGGTTTCTACACAGCATAACATGTGCATTCTTGTATACTGTTAGTACAGCTTCCAAACCAGCAGTACATGACACATCACTTGTCAGTTATTTCAGTCATTCAATCATTTTTGTCACCATTGTGCACGTCAGGCTAACACCATTAATTGCATAAAGTGATGTAAGTGTAACAATAGGTCTCTCTGCAACATAATCTGATTGAATTCAGCACATTGTTTCAGTCTTGGCAACAAACAGACAATGCATTGCCCACTAGCCTGCAGTTCAGCAAATAGCTTGCATGATTCCTGCATAGACTTCTCTTTTGCAGAGATAACATGTTCTCTTAGCATTTGTAGAAGGCAACTTGACAAGTTACCAGTTCAAGCTTCATCAAGCAATGTTTTATAAGATGCATCTCCTCTCTGTTGCATGTTCTGCAACAGTTCAACATAGGAGAATAACTCCCAGAGGTTCACTCCACCTATATATCCAATTTGTTTCTAGCTTCCTCTACTGAAAGACTAGAGAACACATGTTGTCCATTGACTGGAGTCAGCTGCAAAATATCTTCAAGGACAACAATGTTTTTCCCACCAAATAGAACACCATTGTGAAAACCCACAATCTCCTTTAGGTGCAGGTAAATGTAGGTTAGCAGTACATTAGAAACCATGCTGATTTCATCACTGATCAGTAACTCCATCTTGCCAAACATAGACCTTAACTCACTTGCAACTTCAAAAGATAACTTTCTGTACTCTCCACTCTTACCATGCTCAACTGGCAGCATGAACAACCTATGAAACATGACCTATGTTGTAAGCTGCTAGTCCTGTTGGAACAGCCACTAGCACAGATGTTGGTGTCCCAGTAAGTCTATGAAAGCCTACACTCATTGCCTCAGTTAAGATGCTTTTGCCAGTCCCAGCAGCACCATGGAAAAACATTCTCAGTGGCATATGCTTATCACAGAAGCATTCTTTTTTCCAGTGTTTCATTCCAAGCTTAATAGCATGCATCAGAGCAGTATACACAACTTGTTGATGAGTATTCAGTTCATCAATGATATTAAGTTAGTTAGCTATGAAGTGTTCACTCTGCTGCACAGCACTTTGAATCTCTGATATCAACTCAGTTGGATCATTTGCTGCCAGTGGTGCACCAAGTGCACCTTCTCTCTCAGGGTCCAGCGTTTTCTGTGAGTTGCCTGGCATATCATCTTCCAATTTTTGCCTTGCTTTCTCAAGTTATTCTTTCTCAAGGTCCAGTCTTTGTACATATGCAGTAGAAGCTTCACTTTTGAAAGGATCATAGCTCAAATTGAACTGTTTTTCAAAAGTGTCACAGGCACCTTTTAAACCTGTTTCATCTCTCCAAGGTTTGAAGAGGAACAGAAGAGGAAAAATAGTAATGCTCTTTATTTTCAGTAGTAGTCAAACTCAGTTTGCAGTGATCTATCAACCATGGCTTATGCCTTTTCACCAGAGACCCATCTAAGCCTGTCACCTTATATATGCTCTTCTCAGGGTCAGAAGCAACACCCCACTTATAGTCAAACCATTGAGCAACCTCAAACAAACATAGATCAACCATAGCACTGTGGCACTGTGGATATTAGTTATCTATCAAGTTGCTCTTCAGTATATTTGTGGAAGATGGTATCGTACCAGCAAGGTCTTCAATTTCATGATAACTTCAAAGTACATGATGTCTCTTCTCTTTAAAGTTCACATTCAAATAATGGATGGACTCAGGCTTCCGATCGAGACAGGCACCTTTAAGGCAATAGCTAGCCTCATATGCCCCACACTCACGATGTGACAGAGTACATAATCCTAGTGACCACAGCCAAGAAGAGACAGACCTATTTCAATTGGACAAATTTTCCCACAGTTCTTGTAAGCAAGTCTGCTCATGTTTAGTGATATATGAAGTGACATATCTCACCAAAGCCATTGAATTGTTAGCAAATACTGGACATCAATATTGGTTTGCCACATCAACAGCAGAGAAGGATTGTTGTCATTGATATAGACTTCTGACTTTCTACAAGGCAGCTCATATACCCACTTTGTTGACTTGGCCTTTAGGTGGTGTCGTACAGCAGAAAACACATCATTAAGACAAGAACTCATGCAGACTCATACTGGGAATCCAAACCGGCACCTTGTGTACCAGTTACCTCTGTTTTTCACCTTTCTGCAACAGTACTTACTACACAAGTGCTGCTGAAATTTCTGCACCAATTTCCACAGTGTCAGCCTATCATAGACTTTCACACTTGCCAGGAATCTGACATGTCACATACTTCATGATGAAGTTGAGAAAGTCATCTGTATCACTCTCACCAATCAGGGGAGCATATTTTATCCACAACAACATATGCATGTGTGGTGCCCCCCATGCTTGGTATCCCATCCTCCAAAAATAGTATTCAACAACACCAAGAGGTGGGTTAGCCTTTGATAGCATAAATCTTAGGAGTGCCTGGAACCGGTGTTGAAAGTATCGTGACACCGAGACTGGATCCAGAGAACACAACTCACCAAGTCCGTATGCCATCAACTTCAGAGTTTGCCCATCTGAGAAGGTCAAGCAAGTCATCCCAGTAGTATTCTGCACAACTGAGAGTGACAAACCATGTTGCTGGACCAAAATCCCTCAACATGTACATCACTTCAGAGTGTTGTTGGTACCAATATTCCTTAGTACCTTCCATGCTGGAGAGAATTGATGAAAGACTAGCTTGCACACCTTTTCCTTTCTTCTCCAGTCTCTGAATCAACTGTGCAGAAGTCTAGAACTTCTGTACTCAGCTCCAGAAACCTGTACATCATGATTATCCAGACAACACTTGTTCCAAGTGGGAAAAGATCTGGAAAGCAACGTGTTTCAAGTGTGCTCTCCCTGTTGCTAACAGGATTACCCTCCACCTGTTTCATCTGGTATAAATCAATATTGTCCATGGCTGGGTCTTTCCCATGCAAAGGATGTATATTGTATTGCTCATACACACTTTCATTAGTGACCATGTCTTCCTTTTCAAGCATAGGCTTTGAACATGCATGCACAACAACTTCCATATGAGCATCAGCAAATGTGTTGATGTTGATGTCAGCATAGAAAGGATTAGATTGTTTGAGATATACCAAAGCATACATGACTTTGTCAACATCAACAATGTCTTGCCATATTGCTTTGTTTTTGGTTGGAACACCATTCACCAGAATGACATTATTTTATCTTGAAATAGTACTTACATTCTCTTGCAGCAGCAGAAATAGATACACAACAGAGCCCTTCAATGACCTAACCAGCTCTTTTTTAGGTAAATCTCTCAGCTTTGTATTCAGTCTGACAATGGTTTGAAATGGCTTCATTGTTTGCATTAAAATCCTATCAAACAAATTCAAGGAAGCTATCTCAGCTGGGATTTTATCTACTTCCATGCCATTTAGCACAGACTGAGGTGGCAATGTGTCAGACTTAATTTTTTGGTAACAGTATGTGCATAATGGAACTGCACCCTGGATATTAAAATCTGTCTTTAGAAGTACATACACAATAAGATGACCCCACATGTCATTCCATTGAGTGATATTCTGCAGGTCTACAGTAACACACTGTTCTTTGTAAAACAACCATTCATAAGAGACACACACAATGTCAAACTTCTGAGTTTTGCTAATTTCAAATTTTGCAATCTCAGGTCCAAATTTCCTTAACACATGTGATTCTTGAACTGTTACAGCCTGTAACACATGTGCATCATCACCAGCATCAATGGTTTTCCTCAATTTATGTTTTTCTTGTAACACCTTAGTGAAGTCAATTATACCATTGACATCACCATCATTAAGTAAAGAATTAAAAGAACAAAAGTCCTGCACAGTTGATCTTATGTGATACAACTGTTGCACAAGCCTTCGCATTCCAGATTTGTGCACAGCAATCATATGAAAGTAATGAAAAATACGGTCACATGCTTCAGTTTGTAAGCAAGCAAGTGAATGTCCAGGTAGACCAGTAAAAGGCCTAACAGTGCACTCATCAATATGTGAAAAAAGTTTGTGTCTTTCACATCTCTTAGTATTTAAGAATGTTGACATAAAGCTTTCAATGACAGAAAATGATTCTTCCCTGACAATGCACATTGTATCACAAGGCCATTTCTTAGCATGAGATTTTTGCTGTGGCACATTGTCAGAAATATCATTATCATCATCCATCACAGTCTCATCACTTGATATAACCAAGATATTCTGAACTTTTCCAGCCACATCAAATGTCAAAGGCACATTAGTACTGTGAACATTGTATGCCTCCTCCCAGAAAAAAAAGACTCAGAATGTTGAGAGTGCATCCATCTGCCCTCAAATACACTACAAAGATTCTCTCCTTGTTCAAATGTTGGAAAGAAAGCAGTCTGTTTGTAATATTTTCTATCTTTACTGTCAATTTATCAATTAATGACATCATGACAGCCCACAGTTGACAACAAATGTTAATGGCCATATCGACAAAGTGCCTTGCTCTCAAACGGACTTTCACGAGTGAAACTTTGTTTTTAAGTTTGTTTCCATTGCACCTCACAACTGCTGAGATGATAAGGTCAATCTTAGCAGCATGAACAATCCTTTTAAAAAATGTTATACTTGAAAATCTAGAGGAAAAACTATCAGTAGCACCATTGTTTATGTTAACAATAGACTTACTGCAAATTTGTGCCTGGCAACACAACCTAGGTCTTTTGGAAGACACATATTTGGCATTGATATTCTAAGTTGATAATTTAATGTGATGTACACATTTCTTCACATGTATGCACTTGTTTGAGTGTGTAGCAGTAGCTGAAGAACATTCAGTAGACATGAGTCTGTGAGAAACACCAGGTTTCTGATTGTGACATGACATCTTGCCACTAATATACCTGTTCTGCTTAGAAACTCAGTGCACATTACGTACAACAGTCATTGCTGTAGATCTTCTTGAACTATTCACTGTTCGAGTGAAAAAAGCAGGACCTAAAGACAAAGAAAAACATTGTTAGATGTCAGAAATAATGTCATATACAAATCACAGTGCAAACAATCAGACATAATAAATATTCTTTAAGCACATTAGATGTAACTCTAACATGTAATCAATCAACAAGTGTGAAAGAGGCAAACATTTTCCTACAATGAAACAGCCAGCTATGAGAAAATGGTTCCACAACATTCAACTGACTAGGACACCCTGATACACGGGCATAAACTGTGACAAAATAAGCATCTCTTTGGTCAGTGCCACAATGGGAGGCAACCAGTTGCATAATTCCTATGTTGGTGTGAGTGTCCTTTGGTGCCACTCTTACTCAACAACTGCCACTTCATCTCACATTCTCCATAGTATTCTACTGCCATCATGACCATTCCAAACAAATTCCCATTCCACAACAGCCATGAAGCTGATCCACCACCCATGGGCTGACACATAAACATATAGTCTGTCATATTATAGAAATGCTCTCCCATGCCACCACAAACAGGTGATGGGTCACAGCCCTGATCCTTCATCTCTCAACATGGAAAGTTGGATAACACACCTAGTTAAATACAATGGCAACCACCTGCTCAATGTAGTCTCACATACCATGTATATCAAATGTACACATACTAGTGTCAGATGTATAGGGGGTCTGGGGAGCTGTTGCCACTTGTGGCTGTGCCAGTGTGAGCAGTGGTGCCCCACCACCATATTTATTCAATGTTTGCTGCCCATTGTGTAGCCCATGATTGACTCAATGGCCCCCTTGGCTCCCAAACACTTTCAAATCTATCTTTGCCACTAACACATAAACACTTACCAGTACTACTGAGCAGCTTACAATGTTGTGGTAAGGATGCATGACCAATACACAACCACAGCTAGGGCATGTAATTAACACCATGGAGGCAGCACATCCCATTATCTGCTAATGTTAGCGTGTTGAAGTCTTATAACATCAATAAGATGGTGGCAAACTCAACAAATCCTGACACACACAATCACACAGCACAAGTACTCATTCTGCATCACCATACAGCAATTCTAAATAGACTGTTGCAATGGTAAGTAACAGAAAAACACATAGTAAGGCCAATTATACAATGGGGTTCCATAATGCTAAAAGCTGATTGGCTGACTGGCACCTTTCAGCTGTGGTAAATTCTTTTTTTTTATTAAAATAAATGTACTTTATTCATTTTATAGAAAAAATCACACACATGACAGAAATACAACCAGAGAAAAAAACAAGACAATGAGCATTTACAATAATATGCTGATAGGATAAATCAGAAGAGTTACTACCCCCCTACTACCCCCAACAAAAAATCGCCCCCAAACCTCCTACTTAAAAAAAAAAAAAAACAAGACCATAACCCCCACCCCAGTGAGGTACATTTATACATTGATTACTACACGTGCAGCCTATTTTAATGGTAAGGTAGTCTCCATTGCAGAAAAAAGCTAAAAGAGTTTGTCAGGAGGCACACAAAAACACACCAAGGACACCTAGCCTATGGTTAAAGCTTGCAATTTCCCCCACTTTTCGTGATAAGCCTGAACTTGGTGTTTAACACTAGCGATTAACTGTTCTGCCCTAAGCGAGAAGGTCAATTCATGCAGCCACTCTGAATAGGTAATGACTGTTTGATCCTTGCAATGCCTCAAGACTAATTTCTTAACCCCTAATGATATTAAAACCATATGATATCTTCTTTCCTTAACCTGGATTTTCATGAAATCTCCAATAACACAGATTTCCTGAGTAAATAACCCCTGCAAACCTAGGAGTGGATCCAAATTGTCCTCGATTTGTGCCCACAAAGGGGCTACTTTTACACATGTCCAAAAAACATGTAACAGCGAACCCACTTCCAGGTTGCATCTGGTGCATAGTGCAGTATTGCTATGACCCATCTTCATTAACTTCACTGGCATGTAATACATATTATTTAGGATTTTGTATTGAACTAACCTATACCTGTCCTGAGAAATGTAGGTGTAGAGATCCTTCCAAAGGAGAGGCCGATTAAGGTCTATGTTTGGTACTAGATTCTCCCACATTATGGAGCCTTTTGGATAGGGAAGGTTTGGAAAGGTGAGCAAAATTTTATATATTATAGAGAATCCATGGGGCTGACAGGCTGGGCCTACAATATGATGCAAGAGTTCCCCAAACCTAGATGGCTGTATCTCCTGTCCAAATAATTTGGTTAACACATGTCATAACTGATATACCTTAAAATATGACTGTGTGGAGAAATCAAATTTCTAAATTATTTCTTGGGAAGAAAGCATAGAAATAGAGGAATAAAAATCCAGAATTTGAGAGTCTCCCAGTATCTTCAACCAGGCCCCTAGAATGAGTGCTCCCCCTATCTTGATATTTGGGTTAAGGAAAATGGACTGAGAGAAATCCTTGGCTGGATTTAACTTTTGGTGGTTGGCTAATTGGGAAAGAACTCTGAGTGACACTCCAATTGGGGATTTGGAAAGGGTCGATGGAAGAACCTTTGCTGGAGATTAAACTATGTTCGTAGGCTCCAATTTATTATTGGTAAACAGATTAGCTTCAACTTGCAACCAGATAGGTATGTACTCAGAGAGTGGTTGTCCCCTTAATAAGGAGAGCCATTTACCACATTTATAAAGGTGGCTCACCCAGTAATATAATAGAAAGTTAGGGAGGCGAAGTCCACCCAGCTCCCTAGGTAAGCACAATCTATGGTATGCCCTCTGGGCAGTTTTATCAAGCCAGATAAAAGAAGTGATATCCACATGTATTTGTTTAAAAAAGGTTAAGGGGAGCCAGATATTTAACATATTAAGAGGATAAAACACTCGGGGAAGAATATTCATTTTTGTGATATTAATCCTACCCCAAAGAGAAATTGGGAGAGATCTCCAGAGCAAAAGATCTTGCTGAATAGTAGTCCAGAGATCCGTAAGATTGAGCTTCTTTAGGATAACAGGGTCTGTAGTGAGATAGATTCCCAGGTATTTAATATAACGGGGAGCCGACTTCACTCCGAAGGAGCTAAAAGTATGCCTAAATGTAACACAGTTTAAAGGATATATTTCTGTCTTATTAAGGTTTAACTTATAGTTAGAGAATTGTTCAAAATTGTGAATTGTATCCAAGGCAGCTTTAAAGGAAGAGACTGGATTAGATAGGTGAAGCAGGATGTCGTCTGCGTAAATTGATAATGTGGGATTCAATCCACTAATCTGGATACCTTCTATTAGTTGAGATGCTTTTAGTTTCCTAAGTAACAGTTCTAAATATAAATTAAATAGGAAAGGAGAGAGCGGGCAGCCCTGGCGTGTGCCCGTGTGAAGGGAAAAAGAGGAAGAAAATCGCCCATTGCACCTAATTCTTGCCAATGGGGAAATGTATAGCACTTTAATCCACTGAATGAACCGAGTAGGGAACCCCATTTTTTGCAGTGTTTCCCAAAGGAACATCCAGTCCACCCGGTCGAATGCTTTTTCTGCATCCAGTGATATCAGCACCATTGGGGAGAGTTAGGACTCTGCTACTCGAAAAAGATGTGCCAATTTCTGGATATGATCTGACGCTGATCTACCTGCTACAAAACGAACTTGCTCGGGACCGAGGAGACAGGTCCATACTTTGTCAATTCTACTGGCCAAAACTTTTGCAAGTATCTTGATATCGCAATTCAACAATGATATAGGCCTGTAAGCTGTGGTAAATTCTGACATTACCCATGGAAAAGGTGCCATTCAGCTGTATCTGGGATCCCCACTTAGTAAATCAGTCAGACCCCTCAATTTGAAAGGCGTAACTGCCATACTGAATCCTGCTAAAGCGAGACACAAAAGTGGTGGTTAAAAATGTGCTGCAGTTTCCCCTCAGCAGATGTACATTCATTTAAAGCCCCCCCATTTCATTTGAGACTTAGCAAAATTAACTCATGGCCCCTGTCTCAACTGCCACTGACTAGCTGGTTCACACTCCACCCTCTCACTGTTGGTGGCCAGCCTTGTCAATTTCAGTCATCACTCCACCGCCCAACAACTGAAACCTACAATGAAACATTTTGAAAATAGACGGCAGAAACTAACCCAGGAGTTCTGATCTTGCTGTACATGTAGGTGCAAAACAGATTAGGGCTACAGTCAGACTACGTTTTTTCTTCTGTCCCTCACTGCTATACATGAGTACTGGACTCCGCAAGTATCCTGACAGTCAGCCAGTTGCACTTCAATACTGGTAACCTAAATATGACTCAATCACAATTCAGTACAGGTCCCAGACTATCTAGCTAGTGTTCTTTTGCTCACTAAGTGAATGAGACATACATTGTCTGCATTCAAACATGACCAGCCAGATTCCGGGGAAAACATGAAACCTTGCTCACTCTTTCCTTTTCTCAGATTGCTGTTAGCTGACAAAAACTAAACCAGGGACACACTGATTAAAGAAAAGTATCTCGTTAACGCTGTCTTTGCTTCTCTATATCACTCCTATTTAAAATGACTGACTCTCTCTCTCTCTCTCTCTCCTACAGCTTCTGTCACATACTTCTCCATCATGCCTGTATATGTCAGTTCTATAAAACCTAAAATAATAAAGTAACATTCCTATCAATATATCACTCAGTTGGGGGGGAGTAATCTTCAATTTTCTGCCTTGCAGCATGGAACTATATTTTGTGACGTAAGAACAAATTACAAAAAAAGAACTAAAACTGCCGATAAACTGTGTTTTCCCATATTTTTTGTTACATAAATACACAGAGGGACATTGTATAATCACAATAAACCATTCTAGGGTGTGGGTGATGTTGGGATTTACCCATGCCTGGCATGGTTTGATCACTCGGCCTATGGCCTCATGACCAAACCATGCCAGGTACTGGTAAACCCTGGTCTATGTGACAATGGTGAATGCCTAAAGGCAATCACAGTTATCACACAGTCATAGAGAGTCAGAGTGCTGAAAAGCTTTTTGACACTCTGACAACCCCAGCACACAGGACAATGGTGCCAGGAGATTTTTTTAATTCTTTGTGCGTGGGGGCTGTGCCCCTCCACACCCCCTTACTTAAGGAGTATCAACTCCAGGGGCTGCATGTTGTGGTTTGAAAGCATTAAAAAAAAGAAAAGTTCAGGCCAGGCACAATAAAATCGCACCAGCACCCAGACCCTAACCCGGTACCTCACCCACGTCAACCACTAGCTAACCCCCAATGCCACAACACAGCTCGGCCATCCACCGCAGCACCACCCCCATAGCACCTCCATCTCCTTCCTGCCTGTGTTTGCAGTGCTTGCTCCCCCCCCGTGCATGCATACACATAGCGACATCCTGTGGCCCAGTTCACCCGACCCCTTATCCGGTCACCCTACCCTCCCATCACCATAAGGGATTGCACCGGGAAGGTGCTGCTGTTACAGATAGTGGCCTTCCTCATGCACCCACCTCATGGGTTATCAGATAAACCCACCATCACCCACACCCTGTTGTGGTTTATTACATAAATATAATAGTTAAAAATGTGAAAAATAGTTCACAGACAATGATTCTGATACCTCGCAAACTAGAATTGTAGACCGCACAGGGTGGGTCCAGAATTCTGTATACTCACAAAGTAAAATGTGGCATTTTTGCAAAACAACATGTTTCTTATGTAATGACCTCATGGACTACAATTCTTGCACCTTGCAGTTCAGGATTGTAGTCCGCATGAGTCCTGGTTAAAGATTTTGCTCAGTCGGAAAACAAAACAGAAAACCACTATATATGTACACAAAAAAATAAAAAAAAATGGAAACGTCATACAATAAATTAGCCAGCATCCAAAACTGATAAGCACCCATACATAAAGAGGTTTTTAATAATAAATTTGTTATAAGGTTTAAAAATAGTTTTTTTTTTTTTTAACAAAATAACACATTCTCTGCTCTATAACCTTGTGGACTAAGATTTTTGCACCTCACAGACTAGGATCCTAGTCCACATGAGTCACAGTCAAAGATTTTGCTCAGTTGAGAAACAAAATAGAAAAATGCCATATATGAATTTAAAAAAACTCAAATGAAAACATCAGACAATAAATTAGTCAGCATCCAGAACTGAAAAACATCCATACATAAAGAGGATTTTTAATAAAAAAATCCATTATAAGGCTTTAATTTTTTAGTTTTTCAAAATAACACATTCTCTGCTTGATAACCTCATGGACTAAGATTTTGCAACCTCACTGACTAGGAACCTAGTCTGAATGAGTTGTGGTCAAAGATTTTGTGCGCTTATGAAGGAAAAATGACAATCACCATATTTATTTTAAAAACCTCTAAATAAAAACTCAACAAATTTAATTGACCAACATGTTTAACTCAAAGGGCTCCACATAGAAGTATTTTTTTTTAAATAACTAACTTGTTATAGCTTTTCAATTATTTGCATTAGTTATTATTAGTTCTCTAATGATGCAGTTCTCCTCGATAACCTCATGGCCTAAAATTTTGATAGCTCAAGGACCAGGATCCTTGTCTGCAAGAGTTGCAGTCAAGGATTTTGCATGCTCGCAGACAATGAATTGAAAAACAACAGGAAATTACCTTTCTTGACCAATAAGAATGCAGAAAACTTTGGAAAATCTGCCATCTTGAAGCACTCAGCTCAAACAGCACAAATCATTGCTAAAACTGTAAGTAAGCCTTTTTAAACACTGGAGTTTTAAAACAGTGACCACTTAACATCTCAGTATAAAAACAGTATATTTTAAAATTGGATTTTATGCAGAGTCACATGGTACTAAGAATGATTCAGTGGTGCATTGCATTTAGGCAGGAAAACCACTTAAAAGGCAGCATGTCTTACCATTGCTATGATGCATTTTTTTGTCTGCATGCAAAGCAGTCATAACACATCACTCAGACTCTGACCAAATTGTTTAATTTTTTCATAAACCATGAAAGCCTAAATACTAAATTCTGTCTACTGTAACATGTAAAATGTATTATTTTGCATACCATAGTATTTATAAACTACATTCCTTTGAACAAGTAAGAAGCAAAATCAATTGACTTTTTCCATCTGATTTCCTCTAATCATTCAAGCACTGCAGACATGCACAAAAATATTAAATATTCAGATTTCAGTAACCAAATTGCTGCCTGCACATGTTATAAACATATAAATATCTATACTCCAAAAAGATATCCATAATCAAGGTAGCCAGCGGAGCATGTCTGGTAACTAAAAGCATAACTCAACACCACACCTAAACAGCCTAAGCCATCATCCATTGTACTCATTCATTTTAGACTAAGTTTTATGCAAGCACAAGATTTGTACTACCTATTACTAAGAAAATGTTTCAGTAAAGCAAGTTTAGTAGGATTTTTTTTATGACAGACTGAGAAGGTGCCTCAATCATTATAAAAATAAGCATAAGTAAATTTGCTCTTACCAGTCTGAATGGCAGTTCAAAAAAAGAGGGAACAGAGGGACAGTGTCAGAGTATAAGAAATAGCAGTGAACAATAGAACTCTTTCATTGTGGTATGACAGAGCAAATGATCAATTAGTGCTCAACATTATCCCACCAAAATAAAAAAAATGTTTTATCAACAAAAGGTGAATAGTAAACAATTTTGTAGACACAACAAGGACTATCAACCAATCGGATGTGTCCACACTGTGTGTTGCTACCTCACATTGCAGTTTTTTCTTTCTTTCTATGTTCTACTGTGCCATCACTAGTCATTTGCTTAGGGAATGTCCAGAGATAGACACATTTGTGAGATTTGCTGCCTCTATGAAAAGACTTAATACGATTCAGAATGGCAGAAATCTCCAGAGTCAGTGCTTGAATTATGGGGAAGAGTCTGGTACAAAGGGCAGCAACATTTAATAGAGCACGCTGTTTGAGTAATAACTTGCAACTACCAAATTGTGATGTGTCATGGTTTGGTAAGGGTGGCATGAGATGGGAGCAGCTCATGACAACTATGTGCCACCTACTAGAGACACACCCTGCACCAGACATACTCCTGATCCACCTTGGAGGTAATGACTTGGGGAACGAAAGTGCAGTAGATTTAATTGAGGCTGCACACTCTGATTTGCAGTCTCTTACAGAGATGTTACTGGCTTGTAAAATTCTGTATACAGATATTACACAGCAGATGATCTGGAGAGGCAAGGAGTACTGTCCTGGGCTTGAAAGATCACATAGAAAAGGTAAACATCCAAATATCTGGATTCCTTTGTGTTGTGGGAATGCACGCTATACTTCATCCCCAAATTTGGCATTACAAACATTGGTTATATCTAAAAGATGGTGTGCACCTCTCAAATGCTGGCAACACATATTTTATTGGGGACCTCCGAGATGACATTCTAGCACTTCTCTGAATGTGTACCTGTATTTCTCTGCAGAATGTACTAGCTCATATAACCAAACAGCTCTTTTAGAAGCCAGCCAACTTAGTCAAAAATAGAAAAAATCTCCCCTACACAGAAGCATAACACACAATGATGCTCCCACAACCCCACTGCATTTGAACCCTGGTTCTTCACTGCCCCCCAAATCACAACCTCTGTTTAACCATGCTCCTCCTTCGCTCCCCTGCACCATGTTCCAAAGGTGAATTGGGAACTATTGCCCACTCATATGATGTGCAAGCACCCACCAACAGACTTATCAGTAAATGACAGCCCATGTACCTCTGCAACCCATAGAGGGATCTATCCAATCAATGGACTTCCCATCTGTACTCTACACATCCATTCACAATTCTTGTACAGAGCTCAGACTGGAAGCCATTTCATTAGCAGAATCCTGCAATGGGTTTTAAGATGCAGACTAGCTGCTAGTCACATGCAAGTCTGTTGTCAGATAATTATAGGAGCACACAGTTGAGCATGACCTGCCTGGCAAACTTAGAACCATGCTGTGATGGGAGTATTGTGGTAGAACACAGGTGCTCGCATGCTATAATAGTACACAGCACCAGCAATTTTCTTTGTGATATATGGAAAAAGTGCAACCATGTTAGTAGTGAGGGGTAGATTCATCTGTTCATGCTGTGACTACATACAGTGTACCATGCCATGATGATCCTGTACTAACTGTATGGGGGAGGAGATGACACCAAATTTTCAAATGTCATAGTGTGCGGTATGCAATCAAATATCAATCACTGATGTGCTGGTAACAGAACAGCAATGTATTTTGTGCATGCACACACATAAGAGCACCACACATAATCATCTTGAGTAACTTTATCCTGTATTTCTGAGTAATAGATGATACTAACATGCTACAGGAAGGAGGGTGAGTGGAGGGGGGGTTGTTCCATATTAGTGGACATATACATTCCCATATGGAAATGCTACATGACCACTTATTCGACACAGTTATATCACTGTATATGTGATTTATTACCTGTACAAGACAGTCTGATGACATTCATGTTATCTTCCTTTGCATTATTTCCACAGAAAAAAATGCAACATGCCAAACAACTGGTCTGATGCAGATGTGCTAGCCCTTGTGCAGGCAGTCTGCCATCATGGAGAGCTGGAAATTGGGATGAGGATGACCAGCCTTCCACTTACAAGAACATGGTCAAAGGTAAGAAACAAAACTAAACTTTATGGCCACAATTCATAAAGCACTTTCACTTGGCACATCTCAGCTGCTCTGGCACAGAGGAGATGAGCTGAGTGCAAACTGTGGTATTCACAGAACTTCTACACAGAAATGCCCCCCAGCACATCATCTTTTTGTATACCACAGTTGCACCCAGCCCTGACTGTACCAGCACAATTCCCATGTCAGGCTGCTAATCCAATAGAGCAGCACATCTCAGGATCTGCTCTGACCAAAATCGCCATTCATAGCCACAAACATGCAAATGGGGCCATCAGGCATGCAAGGCACAATGGGGCCATTTGCATGCCATCATGGGCCCATGTACATGCTCTACACAGGGATGCACCTGGCAGAATGTGTGGGGCACCCTGCAGGGTTGTCAGTACACCCGGAGCCAAAGACCCTGACTTGTTGACATAGTGGACCCCCTCCCCCAACCGTACCTCAATGCATCCCCTACAGATGTACAGAAAAGCCCCAGGTGGTATAGTAACCCCCCATTCCCACCCCAAGCACTTTTAAAGGCTACCTGAATTAAGTCTATGCATTAAGCTACCTAAGTTACATATTATTGCTGCTCAAGATCTATAAAATGTTATTGGTATCTGTATAAAAATATGAAACACCCATATTACGTTGGAACCTTAGTAAAACATTTGTGTAATAAAATCCAAATTGTAAAAAAAAAAATGAAATGTCCGCCCTACCAAGACCCCTGGTGGTGCAGTGCCCCACCCCACCCTCTCTGGAACTCAGCCCCATCCAATCCACGTCCAAGCATATGTAGTCATACGGTGGACAGCACAACCCACCCGCACACCACCACTGCTGCCTGCTGACTGCACTGTCTGACTATGACTGTGTACTGTACAGCTCACAGTGCACAGGTCAACAATGTCTACCAATGTGCTGCAAGGTGTACAGCATGCACAGTCAGCAGTCAGCTGTGGTGGTGTACAGGTGGGTTGTTCTGCCCGCCATAAGACTACTTATGCTTGGACGTGGGATCGGGGTGGGGGCACAGGAGTGGGTGGGGGTTGGGGGAACCACTGGACCACCGGGACTCTTGGTCAGGTGGGCTTTTCATTTTTTTTTTAAACCTGGATGTTATTACAGATATACTTTCCAGAAGCTCCAACTTACTATGGCCATTTAACATCTTCATACAGATACCAATGACATTTTATAGAGCTTGAGCAGCAATTCGATCTAACCTTAGATAGCTTAATGAATACACTTAACTCAGGTGGCCTTTCAATGTGGTCAAGACAGGGATGGGGGGTCACTATACCACCAGGGGCTTTTCTGGACATCTGTACAGGGGCATTGAGCTCCAGGCAAGGAGGGGGTCCACTATGCCAACACAGAACTGTTCAGTTATTTATTATGCAGGTCTGCAGGAATGGGCAGGTGTGTTGGGGGGGGTAAACTGCCAGGGTGTGCAGGCTGCCGTGCTAGCGTCTGCAGTACAGCAGCCTGCCTGTTCATCACCACTGACTTAACTCTACTTGTTGTATACGTAACTTTGGCAGTCACATCCCTGTGCATGCCCCAGGGATGTGCCTCCAAATTGGGCTGTGAATGGAGCTGAACTCCATGTGCATGGGAATGCCTCCTTCACAGGACCTCTAAATGTGCCACATATCATTATGGGCAGTATGTGCCGCATCTCTGGTGCATTGGTACATCGGGGTTGCTCCAGTGCATTGGCCTCTCTACCAAAATTGCGCTACAGTGCAAGTCGGGCATATAATGGCACATCTCTTCTGTAAATCCTGCCCTATATGTATTTCATTCTTTACTACCCACACATATTGATTGAGAACACCAACACTGTCTTATACTAGTATATGTAAAATATCCAGAAATGCTAAATAAAGAAAAAAGGTATGACAGGCTGCTGCAGTGCTGGGATAACATAACACCTCAGATGTTTGCATATGACTCCACAGGTTTATTGCAACCAATCACCACAGATGTGATATCATCCCAACATAATACAGTCTAGACTGTATTACTGACATTATTCAATTACACTGAAGACAAAGAAAATGTAAAAGTACCCCTGAAATCATTATTTTTTTTTCCATTTTTATAAAACAATATGTATACTTTTTTGAACAAACACCGTGGATTAACTGTGCTGCCTAGCAGCTGTACCTCCTACTATTATGGCTGTGTCCTTTGCTAGAGTAGTCTGTCTGTATTTTGTCTATCTCAGCATCGATGATACTCTGGTGTTGAAGTTATAGATGTTCTCCACAGTTACCACGCACTCTTACTTTCACAGGTATAATATTCAAAGACACACTTTTACCTTCTAATAATGCCTCCCCCCTTCCTCTTCCCCCCAATATTACCCCACCTTCACAGCTGAATGATTAAAGAGAGAAAATGTGTTCATTATCATCAGTGACTCACTCTTTCCACACAGCATTCATAATGTTGTGTGCTGCTTCCACTTTTAAATCAAATACTTTCTTTGTACTTGCACAGAACCAATGTTCGTTGAGGGGGGTGACTGGGCTGTTTAACTCAGTCATACAATGTGTCCATAGTTTTCATGAGCTGTAAGAATGGCACCTTTGAACCTTATGCATGGCCACATGATTATGCTCTCAAATACAGAAATAATCAACCAGAACACTTTTTTTCTCTTGATGTATTTTTTTTTTAAATTGGGCTTTAGTTGGCATATTGTGTCTACATGAGAACATAACATTTCACTGTAAAACATGAATCTTTGGCCAAGCAAGGGATGATTCCTGAAGCAGTAAGTGGATGGTACAGTGACACCATTGTGCAGCAGACACTGATTCTTTGACTGTTCATATGGTCATGTATCTGCTTACAACATTCATGATATTGTATCAGAATAACATTGCATGTCCAGCTTGATTCTGCCCAATCACAGCACAGCATTCTTCCTTGTTACTCAATGATACAGGTTGCCCAATATATCTATATAGCTGTCCCAGTTCCGTGATTTTCTAATCAATATGTATGTCTGGTCTTTTAACATCGGAGGCAACTAGCTGGCAGTTTGTTATACAAGATTAGCTCAGTCATATTTTGTGAGTTACTGTAACTGTAATATTTGCTTGTCTAGACAACACTGTGACATCCTGCAAATGCAACTAGTAATTTCTTCCTTTTTTTCACCCTCAGGTTGGTCATGCCTTGTGGAGACAATGCATTCCTAAGTATCCACAGGAATGCAGGAAGAAGTGGAAGTTCACCCAGCAGGCGTTTCACAAAACTGAGGCATTGGGTGAAATCCCCAGGAGGATCCGAGAGTGGTATGACATCACATACCACATGTGGGAAGAGGCAAGGAAGCCTGAGTTCAACGACCATCATCATGACTGTATGTACACATTTATTTACATGGTTAACTCAAAAGTATAGAATTGTAGTAATAACTCCAAAAGCATATGTTTTTACTAAGCATCGCACCACACGCATACCACAAAACAATGGTCATGATCATCACAAACGCATACAAAACAAAATATGTTTTAGAAATGCTCAGTAAAACCATACCCACCACCCAAACAAAATGACAGCCTAGCATCGGAATCCAGAAGTACTATTTTTAGTGAAATACTGCTGCAGTTTACACTAAAAGGAGTTACAGATTATGTTTACAGTAATCTCAGCTACTAGACTCTTTGTCCAGATAGTGACTGAATATGTAAAGGACTATCAGCCCACATCTGTCTAAAAAACAGTACACATGCAATTCTCATGAACTGTGGCAACTTGTGAGCTACTGTAATGAAACTACAGACAGAAATTTCAGTTCTCCTTCAGCAAATATGTTCAGTAAGTCTATCTTGAGAGAACTTGAGACACTTTTCTCAATTCTCATGAACTGTGGCAACTTGTGAGCTACTGTTATGAAACTACAGATAGAAATTTCAGTTCTCCTTCAGCAATTATGTTCAGTAAGTCTATCTTGAGAGAACTTGAGACACTTTTCTTTTTGAATTCAGTTTATTATTATTTATTACCCTAGTCTTGCAGACCTCTCAATCTGCACAAACCCCAACCTTGTCAAGTCACAGATGTCTACCTCCCAGCATGCCAATAGGCATACAACTTACCTCCCTCCCACCCTATATGATCGAAGAAGAGGACCCTCCCTCTCCAAGACTGGGTCATGTGTTCCTGTGCTATGGCTGATCTGTTGTAATGTCTGCATCTTCTCCTTCATCCTTTTTGGACAATTATTTCACTGCTGCAGCTTCTTGCTTGGAATGGTGTATACAGTACCAGCTGTAACAACACCATGCACATTCCCATGTGCGTCACCATAAAACATGTATGTGCCACTGCCAACCCCCATATTTTACACCATTACTGTACCCCAGTCCCCCCAACCACCAATAGCAGTTACTCTACCACTGATTACCGAAACCTGCCCTCCGCAGACAAGGTCAGTTCTACATCAGACACTCAATTCTTCTTCTCCATGCTGACCCCTACTGCTGCACAGTTGCCCCAAAACACTGGTCATCACCATTCTGTCAGGTATGCTGTGCAGTGTCTCAAAACTCATCACCACTGCTGTCAACATCATACTTCAATCATTTGATAAAGCATTGTGTACTTTCATCAAACCCACACCAATCCCATATAAATATCACAATAGTGGGACAGTTTTAAACCATTACTGAACAGACATCCTGTTTTTGTTTACCACTGTTGACATACATTGCAGCTGTATCTCTGGAGCACACCCATACACAGCCAGGCCATAGTCAACCAAGCTGATAATTAAATTCTTAATTCCCTAGCTCACAATGTCATCAATCAAATAATCTGTGTACCTGCACAGAATAACAGTCATTATTTAAAACAGTTTACTTATGATGCAAATGTGCTCTGTTTAAAGTAAGTAAGTGTTCAGTGTCATATCTAAAACATTAGATACTTAGTGAATGACACATGTCTCTGCATTGGTAGTACTATAATATTCAGACTTTCATACAACAGTTCTCATTTACAGACAGCACACTTGGCAACCAGTGATGCAGATATCTAAGTCGGTTCACCTGCCAATGAAGCATGTCTGCATGCTTGAAGAATTGTTAAAGAAAAAATACTGTAGTGGGCATCCAGTGCCTCAGAGCATATTTATTTATTTATTTAGTTAGTTTTTGTTAACCGGGTTAGGTGCACTAGCCAAAGTTGACTATTTTCAGGCATGACCCAGGAGAATACATACATAAAATGAGATGACATTATACAATACATAGTATATAGTACAGGTACATAGTATATAGTACAGGTTGTGGGGGATTTTTGGCTGGGCATGAGAGAGCACTGAGATACCAGAGACGGGGGATATGTTGAAACAGCAATTGACTCTTATAGGTGGCCTGTGCACAGTGGGTTTTCATAGCATAGCTTATTAATGCAGAATAAAGAGATTTTGTATCATAGTTTAAAACATATATATATATATAAAACATTAATATGGTTGTATCATATAATAAAAAGTGATGCTTAGTCTTTTTTTTCTATATATGAGAAACTTCCTCTTTTGTAAACTACAGCTAATGTTTCCTCTTTCTGTATCCCAAAACAGCACAAGAGAGGCTCCCTGCCGGAGAACACAAACTCTACCTTGTACCACTCCTGGAGGGTGAGGAGACAGAGGCTCCTGCTGTCGGCCAAAGACTGGGTATATGGCTGTATTTAGCATGCCTGGTATGTTTCAGTAACAAAACTGCAGCCAAGATAGTCAACCACACCAGAATTGGTAAATCTACTCATATACCCACTACCTGGAGTGGTATATTGTTATTTTGCAATGTGTCCATTTTTTTTTCTTTATTTGATAATCAAACAAAATGTTTTTATACAGTTTTACAAACTTATTCTTCTTTTCTTTGTTCCTACGTGAGGACAACTAGTGGACGGCTGGTACTGTGGCTTGTCCCAGTGTACTACGCATGTGCAGCAGTGTCTGGAGTACTAGCTCTGTTTCAGCAGTATACAGGGAACCATCCAAGGTGCCAACCCTGCAGCTGTAATGTGTGATAGCCTTCCCTTTCACTCTTCTGCTTCTGGGCAGGGCAAACAATCCTAACATTGTTTCCTTTCTAGATGTTTAATTTTTTTTCTGCTGCCCGACTCACTCACCATGACACAGACAGAGGTCAGAGCTTGCAGTGAATCAGAAGTCTGCAGACACTGAGTAAAGTACACCAGCAACCATGCACCAGAGAGATAGGTAACCAAGGGATTTGGCAATTGTCGTGAAGTGTTTTTTTAGAAGCAATCATATTGTGTGTTGATCAGCCATTTTTTTTATTTGACAGCAGCTGTAACTTTGTGTGGAGAGTTTTATACCTGCCACTCACTTTCATGTTTGGAATGTAACAGAGCGAGCTATAGTAGTTTTGTAGATAGTAGGTTACCATGCTGTGATTGATTTAGAGGACTCTTAGAGATATGCCACACTGGCAGGTGATGCATTTTCTAGTTGCTACACTGGAGAATTTTTACAAAGTAAGAAATGTGCCAGCCAACCAATCAAAATTCAGCATTTAGTATTTTTTTCTGTACCCATTCTATAATTAAACAATAAATCAAGACAGGCTATCACTTCTTTCATATCATAGAATCATGTGTGACAATTCTCTGTCCTTATTGGGCAAATAATGTCACATGCCCATGCTGCAGTTATGTATAAAGTCGCAACAAACTGTCTGTTGACGGGTGATTTACTCACATCTTACTTGCTTTCTCAACAGTCACACATCACTAAGTTTGGCACATGATGAGTGGGTAAATCAACCAATAACGTAGGCTCTGTACTGCCTTATTTTAATACAGTGCAGCCATGTGTAGAATATATTTGGCTATCTGTTTAATTATAAGACTTTTTTATAAAAGTATTTAGTTACCTGTGGATTGTGCAGACATGTAGCACAGTCATCTGAAATTATTTGCCAAATGAGGTTACAGAAGTTTCACAAATAATTCTATTATATGCAAGAAGTGACAGCTCTCCAAGCTTTCTACATGACAGCATGATCTGTTTAAATATAACACTGTGTATTTTTTCTTTTTAAATTGTTTTTTTTTTCTGTGTCAGCCTACCTCTATTCCTCAGCTCCAGTACTGCACACCCACCTTACTCCCCCTTTGTCATGCTGTGCCAATACCACCTGGCTTACCCCCACAGGGTGGGCCTGCAGCACTGAATCGGATCCATCTACGACTGAAGAAGGTGTCAGTAGGAACCGACATTGACTCCCTGACTTACTCCCCAGGGCAAGGTTCACGACCCACTGGACTTACAGAGCCATAATTGGTCGACAGAATGTCAAACAACCATGAAGGCCACATACCAGGCAGGCATCATCTTGAAACGATGAACTGTTTTCAGGTCTTTCCCCACAGACAGCGACATGCAATGACATCCAATATCCATATCGCCCTGGTAACTTACTGGCGCTGGCTGCTTGTGGTCCCCCCAGCCTCCACTAGGAGTCCCTCAATCACCGGACACTCTACCCCTACCCTCCACCCAGAGAAGAAGAGCAGTCCAGGGGGTATCCAGTCCTTCTCCCTGGCCAGCCCTCTGACTCCTCAGATCCATTCCCAAACCCAGGTCATTGGCATTGCAAGTGGAACTCTAAATGCTGTGCAAATGGGCCAGCTGGCCTTACAGTTATGAATAAGTAGCACCACACAATTTTCTCTCAGGGGCACAATCCAACTATTCTAATGCGGGACACAAGCCACATCTCACCACAAACTACACAGACTTTTTTTTTCTTGCAATAGTTAAATCTCAATGTTTAAACCAATAAGACATGACCAAGGGTTAGATTTAGTCTGTCAATCACCCCTAGTGGTGTAATGTTGCACAAGGTGCAGATGAGTGCCATATTGCCCCACATGGGTGATTAACTGACTATCAATCAAAATCCAGGGACTGCCTTACTGTTATCACAAAACATTATTGCAAAATTAAAATGTTAAAAGTATGTTTTGTGAACGTATTTCTCATTCAGATGAAGATTTTCAATAAAATAGTTCTTCCACCAACAGTTTAAGAATGATAGTTCAAAATCAGAATGCACCATTCCAGTTATTCAACAGTGCTAGACAATGTAATGTTAACAGAAAGAATCCATGAGCCCAATTCCAAATGACATTATGCCTGGCACAAGGCAATTTATGCCAAACCTGATGGCACAAATCACATCTTGCACCAGGCATAATGCAAGTCACAATTCCAAGTCATGGCTTGTGCCATGCTGTATGTGGGTTGTGCCAAAGGTGGGCTACACCACCAATTATGCCCACAACATGCAGCGGCATGGCGCAAGGGTGGGTTATGGCAGCAACTGCACCTTATTCCGGAAGAGCAGCTGCCGTAACCCACTTACGCCATTCCAGAAGAGGCAATGGCATAGTGGGGTTAGACCAGCTAGGAGATGGTCTAAGGGGCATCTGTCCTGGCACAGTGACAGATGCCTCCCCTGCAGTGCCATGTAAAACACATGTGTGTGCCTCCCGTGCCCCCTGGCACTGTCATGCCCCTCCCAAACATCAGGGACCCCCAGGTCTGAATTCTGTTGTGCCCCCAGATCACCAGTGCCAACTGGCCAGCACCCCAATGCCCCCAGGTGCATGTGCGTACATTACAGGGTGGGGGGCTCCGGGGGGGCAGTAGACTTCATGCCACAACTTGCTGCACCCAGGTCCAGTGTGCCATTCTCTTGGCGCTAGCCTGCGGCTGCCACAAGTCATGGGCATAGGTGCCAGGAACCATGCCTGTCTTAGAATAGGGTGCAGGGTCCCCTGCATAATGCTGCATGGTGCAACTCAAATACACCTGTGAGTTGTGCCATGCATTTTGGAATCAGGCCCCATATGTCATTATGATCAGGCTGTACATGACAGTATAATAAGGATCAATATTAAGCTCTTGCAATACTAATAGTCAATCACATAGCAGCATTTCCGAGACTGTTTTTTAGAATTTACAAAAATTTAAATGAGTAGCATTAGTATTTTGCTGTACTTTGTATATTATCTACTAGCAACTGTTCTGGCATGACACAAACAAAACGCAGACCACAGCAATCTCCCAATCTGACAGCAAGTTAAGCAAACAGTTAGATATACTAACAACTTGGCTAGTGACACTGAAAATGTACACATTGCATGCCACGTGAAATGAATACAAAGCAGGTCTGACCTGTACTCTAATGCTGCATAACAGCACTATATATACACATACAGATAGCATCTGTCTTCTAGTCTTTACCTCCTTCCATCTTGCACACAGTCCGAAACACAGGTCTTACATATTTGTATACAAGCTCATCTTACACACTGGCAACCTACCATTCCATGACCCCCAAATCCCTACCAGAAACACAAGAAAGAGACCATCACAGTATAACAGAAACAAGAAACTCAAAATATCTTTTACTGTCATTTTGTACAGAGATAGAAGATCAGCCGAAGGGTGCTGCTGGGGTGAAGAAGAAATCACAGAGGCTGAAAATGTCACCACACAGTGCTCTGTGGTTAAAGACAGAGCCCCAGCAGTAGGTGACTGCTCAACACCATCAGAGTCCCACCCGGGTCCATCTCTGGAAGCTGCAGGTTCTGCCAGGCCTCAAACTGGCGAACGTAAGTACAGTTATACCAAGCAACACATCTATATCTTCTCACCACCTCTACTCAACTAATACCAATAACTTAAATAAATCCCCCTTGGAGCACTATTTGTTTCCTAAACTACACACAAAACCTTCATATTCAAAATTGTGCCTACCAATTACACATCTAGTCACACAGCACAATTAGATAACATGTCCCCCAAACCATGAACCATGCTTTATCTCCTCTTAATACATAACACAATGCACAGTGTGCAAAGACAATTCACTGCTGTATCCACCCCCCCCCCATCTCCAGACAGGTCTGAATGCCAGAAAATGAGAACCCTTGTGCAAAAAAATGCCGAACATACATCCAGTAGAACACAAATGTGTACATTATGTATAAAAGTCAAAACTGGGGCATTTACATTTCACTACCCCCATTCACATGTGTTACGCAGGGCTTAGCACCTAAATGTACCAAGCACCCCACACAACATGCACTGCTGCCAAAGGAGATATACAGGTACCCAGCTACCCGTCCCATACATTCATTCAAGTGACAATACAGTAAACAAGATCCCTAGTACTCTGCTATCACGTTTCTCCCTTCCTGTAGCCCAAATCACCCATCTCAGAGCTATTATTTTATATGCACCTCACATTCAGACATGAATAGCACTAACTGTTGCACATGCATGCCACAGCTACCATAGAGCTGCTATACTATTACATGACATGCTGCATGTGAGATTCTTTACTACAGCAAAAATGTATTAAAATCATGGGATATTACACTCAACAGTTAAGACAGGCTGCATTGTTGCACTGATGTACAAAACAGTTCCTGATTTGGCAGAGAAGTGTCTGCCACATTTTCCAGTGGGTATACTGGTAGATTTAAAGCACTGGAAAGTAAGCAGTAAACGAATTACAATATAGCAATTTCTGTTTTGTAGTCTGCCCACCATATAACACAAATCGAAACATTAAGTGCACAAATGTGACACCATCCCACGGTAACAGTGCTACGAGGAAATAGATGTGACATACTAGACATCATCATCAAAATCTAACAAGAATTTTCAACCAGCAAGACACACATAGAGATTCCAAGTGAATATATGATTCTTGAGAATGGTAATGGTCGGGGAAATGGCCTAATCAATGTGGTAGATGCAAAATAGGTGTTCTAGCTGTAGTCTTAACTACATTAATATATAAGCATGGAACTACCACTGTTACATGGATATCTTTCTATTTTGAAACTAGTATGTTTGAAAATGCTGAGCAAATGGTACCAGTGACATACACATCACTACATTTATATGGGATATGTGGGGGGCACCTGTGGAATAATGAAGTAATTTGTACAGTTGACTGTGACCTCGAATAACCCCATGAGTGGCGATGCCATGAGTGAGGGTTACGAGTGGTCACTGGCAACTGTACAAATAACTTTGTTATCCCACAGGTGCCCCACGCTTATTTGATTTATGCAACAGGATTTTTGGGGTTCAGTTTTGTTATATTTAATTTTTTTCTTAAGTTCCTTTCCATGTTTTTCTCTCTGTGCCTGTTGCTGTGTTTGGTTTGCAGGGTTGCTGTGCTGAGAAACAGAAAAAAATTGCTTTTTTCCTAAAAGTGCTTTCATTTAAAATGCGGTTCTGGTTTTGGGGGGTAGATTTGGTTAGGGTGTGCATTTTGTGAGTTTTGGGGCTGTAATAGCTTGGGTTGTAAAAAGCACTGTGAGAAGGTGAAAGTGAAACTGGGAGGCAGTACTGCTGAACAGACAGCACAAGTGGTGATGGTTAGTGATATGGACACTGTGTGGATAAATGGGTGATGATGTAATCACTATGTGGATAATTTGAAGTTATCCACATAGTGATTACATCACCACTAATTTATCCATACAGCGACTCAGATAACTGAAGTTATGTGTCAGTTTTTATCCAGACACCTGTTCCATAATTAAGAAAACATTACAATAAATGTCTATCTTTTCTTTCAACAGATCAGGCTGCTGAGAGTCCTACGGTTGTGGCAGTCCTACAAGGTAAGACTTTTCAGCATTCTTTTTCTATCTTATCAAATAAAACTATAATACAAGCACAGGAGACAGACTATGACAAAGAAAAAAAGAGTTATTTTAATATATTCAGATAAAAAGGAAAGTGAGGAGGCAGATCACCAGGAGTAGGACAGTGGAGCAATGCACAGAGGATGCAGGGCAGCAGATTGAAGTACTAATCAAGTACTTTGCATAACTTTGCAACAGGTAGGATGATGGGACTACACCATACAACAGGTGAGGTAGTGAACTTGCAGAAGTGGCAGGACTCTTAGAGATTAGTATCTCTGCCAAGTCCAGAGTAGGTGGTGTCCCAGCACCATCCAGAGGGGGAGGTGCATGCAGGACATGAGGGTAAAGAAGACACTAGGGCATTTTTGACCCCGGTTCATAGAGTGAGAGAATCCATCAGGATCTTAAGAATAGAGGAAGCCCAGGGACCACATGAAATACATTTCAGGACACTGAGAGAACCGGCTGATATACTGGTGCCCCTCAGACAGAACTTTTCAACATCTCTCAGCAGACAGGATGGGTGCCCTATAACTGCATTGTGGTCCACATCATGCTTATTCACAAGAGTAAATCAAGACAGGAACCGGGGAAATACATCACTGTTAGTCAGACTGCGCATTCCAAATTTCATGCAACTCCATTAAACGGTTCAAAGTTATTAACACGCAAAAATTGAGGTTTATATTAAAGTGCCTACTCAACTCTAACTGTAGGGGTGCGACTGTGCCCCTATAATATACACACATATACATATGCATATATATACAGTATATATTCATTTCAAAAAACTACGTTAATGCATGAGTTACGGTTTTTATTAAAGCATAAAAAGCTGGGAAATTCTACGTTAGGGTTACCATCACTACCCCCCCATCCTTCACTCACCAACAGGCATCGGGGTGTGCCTTCTGATTATCAGCTCCAACTTTCACCTCCATTCCATGGGTAAGCAAGATGAGATGGTACAGTAAAGGAGAATGGGGTGAGAGTTATACTCAACGACTCGAAGGCACACCCCAATGCCTGTTGGAGTGTGGAGGGTGGAGGGGTGGGGTTGGTAACCCTAATGTTGAGTTTCCCAGCTTTTTACACTTTAATAAAAACCCTAACTGATGCATTAACGTAGTTGTTTTGCAGTGAATTTCTCTTCTTTTTGAGAAAGTGTAATGTAACTGGTATGTGGTTGTAGGAGTGTGAGCCCTCCAGGTCCTGTGCTTCCCTCACACTACCCATTATTGCATAATGATATGCATAAGTGGATACATGGGCCTTCTGGACTCTGCTCTTCCACTTGCACATAAGTGCGGACATACTGCAGCCCTATAGTCATGAAAAGTAACCCTTGCAACAATAGTTTGGAAATATCTCAGTAACCGTAGAAACAATGAAAAAAATTCCACTGCAGTTGTAATCATGACTTCTAAATCTCCATGGGTGCTTAGCTGCAGAGAGCAAAAATTCCGTATCTCGAATAGTTGGATCCTTGTTTAATTTTTTGTACATCATATTATCAGATAACATATTAGTCATAGCATATTCATATTCAACTTTATCCATCACCACCAAAGAGCTGCCTTTGTCTGCGGGTTTGATGGTGATGGAGGTGTTATCTTTTTAAACATGATATTGATGTAATGTTAAATGAAGCAACTATAACTGGATGCCTTGATAAACAGATTGCAGACTTCTTAACGGTAAAACATCCTAAAAGGGCTGTAATTTATGGATTACTGAAGGTGCATAAAAATCTAAATTGCCCCCCCATGAGACCTATCGTATCTAGTAATGATTCCTTCACTGAACCATTGGCTCAGTTTGTAGATGAGCATATTACGGGAGTTGCACAAAAAACAAGGGCGTACCTTAGAGATACAATGTATAGCTTAGAAATTTTGTCCGAAGTTGAAATGGATACAAAATGGTTTCTAGTCACACTGGATGTGGCTTCTCTATATATGGTCATCCCACATGCAGTGGGACTTGATGCATTAAGACAAGCCCTATATAGGGACACTTTATATTCTAGGGAATTTGTTGAATTATTACTTACAATGACTGAACATGCACTTATTAAAAATGTTTTTTATTTGGGGATACAATGTACCATCAAATTAGTAGCACTGCCATGGGAGCAGCTATGACCCCAACTTATGATACTATATACTTGGCAGAATGGGAATGAAAATATGTATATGCTCAAAACATCAGTCCATTTTTTGAATATTTGGATTTGTATAAACATTTTTTGGCTGATGTCTTTATCATACGGAAAGGTAGCCCTATGGAATTGGAGAAATTTGTCTCTAACTTGGAAGGGACAAAAGACAATTTAAAATGTTCTGTCACTATAAATCAGAGGAAAGTGGCATTTTTGGATTTATTAGTTATGAAAAAGGAAATGGGGAAACTGAGACTAAGATTTTTAGAAAATCAACTGATCGAAATTCTATTTTACATCATAGAAGTTGTCATCCATGACATATTGTACAAAACATTCCAAAAGGACAATTTATTAGATTAAAAATAAACTGTAGTTCAAAAAAAGATTATGAGCAAGCAAATAGAAATATGATGGATAGATTTGAAAGTAGAGGGAACAATATAGATACTTTGGAAAAAACAAAAAGAATTGTTGATCTAATTGATAGAAAGACTGTTGACACCTAAGCAAAAAAGAAAGAAAAGGGAAAGAGATGATAACGTTCCTAATTTTGTCTTTACGTTTACTTCACAGAGTCAAAATATAGTAGAGGTTATAAAGAAAAATATGAATATACTATCAGCAGAAACATCATTGAAGAATGTGGCCAAGAATGGATTAAATGTTACATACAGAAGGGGAAAGAACCTTCGGGATAAATTAATGCATAGTGCTTTGGAACCCAGCCGAAAATTCAGAAATGAAAGTATACCGAGTGGCAACTTCAGATGTGGTAACTGTACTGTTTGCAGATATATACAGGTGGGAGGTGAATTCTGCATTGGAAATAACATAATGTTTAAAATCAGTGACTTTAAACCTGTAATACTGAGTCAGTTGTCTACTTGGCAAAATGTACCTGCAATAGTTTTTATGTGGGGAAAACAAAACGAAAATGAAGACATTGTATAATGGAACATCTAAGACATATGAGACTGGGAACAAAAGAGAATACACTTGCAGTACATATAAAAAAATATGGAAATAGTCATATTTTTAAATTTTGTGGTATGGAACATGTACAAATTGACAGATGTGAGATGTGGTGGGGATATAGATAATCTCCTACTTAGTAGAGAAACTTTTTGCCAATTTAAATTAAGAGCCAATGAAACACCTGGGATGAATGGACATTTCCAACTAGTGCCATTATTGGCTAAAATAAATTAGAAATTTAAAATAATATGTATCGGCACTTTTCAATATGCTGCTGCTTAAATCCCTGAAATATAAAATGGGGGGGGGGGTATATACTATCCAGAGTATTACTTTGATTTGAGTACGGTTTGATTTGAAACAACAAAAGTCTGCTGTTTAACTAATAATTGAACAGTTAAGTTAATTATTGAATGGTTAAGTTAATAACTATTAAGTTCCACTTAGTGGTATGTTTTTAGTAATTGTTTGCTAGTAGGTTATATGGTGCATTGAACTATTAACATGGTGAAAGATTAAGGTATTTATTAAGAGCATATAGTGTACAGATGTATAATATTATTTATAGTAATGGGTATTTTAATATATGCTTGAAATAGCATATTATTGTTAATATTACTTATGTATCCTATTGGATAATTTATATAATTGACTGTATACCTATATATGGTATAGGGCACCATACTACAGAATTCAAGGTATTTGCACTATTTAAACCTGGCAATAGAGAGGTCCGTTGTCTTGATAAAGAGCAAGTGGGCTTGAAATGTTGATGGTGTGATTGTGGGGTGCTACAAAAAACTTTTTAACAATAAAATATTTATAAATGTTCCCTAGTATTGGGATTACTTCTTCATAACGCAAGTAGCCATATGTGTTGTGGTGTACTGTAAGGAATTCAAATCATATGGCACCACAGGAGCTCTGAAGCAGCAAGTTTGGTGATTTCTTGTTCTCGTTACTGTTACTGTTACCGTTTGCATTACCATTTGCGTTTCTGTTACAGTTTTCTTTAGCATTTCCATTTGCATCACCGTGTGCATTACCACTTGCGTTTGCATTTTTGCTTACATTTGAATTTCCATTTGTGTTACTGTTTCCTTTGGCATCACCGTTGCCGTTACCATTTGCGTTTGTGTTTCCATGTGAATTACCATTACCGTTTATGTTTGCGTTATTGTTTGTGTTAGCATTTGCATTTGAGTTTCTGTTACCATTAGTGTTTGCTTTTGCCCTTGCATTTTCATTGTTACTTGCTTTACTGTTTCCTTGTGCATCACCATTGTCGTTACCATTACTGTTTGCATTTCCATTTGCATTACTGTTACCATTTGCATTTGCCTTACAGTTTGTGTTACCATTAGTGTTTGTGTTTATGTTTGCACTTGCATTTCCATTACCATTTGTGTTATCATTTCCGTTTTCTTTTGTGCTTGCATTTGCATTATGGTTTGCGTTACTGTTTCCTTTCGTGTCACCATTGGCATTACCATTTCCACTTCTGTTTGCATTGTCCCGGATTCCCCTTTTTCCCACACAAAAGACAGACACCTGTATGTTGTTGTTTTCAGATTGGCAATCACTTTATTATATATATCAAAATTCATTTCCATTTTCCTTTTCATTTATTAATATCCTTTTACAATTCTATTTGTATTGCATCCAAAAACTCCCAACTCTGATCCTCACTCTCTCGTTTCTTCTCACTGAAAACCTGGGTGCCTTCTTCTTCTTCTCTTTCTTGGTAGGTAACGGTGATAACCGAGACTGCTTTTTGTCCTTCAGTTTCTTTTTCTTCTTCTCATCATATTTCTTTTTTCTTTCCCCTCCCCTTTTTTCCCCATAGCCTGTCTCCAGCTTGCATTGGATGACTGGCCTTCCCCCTTTTTAGGGTTCTTCCTCTCCTCTCCTCTCCTCTCCTCATGTTTATCTCCTTTCTTGTCTCCTCCATGCCTCAATAAAACCCATCATTTCCATATTAAACATGTCTTTTGCTAGATCTGACAAGTGCACTCCGACTGGCCTGTAGAATTCTTCCACCCATTCTTCCACTCCTCGTACTGTTACGTGTCCTCCTTTACTCCTAATCAAAGTTCCTACCCTTCTATTCATCTTCCTCCTAGCTCTGTCTATTGCTCTATGGCTATGTTCATGTCTCCACATCCTCCTTGGTATCATGTCTGACCAGGCTATTCTCATTCCCAGCCACCATTGCCATATCTTCCCTAGGTCCTCTTTTAACTGCATATAAGTGTCCACCCATGGCTTCCCCCAAATGTCATTACTCCCAAGGTGTATAATAATTAAATTTAGGATGAGCCATCTCTCCTTCATGTCCCTCAAGGTAGGAAGCAACTGTGCCCATCTCATCCCTCGGATGCCATGCCACACGAGCTTACATTGTCTGGCATCCTGGTACAGCTGCTTTCCCCCAGCTTTTTTCTCCATTCTCTTTTCTGCCCAATAAATGTAGGAGTGCCCGCAGATCAATACTTCAGTGGTCCTCCCTTTTCCTATAGAAGTGAAGCAAATAGACATTTTAGTCACTACCTTGTCTTGTTTTTACCATGCCTCTTTTACCAGCAACCCCCCCCAACTATTTCAAATTTTTTTAAACATGACCAAGTTGACCTGTTAATCACACACCTGTATATCATGAATATACCTGTTATAAATGGCAGACCGACAGTGCCCCTTTTCCATCATACTGGTTTCTGTTTCCCCTGCTGCCGCCCATTTTGAAGCAGCCCCAATCTGGAAAGAATGAGATGAATAGTTGCCTGGGTCCTCCCCCAAGAATTCCATGCCCTTTTTTAGCATGGCAGTTACTTGCTAACTCGTAACTCTCTTTCCATTCCTGTGTACAAATGATCTCCCCTTTTTAATCTCGCGCTCTACAGCATATGCTCACAGAGCTTTTACTGGGCAGACTGTCCCATCCATGTGAGCCTTAATACTTATGGCACACCCATTTCCCACTTGATCCATTTTTGACCTTCTTACTAGGACTTGTATCTCCTTCTGCCCCCAAGTAATGTCTCCCCATTCCAACCCCTGTCTGTGTCCTTCCTGCCCTGCCCTGCTACCTCACTCATGCTTAAGGCTTACACAAGCATCACCAAGTAAACTGTGTGAAATAATTGTGCCTCATCCTTGGATCTACAAATTGCTGGAAGCATGACCTTTAATTTTGCTAGCCAATGGTCTGCTATTGGCCACCTTCCATGCCTGGGTCTTTTCTGCAACCTTCTCCACCCTTGCATCATTCTCTGTATCTACATTGACTTTGTAGGGTCCTTCCACCTCCTTAGGCTACAAACTATACTAAAACCTGCTAGGTAAACCCCCATCATGGTGTGGGAAATACCTCTCTGCCATTGGTCCACTGTAAACTTTCCTAACTGTTCCTTCATAAGTGGCCCACTTACCTCCATGTGGTGTGTTGCGCTGAATGTTTGCAATGCCCGTCAGGCCCCTTCATAGGCCCTCAAGGTCCATGGTGCCCATGAGTTGTGAAACAGCATTTCCGCTCCCTCTTGCCAATGTCCCAGATGTTCATTGGTATGTGTGTTTTCTGTTCCTCTGCTGCCAGTGCCAGCATCCAGAAACGATCCAGCTGCAGATGGGAAAGGCTGTCAGCTAGGGTATTTTCTACCCCTTCTATGTGTTTGGCCCTGAATGACCTATTCAATTGCAAAGATCTTAGCACCAGCTGTCTTAACACTCCCATGACCATTTCAGATCTGGCTCCCGTTTTTTAAAACTTCCACCACAGATTTGTTGTCACACCTGAATGTGACCTTCTGATTCCTTAACTCTTCCCCCACACCATGGTGCAGACCCAAATGTGCATGATCTCTAACAGTGTGATGTCCCTTACCTTTCCATCTCTCATCCATTGGCTTGGCCCAGGCTCCGAGAACCATTTTCCCCTCAAATAGCCCCCCATGCCAAAACCTCCCGCAGCATCTGTATACAGCTCAAGATCTGTGTTGTACACCCATCATCCTGCCAAAATGAGGAGCCGTTATAGCTGCTGAGGAATTCTTCCCATACTCTAAAATCTTCTTTCACTTCCTTTGTGATATCCACCCAGTGGTATGGTCTGGTTACCCCTGCAGTGGCCCTAGCCAATCGCTTGGTAAACATCCTCCCTGGCCCGACTGCCCTACAAGCAAAGTTCAAATGTCCCATTACTTGTTGTACCTGCCTCAATTGTACCCGTCTTCTGCTCGTATGCACCTGAATCAGCTCTCTAAGTTTTGATACCTTGTTATAAGTCAACCTAAAGACCTCTTTCTGTGCATCGATCTCGATGGCCAAGAATTCTAGAACCTTAATGGGGCCGTCAGACTTTTCTGGTGCCAGTGGTGCCCCCAGTTCTCTACACAGGTTCTGGAAGCTAGTCAGCATCTTTTTTGACTCCTCCCGTCCACTGCCTATTAACGGAAAGTCATCTAGGTAATGTATGACTGCCCTGTAACTCATCCGCTCCTGAAATATCCATTTTAAACAGGTACTGAAAGATTCAAATGTGGTACAAGCTATGGAACAACCCATGGGCATGGCCTTGTCAAAATAGTACTGGTCCCCTATCTTGAACCCCAATAGAACCCAATCTTCCTGCCTAACTAGTAGCAATCGGAAAACAGATTCTATGTCTGTCTTGGCCATCCATGCGTCTGGTGTCACCCTAATAATCTACACCGCCTCTTCCAGTGTTGCATAAGTGATTCTGCTGTGTTCTTCCTTTATAAAATCATTCACTGAGTCCCCTTCTGGAAATGACAGGTGGCAAATTACCCTGTATTCTCCTTCTTGTTTCTTAGGAACCAAGCCAAGTGGGGAGATCCTCAAATTCGGTAATGGGAGGTTGGTGTATGGTCCTTCTACTCTCCCCGCCGCTTTTTCTTTCTCTATCTTTGTCTTCAAAATGTCTTCCTTCCCCTTAACTGACCCCAAATTGTTAGCCTCTCTTGCCTGTCTTAGGCCTTCGCATACAGCAGGAAACCAGTTCTAAAACCTCTTTTTAATGTTTCTGCAGCCTCTCTATCTGGGTAACCTTTTAACCATCTTGCCCACAACTCTATTTTGATAGGGGTTTTTGCCATTTGAAATTGTTCCCCTAACCCCCTTCCCCTGGCCCCTCCCAATTTTCTATCCATTTAGTAAGCCTGGTTTCCCTTACCCCCATATCCTCTGCCTCTTGCTCCTTTATTCCATGGCTGGCCCCTATAGCCATGCCCTTCCCGAAAGGGCTGTTGACCTGTACCCTGCTCCCCACTCCCTTGGACCCCTTGTGTCCATGTAGTCCTACATCTACTCACAGGATGTGCCCCCCCACATTTTGAACATGCATGCTGGAAACGACATTGTGGCCATGATCAAAATGCCCTGTTATAGCCCCAACAGCATTTTTGGGGTACACCTCCCCTTTTTCCCCATCTCTCCCTCCGGTGTGGATTGATCTTTTACATAGTCCATCCATAAATCCAACTATTTTGTATCCCACCTCACATCCCCATAGGTCATCATCCTTTGCAGTAAAAATTCATCATAATATATCCATCCTACTCCCCCTTTTGGTTTCGCCCTTCTTATGATCAGTGAGTACGTAATGAGAGGGATGCCCAAGTCAGGTTTTTTTTTCTGTACTATAGTCGAGTATGTGGCAAAACCCACAAACCAGCCATCCCACATCTTTCCTTTTGTAAATTTGTCCTCTTCTTTCTTACCCAGCAAAACTACTGCTGCAGCCATCTCACTCTTCCCAATACTCTCCGTCTCCTCATATTTCACCACCACCTCCCTACTGACTAAGGCAAAAATGTCTACGTACTCCCCTTTCCATATCTTTTTCTTCGTTGCTAATGGTACATGCTCCACTATTCTCATCCCTGGGGCTTCTATCTCCCTTGTACCCTTTCCCATGCTTTCTGTCACCTTTTCCCACCTCTCCTGTGGTTTTTCTATCCGACCTGATTTCTGCCAGTGCCGATTCCATCTGCCCTAACCCCCTGTCCCCAGGGCCATAATAATCTGACCTATGTATTCCTTAATGTTGTCCCCAACAGCACTGGATACATTACCTGCAGGCTTGTCAGCTCCCTGCAGCCTGTTATCCTCAAGTGACCCTGGCCTGGTTTCTTGCTGCTGTACCATTGGTTGTGGCACCACTTGCAGGGGAACTCCTGTGTTCGGGGGATCCATTCTGGGTTTGAGTGGCGGTGGCACCACTTGCTGTTGGGGAGGTGCTGACAGTTCTGGTACACAGGGCAGCAGTGGTACTGGGCTGACTGCTCGGGGAGGAATCACCAGTGGTGGTTGCCCCCTCCTAGGGCTGCGTGCCCTACCCAATGGTCGCTTCTCACTGCCCCCTTTTCCCTTTTCCGCTTTCCTTTTCTCCCTGGATCTCCCCAGTTCCTTTCCTTCCACCAACTGCCACATATCATTGGCCTTTTCCACTAGTTACACGTTGGCCTTGTAGGCATCTTCCTTAGTGGGACTGTTTCTCTTTGGTGCCATCTCCTTGTCTTTGCCTGTATCAAGCTATAAAATAAACTGAAAATGTTTCATTATAAATAACTATCCATGATTACTTGTCCTGTTTCAATCAGACACTTCCCTATCCTGTCACCCACTTTTTTTTTAAATAGGCCTCGTGCTGCCTGCCCACACCCATCCCCGTATCCCTGCCACTCGTCTGTGGCCTTCATCCAACCTTTCTTTCTATTATATCTCCTTTTTCCGAAACCCCCTTTCTGTGTGTTTTTTTTTGGTCATCCCCTCCCCCTGCCTGTCATGTCCTGCCCCACATTGCTTTGCTGATGTTAACAACCTCCATGTGCTGCGCCTCTAAGGCCCTTTATTTGTCACCCCAGTACCTTTTTATATGGCTGTGAGGCCATTCCATACGTGTTACCAGGCCTCCCTTCGTGCTTTGCATCTCTGTTTTGCACTATTTGTATCCCCATCCCTTGTATGCCTGTTCTACCCCCCTTTTTATCCAAATTTTCCAATTTACAGGCCTGGAATGAGCCCCTCCTCCATCCCATTGAGTCCACGTGGCCTTTATGCTTGTTCCTCTAACCCCAAAGGCCTCTGACCCCTATGTGGCCAACCCTTTCTGCCTGCTGGGCTTATGCATTATGCCCAGCAGGCCTCTGGCCTTCCCACGTGGCCTCCTAGGCCTTGCCCCATACCCCATTGCCTTGGTTGACTTGACGGAGTCTGATGACATGCCGCGTGGCCTTGTCTGCTTGTTTTTTGCCCTTTCCCAGGCATGGCGTCCTGCGTTCTTTTTTTTTTAATACATTGGACAAAGACAACAAAACTTGAAAACCCTTGCCCAGCGCCCCTTGTCGTCCCCTCCAGCCACGGCGTGTGACATCACATCATGTGGCCATCCCATTTTCTGTCTTCAATCCCTTTCACCAGGCTCTGTCCCTGAAAAAAATCTTGTTTCTCCCTCCCTCGCTCTCCAGGACCTTCCATGGCCTGTACAACTAGTGCTTTTTGCTGATTCCTTAAACATGTGCCCGCTTCTACTCAAAACGCTTGAACAGCGCCTCATTATCTTCTCTTCCAGATGTAGCATGTGATGTCATGCCACGCGGCCATCCCATTTTTTATTTTCTATCTCCACCAGGCTCTGACCCTGAAAAACTCTTGTTTTCCCCCTTTCTTGCTCTCCGAGATCTTCCACAGCCTGCACTACCAACGCTTCTTTGCTGCTTCCTTGCAGCATGTACCTGCTTCTCTTCTGAGGGCCAGCAGTCCCAAAAAACAACCAAACAAACAAATTTTCAGGTGCTTCTCACCCTCGTTTCTTTAACATTACCAGGCTCTCCTTCATTGTGTAAAAGCAAGGCCCCCCCATTTAACACAATTAAACAATTCTGTGACTCGGTGCGCTGCACTCTGCGCCTCTCCCAACCTTCAAGCCGTGTGCTAGGAATACATTGTCACATATCCCGGCCTAGTGTTCCTTGTTTCTTCTTCTCTCGGAGCTACTTGATCTCTCTTCAAAAAAGCAAAACCCCAACCACTTCATTTTAACTCTGAAGTGTGTCATGCTTCTCTCCGAGGTACACTTCCCTCTCCTGTCCCAGACAAACATCCTCCCAGGTGCTTCTTGCTCTCAGCTTCTAACATTACTCACTCTCGTTTCTTTTAATACAAAGCTCCCAGCTACCATAGACAAAACAACTTTACCAATGTACTATTGATTAGCAGATTTTTTTTATTAAACTGCAACATGATTGCTCAACATCGCATGTTCATTTCTTACCTTCCCATGCTCTCTGAATACACAAACCTCAGCCAAATGTTCAAAGTACCAATCTGAAGTGCTGCAGTTTCAGTATAACAAAAACTCCAGCAAAAAGTGGCTGTACCAGCTCTGTGCAGTCCTTCTTGTACCCCCCTTTTAGCCCCTTCTCATACTGCCTGTCCATTGTCTTAGCTCTCCAGTCCCTCCCCCAACCTTCCCCCTCCCTCCTGAGCAAACTACTTCCCAATGTTAAGGGGGAACAGGTGCACCAGGACAACCTGATTTGCCCCTTAAAGGGCAAACTCCATTATCATTACTGTTTGCATTTTCATTACCATTTGCATTACCATTTGTGTGTGCATTTCTGTTACTGTTACTGTTACTGTTACATTTCTTGTTACTGTTACCGTTACCGTTAGCGTTGGCATTACTGTTAGCATTAATGCTCCCATTAAGATTACCGTTGCCATTGCTGTTAGCGTTTGTTACTGTTAGGGTTATTATGCACAAATGGGAAGCATGGTGGCAGGCCCCATGCTCCCATCACCACATACCATTCACTATTTATAGTGTACATTCTCAAAAAGAAGGGAAATTCATGGCAAAAAACTCAGTTTAATGCATCTGTTAGGGTTGTTCCGCAGCAACAAAAGTGAGGAAATTCAGTGTTAGGGTTGGGGTTGCCACCCCTTCTACCCCATATTCTACTCCTGCCCATCATATATCCTATATGTATGTATATCCGGCAGGATGAGTATAGTTAGGGTTGCATGGCCACTTCTATGTTAAACCCCAAATTTTGCACTTTAATAACTTTGCAACTGTTCATCTGATTTGCCTGACATTTTGCATGCATGGTGTAATACCATAGATCTCTAGCTCTAAAAAGTTTCTTTCCATTCAGATTTGTGCTTGCAGTGCTGTGGAGAGCCCAAATGGTTTGCCCATCTGGTCTGAAATGTCCAGGGCATATGGGGACTGGGTCAGGGATAGTGCCTTTTGAAGGTTTGGTGAAAAAACAATTAATCCATTCAAAAGATACTAACATTTAAAGTTTCCCATTATAGCCTATGAGAAAAATACATGTGCACCATGCGTGGAGGAGGCCAGGTCATGAATACAACTGAGAAGAAATTTTTTCCAAAGTTGCTATGGTTGCTGAGATATTGCCACATTTGCAGTACAAGGGTTACTTGGAATGTCTGTTGGCCTGCGCTATGTGTCTGTACTTATGGGTAGGTGGGAGTGCAGGGTTCAGAAGGACCCCACTCCCACCTTATGTATAACATTTATACTAAACTGGGAGCACAGGGCCCTCCTGCACTATGCTGCTACACTTATGGGTGGGTGGGAGTGTAGGGCCAGAGGGATGATTTCTTCACCTATGGATCCAGTTATGCAAAAAGTGGGAGCACAGGACCCTCCTTCACGATGTCGCTACACTTATAGGTGGGTGGGAGTGCAGGGCCCAGAGGGCTCACACTCCCAATTATGGATCCCATTATACAAAACTGGGAGCACAGGGCCCTCCTATGCTATGCCTCTGTACTTATGAGTGGGTGGGACAGCACAGGGCTCAGAGGGCTGTGCTCCCACCTACTGATACCATTTTGCAAACCTGGGAGCACAGGGGCCCTCCTGCACTATGTCTCTATACTTATGGGTGGGTTGGAGTGCAGGGCCCGGATGGTCTGTGCTCCCACATGTCGATACCATTATGCAAAACTGGGAACACAGGTCCTTACTGCACTATGTCTCTGGGATTATGGGTAGGTAGGAGAGCAGGGCCCAGAGGGAATGGACTCCAACCTATATACAAATCTGGGAGTACAGAACCCTCCTGCATTATGCTTTTCCACTTATGGGTGGGTGGGTGGGAGCACATGGCCTAGAGGGCTACACTCCCACTTATTGATACCATTTTGCAAACCTGGGAGCACAGGGCCCTCCTGTGATATGCCACTATGCTTATGGGTTGGTTGGAGTGCAGGGCCCAGAGGGCCTACACTTCCACATACAGTATGGATATGAGTAACATTACACTTTCTCAAGAAGAAGGGAAATTCTTTGCAAAAACCTCCATTAATGAAGTTTGCCCTTTAAGGGGCAGACCAAGTTGTCCTGGTGAACCCCCCTCCTTTCTTGCAGAATGTTGGTTTGCTCAACTGGGGGGGAGATTGGGGGAAGGGGACAATGAGGTCATATAGCAACAGATAGGCTTTCGGAGGGAGCCAATAAGGGAGCAGGAAGGGAATAGGTCAAGGTACAGGTAGGAGGTCCAAAAATACAGGGGCTATAAGGAGCAGCACAGAGGTATATATCCTCTTTTGCTGAAAATTTTGTTGGAGTTATTTCAACAAGCACAGTACATCAGATTGGCTTTTGACCTGGGCTGGAAGTTTTTTAAGGGCCAGCCTGCTAACAGATCTGTCAAGGAGATTCTATTCAGAGATAAGAAAAAAAAATGTGTAGCAGGAATGGAGGGCAACAATTGAGGAAAGTGCATTTAATGTTTCATGGCAAAAGCTAAAAACAAAAAATAACATAGAAGGCAGGAGAGCGCACACATGGCAATTTCTAGTTACTAGCTTCACAGTTCCTCGAGCCGTTGATGCTGGGAGTGAGGAGCTAGGCATGTGTGGACAGTCTGAGTGATAAAGAGAATTTAGCAGTTTATGTTCAGTTCACTAAGGATGCAGTGGGTAGAGTGAATGTAACATTGTGTGGTATGGAACTGAGTTCAGGGGTCAACCCCTGCTAATTCTTTTACCATGGCTAAAAGGCTATGGGAGGGCAGCTGGGGAAAGAGGACCGAGTTTGGTTTGTGGGGCAGGGTGGATTTCAAGGCACAAGTACTGCTTACTAAACAGAAGCTAAGAACATCTGTAGAAATTATTTTTACCAGTCATGGCATTTCTGATTTTTGCTGCACAATGGACCTACATGATGCAATGGGGAGTCGGGTCAGACAGAGAGGGCCAGTTCATGGCCCATGCTAGGGAGAGAGTGCACGGCTTGCAAGGGGAGGTTTGTTTGCAGACAGAAAAGGGATTGTTTCAGTAGAAGGGGCCCAAAATTACAAACTACAAAAAGGCCTAGTGAGGGAAGCCACATGGTTGGCAGAATGGTGTCTGACATCACACCATGTGGCAGACCCTTCCTAGGAGACAATGGAAGGGATGCAATTTACAGCCACTGTATTTCAGTCAAGCCAGGTGCTTTTGGATAGGATTATCTTGTGGAAACCTGTGGAAAAATGTTGTGATTTGTTCAATTATTTTATCTGAACAGAAGGGCTCCCAAGCTGGGACATAACAACAGAGTGTGGAGCTGCTTAAGGTCATTTTCGTGTGGGCTTTTGTCGCAGAGAGATTTCACATTCAAAATTAGATCTGAGGTCAAATGCAAAGATGAATGTTTACAATTAATGTGTTTTGTGTCACATTCCAGATCTGTGAGTCAAATGCAACAATGTTGTGGTACCGCGTAGGATCTGAGGGGGTTGCTGGGGGGGATAGTTGATTGAATGGGACTTTGAGGTACTTTTAAATGAAGGCAGGGGTGAGCTGAAGCCATGTGGGTGACAGAATGGCATGTGATGTTACAATGCATGCAGAGCCTGCTATTACAAGGAAGACAAGGCCTCAGCCTCAGGAGGCACAGAGAAAAAGGTGAACGGGGGAATCCCACAGTGGGGTCACTGGAAGTTTGTTCCAGGACTGGGGGGATGGTGTTTTTAAACCTATAAGAAGAATTTAAAGTGGGATGAGCAGTTTGATATGGACATTTCTGCCTTGGAAGTCAGGGGAATATGCCTGCGGGGATAGCTCTAATATGTAGGTGTATGGCTGTGATAGGACAGTACAGAACTGGCACTAACAGTGGCAACTTGTCAGTTTATTCCCCACAGTTTGTACAGGCAAGTTGTGTGAAGAAATGGCACTGAAGAAGAACAGGCTATCTCCGCCAAAAGGGTGTGGTTAGCCCTCAAGGCCCTAAAGAAAGACAAATCTCCTGGGCCGGATGGCATTCATCCAAGAGTACTATGGGAATTGGCGGACATACTGGCTGCACCCCTGGCGGAGCTCTTCAAAAGGTCACTTGAGACAGAGAGGGTACCTAGGAATTGGTGAGAGGCACATGTGGTGCCAATCCATAAAGGGGGGTCGAGTGAAGTACCAGGTAACTATAGACCCATCTGTTTGACCTTGGTGGTGGGAAAATTAATGGAGAGTATACTAAAGAAACAATTGAGGGTGAACTTGGAGGAGGTGGGAGGTCTGGATAGTCGGCAACATTGGTTTGTGGCAGGTAGATCATGTCAAACCAATCTTGTGGAGTTCTACGAATGGGTAACATCAGAACTGGACAGGGGAAAGCCTGTGGATGTATTATTCTTGGACTTCAGCAAGGCGTTTGACTCTGTCCCCCACAATGGTCTGGTGGAGAAACTGATGGGGTTAGGAGTAGGCCCCTTGATGGTCAGATGGATTGAAAACTGGCTAGCTGGACGCACCCATAGAGTAGTGGTCTGTGGGGAGCTCTCGAACCCTAGAGAGGTTGGTAGTGGGGTACCGCAGGGCTCGGTCCTGTTTAATGCATACATATCAGACATCAGGGAGGGTATAGGGTGTGAAATGAGTCTCTTCACTGATGACTGCAAGATGGGAGCAGTAGTTGAGGGAGAAGATGGGAGGTTGGCCCTGCAAGGGGACCTGGACACCCTGGAAAGCTGGGCTCACACATGGAAATTAAATTTCAATATCACCAAGTGCAAGATGTTACATCTTGGGCAGGGAAACCCTAAACACAGGTACACCCTGGGAGGTGCTGGAGGCCTCAATAGAGGAAAAAGACCTAGAGGTCATGGTGGATGCATGTATGAATAACTCTGAGCAGTGCAGGACAGCGGCTAGCAAGGCAAACAGGATGTTGGGATGCATCGTAAGGGGGATCACCTCTAGGAGCAAGGAAGTGATTCTGCCGCTGTACAATGGACTGGTTAGACCACACCTTGAGTACTGTGTACAGTACTGGAGACCACACTTGAAGAGGGACATATAGCTCCTGGAGCGGGTACAGAATAGGGCAACTAAGATGATACTAGGGCTAGGGGATTTGACGTATGAGGACAGACTTGAGGAGCTTTGCCTGTTTTCATTGGAGGAGAGGAGAGACGGGGGGACATGATTGAGGTCTTCAAATACCTCAAGGTAATAAATAGGGTAAACATGGAGAGGGTCTTTAGACTAAAGCAGGGAGGTATCACCAGGGGACATGGTTTGAAGTTGGAAGGTGGAAGGGTGAGGGGGGAAAGAGGAGGATTTTTTTCACTGAGAGGGTGGTGGACCCTTGGAATGCACTGCCTCGTGAGCTGGTTCAGAGTTCCGCAGCGGAGGGCTTCAAGAAAGGGTGCGACAGACACAGAAAGTGGATGTATCAGATGATGGCCTGTCCCAGGGGGGTTGGGATGGATGATAGGGGTTTCTGGAACACAAGGTGGGGGAGGACCTCAGCACCCAACTAGGGATCTGAGGTTCGAGCAGACTCGATAGACCGTAAGGCCTAATCTGCTGGCAAATGGTATGTTAGTATGTAAAAGAGGAGGCCTATAAGGTGATTGTGGAGTTGGCGGAGAAGGCCAACATGATGTGGCAGCTGGTTGAAGGGGGGGAACCTGCGAGGTCGTGGGAGAAGAGGAAAGTGGAAAAGGAGAAAGGGGCTGATGGAAAAAGGCCATCAGGCAGGCTACACAGTCCAAAGAGGTTGCAACCACCACCAGTGGCTCCTTCCCAGCCAGTCAGCCCAGCACCACCACAACCCTCATCCCCAGAGCCGTTAGTACCTCCCCCAGAGCCAGTTCCCATTCCGGCACCAGCACCTATGCCTGAGCTTTTGACATGTTGGTTCCACCACCCTCCTTGCCTCGGCTAGTTATCTAGCTGCAGGAGCCAGGACTGTCCCACTCCAGTGACATCAGGCTGCATGGAGCAGAACTGCCTGCAGGTAGGGTATTAGGCTAAGTAGGCAATAGTATCAAGGCATATATTGGGCAAATTATAGTGGCTCTGGGGATGAGCGGGTTGGGGCAGATGGAAACATCATTGGCAGAGATCAGTTCGGATAAGGAAATTCTGGGGAGGGTAGAGAAAGTGCCAGAAGGGGTTGGAAAAGGAACAAGGGAAATAGGACCCCCTGGAAAGAGAATATAGGAACACGTGCCACTGGCCAAAAATGAAAAAATATTGAAAGGAAAGTATGTGGACATATTTGCTTTAGTGAGTAGAGAAGTGGCGGTGAAATATAAGGAAACAGAAAGCATAGGTAAGAACGAGATGGCAGTGGCTGTGGTACTATTGGGTAAGAAGGAGGAGGATAAGTTCACAAAGGGAAAGATGTGGGATGAGTGGTTCGTGGGTTTTGCCACATACTCAGCCATAGTTATGGAAAAGAAGCCTGAGATGGGCATCCCACTGATCACATATTCTCTGATCATAAGGAGGCAAAAGCAAAAGCAGGGGTGAGGTGGATATATTATGATGAATTCTTTCGGCAAAGGATGATGACATACAGAGATGTTAGATGGGACGTGAAGCAGTTAGATTTGTGGATGAATTATGTTACTGATCAATCCAAACTAGAGGGGGAGACTGGGAGAAGGGGGGGGCTACCTCAGTAGTGTTGTTGGGGATACAACAGGGCCTTTTGCTCATGGCCACAATGTTGATTTAGGCACACCTGCTCAAGATGTGGGGGGTCCCAACCAATGGCAAGATGTAAGATGACATGGAGTCGGGGAATCCAGCAGGGGGAGCACAGAGTGCAGTCCACCAGTCCTTTCAGGATGGGCCAGGATACGGGGGCAGGCATGGAGCAGAGGGATGAGGGCAGGGGTATTGGGGGTAGGGTGGCCCAATCATATTGAGGAGAAGGGTGGGGGGAAAAATGGAGGGGGGAAAGTAGGGATTTGGTGGTGGGAGGTACAGGAAAGGGAGAACATTTCCAGGCTGCTAAAACCCCCATCAAGATAGATGCCTGGGAAAAATGGCTGAGATATTATCTGGATAGCTGGATGTTAGAAACAATAAAAAGGGGGTTTTAGAACAAGTTTCCCACTAGAGTGCAGGGGCCTGAGACAGGCATGGGAGGCAAATGACTTGGGGTCCATCAGGGGCAAGGAAGCCATTTTAAAAAGGAAAATAGAAAAAGAGAAGGCTGCAGGGAGTGTTGAAGGGCTGTACCTGGTCCCACCATTGGACAACCTTAGAATTCCCCCTTTGTGTTTAGTACCCAAAAAACAGCCAAGGGATTACAGGGTGATTCACCATCTCTTGTTCCCAGAAAGAGAGTCAGTCAATGACTTTCTAGGAGAAGAGCATAGCAGGGTGACATATGCAACATTGGAGGAGGCAGTGAAGATTATCAGGACAACCTCCGATGCCTGGCTGGCCAAGACAGATATAGAATCAGCTTTTCAGTTGCTGCCAGTTTGGAGGGAGGACTGGGCTTTGTTGGCTTTTAAAGTGGAAGATCAGCAGTACTTTGACAAGGCCATACCTATGGGTTATTCTATAGCTTTGCTACATTTTAGAAATTTAGCACTTGTCTGCAGTGGATATTCCAACAAAAAATGGGTTACAAGGCTGTCATACACTATTTGGATGATTTCTTATTAGTAGGCAGTGGACGCATGGAGACAGAGTTGATGTTAGCCAATTTTCAAGAACTATGCGGTGAACTAGGAGTGCCACTGGCACCGGATAAGGCAGAAGGGCCCAGTAAAGTGATGGAGTTTTTGGGGATTGAGGTAGACGCACGGGATGAGGTAGATGCATGGGAGGAAATGTTTCGGCTACCAGACAGTAAAGTACAGAAGTAACGGGGGCTGATTCATGTACATACTAGCAGGAGATAAGTGCAGTTAAGGCAGGTACAACAAGTACTAGGATATTTCAATTTTGCCTGCAGGGCAATTGGGCCAGGAAGGACATTTACAAGGTGGTTAGTGATAGCCATGGCAGGGGTACTAAGACCACATCATTGGGTGGACATAACAAAAGAAGTAAAGGAAGATTTCTGGGTGTGGGAGGAATTTTTAAGAAGCTATAATGGCCGTTCATTTTGGTAACATGTTTGGGTTTATAACATGGACTTAGAGTTGTATACGGATGTGGCGGGGGATCTAGGAGTGGGGGGGTATTTGAGAGGAAGATGGTTTTCAGAGCCATGGCCAGCAGAATGGGTAAAAGAAGGGAGAATGAAGGATATCACATTGCTGGAAATCATGCCAATTTGGGCCTGCACCCTAGTGTGGGGAGAATCATTGCAGAATCAAAAGGTTACATTTTGGTGTGACAATAAGGCAGTGGTAGATGTTCTTAGCAATAGGGGAGCGAGATGACGTACAGTTATGAGGGTGTTGAGACAGCTAGTGCTGAGAGACTTGCAATTGAACATGTCCTTCAGAGCCAGGCACATAGAAGGCATGAGGAATATCCTAGCTGACAACCTTTCCCGTCTGCAGCTGGATTGGTTCCGGGTACTGGTGCCAACAGCAGAGGAACAGAAAATGCCCATTCCAATGAACATCTGGGACATTGGCAAGAGGAAGCCAAAATGCTGTTTTGTAACTCATGGGCACCAAGGACCTTGAGGGCCAATGAAGGGGCATGGCGGGCACTGCAAGTGTTCAGGGAAGTACACCACATGGAGGTAAGAGAGCCAGTTACAGAGGAGCAGTTAGGAAAATTTATGGTAGATCAGTGGGAAAAAGGGATGGCTCACAACACAGTGGGCATGTATCTGGCAGGGATCAGTTTAGTCTGTAGCTTGAAAAGATGGAAGGATCTCATGAAATCAATGCTTATTAGGTGAATGATGCAGTGTTGGAGTAGGATTAAACAAGGAACCAAGGACATCAGGTGCACCATAGCAGACCAGTTATTGGACAAATTAAAGGGGATATTGCCTGCAATCTGTAAATCAAAGGATGAGGCACAGCTGTTTCATACGATTTACCTGGTGATGTTCACAGGAGCCTTAACAGTGAGTGAAGTGGTGGGACACGGCAGGAGAGGAGAAGACCGGGGCTTGGAATGGGGATAGAACCTGGGGAAAAGGTGCAATACAACTCATAATTAGGAGATCCAAGACAGATTAGGAAGGAAAGAGGAATGTGGTGACCATTAGGGAGCACCTTGATGGGAACCTGTGCCTGGTAAAAGCTTTGTGGTCTTATGCCGCAGAGCGAGGTAATAAGAAAGGACGATTATTTGTGCATGCGGATGGCAAGAAGGTGACGGGTTATCAAGTCACAGCCATACTCAAAAAAGGTATCGAGTTTTATGGAGAGTACCTGGCTAGGTATTCCTCCCATTGCTTTAGAATAGGAGCAGCATCAAAATTGGTGGCAGATGGGGAGCCAGTGACGAGAATGTTGGAAATAGGATGCTGGCGGTCATCCAGTTATAAGAGATATATTCAGGCTTTGAATGAATGATGTTAACAAGTCATCTACTGTTTGTTTTGCAGGTACAGAATTAAGAGTGGAAGGGGACAAAGGGGATAGGATAAGGGAACAGGAAAAACGAGTGAAGGAGAAAGACAAGAATGAGATATAAGACATATTTTGTTTAATTAAATAGGTGGAAGGAGTATCACAAAGGTATGGATCTGTGGTCACTCCTACATTTACTGGGTTGAAAGGAGAGTAGAAAAGAAAGCCAGGAGAAAACAGCTCTACCAAGATGTCAGGTAATGTAGGCTGGTATGGAGTGGAATATGAGGGATGAGATGGGCGCAACTGCTTCCGACACTGAGAGTGATGAAAGAGAGGAGATCCAGCCCAGATTTAATTATTACACACCTCAGGAGTAATGATATCAGGGGGGAAGCCATGGGCGGATACTTACTTGCATGTCAAACAGGACCTTGAGAGAATAAAGCAATGGTGGCTTGGGGTGAGTATGTCATGGTCAGTCAAGATACGAAGGAGGGTGTGGTGACATGAGCTCAGCCATGTGGCAGTGGATAGGGCAATAAGAAAGATGAATAGGAAGATTGGGACACTGGTGAAGAGCAAGGGAGGTCATGCGATATTGAGGGGGTGGAAGAATGGGTAGAGAACTTTTACAGATCAGATGGGGTGCATTTGTTGGACCTAGCAATAGACCTGTTCAATATGGAGATGATGGGTTTTAGTGAGGCCTGGAGGAGACAGGAAGGAAAATGAAGAGGGTGGAGGAAGCAGAAGGGGAAGGCCAGTCATCCAACACCAGCTGTAGACAGGCTATGAGGATAAAAGGGGAGGAAGGAGGGGAAGGGGAATGATAAGGGAATATGAGGATAAAAAGAAGCACTAGAAGAAGAGGAAAGTAGTCTTGGATTTCACCGTTACCTACAAGAGAAGAAGAGAAGAAGAAGTCACCCAAGTTCTTACTTGGGGAGGCAAGAAGAAGAAGAAGTAGAAGAAGAAAAAGGATGAATTGATAGATAGTGATATGAACTTCAATGAAAACAAATGTTTTTGTAAAGACAATAAATAAGGATTAATGTTGATGGAATTTATAAATAAGAGATGTGAAATAGAATAAACTGATTGCCAATCTGAGCACAACATGCAAGTGGTCTATCTGGTTCTTTGGAGGGAGAATTCGGGACAATGAAGTTTGCCCTTTAAGGGGCAGAGCAGGTTGTTGTGGTGGACCCCCCTCCTTCCTTTCAGAATGTTGGTTTGCTCAGATAGGAGGGGAATAGAATGGTGGAGAGGGGACAGTGAGGTCATAGAGCAAGAGATAGGCTTTCAGAGGGAGGGGGGAGACAATAAGGAGCAGGAATGGGATAGGTAAGGGTATAGGTAGGAGGTCCAAAAATGCAGGGGATATAAGGAGCAGCACAGAGGAATACATCCTCTTTTGCTGAAAATGTTGTTGCATCACACCCACCCATCAGAAAGGAATATGGGGAGCGAAGTTTGGGAGGTGTAGGTATGGACTGTCACAGGTGGATGGCAGTAAGAGTTTGGAGTGGACTATGTTGGACTTTCATAGGTGGATGGCAGAGGGGAAAGGTGGAGGAAAGAGGGGAAGGGGAATGATAAGGGAATATGAGAATTAAAAGAAGCAACAGAAGGAGAGAAAAGCGGTCTCAGTTTTCACTGTTACCTACAAGGGAAGAAGAGAAGTCACCCAGGTTTTCGTTTGGGGAGGTGAGAAGACGAGGAAGAAAAAGGATGAATTGATAGATATTGATATGTATTTCGATGAAGACAGGGATTTTTGCAAAGACAATAAATAATGATGAATGGTGATGGAATTTGTAAATAAGAGATGTGAAATAGAATAAATTGATTGTCAATCTGAGCACAACAACATGCACGTGGTCTGTCTGGTTCTTTGTGGAAAGAATCTGGTACAATGCATCAGTTAGGGATGATTTCACACCAACAAAGTTATAGAAATTCAATGTTAGGGTTACCAACCATACCACCCCACTCTCCACACACCAATAGGCATCGGGGTGTGGCTTGGTGGTGTTGGGCTTAACTCTCACCCCATTCTCCTATACTGTACCATCTCAGCTTGTTTACACATGGAATGGGTGAGAGCTAGGTTGATGACCTCAAGGCACACCCCGACGCCTGTTGGTGTGTGGAGGGTGGTGGTGGTGGGGTGGAGCGTTATAACCCAAACATCGAATTTCCAGACTTCTGTTGGTGTAAAATCAACCCTAACTGATGCAGTAACAGAGTTTTTTTGCAATGAATATATATATATATATATATATATATATATATATATATATGTACATTTAACAAAGAATCTTAGTGTGCAAGCACTGAGGCAAAGGTTACCCCAAAGGGCATTGGCTGGGAAGCCAAGTTTCAAAGAAATACAAAATCACACATACTCCCATAATGCAAAGCCTCATGGGCTGTACTGTATATGCAAATCACCACAAAATATTATGTTGAGTCAACGTTAAGCAGAAATGCATGGTGCCAAAAAGCATCTCACACAGTCTGCAAAGGGCGCCAACAGAAAACAAAAAAAAAAATATATATATATATACACACACACACATGTATACATTTATAGTATGGTGGTGCAGTAACATCACTATAATTTGGGTTGAGTAGGCAGTTTAATGTAAAACTCCAATTTTTGCACATTAATAACTTTGGTGCTATCCAGGAGTGTGGATGCCAATTCTGCTGATTTTTGCATGTATGTTATATTAAGTGTAAGGGAACAGGAAAACTGCTGCCTCTTAAAAATACCAGAGCAAGGATCTATTTAACTACTACCAAACTTTTCAAAACCAGTTTCCAAGAGCTGCAGAGAAATTTTCCAGCTGACACCCAGCATTTATGAACTATTGCAATGGGTATGCAAATAAGTTCATAAATATTGAAGAGCTGACACTCAAAACACAGAGATCCATATTTCACTTCATAGGACACACTGCAAACTGTTCAATTTAGTAATCACCCTTGGTTAAACCTTAAGTAAGGATTAATCACCTTCTAAGTAATCATAATCTGACACTCTTTAACTATTTTCTTAATTAATACCTGCCTCACTAAGGTGGTATGCAAATTAGTTTGTGAATATTTATGAACTAATTTCATGAAGCCAGGAATACATCTAAGATACCAAGATGAGTGTTTCAAACCACTGAATGGCAATTGGGGTGGAGGGGTGCCACTAGACACCAGGAAAACACATAACATAGAAACATAGAAACATAGACTGACGGCAGATAGGGACCACTTGGCCCACCCAGTCTGCCCATTTCCCTACCTACTGGATAAGCTGCACATTCTAGTTAATCAACAGCCTCCTTCCTGCCACCCCCTGCTACAATTGCCTTATGTCTGTCCCATGCATTTTTGAATACTCCCACTGTTTTAGACCCAACAACCTCCCCAGTAAGGTGGTTCCATGCATCCACCACTCTCTCCATGAAAAAAAAAATCCTCACATTACCCCTGAGCTGTCCCCCCTCCCCCATCTTTAAATTGTACCACCTTGTTTTTACACATCTCTTTTTCTGAAAGATGCTACCCTCCTGGACTTTGTTGATTCCCTTCAGGTACTTGAACAATTCTATCATGTCCCCCCGTCCCTCCTTTCATCAAGGGTATACATATTAAGCTCTCTCAGTCTCTTTCCATATGGTTTCTGATGCAGACCCTGCATCATTTTAGTTGCCCTCCTCTGGACTGCTTCCATCCTGTCTATGTCCTTGCGTAAATGAAGTCTCCAAAACTACACACAGTACTCCAGATGGGGTCTCACCAACTGTCTGTACAGAGGGATAACCATTTCCCTTTTCTACTTGTGATGCCCCTTCCTATGCATCACAGTATCACCCTGGCTCTCCTTACTGACATCTCACATTGCTTACCAACCTTTAGATCATCTGATATGACTACCCCCAGGTCCCTTTCCATTTTTGTTGCTGTTAGTACCTCCCCTGCTATTGTGTACTCTTCTCCTGAGATTTTGTTTCCCAGGTGCATTACTTTGCACTTCTTTGCATTGAATCTAAGTTGCCATATGTCTGACCATTCCTCCAACCTTGCCAAGTCCCTTCTTATCATTTCTACCCCCCCTTGTGTATCAACTCTGTTACAGATCTTTGTGTCATCTGCAAAGAGGCACACCTTTCCCTCCAGACCTTCTGCAATGTCACCTATAAAGATGTTAAAGAGGACTGGACCCAGTACTGAGCCCTGAGGTACTCCACTAGTGACTCCCCTTTCTTCAGAATGTGTTCCATTCACTATTACCTTCTGTGTCCTGTTTTGCAGCCAGTTTGCTACCCAGGCTACCACCCTGGGACTCACTCCCAGGCTGGCTAACTTGATTATTAATCTTTTGTGCGGGACTTTATCAAATGCCTTGCTAAAGTCTAGGTAGGCCATATCCACAGCCCCTCCCTGGTCTATTACTTTGGTCACCCAGTCAAAGAAATCTATTAGATTCATCTGACATGACCTACCTCCTGTAAATCCATGCAGGTTTAGGTCCTGTGCCCCGCTGGCCTCTAGGTACTCAACAATTATTTCTTTCAGAAGTGATTCCCTCATTTTCCCTACCACTGAGGTCAAACTTACAGGTCTGTAGTTTCCTGCTTCTGCCTTGCTCCAACTTTTGTGAAGAGGAATCCCATCTGCCCTCCTCCAGTCCTCAGGTACCAACCCATCCTCTCATGATTTGTTAAAAAGTGTGGTCAGTGGTATCACTAGGTCCTCCCTTAGTTCTTTTAGGATTCTGGGGTGAATCCCATCAGGCCCCATTGCTTTGTCCACCTTGAGTTTTAGGAGTTCTTTCTGGACTCTTTCTTTTGTAAGTGGACTGGTGTCAATCCCCCTACCCAGAGTGCTTCTATTGTCTGGTTTAGGTAACTCCTTCTTATCTTCTTTTGTGAATACTGAGTAAAAGTATTTATTCAGTATCTCTGCCTTTTCACTGTCTCCATCTGCCCACCTCCCCTCTCCCTTATTAATCTTCACTATTCCTCCCTTAAACTTTCTATGCTCCCTAATGTACCTATTAAAGGTTTTATCCCCCTTCTTAACTGAATTGGCTATTTTTTCCTTGGTTTGGGCTTTGCTATTCTGACTGCCTTCCCCACTTCTTTCTGCTTTAATTAATACAGTTCCCTGTCGTGCTCCTTCTGTGATTCCTTATACTTTATTAATGCAGCCTTTTTCTTCTTAACCTTCCCTGCCAACTCTTTTGAGAACCATAGTGGTTTTTTACTCCGCTTTGTTTTCTCAATCTGTTTCACACAAAGGCGTGTTGCCTCTATGATGGCAGTATTGATTTTTCTCCATTGTTCTTCCACCCCTCCTTTTTGGCCATTTGCTAGTGTACTACTCAGGTATTCATCCATTTTGCCAAAGTCAGCCCTTCTAAAGTCCAGTATGCTTGTTTTTGTATTGCTCGTCTCCATGGTTGTGCTTATTGTGAAGCACACTGTGCAGTGGTCGCTTGTTCCCAGATGTCTACTGACTTCTAAATTTGTGATTCTCTCTCCATTTGAGAGTACCAGTAAGGTGGCAAAGATTCTCCAGTCACAAAAAGGATCCCTTTTCATGGCTCATCATAGGAAAAAGGATTCTTTTTTCATATAACATGGTCAAGAAAAAGGATCTAAAATGCAACAAAAACCACATGTGCAGATAGTTTTTCAAACATCAAAGTGCAGCATCCAACTAATGGGGTCCCAATGAGCCAGAGAGATGTTTTGGGCTCTCTCCAGGATGTAATTTTTGTGGCTTTTGAACTTTTTTTTTAAATGAAAACCAGATGGAGCTCACACAAAAAACGAATTTTCCCATACAAAACAGGATTTCTTTTTTGCTTCATATAACTATATTTTAGTGCTTACTGAGCATGCTCAGAAATTATTTTTTCAAAATTATAAAATGCAATAACTTAAAAATGGCTTACCATTTTTTTCATAAGACTGGCAAAATGCACATCTGTGGACTAGTCCCTTGCTGCCCTGAAAATTTCAGACCAAGATTCCAAACCATCTGGATTGTAGGCAACTTCAAAGAAAAATCCCAACAAAGTCAATAAGTGACAAAATGCTTTTTTCATTTATCTACAACTTAGAAGCTGCACATCTGACCAGAACATAACTTACCAAGTCCAGAGAGCAATCATGACTGACAGTGCATGCCAATTTTCATGCAAATCTGTTGAACGGTTGCAAAGTTACAAAAATGCAACTTTTTGAGTTTAACATTGAAGTGCCTACTCACTACTGAACCCCCTAACTATAGGGGCATGACTGCGCCCCTATAACATGCACACACACACACACACACACACACACTATTTCATTTGCAAAACAACCGTGTTAATGCACCAGGTTTAACACAAAACCAGGGTTTAACACAAAAGTAGGGAAGTGTGCAATTAGAGTTTCCAACCTCAACTCACTATACTCAACCCTCCCCATGCATTCTTTCTGGATTTAAGCAAGCCATTTGATACAGTCAACCATGATCTCCTACTGTCTATGTTAAACAACAGTGGGCTTGATTGCTCTGCCCTGTAATCATTCTCCTGCTGTCTTATTGGCAGGCAACAAGTAATAGCACAAGGTGATCTATTCCTTCTCAAAACCCTCCAAAGAGGTGTTCCTGAAGGATCAATGCCTGGGCCCCTTCTTGTGGCTATATATGATAATAGAATAACTACAGCAAGTTTCCACTTTTTTGTTGACAACACTGTGCTTTACATTGCACGGCCTTCACTCAAATGTGCTTGCCTTGAACTACAAAAGGAATTTAATTTGTTACAACAAAACTTTCTCCACTTAAAACTACTACTCAATGTCAAAAATACTAAAATCATGTTCCTCACCCCCAGACCAAACTAGTCAGCTCTAAACCCATACCCTCCAACCTACAAATTACAACCATCTTGGTGAAAACCATTGAACCTGTGGAGAAATTCATAAACTATTGTTCCTGACCCACATTGAAGAACTTTCAAATAAACTTGGACTTTTCTACTGAATTAGGCACCAGCTTACTTTTGAAGCTAAGCAAAGAGTTGTTCAGACAACCTTTCTACCCCTTATTGATAATGCTGACATAATTTACTGCCATGGCCCTAAAACAGCTCTAGCAAAACTGGATACCCTCCATCATAGGGTGATAACATTTATCAGCAGTGCCCCATTCAATACTTATCATTGCACCCTGTAGGCACACCTAGTTTGGTCATTCATCTTTATCAAGCAGGAGACTGTGAAATGCTTCCCACTTTGCCTACAGAGCTATCTGTAAGAAATTACCATCTTATATCTCTGATCTAATCAAATACTCCCTCTGTGTGTACTCTCTCAGGCGGCATGCTTTCATCCTACTTGACCTACCCAGAATTAAAGCCTGCTACGAAGTCTCATCTCTAAGCCATGTTCTACCTTCACTGTGGAATACCCTTCAAGATTCCCTAAAGCTAACACGGCTGGTTGGGATCCTTTCATTCAAATCACAGCTGAAGAATTTTCTAATAGAAAGATGTCAATGTTTCTCATAACCAGCCTTAAGTCACAAGGCAACCCCTAGCACATGTTAATTAGTACTTTTCCCCTCAGACTCTTATTATTTAGTATTCCCCTCAGCCTTACAACCTATCCTGCCCTATACCTCTGCAACCCCTATCCCTCCTTCCCTTACCTCACTTTCCCCCTCTCTACAGCCCCTTGTAACTCCTTTTCTCTTAGAACACTATGTACCTGCTACTGTAATGAACTTTTAATTACTTCCTTTTTATACAAGATTGCCATATTTGTAATCTGTATGTGGGTCTATGTGATAACAGTGAACGCCTAAAGGCGATCTCCATTATTGCACAGTCAGAGTGCCAAAAAGCTTTTTGGCACTCTGACAACCCCGGTGCACAGGACAATGGCGCCAGGAGATTTTTAATGCTTTCTGCTTTCACACCCACTCATGGGGGCTTGCCACCCGCATCCCACTACTTAAGGATTCTTAACTCGGGGGTGCATGTCGGGGGGAAGGGTGAAAGCATTAAAAAAATAAAGGTTCAGGCTGGGCACAATAAAATCACACCAGCGCCCGGACTCGAACCTGGTACCTCAGCCACCCCAGCCAGTAGCTAACCCCCGACTCCATGATGCAGCTCTGCCATCCACCACAGCGCCACCCCCAACAGCCTCTCCTCCCCATCCCAGCCCACGCTCGCTGTGCTTGCTCCCACTCCCCTGCATGCATATGCATAGCGACATCCTGTCTCCCAGTACACCTACTCCCTCATCCGGTCGCCCTATCCTCCCATCACCATGAGGGATTGCACCGGCTTACCTTTGTAATCTCTGTCTGTTTTTGTATTACTTTATTGTTACTTGTCTTATCCGTTGTCCCTCCAGGACCACTTTGCAAATGAGTCCTACTCAATGGTGCATTTCCTGGTAAAATAAAATTGAATTGAAGTAGTACAACGATAAAATATTAGGGTTCTATAACTCTGGAGTCTTGGCAAAGCATTAGTGGAGTCCTCTTTGGGGTTGTCAGCCCAAATGCTTACCTCTCCCCCAGCCTGTAGCCTCTTTTCTGAAGCACAAGGTACAGTACAACTGCAAGCTAGTGCCTCATAGTGATACACTCTTCAAAGGTAGAGATACTGTATGTCTAGCCACATGTTGTCAACATAGTCTGTTGTAGCTTTTGTTACACAGGTCCCTGTGGGCTCTGCACGAAAAACTAGATCACAGTTGACCTTGTTTGCTCAGGGGATGGGTAAGGCATTAGGGTTGACAACCCCAAGGAAGACCTCAACATTGCTTTGTCAATGCTTCAGAGACCCCAAACCCTGATTTATTTCATTTTTCTGATTCAAGGGTGTGGGGAGTTAGGGTTAGAAACCTTAACACCACATTTCCCTACTTTTGTGGCATTAAGTTGAACCCTAACTGCTGCAGTAATGCTGTTTTTAGTAAAGAATTTCCTTTCTAGGTGTCAGCGTGGCTCAGTTGGTAGCACATCTGCCTCTGGACCAGAAGGTCGTGGGTTCTCGTCCCACACTGGGATTGGACTTGCACCTAAAAATCGCTGGCATCCGAGTGAAGTATTGAGGGGTGCTGTACTGCTAGGGTGTGCCATCCTTCAGATGAGATGTTTAACCAAGGTCCCTTCTGCCCATCCTGGTGTTGTCCTGGTGGGTGTCCAGGTGGAAATAAAAGAACCCAGGGCACTCTTCACAAAGAGCAGGGAACATTCCTGGTGTCCTGGCCAACATTCCCCTTCCTATAAACCAGTTCATGCAGTTATCCAGGCTGTGTATGGGTGATGATGTGCGATATGGCCACCACCACACATTCAGTCACTTCACTACCAGTCTAGCATTGCTTGTAAAGTGCTTTGGGATACTGTGTATGAAAAGTGCTATATAAATGCTGATTCTTATTCTTCTTCTTCTTGTTCTTTTTTGAGATAGTGGAATTGTATCCTCATTCACACAGGCCACTTTGGGACCTTTAAGAACAGATGCAGATGTGCAGGCCCCACTAGGCCCTGCACCAAGGGAAGACCTCATCTGCCTAGTGCAGTGACAGATGTCAAGAATTCATAGGGGTATCTGGTAGGCTGTAGAAGCCTGGCCCATGCTTCTATGTGGCTGCAGATACTGATGCACAGGGCAAACAGTCTATCTCTCAGCTAATGCACAGCACCTCTGCCACCCACAGGTACAGAGCTGCAGAGTACTATGCCAAGAGAAGAGTTGTCTTCAATATTGGATACCTAGGCCCATGTGGGCAACCCTACAACTTTTCTTCCATGGCTGGGGGGTGTCACATAACAGTGCCATCCCTACACCTTTGCTCCATCCAGCTGAGTCACTGAGCTCACCTCCAGACTCATCTCACCTGCATGGGATCACAAAGCACTACCCACTGGGGTCAGGCCTGGCACTACACACAAAGATTTGCAATAAATTTAATATTTTAAAATGTTGACCCCATATATTCAAGATATTTTGTTTTATGACTCCCCTTATAAACATGGCATACTGTATATCATTTATTGTATATTGGCCAAAATGTCATTTGGCACCACAACTGAAAAAATGCATCTCATCCAGAATGTGGAAAAAAAGTATCTGTTAGTTTACCATGTGGTGTGAAAGAATGGCCGTGTTGAATGTTTGGAGTCAAAATATTGATAATTAGCAAAATTATGAGGGAACATTGAAATATTTTAATGTTCACTCATAACTTGGTCATTTTGTCATATTTTGACCCCAAATTTTCAACATAGCCTTCTTACGACCTCACTTCATGAACCCAGTAGGTGAAAATTTACAAATCTCCACCAAAACATCATTACATGCCACATGTGAGAAAAACACACTTTGGCCAGGATTTGAAAAATGACAGTTGACACATTCATGAGGAGGTGCGCAAAAATGATTATGTTGAAAATTTGGGATAAAAATATTAAAAATTACCAAAGTTATCAAGGAGTATAGCACAATAGGAAGCAATATAGCGCAGTGGTTTAAGGCTCCGAGCTGCAAACCTGGAGACCTGCGTTTGAATCCCACAGCCCCCACCTGCATACTGTGTGACCCTGAGCAAGTCACTTAACTTCATTGTGCTCCAAGATCGCACCTGTAGACAAGCTCATCTTAATGTGTCTCTCCTGGTTAAACAAAAATAAAAATATAAACAAATAAAAAATGTCAACGTATGCCCATGCCTATGTTGTTTTTTTATATTTTGGCTCCAGCTTTTTAACATAACCTTCTTATGACCCACCCTGAAGAACAGAAAGGGTGATTTCACACAGTGACCACAAAATCACATTTCAGACTAGATTTGAAGAATTTCACCACAATTGTTCATGAGATAATGTCCCAAAAAGGCCATGTTACAAATTTGGGTGAAAAATATTGCAAACTGGCAAAGTTATGAATAAATTTCAAACCCCATTGAAATATATTAAACTGGACTTACCCATTTTCTCAAATTGCAGTTGCCAGTTTCAGCAGCAAGATGCGTCTTCGACCAGAGAGTGGATCTATGTCATGAGACACATTCAGGTGAGTGAGGGTGGGTGGAGTGGTGTGAGGTGGTTGGTGCTGAGTCAGAGGTTGGGTGGGAGAGGTGGGCATTCAGATAAGCTATGGACTGTCTTCTTTTTTGCAAGCTTAAACATAAAAAATAAATAAATGAGGAATCATAGAAACATAGGAACATTTATTTTATTTTATTTATTTTGCCTTTGGTAACCGGGTAAGTGCACTAGGCAGACAATGCCTATTTTCAGGCACGACCCGGGAGAAAACAGTTTACAGACAAAGAATTTACATGTGATGCAGCACATGAAGGCAGTACAAATCAGGGTAAGAAAAAACAGTTTACAGACAAAGAATATACATGTGACGCAGCACATGAAGGCAGTACAAATCAGGGTAGGAAACAATGTATAGGTCTTAGATATAAACATATTGACATAATGAATAGTGAAAGGTGGAAGTACTGTGAAAATCATAGACTCTGATGGCAGATAAGGGCCGCTTGATCTCATCCGATCTGCCTAATTTATTTATTTATTTATTTATTTATTACCAATGGTTTTCTTTATTTTAGCAGACTTTCTGACACTGGAGATTGGGGCCCCAGTGTCAGCTACTGTTCAGCATCTCCAGGGGTAGGCACCCTGCTGCCACCTCGTATATAATAGGAAGAGGGTGGGTAATCTGGAGGAGATTGTTTCAAGAGAAACAGTGCCAAGAGTGGGCACAACAATTCAGTTTTGATTATATATATTATAGTGGCACGGTAGTGCCACTGTAGTGAGGATTGAGTACCCCATTTAAGGTTAAATCTGAAATTTGTCAGCTTAATAACTTTGCAACTGTATGATGGATTTGCCTGAAATTTGGCATGCACTGTTTGGTACCATAGATTGCTGGACCTGGCAAGTTTCATTACCATCAGATCTACGGTTGCAGAACTACAGAGCACCAAATAATGCCTAAATTACTGTTTTTTGTGCATTTCTTTGCTCGCTCCTACAGGTCACACAGTTTGCGTGATAGGTATGAACTCTTCAGGGAACATGCAGTCAGGGTCCCTGATGTGCCTTTCAAAGATTTCATGGAAACATATTAAATGGTTCAAAAGTTATTAAAAAAACTATTCTCTATTATTGTCTATGGGAAAGGTTGAAATATTCAAAAGTGTCTCAAATGCAGTTTTTACTGTCACAAATGACCCTTTTACTTTTGCAAATTGACCATCTTATTTTTGGTTGGTGGCATTTAAATTTGGAAGCCTCTAGGGACACCTAATCGAGCCCTGAAGATGCTAGCCATGTCTTTTGGGGGAGGGGCAGGGGGTTAAAACACCCCAGAAATATGTTTTTTAAATTTTTGAAAACAGTAGTGTCACAAAGTACTTTTGAATATGCAACCCTTTCGTGATTTTATTTGCGAAAGTGTCGTGATTTGCAAAAGTACTTTCTGACACTATGGCCAAAACAACAGGAAATTGCCACCCTGCAGCAAAACAACAGTTTAGTCTTTTTGGCTGAAATTTGCAGGGAAGAAAGTCAACATCACACAGATGTGCCTTTCTGTGGTTTGGTGACAAAATATTACAGGGCTGCAACGTTACGGCACTCCGAATTTCATGATTTTTCCCATAGGATAACATTACGGCGTGCGACTCGCCTTTCGGGTCCCATATCACGAAAACGCTTTGAGATTTAGTATGGCAGTGGATGCAAATGACACTGCATATAGACAGATGGCTTCAGCAGTGTCTCTGAGAAGGTGTACATGGCTTAGAACCACTAACCTCTCACAGGACACACAACACAAGGTCTTGAATTTTCCCTGTGACCCTGTGTCTCTGGAGAACAAACAGAGGCATACATGAAAAAAATGGATGACTACAAAGCTGCCTACAGAAGTATAGCAGTAAAGCAGAGAACTACCAACCCCCAAAGACACCACTCTAGGGGCAGCAGGGGCAGGACTCCTTACAGGCCTTATTTTCAGCCCCAAGTCTTTCCCCAGTATCAACCTAGGGGATACTTTAGGGGCAGGGGCAAGAGGGGCACTGGCCACACTTGCCCCACTGTCCAGTCGGTAGCTCAATCAAAGCAGATTCCCTGAGCAGAATGTCTGGGTCACCTCCCCATTACCAGTAGGGGGCAGACTGGCCCACTACTTCCAGGAATGGAAAAACATCACCACAGACAAGTGGGTTCTGGAACTAATGGGCCAAAGTCTGATACTCAGCTTCAAAACCAGGCCATGGCTGAGGTTAAGGGCCTTCAAGCCCTCTTCCCCATAAGAAACAACCCTACTGGAAGAGAAAGTGTCATCTCTTTTGCTTCTTCCATTCCAGAGTTATTTTCATTTGAAGTTGCCTCCCCTCATGGTTAAAGATTTTTGGGCCTCCAGGTCCGCCATTTTAGTACATTTTCAGCTGCAAGTTCTGCCATTTTGTGGTGGAAAGCTTTATAAAGGTGTACTGAATATCTCTGGAATGGTTTGATCTTTTAACATGAAATTTGGAGGGTGTTAAGTGGATGTCCTTGAGATGTGAATTATGCTATTTACATGTTGGGGAAATAATTCTCTACGGAGATACTGCGTGACGCACTTAACATTTTGCTCATAGCATTATGCATGGTGCTAGTGGCTTGAAATTTATAACATAGGTAGCCCTAGTGGTACGAAGGTGCCTTTTAGTGTTTTTGTTCATATTAGCCTTTCTGCCATTATCTCAGAAACAAAGTGAGATACAAACTTTTTGCTACTGTTGGCTCAGATCACCTTTGTGCTGTTATCTCGGAAACGAAGCAAGAAACAGACTTTTCACTATTGTTGGATTACATCGCCTTTGTGCCATTATCTCGGCAACGAAGAGAGATACAGACTTTTTTTCACTGTTGGCTCAGATCACCTTTGTGCCATTATCTCAGATACAAAGTGAGATACAGACTTTTCCATACTGTTGGCTCAGATTACCTTTGTGCCGTTATCTTGGAAACAAAGCAAGATGCAGGCTTTTTGCTACTGTTGGCTCACATCGTCTTTGTGCTATGATATCAGAAATGAAGCAAGATAGACTTTTTGCTACTGTTGGCTCAGATCACCTTTGTACCGTTATCTCAGATATGAAGTGAGATACAGATTTTTCGCTACTGTTGGCTCAGATCACCTTTGTGCTGTGATATCGGAAATGAAGCAAGATAGACTTTTTGCTACTGTTGGCTCACATCACCTTTCCACCATTATCTCGGAAATGAAGCAAGATACAGACTTTTTGTTACTGTTGTCTTACATCAGCTTCCTGTTACCATTTCCATTTGCATCACCATTTGCATTTACATTTGCATTTCCCTTACCATTTGCGTTACGGTTTGCGCCTGTGTTTCCATTACCATATGAGTTTCTATTTACATTTGTGTCACTGTTACTGTTAGCATTTGTGGTTACATTACTGTTACCATTACTGTTGAGTTTTACATTTTTATTTGCATCACTGTTACCATTACCGTTTGTGTTTACATTACCATTTGCATTACCATTTGCATTTACATATCCGTTTGTGTTACCGTAACAGTTACTGCCTGCGTTTGCATTCACATTTATGTTGGTGTTACAGTTACCATTAGCGATATCATTTCACGCACCATTACCATTACTGTTAGCATTAGCGTTACTGTTACGGTTCTTATGCAGACATAGGCAGCATGGTTGGGCCCCGCGCTCCCACCACCACATTCCATTCACTATTTATATTGCATATTCTCAAAAAGAAGGGAAATTTATGGCAAAAAACTCCATTTAATGCACCAGTTAGGGTTGTTCCACAGCAACAAAAGTGAGGAAATTTGGTGTTAGGGTTACCACCCCTTGCACCCCTCACCCACCCCCGCCCCCACCAACAGGCATCGGGGTGTGCGTTGGGGTTATTGGGCTAACTCTCATCCCATTCTCCTTACTGCACCACCTTAGCTTATTTACACATGGAATCGGTGAGAGTTAGGCTGATGACCCCAACGCACACCCCGATGCCTGTTGGTGGGGGTGGGGTTGGTGAGGGGTGGTAACCCTAACACAGAATTTACTCACTTTTGTGACTGTGGAACAATGCTAACTGATGCATTAAATAGAGTGTTTTTTGCCATGTACATATGTATATATATACACACACACACACACACACACACACACACACACACACACACAATAGGAGTTGGGGTGAAAATAACAAGATAAAAAATATATCAGTGACATCAGTAACAGCAAGATATCAAAAAATATAATTGTTACTGTTGTTACAATTGATATTTTTTAAGTTACTGTCATCACAGTGGAATACAGAACCAATAAGAGAGCAGCTTAATGCTTATGACATCACAGTGCCTACTACAACACTGAAGCAGGCAGTTAAAATCAAAGAAAAGCAACAACATTTTAAAATAAACTCCAGATTTAAAACCTATAACTTGTAAATTACTGTTGCATATATCAAATATACAATAATCTGACTCAAAACAGGCCATTTATTATCACTTCTGAGTGAGCAGGACTTTCATAACTCACTCGTGGCTCTGCCACTCATGAGTTATGGTCCTGCCTCCTCACAAATGAAGATAAATTGCATATTTTGAGTCAGTCTATTGTATATCCTATAATACACATAAATATATTGCAAAAAATGTTGTTAATGCATCAGTTAGGATTCAAGTAATAAAGTGGAGAAATTTGATCTTAGGGTTGAGGCCTAACCTGCCCACCCTACCCCACCCCCATTGTCCACACACCAACAGGCATCGGAGTGTGCCATACAGTCATCAGACCCAACTCTACCCCATTCCATATGTAAAGAGGCTGACATGGTGCAGCATAGGTGACTGGGGCAAAAGTTAGGCCTAATGACCCTGTGACACACCTCAATGCCTATTGGTGTGTGGAGGAGGAGGGGAGGGTAGTAGGGAGGGGCAGTTTAGGGGCTCAACCCTAACATCTCATTTCCCCATTTTTGTTGCTTTAACCCTAACTGATGTATTAATAAAATTTTTTCCAATTAATTTCTTTACTTTTTGAAAAAGTGTAATGTAACTAGTAAATGGTATGTGTTGGTGGAAGCACAGTCCCTCCGGGCTCTGCATCCCACCAAGCTGCCCATTTGTGCATATCAATATGTGTGTGTGAAAGCATGGGCCCTCTAGGCCATGTGCTTCCATTTACAAAGAGCAACAGAGCCATGCAATAGCCCTATAGGGCTGAAAAGGAACCCTTGTGATACTAATTTATCAAAATCTCAGTATCTGTTCAAGCTATGAAAAAATTTCCACTGCAGTTGTAATCTTGATTTCAAAACCTCCACATGTGCTTAGTCCACCTAGGCTATGGGCAGTAAAAAAATCTGTATCTTGCATCATTTCCAAGATACGAGCACCGAAAGACACCATGGGCACTGCAATCTAATCCTATGGGAAAAAGATCAACTTCCTGATGGTATATCTTTAGAACTGATGAACTATTTTACATCTAAATGGCACAATTCACATCTCTGGGACACCCCCTTTATACCCTGCAAATTTCAAGGCAAAAGACCAAACCATATATTTACAGTTCAGTGGCAAAGTTTTTAAAATCCTAGTTTGTGAGGTAGAAAAATCCCCATTCATGATTTCAATCCCTGTTCATGAGCTAACAAAATCCCCATTCATGAGGAATCTTTGATTATCAGATTTTTGCCATCTGGTCTCTAAGTCATGAAAGGGGATTTTGTTAACTCACAAAAGGGGATTGGCTCGCGAATAAGGATTTTGACAGCTCTCGAATAGGGATTTCATCAGCTTGTGAATGAGGAATTAAAAAAACAGTCTTTCTTGAGGTGTCAAAATCCCCATTCACTAGCCAATCCTCATTCGTGTGAATGACCAGCTGGTTGTGAACTGACGATCAAGGATTTTGTCAACTCACGAAAGGGGATCGGCTCACAAACAGGGATTTTGACAGTTCATGAAAGGGGTTTTGTCAGCTCACAAAAAGGGATTTAAAAAACAAATCCCATTTTGAAGGTGACAAAATCCCCTTTCGCACGCCGATCCCCTTTCATGAGCTGTCTAAATCCTCATTCGTGAGCTGATATTTGTTTGCAAGATAGAGCCATCTGGTCCTGAAGTTGCGATCAAGGATTTTGCTACCTCACAAAAAGGGATCAGCTTGTGAACGGGGATTTTGTCACCTCATGAATGAGGATTGGAAGTGAGTCACAAATGAAGAATTTTAAAATCAAAAACAGACATTTTGGGGCCAAAATGAAGGAAACTAAAGGCATGGGTTTGTAAAGGGTGTCACCCTGAATAAAACCCAGGCCTTATTTATAGAAGAAGTCATCTTCGGGGCATGCCACAACATTTTGTTTCATTGAAAAAATGAAAACAAAATGGCGGCTTATGAATGAATAATTTTTCCTCATGGACAGGGATTTTATAAATCCCCATTTGCTAGCTGACAAAATCCTTGACCAGGAGTCCAATCCCCTTTCACATACATATTAATCTTGGAGTGAGCTGAGCATGCTCAGAACCCAAATCTTCAAAATTAAATAATTTTAGAACGGATTAATATGTTTTCACCAAACCAATGCTGGATGGTTCTTTGACCAAACCTCTTTCTACCCTGAAAATTTCAGACCAAAATATCAAACAGTGATGCCACAGCACAATGGGCAAAAATCAGCCAAAAAGTGCCCAAAAAAGTGAAAAATGCATTTTTCAGTGGTTCGCTGTAACTGCAAGTCCAACCAAAATGCAAGTAGGCAGATCAAGAGAACTACCATATGAGACTGCATATTCCAAATTTTGTGCAAATCCATTGAACATTTGCAAAGTTATTAAGGTGCAAAATGTGTGGTTTAACATTAAGCTGCTTACTCAACTCTAACTATAGGGTCATGACTGTGCCCCTATTTTATATATATATATTTATTTTAGGGGTGCGGTCACATCCCTAGTTAGGGTTTCATAGGCACTTTGATGTCAAATCTCAAGTTTTGCATATTAATAACTTTGCAACTGTTCAACAGATTGGCACACAATTTGGAATGTGCGGTCTAGTATGGTAGATCTCTTGATTTACCAAGTTGCATTTTGATTGGACATATGGTGTCTGTGCAGAAAAATGCTAAATAACATGTTTTTCACCACTTTTGACAAGTTTTTTTTTTCCAATGGCACTGCAACCACATTGTACAGTCTTGTGGTCTGACATTTGGAACAAAGACAGAGGTTGGGTCAAGGAACAATCCAGCATTGGTTTGGTGAAAAAATAAATCCATTCCAAAGTTATCAAATTTTTAATTTTTGGGTTCTGAACATGCTCCGTTCATTCTGAGATTTATATGGTTATTTTTCAGACAAAGATTGAGTTCATGGTCAAGGATTTTGTAGCTCATGGACTAGAATCCTGGTTCACCGGAAAATTCCTTGTCTGTGAGCGACCATCTTGTTTTTCAGTTGTTCCCCAAACAAAATGTTGTAGCTTTCTTGATGGGTGACTTTTGGGCCAAACGAAGCATGGGTTTTGTTCGGGGTGATGCCCTCTACAAAGCCATTCCTTTGGTTTGGCTCACTTTGGTAAAAAAATAGCTTTTTAAATCTTAAAAATTCTTTGACCATGACTCACTAACAATCCGATCCACGAGCTGTCAAAATCCTAGTGCGTGACCACACAATCAAGGATTTTGCTACCTTGTGGACTAGGATTTTAAAAATGTTACCTTTGCATTGCTAATGAATGGTTTGGTCTTTTTAGTTGCAATTTTCAGGGTATTGAGGGAACGACCTACAGGTTTGAATTATGCTACTTAGGTGTTGGGGCATTAAGCGGTTCCATAGATATGCCATCACAAAGTTGAGATTTTCCCCATAGGATAACAATGTGGTGCTCATTACCTTATGTGTTTTTCGATGCCCATAGCTCATAAACAATGCAATACATGTATGTGTTCAATATATGATGCAAGTAGAGCTCATTGGCATGATTACAATGACACTTGAATTTTTTTTCTAGCTGCTACGGGTCCCAAGATATCAGCAAATTAGTATTACAAGGGTTCCTTGCCCAATAGGGCTGCTATATGGCTTGGTAGCTACGTATAAGTGGGAGCACAGGTCCCAGAAGGCCCGTGCTCCCACAGATGCATATTGTTATGCAGAAATGGGCAACTTGGTGGGAGCGTGAGGCCCAAAGTTATATTGCGCTTTTAGAGTTAAAGCAACAAAAGTGAGGAAATGAAATGTTAGCATGTCAATCTGCTTACACAAAGAATGAGGTGAGAGTTGGGCAACATGACTCCATGGCATACCCCGGCGTCTGTCAGTCTGTGGAATATGGGGGGTTAGGGGCTCAACTCTAATGTCTTATTTCCCCACTTTTGTCACTTTAACCCTAACTGATGTGTTAAACAAAGTTTTTTGCAATTAATTTCCTTGCTTTCTGAAAATGTATAATATAACTAGTAAATAACATGTGTTGGTGGGAGTGTGGGGCTAGAGATGCCTATTTGTGCATAACAATATGTGTCTGAGGGAGTGCGGGCCCTCTGGGCCACATGCTCCCACTTACACATAGGTACAGAGCCATACAGCAGCCCTACAGGGCAAGGAACCTTTGTAACACTAATTTGCCAATATCTTGGGAACTGTAGCAGCAAGGAGAAAAATTCAAGTGACAGCGAGACAAACATGCAAGATAAGTCAACAAGATCTGTGTATCACATCATTTTTGAGATACGGGTGCCACAATTTAACAGACTCATGAAATTCGACCATTTTGGATTTCTTCCATAAAACTTTCAACATGGCATTTTGGGGACCCACACCTTATGAACAATTTCACTGTCATTTCATTGATCTGTCACACAACTTGAGTTCATAAAGCAAATATGGCATTGTGCACCACAGGTGCAAAATCATGTATTAAGCAGGATGTGAAAAAGGACAGCTGAATATGGTTCTTGATGAGGTGTGGAAAAGCATAATGTGGACAATGCATGCTCATAACATGCCCATTTTTAAGAACAGTTCAACCAAATTTTCAACATGAGCTTTCTGTGGAATTCCCTCTTGAACACTGGCACTGTAACTTCCTTAATCCATCCCAAAAGTTGATTTCGTACAGCTACACACCATTCTGTGTCAGAGGAGTGACAACACATTTCCATATTTCTGTCAGAATGTGAGAAATCACAGCTGTACTGTTCACGAAGAGGCATGAAAAAATGGCAATGCTGAAAATCTGGAGTGAAAATATTAAAAATTTGCAAAGTTACAATCGTGTATAGAAACTGAGCAATGCACACACATAACACATCTATTTTTTGGATTTTTGCACCAGATCTTCAACATGGGCTTTATGGGACCTCCCCTCATGAACACTGGGACTGTCATTTCTTTAATCAGTCCTGAAAGGGAATTCCACATCAAGAAAGGTGATTCCATGCAGCGACTGAGAAATCACCTTTTGGGACTCAGTTTTGAGATGACAGTGACATTTTTCAAGAGGTGGGGTCCCAAAATGCCTATGTTGAAAATTTGATGAGACACATACCATTTGTCCTTGTAAAGAGGGGCCAGAGGAGAGATGCAGAACCGCTTGCAGCCAAAGCAAGAATGTGTGAGATGATGGCCTGTGCATGTTTGTTGGTGCGCATTCCTTTACTTACCATGATAGTTGTGCCTCTGAAGCTATCTCAGTTCTCCCTGGCCAAAAATCTCTTAGTTAAGATATGAGCAGTGGAGCTGATGACACAAAACTATTTGTTTAAAGAACACCAAAGACTGCTCTGGGACAGAATAAAGAATGTTACTGAGCTACTAATGAATATCAAAGAATTGCTCATTAATATTGATGAACTGTTCATTCATATTAATGAACACAGTATAAATGAGCAGTACGTGTGTGTGAGCATATATGTGTGTATATATATATCTATATATATATATATATATATATATATATGTATATATATATATGAGATGTTAGGGTTGTGCCCCTAGCCCCTTCCCTCCTCCATAGACCGAAAGACCCCAGTGTGTGCCATGGGGTTGTGAGGCCCAGTTCTAGTCCCATTCCATGTGTAAACAGGTTGACATGCTACAATAAAGCAGAATGGAGTAAGAATTATGCCTCATGATCCCATGGCACACTCCAGCATCTGTCAGTCTGTGTACAATAGGTATATGGGGAGTAGGGGGTTCAGGGCTCAACACTAATGTCTCATTTCCCCACTATTGTCACTATAACCCTAACTGATTTATTAAATTAATTTTTTGCAATGAATTTCCTTGCTTTTTGAAACAGTGTAATGTAACTAGTATATAGCATGTGTTGGTGGGAGCACATGGCCAGAGCTGCCCATTTGTGCATAACTATATGTGTCTGTGGGAACGTGGGCCCTCCGGGCCCTGTACTCCCACTTTCACATAGGTAGGTAGCCATACAGCAGCCCTATAGAACAAGTAATGCTTGTAACACTAATTTGCCATTATCTCAGGAACCATAGCAGCTAGGAAAAAAATTCAAGTGTGATCGTGCCGAGACCTCCACACAAGATACAAAATCTGTATCTCACATCGTTTTTGAGATACAGGTGCCACAATTCAACAGACTCACTTTAGTCGGGCATTTTTAGGATTTTTACTACACAATTTTCAACATGGAATTTTGGGGACCCTACCTCATGCACAATATCAGTGTCATTTTGTTAATCTGTCCCGCAAGCTGAGTTTGTGCTACAAATGCACCATTCTGCACCACAGGTGCAAAATCATGTTTTGGGTAGTATGTGAAAAATGACAGCTGTATACTGTTCATGAGGAGGTGTGGAAAAGTGTACTGTTGAAAATCAGTAGTAAAAATATGAAAAAATGGCTAAGTTATAAGCATGCATAGAACCGCACAATGCATGCTTTTAACATGGCCATTTTGGGGAACTGTTTAACAAATTTTCAACATGAACTTTCTGGGGAATCCCTTCATCCCTTCATGAACAGTGGCACTGTGATTTTCTTACTCCATCCTGAAAATTGTTTTTACACAGCTACGTGCCATTCTGCGGCAGAGGAGTGAAAACACATTTCAGGCAGGGTGTGAGAAATCACAGCTGTACTGTTCATGAAGAGGCATGAAGAAATGGCAATGCTGAAAATCTGGTTGAAAACATTAAAAACTTTTGAAGTTACGAGAGTGCATAGAAAATGCACAATGCACGCTCTTAACACATCCATTTTTGGGATTTTTTTCAACAAATTTTCAACATGGGCTTTCCGGGACCTCACCTCATGAACACTGGGACTGTTATTTAATTAATCAGTCCTGAAAGGTGATTTCACATCCCTAAAGTTGATTTTGTGCAGTGACCACAATATCACCTTTTAGGACTGAGTAACGTGATGACAGTGACATTGTTCAAGAGGTGGGGTCCCAAAATGCCTATGTTGAAAATTTGGTGAGACACATACTATTTCTCCTTGTAAAGAGGGGACAGAGGAGAGATGCAGAACCACTTGCTGCCAAAGCAAGAATGGGCGAGGTGACAGTATTTGCATGAATGTTGGTGCGTATCCCTTTACTTGAAATTATAGCTGTGCCTCTGATGCTAACCCAGTTCTCCTGGGCCAAAAATTGCTTAGTTAAGATATAAGCAGTGGAGCTGATGCCGCAAAACTATTTGTTTAAAGAACACCAAAGACTGCTCTAGGACTGAATATATTCACAAAATAAGCTGCTCAAGAATGGTTTGGAGTTTTGAGCTGAAATTTGGTGGAAACACAGCCGACATCTCACAGATGTGCCTTTCAGTGTTTCATTGAAAAAATATTACATGGTGGCAAAGTTACGGTACTCCAAATTTGACGCTTTTTCCCATAGGATAACATTACGGCATACGACGCATTGCAGCAATCGTTTGGCACCCTGCTGCAAAATAATGGTTTGGTCTTTTGGGCTGAAATTTGCAGGAAACACAGCCAACATCCCACAGATGTGCCTTTCAGTGGTTTGGTGAAAAAATATTACAGGGAGGCAAAGTTATGGTACTCAGAGTGGGGAGAAAGAAGCAGTATGAGGTGTGCTCCCCAGTCCACTAAGATAGATAGACAGACAGTCAGACAGTCAGACTGACATAGATACAGATATAGATATAGATATAGATATAGATATAGATATAGATATAGACAGACAGACAGACAGACAGACAGACAGACAGACAGATAGATAGATAGATAGATAGATAGATAGATAGACAGGCAGACAGACAGAAAGGAAGAGCCAGGAATCACCTTCTCATTGCTCCAACTGAACTGGCTACATGACTGCAGCTGCAGTTTCACATTTCAAGAAAGTTACTTTGTTCTCATACTGAGAATGTTCATGAACGACTCCTTTCACTAACCTTAGCATCTAGGATTTTTGGGTATCCAGAAATATTATTTCCAGTGAAATTAAAAAAAAACACCAGAATCTAGTTAAATAGGTCACGTTTGCCTAGACTCAGGTGTTGTGTTTTGACAATACATCATTTTTATGTATTTTCAATGTTTTGTACAAAAAAAGATGCCAACTGCCACAATCTTTTTTCTCATAACAAGTAAATAATTTTATACAACAAGTAAATAATGAAAATAAGCACTCATGATCAGTGTTGTTTTTTTCCACTGATTGAGCTTGAGAGGGTTATCTAAAAAATAACTTTAAAGCAGCAGTACCAGTTAACAAAAATTTCAATTATTTAATTGGCAGTTAGGACAAACCAAAACATCAGTACTGACATATCTGATTTTCTTTTTGCACTGATTTCATTCCTGATGCAAGAGAGAGTATTTTTAAGTTTTTAAAAGTTTTTGCTCCTTTGCCAAGTCTACCATCATGGGTGTAAGTAGGTCAGGGTGGTGCTGTTCTTTAGGCCATCAGAAACATTTGCTGGCAGCACCTTGGCATATCTACATTATGAATACAGTTAGTGCAGTTAAAGTGAGATCTCTAGGGAGGAGACTTTTAAAAGATACTGGGGGCTGCCATTTTTATTGTAGATTGATGCAAATTGCAAATTTTGTAAGTAAACACTGAGTTAAAATAATTGAATTAATTTAAAAATACCTGAATGAATAATCTAAGAATATCAGGAGTACATTTCTGCTGAAAAAGTTAGAATGACCTATTTTGCCGACTAACTAGTATTGCTGCTTTAAATCCTTATAACTCTGGCACCATATAATATTTTTCATCAAACCTTCAAAAGGCACTAACTCAGTATAGGCTATGTCTTCCCTAAACTTTGCATGAAAAAATTCTGTACCGTCAAGGCTGTGCACTAGAGAAAAAAAATGTTAATTATAGGAAAACCTAAACTGCCCTTTTTTAAATTGTCTGACAGTCCGTATCTCGAAAACTTAACAAGATGCCTTTGGGCTATGTTACTGAATGCTGCTAAAGTTATTAAGGTGCAACAATTGGAGTTTAACAGCTTACTCAACCCTAACTATAGGGGTGCTACCACACCCCTATAATATATGTATTGTACTGCACAGTAGAGCCAGTATTATTTATCTATTTATTTATTTATTACATTTTGATGACCAGGTAAGCCCATTGAGCTCCTGAGGTCCCTTTTTCAGGGGCGACCCAGGATTACATAGCATAAATGAATAAGCAGAGAAAACAGTCAGCACAGTTACAGGTAATACAGGTATCATACAGTCATAGTTGCATTCAGGATTATAATAGTATATTGGGAGGAAACATGGGGAGACAAATGTTGAATAGTAGTGCTTATCTAGTAGAGACACTCTAAAGGTTGGTTTAAAACCTGGTAAATCAAGTAGCTAGGGGTGATCTCAGGTGCCGGGTCAGTGAAAAGTACTGGCTACCTCCATATGGTCCTTAAGCCTAGTGAGGAAACATTTGATAGAGGGTGCTTCCTGCACTGTGGGAGGAAGTATGTTCCACAAGGAAGGGGCAGTGTGGGAGAATGACTTGCCACCTACCTTGGTTCTTACTCTGGGGACATCTAGAAGAGTTCAGCCTGTGGTATGGAGAAGCCGGGGATTGGGCTTTTGTGTAATGAGTCCAGAGATACTGGGAGGGGAGATGGACTGATTAACTTGTAAGCTAGGCATAGCAGAGGGCACTGCAGGCGAGCTTCCAGGGAGGGCCAATTTAGTAGGGCAAGGGTGTCACAGTGGTGACTTTTGGAGTGAGCCTGGGAGGCAAAGCAAGCCACCTTATTGTACAGTACTTGGAGTCTGTTCATCTCAAGCTTCGCCAAACCATAAACCACTGGGGCGTCATAGGTGAGTGTGGGAAGGAGGACACTGGTGGTGATAGAGATCCTAGCTTTGGGTATCAGCTGGTCTTTCAGTAGGTAGATGGTGCCTTGTTTCACATGTAAGGTTTTAGTGACTTAGTTAACATGATTCTTAAGGGTGAAACCCCAGTCCAAGGTGAGGCTGAGGTATTTTAGGGAAGTCACCACTTCTAAGCAGTTGCTTGAGGCAGAGGTAAGATGAAGGTGTTGGGTTCTATCTTGACCAAGGGATCTTGGACTAAGCAGCATGGCCTTGGTTTTGGCCATGTTAAGGACCATTCTATGCTCAATAAGCCAGTTCTTAAGAGACTGCAGGTCACCTTGGAGTAAGAGACTGAAACATCCCAGGTTGGCAGAGGAATGATAGATGACAGTATTGTCCGTGTACTGGACAACCAAGCTCCCTCCACAGTGGTCTATTAGTTCATTTGTGAACAGGGAGAAGAGGAGAGGAGGGGTCCTAGTATCAACCCTTGCGGTACCCCCTCTTTTAAGGGAAGTGGATCTGAAATGGCATCCTTCCACTTTACCCACTGTGTGTGACCAGTTAAATAGCTTTCAAACCACATTAGTGCATGACAATCTAGGCCTATGTTACCCAGCTTAGCTAGTAGTAGATTGTGGTCGACCAGGTCGAAGGCCTTGGAGAGGTCTATGAAAACCGCTCCAGTGTTGGTCCCCTTGTCCAAGTCTCGGAGTACATCCATTGAGAATTTGGTCAGAGCAGTATCAGTCCCATGTCTGGTTCTGAAACCATGTTGAGAGGGTGCCAGAAGTTGGTGAATCTCCAAGTTGTCACAGAGTTGCTCATAGATCAGCCTTTCCTGGATTTTAGACAGGATGCAGAGCAAGGAAATTGGCCTGTAGTTACCAATAGGATCCCGACGGCTACCCTTGTGGATGGGAACCACATGGGCCTGTTTCCACTGGTTAGGGACTACACCCTCCTTCAAGGATCGGTTAATGAGCCAGGTCAGGGGTCTGACCAGTGCAGGAGCTCCATCCTTCAGCATCCTGGGGTGGATCCTGTCAGGTCCCCCGGCATCCAAGGGTTTTAAGGTCTTTAGGAGTGAGAGAACTTTTTTTGGCTTGACCAACCTTAGGTGAAAGGATGCTTGGTCTAGGGTGGGAGGTACCCAATTACTGGGGTTAATGTTGAGGGGAGGTAGGCCACCTTGTACGAGTCCAGATTACTGAAGTGACAGTTGAGTGAAGTGACGATTTGGGGGTAGTCGTTCCGCAGTAGTCTACTGACTTCGATGGGTCTGGGCTCAGACTTGCCTTTCCCCTTAAACAATTAATTAATGTGGGACCAGAAAAGTCTAGGGTTCCCTAGATTATTTTTCTGAAGGTGCATGACATACTTCCTTTTAGCAGATTTTTTGACATGCTTGCACTTGTCTCAAAGGGTTTTATAATTAACTAGATCAGCAGGGAGGGAGGAGTTCTTGAACTTCTTCCATGCCTTGTCACGGCCAATCATCAGAGCCTTTAGTAGTTGGGTAATCCATTTGTAACAGCTACCCTTGGCATGGAGTTTCTTCATGGGGTGAAGAAGTTTGCTACTCTGATGAGTGATTTTTGGAAGAAAGCAACCGTGTCATCCAGAGTGGGGAGGAGTTTGATTGGACTCCAGTCTAGGTTGCTAAGGTAGTCAATGACTTGTTTGGGTAAGAATTGAGTGTAGTCATGTGCTGCCAGGATTCGCAGTTGAACTCTAGGTGCCTGGTTCTTTCAGATACAGAAAATAGGGGTATGGTCACTCAAGGCTTCAGCCAGGGTACCTGCTGTCTGAATGTTGCGGCGGTTTGACACCGAGGCCCAGTCAAGGGTGGTGTGATTCCCTGTTTTGTGGTTCAGCCTAGTAGGTTCAGAGATAACCTCAACAAGGTTTACTTCTTGAACAGGCCTTTGAGAGACTGGTTTGCATCCTGGGCTCAGTTCAGGTTGGCGTCCTCCAGGAAGAGGAGTTCAGAGGAGACATCTTTGGCTATGTCTTTTACGACTGTCTCCAGGAATTGGAAGGCATTCTTTGGAGGGTTGTATACACACTCAATGATGAAGTGCTTGCTGAGACCAAGGGTGATGCGTATGAAGATTGATCCACTGTCTGTACCAGTGTTGTGCTGCAGGTTGACCTGATCAGAGTTCAGGGTATCTTTTACATAGATAAATACTCCTCCCCCTCTTTTGTTTGCCCTGTCTTTTCGGTAGGAGTGATACCGTAGGGCAGCAACCTCATGAGAGAGGATCTGGGTTTTGCGCCAGGTCTCTGATAAGGCCAGGCCATCTGGTTTGTAAAGGTCCAGCCATGCTTGCACTTCTTGCATTTTAGGTTGCAGACTGCACACATTCAAGGGCATGATCCGCATGCCCTTCGATGACATCCAGTGTGGGTCCTGCGAGGAGGATATCAAGTAATTCACAAGAAGGGGACCTGGGTTCAGTTGTATAGCTCCTGCCAGAGTAGGAGGGTAGCGATCAGGCAGAGTACAGCAGGGTTAGGAGATGGGAGTAGGTCTCTTCTGAGTATCCTTTTTGAGTAGCGGATAGTTGAGTACCAAACGCCTTTCCAGGTAAATTCATGGGCCACCAGGAGGGATTTGATGCTGCATTGTGATGGGCATAAGCAGTGAGAGTAGAGAAGGGTGTCAGGGTGCTGGGGTTCTTTGTTGTCAGGATCACCTGAACAGATGAGCCCGTCCCCTCAGAGGAGGGACATGATATACAAGGTGGCCTGGATCAACCCTCTGTTGAGAAAATGGTGATAAGATATACCTTGCTTTACAGACATATCTGTAGGTGAGAGTGACCTCTGAGTTACAGCACAGGATGAAACTCAGAACAACCACTGTCTACTATCTTAAGTTAGAACAGATGATGAAATCCAGAATGACCACAGTCTAATATCTTAAGTCACCTATTTGTAATATAGCCAAGGTTACTACAGCCTAGCTAACAGTTAGTACTCTGCTTCCTCTATAGGAGTAAGAGCAAGGTTAACAGGTTTGAATTGCAGCTATGAAATTACTACCGTCTAGCTAACAGTTAATACTATGCTTCCCTTGTAGGAATAAGAGCAAGGTTAACAGGTTTGAATTGCAGCTATGGAATTACTACCATCTAGCTAACAGTTAATACTATGCTTCCCCTTTAGGAGTAAGAGCAACAAATGAGAAGCAAATAGGGTCAGCTTTCAGATTCTGGTACTTTCTACTTGCTAGCAGCTACAACAAGTAACATCTATAGGAGTCAGAGAAGATCTGTTTAAGAGACTGCACAGTAGACATATCAAAGGTAAATTAAAACATTAGAACGCCAGCAGGGTTAGCTAGCAGCACACAGTGCTAATGTGTTGCTATCAGTTACAGAAGAGCTACACCAGTAGGAGACAGAGGAAAAATGCTTCTGAGTCTAAGATGTAGTTAGAATTGAGTAAAAGTGTCCCAAATTTGACAGGTGTGGTGTGGTATGGCTGGCGAGGTCTTAAGAAGTGAAAAGTTTTGTGATAGCATCTTGTGCAGTTTCCGAGATGCAGAGCTTAAGTTTTTAATGAATTATGGTGTGGTTTTTTTTTCTGTAGTTAATACACTCATTGTGATCTCACATACAGCCTAGAAGGCATGGATGTGTTTTTTTGTTTTTTCCAAAATGTCATTGGTAGAAGCAGCCTGTTACAAATTAATGCCTTTCAAATGTTTTGTGGAAAAATATTAATTGGTTCCAGAGTTATAAAGATATAAAGTTTTTTTCTGAGAATGCTCAGTAGGGTTTTTGAACAAGCCTCCAATATGAACCACACATTTTCAGTTCACAGGAACATTTTCAGTTTGCATCTCTAAGCTGTCAGAATCAAAAAACATCTGTCAGAAACTAACATTTTTTTTCAATATGTGATGACTGCCGTCTCATTTTTTAGCTAACATATGTGGAAAATACCTAAAAATTATCTGCTGTTTAAAAACAAACACCTGAACGTAGCTAAACAGAACCATTTTTTTTATTTATATAACGTCTAGAAATTACAACCCTTCGAGTCAGGGACTTATTTACAAAGGCTCCACATCATACATTGAATGAGGACAAATACAGAGTAATATAAGGTACAGTAACTAAGTACAGAGACAAAATAGGATAAATACATTTACAGAGCAACACCAAAGGTGCGTAACTGTGAAGCATATATCAGAATCAGAGCTTATTTAGGAACAGAGAAAAAAGAAAAAAAAAACTAAGCCCTTATAGAGGAGTTTATGTGCAATTACAGTAACAGTTAGATATAATATGGGTGTGCAGCACAGGTTTAAAAGGCCCTAGCCTGGGAATAGAGAGGGCACTATCAGGGAGGGAGTTTATCCAGTGTGGTGCCCTGTAGTGAAAGGACCTTTGACTGGCAGTGATCCTTGCAAAAGGGATGCAAAAGGTAGTAGTGTTAGAGTGTCTTGTGACTCGCGTTAGCAAACACATTTGAAGGAGCATTAGGCAGCCAGGAGGAGCTAACTCTAGTTATATTTTTTGGCCAATAAGTAGGTCTGATAGAGTAGGCACCCCTGAAAGTTTAGCCATGATGACATTTGGAAGAGGTCACAGGTATGTATGAGACGATCAGAGCCTATGGCCAGCCAGCATGGTTTGTTAAGAGTGTGTTTAATGCTGGACAGGGCAGTGTCAGAGGTGGCACCATATATGACTATGCCATAGTCTACCAGGGAAAGTATGGAGCTAGAGATGGCTAATCATAGGGCATCAGGAGTTAGATAGGGCTTATATTTGTACAGATGGCCAATTCTAATGTTTATAGCAGAGCAAGTCGATGCTATATGTTCATGGAAGGTAAGGGCCGAGTCTAGGGTGACCCATTGATATTTAAAGTTGGCAACTGCTTCCAGCATGGTACCCTGAGAATTTAGTATATATAGTTTGGTCGTGTTGTGCTTATGTTGAGGGTGGGCGAATAGCATGACCTTTGTTTTTTTGTAGTTGAGGACAAGTTTGTGGGAGGTGAACCATGATTCTATTTCTGTGAAGGAGTCCTGCAAGGATTTTTGGAGATGAGTAAGGTCTGGGTGCCAGCTGAAGATCACAGCGTCATCTGCATAAAGGAGCAGGCACTCAGTGGAGGCCAGAGGGAGGGAGTTTAAGTATAGGGAGAAGAGAACAGGGCTAAGGATGGACCCTTGTGAGACACCTGAGCAGACTGGAAGGCTGGTAGAAAGGGTACTATTTTCACTTGATGGGTACGGCCATGGAGATAGTTGGAGAAGCAGTCTGCAGTCTCTAAGGAGACACCAACAGAGAGGATGGAGTTAATCAGCATACTGTGATTGATGGTATCGAAAGCCTTGGAAAGATCAATGTAGACAGATCCAGCCAGGGCTCCCTGGTCAAGGGCTTCATGGATAAAGTAGGTAAACTCAAGCAGGGCAGTAGTTGTATTGTGCCCTTTTAGCAAGTTTCTTTTTTTTTTTTTTATGATAATAGAAATAAGGTTTCTGAGCATCCAAAAATCTGGGGTGCCAAGCTAAGCAAGAGGAGATGTTCACCTGCAGTCTCTGTATGAAAACAGCAGAGCCATACTGACATCTGCAGTCTCTCTAAAATACTGATTGGTTACTCAAATCCTTTTTGTAATATAAGATGGCATTTTTGGAATGGTTTCTAATCTTACTCTGATTTCTCTGATTTTGCTGATTAATTATGTGATCTAACTAATATTTTTCTCTTTTTTTTTTCCCTTTTCAGCTTTTCTTAGCAACAGATGATTTAGGGCGGGATGATTCCTCTTTTCCAATACTCAGAATGGAAACCCTGAATGCACAAGAGGTGATTGCTGTTCCAGTAAGATTCTTTTCTGTAGTTTTATGTCTCATGGGATCAGGAACCTCTCTTCTGTAATTTAGCAGTTTCTCTCTCTCTCTCTCTCTCTCTCTCTCTCTGTCTCCATCTTTTTATGTATCTGTCTACCTGTCTGTCTATGTCTCATTTTTATTTCTTAATTCCCTTTGCCTCCCAGCACAGGCAGCCATCCCTTATCATTCCCCAATATACAGTACTGCAATACAAAAGCAGACCACATGCCTACCCTTGGTACTGTTTGCCCAACCCCCTCCCATCCACATTGCCTGCCCTCCATTTGCATAAGTGGCGACACTGGGGTGCCAACCCCAGGTGCCACTGTTGAGTAAAAGCAAACACTGGGGTGCCCAATCATAAGTCTAAGATCCAATATAGTAGTAAAAAAAAAAGTCCCTACTGCTCTTTTTTTAAACACTTTGTACATAAGAAAATTGTCACTTGGCGATCTGACCCCCACCCACACCATCCCAATCACCAACTCAGCACCAACCCACACTGCTGCACACACACCCTCTCTCACCTAAAAGTTCTCTGCAGTGTTGATCCACTTTCCAATCAAAAAGATATCTTACTGCTGGGACCACTGACTGCGATATGAGGAAACAAGGTAAGTTCATTAAATGTACAGTATTTCAATGTATTTCAAACCTTTACTCATAACTTTATCATTGTTCAATCTTTTTACACAAAATTTTCACCAAGATCTTTTTGGGACCCCACCTCATGAACAAGGCAAGTGAAATGTTTTAAATCCTTTCTGAATGGATGTGTCTTGGTCACACCACAAAATCTCCATTCCAATGGGATTTGACAATTTAACTTACTGTTCATGGTGGGGGTACAAGAAGCCTGTGCTGAAAATGTGGTGGAAAAATATTGTAAAATAACCAAGTTATGGGTGAACATTGAAATTTTTCAACATTCACTCATAACTTTGCTGATTTTCAAAATGTTTCTGTCAGATGTTCATACACGGCCTTGTTGTGATCTCTCACAAAGAAATATGCAGGTAAAAGGTTTCTCAAGTCCATGCTGATAGGTGATTCAAGTTTAAAGTTTTTTTATGTTTGAACAGGATAAGGCACTAGGCAGAGCTTGTTTTCAGGGCTGTCGTGTATGTGTGTACAACATAAATATATCACACTGCATACAAAATAAGTTATAACATGAAACATCAATTTTACCATACACTCTGAACATATTTTTGAAAGCTCATCAATGAATATAATAAACCAAAGTGGCCTTAATATTGATCATTGTGGCATACCCCTATTCACTTCACTCACTGCTGATAATGTTCGTTGGATAGCTACTGCTTGAGTATGTTCATATAGATAAGATTTGAACCAACTCAGCACCTTGTCACTAAAACCTTTACCTCCATTTTGTGTAGTAATACAGTAATCGGTAGTCTATGTCAACACCCTTTGATAGGTCCACAAACACTGACTCCATGCACTGTTTATTTTCCAGTATGCAGAAGACGGTGTCTGTGAACTCCAGCAATGCTGTCTGAGTGGTGTGCAGTCACCTGAAACCAGACTGCTGGGGAGCAAGAAGATAATTATCAGATAAATAAACATAAATCTGTTTATGAATTTCCTTTTCAAATACCCAAATAGGTGAGGTAATCAATAAGGTTAACTATCGTCTGGGTGTTTGTTACAGACTTAAACATCTTTTGATGCCTGAAGAAAGACTGACAGTGGGAAGGTGTACCATTCTCCCCATCCTGGAATGCTGCACCCCCATTATCACACTTGCCTCAACTCAACTCCTAAATCTCCTGAACACTACATTCTACAGTATCTGTAGGTTCATTACCTAAGCCTCTTTCAGCAACCACCACTGTACATTATATCAAACCCTAGGATGGCTTCCACTCAATCCCGTAGGGATCTAATGCTAGGATCCTTCATGTCCAAAAACCTTCATGAAGGATCAAAGTCTCCTCAATCAAGTCTATTAATCTTTAAACTGAACTCCTGCACTTTGAGGTCCTCCTCTAACAGGCTTTTGGTATGTGTCAGGATATTCACAAACATGGGACAAAGACCATTCTCTTGGGCAGCACCTAATTTTTGGAAGGCCCTTGCAGATGAACTCTAAAAGCTTGAATCCCCCCTATCCTTTGAAAAGTACTTCAAGAGTACACTTATATCCAAATCGGTCTGCAGCTGCTAGCATGGGCGATTGCGGGACCGTATACTTGCAACATTATCTCGGTGTTCAACAAGGTCCTTATAAAGGGATCAATGTTTACTGTACTGCAGCTTCAGAACTCAACCCTAAGACTGCCAACAGAATTAGAACGTAATGGAGATCTGGACTGATATATCAGTCCATGGCCCTGCAAGGGTTAATATTACTAAACACATTCAAAAGGATCATTTATCAAATCACTGTTGAATCATGCCAATGCTTCTAATCTCCCTCTCCAAGCCACTTTTAATACCTTGCAGTTTCTTTTATCCCTTGTCTGGGGTGGTTCTTTTTGACTCTTTGCACTTATATTCTATCATCTGCTTATCCAATCAGCCTCACTGGAACTGTCCTACCTTGTGTAACTCACTGTTTTCTTTATGTATTCCAAGTGTAACTGTTTTGTCTATCCGAAAGATGCATTCCTAGTCTTTTGAGCTCCCATGTAATGATGTTATTCTGTAATATGTCTTTGCCATTGTGTATATTGTTTGCATATTGTTGAGTATATTGTATATGGGACCTCCTTGCAAATGAGCTTGCTGTATGAATTTTCATCCCTTCACAATAAACTGAACTAAACTGAACTATTGAGAGACTCTGTGCAGCTGATACCTTAATGTATCTGCATGTTTAACCTTCCAATCCTATCTGTAATAAAGATTCATTGATGGTACTGTAATCTGCACTTTGTTCTTGTCCATGTATAATTCTGTATATTAAGAGTTCCTGTGTTGTACATGCCATCTATATGGCCTTGGTCGTGTCAGTAAACAGTCCCTGGGACCAGAGTACTTACCCGGGTTACCACATACATTAATACAAAATAAATAAATATCTTGGAGACAAGAGAAAGTAAATCTATGTGTTTATAGTTGTCTGCCTATGATGAGTCTCCTCCTGTGAACACTGGAATGAATTTAACACTTTTCCAGAGTTCGGAGAAGAGTCTACAACACAAGCTCCAGCTGAAAAGTTTTGTTAAAGGCAAGGTTATTACAGTGAAGCTCGTCAGGATTATTTATTTATTTATTTATTAAAGTATCAGAATTACAACCCTATGAGTCAAAGACTCATTTACAAAGGTTCATCATCATACACAGAATAGGACAGGGAGGCGAAGAACATACAGTGAGTGGAGAACAGAAAGTAGTGTAGGAACAGTAGCATGGCAGAATTATATACAATTACAATTACAATTTGTACACTTGGAAACAGGTGGATGGTCCATAACAGCAAGAGAAAGGCCCCCTTCTTGCAGGAGACAGGCCTATACATGATAGTAGCTAAGCAAGAAAGAGTGATCATTGGGCATATGTACTTTGAGGACAGTAGTGGTAGACAGCCAGAGTGTGGTGCTGAGCTCAAAATTGCAGGTGAAGATTTATATATGATTGTAGCTCAGGAATCGTGGGATATGTACACTGGTATAAGAAACAGGATGGGTGGTGTGGGTTAGGTGGCTGGATGAGAACCAGTAGTGGAGCAGTTATTTACAATTGCAATGATGGGAGTTTAGAAGGTGGCTACACAAGGATGACTTGAACGGTCCAATTCTGAGCTCAAACGAGGTATCAGGAGGGAGGGAAGGTGTTGAACCAGGAAGGCGCCCTGTAGGGAAAGGATCTCTGAGCGAGGGTCATCCTAACCCTCTGGACTACTAGCAGGGTCATAGTAGAGCTATGAGTGTGGACAGGAGGGGAGGCTATGCTGATTAGTTTAGTCAGTCCGGGGGGGGGGGTTAATCCGACATAGATTTTTTGGGTGAGCAGGTAGGTCTGGTAGATTAGCCACTCATCAAGGGAGAGGATGCTAGACAAGGCATAAAGTGTGCTGGGTATGTGTTTTCCTGTCAGCCCCAATGAGTAGCCAACAGGCCTTCTTAACTGACAGCTTGATTTTGCCCAGGGCAGTGTTGTCCGCTGTGTCGTATATTAGGAGTCCATAGTCCACTAGAGGTAGGATGGATGAGTCAATGGGGAGTCTGAGCACTTCTGGGGGGAGAGAGGCTCTGTGCTGATATAGCGAGCCTATGTGGGAATTTATGGTAGAGCAGAGGGTGTGTATGTGGTCATGGAAGGTGTGGGAGGAATCGAGGATGATACCTAGGTATTTGTATGAGGTAACCTGCTCAATAGGGTGGTAGGAGAGCGATTGAATGGACAGTGCAGAGCCCTTGAGTTTGTTCTGATTGTGGGTGAACAGCAGAGTTTTTGTTTTTTTTTCAGGCTGATCACAAGCCTGTGGTCAAGGAACCACTGCTCAGTCTGGACAAAAGCGGATTGTAGTGCAAGCTGGAGTTGACGGGGTCAGGGTGGGATGTGAAGAGGACCTCATCATCTGCGTAAAGCAGAATGTTTTCTGATGAGACATTGGGCAATAGCGCAGTGTTTTCAGCATGCTACAGCAGAGTTACTGCAGTAAACAATGTAAACGCAATGGGAATTAATCACTTTTGTCATGCAGGAAACTGACACTGTGCTTTATCCTGGCAGTGTCACAGTTTCCTGCATGGGAATGTATGACGTGGAACCATTGAAATTACATAGTTTTCTGCAGTAGCTCTGCTGAAGCATGCTGCAGAATTGGGTTTAATCCTGGCGAGCTTCACTGTATGTCATCTCTTTCCCTAAGCAGTCTGGCCTCAAGGTCATCCAATCCCACTGATTTTATTGTGTTTAAAGATTTTAATTGCTTTCATATGTTCTTTGATTGCAGGTTTTTAAACCTAAATTTACAACTCTTATCTTGGGAATCTCTCCCTATGTTGTTCCTAGCTGACTTTATGTAAAACATTCATCTTCATTCTCCAAAGTGGGCAACCCTTCTTGTTCCAGATCTGTTCTGCCATGAAACAGACACACACCCAATATTATAGATTTGGCTACTCAGTCGGCAAAACCTTTTACTAATACCATCACATAAATTACAACTAAATACAAACATCAGCAATATTGAGTTCCTTTTAATTCCTCTTTTATGTCCATACTTTTGGTCACATTCCAATCTTACTCCTTTTCATTATTCTTGTTTAATGGTTCACTTTCTTTAACTTGCTTCTCACCCCCAGGTGTCGAACCTGGGGGGGTCTTGTTCCACTCCTATTCCCGGGTGCAAACCCAGGTGGGTCTTATAATTTTCTTCTTTTCTGGGCAGGTCCAATTCCTGCCCCCCCCTTTCTTTTTCAACTTACTGGGGTGTCCATACCCCTTCACCTTCTCTTCTTTCAACTTTTTGTTTCACTTTTTGTTTCCCCATCCCCTTCCCCTTCTCCCTAAGTAAATACTTACTTTCCTTTTTCCACTAGCCTACCTCCAGCTTGCATTGGATGGCAGGCTTACCCCCTTTCTTTCACCTCTGTTTTTAGGTCACCATTTTTAACCACTGGTCTATGCCTCTGCCTAGCTCAGTAATAAATATGTGGTTGCCCATTGTGGATAAATGCACCCCATCTGACCTGTACAGCCCTGGTTTCTTCTCCACCACCTCGTCATGCCGTATACTCTGCCCCCCTTTAACTGATAAACAGCTTTCCACCCTATTGTTCATTCACCTCCTAACCTTTTCTATAGCCTTATGCTGTTTGGCTTGCCTCCACACTCGCCTTGGTACCATCTCAGACCATATTATCTTGATCTTTGGCCACCATGCCTTCACAATCTTGATGTCCCTTTGAATGTTATTAAAGATGTCCAGCCACGGGCCGTGCCCTACATCATTTCCCCATAGACGTATTATAAGGAGGTCTGGGTCCTTATTGTTCCTCTTCATCTCTGTTAGTAATGGAAGGAGCTGCCTCCATTTCATCCCTCTATTCCTTTCAATGTGATCCGTATTGCACTGTGATCCAAGCCCCATTGTTTTCCACCTGGCTTCTGTGCCGCCTCCTTTTCCACTCAATAAATGTATGAGTGCCCCACAATCTAAATGTCCTTTCTGTGTCTTGTGTCTATAAACACATAAATGAGAGAATCTTTTAGCGGTCTGCCTTTCTTCCTCTCCCTTCCTCCCCCTCAACCTATTCATTTCCACAGTTCCTGCTGGGGAAGAAGCAAAACGACAAGGTTAATGCATAGTATTTTGGATGTATTTCTTATAGCAATCGGATGTCCATTGTCCTATAGCTTTTATGCCATCCCCCTCTATCCCCCATGCTGCTGCTTCTGAAGCTGCCCCAATCTGAAATGAGTGGGATGAGAATCTATCCGGGTTCTCCCCCAATTTCTTGATGCTCCATTTTAGCACACCTGAAATTTGACTTCCTTTTACCTCCCTCCCAATCTCATGTATAAAAATCAAGTCCTTTTACTTTGGTCTAAGCCTCTGGTATTCCCTTGTCCACCAGCATAGGCAGATGCCCGCATTCATAATTGGTTCTATGTTGACCCAGCACCCCTTTCCCATCTGGTCCATCTTTGATCTTGCTATACACAGTGAAAGGGTTTCCCCTTGCCAGTGTATGTCTTCGTCTTGCAATCCCCTTCCTGCAGTGGGTTTTGATGGCCCTACCTTCTCTGATACTCAGAATGCTCCCTTATGCAGCACTGCAAACAAGGCCTTGAACAGTACCCCTTCATAGGGAGTGTAACACATTTCTGATAATGTTGCCGTTACCTTTTCCAATAGCTGCTCCGATATCGGCTCTCTCTCTTATCTCTCACCCCCCCTTTCACCATCTGCCACCCTATCATCATTCTCTTTACCAAGGTGCCCTTGCATGGCTAACCCCAGTCCTTCATCAGGCTCACCCATCCTATGGCTGCCAGATGTATCCCCATGGTGGCATGGACCAAGCCCTCCTGCCAGCCTACCACCATAAACCTACCCACCTGTTCCTCTGTAACTGCCCCACTTACCTCCATTGCATGGCATGCTCTGAATGCCTGGAATGCCTTCCATGAGCTCTCATAAGTCTTTAAAGTGTTGTCCGCCCATCAGTTGCGAAAGAGGTATTCCGCTCCATCCAACCAATCTCCCACAATTCCTCTGGGATCTTCTCTCCTGCTAGGGCTGCTCTGGGTGCTAGTGCCCAGAACCTCTCCATCTGTAGGCAGGAGAGGCTGTCAGCTATGGTGTTCCTCTCTCTCTCTCACAATGTGTCTAGTCTGAAAACTCATATTGAGCTTCAGCCCCTGCAAAACCAACTGCCACAAGATGCACAGCACTAGCCATGATTTTGACAGTTTGTTGTTCAGCATATCGACCACCGCCCTGTTGTCACAACAGAATGTAACCCGCTGGTTCTCCAGCCATTTTCCCCACATTTTAGTCACAGCCGAAATCGGGAATATCTCTAAAAATGTAATATCTTTTGTTAACCCTCTCTGCACCCATTCCTGTGGCCATGGTTCTGACACCAACTTCCCCCGGAAGTAGGCTCCCACTCCGAAACCTCCTGATGCATCTGTGTAAAGTTCTAGATCAGTATTGAACAGCCATTCCTCCTGCCAAAAGGATATCCCATTGTATGTGTTTAGAAATTGCTCCCACTCCTTGAATTCATCTATGATCTCCACCCCAAGGTTGACCCAATGGTGTGGCTTTGACACCCCTGACATAGCCCTCACCAGCGGTCATGTAAACACACATCCTGACCCTATAGCCCTGCATGCAAAATTCAAATGACCCAACAATTGCTGAACTATGGGTAATGGCACTCTTTTCCTTTGTCCAACTTCTGTCAATAACCTCCTCAGCTTGATTACTTTCTGACTCGGCAGGCAGAACACTCCCCACACTGTATCTACCTCTATCCCCAAGAATTCTAAACATCTTCTTGGGCCTTCTGTTTTCTCTTCGGCCAATGGTACCCCTAGCTCCCCACACAATTCTTGAAAATCTTTCAACATTGCCTGCACCCCCTCTCTTCCCTTGCCTATGAATAGGAAATCATCCAGGTAATGGACTACTGTACTGTGTCCATACCTGACTTTAAATACCCACTGTAACCAGGTGCTGAACCTCTCCACTAAACCCAATGGGGACACACGTGTGAGAACGGGGTCTCCTTGAAAGGTCCTTCGACCCTTCTAGCCTCCTTTTCTTTTCCAACCTTTTCTTTCAGGAGCTCTTCCTTTCGTTGTATTGATTTCAAATTATTGGCCCATGTCCGAAATCTCCCCACTTTGTAATGCAGATGCCACTGAACACCCCATCGGCATGGCTTTGTCAAAATAATAATCCCCATTGATCTGGAAGTCCAACAGCTCCCAGTCCTCTCTCCGGACCAGTAACGGTCGAAAGGCAGAATTGATGTCAGTCTGCCAACCATGCTTTTCCCTGATGATATCCACCACATCCTCCAAGATTCCATAGGAAACCTTGCTATCTTCCTCTGCTATATAATCATTGACCAATCAATTTTCTGGGTAGGATAATTGGTGTATCACCCAGTACTCCCCTTCCTGTTTTTTAGGCACTAAACCCAATGGGGACACACATATGGGAATGGGGGATCCTTGAAAGGTCCTTCGACCCTTCCAGCCTCCTTTTCTTTTCCAATCTTTTCTTTCAGGAGCTCTTCCTTTCCTTGTATTGATTTCAAATTCTTGGCCCATGTCCAAAATCTCCCCCCTTTGCAATGCAAAGTAAAAACACCTCTGAAAACCTTCTATCAAGTCTAAACTGGCCTCTGCATCCGGGTACCCCCTCATCCAATGCTCTAAGAATTCTCCCTTAATTGGGGTCTTGGCCAAAGGGAAAAATCGTATGTCCTTTTCATTTCCGTCCCTGGTGGTAACCTCTCCCCCTGGTGTACCTCCTTCTCCACCCAATGCTGCCCCAGTGTGTCCCCCTCTGTCCCCCCCAAAAGGAATAATTACCTTACCCCCCCAGAGGCACCATCACCATATGACCTACACCGAGAGGCCGGGTGTGTGCCCCCGCATTTTGAACATGCATGTCTAAATCTACAATGGGGAAAGAACAGTGCACCCTATTGTACCCCCAACAACATTTTTGGTATTGTGCACCCCCTTTTGCCATTCCCCCTCTACCCCCTGCTACTGTCAAGGTTTCCCATCACAAATCATTGTGCCTGGAATCCCACCAGCAGTCTTCCCCATAACTAGCCATCCTGGTCCTGAATTTTTCATCATACTACTGCCAATTCGTTCCCCCATCATCTTATATGCATTTCTGACAATTAAGGAGTATGCCAACAATGGAATCCCTAACTCTGGCTTTTTCTCCTGAGCTATGGCACTGTAATAGTGAAACCTAAAGTCCACACCTCCCACATTTTCCCTTTGTATGTTGACCCCTTCTGCTCCTCTCCTTTCTTCACCAACACCACTTCTGCAGCTAGCTCTCTTTTGCCAAAACTCTCCTTCTCTTCATACAGTTTCACTGTCTTTTTATCCAACAGGGCGAAAATGTCCACAAACTCTCCGTTCCAAATTTTTTCCTTCATTGATACTGGCACATGATCTCTTATTCGTACCCCCTTCCTCTTTTGTCTGTTCCCCCGGTTCCTTTTCTTTCACTCCCATCCATTCCTCCTCCTTCTTACCTTTTTCTAACTCACCCAACACATTCTGCAACTTTTTAATACCATCGCCCCCATACCCTATAATAATTGTTCTATGTATTCTTTCATACTGCTCTTCCATGTCAATGCTGTACCTGGTTCTTTTTGTGGTTCCTTTTTTGGTCCTGGGGTCAGCCTGTCTCCTGGTTCTATCCCATTCTGTGGTCTGGGTATCAGGGCCTGTTTGCTAGGCCCGGGTTCCAGTCCAGCTGGCACCCCACTGGTTGTGATGCCAAGGGTGGGGATGGGTCTGCTGGGAGGAAGATGGGCACTTGTCCTGGGTGTTGCCTAGTCCCCTGTCCTGAATCAGGTTCTGGACCAGGAGTTGGCACTCCTGGATCCAGTGAAGGAACTGGGATGGGGATCAAATTGGTTGCAGGCTATCACCCCAGAGAACATGTTCTGGGACGTTTAGGAGCTGGGGCCCCTAGTCCCGTCCCCTTCTCTCTTGCACCTCCCCACCCTTTCCCTTTTGTTCTCTCTTTCCGGGGTGTCCCATCCCCCCTCTCTGTGTCATCCATGGTGTCAAGGACTTTGTGGGCCCTGTCTACCAGATCCATAATCACTTTCATGGCATCCGCCTTCATTGCCCTGGATCCTCTTGTGTCCACAACTTACCTGCTAGTGAAAGAGAGTCACATCATTACCTCACTTGTCCTATTTATTCTTTATACTTGGATTGAACAACAACATTTTTTTTTGAACCCCTGTTCCCCCCCTTCACTGCTTTTGCCCAAAACACTTCTTTCCCAAACCTGCTTTTGAGCCAGTGATCCGCTCCCTTTATTGGCAAACAATGTACCACAAACTTTTCCCCCCTTTTCCCCAGGCTGCCTCTTTCATTCAGACCTGGCAGCTCCGAAATGGCAGCCGACATGCGCAATCCATTGCGTTCTAAACTGCCAGCTGCATGCGTGTTTATCCTCATCCCAAAATGGCGGCCACCGTGTGGCTTCTAATGTACCTGGCGGCCGACATGCACATCCCATGCGTTCTAAAATGCCGGCCACCCTGCGTGCTTAACCACATCCTCAAAATGGCTGCCGCCGCATGTGCTGCTCATGACGTCTGTTCGTGGCTGCAAGCTGCAAAAAACTGTCCCCTAGCTTCCCTTGCAGTCTTGCACTACATCTTTATCCATGCCTTCTGCCTTTTCTTTCCGTGACATGCCCCCTCCCCTCGGTCTCTTTTCGCTGTGGCGCACCCCTACCCTGCTTTCTGATGCAACAATTCTGCTGCCAGCTGGGTCCAAACAACAATCCCTCTCTCCCGGTTTCCCCTACCTCCCTCCTTTGCCTCTTTTTTTATATATCCTCCTTGTCACCGCTCACCCCTGCTCAGCTTGCCCTCGTGCACTCTTTGCCCAGTCCACGGACTCCCCCCCTGAGCTCTGATTCTTTCCCCCTTGCAAACAGGCCACTATCTGGTCCCATTTTTACTCTCCCCATCTGAACAAAATGCTGTGACCTTATCGGCTCCAAATTTGTTTCCCCCTCTGGTCTATTCACTGCATGGAGCCCTGGCTGTCACTATCGGGCATAGTCAGTTTTGACTGTCCTCCCAATCTGTTTCTTGGGTTCCCAAGCAGTCCCCTTCTAATCCGACCCGGTCTTCCTCACGGTCTATTGCAAACTGCACAAAATCCCAGGGCCTACTGAAAATCCATGCCACCAATGCTCACCCGCCACATGGCTCGTCTCCTTCTGGATACCACACCTTATTCCACTACCGTCACCACGCGGCCTTAGGCCCATGCAGGCCATTACAGACTCACTAAGGGACTTTTCCTTCCCAGCGTAGTCCTGTGCACACACACAGTGTGAAATCATCACCAGCTCACTGATATACATTGCACCTTAGCCACACTTGCTACTCAGAATTAAAACCCTTCTGCAATACATGGCCCTAGGCCCATGTAGGCTGTTATAGACTCAATAAGGGACTCCTCATTACCGGCCTAGTCCTGTGTGCACACACTGTTCGAAATCATCACCAGCTCACTGATATACAGTGCACCTTAGCCATACTTGCTACTCAGAATTAAAAACCCCTCTGCAATTCTCTAATTATCAATGAAAAATCTTGTCTATTAACCCATTTTTACATGGGATCATTTCTGCAAACCACAATACAACTTCACAAACATTCTTATCTGCCAACAATTGCATTGCTCTTTCTGTACTAAATTACTAAATCAACCGACGTTTTATTGGTATCATTGAAAACAATCAGAATGTCCTCATTACCTTAAGCTTTCTCTAGGAACTCTCCAACTGATGTGCTAGACATGATAACATTATTTCTCAGTGTAGCAAAAAGTGGAAGAGCTCATCTGTGCGTGCTCTTTTGAACCCCATCTTGCCCCTCCCCTGGCCTGCCTCCTTGCCCCCTAGTCACCCCCAACATTCTCCCTCTCCTGATGCCATTCCCTTTTTCCCAAGGGACACTCCTCCCTTTTTCTGACCTCACTATACTCTACCCCACCCCCCGAACTGTCTCCTTTTCGCCTTCTGGGTCCTTGGCCTGGAATAAAGGGGGTCGCTCTTTATGACAACCCTTCTTGTACTTCTGTACATTTGTGAATACATCTGCATGCATGTGCCATGCTTGTAGCCACTGTTATACTTTTCAGTTTTCTTCTCTCCCTCATGTCAGTTTCACAATTGAACTGTAGCACACATACCAATGGAAACACATGCAGTTTTTCCCACCCCAATACACACATTTACCCACAAAACCACTTAATTACTTCTGTCTGGCCTGTACTCCTACTGTTTTCTCTCCATAGTTCTGAATGATTCCAAGCAAACAGACTTTAAGGTGCAAACACAAAAGTTGCAATAACTCAACACACACCCACATGTCCAGTCCCCCCAAGCACACACACTGTAACAGGTACAGCCATACTGCTACAGACAATCCACCAAGTATGGATACAAGTAAAAAGTCACATACATGAGTTCTAGGGAGCCAGAGGCAGGACTCGTTAAGAGATGATGTCTATGGGTCAGAGTACTGGGGTGTATCCCTTGAAATGAATAGAGTTATTTTTTATTACTATTTTATACATTATGATGGTGAGTTGGAGAATAATGAAGGCCACTGTTCTACTAACAAGGCCCTTGTTAGTTGCGTGTTAGCCTTCATTAATCTCCAACTCTCCATCAAAAATGTATAAAATAGTAATAAAAAATGCTCCCATTCATTTCAATGGTGCACACCCCTGCAATTGCCTTTGACCTTTTTCATAATGCACCTGAACATGGGGATGTGAAGGTCAGCTTCACTGGGGGGGCATAAGCCTGACTATAGTGGGGCTCCAATAGTCTGTGCATACCACACCGCTTAACTGTTTGTGAATGCAAGGGACAGCTCTAGAATGTCTGTAACATCTCTGAAAGGTATAATGTATTGGTTTTGACTGACAAGTAATATGCAAATCTGAAAAAATTGAGATGTATAAGATTCATGTGTATATACCCCAAAACAGTGCATCAGATTTGGACTTAAACCCAGCTAGTTACTAACCAATTTTTTTCCTGGCTGAAGTTCTGCTCCTACCCTCCACAAAAATAACTTTGTCCCAACTTTTCTCCCTGACTCCATTCCATTCAATACCCATCCCTTATGGATTATGAAGCTGCCCAAAGGTGAAGAAACATGAAAAACACATCAAATCTATATTTTAGTCCTTCTTCCTTTCCCAATTACGTTGTAAAAAAATTTACTTTCACTTACCTGGCCAAATGGCCAGAATCTGCAGCCTGGTACAGTGTGCCACCAGCCCAGTTTTAAGTCCACTCCCCCACTCTTCTTCCTCCAGAAGCTGCATGCTAGAACTGACAATCTCAGGTCCCCAAAGTGATCCACAATCAAGTCACCTCACCAACTGAACCCATTCAACCTTGGTTGCTTGCTTCTTGCTTGGTTGATGCTGTGGCTGCTGCCACATTGCACTGCTCAAGGCCTATGATGGCCACCCACACCACTGTCACAACCATTGCTAAATCTAGCCTGCTGCCGTGGGGGTCTGTGCTGTTTTTTTTTTTTGCAAGGCAAGCCTAGTAGAGTAAGTAAGTAGCCTGGCCTTTAGTTTGCTTCTAGTACGCCCTCTGCCCTTTCAGCCACCAGGGACATGGAGACTCACTAAGAGTAGACCAGCAGAAATATTTTACTCATTTATTGAGAGATGTTGTATGACACCTGTGAGTGATTGCTCATTAAAAGGTTCCATGTCAGTTACATGAGACAGTAATGTACAACGACTAGGGGACAGTATACATAGGAGATACACAAATTCCAGACATAAGGCAAAGGATGTGATATACTGAGGCATTGTACAATGTATTCCTGCATCAAGATGAGAGACAGACATAGTAGGGAGTGTTTACAAAAGAGAGAGGGAGTGATGCAGGGCAGTGCACATGGGGCAGGGTGGGAAGTGGGAAAGGAATAGGGCATGAGGCAAGGGGGCAGAGACTGGGGGAGGAAGGGTGGTAGTAGAAGTACAGAGGATTGGCAATCCAGGACAGACCATGTTGGGGAAAAGTGCTGGAGACACTTTGCTGCTGTGTGTAGTGGCTTTAGCAGGGGAAAATACAGTTTATTTAGTCGAAGAGGTGCTGGCGTAGTCTTTGTTTAAAGAATTCAATCATTGGTGCACCAGAGATGTCAGGAGGTAGCACATTTACGCAGAGGGCTACATGGTGTGAGAATGCATGTTGTGCCATAGTAGTGTGGCATCTGGGTACATGGAAAGCTTGAGTGGTGGAGTGTCTGGTAGGCCTGGTCCTCAAAGGTTGGAATGGCAGGTTCTAAACCCCTGTTGGAATCAGTTTTAATAAGACATTTTTGGCCAATAGGCAAGTTTGATATTAGATTCTGCCATTTAGTTGAAGCCAGCCAGCCAGAGTATAAAGGTCACATGTGTGGGTGAGCCTTGGTGCACCTGTGAGTAGACGGCAGGCTTTGTTTAGAGCAACTGCTATGCATTGAAGGGCCGTGTCAATTGCAGATTCATAGACAGCCAGACCATAATCTATGAGGTAGATAATAGAGCTGCTGATTGCCAAATTTAGCACTTCATGAGTTATACAATGTCTATGCCAGTAGAGGATCCTGATTCTTGTATTGCTAGCCCTTGCAGTGATATCAATATGTTGGGAGAAGGACAGAGAGGAGTCGATATTTACCCCTAGGTATTTAAGATGAGGTACTAGCTCCAGTGTGGTGCCGCTGTCATTTCTTATTGCCAGGGTGTAGTTTTTGAGCTTGTTTTGGGCAGTGGAGTAAAGCATGGTCTTAGTCTTTTTATAGTTCATAACCAGCCTTTGTTTCTTAAACCACATTTCTGCGGAAGTGAAGCCTTTTTGAAGATCTGCCTTAAGAAGGTATGGATGCAGGTTGCTGGTGAAAATGACCATGTCATCAGCATATAAGAGCATTTGATAGTTACAGGAAGCCGGGAGATTGTTTAGGAAAATACTGAACAGCAGAGGCCCCAGAATTAACCTTTGTGGTACTCCAGATCTAACAGGCTAGCAATCTGAGAGGACTTCCTTAATCTTGACTTGCTGGGCGCAGTGGCTCAAATAGCTGTGGAACCAGCTCATGGATTCTGGAGCAAGACCAATGCCAGATAGCTGTTCAAGGAGGAGCACATGATGCACCCTATCAAATGCCTTTGATAGCTCAAAGAATGGTGCCCCTACCAGGTTGCCATGGTCCAAGGCATTGTAGATGAAAACTGTAAATTCAAGTAAAGCTGTAAGGGTACTGTGGCCACCCAAAACCCAATGTTGCTGTGAATATAGGAGTTGGTGTTTGTTAAAGTATTCAACCAACTGGTCAGCCACTATCCATTCGAGGGCTTTGGAGAGTGGCGGGAGTATGGAGATTGGTCTGTAGTTTCTATGTAAGGTCCAGTCCCCACATATGTGTACTGGGGTTACCATCATGGATTTCCATCATTGGGAGAATCAGCAGTGGCAGAGTGACAGATTAATTATTTTGGTTAGCGGTCCCTAGGAGTTCATTTAGTGCCAGGAGAACAAATTTAAGATGCTGGGATTCTCCACTAAGCCTTGATTTCCTGAGTGCCTTATCTAGGTATTTCCTAGCATCTGTTTCAGAAACTTCTTTGAAGCAAAATAGTGGCTGGTTTGAGAGTAATCCAGGCATCCACTGAGTGACCCTTGGGATAGGGGAATTGAAGTCCATTGGGAGCACACTACTGCCACAACACTGCTATTGAGAGTTCAGTGCTCTACGACTCCTCCAAGCTGTAGTGTGCAGTCTGTCTACTCTGTGGTGAGAAAGACAGTGTCACACTTGCATGACTTATGTGCTTTTTCTTGGCTGGAGCTCATCCACATCACATGTGACTGTGCCACCACTAATAAGTGGAGAGAAGGGACAACACAGTACAGACACAGTCAAGTCTGGAGAGTGCCTGTAGCTTGAGCACACACAGGCCAGGTGGGCACTTATTGCACAAAAGATTAAATCCAAGTTTAATGCCATTATTTCCACACCATAAGAACAACCTAGGCACAAATACGAGGGGTGGGGATACTGCTCCCCTCTGCCCTACCTAAATGGCACCCGTGATTTATGGTAGAAATTCTTTCTCAGGTGCTAATGCAATAATTTCCATTGTGTCCTGAGGTACTGTATCTCCTTGTTTCATGTTGTGTCCTGATCATCATGTGCATTAGTGTCCTTCATTGCCCCTCATTTTGAGCATCTATGTCCTTCATTTTGGTGACAAAATGTGAGATATGTTGCATGCTTCCAAGACTCTACTCAGCACACAGAGTGCTGAGTATGGCCACAGTGTTTATGCTCAATACAGAATGACAAAGGGAAAGTAAGTGAGATGAAACAGTCATGGAGAAACACATTTGTAGCACTAAATATGCGTAAGGGATTTGCAGCTTGTCTTTTATTGACCATCAGGTTCCTTGGTACAAAAAACAAATCAATTATGCTTCTTGTGTCACCCATGTTACAAATTCTAGTGGCGGCTTGTATTATTTGATCAGCATTTAAGAGATCTAATGCCTCTTTTAGCCTTGTATCCCTACCAGCAATATAAATGAATTTTAGAGAAGGTAACTAATCATAAAATGTGGGTTTTTACTTAAAAATAATATGATTCATAAAAGGTTGACAGTGTCCCTTTAAACAAATTTGATAAGTTTTGAACTCGGTGTGCTTCCTTAAGAATAAGAATACATTATGAATTTTTATTACATTTCTTCATGCTATTATCATGCTTAACTTATTTTCAATAAAACTTGTTTCTGACTTCTCATTTTGATTAGTGAAGTGTATACAGCTTTAAATACTAACTGCCCATGGCAAAAATGTCAATAACCCGAGTATTGAAATGATTTGCATCTTTAATCCTGTGTAGCCAGATCAAAAACAAAAAGAGAAAACATAAAAGTTTGCAAGGCCCAATGAGCTACTCTAAAACTTGACAAGGTTTGTGATTATGAGTTTGCTTGCAAAGTTACGCTACATTTCTCATTTCAGAATCATTTCATACTCATCAATTAACAACAAGCAAACAGTCTTATTAGTTGCACCCAAACATTACCCGTATATGAGCACAGGTGTAACTTGAAGCCGGCTGTTAAATGCTAAAAACATTCTTTAAATATACTCAATGACTGTTCATACAAAACATCTCACTTAGAAGTCTAAACTACACTTAACATGGTTAAAACATTTCTTGCCCAAGTGGCACTAGCACCACTCATGCTTGTGCTTGCAGGCAGCATGGGCTTTTGAAACTGACTAAGCCTCACCCCCTTGGTGACTTGTCCAGGCTGACGGCTCTCCTGAGCATGCTACATACTAGGAAAATGAATGAATGAATGTCTGTGGTAGCCAAAAGCTGGATGCAGTTCAGGCTTTTGGTGGCAGAAGCCTGCAGGTGGTGCTGACAAAAATGACAGCCATGGTGTGGACTGAAAGGCAGATGGAATCTGGGAACTCAGTGGGTGGCATGGGCTTTTGAAACTGCATAAGGCTCATCCCCTTGGTAACATGTTTCGGGGTCCCCTAGCCCCTACACACCTTTAAAAGGAATGAATGAACGTCTGTTGCAATTAAAAGCTGGATACAGTTCAGGCTTTCAGTGGCAGAAGGCTGCATGTGGTGCTGACAAAAATGGCTACCTTAGCATGTGCAGACACACTGCTAATTTCGCTGTTGCACCATAAAATCATGTTTTGAGCAGGATTTTAAAATTTTTCACAAAACGGGTTCATGAGGTGGTATCGTAAGAAAATTTGGTAAAAAGATATGGTATAATGACCAAATTTTGAGTGAACATTGAAATGTTTCAAAGTTTACTCATAACTTTGCTGATTTTCAATATTTTTTCACCAAATATTCAACATGGCCTTTTTGGGATCTCTCCTTATAAACAACACAGGTGACATTTTTCAAATCTCTACCAGAAGGCGATTTTGCAGTTGCACCATGAAATCATATTTTTTAAAGGATCTGAACATTTTCACCAATCAGGTTCTTGAGGTAGGTTCTTTATTATTTAGTTTTTGTTGACAGGGTAAGTGCACTAGACAAATTCTGCCTATTTTCAGGCATGGCCCAGGGGAGAGGAATACAGAAGAATGCCAAACTGACCTTGAACTAGATTAAAGCTGTTGGTGGTATTGTTAGTGAATGGGGGGAAATTTGGTCATGGCATAGGGGAAATTCCCCTACTGTGCTGTAGGGGGCACTGCTGACCCATGGCTAATGATCTGGAGAATGGATATTATGTTGGTGTACCTGCAGGTGAGCAAAACTCCCTCCCTGCAGGTCCAGCACAGGAGATCAATTTCCAAACTCAGAACACTGATAATGTGGAAGTTGAGGTGGATTCTGAGCTACAAATGCAAGATATGTATACGGGGGATGATCTGGTACAGAGGCTGACACCAGAACAAAGGCAATGTTTGTTGTACCTACTACAAGCCATGGAACAAGAAAAATGAAGTATGGAACAAAATCCGGAGGAAACAGAAGCTGACAAAACAGCAGTAGAAGGGAATGAATGTAGTAATGCTTGCAACATTACTCACCTGAAGGATGATGCAGTTGCATCAAAGGAGCCAATTGTCAAGCAGCCAATGCTCTCTGATAGCGTACCGCACTGCAAACCAACAGCGACAGAGCTAGAGACATGAACAGAAAAAACATCTATGCAACAAAGCACTTCTAAGGAGAGGGACCATGTAAGTGACTTTAATTCTGATTTAGAAGCTCTAGAAACCCAGACACATGCAAACATACAAGTGAGTAAGACTATAAAACAAAGGGGGAAAACAGACTTAAGTCAGCACCCGAATACCTCTAAAACTGCTTTACAACAGGATACAACATAAATCATTCCTACAGTGATAGTAAGAGGTTTAAGAAAAGGTAGCAAGCAAGCAAACTTTATTTATATAGCGCCTGTCATAGTCAAGGCACTGTACAGTATATAAAAATATAAATACAATATAAATCACTAAAATAATAAAATATTTAAAAATCAATTAATCAATGAATTAGGGAAGGTCAAAGAAAGTAAATAAGTTTTCGGCATAGATTTAAAACTGCTGACGGTCATTCATTCTCTTAACCTACAAGGTAGAGAATTCCACAGGGTTGGTGCTGCAAATGAAAAAGCATGAGCTCCAGATGTTTTAAAATAAACCCTGGGAATCTCTAGCAATCCCTCATCAGTGGATTGGAGAGGATGATTGGGAGAGTAGGGAGTCAGGAGATCATTCAGGTAGTCTGGTCCCTGTTCGTGTAGGGCTTTAAAGGTTAGCAAGCCCACCTTATAAGTCATCCACCACTGAACTGGCAGCCAGTGCAGTTCACACAGCACAGGCGTAATATGACTGGTCCTAGAGGTACCAGTCAACAACCTGGCTGCAGCATTCTGCACTAGCTGCAGGCAGTGGTTATCAACCCCAGACAGCCCTAGGTAGAGGGCATTGCAGTAGTCAAGACGGGTGGTAATGAAGGCATGGACCACTGTTGGAAGGTCACCTGGAAGAATCAAGTGCTTCATCCGGGCTATTTTCCTCAGATGGTAAAATGATGATTTGACCACAGCTGAGACCTGAGACTTCAGGGTCAGACTGTCATCAAAAATAACACCCCCGGTTACGCACCTGACCTGAGGTAGAGAGTTGAACACCCTCAAGCCACAGGCCTGACATGAGCCCAGCTCCAGAACCTGCCCCCGGGTGACCTGGATCCACAACCAGTACTTCAGTCTTATCCGGATTTAATCTCAACCAACTTGAGCTCATCCAGTCTTTGATCTCAGTGAGGCAACTATTTAGCATAGAGACTACTTCAACCTGTCTGGGTACAAAGGACATATACAGCTGAGTATTATTTGCATAGCAGTGAAAACTCAAGCTGTATCACCTGATGATATCTTCCAATGCCAGCATATACACTGCAAACAACATGGGTGCTAATATGGAACCCTGTGGCACCCTGCAGGACAGGGGGAAGGAGTCAGAGGAATAAATTCCAGTGACCACCCTCTAAGACCTGCCTATGAAGAAGGATCAAAACCATTTGAGGACTGTGCCCAACAGTATGCAAAGGAACCATAGAGTTTCCAAAAGCATCTCATGGTCATCAGTGTCAAAAGCTGCTGAGAGATCAAGAAGGACCAAGATGGTATGAACCTTTCGATCTATAGCCATCAGGAGGTCATTTAATACTGGAACAAGGGCAGTCTCCGTGCTATGCCTCTTCCTGAAACCAGACTGGAGAGCTTCTAAGACATTGTGAGTTACCAAATGATCGTCCAGTTGCAGCGCAATCACCTTCTCAATAACCTTCCCCACAAAGGGAAGGTTAGAGACAGGTCGGTAGTTAACTGGATCGACGGGATCCAAGGAGGGTTTTTTAAGGAGTGGTTGAATTACCACCTCCATTGGGGGTCTGGAAAGATTCCCCTCTCCAAGGATCTCCATACAATTTCAGCTAGGATAGGGAAAATGATATCTACATAACCCACTAAAAGGGAGGTATGGCCCTGATCCAGACTACAACAGGTTGGGTGCAAGGTCTGGACAATCTTCACAATGCCCATGAATTCCAGTCAGCTGAAATTCATCCAGACAGACTGGGTGTTCACCACCTCCCATTGACCTCTGCAACCCTCACAGAGAGAGCCAGGCTGATTCCAGACCTGATGCTTGCAACCTTATCTGCGAAAAACCAAGCTAGCTCATCACACTCAATTGTAAAAAAAACTGTTCTGGACTGGAGGCAGATTGGATTGCACAATCAGTCTACAGTTCAAAAAGTTGAGCCAGTCAGTTCTGCACAGCAGAAATCTCCCTTGACAGGAACTCTGCCTTCTTATGGGTAATTTCTGACTGATAGCCCTTATAATGTTCCATCAATCTAAGCCTGTCAGCATCCAGGCTGGATTTCAGGCATGCTCTCTCCAGCCTTCGACCAACCCACCTCAACTCCTTCAAGGACCCATCATACCACAGGGCCTTGGGTGGAGAGTGAGTGGTCAACATGAACAGGAGCAATCAAGTCCAAGGCCTCTTCCACTGTGTTAGTATAGGCTAGTACAAGGTCCCCTGGACTTGTGCTTTCATCCAGCAATCCTGATAGATCCAGCACCACTGATAGACCATCTGGGGTAACTCCCCTTAACAGGTGGTACCAGACCATCTCCAAAGGAGTAGATCCATTTAGGGGGGCCCTGAAATTGAACCTTATGGTGTGATGGTCAGACCAGCTGACTGGTTCCACCCTCAAGTCAGTGATCTCCATCCCCAGGAGGAATAACAGATCCAATGAGTGACCTCCTATATGGGTAGAGGAGGTAACTACCTGTGTAAGGCCCAGCATTGTCATTAGCTGGAGGAGATTTTGACCAAACTGTTAGAGTTCATCATCAACCCAGGCATTGAAGTCCCCCAGAATTATCCATCTGAGAGACTCCAACACTATGTTGATGACGAAGTCCGCAATCTTCTGCAGGAATACATCCCCATCACCTGGTGGACAGTAAATGAGGAGTATCCTGCAGCCTACAACCTCACCCATAACACACTCACAGGATCTGGTGGTCCCCACTGGAACATCCACAAGGCCCAATTTGGTCTTAAAAAGATGGCTGCACACTCCACCCCTACAATCCAACCTCGGGCGGTGAAGCACCAAAAACCCAGCTGGAACTGTAGAAGCCAATACTGAGCCTGCATTTTCACCCAGCGAGGTCTTGGTTATGCATGCCAGGTCCACCATTTCAACAAGATCAGCTATAATTGTTGTCTTGTTTTTGATGGACCTAGCATTACACAACACCGCCTGAGTTCGGTGAAATGCTGGGGAAGACCTTGACTCCTGACCAGCATTAATTATTAGACCCTTGGGTATGGGAACAAAACAGGGACTACCCCTGTCCCAGCACCATTTCACCCCAGGGCGTCACCTGGTCCCCACCACCCCAATATGTCCCCCGCTTTCCATTTCCCCACCAGACCCGGTTCTGCCCCCACCCTTTCTGTGCTTTCTAGCAATCCTGAAGGATTGTCAATGTATGTAAGTCTCTGTTGGTAAGAAAGGGCAGTCAAATGGGTACAGTTCACTGAGCCTGGTCAAGAAATACTGCCTGACCATCTTTTGACCCTCCCTACACATACTAAGACACATACAAAATCCCAAAATATAAAATAAATTCTAAAACACAAATAAATCAGTCTTCAAAATCTAGGACAACAGATTGGTCAGCTTAAAAAACCCAGTCAATAACTAATCAAATTTCTTAAACTCTAACTCAAATCCAAAAATATTACATGCATTCAAATAAAAATAACAAAAAAACATCATCAGCCCCTTGAGGCCCTCTCATAGCCTGAGACAGGCCAACTAAATACAGGTACTATATCCCCCCTTTAGATGCTCCTCTCTCTCTCTCTCTCTCCCCCTCTCTCTCTCTCTCTCTCTCTCTCACTGAGAGGGTAGAACATCCAACAATTAGACTAACTTAAACTATAAATAACTCTATACAACCACCCCACACATACAATAAACTATATTATAATATAAACTATAATGAATTAAAAATTATAAACAGGCACTTCAATTTAAACTGTCAGTCTAATCACCAAAGTCCCAGACAGAAATTAACAAATCAATAATGGTCCAATTTTGAGACTGAAATTAAAATCACAGAGTTGCAAGTTAACCAGTAACACAGTTCACCAAGAAAAGTTTTCAGATAGAAAGGAGGGCTCTCACCACCTTCCCTTTGTTGAAGTTAGTCCAGCGGGCTAACCCTTCCACAGGCAAATCCCAATTATACAGAGTAAGTTCTGCAAAAAGTAGCCTTCTCACTGCCTCCTCAAAAAGTTTAAAAAGTTTCCTGAACTTAAACAGTTTCAACGAGCATGGATACAAGGCCAGATGAAGGTCCAAACAGTCAGCAACAATCAGTCAGACTGATCAAGTTAATATGGAAGGTAGCAATGATGAAAATCCTCTAGTTCAAATAGAGCTAAAACCCAAACCAACCCAGGGCAGGTCCCAGTATGTGCAACCATTCCCCCCAACTTAGATTGCAGAGGAAAGTCTAGCCTCTGCCAGGCAACCCCAACAGTCCCTGGAAGTCCCGTGAGCACTGACCCTCCAGTAAGCACTCCTGACCCTTCTGGGGAGAAACAGCTACACCCCACACCCACCTCTAGGTTAGCCGGGCTGGCTGAACCTCTCCTCCTTTTCCTTCCTTCAGCACGCCAACTCAATATCAGGCCAGTAGATGAAGTAATCCTCAAAAACCAAGCCAGGTCCAAAACACTCGATTTATCCATTGTTCTAGGCTAACTCCAACATTCAGGCACATTTTTTGGGACAGCACATGAAACTTTGAAAGTAGTAGCTATTAAGTCAGTACTGATGCCGGCAATAGTCAAAATAGTTTGAATTATATATGGGCTCCAATAATTCAGGTAATGAAGGCAAAACACAAACAGAATGCTCCTAAAATTACTTTTCATGGTTCCTTAGGTTTTGGAGCATTTCACCCATCAGAGCGAGGAGCATCAGCACTTTCGTGGAAAATGATGCAAACGCCCATGTTCCCAAACCTCAAAAATATCAATCATAGGCAATGAACTGACAAACAGTAAACCAACAAGCATAAATGACAAAATAACTAATAACTAACAAACGTTGCAACATAGAATATAAGAACTTCACATGTAAACTAAAAACAAATAAAATCTATGGAGCTAAATTCATGGCTGGCCCAGCGTGGCTGCCGTCTTGCAGGTAGACAAACTGAAATTGAAACAGAAAAAAATTGTATGGGAAGAACTCCTTGGGCAGTAAAAAAAGGCCTCTCAGGTGCCGGCTGGAAATCAACAGAAATGGGAGAATGGTTATCAGACCATGATTACCAGGCAGAACCAATAGTAATGGGGAACAGAGGCAATAATGACTCTGCCAAGAATGAAAAATGGAAATACATATAGTAATCCTTCCCCAGAACAATTTCATGGAGTTTCAGAAAATATTGTAATACAAGGGACTGAGCCCACAACCTCGGGCCCTCCCCCTTCCCTATCGGAAGATATTGATTCCATGGAACTGGATAATAGTGTTGCAGACCCAAATCCTACTTGGGGAGAAAAAATGGATGCAAATGACCCACAGGAAGAGCAAACAGTGGTGGCAACAGCCCCACAATTGTGAGTACAATTTAGATGGAAAGAACAATTATTTCAAAACACTGCCCCTACACAGAGAAAAAATGCAGTTCACTTACAGTACCTTGGGGGACTCCCTAATCCCTCAAATAGAATTTATGTTGGAAAAATGCTTATTAAAGAATCCATGCAGTTCTTTTCAAACAAAATATATGCATTAATTCATGCGTCTGGTGACACAATATTTGATGTCAGTTTTAAAACTCCAAAGAGCCTAGACAGGTTTTGGGTGACATATGAGAAAATAAGGTAGTCTGCCCTGTGGCTTCCTTTCCATGCCATCCCCCTCACAAAACCAACAATTAAGCAAGTGACTATTCTCTTCAGAAATTAGGGAATTAATGTGCATGATATAAAGCATTGGTTTCAACAAACATGTGATCTTCTAGGTGAACCATCCCCAATTCTAGAAGATGAACACATATGGACAAGGAGATGGAAATTTAAAGTAAAATTGAAAATGGGAGTACAAGAGCCTAACCATCTTCCAAATTTCTTACTTCTGGGGAGAGACAGAGGTCATTGTTTTATTCCAGACAGCCCATGATCTGTTTTAAATGTGGGGCATTTTCTCACCTTGGTAATGCCTGTGATCGAGTAAAGTGTAATTTGTGTTTGGAATAGGGACATAATAGTGCACAATGTACAAATGAATTTCACTGCAACTTGTTTGAAGAAACTGGTCATGTGTAGAGAACTCGTGAATGGCAGCCCACAATAGAACTGATAAAGCAGACCAAGATTTAATTCTCAATAATGCCCAAAAATAAAGCATAGAAGTGCACCATAGGTTACAGGAAAAACAGGCACAGTCTGAACAAAAAACTGTAAGAATGGAACATGCCATTACCTCTACAGATCAACAACAACAAACCCGTCCCCAACTCAGGTGGTTTACTGGAGGATGAAAAAAGTGAAGTGAACATTAATAAGGAGCCTATGGAGGCTGGTCCTTCAAAGCAGCCAATGCTTGCACACTCTGATACAGGTTTACCAACACATCCTGACCCTGATGTGATAATAATGCCTCCACCAGAGTTGGCAACTGTAGTTTAAAAAAAAAAGAGGACTTAAAAAGACAAATCCAAAAGCTAAACTCCCTAAAACCTCTACTTCCCCTCAATTTATTGAACTCAAGAATAAATATGAAATTCTACTTTCTCAAGACTCTGGTGGGGGAATCAGACATATCTTGTGTTATCCTCTCAGTGAGGGGCCCCTTCAGACTCTGAAAATGAACAACTAGCAGAAAAGGTGCAAGCTGCTAGAGTTAAGCAAAAGCAGCTGGGCCCTTGCCCTAGAAGGAGTAGAAGATTGGATAAATTAGTTGATTGAATGTTACTTTTGTAATCCTGTGAAATGTCCTCTCTTTTTACATACAAAGTAGCTACCTTGAATGTGAATAGCATTAAAAACCATAGAAGGAGAGAGTTGACCTTTTTAATATTAAAAGATTTAAACTTAGATATGGTCTTTTTACAGGACACTAGGTTGCATATCAAGAATGAAATAGCAGCTGCAAATAAGCTTTGGTGTTGGGGTCCTTCCTTTCATTCTATGGGTTTAGAAAGATGTGGAGGAGTGGGCATCTTGTTTATAGGGCATAAGTACAACATTACAAAAGTAGTAGATATTTACCCTTGAAAAGCTCTTTCATTAGATTTTCAGCATAACAATGAAGCTTGGTGAGTCATAAACATATATGCTCCCCAGGTAAAGAAAGACAGATGGATTTATTTTCTCTAATTAAACCTTATTTGTTTACAAATAGGTTAGTATTATGGGCAGGTGAAGTTAACTGTGTACAAGACTTACAAGACAGAGGAGCTAAAACTAATCAACAATTTTGTGACACTAACACTAAAATTATAGCACAAGTAGGATTGAAAGACACATACAGGACAAACATTATATAGGAGGATACACTTTTTATAAAAGTACATTAGCTACAAGAATAGATTTTATACTAACTTTGCAACCATAAATACTATAAGAACTCATACAATACCAACAGAAAATTCAGATAGTGTATTAGTTTTAGTACATATAGCATCAGCAGATATAGCGCCAAGAGGAAAAGGATATTGGAAACTGAATGCTACTTTACTTGACAACTTAGATATACAAGAACAATTTAATGATCTTTTGAATGCTAGAAAATCAATTGCCTGCCTTGAAGATGATTTAAGTAGATGGTGGGTGGAGACTAAGAATGAATTAAAAAAACTGGTAAAATACTGACTTGGAAAAGGCACAGAGAACAATATAAGAAATACTAAACCTTTAGAGTACAGATATTTAAAATTCTTTCATTAGTAAATGAAGACCATGGTGATTTTACAGAACAAGTAAAAACACTAAAAACAGAAATGGAAAGTTTACAATACTCAAGAGCCTCATCATTATTATATGAGCATTGGATAGCTACACTGGATAAGACAGCGACAGGTGATATAGTTGAAAGCTGTAAAAAATGGGTGCAGCAAAAAACTATGGATACAGTAGGTTAATAAACCAAGAAGGTGCAGAAGTAACAACACAAGAGGGTATACAAAAAGCAGTTGAATAGCATATGAGAACTCTCTATGCAGATCCAGAGATTACAGAGTAGCAGATCTTAAAGAGTGTCCAAAAAACAGAAATACCATAAATACCTGTGGGAATTGTACAGGATTTAATATTACCAGTACCGCTGGAAGAGGTGGAAAGAACCATCACAATATTAAATAATAACACCACACTGGGATTGGATGGATTAACATCAGAATTTTATAAAGCTTCTAAGCATGCAATAGCTGAAATTCTGGTCATAGTTTTTAACACCATTTTAGATACTGGAAATCTAGTGCCTCAATTGGGCTTATCTGCACAACTTTTTCTTTATAAAAAAATGAAAGAATTGTTAAGGAATTGGAGGCCTTTAAGTATTATAAACACAGATTTAAAAATTTAATGAAAATATTAACTAATAGATTGGTCACAACTGCTCCATATGCAATCGACAAAAATCATACATGTTTGATACAGGGAAGAAATATTCATGATAATCTTCTATTTTTGAAATAGGTGGCATAGGTAGGACAATGCAAAAATTGTGGATGGGTACATAATAAGTTTGGACCAAGAACAAGCTTTTGATAAAGTTTCTCACAAACTCTTGGAATTAGTGTTAAAACAATTTGGAATTCCAAATAAATATGTACAATGGTTAAAGAGTATATATAGAATGGCAGTTGCAATTAGCTTTCTTATTACCCCACCTCACGAACCAGATAGTAAAAATGTTAAAATCCCCACCAAAACATCACTACGCTCCACAACAATATCATTCCATGCCAGAGGTGTGAAAAGGCATTTTGTCCAAGATTTAAAAAATGACACCTGTCACATTCATGAGGCGGTATATAGAAATGGCTATGTTAAATATTTGGGGTGAACATGTTTAAAACTACTAAAGTTATGAGTCAGCTTAGCAAAATGTCAACAGATACTCATAACTTTGCCAGTTTAACATATTTTGACCCCAAATTTTCAACATAAAATTCAACATACACTTCTTATGACCCCACTTTGTGAACAAGGGTGGCAAAAATGTTCAAATTCTGACTGAAAGGTGATTTCACCAACCTACCACAAAATCACCTTTCAGTCCAGATTTGCATAATTCCAGTGACATTGTTCATGAGGTAGGCTCCCAAAAAGGCCATGTTGAAAATCTAGTGTAAAGATATGCACAAAAGGCAAAGTTATGCATTAAAGTTGAAAGCCCCATTGAAATAATTGAACTGCACTTACCTTACTTTCTCATATTACAGTCAGCGGTACCAGCAGCAAGATGTGTCTTCGATTGGACAGTGAATCTTCACCCTGGGAGCTGTTCAGTTGAGTGTGGTGGTGTAGGGGGGGTGTGAGGTGTTGGTTGTTCAGTGGGAGGTCAGGATTTAGGGGATCAGATTGTCGATGGACCGTTTTCCTTTTTACAAGTTTAGGGAGGAAAAGACACTGAAGGGCTGTTTTCATTTTTTTAATACAGGATGGCAATTGATGGGTATGGGTGCCACTACACACCAAGGAAAGAAGAAATATCAAGGGTGACATCCGTCAGAAGGTAGGAGTGCCACTAGACACCAGTAAATGTCTAAGAATTATGGGGATGGCAACTGGAAGGTGGGGTGATATTGAACACCAGGAAAAGATATACCAGTGATGGGGACAGTGATCATAGGGTGGAAGGTGCCACTAGACACCAGGGAAATCTATAAAATGATGGGGACATAGATGAGAAGGTGGGGGGGGTGCCACTAGACTACAGGCAAATGTATAATGATGATATGGATGTGTCTTGCCTAATTGAAGAGTCACAAAGGAATAATCACACTTGGCATTCACACATCAGCACAATTTATTGCAAGCAAAAGATAATTACACTTCATTTAGCAGCAGTGTCACTATCAGCATTAATGATTACACTTTAGCATTCATTCATTAGCAATATTACTATCAGCATTAATATATACTTCAATTAAGCAAAACATGATACATCACCGATTCAATAAAGCATCATCCAAGCCTTTTCCCAGTAGCTGGGGAAGCCCCTAAATCATCTCACAGCCTGGCCAGGAGTTTTGAACTGGGAGAAAGTTCCACAGCGATGCGTCCACCCTGCAGATGAGGCTTCCAACCAGGCATTGAGAAAGCTACATTTATATCTTATTCTATGCTAAAAATAACCGTGCAGCCTTCATAGTGTTGTTTTCCCACATTCTAGAAGCTGGCCGGGCTCCCAGGATGCTGCGAATTCACACCATAAGGACTGCTCAGAATTCCCCCTACACCTGCTAGGTCACTGTGCTCCAAACACTGGCCGGGTGCCTAGAACACTATGAGCTAAGCAGAAGTTTAAACAAAACTACAAAAACAGGTTGCCTGATAATATGTGACCTTCAAGTCAGCAAAATACACTGTCTGAAGCAAAACATAATAATGAGGCTATCTAAAGAGCAAAACACCAATTAAATGAAGCAGCATGTCACACAATACAAAATGGAGTATAAAATGGCATACATTACATGAAATAGCATACAAAATGGAGTGACAATAATCAACATATTATACTATCACTACATTCGGTCCTTCGATTATTGTGAATACGATTTGTACGATATTGGTACCATAGCAAAATTACTACGACGAATATAACATGATAAGTAACAAGTCCAAATAAGCAAGATAATTGTCACTACAGCAATGATTATGATAGGATGTATCAGAATATTTAACACTTTTGTAGCTGATGGAGACCATCCTGTAAAAATATCCCACCAATAATGAGTAGTCTCTTGTTGAATCTTGGAACTTAAATCAATCATTTTATTTTTAACTATCGTAGTTTGCACCTGACTTTGCACTAATGATTTATTTCTTATTGCCAAATGAGCCTGCATTATATCTGTTTCCTGAATTATCTGTTTAATTTTATTTAATGAGATACTCAATCTTGATTGATCCAAAATATTGGGCTGCCAATACAAAATAAGCTTCTGCTCATTATCAGGGATCTGTGCATTTTACTGTGGTGGATGACATTACAATCCAATGATTACTAGGAATCCATGATTTGAACACGGTCCTCCACACATATTCATTATTACTCATTAAATCACTCTGGGCCTTATTTCTTTGCAGTATAGTATACATATGTCACATTGTGCATTCTGTCCAATCAATAAATCGCGAAATATTTTCTGCTACTCCCATTCCCCATACCTGTGAAGCATTAAATAACTGCAAGAACTCAAAATCATAATTCAAAGTTAATCTTTGGGGTAAGAAAACAGTTGGCATCCATTGAGCTTGTAAGTTAATTAAGCTAAATACATCAGTTCCTACTGCCTGAAGCCTGTTAGTCAGTGTTTCTATATCAACACTATTTAAAATTCCCATGCCTGCCCCTGCTCCATCTAATAGCGTATCATACCAAGCTCTTTTATATTTGCATTTTCTACTAAACATAAACGTTATGTTAAAATGGATTACATTTTTCTGATACCGCTGCGCTACTGATGTACATGTGGATGGAACCTTAACTATACTACCATTGTTAATTACAGGATGATTTTTAAACACTGTAATGTGATCTGCCCAAGTAGTTCTATTAGTTATTGCAGTAGCATTCATGCAGAATAACGTGTCTATGTCAATCAAAGTAATACTTGCATTGAAAATGTCTGTTTGATTCATGCAGCAATCAAGTCTATGTTGTACAGTCACCATGCAACTATTCAGTAAGTTGCAGCATCTAATAGCAGTCTGGTTCTGTAATTTAATCCAATTTGTGTCCTGCATAGGTTGGACATATAATCGTCCTGCCATTGTCTCAACTGGTTTCCAAGTGTTCACATCTGGTGAAAAGTAATGTTCACTATAGGACATCCTTGGTTTTCAGGGCAAGTAAAGTTGTCTTGCACCCGAAAACTGGTGGAAGATTTCCAACCCCATTGTACAAGTGGGTCATCAAGCTTCAATATTCTTCCACCTGGGGTAATAGGCTTTACTGAATGGACCGTGAGAGAGAGTGTTATTCCTTTTAGAATCCATTGAAGAACCTAGAAAATACACAGACTGATTATTCTCGAAGATAACATGTGTTCGCTGGTACATATTCCCATCTCTCTTTCCCTGACCTGGTAATTAACACTGTGTTGTCTCGTCCAGTGGCTATCACCTCAGCTGGTTCAGGAGGGCCATTTGGGTTTGTAACCCATATTTTGGCACCATTGTTAAAACCTCCTGTAGATCTAAAACCTTTATCCCCCCTTGCTGTTAAGAGTGTGGGGGCTTGTCCTTTTATAGGGGTCACTTTGTTAACTGGAATAATTAACAATTGAGCCACTCTGTCATACTGTTGAATTAACAGATTTTGTTCTCTACTATTCAACAAAATTACTTTCACTTCTCCTTGGTAATCACAATCAATCACCCTCCCAAAATTTGTATTCCTTGAGGGCTAGTTCTGATTTAGGTGCTATCCAACCAAAATGTCTTGGTGGAATTTGTATTCCAATACCAGTTTCTATCACTTGAATGTTTCTGCTGTTTATTCTGTATTCTTGAAGGGCATGTAAATCAAGTTCAGCAGCTTCTGGGGTTGTCCTGCAAGGAGACAGAGCTCCTGGTGTAATTTCCCAATATAACACTGTTTCTGTAGTTGAGTAAGCCTGCACTTGCAAATTAGGAGTTATCATTCGCATTAAGGGGGTCTCAGATTCTCCAATTGGTCTATTATTTAAAATCTGTAATGCTTCATGCAAATTCTCTTTCCATTTTCGTAGGCTCCCCCAATTTCCTAAACTGTTCTTTCAGCAATCCATTCATTCTCTCAATTAACCCGGCTGCCTGTGGGTAATAAGGGATGTGAAATACCCACTGTATGTTATGGGCTTGAGCATAAGCTTATACCATTTTCCCCCTAAAATGGGAACCATTGTCACTTTGTATCTGCAAGGGTATTCCATAGTACAACATAATTAAGTCAATTGCCTTAATGGTGTTTTTCTGTGTAGCTTGTTTACAAGGGTATGCCAATAAATACCCTAAATATGTATCTACAACTGTGCAAGCATATCGACATCCTCCACTAAGGGTAGAGGTCCAATGTAATCAATCTGCCAAATTTGTCCGGTGATTTCCCCTCCCAATTGTCCTTTCACAATATGAGGATTGGTCTTTGTTGCCCATGTTGGCATATAGGACACTGAGCAATAACAGTTTTAACCAAATCCAATGTTAGGGTACACCCTACTATATCGCCCACCTGTAAGTGGCTTTCTCTCCCAAATGTCCACATTTTTGATGTGCCCATTTGCCAGCCCTGATAACTGCTGACTTTGAGTTTCTTCAATATCCACTGGAAGAATCTTAGCTTTTTCATCTGCAATAGAATTATACCATCGTTCTAGTGTATCTGAAGCACAATGAGCATCAACATGAAATACAGTGGTCTGAGTATTTTGCACCATAGTCCATATTTCCTGCCACAGTTCTTCCTCATATGATCAATGGTCTCATCTAGTAACTGCTGTACTTTATCTTGATCAGCCCCCTGGATCAAGATATCATCAATGTAATGAGAAATCTGCATGCCATCCGGCAGCTTCAACTCATCCAAGTGTTCTGCCACCATCCGGTAGCAGATGGTGGGGCTATGTACATATCCCTGAGGTAATCTAGTGAAAGCATATTGCCTCCCCTGCCATGTGAAGGCAAACTGGTCCCAAAACTTTTCCTCAATCGGAATAGTAAAGAATGCATTAGCTAAATCAATAACTGCATACCATACCCCTTTGTGCCTTTGTATTTGCTCTATCAGGGTGATGGTGTCTGGAGCAGCAGCTGTCAATGAAGGTGTACTTGTTCAATTCCCTATAATACTGTCATCCGTCATGACCGTCACTTTTCTTGACCGGCACACAGGATTGTTCCAAGCTGTTGTTGTGGGTTTAAGCACTCCTGCCTCTAATAGATCTTTAATAGTGGCAGTTATCTCCTCATGCCCTCCTGGTATTCTATACTGTTTCATACAGATAATTTTTGTAGCAGGTGGAATGGCTACTGGAGGCATCTGCACCTTCCCCACTACTACTGGTCTTGCTGAAATGTAAGGTTTTACTCCAAATTGATATTGTCCATCAGACAATTGCAACGTCATCCCCTTTAGTATGTCTATTCCTATAATGTATTCCGGAATTGGAACAATCATTACGCAAAATTTTCTCCGAGGCAGCTGACCTATTTTCAGTTCCAAAATGGTCTGCACTGCCTCAATTTGTTTACCTCCTAATCCTGTAATTACCACTTGCTGACCTTTGTGTTTAGCTGGGTTCCCATAAATTTAAGAGGCCTCCGCCCCAGTGTCAATTAAAGCTCTTACTTTTTTGGGTGTGCCACTCTTCCAATTAATTTCCAATTCTACATGAGGTCTAAAATCCCTCCTAGCCCACCCTTCTACTGGGGCTTGGCCTTCATTTCAGTCATATTTTAGGTTTTTCAGTTGCTGCAACTCCCTAACCGGGTACAAATCACTAGGATACAGATCTGCATATTCCTGCTCCGGTTGGGGTGACTCGATGGATCCCTGAGTGGGAGCCCCCCCCAACCCAGGACATACTTTCATCATCAAACTCTGCCGGGGGAGCAGTTGGACTTACAGACTCCCCTGAAGAGACATGTACATCTGTCTTTAACTTTGAATTGATCTGCGTGATTTCCGCTCTAGTGTTCAATCCTCTTTTGTACATTTCCACATATCAGGGGTACTGATCCCATCAATGTTTTCCTTGCCACCCCATCCTTTAAGAGAGCCAGGAACATATCTTTCCTAGAAACTCGACCCTCAGGATTGGACCGCTGTTTATCCTGTCCTGAAGAATCATATAAACTAGACCCCTTTGGGCCCCAATCTCCCAGTTCCCTAACTGCCGTATTGCCTCTAGCACTCAATCTACTGTTTTCCCCGTCTGATTAATCAACAAAGTCATCATTACTGCCTTATATGCAGGTGGTGCAGTTTTGGTAATCTTATTACGTAGCAGACACTGGCACAACAACACTCATTAAATCAGCATGGTCTTCTGTGGAGACCGTAACTTTCATCATTTCCATTTTAATGTTTTGTATACAGTCCTTTAAGGTAAACCATGGTTTACTATCCTCCGGCCAGTCACTCACCGTCGGATACTTGTGTTTGCAAGCCATAGCCACCACATCCAGCATCGTGGCATAGCCCTGCCCCTGTATTCGGAGGGTCCGAAACGCCTCCTTCACCACAGGGTCATAGCTTAGTGACAGAAACCTAGCGGCATAAGTTTCATCTAAGCTTACTCCATCCACCCCTGTGTCATACAACCTCACCAGCCATCTCAACAAACTCCCCCCCCCCGGGTGTACCGCTCCAGGAAGTCTGATACCTCCTGTTGAGAAAAATCCTCCACTACATCTCGATTCCTAGGATTTCCTGATCCAACACTTCAGTACATCTTCTAGACACTGGCTGTGCATGCAATATTGGAACCTTACATCCTCAGCCTTTTCTTCTTTATCTGAGGCTGACCTTTCCTCATCTGTAGAAAACCAAATATCTCCATCCCATGTTTCAGGATCCCAGTGGGCTCCTGCCCTAGCTATTGCTAGGCTTACCTTTTTCCTACTAACTCTGCCCCTCCTCTTTTTATACTTGTACTGTGCCACTCGGACAGCTGCATTTTCTGCAACTGTCCGATAGGTATCCAATTTATCACTCAGCAAATGATTTTGACATTGTAACATCACAACTTTACTTTCCAAATCACAAACCTTTTGTTCCAACTCTGCCTTTTCACTAAGAAGTCCCACTACCTTTTCATGCATCTTCCTATAGGCAGACAATAAAATCCATCCCCTGCGCCCCAAGGCAGCACATTCTTTCCCTTTTGCCACAGGCACTCTTTTCATACATGTAACAATATCTGCAGGCTCAGAATCCTTTAAACAGGATTCCCAGTGTTCACTCAACCCTGCACAACATGACCACTCAGTGGCTAAATCAGCATAAGGTTGGTTTTCCAACAGGAATTTCCACTTGTGCACATGCAACATTAGACTTTTTCTTTTAAACATTTTACTTCACCTTAGTGTGTACCCTTCCTTATGAATCCTGCCGACTAAGCCAAAATTGTCTTGCCTAATCGAAGAGTCACAAAGGAATAATCACACTTGGCATTCACACATCAGCACAATTTATTGCAAGCAAAAGATAATTACACTTCATTTAGCAGCAGTGTCACTATCAGCATTAATGATTACACTTTAGCATTCATTCATTAGCAATATTACTATCAGCATTAATATATACTTCAATTAAGCAAAACATGATACATCACCGATTCAATAAAGCATCATCCAAGCCTTTTCCCAGTAGCTGGGGAAGCCCCTAAATCATCTCACAGCCTGGCCAGGAGTTTTGAACCGGGAGAAAGTTCCACAGCGATGCGTCCACCCTGCAGATGAGGCTTCCAACCAGGCATTGAGAAAGCTACATTTATATCTTATTCTATGCTAAAAATAACCGTGCAGCCTTCATAGTGTTGTTTTCCCACATTCTAGAAGCTGGCAGGGCTCCCAGGATGCTGCGAATTCACATCATAAGGACTGCTCAGAATTCCCTACACCTGCTAGGTCACTGTGCTCCAAACACTGGCCGGGTGCCTAGAACACTATGAGCTAAGCAGAAGTTTAAACAAAACTACAAAAACAGGTTGCCTGATAATATGCGACCTTCAAGTCAGCAAAATACACTGTCTGAAGCAAAACATAATAATGAGGCTATCTAAAGAGCAAAACACCAATTAAATGAAGCAGCATGTCACACAATACAAAATGGAGTATAAAATGACGTACATTACATGAAATAGCATACAAAATGGAGTGACAATAATCAACATATTATACTATCACTACAGGATGGTTATGGAGGAGTGCCACTAGACGCCAGGGAACTGTATAACTATTATGGAGACAGTAATCAGAGGGTGGGGGGGTGCCACTAGACACCAGGGAAATGTATAAGCTGTAAACTACAATTCATATGGCAAGGCTACATCTTCTATTTATGGAAGGCTGGAGGGAGATGACCTGTCATCATACAGTTGTCTCACTTAAGGTGCAATCTCGGTCCCAGTTCCAGACTGTATGTGGAACCCATCAGCAGAACTGCAGAATATGGAACTTGCTACATTGTTAGGATGCACAACCATGTGGTGCTGTCACCCCCACTGAACACTCCCATGCCATTCCCCCAGAATGTCAGCACTGTACTGCCCACCAATTCTGTTAAAACTTTGACACTTGGGGACCACAGAAAAGTAAAGTGCAGAGAAAAAAAGAAATGAAAATACTCCACAAACAGACAGTCTAGCAGTGTATGAACAGTCAGGGGACAGCCTATCTCATGCTTTTGCTGTTTGACCACATCCCAGTCTTGTCACATTCTGTTCCCAGAATTAAACACTGAAAACATAACAAAATACCCCTACTGAAATTATTAGAAAGCTTTTGTAGGTCTTTGAGATAGTGACAGCCATAGCCTTCCAGATGAGCATATGCAAATGGAAATTGTGATTCTAGCCCTCAGCAACCTTGTAAAGAAGAATAAAAATAAAACATCACTGGTTTGGGCAGAACAGTGAGCTGTAGTCGCTGCTTGCAGAATGCACTAATTCCAAAGGCTGATTCTGCAAGCACTGCCATACAGGACTGGTGCAAGTTCTAAGGGCAGTCAGTCCTAAAATGCAAACTGCAGCAAAACACCACATCGCCCCTGCACAAATGAGGTGAAAAACAGAAGTAAAATACTCAGGCTTGGTAGAGATCAGTTTTGAATTCATTTTAATGTGATCCTGGATACAGACAAAATGACAGGTAGATCACATCATACAAGCACCCACCAAACTGTACCAAATTATAAAAAAGTGTATAAAAATTAAGTAGCAGTTTTCACTAGAATAGGCTGGAGAGATTTAAACTCTGGAGGCAGTATAGTACAGTGGGTTAAGGCTCTGAGCTGCAGATCTGGGGGTCTGGGTTTGAATCCCACAGCCACGTAGGTGCATACTGTATATCATTTGACTTCCTTGTGCTCCCAGGTTGCATCTGGAAACAAGCTTTGGCTTAGTGTGCTATTCCTGGTTAAACAACATTCACTTTCCCTTCAAAATGAGAAATACCAAAAATACAGCCACTGTGTGGAAAAAAAGGCAAACACTTTCCAAATCCATTTTGTCCCAAATCAGTTTAAATAGAATTGCTGAATGTCAAAAAGCCTCACTACAACAGCACTGACTAGACAAAAACTACTGGGGGGGGGTATATTCCTAAACTGCTGGTAATGATGGGAAGGCTGTAAAGATTAGAACTCCTTCAAAGTAAGTAGTACCGAAAAATCAATCACTGCATGAACAAATGACAAATCCTCCAAAATATACTTGAAATAGTAATTGTTAATTTTCTGAAGCCTCACTGTAACAGTGCCAACTCGAAGATAATGGGGGGGTGATAGCCAAAACCGCTAATAGTGCTTAAACACTTTTGGCTAACCCCCCCCCCCCCATTTTCTTTTACTCAGTGGTGTTAGAGTGAGGCTTCTGAAAATTTGCAATTGCTAAATTGCTATCAAAAATGTATTTGAGAGGGATGATTTTTTGGTACTGCTTATTTCGAAGAAGTTCTAATGTTTACAACCTTCCCATCATTACCAACAGCTTAAATAGATTTAGGACAAATTGGATTTGGGTGGTGTCTGCCTTTTGTTCATGCAGTGGCTGCTTTTTTGGTATTATTCATTTTGAAGGAGTTTAAATCTCCAGCCTCTACAAGTGAAAACTGCTACTTAATTTTGATATACTTTTTTATAATCTGATACGGTCTGGTGAGGTCTTTTACAACGTGAGCGGCCTGTCATTTTGTTTGTAGCCAGGATCACATTAAAACAAATTCAGACCAGTTCTCTACTGAGCCTGAGTGTTTTACTTTTGTTTTTCAACTCATCTCTGCAGGGCACCGTGTTGTTTTACTTCTACTTGCAAGATGCAGTTTGCTGCTTATACATTTATCTGGTGTCTAGTGACACCCCTCTCCCTTCAATCCCCAAAAGTAACATTCTGCATAGAGACTAAGACATGTTTCTTGCTCACTGGGGATTCCTATAGGTGGAATCTGCAATTTACTGTTGGAGAAATGACCCTGAAATGTGTTTTTTTTGTTGCTACATTTTCAATCATTTTCATGACTTGCTTCTGCATAATGCTATAGAACTTTGAGAAGACTTGAAAACTACAAGCCCAATTGCACAGATTCATATGACTTTGTACTAAACATAATTCATTTCTCATTTAAAACTTATAAAGGGATTACAAACAGCAATTCTGGAGAGTCTTCATACAGCACTAAATCCACATTTATGGAAAGGATTCATAGTTTTTCACCAAACCAGCCAAAGGCACACCTGTGGGCAAAGCCCTTTATACCCTTAAAATTTCAGACCAAAATTCCAATCCTTCTGGCCATAAGCCGATGACAAAAAATAGCAACAAAACACTGTTCAGCCAGCATTGCTCATATCAACAGAACATGAAACAACAAGTGAGTCATGAAAAAGGAATTCAAAACAAACAAACAAAAAACACATTTAGGAGTCCTTTTCCAACAGTTAACAGCAGAATCCACTTGATGGGGTCCTGATGGCTAACATACATGTGTTGGTTGCCATCTATAGTATGATGCCATTTGTGTGTGTTTTAATACAAAAAAAAAATCCCAAGAAAATAAGATGGCTGCATATGAAAAACCTTATGAAAAGAGATTCCCATATGAAATACCATACACAAACTTTATACAGCTATTTTGAAGTGCTTACTGAGCATGCTTAGAACCCGCATTTATAAAATGTAATAAGTTTGGAATGGATTAATATTTTTTGAACTAAACCACAAAAGACATATCTGTGGTCCTAGTCGTATCGACCCTGAAAATATCAGACCAAAATTCCAAACCATTTAAGCACAAGGTGATGACAGAAAAACAGCAAAACAAATTGATTTTTTTATGTTTTCCACTATCCACAGCTCAAAATCCACACGCCCAACCACAACAAAGCTTCAGACTTTCACAGATCTACCCCATGAGACTGTGTATGGAACATTTGGTATAAATCCACTGAATCGATGTGAAGATATTAAAGTTCGAAATTAAGCTGAACCCTAAATATGGTGGTGCTACCACACCATTCTATATATGTATATGTGTATATATATATATATATATATATATATATATATATATATATATATATATATAGTATATAATACTTGTGAGGATATTTCCTGACACACATCAATGATATTTTTGCTTCCTCTGGACCTAGAGTAAGAATATTGAAACATTCTCACTCTAGGTCCCTAGGAACAACAATATTCTCACTGTAGGGGCTGATTGGTGGGAGCCAGTAGCACGAGCAGTGCACAGTTCTAATCTTAGAACAGAAAACTTTACCTGTATGCTGGCTCCTACCCAAAGGGGTTTCATTTCAGGGCAGACTCATTCAAATCACTTTCACTTTCACTTTCTTCCCATCACTAACTAATGTCCAGTTGTTTTAAAAAAAAGCAGCCAAAACTCATTTAAGTAGTAACTTATTGCCACATTATACCACATGCCCCTCCAGTCACATTTACATGTCAGCATAGCTCCCTCGGTTTCCCCAAAAGTCAGCTCCTCCTTCTAAGACTGACACTGTAGCACTCCTCTCACCGCAAACTAACCTTCACTTCTTGGTCTTCCTGTCAGCCACGCCCACTATCACTTCCACAGTGAACTGCTGCTCTATCCCCACACTTGCGCCTATGATGTGTATATAATGATGCACATACTATCATCACATGCATTGTGCGGCCATACCTTGCCACTCAACCATGTGAAAAGAATGCTAAAAAATAATTATTAGACTTCAGAAAACAAAAGAAAACAAAAACAAATTAATAAACATTGAATAAATAAAATATGCTAGGGGTGACTCAGAAATATGTCCGATATTTTGTTTCCTGTGCAGGATGACCCTATAACATCACTCATGGCTTTGCCACTTGTGACGACATAGGGTCAACCTGCACCCCAAAAAAGCAGACATATTTCTGAGGCACCCATGGCATACCTCTTATACAAACCCAGCATAGTCTTGGAGGACTGGAGAAGGGCAGCAGTAGTCCCACTTCACAAAAGTGATAACAATGAGGAGGGGGAAAATTATAGGCCTGTCTGCCTGACATCCATAGTAGGGAAACTGATGGAAACACTATTAAAGGAAAGAATCATGGAACACCTGGAATCCAGTGGACTGCAGGACCAGAAGCAGCATGGCTTTTTGAAGGGGAGGACATGCCAAACAAATCTGACAGATTTTATTTTGTCTGGGTAACCAGTGTATTGGATCAACGTGGGGGGGGGTTGTGGACATGGCCTACTTGGACTTCAGTAAGGCCTTTGACACCATACCACATAGGAGGCTGGTAAACAAGTTGGGTAGCATGGGGGTGGGCAATATGATGGTAACCAGGTAAGAAACTGGTTTGGGAATAGGAGGCAGAGGGTGGAGGTAAAAGGAGTTCACTCTGAGGAGGAGAGAATGATCAGTGGGATACTGCAGGAGTCAGTACTGGGGCAGTCCTCTTTAATGTCTGCCTTGGTGACAGCAAAGGAACTGGAAGGGAAGGTCTGCCTCTTTGCAGATGTCACCAAAATCTGCAACAGGGTGGACACTCTGGAGGGGGGTGCAAAGGATGGAAAAAGACTTAAAATGACTGAAGGAGTGGTCAAAAGTTTGGCAGTTAAAATTTAAGGCGTAAAAGTACAAAACATTGCTATTGGGTCACAGAAGTCAGGTGATGCAATACAAAATGGGGGCAGTGACACTACCAGCGATTAATCAGGAAAAAGACCTGGGGGTAATCGTATTGGATGATCTGAAGGTGGCCAGAAAATGCACCAAAACAATCAGGAGAGCTAGTGAGATGCTGGGATGTCTAGGTAGGGGTATTACCAGCAAGAAGAGGGAAGTGGTGCTGCCACTATATAGGTCTTTAGTAAGACCCCACCTGGAGTACTGTACCCAGTTTTGGAGGTAACATCTCAGAAAAGACATAGACAGGATAGAGGCCATCCAATAGAGGGCTACCAAGATGATACAGGGTCTACATCAAATGTACTATGAGGAGAGGCTAAAGGAATTAAACATATACACCATGGGGGAGAGGAGGAAGAGGAGGGAATATGATCGAGACCTTTAAAGGGACACTGTCAACCCCTTAGGCCTCAAAGTGTCCCTAGTTTAAACAAGCATTTGTCAATGCCGAACGTTCGCTTGCAGGTATTTGCAGTGGTGTTTGGCATGTATGGTGCTTTACCCTAATGCCCTGTGCAATTGCTGGTATTTGCACAATAAATTGTCAGCATGATCTTTTTGTTACCCCCATTGTGCGCTACATAGGCGGAAACACGTTTTGGGCAGGATGTGAAAAATGACAGCTGTACTGCTTATGAGGAGGTGTGGTAAAATGCCAATGTTGAAAATCTGGAGTGGAAATATTGAAAATTCGCAAACCTACGAGCGTGCATGGGAACTGTGCAACACACGCTCGTAAAACAGTCATTTTTAGGAATGTTTTCACCAAATTTTCAACATTGCCATTTTAAAACCTGTGCTAATGAACAGTGTCACTGTGATTTTCTTACTGTGTCCCATACATTGATTTCGCACACCGACTGCGCCATTGTGCACTACATGGGGGGGGGAAGACATTTTGGGCAGGATATAAAAAATGACAGCTGTACTGCTCATAAGGAGGTGTGGTAAAATGGCAATGTTGAAAATCTGGAGTGAAAATATTGGAAATTGCAAACTTACGGCGTGTGTAGGAACTGCACTAGCTTGCGTAAAACAGTTATTTGTAGAATTTTTTACCAAATTTTCAACATAGCCATTTAAGATCTCTGCTCATGAACAGTGACACTCAGGATTTTCTTAATGTGTCCCATACACTGAGTTCGCGACACCGACTGTGCCATTGTAGCGCTACATGGGCGGAAACATTTTGGGTAGAGATGTGAAAATGACAGCTGTACTGCTCATGAGGAGGTGTGGTAAAAGGCAATGTTGAAAATCTGGAGAATATTGAAAATTCGCAACGTACGAGAGTGAGGAACTGCACAACGCATGCTCATAAAACAGTCATTTTTAGGAATTTTTTCACCAAATTTTCAACATAGCCATTTTAAGATCTCTGCTCATGAACAGTGACACTGTGATTTTCTTAATTTGTCCCATACATTGATTTCGCAAACCGACTGTGCCATTGTGCGCTACATGAGTGGAAACATGTTTTGGGTGAGATGAAAATGACAGCTGTACAACTCATAAGAAGGTGTGATAAAATGGCAATGTTGAAAATCTGAGTGCAAATATTGAAAATTTGCGAACTTACGAGCCTGTGGTAGGAACTGCAGCGCGCTCGTAAAACAGTCATTTTTGATTTTGGCTGCAAATTCTCAACATGGGGTTTTTGGGACCCCTTCTCATGAATGATGTCACTGTCATGGTGTTATTTGAGGCCAAAGGGTGATTTCGTGCAGTGACTGCGCAGTGCCTGCGAAATCACCCTTGGGCCCGAATAACACCATGACAGTGACATCATTCATGAGAAGGGGTCCCAAAAAACCCATGTTGAAAATTTGGTGCAAAAATTCCAAAAAATGACTGAGATATGCAATAAAGTTGAAACCCCCCTATGTAGCCCATTATACAGCTTACCGGCATTTCCTCAGTTCGCAGTCAGCTTTGAAGAGTGCAGGCGTGTTCCCGGTCCACCGAAGATGGTAGCGGAGTCCGAGAGGTAAGTATGGGGTGGGGGTGTGTGGGGAGGCTTAGTGCGTGAGTGGGTGGGTGCGGGTTATGGGAGGGGTTGGAAGACACGCTGGGGGACCGTTTTGTTTACAGGGAAAAAAAAAAACAAGACTACAAGGGACGTTTGCCATGCAAGTGGGCTCCAGCATGGCAGAAAGATATGGGGGGCCAAGGAGCCAACAGAGGATTGGGCACTTTCGTTTGCAAAACAAATGGTTTGCGGTGGCAGGATGGCTTGAGGGGGGCTCATGGAGCTAACGTAGATTGGGCACCCCATCGGCAAAACAAACAACATTTGCCACACTGGGGTGGGCTCCCAGCATGGCAGGAAAGCTTTGGTGGGGCGGCATGGCCAGCGTCTTGAGGGGGCGTGTGGAGGGACGGTGGCGGCACTCAGTATGGCAACGGTGTTTTCCTTTGAAGCAGAGGACGCGCTGTCATACTGAGCTCCTGCACCCATTGGTGCAGGAACATACGCCTGCTCAAGGGAGCAGTGCATTGGGTGGGAGAGGCACACCTCCAAGTGTGCTACTCTCCCAAAACGTTCCTTGCGCATGCGAGCAAGCGAACGTAAAAACACATTTTATGATTGCCAATATTCTGTAAAGACTGTTGATGTGGCTGGTAGTTTTATTCTGACTCTTTTTCTTTAAAAAAGTGAAAAACAGACTGCCCACCATACTGGTGTTACCACACAAACACAGATTTGTTTACATCCCTTGATCAGCTCCAATAGCATCTTTCCAGGACTCGGGAACACTCACAACACAGTCTAGCCCCTCATGATGCAGTGAGAGTTTAAGAGGCTACTGCCTCATGAGTGACTGCACTGTTTGGGGGTGTTTCTAATGCTCATGAAGTATGCAGTAAGAACAGATCCATTATTGTAAACAAAACAAGGTTGTTTTTAAATATACATTAGCATGCATTTCAGTTCTATTAAAGAAGGAGACAGACAAACAAACAGCAACATTGATGAATTTTAAAGAAGGTAAGTAATCATAAAATGTAGGTTTTTAACTAGAAATAATATGATGAAAAATAGGTTTACAGTGTTCCTTTAAATACTGTACAGTACAAGTCACATTAAACTGTCCCTCCAGCTCATTGCTCTGGTATATTTTTTCCTTTTTGTGATGACAATGCATTGCTAACTCTTAGTTCTACAGCTGCAAATTGTTTTCCAACCACCCTTCAGCTCTAATGCAACTCAATTTCAACTGTCCTCAGCTCCTTTGCAGTGTTGATGCAAAGCATTTTCAATGCAGTGCAGTGCAGTTCTGTACTGTAATCCTTTAGAGCTGCTAGTCTCCGTGCATCACTGCATATCCCTCCATCAGGAACTGTACAATATACTGTAGCAGAGAGTGGTTTTGTTGGTCTCACCTTCATTTTTATTATACAGTAGTTAATAGGGTGAGAATAGGTGCTGAATAAATGTGACACATAAATCTTGACAAGTTCAAAATCCCCATCATTTTGAATCCTGCCTGCAAAAAAAGCACATAATATTATATGCCCATAGTTCTGTATTACATGCCCAAATCCAGAAGAACAATTGCAGAGCTTCTAAATCGGTCTGGGAGACCAGAAGACAAGTACATCCTGCATCGGTCTGGAACTGAAACAAATTTTTTCCCAGACTGAAACAGGAATGTACAGTATAGTAGCCTGAAACAACACTGTGCATTTAATAATATTTCAGTTTCCAACAGTACATCGGTCTACAGTAGCACTGCACAACAATTGCAGAGCATCTAAATCGATCTGAGAGACAAGTAGTAGCTTTGAGTTTGTTGACAGGTACAAAAAAACGCTGACCTCCAAAATCATTATGTGCCTTAGCTTTGAGTTTGCCAATAGGTGTGAAATGCTGACCTCCAAAATCATTACAATTTAACCCTCTGAAATCATTCAGTTTTAAACAACAAATACATGCCTTCGCTTTGAGTTTGCAAGACAAAAGGCAGGTTGTTTGGAGGGATTTTGGAGGTCAGCGTTTCATACAGTACATGTTAGCATTATGTGTAGTCAGGAAATGGTGTGTCAGGAAAAGCAATGTTGGGCATTTGTACCTAATCCTAATGAACAGGGCTGACAGGAATAACAGGGCAGGCTAAAAATTAAAACTGAAATTGCTGAGCAGACTGGCCAAAGCAGGAAAAAAAACATCAGCAAGTGGGGTCCTCAGAAGAGAGGAAAACAACATGGCAGTGGGGTCAGGGTTTCCAGTCTGAATGCAGGATTTCTACTAGGTGACTGCTTCTTTATAAGACTGGGTATAATGGCATGCCATTCAAGTTGTGCTGCACACTGCAGTACTAATTGAACTCCAATTCAGTGATTTAGGATTTTTAATGGGTTGCTTAATGTGTTGTACTGCATTAATAAATGTTTCCAGAGAGCTGCAACGTAATCTGAAACTGAATGGCAGCTAGAAACAAACTATTAGAAAACTTTTATTAATTCATTGCAGTGAGCATTGCACACATTAAGCAATTCACTAAAGAATGCTAAACCAGTGAGTTGGAGGAACAGTTCAATGTGACTTGTGCTGTACCTCATGGGGTGAGTAAGGTGCAACTTGGGAGGTATTTTTCAGAGAAAAGGGTGCTTCAGAACAAGGGGCCCCGATATGATGCTGAAGGTGGATTGCTTTAGGAGATATGTGAGGAAATACTTTTCACAGAATGGGTGGTGGATGGGAGTTCCCAAAGGTGATTCCATTTTGGAGCTCCATCTGGCTCTCCCTAGATCCCCTATTAGGATTGGAACCCTTTTTTACTCCCGAGGTTTGTCTTATTGGCTACCACCCCTTGGAGCTCTTTTGCCCTTGAAGGGCCTACATGTCTCTGATCTCCATTACTGTAAAATTATTAATTTGCCGGTATTGGTTGGATGATGCCCTCCCTTCTTATAAGGAATGGCACAAGGTGATCTTGCTGACAGATTGCCTACAAGCAGAATGGATTCCAATGCTTCAAGACCCACTGGGAACCATTGTATGCCTTGCTGTCAAGCTTGGCTGGTCAACATGTGACCCAAATTGATTTGTCTTTAAGATCACACACCAGTTAATCTTGTCCTGGGTACCGAGAATGCTGAATATTGTTTTTATATTTTTTTTTGTGCCTCTCTGAGGCCGTCTGGTTAGATGGTGTGCTCTGGGAGCAGGGGATGGGGGTTGGGATTTTAGGGTGATGGGGTAGTTTTGTCTGTTAACTGGTTAGCCTTTGTATTTTATTCTTATCTGTTGGTTTATGGTGCTGTCTATATTATTGTATTGGATGAAAATAAATAAAGTTCATTAAATTGAAAGAAAAGAAAGGGTGGTGGATGCTGGAATGGTCTTCCAGTAGAGGGTATAGGAGTGAAGGCAGCGGTGGAATTAAAAAAATGGGATAAGCATAAGGTAGTCATAAAGGATAGGTAAGGAGGTGGCAGAGAAAGTGCCATAGACCTGGAGTGGTCTACAGTGTAAACAATACAACAGAAAAGGGCAGACTGGATAGGCCATGAGGCCCTTATCTGCTGTCTGCATCTATGTTTCTATATATTACCATATTCTTGTGTGAAAATATAAGTCATTAAATACTGTTGTTCTATAGCTAGTTTGGTGATAACAATGTTATCCTCCCAGTTTCTCTCTCATGTAGACATTATTTAACCATTATGATATCTCAAAGATCCAGTTCCACAAAAATGGCTAACTAACTAATTAGCTAACTGGAACAGGGCATGAACGAGCTTGGTACATCCAGCAGACCAGACCTGAGTTTGATTCTCACAACATCCACTTGCATACTGTGTGACTCTGAGCAAGTCACTTAACCACCCAGTGCTCCCAGGTTGCCCCTGAAAACAGGCACTTATGCCTAGTGGGCCTTACCAGGTTACCAAAGACTAAAATAAAAAAAAAGCTAAAAAAATAACTAACTAAATAAATAAAAAGAAAATTACAGTTAAAGGTTTCTGATGTGGTTCAGGGCAGGGTTTTGCAGAAGGATTTCCAACTACAAAAGATATATACCATGAACCACAATATCATCAAAACTCAACCTGCTGATGGACACAGGCATAGCATCCTTCGTGTGCTGTTACCACCTCCCCCACACACACTCACGCACAAACACCTACAGATTAATGAGCATAAGAAGGGTGGCAATGGATGTGGGTTCACGAATATAAGAGTCAGCGCTATTTATTTATTTATTTTATGCAAGCCTGGAGAAAAATGGGGATGGGGCTGGAAGAACAATTATCCTGCACAAGAGATTACACTCACTGGAGTTGCATACAGAGGGCTTGATTTTCAAACTGAAAACTATGATGCATGGTGCCTGCACCAAATGGGTGTGACGCAAGTGGCACCTTGCATCATAATTTGCAGTGATCCCAATTTGCTGGTTGTGGTGCAGCAAAGCCCTCTCTGCACCACCCTTGTGGCAAAAGCACCCATGCACCGGGTGGTGGACAAGTGGAACACCCTGCCAGAGGAAGTGGTGGGGGCTGAAACAATCACGGGATTTAAGAATGCATGGGATAGACATAAAGGAATTCTGGAGGTTCAGGGGTAAGGGGCAACAGACTTCTAGGAAAACATAAACTGAACTTACAAGCTCAAATGGGCAGACTGGGTGGGCCATAGGCTCTTATCTGCCGACACTGTCTATGTATCTATGTAGGTTACAAGGGGACATGCTCCATGGCTTGGCTGCACCATCCCCTTATTTGGGATTTTGTAAGACCTGCCCTGGCTGCAACAGGGGGCTCACATTAGACCAGCCAGGAGGTGGTCTAAGGGCCCTGTGCCACTGCTTGGTAGGGTGGCAAGTGAGCTGTGGGACAGGGAAGGTGTGGAATGGGTTTAACTGGGGCACTGAGGGTGCCATAGGGCATGAGGGGCCATGGCAGCAGGTATATGGAGTGGAAGAGACACCTTGCAATGGTGCCATAGGGCATATTAAACATCTGAGGGTACCAGGTGGGGGGCTGGCATTGCAATCCTAGTATGACATGGCCCCAGATGGAGGCAGCCCTGGCACTAGCCCCACAGGACTGTGGGTTTTGAGGGACAGGTGCCAGAGCTGCTTCCATCTGGGACCATGCCATACTTGATTCATGATGCCAACCCTCTCATCTGGTCCCCTTAGCTGTCTGATACGCCCTATAGCATCTCTTCCAGGTACCTTCTCCGCTCCTTATACCTGACACCATGCATCTCTCATGTCCGACAGCACCCTCAGTGCCCCAGGCCAGGGTCCCCCCCCCCAAACCTCCACATTTCCTGTAGGCTTGCACGGGGAGGGGGGTTGATGGACTCCTCTGTAAAACTCTACAGGTACACACAATATTTGGTGCAGCCTTGTGGCTGCAGCAACTCTTGGGTGTTTGGTGAAGGGTCCCCTAATTTTTCAAAATTGGGTGCAGGGTCCCTGATGCACCCAGAGGTCACCACAACCCTAGATCACTGCAAATTTCAGCAATCTAAGAGTCCTTTGAAAATCAAGCCCAGCAGATCCCTGAGAAACTCTGTTCAGGGACAGGGAAGGGTAGGGAGGGTTGGAGGTAGGAGACAGAGAAGTTCTAAATTTCATTTCTACCAACTGTACAAAAAGTAAAAGTTTCACACTGATTTGTTTTTCTGTTTTGCCAGTGCTCCAATGGATTGCTTTCAATAAGAAAAACAAATACCTTGGATTTTGAGTGTATGCTTCATTACAGATCAATCAGATCTCCACCAAATAATTTAGTCTGTGGCCTGATTCAGTCCATCAACAGTATGTCAGACAAGCAGATTAATGCATTAAGATGCTTTTCGGGAAAAAAAAAAAAAAATCACCACCCTGTTCCCAATTCCTTCCCTCTCCAGACCAAGATTTTGCTAAGTTAATGTCTCCCACTCCTTCTATACCCTGAACTTGTTTTTAGTTTATATGTACTCAGTGGAGCACCAAAGCCAGATCCTAGCATCCCTCAGACAAAGATGATCACACCTGCTTCATAGAGAATGAGAAGCATGCCAGCTACTTTTTACTAACCAAATCTTATCTCGTGAGTCTGTGTCCATCTGCAACTATGTGATTCCTGAGTTTGTGTTTTTTAATAATATGTGCACTAAAAAGGGAAAGAGCTGTTTGTGGTTGTCCAGCAGCACCTTGTCTGAGTTTACACTAATATGTCACATAGTCTACACATTAGCAAATTTCTCATCCCTAATATTGTTGGCAAATTAATTCATTACTCTAATTGCCTCAAAATTCATAGTGATCTAAAATATTCTCTTTGCTTGCATGTGTTCAGTTGTTATAGCTGAAATGTGCCACCAGTTCAGTAAGCTGATCTTCATTATGAAAAAAAAAACAGATTGTTGATCATTTTGAAGGTGTAGTGGTCTGGGAAATACTCTAATTATTTTGATTTGCACAGACATGGGCAGTCACTTGTGGTTTGTTTGCTAGAAAATGCTGCTCTGTTTCCTACTTAGCCATCTGTGGCATGCTATGGGTTATCTGTAACACATGCCTATGTTTAAAAATATGCTACCTCAAAAGAGTGTAGACTGATTTGCAGGGGGTGTCCATCTGTGATAAGTCAGCAAAATGTCATTACATCATAATAAATCATTAGACAACTTTACATGGAAGAGTAGCCCAGTTACTTTCAGTGCAAAACAACAGAGTGCTGATCTAGTTCAATGCGACAGGTTCCTAGCTATTATGCTGAACTCACTGGTTGTAGACTTAAAGATTTAACTTGTTTCAAAACTATTCTATGTTATTATTGTATTTGTTTATTCATTTGTTTGAAATTTCTTTAACCAGAGTTACTAGTTCACTAATCTAGATGGCACAGAAATAATAATGCATACCAAAATAACAGGAGTATAACCTGTCACTCTTTTTTACATTAAAGAGACACTATCAGCATACCTTGGTCAGACATTTATAACTCAGATTGGAATATGATTATCATCCAACAAAGAGGGCTTCAGTTTTGTGCCCACGGTATGGCAGCAATCATCTGTCAAATATATTGGACTTGAAAGATTTCTTTGTCTGGTTGTTTTTCCTTTTTTTTTTCTTTAAATGATACGTTTAATGCAGATACTTACAGTATGGAAAGATTACAATCATTTTGGATAAAATGGGCATTCCAGTCAGCATTTTTTTGGCCTAGGAGGGATGACAGTTCCCCTTTAATAATTCGGATCTCTAGTTAAGAAAAGACTTCATTAGGCCTAGAAGGGGAGATATTGTCCAGTTAATGTCTGGAAACCATTGCAATACTTCTAAAAATGTAACTAAGCAGGAACAGGCTGGAAATATTGACTCAGAGCACAATGATGGGTCTGGGTTTGATCTTGTAATATGAGATGGTCCCTGTGGTCCAGGAATACCTGCAATACTGTTGGAATAGAACCTCATGTCAGTTGGAGTCAAAATGCAGAAATACACAAAGATGAAATGGGTTTGTTCCTTGATTAGGATTCTGATTTTTTTTTATCCCATGGTATACATACTTTCTATGAAATTTTAGTTAATGAAATGTTAGAGGGAGTAAAAGGACTAAAACCAAGTTTGTAAACAGTTACAAAATGACAATGTCTCAGACCCTGGGATGTTCTGGTCCCAAATAATTTCACTATTCAAAGGATGTACTATGTCTGACATCCTTAACATTGCATATAGAGGTAAATACCTTTCTGACCCATTCTGAATTTGCAATTCTTTTAGCAATTCCTTTATAGGCCTTCACAAACAGAAAACAGAAATCTTTTCTACAAGGTACAAATCCCCTATGTTCCTACAAAGTATCTATTCACCCCTGTGTTGACCATCCAGAATTTCATCTCAAACTGGTAACATACAATGGAGTCTCCCAGGATGTAATGCAATACTGCTGAATTCTGCAGTAAAATTATTGAAGGAAACAAGGCCACTTCAATTTAATTTAATCCCTTTTTGTCATGCAGTATCCCATTATACTGTGCTGCATCCTGCTGGGATCTACTGAATAAAGAAACTACTTTACCATCTAACAAGGATAAAACCCAAGATATTATCATGATATGATGTACTTCTGCCCAAACTGCAAAATCTGCCAGCCTCAGTCATTGCAACCCATTTGCAGCTGATCATGTGATGAGCTGGATTTATACAGAGAAAGTGTCAGCATGTTCATTCATTAGAAGGTGACAGAGTATGGAGGAGGGCAGGTTTTGCAGGTCGCCTTGCTTGCACTCTACTACAAAATCAGGTGCTGGGAGGAAGATGAAATAAGAGTGCTGCCAGGGTGGGGGAACAGGTGAAACTTAGGGTTCTTTGTGTTTAGCGCAAATGAGTGCTTGTACCTGATGAAGATGGTGACCAGCCCTGGAGGAGGGTGGGCTGTGCCTGTAACCCAGTGTTGGACAAAACAGTTTAATATTACAATATTGTGAGTGCTGTGGGGAGGAGGGTGGGAGTGAGGCACAGACAGTGGGTGTGGTGACAGGTAACTGTGTCAGAGTGAGAACTGGAGGGTGGGACATTAAAAAAAACTCTTTTTTAAGGTTTTTTTTTTATTTTACTAGGAACAAATACCTGTAGTAGTTCACAAATGTGAGTAGCCCCCTATTCAGGAAGGGATCCTAAATATTTTGGAGCCCTACTGTCATAGTATTCGAGAAATTCTGTTCAGCCATTGCACACCCCTAGTCCTATCCTCTCTTAAGCACATTTCAGAAATTGTCCACCAAGAGTCAATCCTAGGCCATCTATTGTTCTCCATCGTTATTAATAACATGACTGAAAACTGTGGTGGGAATAGGTGTTTTTCCCTATGCCGATAATAGAGTACTTTACCTAAGTACTGATAAAATACATTCCAGGAAATTATTTTTTTCAACTTTGAGTGCTTTTCCAATAATAAGCTTGTTCTGAACTAAATAAAAAACATAACTGTCATGCTGTTTGACACCAAACAGAAGGTCCTGCAAAATAATGGGTCTTTCAGAGGGGACATGTGTAGTTACTTTATTTATTTATTTAACATTTGATAACTGGGAAAGGCACAGTGAGCTGAGGCTCATTTCCAGCTGTGGCCTGGAGGCAGGAGGTATAAAAGACAACAAAGGTTACAACAATGTACATACAGAAAATTAAAATACAAAATAAACAAATATTGTCATTCTTGCAGACTAGGTTTCAATGGCAATTATCGTATGAGAAGAAATGAATAATGGGAGACAGAAAGGAGATATACATACATATATATATATATATATATATATATATATATATAAGGGCAAAAAACTCCATTTAATGCATCAGTTAGGGTTGTTCCACAGTGACAAAAGTGAGGAAATTTGGTGTTAGGGTTTGAAAACCCTTGGACCCAGCCACCCCAACTGGCATTGGGGTGTGCATTGGGGTCATCGGCCCTAACTCTCACCCCATCACATGTGTAAAGAAGCAGAGGTATAGGAGAATGGGGTGAGAGTTAGGACCGAACACGCCAATGCGAACCCCAATGCCGGTTGAGGGGTGGTCTGGGGGGGGCCCAAGGGGGGTTTTCAACCCTAACACTGAATTTCCTCACTTTTGTCACTGTGGAACAAACCTAACTGATGCATTAAATGGAATTTTTGCCTCTAATTTCCTTCTTTTTGAGAATGATAATGAGAAATTGTGAATGGACAGGGCGTAAGTGGAGCTGCAGTCTTTAATTTGGCTGGCCCCGCCCACGTGATGTCTTGTCACATAGTAACATTGTGCCTGCAAACGCAAATTGTAATGCGCATGGTGACGCAAAGCAAAACAGAAAGAGAAACAGTACTGTAGACAGAAATGTTAAAAACAACAGAAACACAACCGCAAATGAAAACGCAAAGGGTAACGCACATGGTGGGGTAAACATGAACGATAAGTGAAACGGGTACGGAACCGCAAGCAAAAATGGTAATGGTAACAGTAATGTAAGTGCACAGGCTGGTTTTCCCCAAAAGCTGTATAGAGAAAGACAGTAAGTAGAAAGAATGTATGCAAAATAATGACTCTCGGAACACAAAACTCAGGAGTTGGAATAGTAAATTGCTTATATCTTAGTAACCGTATGACATAGAAAAAAAATTTAAAAGTCATATGTATTATCACTTTCCTGGCTAGTTTTATATTTAGTATCCACATGGGGGCTAAGGATTTTTCAACAAAAACTCCGTATCTCGCACCGTTTTCGAGATACGGACCCTCAAAGGCGCGGTGAACGCCGTAATGTTATCCTATGGGAAAAAAACAGAGGTTTGGAGTGCCATAACTTTGCCTCCCTGTATTATTTTTTAACCAAGCTACTGAAAGGCACATCTGTGGGATGTTGGCTGTATCCCCTGCAAATTTCAGCCCAAATGACCAAACCGTTATTTTGCAGCAGGGCACTAAACGATTGCTGCAATGCGTCAGCTGCCGTAATGTTATCCTATGGGAAAAAGCATCAACTTTGGAGTGCTGTAATTTTTCCATCATGTAATATTTTTTCAACACAACACTGAAAGGCACATCTGTGAGATATCGGCTGTGTTCCCTCCACATTTCAGCCCAAAATTCCAAACCGTTCTTTTGCAGCAGGGTGTCAAAGAATTGCTGTCATCTCCCCACAGCCTAGAAAAGTACTGGCGCAATTTGCGAAAGCTTTCACAAAAATTTGCGACACTTTCGTGAGCACGAAATTACTTTGTGAAATTACTTTTTCCAGAAATTTGAAAAACATATTTCTGGGGTGTTTTACCCAAAAATAAAGACATGGCTAGCATCCTCAGGCTCCGACTAGGTGAATACAAAAAGAATTAGGTTGCTAAAGGGTCTCAATTTTAAATGCCAAGCATTTTTCTGATCACTAACTGAAAACAAAATGGTGGATTTGCAAAAGTAAGAGGGCCATTTGCGAAAGTAAAAAATGCATTTGTGACACTGTCGAACTTTTTTTAACTTTTCCCATTGACTTATAATGGGAAATTGTTTTTTGAATAACTTTTGAACCGTTTAATATTTTTTCATGAAATCTTTGAAAGGCACATCAGGGACCCTGGCCACACATTTCCTGAGGACTTCAGGCTGGTCGCTCAAACCGTGCAACCTGTAGGCGAGACCGTAGAATTCCAGAAAAAGCGTAAACGCACACGCCGATCATGCTTAATAACTCTGCAGCCGTGTATCTGACTGGTACAAAACTTGGCAGATCCCAAGGTGTATGGGTCTTGATCAAGTATTCCAAATTTCAGGCAAATCTGTCAAATGGTTGCAAAGTTATTAAGGTGCACAATTTTGGGTTTATCATGTAAATCGCTCCTCAACCCTAACTATATATGGTAGCACTACCGTGCTACCATAATGTATATATATACATATACATATTTATACAATAGGGGTGAGTGATAAGTGAGTGAGATAAAACAGTGCATTACCCACTGCAGCGTGATATTTTTACCCTCTGCTCTACTCTGATGATTTCAGCCATTTATACACACAGGTCACACAAAGGTCACTGATGTCATCACTCTAGGCAGCTTTCCCCTCAGCATGCAAGAAACACCTGTGCTGTTACCATAGACACAAATGCAGAACTACGTGAGAGGTCTTACTGCTGCCTGCAGCTAATTCAGCATTACAAAACACACCTATTCCCCACTCTAACTTCCAGCTCATTACTGTGATACTCTCAGCTTGACTGCAGCCAGAATTCTAAAGAGCATAGCTTCACAGAACAGTCTGTTCTTCACTGCTGCCTGCAGCTAACTCAATTACCACTGAAACACACTTTCACTTGTTCCCTCAAACTCTGACTGTCAGCCCATTACAATTACTGTGATACTCTCAGCTTGACTGCAGTCAGAATTCTAAAAGAGCACAGCTTCACAGAACACTCTGTTCCTCACTGCTGCCTGCAGCCAATTCAATTACCACTAAAAACAGTCTCAGCTGTTCTGACACTCTGACTGTCACCCCATTACCATTACTGTGATACTCTCAGCTTGACTGCACCCAGACTTGTAAAAAATACAGCTTCACAAAAGTCTGTTTCTCACTCCTACCTAAAACTAACTCATTTAGCATTGCAAAACACACTCACTTGTTTCCCACAGTTTGTAACACTGCCAGCCCATTCAGAAACACTCACACACAGAATGAGCAAACATAAAAACAGGAACAGAACACAAGGCAACTTAACAATACTTCTGAAACTCCTGGCCGTATGGTATAAATGGAATACATGATGTGCAGATCATGTGCCAGGGCAAATAGTGTCACTCCTGCATCATGAGCTCTGCATATCTCACTCTGTAGGAGTGACAATATTTGCCATAGCACACAATCTGCACATCATGTATTCGATATATACAATAGGCCAAGATTTTCAGAAGCTTTGTTATGCTGTCTTGTGTTCTGTTCCTGTTTACGTGTTTGCTCATTTTGTATGTGAGTTTTTCTGAATGGGCTGCCAGTGTTATAAACTCTGGGAGACAGATGAGTGTGTTTTGCAATGCTAAATTAGTTAGTTTTAGGTAGGAGTGAGAGACATACTTTTGTGAAGCTGTATTCTTTAGAAGTCTGACTGCAGTCACGCTGACAGCATCTCAGTAATTGTAATGGGATGAGAGGCAGAGTGTCAGAACAGCTGATACTGCTTTTAGTGGTAATTGAGTTAGCTGCAGGCAGCAGTGATGAAAAGTGTTCTGTAAAATTGTGCTCTTTTTTATTTATTTTTATTTTTTTATTTTATTTTAACATCAGTTTGACAACCTTTGAGCCGGAGGCTCATTTACAAAGGTACCTCGTCACAAGGAGGACAATGACATACGTACATGAGACAACCGCAGATCAGCAATACAGTTCAACAATAAGGCACAGTCAAGGTTACAAGTATTGAGGGACATAAACACTGTTAACAGCAAATTAAGATAAGCGATTAGGTGGTAGGGTAGTAGAGTTGAAAAGAAGCCCTGCAGGGGGACAGTGGGCTGAAATAAGGAGAAGTGCAGCTCAGTGAGCTTTGTCAAAGGGAGGGGGGTTGGGGAGGTCAGGGGCAGTGGCAGGAGTGTGAGTTGAGCAAGTGATTTCTGAGGCTGTGTTTAAAACATGTAAGTGAGGGAGCTGTGCTCTTTAGGATTATGGCTGCAGTCAAGCTGAGAGTATCACAGTAATTGTAATGGGCTGAGAGTCAGAGTTTGAGGAACAAGTGAAAGTGTGTTTCAGTGGTAACTGAGTTAGCTGTAGGCAGCAGTGAGGAATAGACTGTTCTGTGAACCTATGCTCTTTAGAATTCTGGCCGCAGTCACGCTGAGAGTATCACAGTAATAAGCTAGAAGTTAGAGTGGGGAATAGCTGTGTTTTGTAATGCTAACTGAGTTAGCTGTAGGCAGTAGTGAGCCCTCTCATGTAGTTCTGCATTTGTGTCTATGGTAACAGCACAGGTGTTTCTTGCATGCTGAGGGGGAAGCTGCCTAGTGTAATGATATCAGTGACCTTTGTGTGTAAATGGCTGATATCATCACAGTAGAGCAGAGGGTAAAAACATCACACTGCGATGGATGATGCACTGTTTTATCTCACTCATTTATTACTCAACTCTATTGTGTGTGTGTGTGTGTGTGTGTGTATATATATATATATATATATATATATATGGCAAAAAACTCCATTTAATGCATTAGTTAGGGTTGTTCACAGTGACAAAATTCAGTGTTAGGTTGAAAGCCCGCTGGACCCCCTGCCCAAACCCCAACTGGCATCAGGTGCATGTTGGGTTACTGGTACAACTCTCACCCCATCAGATGTGAAGAAGCAGAGGTATAGGACAATGGGGTGAGAGTTAGACTGACAACCCCAACGTGCACCCTGATGCTGGTTGGGGGTGTGGGAAGGGGGGTCCAAGGGGGGGCTTTCAACCCTAACACCGAATTTCCTCACTTTTGTCGCTGTGGAACAACTCTAACTAATGCATTAAATGGAATTTTTGGCTCTAATTTCCCTTCTTTTTGAGAAGGATAATGAGAAATAGTGAATGTAATGCGATGGTGGAAGCACAGGGACCTTCAGACCCCACGCTTTCGCCACGTAAAGTCTTGTCACTTAGTAACATGGTGCCTGCAAATACAAATGGCAATGCGTATGGTGACGCAAAGCGAAACAGAAAGATAAACAGTACTGTAGATACAACTGGTTAAAATAATGCAAAATCAAGCACAAATGAAAACGCGAAGGGTAAAGCACATGGTGCCGTAGACAGGAACAGTAAGTGAAATGGTTACAGAACTGCTAGCAGAAGCGGTAAGGGTAACAGTAATGGAAACTCACAGACTGGTTTTCCCCAAAAGCTGCATAGAGAAAGACAGTGCGTACAAAGAATGCATGCATAATAATAGGTCTCGGAGCAGAAAATGAGGAGTTGGAATACTAAATTGCTTATATCTCAGGAACCGTACGATGTAGGAAAAAATGTAAAAGTCATATGATTTATGACTTCCCTGGCTAGTTTCGTACTTAGCTCCTGTTAGGGGGCTAAGCATTTTTCTGATGAAAAGTCTGTATCTCGCACCGTTTCCGAGATACGGGCTCTGAAATGCACGGCGAACGCTGTAATGTTATCCTATGAGAAAAAAAGAGGAGTTCAGAGTGCCATAACTTTGCTCCCTGTAATATGTTTTCACCAAACCACTAAAAGGCACATCTGTGGGATGTTGGCTTTCTTCTTTCCAAATTTCAGCCCAGAAGACCAAACTGTTATTTTGCAGCAGGGTGGCAAAGGATTCCTGTAATGCGGCGGACGCCGTAATGTTATCCTATAAGAAAAAGCGTCAAATTTGGAGTGCCGTAACTTTGCTGTCCTGTAATATTTGTTTCACCAAAACACTAAAAGGCACATCTGTGAGATGTTGGCTATGTTCCCTCCAAATTTCAGCCCAAAAGACCAAACCATTCTTTTGCAGCAGCATGGTGAAGAATTGCTGTCATTTTCCCACAGCCTGGAAAAGTACTGTCGAACTTTGTGAAAGCTTTCACAAATTCATTCGACAGTGTCGCAAGTGCGAAAGTACTTTTTCCAGAAATTTGAAAAACCTATTTCTGGGGTGTTTTACCCCAAATAAAGAAATGCCTAGCATCCTCAGGGTCCGACTAGATGAATACAAAAAGAATTAAGTTGCTAAAGGGTCCCAAATTTAAATGCCAAGCATTTTTCTGATGACCAACCGAAAACAAAATGGCGGATCTACAACAGTAAAAGGGCCATTTGCGAAAGTAAAAACTGCAGTTGCGACACTGTCAAACTTTTTGTTAACTTTTCCCATTGACTTATAATGGGAAATTGTCTTTTGAATAACTTATGAACCATTGAATATTGTTTCATGAAATCTTCAAAAGGCACATCGGGGACCCTGGCCCCACGTTCCCTGAAGATTTCGGACTGGTCACACAAACCGTGCGACCTGTAGAGATGAGCAAAGAATTCCAAAAAAGCATAAACGTGTGCACAGATCATGCTTGATAACTCCGCAGCCGTATATCCGAACAGTACAAAAGGTGGCAGATCCCAAGATGTATGGTTCTTGATAGTGTATTCCAAATTTCAGGCAAATCCGTTGAATGGTTGCAAAGTTATTAAGGTGCAAAATTTTAGGTTTAACATGTAAATGGCTCTTCAACCCTAACTATGTAGCACTACCGTACTATCATAACATATATGTATATATTTATATAAAATACAAAATCACACATGCCTCCACAATGCAAAGCATCATGGGCTGCATATGCAAATCACCACAGAATGTTATGCTGGTCCAACTTTAAGCCTTAAGGGTAGCTGGTCCATTCCACTGGGTTGTCAAACAGACGAGGCATACTGATGAGTCCTGGTAGGACGAAACATGTGTCTATGTCTTCTGTTAGCACCCTTTGCAAACTGTGTGAGAGGCCTTTCCGCACCATGCAGTTCTGCTTAAAGTTGGACCAGCATAACATTCTGTGGTGATTTGCATATGCAGCCCATGATGCTTTTGCATTGTGGGGGCATGTGTGATTTGTATTTTCTGAAACTTGGCCTCCCAGCCAAATGCCTCTTTGGGTAACCCTTGCCTCAGTGTTTACACAGAGGTTCTTTGTCTTATATATATATATATATATATATATATATCTCATAGTAGTACAGTAGTGCCACTATAATTAGGGTTGCATAGCCATTTCTATGTTAAACCTCAAGTCTTGCACTTTAATAACATTTTAACCATTTGCCCAATTTACCTAAAATTTGGAATGTGGAAAGATTTCTCATAGATCTCTAGATCTTGAAATTTTCATATCAGTCACATGTATGGTTGTGGAACCATAGCGCACTCAAAAAGTGAAAGTTCCCCAAAGTTGTGAATTCTTTGTCCACCCGTAATGCACTGAAGAATATATTTGAATTGGTTCAAATTGGGTTGTCTTCATGTGTCCTGGGTTGCACTGGTGCCTTTTGAAGATTTGGTGAAAAAATATTGCTCCATTCAAAAGTTAATCCATTTTTTCATGTCCCATTATAGCCTATGGAAAAAAAAAATGATATGTCCACTGCGAAAACAATTGCAATCAAATTTTGTTGTCAAGCTTGCCCCAAAATGTTGTCATGCTGTCACCATCTTGTTTTCAGTTAGTGAAAGAGAAACAACACTGTAATTCAAAAAATACTGCACTTTACAAAATACCAACCATTGTGTTTATCTAATCGGGCCCCAAGGAATATGCACCTGGCATTAGTTTTTCACCAGCTAGTCTGGAAATGTTTTTAAAATGTTTTCTGTTTTTTGATCACGCAAACATTTATGTTGCCGTGCAAATAATCGTGCAAACTCTAAATATGACCGTAATAAAATTTTTATGTGCACGCTAACATTCCCATTATAGAGATAGGAAAATTTTACTATGTGTTGCTTTTTTTGTCATTTGATTGTGGCAAGATGGATAGTGCTAGTGACCTGAAATCTTCAGGGTAGGAAGCCCAAGTGCCTCAGATGTGCTTTTCAGTGGTTTGCTGCAGAAAAATTTAAGAGGCCCATTGTTACACCATTCCAAAGTTCAAAAATTTTCCAATAGGATAACATTGTGGTGGTTGTTTTTTCTGTCCCTTCATTGTGGCAACATGGATTCCGCTATTGGCCTGAACTTTTCAGGATGGAAAGCCATAGTCCCAGAGGTGTGCCTTTTGGTGGTTTGTATTAGAAATATTGAACAGGCCCATAGTTACAGCATTCCAAAGTTCAGAAAATTTCCCATAGGATAACATTGCATCACCAGTGACATCTTTCAGGGACCGTAACTCGAAAATGATTAGAGATATGGACTTTTTGTCACAAAAATTCTTAGTCCTCATGTAGGACTAAGTGCAGAAGTAGGTCAAAAAGCCATGAAAACCATGACATTTTAATTTTTTTCTACCTTGTACGGTTCCTGAGATATGTGGAAATTTCCATTCCAATTGCTCGTTTTCATGTGCGTAGGCCACTATTATGTCCTCAGAGTTAGCAGTCACAGCGCCTTTTGGTGCCTGTATCTCAGAAGCAATGTGAGATGTGGATTCAATCAAACCATGTTTTGAAAACTGCTCACTCTCATGATTACAATGACACTTGAATTTTCTTTCTAGTTGCTACGGTTCCCGAAATATGGGCGAATTACTGTTACAAGGGTTTCTTGCCTTACAGGGCTGCTGTATGGCTCCATACTTATGTGTAAGTGGAAGCGCAGGGCTCAGAGGGTACGTGCTCCCAAAGACACATATCATTATGCACAACTGGGCAGCTTGGTGGGAGCGCAGGACCCAACCAACACATTCCATTAACTACTTACATTACACTTTTAAAAAAAGAAAGGAAATTCTTTGCAAAATTCATTAATGTTAGTTGTTGCTACACTGACAAAGTGTGGGAATTCAACTTTAGGTTTACCACCCCAACACCCAACCCCACGCCCACTCCTTCAAACCCTAACTCTGAATTCCCCAACCCAACCCCCACACACACATATGCAACACACATGTAACACTGTACAACACTATACCACTCCAGCACATCTATGAGCACAATAATCACAACACTGTACTAATTTCACATAACACTATGTAATGAAAATCAAATACAGTATTAGCAACGTTATACTGCCAGCACAGTATAATGACACATTACTGCTGGCATATCTTTCTAATATGATGAGACTTAGTCTGTACACATTTTCAAAATATTGATTAATATGTGTCAAAATCCAACAATTGGGTTACTGCAAGTATTGTCGCTACCACATAGGCATGTGGTAGCAGGAGAGATACACCTGACACTTACACAGTACTTTGGAGATACTGCTCCGGTGGGAATCTACCACCAACACATGTTGTTATACTGATGCGTTACCTGGAAATACTCATTAACAGTATGTTATGGTTACCTTTGCATGTACAACTGTTGCTTTTACATCTTACTTGGAAACTATGCTACAAGACATTACTTGTATTACTACCACTGTTTGTTATTAGGACTGACTGACTGTATCACAAAACAAAATGCAAACATACAATGGCTGTTACTAGGCTCACAGAAACTGCCATGTCTAATATACTGTGTGTGGATAACATACTGTGTGTTTCATCAGCTGTTAACTATTGAAATATGGGCATCTGCACCATGATTGCCCAGCATGTGTGTGTACCCCTAAGCCAGCATGATGGCTACAGAACTCAGACACTTGGTGGACTGTGATGATGTTTGTGTCTTGTGGAATATTTACAGAGTTGTATGTCACTTCTGTTACATGTTTCTGCTTGTCCCTGGCTGCTTGTCTTGTCTTGGCCCTTCCCTTGCTTACATATGTGTGCGTGTGTGTGTGTGTGTGAGTGGAGAGGATGCCTAGTTAGGGTTTTGAGGAGGGGGCGTGGAGTGGGGTGGTGGGGTGGTAAACCTAAAGTTGAATTTCCACACTTTTGCTGGTGTGGAAACAACCCTAACTGATGCACTAACAAAGTTTTTGCAAAGAATATATATATATAGATATATAGATATATATCTATATATATATATATACACATATAGATAGATATATATATATATCTATATATATATATATATAGATATATATATATCTATCTATATTATATATATATATATATATATATATATATATATATGTAGCAACGGTAGTGCTACCATAGTTAGGATTGAGGAGCCATTTGCATGTTAAACCTAAAATTTTGCACCTTGATAACTTTGCAACCGTTCAACGGATTTTTTGGCGGCAATTTGGAATACATGATCAAGAACCATAGCTCTTGGGATCTGCCAACTTTCATACAGTTCGAATATACAGCTATGAAGTTATTAAGCGTGATCTGCGCGCACGTTTACGCTTTTTTGGAATTATTTGCTCGCCTCTAGAGGTCGCACGGTTTGCGTGACCAGTCCGAAATCTTCAGGGAATGTGTGGATAGGGTCCCCAATGTGCCTTTTGAAGATTTCATGAAAAAATATTAAACAGTTCAAAAGTTATTCAAAAAACAAGTTCCCATTATAAGTCAATGGGAAAAGTTAAAAAGTTCGACAGTGTCACAAATGCAGTTTTTACTTTTGCAAATGGCCCTTTTACTGTCACAAATCTGCCATTTTGTTTTCAGTTGGTCATCATAAAAATGCTTGGCATTTAAATTGGGGACCCTCTAGCAACCTAATTCTTTTTGTATTCAATTAGTCAGACCCTGAGGATGCTAGGCATGTCTTTATTTTGGGGTAAAACACCACAGAAATATGTTTTTCAAATTTCTGGAAAAAGTACTTTCGCAAAGTACTTTCACACTTGCAACACTGTTGAATGAATTTGCGAAAGCTTTCACAAAGTTCGACAGTACTTTTCCAGGCTGTGGGAAAATGACAGTAATTCTTTGCCACCCTGCTGCAAAAGAACGGTTTGGTCTTTTGGGCTGAAATTTAGAGGGGAACACTGTCAACATCTCACAGATGTGCCTTTCGGTATTTTGGTGAAAAAATATTATAGGGTGGCAAAGTTATGGCACTCCAAATTTGACACTTTTTCCCTTAGGATAACATTACGGTGTCCGCAGCATTACAGAAATCCTTTGCAGCCCTGCTGCAAAATAACGGCTTGGTCTTTTGGGCTGAAATTTGGACAGAAGAAAGCTAACATCCCACAGATGTGCCTTTTACTGGTTTGGTGAAAAAATATTACAGGGAGACAAAGTTAAGGCACTCCAAACTTCTCTTTTTTCCCATAGGATAACATTATGGCGTTCGACGCACCTTTCAGGGCCTGTGTCTCGGAAACGGTGCGAGATATGGACTTTTCGTTGGAAAATGCTTAGCCCCCTAAAGGGAGCTAAGCATAAAACTAGCCAGAAAAGTCATAAATCATATGACTTTTAAATTTTTTTCTACGTCGTATGGTTCCTGAGATATAAGCAATTTAGTATTCCAATTCCTCATTTTCTGCTCCGAGACCCATTGTTATGCATGCATTCTTTGCACTCATTGTCTTTCTTTATGCAGCTTTTTGGGAAAATCAGCCTGTGTGCTTCCATTACTGTTACCCTTACCACTTCTGCTTGCAGTTCTCTACCCGTTTCTCTTACTGTTCCCATCTACGGCACCATGTGCGTTACTCTTCGCGGTTTTCATTTGCACTTGCGTTTGCATTATTTTAACCATTTGTGTCTACATTACTGTTTATCTTTCTGTTTCAATTTGCGTCACCATGCGCATTACCATTTGTGTTTGCGGGCACCGTGTTACTATGTGACAAGACATCACGTGGTGGGAGCGTGGGGCCCTGCCGCCACATTACATTCAGTATTTCCCATTATCCTTCCCAAAAAGAAGGGAAATTAGAGGCAAAAAACTCCATTTAATGCATTAGTTAGGGTTGTTCCACAGCGACAAAAGTGAGGAAATTCGGTATTAGGGTTGAAAGACCCCCTTGGACCCCCCCACCCACACCCCCAGACAGCATCGAGGTGCAGTTGGGGTTGCCGGTCCCAACTCTCACCCCATTCTCCTATACCTCAGCTTCTTCACACATCTGATGGGGTGAGAGTTAGCCGCGCACTCCAAACGGCACCCTGATGCCGGGTTGGGGTGTGGGTGGAGGGTCTGGGTTTTTCAACCTAACACTCAACTTCACACTTTTGTCACTGTGGAACAACCCTAACTAATGCATTAAACTGAGTTTTTGCCTCTAATATATGTATATATATATATATATATAGAGAGAGAGAGAGAGAAAGAAAGAAAGAGAGAGATTCATTGCAAAACACTCCTTTAATGCATCAGTTAGGGTTAACAGTACAGAGACAAAAGTTTCAAAATGTGCTGTTATGGTTCAAAACCTTAACTCCGCACCCCCCCCCACACACACACGCAAGCAGGGGAAGGGCCAAGGCAACACAATCAATCAGAGACAACCAGCATCAGGTAACAGAAGTAAAGTGCAACTCTCTAAATGTACTGCAAGACACATCCATCATCATGGGTCACCTACTGTATGAGATCTGCCACCATCATAGTGCCTTGGGGGTAGACCCACATGCTGGAAAACCATGGGTGATACCCCACAGTAAGCATTTTTGTGTTACAAACAGTAATAACAATATTTAAGCAGACGCCTATATTTCAATAGTGAAGAAGTGATGAAACACACAGTATGTTATCCACAGATAGTTTCTTGGAACTAAGAGTTACTATAAGCCTATCAATAGTCACTGGATGTTTGTACTTATTTTTCTGATAGAGTGAGTCAGTCCTAATAACAAACAATAGTAATAATAAAAGTAATTATTTGTAGTATAGTGTATAATTAACTTGTGAAAGCAACAGTTGCAACATCAAAAGTGAACAATAACATGCTGCTAATGAGTATTTCCAGGTAATGCAGCAGTATAACAACATGTGATGGTACTAGTTTCATACCTGATTAGTATCTTAAAAGAACTATGTGTCATCTGTATCTGTCCTGCTACCACTTGCCCAATTGGTAGCAGCTTTACCTGCAGCAACCCAATTGTTGAACAGCAACACATGAAAGTCAATATTTGAAAATGTGTACAGACTAAGTCTCATTGCATGAAGAAGATATGCCAGCAATAATGTGTCATCATACTGTGCTCGCACTATATAGTCGATGATACTATATTTGTTTTTTATTACATAGTGCCATGTGAAATAAGTACAGTGTTGTGATTATTGTGGTTGCAGATGTGTTGGACTGGTATAGTGTCTTACAATCTTGCATGTGTCTTGCATGTGTGTGTGTGAGGGGTGGGGGTGGGGGTGGGGAATGCGGAGTAAGGGTTTTAACCCTAACAGCACAGTTCTGAAGTTTTGTCGCTGTACTAATAACCCTAACTAATGTTTTAATGGAGTTTTTTGCAATTCATTTTCCTTCTTTTTGAGAAAGTGTAATGTGAGTGGTATGTGCTAGTTTCCCCAATGTTTAAAATGGCATTTCTGGGGGGGGAGGGGGTTTAGACCCGACTAGGTAAACCCAGCAGTTAGTGTTTACCTGGAGGGTCCCAAATTTAAACAACAGGCATTTTTCTCTCTCACTAACTGGAAACAAGTTGGCCGAAGTGTGAAAGTAAAAGGGCAATTTGCGAACATAAAAGTGCATTTGTCAAACTTTTGTGACACACATATATTTTCCCCCATTGACTATAATGAGAAATTTGTTTTTGAATAGCTTTTGAACGGTTTAATATTTTTACACCAAATCTTTGAAAGGCACATTAATGATCCAGACTACATCTTCCCTGAAGATTTCAGACCAAACAGACAAATCATGTGGGCTGTGGGTGCGAGCAATGAAATGGGCAAAAAGTAATTTTTTTGCATTTTTTGTCATTCTGTAGCTCCTCAACTGTACATCCGACCATAACACAACTTGCAAAATCCTGAGATCATTGGTATCAGATCATGCATACAAAATTTCAGGCAAATCCATCATATGGTGGCAAAGTTATTAAGATGCAAAATGTGAGGTATAACATTATAGTGCATACTCAAGTATAATATATATATATATATATATATACTACCGTGCTACCATAGTTAGGGTTGAGTAGCACTGTTAAGGTTAAAGGGTCAAAATCTGCACCTTAATAACTTTGCCACCATTCAATGAATTTGCCTGAAATTTGGTCTGCATGATTGGGCAGGGTAGATCTTGGGATCTGCCAAGTTTTGTACCAGTCGGATATATGGCTGTGGAGTTATTAAGCAACAACCAATTGCACAATTATGCTTTTTGGAAATTTCTTTGCTCTCACCTACATGTCGCACGGTTTGTGTGACCAATCCAAAAACTTCAGGGAACATGCATCCAGGTCCCTGATGTGCCTTTTGAAGATTTCGTGAACAAATATTGAACAGTTCAAAAGTTATTCAAAAAATAAGTTCCCATTATAAGTCAATGGAAAAGTTAACAAAATGTTCGACACTTTCGCAAATGCACTTTTTACTGTCGCAAATGGCCTTAATACTTTTGCAAATCTGTCATTTTTTTTCAGTTGGTGATCAGAAAAATGCTTGGCATTTAAAATTGGGACCATCTAGGGACACAATTCTTTTTGTGTTCACCTAGTTGGAGTCTGAGAATGCTAGCCATGACTTTATTTTGGGGTTACACACCCCAGAAATATGTTTTTCAAAGTTCTGGAAAAAGTACTTTCACAAAGTACTTTCGTGCTCACGACACTTTCGCTACTCTGTGTGAAAGCTTTCACAAATCACGAAAGTACTTTGCAACACTATGGCCAAAATGACAGGAGTTCTTTGCCACCTTGCTACAAAAGAACAGTTAGGTCTTTTGGCTTGAAATTTGGAGGAAATGCAGCCAACATCTCACAGATATGCCTTTTGGTGGTTTGGTGAAAATATATTGCATGGCTGAAAAGTTATGGTACCCCAAAGTTGGCATTTTTTTCCACAGACTAACATGGTGGCGTACACCGCACCTTTCGAGGCTCGTATCTCGAAAACGATGCAAGATACATATTTTTTTGCAAGTTGCATAGCCCAGTGGGCTATGTAACAACACAATCCTAGCCAGGAAAATCATGATTTTTGTGAAATTTCAATTTTTTTTCTACGTCATGCGGTTGCTGAGATATAAGCAATTAAGTACTTCCAATGCTCGTTTTCAGCTTTGATGCCCATTACAATGCATGCATTCTTTGTACACACTGTGTTCCTCTATGCACCTGTTTGGCAAAAACAGGGTATGCGCTTCCGTTAGCTGTTGCAGTTACTGTTTCAACTTGCATTTCTGTCCCCATTTGCTTTTACATTCCCGTGTATGCCAATGTGTGCGTTACCCTTTGCGTTGTCATTTGTGCTTGCATTTTCATTACTGTTACCATTTGCATTTACACTACTGTTTCTGTTTGATTTTTGTTTGCATCACCGTGCGCATTGCCATTTCTGTTTAAGGCAGCCCTTTCATTTGCATTTCCATTTTTCTTTCGTTTTGCGTCTTCCTTTCTGTTACTGTTACCATGTACATTTGCAATTTCTTTACTGTGCCCGTGCACATTACAGTTTGCATTTCCATATGCACTTGCATTTCCTTTTGCATTTCTGTTTGCTTTGCTGTTATTGTTGCTGTTACCATTACCATTTGTGTTTACAATTGAGGTACAGTGCCTGTGCGCATTTCAGTTTGTGTTTCCATATGTGCTTCTGTTCCTGTTTCCATTTCTGTTTCCTTTGGTGTTATTCTTCCTATTGTTTTTACCATTTGCATTTACAATTCTGATACTGTGCCTGTGCGCATTACGGTTTGCGTTTATGTGTGCACTTGCGTTCGCATTTCCGTTTCTATTCCCCTTCGCATTATTTTTGCTGTGACACTTAACATTTCCATTTTAAATACCACTGCCATCACTGTTCACATTACCAGTTGCATTTTCATACATGCTACAATGTCCATTTGCGTCACTGTTCGCTTCAGCGTTATTTTGCGCTTGCGTTTCTATTAACGTTTCCGTTACCATTTACGTTTGCATTATCATGTGCACAACTGTTGGTGCTTCTGTTTGCATTTCTGTTCCTGTTATATGTCACAAGACATCACGTGGTGGTAGCGTGGGGGGGCCCAAGGGGCCTCGCACTCCTGCTGCCGCATTACATTCACTATTTCTTGTCATCATTCTGAAAAAGAAGAGAAATTAGATGCAAAAAACTCCATTTAATGCATCAGTTAGGGTAGTTCAACAGTGACAAAAGTGAGGAAATTTGGTATTGGGGTTGAAAACCCCCCTTGGATCCCCCACAGCCCACCCCCAACTGGCATCATGGTGCACCATGGGGTTGTCGGTCCTAACTCTCACCCCATTTTCCTACACCTCAGATTGTTTACACATGTGATGGGTTGTGAATTAGGGCCAATGACCCCATGGCGCACCACAATGCCAGTTGGGGGGGTGGGCTGTGGGGGGTCCAAGGGGGGTTTTCAACCCTAACACCAAATTTCCTCACTTTTGTCACTGTGGAACAACCATAACTGATGCATTAAATTGAGTTTTTTTTGCCTGTGTGTGTATACATGGATCTGAATGAAAAAATGGCATGCATAATCTCTAGGTGTAGGTACCATGCTCTGCCAAATTTCATGTGAATCTGTCAAGTGGTTTCAGAGATATAGAGTGTTGAAATATCAGAAAAATTAAGGTTTTTTTTTGACATTTCTTTGCTCACCTGTATGTCAGAAATGGCTTTGTGTTGTGGGCTGAAATTTTCAGGGTAGAAAGCCTTTGGGTCACAGATGTGCCTTTTGAAGATTTGGCAAAAAAAATATTAATCTATTCAAAAGTTATGAACGTTTTTATTTTCCCATTATTTCCTATGGGAAAGTTATGTGTTTAGCATGCTACTCAGATTTTCGCACATATTGCCAATGTCAATAATGATACTTTCACACACATGATAGATTTTTGCACACTTTGAGGGTTAATAACTTTGGAACTGTTTAATAGTTTGCACAATATTTAGCGTGCATACTCTCTAGGTACAGCTCTCTTTACCTGTCAAGCTGGTGGTAATCATATCAATGGTTTGATAGATATAAAGTGTTGAAAAACAGAAAAATCGTCAGCATACTTGGGGTGAAAGTGCACACCTATGTTATAGTTCACTTCAAAGGTTAATAACTTTGGTGTGGTTATAAAGCATTACGCAACATTCAGTATACATATTCTCTAGGTATATATCTCTTGTTCTACTAAATTTAGTGGGAATTAAGTGATTGGTTTGTGGGATATAAAGTGCTGAAACAACACAAAAATCATCAGTATAAGGAGATTTTTGCAAAGGAGTGTTCATTGGGGTCGTCACACCTAACTCTCACACCATTCTCCTATACTAAAACACTTCAACTTACTTACAAATGGAATGGGGTGAGAGTTAGGCCAATGGCCAAATGAACTCCCCAATGTCTGTTGTTGTGTAGAGGGTGGTGGGTGGTAGGGTAGGGGGTACTGGGGTTAGTAACTCTAATATTAAATTTCTATACTTTTGTTGCTGTGGAAACAACCCTAACTGATGGATTAACAGTTTTTTGCAAATAACATATATATATATATATATATATATATATATAGTAACTTTGCAACTGTTCAATGGGTTTGCCTGAAATTTGGAATACATTTTCAAAAACCACACATCTTGGGATCTGCCAACTTTTGTACTGTTCAGATATACGGCTGCTGAGTTATTAAGCATGATCTGCACACGCATTTACACTTTTTTGAAATTCTTTGCTGGTCTCTACAGGTCGCATGGTTTTCGTGACCAGTGTGAAGACTTCAGGGAACGTGTGGATGGGATCCCCAATGTGCCTTTTGAAGATTTCGTGAAAAAATATTAAATGGTTCAAAAGTTATTCAAAAAACAATTTCCCATTATACGTCAATGGGAAAAGTTAAATAGTTTGACAGTGTCGCAAATGCAGTTTTTACTTTTGCAAATTGCCCTTTTACTGTCGCAAATCTGTCATTTTGTTTTCAGTTGGTCATCAGAAAAATGCTTGGCAGTTAAATTTGGGACCCTCATTCAACCTAATTATTTTGTATTCACCTAGTCGGACCCTAAGGATGCTAGGCATGTCTTTATTTTGGGGTAAAACACCACAGAAATATGTTTTTAAAATTTCTGGAAAAAGTAGTTTCGCACTTTCGACACTGTTGAATGAATTTGTAAAAGCTTTCGCAAAGTTCGATAATACTTTTCCAGGTTGTGGGAAAATGACAGCAATTCTTTGCCACCCTGCTGCAAAAGAACGGTTTGGTCTTTTGGGCTGAAATTTGGAGGGAATGCAGCCAATATCTCACAGATGTGTGTTTCAGTGTTTTGGTGAAAACATATTACAGGGTGGCAAAGTTATGGCACTCCAAAGTTGATACTTTTTCCCATAGGATAACATTACTGAGTATGCCGCATTACAGGAATCTTTGCTGCCCTGCCGCAAAATAACGGTTTGGTCTTTTGGGCTGAAATTTGGAGAAAAGAAAGCCAACATCCCACAGATGTTCCTTTTACTGGTTTGGTGAAAAAATATTACAGGGAAACAAAGTTATGGCACTCTGAACTTCTCTTTTTTCCCTTAGGATAACATTACAGCGTTTGCCATGCATTTCAGGGCCTGTATCTCGGAAACGGTGCGAGATATGGACTTTTTGTGAGAAAAATGCTTACAAAACTAGCCAGGAAAGTCATAAATCATATGACTTTTAAATTGTTTTTCTACATCGTACGGTTCCTGAGATATAAGCAATTTAGTATTCCAACTCCTCATTTTCTCCTCCAAGACCCATTGTTATGCATACATTCTTTGTACTCACTGTCTTTCTCTATGCAGCTTTTGGGGAAAACCTGCCTGTGCACCTACATTACTGTTACCCTTACCACTTCTGCTTGCAGTTCTGTACCCATTTCACTTACTGTTCCCGTCTATGGCACCATGTGCGTTACTCTTCGCATTTTCATTTGCACTTGTGTTTGCATTATTTTAACCATTTGTGTCTACAGTACTGTTTATCTTTCTGTTTCACTTTGTGTCACCATGCGCATTACCATTTACGTTTGTGGGCACCGTGTTACTATGTGACAAGACATCACATGGGGAGCAGGGGCCCAAAGGCCCCACTCCCACCACTGCATTACATTCACTATTTCTCATTATCCTTCTCAAAAGAAGGGAAATTAGAGGAAAAACTCCATTTAATGCATTAGTTAGAGTTGTTTCCACAGCAACAAAGTGAGGAAGTCGGTGTTAGGGTTGAAGCCCCCTTGAACCCCCACTCTGACCTTCAACCAGCATCGGGTGCGCATTGGTGTGTCGGTCCTAACTCTCACCCCATTCTCCTGTACCTCTCTCTGCTTCTTCACATCTGATGGGGTGAGAGTTAGGGCTGGCAACCCCAACGCGCACCCCAATGCCAGTTGGGGGTGTGGGCAGGGGTCCAAGGGGGCCTTCAACCCAAATTTACTTGCTTTTGTCGCTGTGGAACAACCCTAACTAAAGCATCAAATAGAGTTTTTTTGCCATATATATATATGTGTGTGTGTATTCATGGCAAAAAACTCTGTTAATGCATCAGTTAGGGTTGTTCCACAGTGACAAAAGCAGGGAAATTTGGTGCTAGGGTTCAAAACCATAACTGCACATTTCCCCACCACCACCAATACACACTCACATACATGCAAGAAGGGTAAGGACCAAGGCAACAAAACCAATCACACACAACCAGCATGAGGTGTATACCTGTGTTGCTGTAGCAAGTAGGGAAAAACTCCAACTGTAGACATCATACTGTATTTCCAAACTTGTTCCACGAGGTTAGTTCATCTAAAGGTGAACCAAGCTGCCACTAGCAAAAACGGTGTACCTCGCTTCGTTTTTGACACATGGTGGCGAAAGGCATCATGGGCTCCACATTGTAAGTCTATGGAAAATTGCTCAATTACAGAACAGTGTAACTTTGTCATCCTTAACTATTTTGACACCAAAACAGCAAAAAGCACATCTGTGGGCCCATGGCTTTCCATCCTGCAAATTTCAGCCCAAAGAACCCAGCCATTTGTTTGCAGGAGGATGGCAAAGATGTGCAGTTCTCAGGTACACATTCACAAAATACTGTCACAAACATGAAAGTGTCATAAATGCATAGCACAACACTTTCACATTTGTGAAAGTATTTTCAGGGAATGTCCAAAATCCTTTTTTGGGGCTTGTAACCCCCAAAATAGCATATGTGTAGTCTGTGTTACGTGTAGGTGACAAAGTGGGGCCCAAGATGTCCAGTTGTCCATAGTGATCTATGTTTGGTGGAGCGTGGAACATCTAGGATCAGAGTTAGCAGTGATGAACCCATGCCACATGCCAACATCTGCTGGTGTGTGGAAGATGGGAGCATGGGGGTGTGGTTTCATGGTTTACATAGTTCTATGTTATTTCTGTTACCTGCTGCTGGTTGTGTGTGATTGGTTGTGTTGCCTTGGTCCTTCCCCTACTTGCATATTTGTGTGCATGTGGTGGTGGGGGTTGGGGAAATGCTCAGTTAGAGTTTTGAACCCTAAAACCTAATTTCCCTGCTTTTGTCACTGTGGAACAACCCTAACTGATGCATTAACACAGTTTTTTGCATGAATTTCCCTTCTTTTTGAGAATGTGCAATATAAAAAGTGAATGGTATGTGGTGGTAGGAGGGCCCCAAGCTCCCACCACACAGCCCATTTTGACATAATAACCATAACAGTAATGCTAACGGTAACAGTAACACTAACGTTAATGCTAAAAGTAATGGTAACAGTAACACAAGCGGAAATGCAAATGCTAATGCTAATGGTAATGCAAATGATAACACAAACACAAATGCTAACACTAACGGTAATGGTAACAGTGAGGCAACAGCACATGCAAATGCAAATGGTAGTGCTAATGGTAACAGTAACCGTGATGTAAATGCAAAGAGAAATGGAAATGGTAATGGTAATGGTAGCAGAGATGCAAACAGAAACGGAAACAGTCACGGTGATGGAAATGCAAATGGTAATGGTAACAGGAATGGCAAAGGAAACGTGAATGGAAAAGCAAATGGTAATGCAAACGGCAATGCAAACACAAATGCTAACGGTAACGATGATGCAAATGCAAATGGTAATGGTAACACCAACACAAACATGGACACAAATGCAAATGCTAATGGTTACAGTAATGCAAAACACAAAAGCCAATAGTAACGCAAACAATACTGAAAATGCAAATGGTAATGGTAACACAAACGGAACTGCAAATGGAAATGGAAATGCAAAAGGTAATGGTAACACCAACTTTGATGCAAAAGGAAACAGTAATGCAAACAGTAACAGAAATGCAAGTGCAAATAGAAATACTAATGGTTACAATAATGGAAATGCAAACGCAAATCATAATGCAAATGATAACAGTAACACACATGCAAGCGCAAATGCAAACAAATCATAATGGTTACGGTAACACAAATGCAGACACTAACGATAACGTGACACAAACACAGATGGTAATGATAACGCCAATACAAATGACATAAATGCTAACAGTTAAGGTAACAGAAATGCAAACACAAATGGAAACACAAACAGTAACGAAAATGCAAAAGGTAATGGTAACGCAAATGAAGCACAAAAGCAAACGCAAACAGTAACAGTAATGCCAACAGTGACGCTACAGGAAACAATAACGCAAACGGTAATGGAAACACAAGTGCAAACATAAACGCAAACACAAATGGTAATACAAATGGTAACAAAAATGCAAACAGTAATGTAAATGAAAGCACAAACACAAACGCAAATGGTAACAGTAAGGCCAACAGTGAAGGTGGCGCAAAAGAAAATGGTAACACAAATGGTAATGGAAACACAAGTGTAAACGCAAATGCTAACAGTTGCAGTAACGGAAACACAAATGCAAATGGTAATGCAAACACAAATGGTAACAGTAATGCAAACACAACCACAAACGGAAACCCAAATGGTAACGCTAACGGTGACGCAGATGATAACGGAAATGCAAGCACAGATGTAAAAGCAAATGGTAACACTAATGCACATGCTGTGAGTGCAAAAAAGGTGCATCAAGAAGCACAGTGAATACAAAGAATGTGGGCATAATAGTGGCCTTCAGACAGGAAAATGAGCACTTGGAATACTAAATTGCTTATATCTCAGGAACCGTATGACATAGAAAAAAAAATAAAAATGTCATATTATTTATTACTTTCCAGGCTAGTTTTTCACTTATCATTTTTGGGATGAAAAGTCAGTATCTCAAACCATTTTCGAGCTAAGGGACGTGAAAGGCGTGGCGGACACCGTAATGTTATCCTATGGGAAAAATTGTCAACTTCAGAGTGCAATAACTTTGTAACCCTGTAATATTTTAGCACCAAACCACCAAAAGGCACATCTGTGGGATCTTGGGTTTCTTTCCAACAATTGCAGCCCAAAAGACCAAATCATTGTTTTGCAGCAGGGTGGCAAAGATTTCCTATTGTTTTGGCCATACTATCGAAAATTACTTTCGAAAATCACAACACTTTCACAAAAAAATCACAAAAGTGTTTAATTTGCGACACTATTTTGTGAAAGTACTTTTTACACAAATTTAAAAAAGATATTTCTGGGGAGTTTAACCCCCCAAAAAGATATAGCTTGCATCCTCAGGACTTGACTAGGTGAACACAACAAGAATTGTGTCCCTAGATGGTCCCAATATTAAACACGAGGCATGTTTCTGAGCTCTAACTGGGAAAAAAATGGCTGACTCATGAAAGTAAAAGAGCCATTTGTGACAGTAAAAACTGCATTTGCGAAAGTGTCTCATTTGTTGTTAACTTTTCCCATAGACTATAATGGGATTCAGATTTTTTTGAATAACTTTTGAATTGCTTAATATTTTTTCATGAAATCTTTGAAAGACACATTGGAGACCCTGGCTGCATGTTTCCTGAAGTTTTCGGACCAAATGCACAAACCATGCAGGCTGTAGGTGCAAGCAAAGAAATGCACACAAAGTCCTTTTTTTTGCATTTTTTTGGTGTTCTGCAGCTTCGCAACTGTACATATGATCATAATGCAGCTTGCCAGAACCAGAAATCTATGGTGCCAGACCACGCATTCCAAACTTCAGGCAAATCCGTCATACAGTTGCAAAGTTATTAAGGTGCACAATTTGAGATTTACCCTTAAACGGGGCACTCAACCCTAACTATAGTGGCACTTCCATGCCATTATAATGCATGTATATTCCTGGCAAAAAACTCAGTTTAATGCATCAGTTAGGGTTGTTCCACAGCAACAAAAGTGGTGTTAGGTTTACCATCCATTGCCCTCATGCCCACCCTGCCCCCACCAACAGGCATTGAGGTGTGTGTTGGAGTCATTGGCTCTAACTTTCACCACATTCCATGTGTAAGGAAGCTGAGGTGGTGCAGTTTTGGAGAATGGGGTGAGAGTTAGGCCCAATGACCCCAACATACACCCTGATGTCTGTTGATGGGGCAGGGTGGGGGGTGGAGAGCAAAGGGTGGTAACCCTAACACCGAATTTCCTCACTTTTGTCACTGTGGAACAACCCTAACTGATGCATTAAATGGATTTTTTTTGCCATGAATTTCCCTTCTTTTTGAGACTGTGCAAAATAAATAGTGAATGGAATGTGGTGGTGGGAGTATGAGGTCCTTCCAGCTCCACACTCCTAGCATCCTGCCCACGTCTGTGTTACAGCCATGACAGTAACAGTAATGCGAACAGTAACGGTAACAGTGAGTGAAATGCAAATGCTGATGGTAACTGTTACAGCAACATAAATGTTAATGCAAATGCCAGTGGTAACTGTTTCGGGTAACACAAATGGAAATGCAAATGCTATTGGTAATGCAACTGTTATCACAAATGCAAATGGTAATGGTAACAGTGATGCAAATGAAAATGTGAAACAATGGTAATGTTAATGATAATGTAATTGCAAACGCTAACAGTCATAGTGACAATGATGCAAACATAAATAGAAACACAAATGGTAACAGAAACGCAAGTGCAAAATGTAACACAAAAGGTGAGAGAAACACAAACGGAAACACAAACGGAAATGGTAACAGCAAGCTAATGCGAGGCAACAGTAGCAAAAAGTCTGTATCTCACTTTGTTTCTGAGATAACGGCACTAAGGCTGACAAGAACCAAACCACTGAGGGACATCTATGTACCACTAGCGCTACCTATGCAATAAATTTCAAGCCACTAACACCATGCATAACATTATGCACAAAACATTACCTGTGTCACGCAGTATCTCTGCAGCAAATTATTTTCCCAACATGTAAATAGTATAATTCACATCTCCAGGACATCCATTCAATCCACCTGTCTCTGCACTAGACAAACCCTCTCAGCCTGAGATGCCCCAACTAACTGAGATGCTACCTAAACAGTACGACTTGGGCAGAGCACAACTGTGCTCATACTCCTCCTGTTCTCACAGCATACATAAAAATGGACCACTTAGGCCCACTGGCAAAACAGGGTGAGCACTGTAACTGTGGACTCCTTTCTCTCGCACTGGACCCACTATATCCCAACTGTGACTCCTCCTTATTCTAACTGCTAGCCTTACAACTTGCTGCCAGGAACGTTGAATTCACACTGCACTTCTTCCTACTGACTGCAATGTTTAATACTGTATTGTAATACCTGTTTTTGGAATTGTTGTCTTACAATGTCCCTGTGTTCTGGTCACTTTATATTAACTCTTTACTACTATTTGCCTGATGAAATCTGATGCTTGTAAAGTCCCTGTTGTGCTAATTCTATGTAATGTAATCCTTCACTTGTATTTGCCTGATGTTCACGTATGTACCTTGTAATGTACCTTGTAATCTCCCGGGTCGCACCTGAAAACAGGCATTTGGCTCTCTAGTGTGCTTACACGGTTAACAAAAGCAAATACATAAATAAATAAACACCCTCCAAATTTCATGTTAAAAGACTAAACCATTCAAGAGATATTCATTTTAAAGTCTGTTCACCTTTAAGAAGTCTTCCACCACAAAATGGCGGAACTCACGGCCGAAAATGTGCCAAAATGGTGGACCTGGCAGTCAAAAAATCTTTAACTGCATGGGGTGCCAACTTCAAATGGCAATAACTTTGGAATGAAACAACATTTTTTCACCAAATAAAAACTGGCATGTTCCTTGAAGAAAGGGCTTTCAACATGTTAGGTTTCAGACCAGTAGCTTTGCTATGTGCCACGCAAGCTAGTGCAAAAAATTGCAAAAACTGTATTTTTTGCACTTCATTGTGCAAAAACCATATGTACCAGTGAAATACAAATTTGTCAATAAATAGATGTGCCATTCCACTCCATGTATACCAAATCTTATCCAAATCTCTTCAACGGTTGCAGAGCATCACAAGCGTAAATCTTTGTACGAGTGTCAAAAAATTTATTTTTGGCACTTCATTGTGCAAAAAACTTATGCAGATGTCAAATAAAAATTAGTAAATGCACTGGAGTACCATAATAGACCAAGTATTGCAAATGTTACACAAATCCATTCAAGAGTTTGAAAGTTATAATCACAACAGTAATGCCATTGGTGATGCAAACAGAAATAATAATGCAAACGGTAACAGAAATGCAAGCAGAAACATAAATGCAAATGGTAATGAAAAAGCAGATGTTAATGATAACGGAAGCACAAACTCAAATGGTAACGCAAGCGGAAACTCAAACGCTAACAGTAATGGTGACAGAAGCATAAACAGTAAGACAAACGTTAATGGTGACATAAACGCAAGTGCAAAAACAAACGCAAATGGTAATGGTACCGTAAATGCAAATGCTAATGGTAATGCTGACAGTGATGCAAACAAAAAACGCAAATACAAGCGGTTACGTAAACGCAAGCACAAATGCAAACGTAAACAGTAACAGTAACATAAACAGAAATGCTAATGATAACAGTAACGGTGACACAAATATTAACACAAATGGAAATGGAAATGCAAGTACAAATGCAAACAATAACAGTAATGCTAATGGTAAGGGTGACACAAAAGAAAAAGGTAGCGGAGATGGAAACACAAGTACAAATGCAAATGGTAACAGTGACGGAAATGCAAACACAAATGGTAATGTTAACGTAAATTCAAACACTAATGGTAACACTAACAATGATGCAAATGGAAATACAAACACAAATGATGAAAAGGCACATCTGTGGGATCTTGGCTATTCTCCCTTCAAATTTCAGCCCAAAAGACCAAACAGTTCTTTTGCAGCAGGGTGGCAAAGATTCTCTATTGTTTTGGGCATAGTGTTGCAAAGTACTTTCGCAAATCATGACACTTTTGCAAATAAAATCATGAAAGAGTGGCTTATTTGAAAGTACTTTGCAACACTACTTTTTACAAAAATATAAAAAACATATTTCTGGGGTGTTTCCCCCCCCCCCAAAAAAAAAGAGGGTCCCAAATGTAAATGTCAAGCATTTCTCTGACCACCAACTGAAAAACAAAATGGCTGAATCATGAAAGTAAAAGGGTCATTTACAACAGCAAAAACTGCATGTGTGACACTTTTGAATATTTTGTTAACTTTTCCCATAGACTATAATGGGGAACAGTTTTTTTGAATAACTTTTGAACCATTTAATATTTTTTCATGAAATCTTTGAAAAGCACATCAGGGACACTGGTTGCATGTTTCTTGAAGGTTTTGGACTGATCGCACAAACTGTGTGACCTGTAGACGCAAGCAAAGAAATACGCAAAAACCTGTAATTTATGTGCTTGTTTGGTGCTCTGAAGCCTGCAACCATACATCTGACCATAACAAAACTTGGCAGATCCAGAGATCAATGGTACCAGACCACATATTCCACATATCAGGCAAATCTTTCATATGATTGCAAAGTTATTAAGCTGCCAAATTTCAGATTTAACCTTAAATGGAGTACTCAACCCTAACTATAGTGGCACTACCATGCCATTATATTTATATATATATATATATATATATATATACACACAGTATATATATATATATATATATATATATATATATATATATATATATATATATATATATAATAGCTGCACAGTAGTGCAGCTATAGTTAGGGTTGAGTAGCCACTTCTATTTTAAGCTAGACTTTTTGCACATTAATAACTTTGCAACCGTGAGACCGATTTACCTGAAATTTTGCATATGCTGTCTGCTACTATAGATCTCTGGATCTGGCAAGTTCTATTACATTTGAATGTGTGGTTGCAGAGCTGCAGACTGGAAAAAAGTGCAAAACAACACTTCTAACCATTGTTGGTGAATTCTTTGCTCATCTCTACAGCCTGAATGGTTTGTCAGGTCTATCTGTTCCAAAATCTTTAGGGTATATGAGGACTGGGTCAGGGAAGTGCCTTTTGAAGGTTTGGTGAAAAAACATGGATCTGTACAAAAGTTATTAAAGTTTAAAGTTTTCCATTATAGCCTATGGGGAAAAAAATGTATGTCAGGCTTGAAAGAACTTTTTACTTTCGCAAAAACACATTTTACTTTCACAAATGGGTTTGGTACTTTCATGCTGCCTCTATCCTGTTTTCAGTTAGCGAGGCAGAAGAAATGTTGTAGTTAAAAAAATACTGCCCCTAGGACAACACTAACAGTTGGGTTTACCTAATTGGAGCCCTAGGAACACAGCCGTGACATTCGTTTAATGCCAGGATGCCCAGAAATATGTTTTTTAATTTTTTCCACCATCTTAGCCATGGAGCTTTGGTGAAACTTCAGCCGACTTTCGAAAAAGTCCCGCATCTATAATGGTGGTACTTTTGCACAAGTACTGCACTACTTCTGTGAAAGCTTTCCTATGTAAACAATGGTACTTTTGCATTAGTCTGTGGAATTTTGTGAAAGTACCACAGGCAAACAGCCCCAAAAACTCAGTTTATTTGCCACTTTTGGACTGAACTTTGCAGGGTGGCAAGCCCTTGCCCCACAGATGTGCATTTTGCTGGTTTGGTGCAAAAGAGGTGTGCAAGAACAAGGGGGCACAATTTGAAGATAGAAGGGGGGTGGCTCAGAGGTAATTTAAGGAAGTATTTTTTCACAGAGAGGGTTGTGGATGTATGGAATGGCCTTCCAGAGGAGGTTGTGGAGTCAAAAACAGTGGTGGAATTCAAGCATGCATGGGACAGTCATAAGGCAATTCTAGGGGGTTGGGGTAGGAAGAAGTAGGCTGCTGGTTAACTAGGATCTGCAACTTATCCATCAGGTAGGGAAATGGGCAGACTGGGTGGGCCAAGCGGTCCTTATCTGCCATCAAATTCTATGTAAACATTTACACCGGTTCCAGAGTAACAGCACTCCAAAGTTGCACATTTTTGCATAGGATAACATTGTGGTGGTTGTGGGGCCTTTCAGTACCTATATCTCAAAAATGGTTTGCGACACCGATTTTTTGCTAAGTGCTGCTTACTACACTTTTGTACTAAGTATGAATGGAGGTGGCTAGGTCATAAATATAACTGCAGAATATTTTTATGCAGTTGCTATGGTTACTGACATGTTGCCAAATAAATGTTACATGGGTTACTTGGAATGCACTGTAAAGGAGAAGGTAATTCCCAGCCACTCCCCACAAAACTGTGTACTTAGTGAAGTAAACACCAAGGTAGAGCAGTCGATAGGAAGTAGGACAGGTGTCAATGGAGAAAAAGGAAAAGGCAGTAAGGGCAGGGATGGGGCTAAAAGGGGTAAAGTTATCAAAAAATAGCGGGCGATGAGTACCAATGCCCATAGACTGGGTAAGAAGCTTCTTGAACTAGTGACCTTGATGGAAGAGGGACAGCTGGGTATTGTGGCAGTCACAGCAATGTGGTACACAGATAACTATGACTCTGATGTCAACATACCAGGGTACACAATATACAGGAGGGACAGGGAGGGTAAAAGGGGAGGAGGAGGAGGAACAGCTCTCTACATAAGAGAAGGGATAAAAGCAACAGAAATAAAGGGTACAAATGATGAAGAGGAGGCACTGTGGGTCACCTTGGAGACACAAAATTGTACCACAATCCATGGGTGTTGTTTACAGACCCCCATCTCTGAGGCAGGAAAGGGACAAGGAAATGATAGAAGACATCCTTAGAACGGCAGAAAAAGGGGAGCTATTATTGATGGGGGACCTAAATATGCCATATGTTAACTGGAGCACATTTACTGCAGCCACATCCAAGAGCAAGGTCCTTCTCAATGCCCTATAGGGGTCATGCCTCAGACAGCTAGTGTCGGAACCCACTTGAGAGGGAGCAGCCTTAGACCTGGTACTCTCAAATGGGGACTAAGAGAGGATCTCAGATTTAGAAGTGGGTAGCCATCTGGGAACAAGTGACCACCAAACAGTGTGGTTCACGATGAACACAGTCATAGAGTCAAGCCATACAAAAGCGAGGGTACTGGACTTTATGAGGGCTGACTTTAGAAAAATGGGAGAGTGCATAAGGAATGTACTAGCAAATGAGCAGGAAAGAGGGGTTGAGGAACAATGGGGGAGAATCAAAACTGCCATCACAGAGGTAAAAGGCCTTTGTGTGAAACAAATAAACAAAGCAAAGGAAATAACCTCTATGATTCTCAAAAGAGGTGGAAGGGAAGGTTAGGGAGAAAGAAATTGCATTCAGGAAGTATAAAGAATCACATAAGGAGCAGGACAGGGAACTGTATCAGTTAAAGCAAAAGGAAGCAGGGAAGGCAGTCAGAATAGCAAAGGCCCAAACAGATGAAAAGATAGCCAACTTGGTTAAGAAGGGGGATAAAACCTTTTATAGGTACATTAGGGAGCAAAAAAAGACCAAGGGAGGGATAGTGAGGCTTAATAAAGGGCACGGGAGGTGGGCAGAGGGTGACAAAGAAAAGAAAGAGATCCTGGATGAATACTTTTGATCAGTATTCACAAAAGAAGAGGAAGAGGAGGTACCTAAACCAAACAATAGAAGCACTCTGGATATGGGGGTTAATACCAATCCATTCACAGAAGAAAGGGTCCTGAAAGAACTCCTAAAGCTCAAGGTGGACAAAGCAATGGGACCTGATGGGATTCACTCCAGAATTCTAAAAGAACTAAGGGGAGAACTAGTGACACTACTGACTACCCTTTTTAACAAATCATGGGATGATGGTGTGGTACCTGAAGACTAGAGGAAGGTGGATGTTATTCCCCTCCACAAAAGTGGGAGCAAGGCAAAGGCAGGAAACTGCAGACCTGTTATTTTCACCTCAGTGGTAGGGAAAATTATGCAATAATTTCTGAAAGAAAGAATTGTTGAGTACCAAGAGGTCAACAGGGCATAGAACCCAAGGCAGCGTGGATTCACAGCAGGAAGGTCATGTCAGACGAATCTAATAGATGTCTTTGACTGGGTGACCAAAGTAGCAGACCAGGGAGGGGCTGTGGATGTGGCCTACCTAAATTTTAGCAAGGCATTTGACACAGTCCCACATGAAAGATTAATAAACAAGTCAGCCAGTCTGGGAGTGGGACCCAGGGTGGTAGCCTGGGTAAAAAATTGGCTGGACAACAGGATGCAGAGGGTAAGAATAAAGTAAACTGAGTCCACTCGAAGGAAAAGGGGTTTACTGGTGGGGTACCTCAGGGTTCAGTACTGGGACCAGTCCTCTTTCATGTGCAGAGGGTCTGGAAGGAAAAGTATGCCTCTTTGCAGGTGATACAAAGATCTGCAACAGGGTTGATACACAAGGAGGGGTGGAAAGTATGAGAAGGGACTAGGGAAGATTGGAGGAATGGTCAAAAGTATGGCAGCTTGGATTCAATGCAAAGAAGTGCAAAGTAATGCACTTAGGAAACAAAAATCCTGGGGAAGAGTACACAATGGGAGGGAGGTACTAACAACAACAACAAACATTTGTCAATGCCGAATGTTTGCTTGCTGGCATTGACATTGGTAGTGTAGGAGTTACAGAGATGCATAATAGGAATGACAGTGAAGTATTGAACTAAAGCCAACATCACCACCACCCTGCAGAGACTGATAGGCATTGGGGTGTACCTTTGGGTCATCAGGCATAATGGCCACTCCATTTCACCACACCCTTCCCTGCAGACACCAACAAGTGTCACAGTGTGCCTTGGGGTCTTTGGCCCTTATGCGCACCCCATTCCATCAGGAAATATGGTGAGGTGGGTGTGGTATAGGAGAATGGGGTGAACTTTGGGGCCGAAGAGTCCAAGGCACACCTTGATTCTTGGATATGTGATCTATGAAAGTTTCCTGGACTAAGAAACTGGAAGACATCACCAACAGATATTGGGATTCTCATGATAAATCAACTTTTTTGGAAGCCATCACAATCAAAGTAAGTACAGCTAAGAAATTCTACAAGCTCTGACCTGGGGAATGCAAACTGAATCCACATTTCCATCTACCTTGTTGCTAAAGGGAACTGCATGTCTTTGAGAACCATTCACAACTATTTAAACAAAGGGAAGGCACTGACAAAGGGTTTTAACTTCCTGCATATGCCCCAGGCCAGTGTTCCAGGAATTTAACACATCCTTTGTCTTGTTACCATAGATCAAACAGTTTACTGGTTATTTTCCTGTGGATTTGATTATTTTACATCATTTGGCAATGGGGCAAATCCTCCCCCTGGAGGCACACCACCGAAATTGATCTGTCCCTGCTCATGTGTGAGCCTTGGGCATAAACAAAGTCTTTCTGTCAGTGCGCTCCGAGACTCTCAGAACCCCTCCCTCAGCCACTGATTTCAGTTTCTCCAACCTCATGATTGCAGACCTTAGACCGAAACCCTCCTGGGAACACCTGCTCCTCCACAAAGGCTGCACTTATCGAGCTCTGTCCTCCCTCAGAATTAAATGGAGGAGATGCAAGAATGCTCCAGACCTCCTTAGCACACCGCTTTTGTACCTAGCATCACTCCTGATAATACTTTCTGGGGATATTGAACTGAATCCAGGCCCGCCCAGCAGTGGGGCTCCCCCAAAAGAATCTCTCAGCAAAACTAAGGGATTTCTCATATCGCATATGAACATCAGAAGTCTCTTAAATCACCTGCCTGAAGTAGAAGCATGGCTCAGTGTACACAATCCCAACATACTGTGCCTGTCGGAGACCTGGCTGAAACCTGGAACCCCTGATACCTTGTGCACCATGCCTGGCTACTCACTTATTCGGAGGGACAGACCAGGGTGGAGGAGTTGCCCTCTACCACAAATCTTACCTGGACGTTAGTATCATCAATGACTCAAACCCCCAAACCACGAGTGAATCAATGCACGTGCTCCTGTCTCTTGGCTCTAAAAAACTTCACATAATCTGTATTTATAACCCTCTCTCTGGGGGAGTAAACGGGCTCCAGGAAGCACTCCAGCTCACCTAAAATGCATCAACAAAATGAAGCTATCATCCTTGGTGATGTCAACCTGAACTAGCTAGGTCCTTCTCACAATTCCCTGGCTTCACTAGTGCAAGGCCTAAATTTTCATCAACAAATCACAGAAAACACTAGACTGTCTGGACCATAGTCTGGTACGCTTATTGACTGGATCCTGACAAACAGACCTGAACATGACTTGCTCTGGGATCTTGGCAGATACCATCACTGATCACGCCCCTATCTACTGCCAGTGGCGCGCAGGGCAGCCACCCCCCCCACCTCGGCAGGTCACCTTTACGAATTTTGCAAACATGGACACAGACTCCTTCCTCCAGGACATCTCAAGCATTGACTGGTCAGATATATACCATGCAGAGAATGTAGAGGCTGCCCTGATCACATTTCTACAGCATTTTCTCCCTGTACAAAACAAGCATGCTCCAAAAACCACGCGTAGAGTCGGGAGAAAACAAACTAGATGGCTACATAAAGATCTTCTAAAACAACTAAGATACAGGGACAAGCTCTGGAAAACCTACAAAAGCTCTCAATTGACTAGGGACTATGCAAACTACAGGCAAGAAAGAAATTCTTGCAGGAAGAACATAAGGCTGGCAAAAAGTGTGCACTATCAGAACCTGCTAAAGAACTCAGCCCATGACCCCCGTAAATTTTGGGGCCACATAAAAACATTCCTGGGGACACCTCAATCAGTTACACCATCTGACATGGAAATAGGTGGCTCCCATTGCAATAACCCCATCACCATAGCAAACGCTTTCAATAGCATGTTCTCTGACCTCTCCCCCTATACCAGCGCTCTGCCACCAGCTGCCTCCACTGCTGACACTGTGCCTCTTACTGACTCTGCCACCTTCGAAAGTGACTCAAAACCAATATCACACCTCCTCTATTTCAAAGCTATTACCAGCTCTCAGGTTCTGAACCATCTAAAAAATTATTGAACACACCAGTCCTGGCTCTGACCAACTTGAACCTCGCCTTTTAAAACTAGCTGCAGACTTTATCTCTAAACCACTAGCAAGAATTTTCACCTTGTCCCTCACCAGTGGTGCAGTCCCAGAACTATGGAAAATGGCCAGGATCTCCCTATCTTCAAAAAGAACAAAAAGATATCTCTAATTACAGGCCTATTGCAATACTATCCCCACTCAGCAAAATCCTTGAAAAACTGGTTGCCATACAGATCCAGGAATTCCTTGAAACTACCAAGCAGCTCAATGATGCACAACATGGGTTCAGAAAAAACCACAGTACTGCGACAGCTCTAGCCAAAATCACCACCAACATCCTCACTGGTACGGATCAAGGAAAGCTCACAGGGGCTGTCTTTATAGACCTAACCAAGGCATTTGACCTAGTTGACCACCCCCTGCTCCTATACTCCCTAAGGAAAATAGGCTGCTCCTCCCCTGTACTTGAATGGTTCAGGAGCTACCTGACCAACAGGTCCCAGGCTGTTAAATTCAACTCAGCCATCTCCTCCACTGTGGTAACAAACATTGGAGAGCCCAAGGCTCCATTCTGGGTCTTCTTCTATTCACTCTATTCATCAATAACCTCCCAGACAAATACCTGCCTGTTCCTCGCTCCTCATGAGCGACTTAGTTATCTGTGCCAGCTCACCCAACGAGAGCAAATTAACACCTCGCTTAATAGAGCCTACTCCAGTGTCCAGAATTGGTTAAACTCCCACCGCCTCATTCTGAATTCCTCCAAAACCAATGCCATGCTACTCGGCACCACTCAAAAGATCCGAAGGTGTTCCACTCCCTGAGCATCCTTGATTTAAATGGAAATCCTCTGCAGATAGTTGCTTCCTTTCGTTACTTGGGCATCCTACTAGATCATAAGCTTGACTTAAACCTTCATATCCAAGCCACTTGCAAAATGTAAACTGCAAGTTAGAGGCAGCCTACAGAACTAGCTATATCTTACCTCCTCCGCTAAACTTGCCATAGCCAGAGGATCCTGCTACCGCGCTTACCTGTAGCCTATACTTACCTCCTGCCACAAATCTGCGCTGCACAAATGGGATGTTACATACAATAACATATGCCGTATCGCCTCACAATCCCCACGACTTCTTCATCACTGCCAGCTATATGAGGACCTTGGTGGCTCTCCCCTCGGCCATCAGGAGCTACTTCCTGGCCTGCCTAAATGATTCTATACTGAGACAAAGTCAGCCTGCTGCACTGGCGAGCTCCTTCTTCCTGCGATTCCAAGCCACGCGTTCAGATCTGCTGATAAAGACCTGCTGGAAATTCCTCGCTGCTGCACCGTAAAGGACAGGCTCCTTCCAACCACGGCCCCTATGTTATGGAACCAGCTCCTCTGGACCTCAGGCAAGCACCCTTGCATCCCTATTTCAAGCGTGGGCTGAGACTACACCTGGCCATTTCAGATTCATGCACCTGCTTTGATCCTACCTGATCCCTGAATCTTCCCTGCCCTCTCCCCGCCCCTGCTACTGGTTTCCATACTACTCTCCTTTTGTTCTCTCCCCTAAATCCAACCCCTCTCCTCAAACTCACCTATCGTTATCTTAAATTACAATTATGTATAGGTTTTATGAATGTATGCACTTACTTACTACTACCTACATTACTGTTGTATCTTGTACTGTTTTTATCCTCTGCGCTACCTAGGCACTGCCCAAACTTGCCACAGGTGGATGTTGGTACTGTAAGACCTCACCTCCTCCCTCCCCTTCACTTGTCCTCCATTACCGTAAGATGTCCATGGCCAGTGACTGCCACCGGCCCTTATGACCAGCCTCGGAACCACGAGCCCGGCTGCACCTACCCACCTCCTACCGCTAAAGCCGTAGTTCAAGCCACCTTTACTCCCCACCCACCCCTTCCATTTTCTTCTTCCCTGACAGTGGTACTATGAACCTGGCGTCCCTCTAGCCTGCAGCTGGGATGTCTCTGACATCCTCTCTTACTTCCCTGGGCACCCTGCTGCTGCTCTGGCTGGCTGCTGACGGCCGACAGATTACGGCTCCTTCCACCCTTCCTCCTGTCTCTTATCCTCTGCATCTACCTGGGCACTGCCCAAACTTGCCACAGGTGGATGTTGGTAAAATAAGGCCTCACCTCCTCCCTCCCCTTCTCTTGTCTACCATTTGCCGCAGGATGTCCAAGGCCAGAGACTGCCACCGGCCCTCATGCCCAGCCTCGGAACCACGACCCCGGCTGCACCTACACGCCTCCTACCGCCAAAGCCGTATTTCATGCCGCCCTTTCCTCCCATCCACCCCTCCCATATTCTTCATCCCTGACTGTGGGGCCATGAACCTGGCATCCCTCTAGCCTACCACCGGGATGTCTCTGGCATCCTCCCTTACTTCCCCTGGGTCCCCTTGCTGCTGCTCAGGCTGGCTGTTGCCAGCCACCAGGTTACGGCTCCTTCTACCCCTCCTTCTGACTTTTCTCGCTGCTGGGTGCTCTATATGTTTCCCATATATGGCCCACCCCCTCCTCCTGATATGCACTGGCCATCTACTTCTCCCGCTATTCCTGTTGCCTGCACCCTTCCCTGTCACTCCACATCATCCTGCCTGGCTGGGGAACCACAAACCCGGCAGTCTCCATACGCATTCCCCAGTAAAGCCGTAAGCAGTCCTTTTGGCCCTATACTCCCTTCCTTACCCCTTACCTGTACCAACACTCCCCTGTAAACACCTCTTTGCTCTTGGCCTGCTGGTCACTGCTTAGTATAGCCTAAATCATGTTAGACTAGCTGGAACAGCCTCTATATGTCTGGAATGTACTTGTATGGTTGTTGCCTCAATTGTATTGTTGCTTCCATGTGTTATGATGTATTGTACTCTCCTGGGTCGTGCCTGAAAATAGTCACCTGCTGGCTAGCGCACCTACCCGGTAAACAAAAACTAAATAAATAAATAAATAAATGCCTCTCATTGGCTGCAGGGTGTGGAATGGTATGAGCATTACAGGCAAGAATCCCAAGTCACAGTCTGATGCCTGTCATTCTCTACAGGGTGGGGCATTATGGTCGGCAACCCTAATGCCTCAGGCATTCATTGGTATTTTCACTCCAAATTTTCAACATTTTTTTTTGCCACCCCCACCTCATGAACAGTGGCAATATCAGTTTGTTAGCCGAAAGCTGCTTTTGCACAGTAACTATGGCATTTAGTACCGCAGGTGCAAAAACACATTCCGAACAGGATGTGAAAAATGACAGCTGTACTGTTCATGGGGAGATGTAAAAAATGGCAATGTTGAAAATCTGCAGTGAAAATATTAAAAAAACTGGTGGTCATGAGCGTGCATAGAAACTGTGCAATGCACACCCGTAATGTAATTAGTTTGAGGATTTTTTACAGCAGATTGTCAACACAGGCATTTTCGGACCTCTGATCATGAACAGTGTCACTGTGATTTTCTTTATCTGTCCCGAACAATGATTTCCCACAGCAACTGCGCATTTCTGCTCTGAAAGTGTGAAAACACATTTCGGCCATGTTGTGAAAAATGACAGCTGTACTGTTCATAAGGAAGTGTGGAAAAATGCCACTGTTGAAAATCTGGACTGAAAATATTACAAATTCATGAACTTACGAGGGTGCGTAGAAACTGCGCAATGCTCACTTGTAACACAGTCATTTTATGGACTTTTACTAACATACTAACATACTATTTGCCAGCAGATTAGGCCTTATGGTCTATCAAGTCTGCTTGAACCTAGATCCTTAGTTGGGTGCCGAGACCCTCCCATCCCTTGTGCTCCAGAAACCCCTATCATCCGTCCCCACCCCCCCGGGACAGGCCATCATCTGATACATCCACTTTCTGTGTCTGTCCCACCCTCTCTTAAAGCCCTCCACTGTGGATCTCTGAACCAGCTCACCAGGCAGAGCATTCCAAGGGTCCACCACCCTCTCAGTGAAAAACCTCCTCCTCTTTTCCCCCCTCACCCTTCCACCTTCCAACTTCAAACCATGCCCTCTGGTAATGCCTCCCTGCTTTAGTCTAAAGATCCCCTCCATGTTTACCCTATTTATTCCCTTGAGGTACTTGAAGACCTCAATCATGTCCCCCCCGTCTCTCCTCTCCTCCAATGAAAACAGGCAGAGCTCCTCAAGTCTGTCCTCGTAAGTCAAATCCCCTAGCCCTTGTATCATCTTTGTTGCCCTCCTCTGTACCCTCTCCAGGAGCTGTATGCCCCTCTTCAAGTGTGGTCTCCAGTACTGTACACAGTACTCAAGGTGTGGTCTAACCAGTCCATTGTACAGCGGCAGAATCACTTCCTTGCTCCTAGAGGTGATCCCCCTTACGATGCATCCCAACATCCTGTTTGCCTTGCTAGCTGCTCTATTGCACTGCTCAGAGTTATTCATACATGTATCCACCATGACCCCTAGGTCTTTTCCCCTGTTGAGGCTTCAGCACCTCCTCCCAGGGTGTACCTGTGTTTGAGTTTCCCGACCAAGATGCAACACCTTGCACTTGGTGATATTGAAATTTAATTTCCATGTGTGAGCCCAGCTTTCCAGGGTGTCAGGTCCCTTGCAGGGCCAACCTCCCTCTTCTCCCAAATTTTCCCCTCATTTTAGGCCTCTGCTCATGAACAGTGTCACTGTAATTTTCCTCTCTGTCCCAAACATTGCTTCCTTTACCGACTACCATGTGTGCTTTCACGTGTGCGAGAACATTTTGAGGCGAGATGTGAAAATGGGAGCTGTACTGCTCATAAGGAGGTGTGGTAAAATGGCAATGTTGAAAATCTGGAGTGAAAATATTAAACATCTGAGAACTTACGAGCGTGTGTAGGAACTGCGTAATGCACGCACATAAAACAGTCATTTTTAGGACTTTTTTCACCAAATTTGCAACATAGGCTGTTTGAGAGCCCGATTTATGAACACTGGCACTGTCATTTTGTTAATTGGTCCCGAAAGGTGATTTTGTACAGTGACTGCAAAATCACCCTTTGGGCCCAATTAATGCCATGACAGTTCCAGAATTCATGAGGAGGCGTCCCAAGAACCCCATGTTGAAAATTTGGTGCCAAAATTCCAAAAAATGCCTGAGATATGCATTAAAGTTGAAAAAAAAACCTACTTATTGCATTATACAGCTTACAGGCATTTCTTCAGTTTACAGTTGGCTTTGAAGAGTGCAGATGTGTTCCCGGTCCACCAAAGATCATCACGCAAAGATCTGGAGGTAAGTATAGGGTGAGGGGGGGGTGTGGGGAGGTAGGGTCCACCAAGGATGGACAGGGAGACCGCCAAGGGGACTTTTTTTGTTTACAGATTTTTTTTTTTTTTTTAGGAAGATGATGCAGGCATTTGCCATGCTGTGGTGGGCTTCCAGCATGGCAGCTGGAAGGCTGTTTGGGGGGTGTGGAGCCGACGGGGCATTGGGCACCCCCTTCGGCTATAACAATTTTTACCACACTGGGGTGGGCTCCCAGTGTGGCACCTGGAAAGCCTTTTTGGGGAGGCATAGAGCCGACGGGGGATTGGGCACTCCTGTTGTCCATACAGTGTGTGCTTGGGGGGAGCGCATGAGCATGCAGTATGCATGTGTGCATGTGGAGGGGGTAGTGCTGCTCACTGAAGCGGAGCTCTCCCTTTCAACTGTATGGCACTGTATTTTCAACTGCTGTCATAGACAGCTGCTGCGTTCATTGAACTGCAGCTGCACCTGCAAACACACTGCCAGAATTGGAAGACTGGTGCCACACCTCCGAAAACTCGGATGATGGCACTATGTTTCTTGCACATGCATGCAAGCAAACATAAAAATAGAACAGGACCTGGGGGTAGTCATATCTGATGACCTAAAGGTAGGCAAGCAATGTGAAAAGGCAGTAAGGAGGGCTGGGGGGATACTGGGATGCATAGGGAGAGGCATCACCAATAGAAAACAGAAAGTTGTTATCCCTCTGTACAGACAGTTGGTGAAACCCCATCTGGAGTACTGCATGCAGTTTGGGAGACCCCTTCTCCACAAGGACATAGACAAGATGGAGGCAGTCCAGAAGAGGGCAACTAAAATGATGCAGAGTCTGCACCAGAAGCCATATGAGCAGAGACTAAAGGACCTTAATATGTATACCATAGAGGAAAGGAGGGAGAGGGGGAACATGATAGAAACATTCAAGTACCTCAAGGGAATCAACAAAGTCCATGAGGGTAGTATCTGTCAGAAAAACAGATGTGCTAGGACAAGGGGGTACAATTTGAAGATACAGTGAGGACAGCTCAGGGGCAACATGAGGAAGTATTTTTTTTAACAGACAGGGTGGTGGACACATACAACAGCCTTCCAGAGTAGGTTGTGGGGTCAAAAACAGTGGGGGAATTCAAACATTTATGGGACAGACATAAGGCAATTCTAGTGGGGGGTAGGGGGAAGTAGGCTGTTGGTTAACTAAGATCTGCAGCTTATCTGAAAGGTAAGAAAATGGGTGGACTGGGTGGGCCAAGCGGTCCTTGTCTGGCATCAAAGTCTATGTTTCAATGTTTCTATGCCTCTAGGCCTGTGTTATGTGTCTGTACTTGTGGGTAGGTGACAGTGAGGGCCCAGAGGGCCCACGCTCACACCTATGCATACTATTTATGCTAAACTGGGAGCACTGGGCCCTCCTACGCTATGCTTCTACATTCATGGGTGGGTGGGAGTGCAGGGCCCAGAGTGCCAGTGCTCTCACTTATGGATATAATTATGCAAAACTAAAAGCACAGGGCCCTCCTTCACAATGTTTCTACACTTATAGGTAGGTATAAGTGCATGGTCCAGAGGTCCCATTCTCCCACCCATGGATGCTATCTTGTAATACCTGGAGCACAGGGCCCTCAGGTGCTATATCTGTACACTTATGGGTGGGTGGCAGCGCATGGCCCAGAGTGCTGACACTGACAAATATGCATCCCATTATGCAAAACTGGGAGAGCAGGGCACTCCTCTGCTATGCTGCTACACTGATAGGTGTGTGGGAGTGCATGGCCCAGAGATCCCAAGCTCCCACCTATGAATACTTTTTATGCTAAGCTGGGATGATAGGGCCCTCTTTCACTATGACTATACACTTATGGGTGGGTGAGTGGAGTGCAGGGCTTGGAAGGCCCACACTCCCACCTATGGATACCATTTTGCAAACCTGAGGACATAGTTATGGGTGGGAGCTCCCTCCCACCTATGGGTACCAATTTGCAAACTTGAGGACATAGTTATGGGTGGTTGGGAGAACAGGGTCTGGAGGGCCCATAATCCCATCTATGGGTACCATTTTGCAGACCTGAGGACATAATTATGGGTGGGCTATGGCTACCCTTTTGCAAGCCTGAGGACACAGTTATGGGTTGTGGGAGCACAGGGCACTGAGAGCCTTCTCTCACATCTATATATACAGTATAATTTTACAAACCTGAGGACACAGTTATGGATGGGTTCCATATGAGTAGGGAGAATATGTGTATATATATATATATATACATATACATATATATATATATATATGAGTAGACCTAGGAGTAATTATATCAGATGACATAAAGGTGGGCAAGCAATGTGAGAAGGCAGTAAGGAGGGCTGAGGGGATACTGGGATTCATAGGGAGAGGCACCAACAACAGAAAACAGGAAGTTGTTATCCCTCTGTACAGACAGTTGGTGAGACCCCATCTAGAGTACTGTGTACAATTCTGGAGACCCCATCTCCGCAAAGACATACAAAAGAGTGGAGGCTATTCAGAGGAGGGCAACCAAAATGGTGCAGGGTCTGCACCAGAAGACATACAAGGAGAGACTAAAGCAGCTTAATATGTATACCCTTGAGGAAAGGAGGGAGAGGGGGGACATGGTAGAAACTTTCAAGTATCTCAAGGGAATTAAAGTACAAGAGGGTAGCATCTTTCAGAAGAAGAGATGTGCAAGATCAAGGGGGCATAATTTGAAGATAGAGGGGGACGGCTCAGAGATAATGTTAGAAAGTATTTTTGTCACAGAGTGGGTTGTGGATGCATGTAACAGCCTTCCTGAGAAGGTTATGGAGTCAGGAACAGTGGCAGAATTCAAGAATGCATGGGACAGGCATAAGGCAATTCTAGTGGGGGGTAGGAGGAAGTAAGCTGTTGGTTAACTAGAATCTGCAGCCTATCCATCAGGTAGGGAAATGGGCTGACTAGGTAGGCCAAGTGGTCCTTATCTGCCATCAAATTCTATGTTTCTATGAGTAACATTTCACTTTCTCAAAAAGAAGTGAAATTCATTTAAAAAAACACTCTGTTAATACATCAGTTAAGGTTGATTCCACAGCAACAAAAGTCTGGAAATTCGATGTTAGGTTTACTAACCCTACCCCTCAGACAACCCCTGCATCCTCCACAGACCAACAAGCATTGGGGTGTGCCTTGGGCTTGTCAGGCCTAACTCTCACCCCATTCTCCTATACTGTACAATCTGATGGCCCCAAGGCATTCCCCGATGCCTGTTGGTCTGTGGGTGTGTGTGTGTGTGTGTGTGTGTGTGTGTGTGTGTGTGTGTGTGTGTGTATGTGGTGTCTGGAGGGGTACAGTTGGTTACCCTAACATTGAATTTCCATACTTTTGTTGCTGTGGAATCAACCCTAACTGATGCATTAATGGAGTTTTTGGCAATGAATATATATATATTATAGCTGCACTTCTATGTTAAACCCAAAATTTTGCACTTTAATAACTTTCAACCGTATGACAGATTAGCCTAAACTTTTGCATGTGCGGTGCGGCACCATAGATCTCTGGATATGGCAAGTTGCATAATGGTCAGATGAGCAGTTACAGAGCTGCAGAGTACTTTGCTTGGGGATACAGCCCAAATGATTTGTCCAACTGGTCTGAAATCTTCAGGGAAGATGCAATCTATGTAACTGATGTGCATTTTGAAGATTTGGAGAAAAAACATTAATCAGTTCAAAAGTTATTCAAATTTTAATTTTCCCATTATAGGCAAAGGGAAAAAAAATTATGTGCCTCACAAAAGCTGCTGCCAGTACATTTTACTCTTGGAAATGGCCCTTTTACTGTCATGCTGCTGCCATATTGTTCCAGTTAGTGGTGAAGAAAAACATCTGTAATTTAAATTCTACTGCCCCTAGGTAAACACTGAGAGTTTTGTTTACCTAAATGGGGCCTGAAGAACACAATGGCGCCATCAGTTTTTTTTGAGGATCCCTAGAAATACCTTTTTTAAAATTGGGTACCCCATAGTGTCGCAAATTACAACAGTACATTTGTAACACTTTGCCAAATCACAACACTGTTGCATCTGTACTGTCGCAATTTGTGACACTACTGCACCAAAAAATACCATTTCTTTGCCATACCACTGCACCTAAATGGTTAGGGGTTACAAGTGTTCCTCTTCAGCACTATGGGGCTGCTGTATGGCTCCATACTTATGTGTAAGTGGGAGCACAGGGCCCGTTATGGGTGGGCAGGAGTGCATTATGCAAAAAATGGGAAAAGTGAAGGGAACACAGGACACGGAGGAGGACCTGCGCTTCCACAAACACATACCAATTACCAGTTACATTACACTTTCTCAAAAAGAAGGTATGGGTGGTAACCCTAACATCACATTTCCATTCTTTTGTTGCTGTACTATCAACCCTAACTGATACCTTAAAGTTTTTTGCAATGAATATATATATATATATATATATATATGTATAGCGACAAAAGTAGGGAAATGAGACATTAGGGTTGAGCCCCTACTCCCCTAACATCCACCACCATCCACTACCACTCACCAGTGGGTAAGGTGTGCCGCGTGTCACACGGTCCAACTCTCACCCCATTCCTTGTGTAACCAGGCTGATATGGTACAGCATAAGAGAATCTGGTGAGAGTTAGGCCTAATGACCCCATGGCGCACCCTGATGCCTGTTGGTGTGTGGAGGATGAGGTGTGGTTGTGGTAGGGTAGGAGGGTTAGGGGCTCATACCTAACATCTCATTTCCCTACTTTTGTTACTTTGAACCTATCTGATGCATTAATGAAGTTTTTTGCAATGAATTTCCTTACTTTTTGAGAAAGTGTAATTAACTGGTAACTGGTATGTGTCGGTGGGAGTGTGGGCCCTCTGGGCCCTGTGTTCCCTTCATGCTGTCCATTTTTGCATAATGATATGCATCTGTGGAACATACACATAAATACAAAGCCATACAGCAGCCCTATAGGGCTTAAAAAGAACCCTTGCAACACTAATTTGCTAATCTCTCTGCACACACACACTCCCAAAATGGAGGGTGGGTAGCTCTATATTTTTCCAAATAGGGAAGTGCACTAATAAATACCGCAAGCTGAAAATGTATACAAACAGTAATCCAGCAAAAACTTTTGTTGGAGATATGAGGTCAGCACTTAAAACATGGTATTTGGTGAAATCAAAAAATAGAAATTTATTTCAGTGTAACAGTCACCACCAAATAGACAGCAAGGCATTCATATTTTTCAAGACTGGTACTGCTAAATGAAACATCCAAACAGAAAGCTCACCACATTTGAAGTACAAAGCAGGGTCTGTTGTAAACAGCTTCTATGCACACTTGCAGCTTCAGTTCCAAAAAGTGAACTTACTCCCATGGTGCTCGCATAGTTATTCGTGTCACACACGCCGGTCGTAACTTCAACTGTGCATTCTGAATTTCATGCAGATCCTTTGAATGGTTGCAAAGTTATTAACGTGCAAAATTTGGGGGTAAATATTAAACTGCCTGCTCAACCCTAACAATATGTATATATTACAGTGGCACGGTAGTGCCACAATAGTTAAGGAGTTGAATACCCCATTAAGAGTTAAAATCAAAATTTGCACCTTAATAACTTGCAAACGACAATGGATTTGCCTGAAATTTTGCATGTGCAGTCTGGTACAATAGTCTCTGGCTCTGGCAAGTTGCATTATGGTCAGCTGTATGGTTGTGGAGCTACAGCATGCCAAAAACAAATAAATTAAGGATTTTTGAGCATTTCTTGCTCGTGCCTACAGTCCGCATGGTTTGCGCTATCAGTCCAAACACTTCTGGGAACATGCAGCCAGGGTCCCTGATGTGCCTTTCGAAGATTTTATGAAAAAATATTAAATGGTTCAAAAGTTGTTCAAAAAACACTGAATCCCAGTATAGTCTATGAGAAAAGTTAACAACCAATGCAACACTTTCGCAAATGTCATTTTTACTGTCACAAATGACCCTTTTACTTTTGCAAATCTGTCATTTTGTTTTCAGTTACAGCTCAGAAAAATGCCTGGTATTTAAAATTGGTACCCTCTAGGAACACAATTCTTGTTGTGTTCACCTAGTTGGGTCCTAAAGATGCTAGGCATATCTTTTTTTGGAGGGGTTAAACCCCCCAGAAATACAATTTTTTAATTTTTGGAAAAAGTACTTCAGCAAAATACTTTCACAAATGTGTAAGTGTAGCAAATTTTTTGGCGAAATGTTCGTGATTTGCGAAAGCAATTTGCGAAAGTATGGCAAAAACAATAGGAAATCTTTACCACCCTCCTGCAAAACAACAGTTTGGTCTTTGGGGCAGAAAGTTGCAGGGGATGAAGCCAAGATCCCACAGATGTGTCTTTTGGTGATTTGATGCCAAAATATGACAGGGTTCCAAAATTATGACACTCCAAAGTTGACGATTTTTCCCATAGAATAACATTACGGTGTCCGCCGCACCTTTCGGGTCCCGTATCTTGAAACTGGTTTGAGATATGGACTTTTCATCGTAATAACACTTAGTCCCCCATTGGAGGGCGGGCTAAGTATAAAACTCACCAGGAAAGTCATAAATAATATGAAATTTTTATTTTCTTTCTACTTCATATGGTTCCTGAGATGTAAGCAATTTATACGAAGATACGAACATACAAATGTGCCAGCAGAAACAGACCACCTGGTCTATTTAAGTCTGCTTGAGTGTGCAGCCAACACCCCTAGTATGTAGCTGCTTCAACCCCCTCCCTTTTGTCATCCCACTGCCACCCCCACCCTGATTCTCCCCTGTTCCCTGTTCCATGCCCTTTTGAAGCTGTTCACAGATTTACATGACACCACCCATTCTGGTAGGGTGTTTCATTTTGCTACCACCCTCTCTGTGAAATAGTGTCTCCTCATTTCCTTCCTAAATCTTCCCCTCCATTCTTAGCCCATGCCCCAGTGACCCTGCCTCCCTTAACAAACCCCATCTGCCCCAACTATTGATTCCCTCAGATACTTGAATGTCTCTATAATGTCCCCCTGTCCCTTCTATCCTCCAGGGTGTACATTTTAAGGTCTCCCAGCCTGCAGTCATAGTTTCTCCCCTCCATTCCACAAATCATCTTTGTTGCCCTCCTCTGCACCCCCTCCAGCAGCCTGATATCACGCTTTAGGTATGGCCTCCAAAACTGCACACAATACTCTAAGAGTGGCCTTATCAGCGATCTGTAGAGGGGCAAGATCACCTCACTTCACCTGGATGAAAACCCCCTTGCTATGCACCCCAACATTTTGTTTGCTTTTGCAGCCACTCTCCTGCACTGGGGAGTATTGTTCATGGTCCTCATTATCATTACCCCAAGGTCTTTCTCCTCCTCTATGATCCCCAGCCTAACCCCCCCCCCACAGCTAGTATTCTCTCCTTGGGTTCTTCACCCCAAAGTGCATAACGTTACACTTCTTTGCATTAAACCCCAGTTGCCACCTCTCTGACCACTCCTCTAGCTTGCTTAGGTCCTCATGCAGCTGCTTCCACCCATCCTTTCCATCCACCACTGCTCCGATTTTGGTGTCGTCAGAAAACAGACTTACCTTGCTCACCACCCCATGTCCAATGTCTGATATGATGAGCCCAAACAATACTGGCCCCAACACAGAGCCCTGTGGCACCCCACTCATCACTGGCCTTGGAGTTGAGAGCTCCCCCTCACCACCACCCGTTGCAGCCTCCCACTCAGCCAGCTTGTAATCCAGTTCTTCATTTTTGCCCCTACTACTACATCAGCTAGCTCCCCTCAATCTGCCCATGAGACACCGAATCGAAGGCCTTACTGAAGTCCAAGTAAAGTACATCCACTGCATGACCCTTATCCAGTTCACCTTTCACCCAGCCATAATATTGTATCAGGTTGGTTTGACAAGACTTCCCTGAAACAAACCCATGCTCCCTCACACCCTGGAGGCCATTGTCCTCCAGGTATGACACCAGTCTTTCCTTTAGTATTGTTTCCAAGAGTTTGCAAACTATGGATGTGAGACTTACCGGACGATAATTACCTGATTCAGTCCAAGTGCTCATTTTCCTGTCCGATGGCCACTATTATGCCCACATTCTTTGTATTTACTGTGCTTCTTGATGCACCTGTTTCGGACACAAAGTGTGTGCATTAGCGTTACCATTACCATTTGTGTTTCCTTCTGCGCTTGTGTTTCCGTTAGCATTTCCGTTTGTGTCACCGTTACCTTTGCCATTTGCATTTGCTCTTTCATTTGTGTTAATGTTACTATTTGCATTTCTGTTACCATTTCCATTTGCTTTTGTGTTTGCCTTACCATAACCGTTAGCTTTTGCGTTTCTGTTCACGTTTGCGTTGGTGTTACCATTACCATTTGCATTACTGTTACCTTACCATTACCATTTGCACTTTCATGTCTGTTACCATTTGTGTTAGCATTTCCCTTTGCATTACTGTTACTGTTACCATTTGCGTTTGCACTTGCATTTGCATTACCATTACCGTTTGCGTTTTCATTACCATTTGCATTTGCATTTCCGTTACCGTACCCTTTAGCATTTGTATTTGCACTTGTGTTTCCATTATTGTTTGCATTACCATTTCCTTTTGCATCACCGTTGCCGTTACCGTTACTGTTTGTATTTGAGTTTGTGCTTCTGTTTGTGTTACCGTTTGCATTTTCATTACCGTTTGCAATACCATTTGCATTTGTGTTTACGTTTGTGCTTGTGTTTCCATTACCATTTGCTTTGCCATTTCCTTTTACGTCACCATTGGAGTTACCCTTAACATTTGTGTTTGCACTTCTGTTTGCGTTACAATTTGTGTTTGCATTACCATAACTATTAGCATTTGTGTCCACGTTTGCATTGGTGTTTCTATTACCACTTGCATTAGTGTTTGCATTATCATTTGTGTTACTATTACCATTAGCATTACTGTATGCTTTTCCACTTCCATTACAGTTACCATTACTGTTAGAGTTACCATTAGCTTTACTGTTACCATTGGTGTCAACATTACTGTTACCATTAGCGATAGCATCACCGTTACTGTTAGCGTTAGTGTTACTGTTAAGGTTATTATGCTGAAATGGACATCATGGTGGGGCCCCATGCTTTCATGCGCTTCCACCACCACATACCATTCACTATTGATATTGCACATTCTCAAAAAGAAGGGAAATTCATGGCAAAAAACTCCATTAATATATCAGTAGGGTTGTTCCACAGTGACAAAAGCAGAGAAATTCAGTGTTAGAATTCAAAACCCTAGCTGTGGATTCCCCCGACCCCCACCACCACCACACACACACAGACATACATGCAAGTAGGGGAAGGACCAAGGCAACACAACCAATCAGACACAACCAGCAGCAGGTAACAGAAATAACATACAACTTTGTAAACTACAAAACCACACCCCCATGCTCCCATCTTCCACACACCAACAGATGTCAGGGTGTGGCATTGGGTCATCACTGCTAACTCTGATTCTGGATACTGTGCCAAAGACATATCATTATGGACAGCTGGGCATCTTGGGCCCCACACTGCTACCAACACATAAAACAAACTACACATATACTATATTTGAGTTAACAAGCCCCAGAACAGCATTTTGGACATTCATTGAAAATATTTTCTCAAATCACTTTTGCATATACAAAAGTTTCATGCTATGCATTAGTGACACTTTCATGTTTGCAACAGTATTTTGTGAAAGTATTTTACATGCTTTCACAAATGCAAAACTGTCGAGTCTTCCGTTTGCGACATTTTTATGTTTGAGAAAGTATTTTGCGAAAGTATGCTCCTGATACCTGCACATCTTTGCCATCCTCCTGCAAAGAAATGGCTGGATCCTTTGGGCTGAAATTTACTGGATTGCAGGCCCTGGTTCCACAGATGTGCCTTTTGCTGCTTTGGTGCAAAAATAGTTAAGAATGACAAAGTTATACTTTTCCAAAACTGAGCAATTTCCCATATACTAACATTGTGGAGCCCACGATGCCTTTCACCACCCATATGTCAAAAATGAAGTGAGGTACACAGTTTTTGCTGCTGGCAGTTCACTTTTAGGTGAACTAACCTCATGGAACAAGTTAGGAAATACTGTATGATACCTGAAGTTGGATTTTTTTCCCTACATGTTATGGTAACACAGGTATACTCCTCCTGCTGGTTGTGTGTGATTAGTTGTGTTGCCTTGGCCCTTCCCCTACTTGCATGTATGTGTGTGTGTGGTGGTGGTGGGGGTATGCGGGGGAATGAGCAGTTAGGGTTTTGAACCCTAACACTGAATTTCCCTGCTTTTGTCACTGTGGAACAACACTAACAGATGCATTAATGGATTTTTTTGCCATGAATATATATATTATGGGAGCACGGTAGTGCTACCATAGTTAGGTTTGAGGAGCCATTTACATGTTAAACCTAAAATTTTGCACCTTAATAACTTTGCAACTGTTCAACGGATTTGCCTAAAATTTGGACTACATGATCAAGAACCATACATCTTGGGCTCTGCCAACTTTTGTACTGTTCGGATATACAGCTGTGGAGTTATTAAGCGTGATCTGCATGCACGTTTACGCTTTTTTGGAATTATTTGCTTGTCTTTACGGGTAGCACAGTTTGAGTGACCCATTCCAAATCTTCAGGGAATGTGCGGCCAGGGTCCCTGACGTGCCTTTTGAAGATTTCGTGAAAAAATATTAAACGGTTCAAAAGTTATTCAAAAAATAATTTCCCATTATAAGTCAATGGGAAAAGTTAACTAAAAGTTTGACAGTGTCGAAAATGCAGTTTTTACTTTTGCAAATGGCCCTTTTACTGTCGTAAGTCTGCCATTTTGTTTTCAGTTGGTCATCATAAAAATGCTTGGCATTTAAATGTGGGACCCTCTAGCAACCTAATTCTTTTTGTATTCACCTAGTCGGACCCTGAGGATGCTAGCCATGTCTTTATTTGGGGGTAAAACACCCCAGAAATATGTTTTTCAAATTTCTGGAAAAAGTACTTTTGCAAAGTACTGTCACACTTGTGACACTGTCAAATGAATTTGCGAAAGCTTTCACAAAGTTCGATAGTACTTTTCCAGGCTGTGGGAAAATGACAGCAATTCTTTGCCACCCTGCTGCAAAAGAATGGTTTGATCTTTGGGTTGAAATTTGGAGGGAACACAGCCAACATCTCACAGATGTGCCTTTCAGTGTTTCAGTGAAAAAATATTACAGGGCAGCAAAGTTATGGCACTCCAAAGTTGTCACTTTTTCCCATAGGATAACATTACGGCATCCGCCGTATTACAGGAATCCTTTGTTACCTTGCTGCAAAATAACGGTTTAGTCTTTTGGGCTGAAATTTGGAAAGAAGAAAGCCAACATCCCACAGATGTGCCTTTTAGTGGTTTGGTGAAAAAATATTACAGGGAGCCAAAGTTATTGCACTCTGAACTTCTCTTTTTTTCCCATAGGATAACATTAAGGCATTTGCCGCGCCTTTCATGGCCTGTATCTTGGAAACGGTGTGAGAAACAGACTTTTTGTTGGAACAGTGCTTAGCCACCTAGCAGGGGCTAAGTACAAAACTAGCTAGGAAAGTTATAAATCATACGACTTTTAAATTTTTTTCTATGTCGTATGGTTCCTGAGATATAAGCAATTTAGCATTCCAACTCCTCATTTTCTGCTCCGAGACCCATTATTATGCATACATTCTTTGTACTCACTGTCTTTCTCTATGCAGCTCTTGGGGAAAACCAGCCTGTGTGCTTACATTACTCTTACCCTTACTGCTTCTGCTTGCAGTTCCATAACCGTTTCACTTACTGTTCCCGTCTACGGCACCATGTGCGTTACCCTTTGTGTTTTAATTTGCACTTGCGTTTGTGTTATTTTAACCATTTGTGTCTACAGTACTGTTTATCTTTCTGTTTCGCTTTGCGTCACTATGACCATTACCATTTGCGTTTGTGGGCACCATGTTATTATGTGACAAGACATCATGTGGCAGAAGCGTGGGGCCCAAAGGGCCCTGCACTCCCGCCGCTGCATTACATTCAGTATTTCTCATTATCCTTCTCAAAAAGAAAGGAAATTAGAGGGAAAAAAACTCCATTTAATGCATTAGTTAGGGTTATTCCACAGTGACAAAAGCAAGGAAATTCAGTGTTAGGGTTGAAATCCCCCCTTGGACCCCCCTGCCCACACCCCCAACCAGCATTGGGGTTCGTGTTGGGTTTGTCGGTCCTAACTCTCACCCCATTCTCCTATACCTCTGCTTCTTCACACATCTGATGGGGTGAGAGTTAGGGCCAGCATCCCCAATGCGCACCCCAATGCCGGTGGGGTGGGTGGGGGTCCAGGGGGCTTTCAACCCCAAACACTGAATTTCCTCACTTTTGTCACTGTGGAACAACCCTAACTAATGCATTAAAGGATTTTTGCCTCTAATAATATACATATATATATATATATATATATATACACACACACACACATATATATATATATATATATATATATATATATATATATAGAGAGAGAGAGAGAGAGAGAGATACATAGATAGATAGATAGATAGATAGATAGATAGATAGATATACAGTACCCCCCCACACACACACATATATATATTATGGCAAAAACTCAGTTTAATGTATCAGTTAGGGTTATTCCTCAGCAACAAAAGTTAGGAAATTCAGTGTTAGGGTTGTCACACATTGCACCCCATGCCCATCCTGCCCCCACCAACAGGCATCGGGGTATGTGTTGGGGTCATTGGCCCTAACTCTCACCCCATTCCATGTGTAAATAAGCTGGGGTGGTGCAGTATAGGTGAATGGGGTAAGAGTTAGGCCTGATGACCCCAACGCACACCTCGATACCTGTTGGTGGGGGCAAGGTGGGCATGTACTGCAAGGGGTTGCAACCCTAAAACCAAATTTCCTCACTTTTGTAGCTGTGGAACAACCCTTACTGATGCATTAAATAGTTTTTTGCCATGAATTTCCCTTCTTTTTGAGAATGTGCACTATAAATAGTGAACGATATGTGGTGGTGGGAGTGCAGTGTCCCGACCATGCTTCCCATTTGTGTGTAATAACCCTAACAGTAATGGTGATGGCAACGGTAACAGTAATCCTAATGGGAACATTAACACTAAAAGTAATGCCAATGCTAATGGTTATGGTAACAGTAATGAGAACAGTAATGGTAAAGGAAACGCACACCCATTGGTAATGCCAATGGTAACAAAAATGCAAATGGTAACACAAATGCAAGTGGGAATGATAATGCCAATGGTGACATGAAAGGAAAACAGTAACACAAATGGTAATGCAAATGCAAGCGCAAAAGCAAACTGAAATGATAATGCAAACGGTAACAGAAATGCAAGCTCAAATGTGAACACAAACACAGATGCAATGCAAATGGCAACAAAAACACAAATGGTGATGGTAATGCAAATGGAAAAGCAAATGCAAGTGCAAATACAAATGCAAATGGTAATGCACATGGTGACGCAAATGAGAACGCTAATGAAAATAGTACCGGAAATGCAAACAGTATCGGTAACGCAAACGCAAACTGTAACGCCAATGGTAATGCAAAAGGAAACAGCAACACTAACGATAACACAAACATAAATGCAAATGTAAACGATAATGCACATGGTGATGCTAATTGAAATGATAATGCAAATGGCAATGGAAACACAAGTGCAAACATAAATGCAGACACTAATGGTAATGCAAACGGTAATGGAATTGCAAACAGAATTGCAAATGCAAACGGTAATGGTAATGGCAATGGCGACACACAAGGAAACAGTAACGCAAGTGACAACAGAAATGCAAGTGCAAATGCAAATGCGAACAGTGATGGAAATGCAAACTCAAAGGGGAAACACAAATGGTAATGGTAATGGCAATGGTGACACCAAAGAAAACAGTAACGCAAATGGAAATGCAAATGCAAGTGAAAATGCAAACTCAAATAGTAATGCAGATGGTGACTCAAACAAAAATGATAATGAAAGTGCCAAAGCAAAAGCTAATGAAAACGCAAATGGATATGGAACCGCAAACGATAATGAAAATGCAAATGGTAATGGTAATGCAAATGGAAATGCAAACACAAACAGTAACGCACATGGTGATGCAAACAGAAATGCTAATAAAAATGATAACGGAAATGCACACGGTAACAGAAATGCAAATGGTAATGCCAAGGGTGATGCAAAAACAAACAGTAATGCAAACGGTAATGCAAACGTAAGTGCAAACGCAAATGGTAATGCACATGGTGATGCAAACGTAAACGCTAACACAAACGGTAACAGAAGTGCAAGCGGAAATGTAACGGTAATGCAAACGCACATGCTTTGTGTTTGAAAGAAGTGCATCTGGAAGCACAGTGAATACAAAGAATGTGGACATAATAGTGGCCCTTGGACAGGAAAATGAGCACTTGGAATATAAATTGCTTATACTGTATCTCAGGAACCGTACGACATAGAAAAAAAATTCAAATCTCATATTTTTTATGTCTTTCCAGGCTAGTTTTGCATTTAGCCCCACAGTGAGGGGCTAAGAAGTTTTTGTGATAAAAAGCCTGTATCTCAAACTGTTTTTTAGATACAGGACCCTAAAGGCGCGGCGGATGCTGTAATGTTATCCTATGGGAAAAATTGTCAACTTCGGAGTGCCTTAACTTTGCAGCCCTTTTATATTTTGGCACCAAACAACCAAAAGGCACATCTGTGTGATGTTGGCTTTCTTCCCTGTAACTTTCATCCCTAAAGACCAAACTGTTGTTTTGCAGCAAAGTGGCAAAGATTTCCTGTTGTTTTGGCCATTGTGTCTCAAAGTACTGTCGCAAATCACGGCACTTTCGCAAAAAAAATCACAAAAGTGTCGCAATTGTGAAAGTACTTTGTGACACTACTTTTTACAAAAATTTTAAAAACATATTTCTGGGAGCTGTATCGGGAGTGGGTCAGTCTGCAACTGGAGGAAAAGTGGAGGGCTAAGCGGAGCTGTGGCTACAATCGGCAACGAAGTCACAGTCGGCGACCAGGGACCATGGAGCTGAGCAGTTTTTTGGAGCAGAGCTACGGGGTGCAGGTTGCAGTTAGACCCGTCAACAGTGGTCTGTGGTGTAGGAGTGGGCCAATCCGGCATAGAGGCGCCAATTCAGTCAGGGTTTAAAAAGCCCCAGACCACAGAGCTGAGCAGAACTGTATCAGAAGCAGGTTGCAGTCGGCGACCGGAGGAAGAGTGGAGGGCTGTGTGGAGCTGTGGCTGCAGTCAGCAGCGAGGTTGTAGTTCGGCCGGCCACCCGCAGTCCATGGTGCAGGAGCGGGCCAATCAGGCAGAGAGGTGCCAAGGCGGTCAGGGTTTAAAAAGCCCCAGACCATGGAGCTGAGCAGAACTGTATTTGTTCCAGCCCACCCTCCCCAACCACGGCCTCAATTAAATACAGAGGGGAGGAGGAGAAGGAGCCATAAATGAAGTGGCAGAGCTGACAGGCTTGTCTAAAGGGGGAGTGGCTGACTTTAGGTAAGGGCTGAAAGTGGGAGCAAGGAGGGTCCCAAGCTAAACACTGCGAGGAGCTGGTTTGCAACAAGGGAGCTGGGCCCTGCATTTCTCCACAGGGGACTTGGACTTCAACCTCGATGGATATCGAAAATTGACACAGGCATTAAGAAATCTTTCACAAAAGAGCTGGAATTGTGGTGATATGAACTGGGTCAAGACTACTGACTCTGGAGGTGCTGGGAACTTGATCTTTTGGCTACTGAGGCTGGAGGTGCTTGGGACTTGGACTTGAACATTTTGATTTGGACTTGAGCTTGGTGACTATGGTTATTAATTCTTGAAGTCTATGGTTATTAATTCTTGAAGTCCATGGTTTGCACATGCTTTATTATTTCTAAAAAGTCTTGACTAAGGGTTGGAGCTGAGGAGGGGGTGAGGGTCGGGGGCCCAATATATACATAAGGTGTGTTTTTTAGGACTGTATCTGAGAGGCTCGGGGGCCCAAAAATACATAAGGTGTGATTTTTAGGCTGTATCTGAGTATCACAGAAGAAATGGTAGGGCAGCACAAAGGGAGGGGTGACCAAGGGAGGGGGATCTTTGGCAGGGTGCGGGGTGCAGTGGCTGTGGAATGGCTATGATCCTAAATTTAGCTTGGAGGACATGAGGGATGTATGACACGTAAGCAGCTCACTAGGTTGAGGGAGGAAGTAGCGATGCTAAGGTGGGGGTTAAATGGGGGGAAGCTGGGAAACAGGGGGTAGGGAGACAGGGACAGTATAAACCAAGGAAGGAGAGGGAAGGGCTGAGTAGATTCACTGGAGGATCAGATACACTGTTCCGGAACTCAAGGGCTTGGGAGGGAGAGGATGAAATGGGATCTAGCAGGGATAGACCGGAGATGGTAACAGACAGCAGCAAGTCCAGAGTTAGAACAGGGATGCCTGAGACTAGAGGAAAGAGGCCAGTGGGAATGGACAGCAGGAAGTCTAAAGGCACAAAAATGACACCTGTAGCTAGAAAAAAGGGGGTCAGCCAGGGATCAGGAGCAGTGGAAGACAGTAGGCTCAGAAAAGGGTAGACGGATGCCCAAAATGAAGGACAACACAGGCATAGCTGAAATGGGCCAGTGGGTGAAAGTAACAAATAGTTTTGCGCCCCCAGGTATCCTGGGTGAGGACATTGGGAAGGGGAAAGGATGCAGGGGGAAGCATCTCAAGTGCAGTGGAAGGGGAAGGGGTGGGCACATCACATGCTGAGGAAGGAGTGGAGGAGTGGACGGGCACATTAGGGACACACCAGAGGGTGGCACTAGGAGAATTGGAGCATAAGAAAAGGGGCAAGAAGAAAGAACTGGAAGGGCTAGAGTTGAGCTCCTGGCAGGCTGGAGATGAATGGGAGGAGACCCTGCAGGGTAGGAGCTGCATTAGGAGGCTGGGGCAGGTACCAGGCAGGGTGCGGGAGAGGGGAAATATGCAGAAAGGGAAGGTGGTGAGGAGGAAGACTTCCCCAAGTGGGGTACAGTGCTCAAAATCTTCTGCAAAGATGGGTGGGACAGGAACAGTTGGAGGGGGATCAAGCACAGTTGGCACAATCTCACACAGTGATGAAGATGGGGTAAGGCCTGGAGCAGATAGAGTGGGGTCAGGTGAAGTTGGCTCATGCTCAAGCAGTGATGCAGGAGGAGTTTGCAGGGATGAAGGATGCCAGGCAGAAGTACAAGGGATGAAGAAGTACAGGAGGGTGGTGTTGGAGGAAAGGCAAAAGGGAGAGGGTAAGGAGGGAAAGATACTGGGGGAAGGTAAGCATCAGGACAGGTTAAGTGATAGGGAACAAATGACAAGCAGGGGCAGAAACCAAGTCAGGATGGAACATGAAGAGGAGGCCAAAGGGAGCCAAACCCTGCAACACAAGGCTAGAGGCAAAAAAGACACCCCAGGAAGCAGGGGGAAGTAGGGTGGCACTCTTGGGGGACTCAATAATTAAGGGGCTAAATAGGGAGGGAAGGGAGCAAAAAACAATGCAGTATGGGTACAGTGCATGCCAGGGATGACTGCGCTGGAGGTGAGGTATCATATTCCTTTCTGGGGTGAGCAGCAGGATGAAGGGACACATCTGGTATTTCACCTGGGCACAAATGACTTGAAGGGGAACAGTCTGATGGAAGTACAGGCAAGGTTCGAGGAACTCTCTAGGTTCTGTAGGAGCAACACTGTTTTTCCTACCATTTCCTTCTCCGAGGTGTTGCCAGTACCAAGAGTGAGCACACCCAGAAATGAAAAGATAAGGACTACAAGGTTAGTGCAGTCAGATGGGGTTTGGCTGGTTAGGTGACTGGGGCTCTACATGGGAGGAGGAGGGGCTGTATGCCCAAGACAGGCTGCACCTGAGCTCTTCAGGGGCAGCTGCACTAAAGAGTAAACTGGGGGACTTATTGGCAAGGGAGTTCAATTTAAACTAAATAAGGGGGGGCTAAGGACAGGGTCATCCTTATGGGAGTCTCTTACGGGAGGCAGAGCAGGAGGCGATCAGCCTCCTCCCCGAGTCACAACACCCATCAAGGGAACAGTTAGTGGCAGGGAAGGATGGGATGAGACTACATGTTGGAGGTCTTTGGTTGCAAATGCCAGGAGCCTGGGGAACAAAATGGGAGAACTGGAGGTGACCATGATGGAGGAGAACCTAGACATTGTAGCAGTGAGTGAGACCTGGTGGAACGAGCACCATGCCTGGGAGACGGTGATCCCAGGGTATCATTTGTTTAGGAAGGATCAGGAGGGGAAGAGGGGAGACAGCTGGCATTATATGTCTGGGAAGGGATTGGGGCCATGGAAGGGTGGAATGAGGAAGGGGAAACAAAGATACTGTGAGTCACCCAAGACAGGGGACAAGGGGAAAACCTGCTTGTTGGGGTAGCCTATAGGCCTCCTATGCAGGGGGAGGAAGGGACAGACACTTTGTAAAATCAGTAGCGAGGATGGCATAGAAAGAGGAAATTGTGCTAGTTGGGGACTTAAACCTTCTGGACATCAACAGGGAGGCCCAGTCAGTAATCTCCACACGGAGCAGGGGCATCTTAGAGGCTCTGCAGGGCATATTCCTGCAGCAAAGGGTCAGTGAGCCCACTAGGGGTGTAAACCTGTTGAATGTGGTCCTCACAAATGGGGACAGTGTGGAGGAGGTGGAGGTGGGGGAAGAGCTTGGTACCAGTGACCAAAGGGCTGTCGGGTTCAGGGTGAGAGCGGGCAGGGACCATACCTCTCAACTGTCCCTGATTTTCAGGGATGTCCCTGATTTTGCCTCAAAATTTTACTCTGTCCCTCCTAAAAATTGTGTTTCCATGGCCAAACAGTAGGAGTTGTAAGCACAAAATAATGTCAAACATTAAAGCTACAGACTTGTTCTTCCTTAGAAAATGCATTTTACACTAAGCCACTTATTCTACCAGCTTCCTTAGAGGATATCACTAATTTTGAAGAAGTGTCCCTGATTTTGGTCCTTTGTCCCTGATTTTTTTAAGCCTTGTCCCTGATTTATGAGGCAGGAGGTTGAGAGGTATGGCAGGGACAGGGTTAGGACAAGGACCAAGGTAGTGGACTTTAGGAAGGCTGACTTTCCTGGAATGAGAAAGGTAGTTAGGGAAGAAATGTTGAGGATAGGGGATGTGCAGGGGGAGGAGGAATTATGGGCAGCCATCAAGGGAGGGGTATATAAAGCCATGGACTCGTGCATAAGAAGGATAAGGAAGAATAGAAGATGAAAAAGACCTCTATGGTTCACTACAGAGGTGGCGTTAGTGGTCAAGGAGAAGACTAGAGCATTCAAGAGGTACTGGAGGACACAAAAGGATCAAGACAGGGAAACTTACAAGGAAAAAAGAAAGAAGGCAGGGCAAAAGATAAGGAGGGCTAAGGAACCACTGAGGAGAGGATAGTGAAGCAGGAAAGGGGGGGGGACTTTCTTTAGGTATGTTGGAGAAAAGAAGAGGGCACAGCATGGGATTGAAAGGATAAGGGGAGAAAGTAGAACAATACTGGAAGGGGATTTCGAAAAAGCAGAAGCATTGAATAGCTATTTTGCCTCAATCTTCACAGAGAAAAAGGAGGGCAGGGGACCAGGATGGGCTGGGGAGGATGACAGCCACAGGCAGGTGGGTGTGGCAGATTTCACAGCTGAAGGAGTAAGGGAAGAGCTGGGTAGACTTAGGGGCCTGATGGAATACACCCAAGGGTTCTCAAGGAGGTGAAGGATGAACTGGTGCCGCATCTGACAAGGCTATTTAACTTGTCCTTGGTCACAGGGGTGGTGCCAACAGACTGGAAGATGGCAAAGGAGGTGGTTGCACTACATAAAAGGGGGGATGGATGAGGTTGAAAACTACCATCCTGTTAGTCTTACCTCGGTGGTGGGGAAGGTAATGGAAACACTACTTATAGTCAGGTTGCTAGAATACTTGGAGATAAATGGCATGCAGGATGACAGGCAGCATGGCTTCACCAAGGGAAGGTCCTATCACACCAACCTGATAGAGTTTTTTGATGGGGTGACACAGATAGTGGACCAGGGAGGAGTGGTGGACGTGGCCTACCTAGATTTCAGTAAGGCCTTCGACACCGTTCCACATAACGGAATGGTGCATAAGCTGGACAGACTAGGTGTGGACCACAGGATCATCAGATGGGTAGAAAACTGGTTGAAGGGAAGGAGTCAGACGGTGGTGGTAAATGGGACACATTATAGGGAATGGGCAGTGACCAGTGGGGTGACACAGGGGTCAGTGCTAGGGCCAATACTCTTTAGCATCTATGTTAGTGAACTAGCAGAGGGTCTGGAGGGATGGGTGTGCCTGTTCACAGATGATACAAAGGTCTGCAATAGGGTGGATTCACCTAGTGGGGTGCAAGCCATGAGGTGGGACCTGGAGAGGCTGGAGAGGTGGTTGGACACCTGGAAATTGAAGTATAATGCACAAAAGTGCTCAGTGATGCACCTGGAAGGAGAAATAGGAGGGAACCTTAATACCTTGGGGGGTGGTAATTAAGGAGAAGGAAACAGAAAGGGACCTGGGGATTATGGTATCATGGAACCTCAAGGTGGGCAGACAGTGTAGCAGGGTGGTGGGAAAGACAAATGGAATGTTGGCCTGCATTTTGAGGGGTTTTAATTGCAAGAAGAAGGAGGTGCTAATGCCATTATACAGAACCATGGTCATGCAACATCTGGAGAATGGGACGCAGTTCTGGAGGCCTCACCTATGCAGAGATGTTGAGTAGATGGAGAGGGTACAGGGAAGGGCAACTAAAATGGTAAGAGGAATGCAGGATGTACCCTATGAGAGAAGACTGAGACAGCTGAAATTGTACCCTCTGGATACTGGGAGGGAGAGGGGGGACATGACTGAGACCTTTAAATATCTGAAGGGAATAAGCAAGGTGGAGGGTGATAGCTTGTTCAAGTTGGAGAAGGGAGCAAACTCTAGGGGACATAGCCTCAAACTGGAAGGTAGGCAATACAGAGGTAATGTCAGAGGGCAGTTTTTCATGGAGAGGGTGGTGGAGGCCTAGAATAAGCTGCTGGAGGAGGTAGCGGCAGCTGAAATGGTGGAGGGGTTCAAGAGTGCTTGGGATAGATTTAAGGGGTTGGGAAAGGAGGGTGGAAGCATAACAGAAGGGGGGGTTAGGGTGTTGGGCAGACTAGATGGGCCATGGGACCTTCCTCTGTCGTCACATTTCTGTGTATCTGTGGGGTGTTTTGCCCCCCAAAAAAGACATGGCTTGCATCCTCAGGACTCGACTAGGTGAACACAAGAATTGTGTCCCTAGAGGATCCAAATTTAAATGCAGGCATTTTTCTGACCACCAACTGAAAAAACAAATGGCTGAATCGTGAATGTAAGAGGGTCATTTGTGACAGTAAAAACTACATTTGTGACAATGTTGAATAGTTTGTTAACTTTTCCCATAGACTATAATGGGATTCAGTTTCTTTTAAACAACTTTTGAACCATTTAATATTTTTCCATGAAATCTTCGAAAGGCACATTGGGGACCCCTCACTGCAGGTTCCCGGATGTTTTTGGACTGATCGCGCAAACCGTGTGGGCTGCAGGCACGAGCAAAGAATAGCACAAAAATCTGTAATTTATGTGTTTTTGGCTCGCTGTAGCACCACAGCTGTACATCTGACCATAACACAACTTGCCAGATCCAGAGATCTATGGTACCAGACCATGCATTCCAAATTTCATGCAAATCTGTCATACGGTTGCAAAGTTATTAAGGTGCAGAATTTGAGATTTAACCTTAAATGGGGTACTCAACCCTAACTATAGTTGCACTACCGTGCCACTATATATATATATATATATATATATATATACACATATATATATTGATGGTAGCACGGTAGTGCTACCATAGTTAGGGTTGAGAGCACTTTTAAGGTTAAAGGGTGAAACTTTGCACCTTAATAACTTTGCCACTGTTAAATGGATTTGCCTGAAATTTGGCAGACATGGGGGGACACCATAGATCTTGGGATCTGCCAACTTTCATGCTGGTTGGATATACAGCTGTGGAGTTATTAAGCGACATCCGTGTGTGCAATTATGCTTTTTTGCAAATTTTTTGTTCGCACCTACAGGTCGCATGGTTTATGTGACTGGTATGAATACTTCAGGGAACGTGCTGCCAGGGTCCCTGATGTGCCTTTTGAAGATTTCGTGAAAAAATATTGAACGGTTCAAAAGTTATTCAAAAAACATGTTCCCATTATAAGTCAATGGGAAAAGTTAACAAAAAGTACAACACTTTTGCAAATGCACTTTTTAGTTTCTCAGATGACCCTAGTAGTGTTGCAGATCTGTCTTTTTTTTTTCAGTCGGTGATCAGAAAAATGCTTGGCATTTAAAATTGGGACCCTCTAGGAACACAATTCTTTTTGTGTTCACCTAGTGAGACCCTCAGGATGCTAGCCATGTCTTTATTTTGGGGTTAAACTCCCTAGAAATATGTTTTCCAGATTTTTGGGCAAAGTAGTGTAGCAAAGTAGTGTCACACTTGCGACACTTTCACAAATGTTTGCGAAAGTTTTCGCAAATTGTGATACTTCCTTTCCAGACTATGGCCAAAATAACAGCAGTTCTTTGCCACCCTGCTGCAAAAGAACGGTTTGGTCTTTAGGGCTCAAATTTGGAAGGAAGGCAGCCAACATTGCATAGATGTGCTTTTGATGGTTTGGTGACAACATATTGCACGGATGCCAAGTTATGGTTCTCTGAATTTGGCATTTTTTCCCATAGACTAACATGGTGGTATACGCCGCGCCTTTCAGGGCTTGTATCTCGAAAATGGTGCGAGATACAGAATTTTCATCACGACAATGCGTAGCCCTGAGATATAAGCAATTTAGCAATCCAACTGCTAATTTTCTGCTCCCAGGCCCATTATTATGCATGCATTCTTTGTACACACTGTGTTTCTCTATGCAGCTGTTGGGCAAAAACAGGGTGTGCGCTTCCATTACTGTAACAGTTAAGCATTTCCACTTGCGTTTCTGTACCCATTTGCATTACGTTCCTGTATGCGCTCCATGTCGTTACCCTTTTCGTTTCTTGCTTTGCGGTTGAGTTACTGTTACTATTCGCATTTCCACTACTGTTTCTGTTTGAGTTTCTGTCACCCATTTCATTTGCATTTGCGTTTCTCTTTCGGTTTGCGTCTTCGTTGCTGTTACTGTTACCATTTTCATTTCCAATTGCGTTACTGTGCCAGTGTGCATTATGGTTTGCATTTTAGTACTCGCTTGCGTTTGGTTTTGCATTTCTGTTTCCTTTGGCATTATTGTTGCTATTACCATTACCATTTGCATTTACAACTGCAGTAACATGACCGTGCATGTTACGGCTTACGTTTCCATATGCGCTTCCATTCATTTTTCTGTTTCTGTTTCCTTTGGTGTTATTGTTCATGTTAACTTTACCATTTGCATTTACAATTACAGTACCATGACCGTGCGCGTTATGGTTTGCGTTTCCATGTGTGCTTGTGTTCACGTTTCCGTTTGTTTCCTTTGGTGGTATTTATGCTGGTAACATTTCCATTTGCGTTTCCAATTGCCGTACTGTGCGTGTCACGGTTTGTGTTTCCTTATGCGGTTGTGTCTCCTTTAGCATCACTATTCACTTTGGTGTCACTTTGCGCTTGCATTTCTATTAACGTTTGCTTTACCATTTACGTTTCTGTTACCATGTGCGCAACTGTTAGCAGTTGCGTTTCCCTTGCACTTACCATTACTATGTCACAAAACATCACGTGGTGGGAGCGCAGCGCTCCACAAATTCCATTCACTATTTCTACTGCAGATTCTCAAAAAGAAGGGAAATTAGAGGCAAAAAACTCCATTTAATGCATCAGTTAGGGTTGCTCCATAGCAACAAAAGCAAGGAAGTTCGATGTTAGGGTTGAAACCCCCCCTTGCACCCACCTCCACCCTACCCCCCCAGTCGGCATCAGGGTGTGTGTTGGGGCTGTCGGTCCTAACTCTCACCCCATTCTCCTATAGTTCACCACCTCAGCTTCTTTACAAATGTGATGGGGTGAGAGTTAGGGCTGATGACACCAATGCACAGCCTGATGCCGGCTGGGGGGCAGGTTGGGTGTGGGTGCAAGGGGGGTTTTCAACTCTAACATTGAATTTCCTCACTTTTGTCGCTGTGGAACAAGCCTAACTGATGCATTAAATTGAGTTTTTTTGCTCTAAAAATATATATATATATATATATATATATATATATATTATGGGCACGGTAGTGCCACTATAGTTAGGGTTAAGTACCCCATTTAAGGTTAAAGTGTAAAATTTATCAGATTAATAACTTTGCCACCATATGGCAGATTTGTCTGAAATCTGGCAGGCATGGAGCAGTACCATAGATCTCTGGATCTGTCAAGTTTTATACTGGTCTGATATACGGCTGTGGAATTATAAAGCGCTGTTCCTTGTTGCATTTACGCTTTTTAGCACATTCTTTGCTCACACCTACAGGTCACATGGTTTGTGCGACCAGTCCAAAACCTTCAGGAAACATGCAGCCAGGGTCCCCAATATGCCTTTCAAATATTTCGTGAAAAAATATTAAATGGTTCAAAAGTTATTCAAAAAACAAGTTTCCCATTATAGTCAATGGGAAAAGTTAAAATATTCAACAGTGTCGCAAATGCAGTTTTCAGTGTCGCAAATGACCCCTGTAGTGTCATGAGTCAGCCATTTTTTTTACAGTTACTGTTCACAGAAATGCTTGGCATTTAAATGTGGGAACCTCTATGGACACAATTCTTTTTGTGGTCACCTAGTCAAGCCCTGAGGATGCTAGCCAAGTCTGTTTTAGGGGGTTGAACACCCCAGAAATATGTTTGTTTCAATTTTTTGTAAACTGCAGTGTCACAAAGTAGTGTCAAACTTGCAACACTTTGCTGATGTTTTTTGGAAAAGTGTCACAAATCATGACACTACTTTGCGACACTATGGCCAAAATAACAGGAATTCTTTGCCACCCTGCTGCAAAAGAATAGTTTGGTCCTTTGGGCTGAAATTTGGAAGGAAGAAAGTAAACATTTCACAGATGTGCCTTTTGGTGACTAAATATTGCAGGGATGCAAAGTTACGGGTACTCTGAAGTTGACAATTTTTCCCATAGACTAACATTGCAGCATCCGCTGCGCCTTTCAGGGCCCATATCTTGGAAATGCTTCAAGATACAGATTTTTCATCAGAAAAAATGCTAGGGGGCTAAGTACAGGACTAGCCAGGAAAGTCATAAATCATATAAAAATATTTTTTTTTCTACGTCATACGGTTCCTGAGATATAAGCAATTTAGTATTCCAAGGGCTCATTTTCTACTCCAAGGCCCATTATTATGCATACATTCTTTGTACTCACTGTGTTTCTCTATGCAGCTGTTGGGGAAAAAAGGGAGTGCGCTTCCGTTACTTTTACAGTTAGCGTTTCCACTTGCATTTCGGTACCTGTTTTCGTTAGCGTTCCCATGTACGCCACCATGTGCATTACCCTTTGCATTTTTATTTGCATTTGCATTTGTGTTATTGTTACCATTTGCATTTCCATTACTGTTTCTGTTTGCGTTTCATTTTGCGTCACCATGTGCATTACCATTTGCATTTGCATACACTCTTCCATTTGCATTTGTCTTTCCTTTGGTGTCATTGTTGCTGTTACTGTTACCATTTGTGTTTCCAATTGCGTTACCATGACCATGCATGTTACAGTTTGCATTTCCATACCCGCTTGTGTTTGCGTTTCTGTTTCCATTACCATTTGCATGTGCATTTCTATTACCATTAGCATTATCGTTAACGTTTATGTCACCATGTCCGTTACATTTGTACTTGCATTTGCATGGCTGTTACTTCACTATTTATAGTGTACATTCTCAAAAAGAAGGGGAATTCATGCAAAAATCTGTTTAATGCATCACTTAGGGTTGTTCCATTGTGATAAAAAGTGAGGAAATTTAATGTTAGGGTTCTACCTTTCGCACCAGCACTTCACCCCACCCCCCACCAACATGCATCGGGTGCATTAGTTGTTGGTCCTAACACCACCTCATTCTCCCATACTGCACCACCTCAGCTTGTTTACAAATGGGATGGGGTGAGAGTTAGAACCAACGACTCCAACGCACACCCTGATGCCTGTTGGTGGGGGGGGTGAGGTGGGGTAAGGGCTAGGAACCTAACATTGAATTTCCTCACTTTTGTCACTGTGGAACAACCTAACTGATGTATTAAATGGAGTTTTTGCCGTGAATATGTATATATATATATATATATATATATATATATATATTCGCGACAAAAACTCCATTTAATGCATCAGTTAGGGTTGTTCCACAGTGACAAAAGTGAGGAAATTGGTGTTAGGGTTTAAAGCCCATCTTGAACCCCCAGCCCACCCCAACCAGTATCGGGTGTGTGTTGAGGTCATTGACCATAACTCTCACCTCATCACATGTGAAAAAGAAGTTGAGATATAGGAGAATGGGTGAGAGTTAGACTGATGACTCCAACACACACCCCAAGCCAGTTGGGGTGGGCTGGGGGCAAGGGTTTCAACCCTAACACTGAATTTCCTCACTTTTGTCACTGTGTAACAACCCTAGCTGATGCATTAAATGGAGTTTTTTTGCCATGAATTTCCCTCCTTCTTGAGAATGAGGACTATAAATAGTGAATAGAATGTGGAGAGTGAGCCCGTTGGGCCCATGCTCCCACCATGTGATGTCTTGTGACATAGTAACTGTAACTGCAATGCAAACACAAGAGCTAATGGTTACACACATGGTGAAGCAAACATAAATGGTAACACAAACATTAATAGAAATGCAAGCTCAAAGTGATGCCAAAGGGAACAGTGATGCAAAAGGAGATGCAAGCACATACGGAAACACAACTGGTAATGCGCACAGTCATGGTATCACTATTGTAAACACAAATGTTAACTGTTACAGCAACAATATGCCAAAGGGAACAGAAATGGAAAGGCAAAAGCAAGCGCGTATGGAAATGCAAAACATAACGTACACAGACACGGTTCCACAATTGCAAATGCAAAATGGTAACGGTAAGAGCAAAAATAACACCAAAGGAAACAGAAACGCAAAGGCAAATGCAAGTGCATACAGAAACACAAACTGTGACATGCATAGTCATGGTACTGCAATTGGAAATGCAAATGGTAATGGTAACAACTAATATAAAGCCAAAGGATACAGAAAAGGAAAACGCGAACGCAAGCACACATGGAAATGCAAACCGTAATGCGCATGGGAATGGTACCATAATTGTAAATGCAACAGATAAAGTTAACATGAAGAATGATGCCAAAGGAAACAGAAACAGAAACAGGAACACAAGCGCATATGGAAATGCAAACCGTAACGTGCACAGTCACGTTACTGCAATTGTAAATGTGAATGGTAACAGTATCAGCAAAAATAATGCCAAAAGAAACAAATGCAAAAGGAAATGCAAGCATTATGGAAACACAAACCGTGATGTGCACGGTCACAGTACGGCAATTGGAAGTGAAAATGGTAATGTTAACAGCAGAAATAATGGCAAAGTAAAGAGAAACAGAAACACAAGTGCAAGTGCGTTATGCAGACAGGAACACAAAGGGTAACGCACACGGTGGCATACGCGGGAACGGTAACGCAAACACGTACGGAAACACAAGTGCTAATGGTAACTGTAACAGTAATGGAAGCACACTCCCTGGTTTTGCCCAACAGCTGCATAGAGAAACACAGTGTGTACAAAGAAGGTATGCATAATAATGGGCCTCAGAGCAGAAAATGAGCTGTTGGAATACTAAATTGATTATATCTCAGTAACCGTACAACGTAGAAAAAAAAATTCAATGATTCATTATTTTCCTGGCTACGTTTTTGCTAAATGTCACAATGAAAATTCTGTATCTCGCACTGTTTTCAAGATATGAGCCCCAAAAGGTACGGCGTAATCCACCATGTTAGTCTATGGGAAAAAACACCAACTTTGGAGTACCGTAACTTGGCATCCGTTTAATATTTTGTCACCAAACCATGAAAAGACGCATCTGTGAGATGTTGGCTGGTTTATTCCAAATTTCAGCCCAAAAGACCAAACCGTTCTTTTGCAGCAGGGTGGCAAAGCATTCCTGTCATTTTGCCATAGTCTGGAAAAGTACTTTCGCAATTTGCAACACTTTTCGCAAAAATTTGCGAAACTGTTGCAAGTGCGATACTACTTTGCAACACTACTGTTTCCAGAAATTTAAAAAACATATTTGTGTGGTGTTAAATCCTAAAATAAAGACATGGTTAGCATCCTCAGGGTCTGACTAGGCAAACACAGAAATAATTGTGCCCCTAGAGGGTCCCAATTTTAAACGGCAAGCATTTTTTTGATCAGTAACTGAAAACAAAATGGTGGATTTGCAACACTACTAGGGCCATTTGCAGCACTAAAAAGTGTATTTGTGACACTTTTGAACTTTTTAACTTTCTCCTTGTCTTATAATGGGAATTTGCTTTTTGAATAACTTTTGAACCATTCAATATTTTGTCACAAAATCTTCAAAAGGTACATTGGGGACCCTGGCTGCAGATTCACTGAAGTTTTCAGACCAGTCGCTCAAACTGTGTGACTTGCAGGTGAGAGAGAAGAATTCACAAAAAAGCGTAATTGCTCATTCAATTGTCACATAATAACTCTGCAGCTGTATACCCGACTGGTATGGAAGTTATCAGATCCCAAGGTCTGCCATGCCCAACCATGCCTGCTAAATTTCAGGCAAATCTGTTGAATGGTGGCAAAGTTATAAAGGTGCAAATGTTCACCCTTTAACCTTAAAAGTACTACTCAACCCTAACTATGGTAGCACTACTGTGCTACCATTATATATGTGTATATATATATATATATATATTAGAGGCAAAAACTCCATTTAATGCATTAGATTAGGGTTGTTCTACAGGCGACAAAAGTGAGAAAATTCGATTGTTGGGTTGAAAACCCCCTTGGACCTTGGACCCCCAACCGGCATTGGGGTGCGCGTTGGATTATCAGTCCCTAACTCACCCCATGACATGTATAAGCAGCAGAAGTATAGGAGAATGGGGTGAGAGTTGGGACCAGCGATCCCAATTCGCACCTCAATGCCGGTTGGGGGTGGGCGGGGTCCAAGGGGACTTCAACCCAACTCGAATTTCACTTTGTTCACTGTGGAACAACCTAACTAATGCATTAAATGGAGTTTTTACCTCTAATTTCCTTCTTTGAGAATGATAACGAGAAATAGTGAATGTAATGCAGCGGTGGGAGCGCACTCCCGCCATATGATGCCTTGTGGCATAGTAACAGGAATAGCAACACAAACAGAAGCACTAACAGTGGTGCACATGGTAACATAAGCGTGAATGAGAACAGAAAGGGTAATGCACATGGTGGCGTAGACGGGAACGGCCTGCCACGTGATGTGTTGTCACATAGTAACATGGTGCCTGCAAACAGAAATGTCAATGGGCATGGTGACGCAAAGTAAAACAGAAAGAGAAACAGTACTGTAGACACAAATGGCAAAAATAACAGAACAAGCATAGCGCAAATGAAAGCATAAGGATAACACATAGAGGCCCCAGCTCATGCCACGTAATGCGGTGGTGAAGGCGACCAACCGTATGATGTCTTGTGGCATAGTAACAGGAACAGCAATGCAAACAGAAGCGTAACAGTGGCGCACATATGGTACGCATAGGCCGATTGAGAACAGAAAGGGTAACACACACGGTGGAGTAGACGGGAATGGTCTGCCATGTCATGTGTTGTCACATAGTAACATGGTGCCTGCAAATGGAAATTTCAATGGGCATGGTGATGCTAAGTAAAACAGAAAGAGAAACAGTACTGTAGACACAAATGGCAAAAAATAACAGAAACGCAAGCGCAAATGAAAACGCAAAGGATAACGCACATGGTGGCGCAGACGTCAACGGTAAGTGAAACGGGTACGGAACCGCAAGTGGAAAGGGCAACAGAAACAGTAATGTAAGCGCACAGGCTAGTTTTCCCCAAAACCTGCATCGAGAAAGACAGTGAGTACAAATAATGTATGCATAATAATGAGTATCGGAGCAGAAAATGAGAACTTGGAATACTAAATAGGTTATATCTCAGGAACCATACGACGTAGAAAAAAGTTTAAAAGTCGTATGATTTACAACTGTCCTGGCTAATTTTGTACTTAGCCCCCAATAGGAGACTAAGCATTTTTCCAATGAAAAGTCTGTATCTCGCACCGTTTCTGAGATACGGGCCCTGAAAGCCCCGGCGAACGCCGTAATGTTATCCTATGGGAAAAAAAGAGAAGTTCAGAGTCCCATAACTTTGCCTCCCTGTAATATTTTTACACCAAATCACTGAAAGGCACATCTGTGAGCTGTTAGCTGTCTTCCCTCCAAGTTTCAGGAAAAAAGACTAAACCGTTATTTTGCAGCAGGGTGCCAAAGGATTCCTGTAATGTGTCAGGCACCGTAATGTTTTCCTATGGGAAAAACCGTCAACTTTGGAGTGCCGTAACTTTGCCGCTGTGTAATATTTTTTCAATATAACATTGAAAGGCACATCTGTGAGATGTCATCTGCGTTCCCTTCAAATTTCAGCCCAAAACTCCCAACCGTTCTTTTGCAGCAGAGTGCCAAAGAATTACTGTTATTTTGGGCATAGTGTCGCAAAGTAGTGTCGCAATTTATGAAAGCTTTCGCAAAAAATTTGCGACACTTTCATGAGTGTGACACTACTTTGCGAAAGTACTTTTTCCAGAAATTTAAAACACATATTTCTGGGGTGTTTTACCCCAAAATAAAGACATGGCTAGCATCCTCAGTGCCCGACTAGGTGAATACAAAAAGAATTAGGTTGCTAGAGGGTCTCAATTTTAAATGCCAAGCATTTTTCTGATCACTAACTGAAAACAAGATGGCGGATTTGTGACAGTAACAGGGCTATTTGCGACAGTAAAAAGTGCATTTGCGACACTGTCAAACTTTTTGTTAACTTTTCCCATTGACTTATAATGGGAAATTGTTTTTTGAATAACTTTTGAACCGTTTAATATTTTTTCACGAAATCTTTGAAAGGCATATTGGGGACCCTGGCTGCATGTTCTCTGAAGATTTTGGGCCAGTCGTGCAAACCGTACGACCTGTAGGTGCGACCGTAGAATTCCAGAAAAGCTTAAACGTGTGGGCAGATCACGCTTAATAACTCCACAGCCGTATAGCTGACTGGTACAAAACTTGGCATATCCCAAGGCCTATGGTTCTTGATCATGTATTCCAAATTTCAGGCAAATCTGTTAAATGGTTGCAAAGTTATTAAGGTGAAAACTTTTGGGGTTTAACATAGAAATGGCTCCTCAACCCTAACTATGGTAGCACTACCGTGCTACCATAATATATGTATGTATATATATATATTCATTGCAAAAAAACTCCATTAATGCATCAGTTAGGGTTTTCATTACAGTGACAAAAGTTTGGAAATTCGATGTTAGGGTTACCAACCCTATCCCCCTCCACACGCCAAGAGGCATTGGGGTGTGCCTTGGGGTAATCAGCCCTAATTCTTACCCCATTCCATCTGTAAGGAAGCTGAGATGATACAGTATCAGAGAAATGGGGTTAGAGTTAGGCCTGACAACCCCAAAGCACACCCCAACACCTGTTAGTGTGTGGAGGGTGGGTTGTAGGGTTGGTAACCCTAACATTGAATTTCCAAACTAATGTCACTGTAATGATAACTCTAACTTATGCATTAATGGAGTTATTTTGCAATGAATTTCCCTTCTTTTTGAGAAGATGTAATGTTGCTCATATGTTGTGGGAGCGCAGGGCCCTCCTGACCCCATGTTCCCATCATCCATATATTTTGTAATAGTCTCTGATTTTCAGGTGGGAGCACAGGGCCATCTCTACACAAGTGTACAGATATTTTAATGATATCACATATGTGTGTGGAAGAGCAGGTCCCTCAGGGACCTGCAATCCCACTACTGCATAACGTAGGGCTCTGTGCTCCCATTATTGCATAATGGGATCCATACGTGGGAGCGCAAGGCCCTATAGACCCTGCACTCCCATGTATCCATAAATATAGAGAAATAGTTCAGGCCTAGAGCCATTCCAGGTAACCCTAGAGCTGCAAAACACGCAATATCTCAGTAACCATTGGAACTCTGGAAAAAATTCCACTGCACTTGTATTCATGACCAGGCCACCTCCACACATGTTTAGGTAGCAAAAAATCTATATCTCAAATTGCTTTTGAACTATAGGTGCCGAAAGGTGGTGAGGCACCACCGTGTTATCCTATGAGAAACTACACAACTTCAGAGTGCTATAACTATGGAACCACTGTAAATGTTTTCAACAAACTAGCAAAAAGCACATCTGTGTGGTAAGCACTTGCCACCCTGCAAATTTCAGCCCAAAGGTCCTACATATTTTTTTTTTGCTATGAAGTGGCAAAGAAACTGGGTTTTTGAGGCTGTTTACTTGCAGGACTTTCATGCAAGTTCTGCAGACTTTCACGAAAGTACTATTGGTTTACATGGGGGAGCTTTCACAAAAGTACTGCAGAATTTTCATGAAAGTCCTGCCATTGTAGATGCAGAAATTTCACAAAAGTACTTGTGGTACGTTTGTGAAAGTCCACAGTACTTTGCTTATCTCTCAGTCCCTTATTCCAGAAACCCTTGACTCGTCAATTCAACCAGGCCCCCCCTCTGACCATGCCCTGGTTTTATACCAGCTCTCTTTCTCTTCTCTTCCTAAAAACGGAGGGGAGATGGAAAGTCAATAACCAATTATTAAAGGACCCTAAGACGGTCTCTTATTTATCAGAACAAATTACCTTTTTCCTCTGGGTTAATTGTTTGCCTTCTAGTAAACCTGATATGATTTGGTGTGCTTTGAAAGAATACATGCGACGATTATTATTAGCCCAGCCTCCCAAAGGAAAAAATGGCAGGAAAATCATATTCTCACCCTCTTAACCCAAATTCGAAGGTTTGAATCCAAACTCTCACCTCAATCCCCTGAACAAGTCAGGGTGGACTTAGTAAAATTGAAAAATTCTTATCTTGAATTATTGAAACAGCAGAGTTTGCAATCTTCAAAACTAAGGTCTCATACACTGACCAAGGTGAAAAGACCAGCCGTATGGTGGCCCTTAGAATTAAACAGCAGAACTCCTCTCGTCTGATAGCGTCTTTTCAAAGTATGGAAGATGACACTAAAAATAACACCAACTGAAATTGTTAAAAAGTTCACCTCTTATTATACTCAATTGTATAGCCCTATGATAAATCCCACAACTGACCCGGAGCTGGACAGATACTTACTAGACTCACCTTTGCCTACCCTTCCAATAGATCAACAGGCTCTCCTGACTATGCCCATTTCGAAAGCAGAACTGGAACAAGTTATTAGAGTTCCTTTCTACCTGATAAGACTCCTGGACCAGATGGGTCTTCCCCTAATTTTTACAAAGTTTTTATAAAACAATTATCTTCAGCCCTTTTGCCTCTTTTTCAATATATTCTTTCTGGAACTGACGTAGATACCTCCCTGTTTGAAGCACTGATTGTGCTGCTTCCCAAACCTGATAAAAGTCCAGAATTAGTATCTAGTTATAGACCAATCTCACTTTTAAATCAAGATGTAAAAATTTTATCTAAGATTTTGGCTGACTGAATTAATAAAGTTCTCTCACTCTTTATAGAACCAGAACAAGTTGGGTTTATGAAGGAAAGATCTTCAGTTGATCATCTTTGTACATTGTCCCATGTCTTCTTGGCTTCCAGGGATACTGATTTTTCCATGGCTTTGGTGTCCCTGGATGCTGAGAAGGCCTTTGATAGAGTTAACTGGGGATATCTATTGCATACTTTTAATGCTTTCGGTTTCACCCAAGAGTTTCAGAACTGGATTGGATCCCTGTATAAATCTCCCACGGGGGGGTCACGTGGGGCGGAGCTCTTAATGGCTGCTTAGATCCCTGGCTCTCCCCTCTCAGCCGGAGAATCCCGGCGATGAATCTGCTAACTACTTCTGGCGAGTTACCTAATACCCTAACCCTCACAGCTCACCCGTCACTTTATTTTGGCATTCTGTTATTATTTAGCAGTCTCTACGCCAAGGTGCGATGCGGCGGTGAGCCGAGATGAAAAGCGCCGGGAGCCAACGCCGCCACCAAATACCCCGAGAAAGCGGTAAAAATCGAGAACCCAATCCGTGGGGTCATGCGCTAAATCCGGCCCCTCTGGTGTTTCATCTGGCCCGCTCACCGAAGAACGGTTTCTGCAGGAATTGATCCCTTTCCGAGAAACTTTACGGGAAATCTCGGTGGAGCTCAAGTCGATGCGTGGGGACCTGGCCTCCCTTACGATTCGGGTGGGTGATTCGGAGGCTCGGATCAGCTCTATGGAGGACTGGAAGGCCAAATGCAACCCCGATTTAATCACGCTCAAACAACAAGTAGCGAAGTTGAAGTTGAAAACGGAGGATCTCGAGGGTCGGAGCAGGAGGAACAACATATTGGTGCTGGGGTTACGGAGGAGAGGAGGGTCCTGACATCCTGTCTTTTGTGCAAAACTGCTTACTAAGATCGTAGGCCCTTCTCCCATTTACTCCTCTTACCACATTGAGCGCGCCCACAGATCTCTTAAGCCTAAGCCACCACCTGGATCTCCGCCTAGACCCATTTTAATCAAGATGCTTAGTTACCTAGAAAGGCAGCACATCTTATTGAAAGTGAAGAGCCTGCAGGCAGTTTTGTGGGAGAATCTACGCTGAGAATCACCCAGGATCTACCTTTGAAACCAGACTGAGGAGAAGAGAGTACCACCCACTGGTCTCCAGTTGATTGCAGCTGCCACAAATTCCGCATGAACTATCCGGCAAGGCTTCAAGTTTTCCTCGACAGTGCCTGGGCCACCTTTGAGTCTCCAGAGCAAGCCAGAAATGAACTTTCCAGGAGGATGCCTGACCTCTTTAAAGCAGGCTGACTGTTTATGATGACCTTTTAGTGTTAAGCTTTCTTTTTTTGTGTGCCTACCTGGGCTGTTTGGTCTTGCCTTGTTCTGTTGATGGGTCTGCTTCTGGCTTCTCTTGGGGGGGGTGTTGGCCTTTAGTATGGGTCAGGGCGGCTTTGGGCCGGGGTGGATGCATAGGCCTTCTGGTGATGGGGCCTCTGCCTGGTTGTGAGAGGGGGGTGGGAACTGCGGCTTCGGTTGCGGTGCTACTCGGCCCACTTTACTGTTGCACCGGATGGGTCCTACCTGCTCTTCCCTCCCCCTCCTCCTTTCCGGGCTTTGCGGTGGCCACCTGGTCGATTTAGAGCCCAAGTTCCCCAGTGTTTTATTTGCTCCCGTTTTGCTCCACCTATTTTGGAGTCTTGGGACAATTGTAGGCCGGTTTGTCCTCTTCTTGGGGTGAGTATTATTTTTCGCCACCAAGCCATTTTAGTTTTGATGAATGTTTTGTAGCTGTGTACTTTGGCTTTTTCCCAGCCTCGTTTGGGGTGGTTGGGGTTTCAGTATGTGGGGTTATTGTTTTTCTACCCCTTCCTTTTTTCTATGTTTTGTTTCTGGCTGGGGGGGCGGTGGGGGGAGTGTGCGTTGAGATGCAGTCCCAAAACCGATCTTGGGGGGGGCAGTGGCACCCGGCTTTGCTTCAGCAGTTTGCTCCATGTTGCTATTTCTTAGCGGAATTTTCAGTCAGGTTTTTTTTGTAGGGAACCGTTGGACTGTCAGCCCTGGGGTCCGTTCACTTCAACGGTCATTTAACTGTGGTGTACTGGCTTATCTGTTACAGGGGAGATGGATTGTATATAGTTCTGGGGTATTGTTGGGGTTGCTATTTGGTTTTTATTTGGGGTGGGGGTTGGGCTACTTCTCTCAATTCAGTGTATCCTGGTCCTTGTTTCCCTGGCATAGAGGACCCCTGGGATTCGACTTATTCATGTGTGTTGTTGATAATGTTATTTTTTGGCAACTGTTTTTCCATTGGTTATGGGGGGGGCCTCGGAGAGTTTTATTATTCGTGGGGTGCATTATTATGGTTGGGCCATTCTTGTGGTACTTTCATGGTAACTATCTGTAATGCTGGGGATGCCCTGGTGCCTGGCCTTCTACTTGGTAAGCTATTATGGCAATGAGCTTTGTTAAAATTGCCAGTTGGAATATTAGAGGCATCAACGACCCTCTCAAGAGACGCCAGTTCTTTCTGAATTGTTCCCTACTTAACGTAGATATTGTTTTTATTCAGGAAACACACCTGGTCGCCTCTGAGGACAAGCACCTGCGTAGGCTGGGATTCTCTCAGGTTTTTACTGCCCCAGGCTCGCAAGCTAGTAGGGGGGTGGCCATCCTGATTAAGCACTATGTCAGATTCATAGCCAAGGAGTGTGTGACTGATCGGGAGGGCAGATATGTGCTGGTCAAGGGTCAGTTAGACAATAGCAATATGGTGTTATGGGCGATTTACGCTCCAGTGGGTGGTGACCCGTCCTTCCTTATGTCCCTGGCAGATATCCTGAGCATATACCTACCTTCCCTTTTTATCTTGGGGGGTGACTGGAATGTAGCCTCCGTCCAACGAATTTGACAAAACTTATAGACCAATTAGACCAGCGTCCCCTGCTCAACTTGCCCTTTCTGACTTTATTAGCCTGTTGGGTCTCTGTGATCCCTGGCGTCTTCTTAATCCAGACAATCGGCTTTATTCCTTCTATTCCCAGATTCACCAAACATGGTCGAGAATTGATTTCATCCTTGTCAGTTCCTCACTAATGAGTTATATTTCCCTTGTAGGTATCGAGCCGATAGTTATCTCAGATCACTCCCTGGTTTGGATCAAGATTTCCCCGGGTATCCAGGGTCAACGTGACACGCTGTGGAAACTTAATATGCAAATTCTGAAGGAGGAACACCTTGTCTCCCAAATCAGGGATATGATCCTTATGTATTTCGGCCTGAATCAAGGATCCGTACAACGTGCGGATGTATTGTGTTGCTCCTTTAAATGTTGCCTTAGAGGGGAGCTTATCAAGATCGCGGCTACTAGGAAAAGGGTTAGGGAGGTTAAAATCAGGTCGCTGTCTAGCCAGTTGAGGCTAGCCGAAGGTCAATTCCTCCTTCAATTCCCCTGCCAATTTGTCGGCTCTCATCAAACTCAGGAATGAATACAACGACTTAACCTGCGATAAAAGCGGAATATGCTCTTTAAGTCCAGGATTAGGTATATCGACCAGGGGAGAAGTTGGGCGGATGTTAGCCATGAGGTTGAAAGAAATAGAGAGCTCCCATTTAATTCCGACACTTAAAGCTCAGGACGGCACCTCTAAGTCATTACCTAGGGAGATTGCCCACATCTTTGAAGTCTTTTTTAAAGACATTTACAGTACCAGTTCCCCAGCGTCGCAGGCTCAGTTGGTGGAGCAGTTTTTGGATAATATTAAGCTCCCGTCCCTTCAGCCTCATCACCGCGAATTGCTTTCCGCTTCTATCACACTGAGCGAGGTAGAAGAGGCAATTAAGGACCTGCCTCTGGGAAAGGCACCTGGCCCGGATGGCCTCCCCTCCACTTTTTACAAGGCGTTCTGCAAAGAGCTTTCCCCTCGGTTGCTTAAGCTTTACGAATACTTGTTTTCTGTGGTAATGCCTGACCCCGCTCTCTTAGAAGCAATAATTATTCTAATTCCTAAACCTGACAAGCCCCTAATGGACCCTGCCAGTTATCGTCCAATATCGCTCCTTAATTATGATATCAAAATCCTTTCCAAAATTTTATCGTCCAGAATCAAAAAGGTATGGCAGCATTTGCTGAGCCCGGAGCAGGTGGGCTTCGTTCAGGGGTGATCATCTGCCGATCATCTGAGAACTCTTGCCCATGTCCTTCAGATATCCCATACCCTGCCAGATCCTATTGTCTTCGTCGCTCTCAATGCAGAAAAAGCCTTTGACCGAGTGAACTGGGACTTTCTATGGGCTACTCTGAAGAGAATGGGCTTCCCTGACCCTTTTATTCATATGATTATGGCTATTTACAAATTCCCCTCGGCTAAAGTCTATTGTAACGGGGTATTTTCATCCAGTTTTCCCCTATGTGCTGGAACCCGGCAGGGTTGCCCCCTGTCTCCCTACCTATTCAACCTCTACTTGGAACCATTGCTTGTGAGTATCAAAGGCTCATCACAAATCAAGGGCTGTACCCTTGCGTAACTCCCCCTAACTTTGTCAGTATTCGCTGATGATATACTGTTATACCTTACCAATCCCGTACAATCTTTAACACATGTCCTTCAAACTATTGACCGTTTTGGTCAGGTTTCTAACTATAGGTTGAATGTCTCCAAATCGGTCATTTTCCCGGTTAACTCTCTTACCTTTAAATCTGATTTTGAGTGGTTTGGTATGAAGTGGGCACCGGTTTCCTTTAAATACCTAGGTGTGCATGTAACCAGGGGTGAGGAATTGGCCAAGGAACTCAATTTAGACAACGTGGTCAGGAGAATTAGGTGTGACCTCGATCGCTGGCAACGGCTGCCTCTCTCCACTTGGGGTGTATTAATATTATCAAAATGAATATTCTGCCCCTGCTTTTATACCTCCTGACCCATCTTAACATTTGGCTACCCAGGCAGTTCTTCGCTCAGGTTAACTCGGTACTATCCAACTTTGTTTGGAAGGGGAAACAACCTCGAAGAGCTTTCCTCAAGCTTACAGCGCCCAGAGACAAGGGGGGCCTTCGTCTACCCAATCTCTTGCTGTATTATTGGGCTAGTCATCTGGCTAGATTAGGGAAGCTGTCCAACACCCAGCCTTCCACTTTTCTACCCAAATGGCAACAGCTCGAAGTAAATTTATTAGTTTTAGCAGGTCTGAGCCCTTCTAGTATTTTCTGGCACCCGTTCTCCAAGCTCCCCCCGGTCATTCATGACTCCCCTATTGGCCTGTCTATTAGAGTTATTTCTCAATGTTGGAATTTCTTTAATTTCCTCCCATCTAAAGACTTAGCCCAACCTTTGGTTTCAAATCCTAACCTCAAAATTGGGGGTAGATGCATAGTTGAAGGTTGGCTCCCGCAGCTACAAAATCTGTCTGTGGAGTCTTTGTACGACCAGGGGTAATCTCCTCAATTTGGAAGAGATTTTAAAGTCCCTTCACATCCCTCAAAGATTTATTTTTAAAGTTTTTCAACTGAGACATCTGATCCTCCAAACCTTGGGGCCCACCAGTTCCCCATCCAAAATAAGTCCTTTTCTTGCAAAGATTCAGGAGGCGGCTGGCTCGCGTAGAAGCATCTCTATTATTTACAATAAACTGCTGGCTGACCTTTCCCCCGTTCCCTTAGAGGGTTCAAAAATCTGGTCTCTTTCTAGTTCATGCTCTATCCCAGTTTGGGGTTCAATTTGGAGGGATGTGTATCGTTACTTATCTCAAGATAACCACAGACTGACCCAGTATTATATTTTAAATAATCTCTATTACACCCCAGTCAAGTTGGTCAGGTTTGGTAAGCAGGAGTCTAGTCTCTGCTCGAGATGTGGTGATGCCGAAGGGAACTTGCTGCATATTTTATGGGTTTGTGCCAAGGTGGCTCCCTTATGGTGCGCTCTCAGAGATCATCTTGATCTGCTCTTAGGTCTGAAAGAGCTATTCACTCCTGGTATATGTATTTTGGGTGACTATTCTGGCATCTTGGTGAAGGAGCGTAGATACCACATGGCACTTATCTCAATGGCAGTTAAGAAACTGGTTCTCAGGCATTGGTTAGACCAGGTTACTATTACTTATCAAGACTGGCTTAGGGAGATGTCTCTATGTCTCAATACCGAGAAATTTATTGCTAGTTATAGGCATAGCCCGGCATCTTTCAACCGGAAATGGGGCAAGTTGAGTGCACTCTATTTAGATTAGGCATGTTCCCGGTTGGCCTCATTCGTAGCCTTTTATGCCATCCTAAATCATCCAGTACACTTAGGTTCCTGATTGCAGATAGTACCTCTTTTTTTTATTTTTTAGATCTGGCCTCTCTTCGGCTAGGGTAACTCTCCTGGGCTAAGCGGATGGGGAATGGGGATGGTGGAAGGTGGGGGTTTGGGTGGGCCCTTTTTTTCTGTTCTGGTACTGTCTGGGCATAGACTATGAAGATTGTCTATATTCATTTATGGCCTTTTTGTTAACCTGGTTGTATGTATCCCCTTTCTCTTCCTTGACAATTCTAAGGTGTATTTCTTAATGCAAAGTGGTTGTTTTTCTTACTTTTGCTTTGAAAACTCAATAAATTTAAATTTCAAAAAAAAAAAATCTCCCACTGCCTGTATATCTGGTAATGGAGTAATATCAGATACAGTTCCTCTGTACTCTGGAATGAGACAAGGCTATTCTTTATCACCTCTCATTTTTAATTTATATTTAGAGCCTTTGATATGTAGATTGATGGATTCTCAGGAAGTCCAAGGTATCATGGTTCAAAACCAATTCATAAAAATTTCTGCTTATGCGGACGACTTACTTCTTCAACTTTCCCACCCAGCGGACTCTATCCCACCAATGCTCAGGATTTTAGAAGAATTTGGCAAAATTTCTAACTATAAGTTAAATGTTGAGAAGATAATAGTTTTTCCCCTCAATTACAGAATCTCAAAATCTGCCATTTTGGACCTTGGACTTGCATGGAAGTCTGACTTTTTGTGTTATCTAGGTATTGTTCTTACAAGGAGTTTAGTACATACCCAACAACTAAATCTTGATTCCCTTGTTCAAGTAGTTAGCTAACATTTGAAATGATGGTCCCTTTTGCCCATTTCTCTCTGGTGTAGAACTGACCTAATCAAAATTAACGTTTTTCCGTGGCTCTTCTACCCCCTCAACCTCTTAAATATCTGGCTCCCTTTAACATGGTTCAGAAAAGTCTATGGTCTTTTCATCGACTTCATTTGGTCCGGTATAAAAACCTAGACTAGCTTTTCTTAAATTGGCAGCTTCTAAATTAAAGGGTGGGCTTATACTACCTAATATAGTTTCTCTACTATTGGGCGAGCCATGCTAATAAATATTTGAGATGGTTGACCCCCGATCCAATTCAAGACCCCTTCTCCTACTGCCCAGTTTGGCTACATATAGAGATATCTATGATCAGGCAGCAGGGTTTATCCCCTTCTACTCTACTGTTCACTAAGCTACAGTCCCTGCCTACTCCACTAAAAATTAATCCAATTACTACTTCTGTTAGAGTTCACACTCAGTTGTGCTCATTTTTAAAATATATACACACACGAGCGATCTTTCTCAAAATCTGAAACAGAACCTCAATTTCAAGATAGAAGATAAATCCCTTCCTGGTGGATGGCTCCCCCAGCTGGGAAACTTCCAACTTTCCTATTTTGTGTCAGAAACAGGGCAGTGGCTTTCATCCCCGGCCATTTTGCATAAAGCTGATATCCCCAACTCACGGATTTTCCAGGTTTTTCAGTTATGGCATCTTTTGATAAAAGTTATAGAAGTCACACCACCGCAACCTCTGAGACTATCTTTCCTTACAGATTTAAGTCCCTTGGCAGCCGCCCTCATGCTGTGTCTAATTTATTCAGTTTCCTATTCGATTGGATTTGCTCTGAAAGTTTTGGTCCCTCTACTTACTGGTCCCCTCTTGTCCCTGAAAAAGCCTTAATTGGTCTCTACTATGGCAAAATTGTCACACATTTCTTTCTCAAGACAGACTTAGACTCATGCAGTTTCATATACTGCACAACCTTTACTATTCCCCTCAAAAGCTAACTAAAATGAGATGTATACCTTCCTCTACATGCACTCACTGTCAAGAGGATGAAGGCAATCTTTTCCACATTTTTTGGTCCTGACCAAAAATATTCCCACTGTGGGTCTCGATCAGAGATAGAGTGGATTCTCTTCTGGGTTTAACTGATTTATTCTCACCAGATATATGTGTATTAGGGGACTTTTCTTCTACATCTGTTCTTGCCCATAAATACAGTATCATATAGCCATGATCTCTACTTCTGTCAAAAAGCTTGTATTAAAGCACTGGAAAGATTACCGAGATATTTCCTATATGGAGTGGTTGCAGGAATTTCTGGCTAACTTGAAAACAGAAAAATCCATTGCTAGTCTTCATAACAGAGACAAAAAATTCAATAGACTCGGGGGCCCATTGCAATCATTATATTCCTTATAATTTATTTTCTGTGGAACACCCTTCATGTTGGTGAGACCCCATCTGGAGTACTGCATGCAGTTTTGGAGACCTCATCTACGCAAGGACATAGACAGGATGGAAGCAGTCCAGAGGAGGGCAACTAAAATGGTGCAGGGTCTACATCAGAAACCATATGAAGAGAGACTGAGAGAGCTTAATATGTATACACTTGATGAAAGGAGGGACAGGGGGGACATGATATAAACTTTTAAGTACCTCAAAGGAATCAACAAAGTCCAGGAGGGTAACATCTTTCAGAAAAAGAGATGTGTAAGAACGAGGGGGCACAATTTAAAGTTAGAGGGGGGACGGCTCAGGGGTAATGTGAGGAAATTCTTTTTCACAGAGAGAGTGGTGGACGCATGGAACCGCCTTCCTGGAGAGGTTGTGGGGTCTAAAACAGTGGGGGAATTCAAACATGAATGGGACAGACATAAGGCCATTATAGTGGGGGGTTGCAGGAAGTAGGCTGTTGGTTAACTAGAATCTGCAGCTTATCCAATAGGTAGGAAAATGGGCAGACTGGGTGGGCCAAGTGGTCCTTATCTGCCATCAAAGTCTATGTTTCTATTTATGTCAGGATTATCTTCTAGTACTCTGTGCAGGTTGTTTGGGGTGAGGGAGTTTTGGGCAAGGGGTGTGGGGAAGGGGTTGGGAGAGGATAGATCATGTAATTTCTGTACTTTTAATAATACATCTGTTTATCATGTATATGATCTATTTCTGTAACTGAAAAACTTTAATAAACTTTAAACTGAAAAAAAAAAGTCCACAGTACTTTTTCCAAAGTCCCATGGCTAAGATGGCAGAAAAATGTAAAAATCATATTTCCGGGCATCGTATGTAAAAATGAATGCAAGGTTTGTGCTGCTCGGGCCCCGGTTAGGTAAACCCAACTATTGGTGTTTACCAAGGGGCAGTATTTTTTTAACTACATTGTTTCTTTCTGTGTCGCTAACTAAAAACAAGATGGCAGCAACATGAAACTACTAAAACCATTTGTGGCAATGAAAAACACTTTTGCAAAAGTGAAAAGTTATTTCAAGCCATACGTATATTTTTTTCCTATAGGATATAATGGGAAACATAAATTTTTAATAACTTTTGAATGGATTAATATTTTTTCAACAAACCTTCAAAAGGCACATAAGTGACTGAGACCCCATCTACCCTAATAATTTCAGACCAGAAACCCAGCCATTTGGGCTGTAGCCCCAAGCAAAGAAATTGCCAAAAAAGTGATATTTTTCACTTTTTTGAATACTTTGCAGCTCCGCAACCGAACTACCCACTAGAACAAAAAAAACTTGCCAGATACAGAGGTCTATGGTACCAGACAGCACATGCAAAGTTTCAGGCAAATCTGTCATACAGCTGCAAAGTTATTAAAGTGCAATATTTTGGCTTTAACATAGACGTGGCAGTGCAACCCTAACTATACCTGCACTACTGTGCAGGTATAATTTGCTCCCCCATGACATTGTTAACAGTTTCAAATATCTAGGCCTGTATCTTGAACCTGGACTAACATATAAAGTTCACACTGACGCTACCTCAAAAACCCTAAACCAGATATTTGGTCAGCTGTACAGGCTAGATGCTAACCTTATAAAGGACCCTTGATTGCCTATTACAAATAGTGTACTTCTTCCCTATCCCACCTCTGGGTGTACAGTCATACTGTCTTTAAGGGACTGATATTGCCAGGCTGAGGGGACTGTATAACAGAATTGGGAATTCTGTGATTGGATTGGTACACGTAACAGGAAACACCTCTGGCAGGTCTTTATGGAACTAAAATTGGACTCCTTAGATGGTTGATTGCAGCATGTGTTGCAATTCCTGAGGTTAAAGGTGTTAAACACTTATCTCCACTACCCCAGCCATGCAGCAATACTGATTTGACAACAATCCACTCCAAGGCTAAAGTCAATGTCTTGGGACTCTATAACAGTTTCTGATATGAAAACTACTACAAGCAAGAGATACTTTGCCTATTTAGCCCTGCCACTATGAAACTTTTTCCCCTCCACTATCAAAGCCCATCAAGCCTCACACTCCTTCAAACATGTCCTCAAGAAGCTCCTCCATGATTTAGCTAAAGGGAAAGGCTCCTACTCCTACTACAGGTTCTCTTGAAGTGTAAATCCCTTGTAGTGTAGATGTGCCTCCCAAAAGCCGTAGGTGATGATATACAACAACCTTACACTGCCACAAGGTTGCTGTAGATGTTTGCTGTGGCTCCTGGATTCCTTTCCCTTTAATCAGCAGTGAGTGGGGTTCATAGCTAAAAGAAAAAAAATGCATGGTACCTCAGTCCAGGGAAAGATTAAAGTTGGCTAGATGTTTTAACAGTACATCTCCCTGTTATGTAGTATGTGCCCATCTCCCCACTGTTGTTACACCTCCCACAACCCCCAAACAAAGTTTATCCCAATTAGAATGCACAGAAAATTGCTGTAAAGAATGATAAAAGATTTAAACAAAACATGCACAAATGCCTGCAGTCTAGGAAGCAAAATCCCAGACCTAGTAGCCCTGATGCTGAGGTGGACTTGGCCATTGTCACTCTTACTGAGACACAGTTCACAGGGCACCATGACTGGGATATGGCAATACAGATTACACTCTATTCAGGAGGGACAGGGTAGGTAAAAACAGAGAAGGAGTGGTGGTCTATGTCAGGAAAGGAATTAAGGCAACTGAGGTACAGAGAATTCAGGAAGAGGTGGAGGCAGTGTGGATCACCCTGGAGCTGGGAAATGGCACTGACACTCACACTGGCGTGATCTACAAACCTCCCGCACAAGGGGAAACAGCTAGACAGGGTACTTGTAGAAGCCATCCACAGAATGACAGCTAAAGGGGAGATGCTGCTGGTAAGAGACTTCAGTGTCCAGATGTGGATAGGAGCAACTAGGCTGCAGCCTCAGCCAATAACAGAGATATCATGGAAACCCTGCAGGAAGCATGCCTAAGACAGCTAGTGACAGAGTCCACCTGAAAGTGAGCAACTTTTGACCTGGTATTCACCAATGGGAACAGAATTACAGATGTAAAAGTGTGGATCCATCTGGGATCAAGCAATCATAGTACTGTGTGGTTCAATGTGAGAACAGCAGAAGAGTCAAACCACATGAAAGCAAGGGTCCTGGATTTCAGGCAGGCTGACTTTGCAAAGATGGAGGAATGTCTTAGGAACTCACTGGCAGAGAAGGAGAAAAGAGGGGATGGAGAAACAATGGGAGAACCTTAAGGGAGCCATAGTGGAGGCAAAAAGCCATTGCATTAGGCAAGTAAGCAAAACAAAGAGAAAGAAAAAAACACTATGGTTCTCAAAGGAAGTGGCCGAGAAGGTAAAGGTGAAAATGGTTGCATTCAGGAAGTACAAGGGAACACAGAGGGAAGACAGGGAACTGTAACAGGAACAGCAGAGGGAGGCATGGAAAGCAGACAGGAGCGCAAAGGCGCAGTCGGAAGAAAAAACAGCCCAGGCAATAACAAAAGGGGACAAGAACTTTTCAGGCATGTTTGTGAAGGAAAAAAGACTGAGAGTGTGATTGTGAGACTAAAAAGGGAAGGAGGGGAGTGTGCAGAGGGTGACCAAGAAAAAGCAGAAATCCTGAACAAGTATCTTTGTTCAGTATTTGCAGAAGAAGGAGATGGGGAGAGACCAAAGTTAGGTGACAAGCACCACAGGGAGGGAGATGGAAGCAAATCCATTTAAGGAGGAGAGAGTCTTAAAGGAATTCACTAATCTGAAAGTGGACAAGACAATGGGGCCAGATGGGATACATCCCAGAGTATTAAGAGAACTCAGGGAGGTGCTGGCAGCACCACTGACAGCCCTGTTCAACACTTCATTCAAAACAGGTGTGGTACCAAAGGACTGGAAGAGGATGAATGTAGCCCCTCTCCACAAAAGTGGGAGCAGGGAGGAGACTGGCAATTACAGACCAGTCAGCTTGATCTCAGAGGTGGGGAAACTAATGGAATCACTACTTAAGGAAAGGTTTGTGATACATCTCAAACCCAACAAAGCACAGGATCCGAGGCAGCATGGATTCACAGTGGGAAAATCTTGCCAAACAAATCTGATAGACTTCTTTGACTGGGTGACTTGGGAGGTGGATCAGGGAAGGGCAGTGAATGTGGCCTACCTGCATTTCAGCAAGGCCTTCGACACCATCCCACATAGGAGGCTAGTAAACCAGCTGGGCAGCCTGGGAGTGGGTCCAGGGTGGTATACTGGGTCAAAAAGTGGCTGAGCGACAGGACCCAGAGGGTGGTGGTGAATGGAGTTCAATCCAAAGAGAGGGGGTGACCAGTGGAGCCTCACAGGGATCAGTGCTTGGACAAGTCCTCTTTAATGTCTTCATAAGCAACATTGAAGAGGGGCTGATAGGGAAGCTGCGTCCTTGCAGATGACACAAAGATCTGCAACAGGGTTGACACTCCAGGAGCAGTAAAGAGAATGAGAAGGAATCTAAGCAAGCTTGAGGAGTGGTCAAGGGTGTGGCAGCTAAGATTAAAGCAAAGAAGTGCAAGATCATGCACTTGGGGGACAGAAATGCAGGGGAGGAGTACATGATGGGAGGAAGGTACTGATGGCCACCAAACAGGAAAGGGACCTGGGATAATTATATCTGATGATCTAAAGGTTACCAAACAATGTGAGAAAGCTGTGAGGTGAACCAGTGATATGTTAGGGTGCATAGGAAGAGGTACAGTATCTCCAGCAGAAGAAAGGAGGTGGTATTGCTACTGTATGGAACATTGGTGAGATCTAATCTAGAGTACTGTGCCTAGTTCTGGAGGCTGTATCTCTGGAAGGATATAGACAGAGAAGCAGTTCAGAAAAGGGTGACACAAATGGTGCTGAACTGCACCAAAAGTCATATGAGGGGAGACTGGAGGATCTTAATATGTATTTCCTGCAGGACAGGAGAGAGAAGGGGGATATGACAGAGACTTTCAAATATGTCAATGGTGTAAATAAGGTACGAGAGGGTAGCATCTTAAAAAAAAAAGATGTTTAAGAACAAAGGGCCATGATATGAAGATAGAGGGGTGGTTGAGTTAGGGGTAACGTGAGAAAGTATTTTTTCATGGAAAGGGTGGTGGATCCATGGAACAGCCTTCTGGCAGAGGTTGTAGGAGCAAAAATGGTAAGGGAATTCAAAGATACATTGAGCAGACATAAAGGAACTCTAGCGACAGGAAAGAGAGTGTAGGCTGCAGATCATTTAGGATCTGCGGTATATTTTATTTATTTAGTGATAGTCGGAATTTAGTACCTGTAGGTTCTGATTCTGAGACAATACAAAGTATAATTACAGTGAAAAAAACAACAATATTAGCAAGCACAAAGCCACAGAGTACATTTAGGTAGACATTTACAGTTAACAATTGGTTGTTGAAATTATTTTTTACAAACACAGTCCATAGGTATGACTGGTTAACATGGGACACATATTTATGGGGATGAGACAACAGAGGTAAAAAGGGACCTCTTAGAGTACCTGTGGGGGTAGAAGCACGGGTGGAGTTGGGGGGTGAAAAGGAAAAAAGTTAAGGAAGAAAGCAGGAGGAAGTGGGAAGCTGAAAGACAGGAGATGGATATCATGCGATGCAGGGTGGGCTGGAAGAAGAGGGTGGGAGGACAGAGGGTTAGCAACATAGAGGCCTAGATATGAGAGGGTAGAAAGAAGGTGAGGAGGAGGGTAGTGAAGCAGAAAGTAGTGGAATAGATAGAGGTGGGGGGGAATTAGCAACACAGTGACCTTGTCTGGGTAGAATGGGGTGAGGGGCAAATGGTGGAGGGGGGACATAAGCAGCTCACAGCCTTGTCAGGGTGACATTGGGAGAGGAGGGGGAGGTGGAGTGGGGTGGAAGGTGGAGATGCAGGTGTTGGGGGTTAAGTGATAATAAGAAATAAATTGGGGGACAAGCAGGGGAGATTCCTGGGACGCACCCGGCAATAATGGGGTGAGAGGATGGATTAGCGCTTGCAGTCGTATTTCAAGTTATTGGCTGCAAGGTGGGCTCTTAGGTAGTTTTTAAATTGCCCAAGTTTGGTATTGGAGATGAGATCAGTGCAGAGGGAGTTCATTCATTTTGGTGCTCTGTAGGTGAAGGATTGTTGCCCTTGGGAGGTCCATCAGAAGGGAATTTCTTGTACTCCTGACACAGTTTCTGTTTGGGAAAAGACCAAGTACCACAGGGGTAGTAAGGCCAAGGGTGGCCTTCTTGGCTAGTAGGCAGACCTGGTACTGTAATGTGTTGTCCAGGCTGAGCCATCCTGAGCATAAGTAGAGCTCACAGGTATGCGTTAGTTTGTGGGTGCCTAGGATCAGTCAACAGGATTTGTTTAAGGCAACCTTGACTCTGTGTAGAGTTGAATCAGCAGCGGCCCCATAAACAACTAGTCAGTAATCAATAGTTGACAGGACTCAGCTAGTTACCACGTGTTTGAGGGCTTCATCGGTGAGGCATTGCTTATGTTTGTGCAACAGCTTTATTCTGGATCTGTGGTATATGAAATAGTATCACATCAATACCATGCAGAAAAAACAGAGTGAGTATTACAGTGCAGCATTAAAAAACATAGAAACATAGACTTTGACGGCAGATAAGAACCACTTGGCCCAACCAGTCTGCCCATTTTCCTTCCTATTGAATAAGCTGCAGATTCTTGTTAACCAACAGCCTACTTCCAGCAACCCCCCACTACAATTGCCTTATGTCTGTCCCATGCATGTTTGAAATCCCCCACTGTTTTAGACCCAACAACCTCCCCAGGAAGGTGGTTCCATGCATCCACCATTTTCTCCGTGAAAAAAATATCCATGTCCTCACATTACCCCTGAGCTGTCCCCCCCTCTTTCTTTAAATTGTGCCCCCTTGTTCTTACACATCTCTTTTTCTGAAAGATGTTACCCTCCTGGACTTTGTTGATTCCCTTGAGGTACTTGAAAGTTTCTATCATGTCCCCCCGTCCCTCCACTCATCAAGGGTATACATATTAAGCTCTCTCAGTCTCTCTTCATATGGTTTCTAATGCAGACCCTGCACCATTTTAGTTGCCCTCCTCTGGACTGTTTCCATCCTGTCTATGTTCTTGCGTAGATGGGGTCTCCAAAACTGCACACAGTATTCCAGATGGGGTCTCACCAACTGTCTGTACAGAGAGATAACCACTTCCCTTTTTCTACTTGTGATGCCCCTTCCTATGCATCCCTATCCCCCTGGCTCTCCTTACTGACTTCTCACATTGCTTACCCACCTTTAAGTCATTTGATATGACTACCCCCCTTTCCATTTTTGTTGTTGTTAGTACCTCCCCTGCTATTGTGTACTCTTCTCCTGGGTTTTTGTTTCCCATGTGCATTACTTTGCACATCTTTGCATTAAATTAACCTTGTATAGCTTTTACTGCTAAGCCTGCAGCAAAAGAAAGACAATCAGTTATAGTTTAACTCACTTCATTTTCATCAGTCATTTTCCTTACTTAAAACATAATGTGGACATAATAATGTTGTGGAAAACATCACAGCAAAATCTGTGAACTCAGGTACGGACTTAATAATCTAGTGGACTCAGAAAGGAAGGAAAATGCAAGGTTTTCTTTTTTTATTTTAATAGTGATTGATTTAGAAGTTATGATAGTTTTTGATTGTTTTCATTCGTGACTGACATGAAAATCAGGTACAAATTAAAATAATGTGTTTCTTTTGTTTATTTTACGGTGTCTACTCATGCCTGAAGTTGGTGGTTTTTAAACACTCATATCTTTTAAATTTGGATCTTTTTTCATCACAAAACAAAATGGCCTCTTCTGTACAAATATCTAATTTTAAATACAGGTAGGTGTATTTTTTTATATTATCATAGCACACAGAGGAGTCCTCTAATGGATAACTACAGGATCGATTGTTTTGAAAACTGTCTTGTGCTTTGCCCCTTGAATATATAGAGTGCATGCCCATTTTAAAAACCCTACATCCTTAGATGACCAAGTAATATGGTATGCAGACGCTTCCTCGACAATTCCATAGCAACCAACACTACAGCGACAACAGTGCCAGGTTGCTGTAATGTCGATGAGTGACCCTGCCACTGCCTTCTGGGGGTATTGCACCCCCTCCCCGAAACCACTCTGACTTGGAATTGGTTATTTTAGTAGGGGAGTATGTGAGGGCAAAGCCCCCCACATGGGGGGTTCGGGGGCAAATCACTCATGTTTTCAAACTCCCTTCTTGACAACCGCAAATGCGGTCAACATAAAGGGGTTGTCATAACGTTGGTCGACAAATAATTTGTTGAACGACAATCATGGATCTGAGTAATACTATGTCTTAAACTGAGGATTTTGACAAAAACAGGATCTCAACCCCAACATACTGTACTGGCACTAATATGATAAAAACAAGTAGACACTTTCAGCTTTCCCTTTCAAATCCCATGTGACTGAGATTTCTCAAGTAGGGAGACTGTGTAAGTTCCAAAGTAATCTACGGAGCAGCAGAGGTACCATCCGACTCCAGTCCAGTAACCTGGTGACTGAATCAGGTATTATATTGATTGATGTGATGTGCCATTGTGCTGATCCTGCATGGTACTGTATTCCACTATATTTATCCGTGGCTGATATTGCTTGCAGTGAAATTGCAACGCTGTCATTTACCGAAACAAAAATATTTGCAAGGTATTGCCATGGAATCTCATGAAACAGGTAAGGAAAATGGGTAGATTAGGTGGGCCTTGTGTTCCTTATCTGCCATCAACTTCTATATTTCTATGTTTCTAACACAGCTTTATATAACAACACTGCCCCTGCACTGGTAGAAGACTAAAGCAGAGCAAGCCATACCCACACACAAGTTTATTGTCCTTCCTGGCAGGATCTCAACTGTGACCTGCTTACATGCCACAGTTAGTTAAGCCCTAAGAAGGCACAGTGCAAATGTTAATGCCCCAGCTGACAATAAAAAAGCCCAAACAAGCACAACTACACTTTTCCCACCCTAAAACAGTAGTAAAGTTAAATATGGTTGTTTCAGTCCTTCTGTACTGGAGGCCACTACCCTCTCCCACTTGGTACCAGGATTTATTTTTAGCCACAATAGGAACTCTCCCTTTCAGCACTCCCTGGGTACTAAGAGTTCACACTTTGCAGGCCAATAGATGTTGCCACAGGTCTGACATTAGTGCACATAAACTGAAATACAACTTTTTACATAAAGAAACACACAGGCTATGCAAGTACTTAAATTATGTTTTCACCAACTAAAAGTGAAGTATTTGTTATCTATCTAGATGGCCAACTTGCAAACAAAATTCAAAACAATTATAGTCTCCAGAGGCAGGGCAAGCATTGAAGTTACTCATGATTCCCCAACAGATGGTTCAGACTGCCACTACAGGCCACTGGCACTCTGATCTCCGATGGTACCTCTGATTCTGGCAGGCTCCCGCCTTAGACTCTCTCCACCTCCATCAGGGGCTGGTTTCTTGGTTGCCATCGGGACTGGTTGCTCTTCTTCCACTCTCTCCCATGACTGCTGACCCAGACAGAACTACAAGTGTCTTGGATTTCAAACTCCTAGGCTAGTGGCAGCCGACACCTGGCTGTAGTGCCCGCTATGGGATTTGCATCACCAACCTATATTGCAGTCTGTCAGTCTGCCCTAGCTTTTCAGTGTTATACATATGCTAGCTGGCTGGCAGTTGCCACTCTCTTTCTTCACTGGAATTCAACAGCTTCTTAAATATTTTTTTATGCTCAAGGTCCAATGTGGCACAGCTCAACTTCTGCCTCAACCAGTAGGTCCTGTCTCCTTGACATCTATCTCTGATCTACCATGCTTCAGTACAGTACCCCCTTTTATCAGCACTCTCACAAACCAGCTCTAGTTGGTCAACCTACCTGTCACACCAAATCTATGACAACCTACTGTTTATATCCTGAAAGGGCACCAGAAATCACAGTCCTTACTTCTCCCAGACTCCACCAGCACCCTGCAGTAAGCCTCCAGACCCCTGAGTGAATGTCACTGGTAACTATGATGGTACAGTCCATACCATTTAGGGATACTGACTCCAGCGTTATTGCTTCTGAGGGCTGCTGCCCTCTTTAAAAGCTCCTTCCCTCCTTGCTCATGTAGCAGGTTTGGAAGATTGTCTCTGGTTGTGGTGGGGCAGTGGCCTGAAGATTGTTCAATCTACAGCCACTGCACACCTTTGATGTGTGGCTGGGACCAAACAGCCATGCAGTACAGGAGATGCTGATGAACTGTGGGCTCCTGCTGGATCCTTCATTTCCTAGCCAGTCCTCCAAATATAGCGTTCAGGTCAAGGGGTCGAGTGGAACCAGATATGCCCTGATAAAGAGGGGCAGAAGCATAGATTATGATGAGAACTGGTGAGTCTGTTTACCATTGGCTGAACTTTTGTTCAGAATGAAAGTGAACAATTTGTGCTACCCTTTCAAACCATGTCATGGGTCTGTTCCCAAATCAGGCATGGGGTGTGCCATGGAGTTGTCAATCCTAACACTCACCCCATTCTCATAAACTGTACCATCTTAGCTTATTTACTGATAGAACAGGGTGACGTTAGGGTTGACAGCTCCAAGGCACACCCCAAGGCTGATTAATGAAGACACAAGATAGGTGAAACTGTAATGGTTTTTCCTGTTCCTTCCTGCAGGGTGGGGGTGGGGAGTTAGGGTTGGAAACCCTAACACCCCATTTCCTGACTTTTTTGGCATTAAGCCACACTAACTGGTGCATTAACATAGTTTTTTGAAAACAATTTCCTTTCTTTTTAAGATAGCGGAATTGTATCGTCATTCACTCAGGACCCTTTGAGACCTGTGTGAACAAATGCATACATGCAGGTTCTTACCTTTGAAAAACATACAGCTGATTGTCATCTGCCTAATCACAATATTCATTCCCATCCTAAGTGATCTCTTTGACTCCAGATGCTGCATAGCAGAGCAGCTGAATGGTAAAAAGGCTTTCAGACAGTGACTGTGACCAAACCACGAATGTTGTAGATGGGACGCATGCAATATTTTCTTGCCTAGATGTAAATGTTGAGGAAGACCTGTCCCATCTATCTCACCTGATGGTACATGTGGGGGAAGGGGCGCTACACTACACTAGTATCTTATTTCGAGAGGCTGCAAGTAGCCTAGGTAGGTATAGGCTGGTGCTAGCTAGTAGCCTGCTGTGTATTATTGTTTGTTTTTTCCTCCTAGCCTATGTCACCGTATGGAGACTGGAGACAACGGAATGTTTTTTTTGGGGACCTTGCAGGCTTGTTATGAAGTTGTGATTTTAAATGTTTATCTTTATGTATGATTGTAAGGGGTTGGGTGTTTGATATAAGGTAAACTGTATGTGTGTGTGGATGGATTTCTGAGGAACGGGACAATTGGTGGGATGTGGGGTCTGATTTCTTGATTGGTTTCGTATTGTATGTATCTGACTGTGTATTTATTAGTTGTGGGATTGAGAGAGTAGTGGAATTGTATTTAGTGGAATTCTGAGTGTGAACATCATGTGTCTGGGAGAATGAAGTGGCCTGAGGTGGGCCAGGATAGTGTACGGGATGTCCCTGCTACATGATCTGCATCCCGTTCTCAGCTTCCTTGTTTCTACCACCACAGCACGCCAGTGCGGGGAGGTCGGGATCATGAGGTGCCGCATTGATCGTTCATGGTGGGGTGCCCCATGCACCTCAGAAGGGGGCAGTATCAAGGTTGTTGGGTGCAGGAGGCACCCTGGGTGCCATCAAGCCATTGATTCTGGTACCTAGGGATCCTGCCAGACCGAGTGGGCAGGTGACTAAGAGAGCTACACTGTCCACCAGTCACCTGAAGGCAGTGTTGTGCACTGCCAGGTTGATCAGGAACAAGACTGCTGTTATCTCAGAATTGATTTCCTCAGTTGACCTGGCTTGCTTCACCAAGACCTGGCTGGGGGATGATGCTGGCCCAAGCAGCCTCAGTACCCCCCCCCGGGGTATTCAGTAGTACATTGCTCCAGAGTGGAATGCAGGGGTGGAGGAGTGGCCATCTGTTTCAGATCCGAGCTCAACTTCTCTTTACACCCAATGGGAACACGGAGTTCATTTCAATGTGTGGACATATGTGGTGGTCAGGGAGCAGGCTGTAGGATTCTCCTGATCTACCACCCCCCTGCGGAGGTGAGAGAATTCCTGCATGAGGTGGCCGATTTTGTCATCGGTGAGATGTTGGAATCTCCCCCTTGTTTAATTTTGGGGGTTTGAAATGTCTGGGCCAACAACAAGTCATTCAGTCTGAGTTCCAACCTCCGTCAGACTATGTCTTCTCTGGACCTGTCGCAGGAAGTTTCCTCTGTGACACACCAAGGCGGTCACATGTTGGACTTGGTCTTCTCACTGGGGCTTGAGATTTCTAACCTCAAGACTGATCGGGTCATCTGGTGCAATCATTGCACAGTGGAATTTTTGCTCGGAGCCCCCCCCAAGAACCCTCCCCCTGCAAAGATGGTTAGCTATCACCTTTGAAGGGTTTGACATTGGAGGGATTGCTGGTGATGGCAGATCTATCTACTGTGGGCAGTGCATACTTACAGTGTTCGGGCGAAGCAGTCACAACCTATAATAGGGTGCTGACTGTGACACTTGACTCTCTCACACCAATCCGTGTATGACCCAAATCCTCTCACTTGAGGTCCCCTGGTTTGATGGGGAGCTCAAGGCGATGAAGATTTTGGCTTGGAGGTTGGAGCTCTGCTGGAGGAGGTCTGGCCTGGAGGTGAATAAATTGGCCTGGCACACTCACTGTCATGAGTACCAGGGGGCAATCACCCAGAAGATGGCAGAGTTCCTGTCAAGGAAGATTGCTGCCAGGAAGAATTGACCAACAGTGCTTTTCTGGACTGTGGACAGGCACCTAGACACAGCCTGTCTACAGCCAAAGCAGACTTTTCCCAGCACTTTATGTGAAGAGTTTGCTTGATTCTTCTTGGACAGGGTGTCCAACATCCAGCAGGGGATTCTACCAGTGGACCCTATGGAGGCCAACAGTGGTTGCTTTGGTTGTCTGGATAGCACTCTGCCTAGTTGTGGGAAGTATACTCCTGTGGAGGCATCAGAGGTCATTGGGGTTGTATCCAAGCTGAAGCACACCTATTGTGTATTGATGTGTTTCTTAATGGAATGTGTTAATATCATTGGCCTGGTATTCACCCTGATTGTCTGGTGTTCTTTATCTGAGGGGAATTTCCCCAATGCCTTATAGGAGGCTTTGGTGCATCCCCTCCTGAAAAGAACATCTTTAGACCCTGACATCAAGGTCAACTACCATCCCATCTCCAGTTTCCCATTTTTAGGGAAGATTGTTGAGAAGGTGGTAGCACTTCAGTTGGAAGGGCACCTCTTGACCTTTGATCTTTACAAAATTTTCCAGTCTGGATTTTGTGTGAGGTATAGTATGAAAACTGCTATTTTTAGAGTGCATAATGATATCCTCAGGACTAGAGATCGAGGGGAGGGGACAAGTCTCATTCTATTGGATCTCTCTTCGGCATTCGACACGGTAGACCATTGTGTGTTGCTCGACCAACTGAGGGAATTTTGCTCACCGGCACTGTCATCTGCTGGTTTGAGCCCTATCTCATGAAGAGAAGGCAATGGGTAGTAATGGGGAATTTCTCCTCCTCCCCTAGTCTTCTTCCTTGTGGAGTACCTCGGCGTTCGGTCTTATCCCCAATGTTGTTTGCTGTGCATATGTTGCCCCTGGGTGACATCATTAGGAAGTACAGTCTGGATTTTCATTGCTATGCCGATGATACCCAGCTGTATCTTTTCTTTGCACCGGGAACATCCAATGCAGTGGAAATACTTAACAACTGCCTTGTACAGATCAATGACTGGATGGCTTCCAGCTGGCTGCGACTGAACCCCAATAAGATGGAGGTACTGGTGGTGCAGTCGAATAGAGGGTGGAATGGGATGGCCTCTGGTGTGGAAACTGGTTTGTTTCTAGGATCCATGCTATTGAAGGCCTCCTCAAGGGTTCATAACCTAGGCATAATCCTCAACAGTGGTTTGACACTTTAGGCTTAGGTGTTGGCTACTGTCCGGACCAGCTTTTGCCATTTTAGGAATATTGCCAGGATTAGGCCTCTGGTTCTGCCCCTGGACCTCCCCATCTTGGTACATACCTTTGTATCGACCAGGCTGGATTATTGTAATGCGCTGTACCTCAGGGTCTCTGGCGGATGCCTCCTCTGGCTGCAGCTAGTGCAGAATACAGCAGCCAGGCTGCTATTGGGTCAGTCTAAATTCTGCCACATTACTCCAGTGCTGCATGAACTGCACTGTCTGACAGTCAGGTGGAGGATACTCTTTAAAGTGGGGTTACTCACCTTCAAGGCCCAACACGGTTTGGGCCCTTGTTATCTGTCTGACCTCCTGTCACCTCCAGCATCGACCCACTCCCTCTGTTCCTCCATGAGGGGCCTCCTAGCAATTCCCAGGATGAGGCTGAAAATGGCCAGTGACAGGACATTTCGTGTCACCAGCCCCGTCCTGTGGAATTCACTTCCTCCAGCTATATGGGAGGCCCCATCAGTGGCCTCAAGGCCTACCTATTTAGTCAAGCTTTTTCTGATTGTCCAGACTGAGTTGTATAGGATTTTTCCTCTCTCCCCCTTACCCTTTCTGGTTTTGGTGATTTTTACACATGAAAGTGATAATTTGTAGATTGTAAAAAATTTATTTTATGTTTTTATGCAATTTTTACGGTAGATTTGTTGTTGCTCTATGGTGCCCAGAACCTCCTGGATTGGGTGCCTTAAAAATAAAACTTGCCTTGCCTTGCCTTATACTTCCTCTTGTTCCTCAGTCCTACTTTCAGGCCAGCACTGACTTTAGTCTTTAATTTAAAATGAAACAGAGTGGCTGGCCGAGTGGCATGGAGGGCTGAGACATCGCTGCCTTACCTCATGCCACACTGGCAAACCATGTTCGTGGTGCAAGCGGGTCACTGGGGGTTGGCCGGGAGGGAGAAGATTGAACATCTGGAAGACAGCTCTCCACTCCCAGGGAGGGTGGGTTGGTTGGGAGTCCCACTGAATGACTGCCCTCAGGTGGAGGCCTGTGGGCAAGAATGGGATGGGGTGGCCAATAGAAGAGAGTGTGCTACAGGAGTCTGGACTCTGCAACGTGCATGCACCTCTAATGCATATGTAGTATTTTTGCATCTGCCATTGTGTGGGGGCCCCTTGTCTACACCTTCCCTCGGGGCCCTTACATGCCCAGTCTGACCCTGCCTATACTTACAACTGTGAATGCTGACAGTCTTTGGCTTTATAGGAGTAAATAAATGATTAGCACAGTAGCTTTTCTGGAGCTATCCTGAGGCACTTTGTGTTGTGCATGAGAGTCAGGAGCAGAGTGTAAATTTATAAAATTTAATGTTTGTAGAGTGCGTTCCTGTGTATGCATGCAGGCAGCCTTGCCCTGTCACTGTTTTTATTTTACTAAGTCAAAAGCATCTTATTATTTTAATAAACCAAAAGATACAACTGCATTCTGACCTCTCGATATGTACACGGCCCTGAATCCCTTAATGCTGCCAGCTGCTGACTCTCTGTTTGTCTTTTCTTTGTCCTCTCTAAGAAGAAGCCTGACAGATGACAGGCTGTTTTTCTATCTGGGATAGAGAATTTTCTTTTTACTTACGGAAGCAATTGTCTAATCCCTGCACTCCACAGCACTCTGGGAAGGCAGTAGCACTCAAGGAAAAGTGCAGGAGGCAGTCAGGGAAACAGGCCAGCGGCAGCACTATTCAGAATGGAGCAGAGCGGGGGGGAAGGGGATGATCCAAAAGGTTAGCAACAGAAGTCCAAAAGATAAGCACAGTACGAATACACAGAGACTTGTAATATTCAAATCCCAAAGATTAATTGACCAAACGGTTAGTATCAAGCTCCAAGTATGGCTCTGCCCCTGCACTTCGGCTAACCCAGCCTTCCTTAAGGGGCATCAGAGAGTAGTCGACTGAGCTCTTAAATAGTTAATTTTTTGTGACATCATGCATAACTCAAATTGGCCATATATAAATCTTTGACTAAACTCCAGCATTTTCAATTAATCAAAATTATATGAATACTAAAACATGTTAAAAAACTAATATACAAACATATTAAATAATATGCTTATAGATTGACCTTTTGACCTCCTTATGTCAAACTTAAAAAAATATAATACTGTAAAACTGGAAATAAAACTTAAATTTAATGTCACTATGTTCATGCATTACCTAGCAGCATGAAAATAAATTGATAGCAATAAAGAATGGCCGCAAAAGCAATTAAGCGTAATATTTGTTTATTGAAATAATGATACACAAACAAAAATTAAAAAATAAAATCCCATCATCCCAGAAAATCTGTATCATTAAGCAGGCACTGTTGGTGGTGTTCTACTTGTCTCTGGTCCATCTGCAGAACAAAAAGATAAGAGAGAACACATTTAGCTAGAGTATTCAGCAGTGATGTGCAATGGTGTTAGTGAGCATTGTGAGTAAGCTTACTTGTCAATTTGTTTCACTATCAGAGTAAGCTTCTCTTGCTAAACCCCTCACTGAATTTCTGGTAACTGTGGGCAGAAGACAGAGAGAGAACAATTTAGTGAGCTGGGATCTGACATACGAGCCTAATAGTCTTTTGTTTTGTTACCTCTCCTCTTCTGTTTTCTCTCTTCTGTCTGTGTTTGTGGCTGAAGTTTGGGGATTGTGTTCTGTGGTTCCTCCTCCATATCTGCAGGAGAAAAGCAGAGAGCGAAAATATTAAATAGCAGAAAAAAAATGTATTCAAAGTTTACTCAGTCTCCTTTCCTGTCATGGTCTGTTCATTCTCTGCAGTACTTTCATGATAGTCTGGCATTGTCAGGGCAACTGTGGGCAGAACGGACACAGGACAGGTTATTAATCAGAATCAAAAAACATTTTTAACTGACTGTCAGGTTGTCAGCTTACCTTGCATATCGCCAAATTCCAGATCACTTTCTACCAGCTGTTGTAGCACACCAGAAATCTTGCTAACCTACAATGCCAGCACAACATAAAGTAATAAGATAAAGTACATGTTTGAATTCATCGTATTTAGTAATCAGCAATAAGAACAATAAGGAATGCACATACGATCATTTCCAGGCAGTTATCATGGGCTGCTTTTATGCCTGCCTCTTCAAAACTGTGCAGGCAATCTTCTTTTCTGGCACTCAGTTCAACAAGATTTCACTAGCCACTTAGTGTGCTGAATCTTTAGTTTGCTCATGCGGAGGTCCACATTAATGCTCTCAAATGGTGTTCCCAAGACAAGCTCATCTGTGACTTGTTCAGCATACCAGTTGGTAAAACAAGCCTTTAGAATGCATTTATAAGTTTTATTGATAGAAATATCTAATGGGTGTAACACGTTTGTTGCATGAAGCATGGATGAAAATTGGGATAATGGATGAATTTTCTAGCTTGCCCAGCACTGGTCAGGTACTGTGGGCTCTTTAGAGATCTAATATTAGGACAGATCTCTGTTCTGCTGGCAGTTCATATTTTTTAATAATTGAAGCGTTCTAGGGAACCAAAATGTGATCCATATATGGCAGCATGGTATCTGAGTTGGCCCAGTGGTTATCAGAGTATGTGATGTGCCATCCACCTGGAAATTGGTATGTGGGGTGACTGTGGTTGATTTTATCCTGATAAATGACCTAGGGGGGCAGATAGTCTCCTGCAAGACTGCAACCCATCAATAGGGAGACCTGCCTCATGTCTCCCAGTCTGGTGACCTCCACCTGCTTTGCACCAGCCTCCTCCGTCATCATCTGGAAACAAGGAACAAGATTAACTCTGGTTTAATTAATGTTTATTATTAACTCTGCTGGTATGAACTCCTGCATACTTGCAGTGCTTATTCTCTTAAGGAATTTCTCCTTCAGTTGTGGGAAGTCTGGGGGGGGCGGTCTTTCAGATTTGGTGTCCTTCCTTTTGCAAAAACCAAGCTGATTAAGGAATTGCTTTGCCCACTGTCTAGAGAACACAAGCAGACCTCCATACTCTACCAGCAATTTGTGGTTATGGGCTTTCACCACACCCACAGCCACAGCAACTACAATTCTGGCATTCACAACAGCTCCTTCAGTTCTCAGGCTTTTAGTTATGGTCTTAATTCAGTCTCCACATCTTCCAAAAGAAGAGTGGAATAGCCTCAGGGTTTGGTGGGGAGCACAGTAGGCATTAGTGATGGGTCATGGACAGATTTTACTTTAAGTAGTCTGTCTTAAACTTCCTTATAGTACTCTCATTAATGGTACTATTACACTTTGAATAGTAATGCCTTATCTCATTCATTGCCCCATTTGTGGCAGCATGTTTATTCATGTCAAACCGAACCTCAGAAGAGTAGGTCACGAACTTTGTGCGCTGTCTTTTAACCAGTGGGGATGCTGTTGGAATCTCTTTTATAACACTGTCTGCAGTTTTCAATGGGACACCGGTACACTCACTTAAAGAATCTGCACATACCTCTCAACCTTCTGTCCCCCAAATGTGGAACATTGCCTCTCAAAATGTGGAACAAAGGAGCAAAATGTGGAATACTTAATCAAATCTTTACCTAACAAGATCAGAACACTGTTAAAATGGTTGTATTTATCTTCAGAAAGTCTGTTATTATTGAATGATGTATTTTTTGCATAATTTACTACAGATTTTTCCTTTAAAATTTCAACACCGAATGTGGGACAAGTCCTCACAATGTGGAACAGGGAGCTTTTGTGAAGTAAAATGAGGAACGTTACTCGTAATGTGGTAAGGTTGAGAGGTATGAATCTGCAGTTAATTCTTCTAGCACAGAGCAATCATGCTCCAGCGGTCTGTACTTTTATAGCCACTCCACGAGAGATGTACTGCACAAGAAACAGCGTTACTAGAAAAAAATATTCCACTCACAGCACACAACAGATCTGAACCCGAACTGTCCTACAACAGAAAAGAACTGACAGCCATTTTAAAACCAGGTACCTCCAGTGAGTGGATGAAGCTTGCCAGGTGAGATTAAGGTAACTGGAGGTTAGAAAATAGAAAATACACATTTTTTTAGTGGACAGCTGTGGACAGATAGCATGAACTAAGCTTTGAGTGTTCTGTTCTGTAAGCCAGTAAATGTAAAATTTGCTTTGTGTTTCATTTACTGGTTTTACAGTAATACGGGTCCAAATGGATTAATACAAAGGTTAGTAAAGTTGACAAGGCCTTTTTTAGATACACTTTCTATATACGTTTATAATAATATGCTCATGGCTCAACCTTATGAACTTCTATAGCTAAGGGTTAATAAACAAAACAGATATCTTTTCTAATGCCAATGATTTTTTACAATCACTATGTTAAGATAGAAGCTTTCAAAGGTTACTTCATAGGTTACTTTATATTACATTCTCAAACTGACCTTTTAACCTCCTTTGTCAAGACTACTAAAGCATCAATTTATGAAAATTGATATTCAATACATTTCTTTTTTTCATTTCACTCATCATTTATCATCACAAATAAAAAATATATATAAAACACAAAAGCTCAGTACAATTGTTAGCCCCAAATACCAAGGAATGAATATATCTACATTATTACCTATTTATGTAAGCCATTGCTAAAGGTCTTGGGCAAAAAATGAAAATGGTTAACTACAAGTTAGAAGATCCAGAGATCCTGAGTGATCACCGTTATTCTTTGGCCATTTTCAAACTGGGAATCCACCAAACAGCATCCAAGGGATTCAAAGAATTTGAGGCAGGGCATCAGTGTCTCTGTAGAAATAAAAGAAAGGACATTTAGTATCTGTTTTTCTTTAGTAAGTAAGGTTTCAAATCCCATTGTTCATTTAAACCATTCGGTTTTACACTTTTCAAAGTATATATCCAGTAACTTTCTTTCATTAGCACAAGATTCTATTACCCCCTTGTTTTGGTATGGTGACACATTCTAGTCCCATATATAGTACGTGAGTCCTTTAGTACTGAAACTGTGTATACTGTGAAAGTTTGCTGCAACAGTTTTGTCAGTCCTCATATTTACAATGTCTCTCATGTGTTCCTGTATTCTGATTTTTATTGCCTTAGTGGTGCATCTTACATAAATCATGCCAAAACTGCACCGATAACATACACCACAAAATTGGTATCTTAAGTAATGAAGTCTTTCACACTCGCAGTCTTGTCATTTAGCCTAGGGTGCATGAATGTTTTAATCGATTGCATATGCTCACAAGTGTTGCATCTGTGGCACTTATGATTGCCCATGGGCCTCACTGGTAACCATGTGCATTGACTAGTGTTGTCCTGCACTAACATCCTACTCTGTATAAGCTTGTCCCTCAAACTGGGCTCTCTTCTGAAGGTGATCTATGGCTTTTGTCCTAATGGCTATTGTACTTGAGGTCTCCATCCAGTATTTTCTAATTTTTGTGAATTATGTTGCCAATCATTCCAGCAATGCTATTAAACTCTGTAACAAAAGTTAAGGAACCTTTTCCATCATTTTTTTAGCTTTTTATTGTTCCCATGTAATAAGGTCTCCCTCTCACATTCAAGTGCTCTAGCCTTTGAAGATTCTAAAATGTTCTTACTGTAGCCCCTCTTCAAAAACCTTTCTAAATCTTTTGCTTGGGTTATACAATCTTCCAAATTACTGCAGTTCTTTCTGAGCCTCAGGAACTGACTGTAAGGTACAGAATCATTTATGTTCCTGGGATGAGCACTAGTTGCATGTAACAATGAGTTACTTGCCATTTGTTTCCTGCAGCATTTTGTTTATATATCTTTTTATGTGTATTAGTGTCTACACATGAGATGTTAATGTCCAGGAAGTTTAATGCATCACTATCTGCCACGTATGTGAATTTTAAATTCAAATCATTGTTTTGCAACTAATCAACAAAATCTTTAACTTCAGCGATGTCACCATTCCAAATCCATATGACATCATCAATAAAGCAATGCCATAGAAATATTTTTTCATAGTATGGGTTTTTAGCCGGATTAAGCACATGTAGCTCCTTCCACATGCCCAAAAACAGATTGACATAGAAGGGAGCCATGGATGCACCCATTGCAGTGCCACATCATTGGAGATAATGTTCTCCATTGAACTCAAATGCATTGCGAGTGAGAACAAATTCTAATGCTGCAAGTAAAAAATCTGTAGGAACATTCATGTCACTTTCTTTCTCCAGAAAATATTTACATGCTCTTATACCTTGTTGATGAACTATGGAGGTGTAAAGGCTTTCCACATCAATACCCACCCACACATAATTTTCTTGCCAAACAACATTTTTGAGTTCACAAAGTAGATCTGTTGTATCCCTTATTTATAACCCCAATCTGACAACATGTCATTGTAAAAAATAGTCCACAAATTTCCCTAGGTCTTCAGTTAGGGAGCCCACACCAGATACTATAGGTCTACCAGGTGGCTCAGCAATGCTTTTATGTATCTTTTGAAGAATGTATAAACTCTGTGTTATGGGATGATCATTCCAAATATAGCAAAATTCTTGCTCAGAGATGTCCCCATTGCTCACTGCTGCCTGTAGTAGTTGGTACAGCTCCCTTTTATATGCATTTTTGGGGTGTGATGGTAATCTAATACATTTCTGTAGATCATTAAGTAGACGGATAACAATATTAATGTAATGTGTCTTATTAAGTATGACAGTATTGCCCCCCTTATCGGTTGCTTTGATAATTATGTCATTATTATGCTGTAACTCTTTTAGAGCTATACTCACTGGTGCAGTTTTCGTCAACCTTTCAAAAGCATTTGACATGGTCTACCACCCACTTCTGCTGACGAAGCTATGTACCATAGGAGCAACTGACTCTATCCCATCCTGGTTTCGCAGTTACTTGGATAATCAAACCCAGTCTGTTGCCTTTCATAAAGCTCTCTCCTCCCCTATACCTATCACCTGTGGTGTTCCACAGGGGTCCATACTTGGTCCTCTCCTCTTCTCTATATTCATTAATGATATTCCCAGTCCTTCTCATAACAGTAGCCTGCTCATGGATGCCGATGACCTGTCTCTTTATTCCTCATCTAAATCAATGGACGAAATCAACCACAACCTGTCACATAACTTCCAGTCCCTGCAGTTATGGCTGTCAGACAACCACCAAATCCTAAACATAGACAAAACACAGGCTATGCTTTTCGGATCCTCAAAGAAATTTCCCTTTGAGACTCCTAAGCTCTGGGTTTGCTGCAGTGATGGTACCTTCGTCTCCAACACCTCTTCTGACAAATATCTCGGGGTTACACTCAACCCTGCTCTTGACTTCACCGCCCATGTTAACGAGATCTGTCGAGCTGTTAATGCAAAAATTGGAGCTGCCTACCATGTTCGCCACTCCCTCACTCCTTCAGCTAGACTATCAGTAGCTAGAGGAGTACTTCTTCCACAGCTCATATATGCACTCCCAGTTCTTTTCCCTGCCTCTGCCAGTGTGCTGGGTAAATGGGACACTTCCTACAACAATATCTGTTGGTTTGCCTTATATGCCCCTCGCCTAACTCATCATTGCCTCCTTTACTCCAGCCTAAACTGGCTCTCACCTCAGGGACACAGGGTTTACTCCCTCGGGTGTCTTATTGACTCACTCACTAGACCACCACATCTGGACTCTCTGGCTGACCTTATCCCGGTCACCCACTCCCGCACCCTTAGGTACTCCTCCATCCCAATGCTCTCTTAGACCCTGTGCTACAAAAATGGGTGAACAGGAGTTCTCCTATTTTGCTCCTAAGTTCTGGAACTTGCTACCCCTGCAGGTCAAATATTCTGCCTCCCACAGTGTCTTTAAGAGCTCACTATTCTCTCACCTTTACACCCTTGGTAACTGCAAATGAACCTAGACTTAATCTCCACTAGGTCCCCTGGCTGGGAATTGTCCTAGTGGTAAAATATACTCTTACCTGTATTATATTGTTTGTACCATGTTGTTGTTTTATGTATGAACTTGTACAATTTGTGCTTATTTTGTATTCCGTCTTGTACTGTCCCGGGTCATGCCTGAAAATAGGCAGGATTGTTGCCTAGTGCACTTACCCGGTTACCAAAAGCTAATAAATAAATAAATACATTTTCTGCAGGAGAAAAATTGTAAGTAGAGGGTGCCCTTTTGTTGTTCAACAATTCTTCTTTCTTGATAACTATATTTTCAAACACCGAAATGGTGGGATTAAACACATTAGGCATGAAAGTAGAAATACCCTTAAACAACCTTTTTCTATGCCCCAAAATACTGTCAGTGACATTACCAGAAAGCTCAGGTTCCTGTGTCCCTGAAGTGGCCCTTTCAAAGTTCTGTTCATTAAGCCTTGAAGTAAATTCAACGGCACTGATGCTGTCAAGAACAGCCTCCTCATCTGTTGCTGCAGAGATCCCAGTTTTGGCAAAAAATGGCATCAATATCTTTCGTTGGTTCCATATTTCTGTGAACCCCATGGTATTTATGAACTCAGGTCCCTTTGGCTTGGAAAAAAAGTATTTTAAATGAATCTTTCTGAAGAAGTTGAATATATCCACTTTGATTTGTAAAGCATTAGCCCTGAGTGTTGGCACAAATGAGAGTCCCTCTTTAAATACACACACTTGATGGTCTGTTAAAGCATAGTCTGATAAATTCAGTATCTGTAAATTGTCGCTTTCTTTTCTCGAAGTATTCTCCTTGGGAGTTTCTACTGTTTTGCTTCATCTTCTGCTGCCTCTTTTTCTTCTTTGAGTTTTTTTTCTTTCTGTAGTTTCCTGTCTCCCACACTTCTCTAAAAAAGGATCCTGATTTCTTTTGCCATTTTTATGTGTGTGACTCCTTCCAAATCTGACTCATGAGCCACTCCTTGCTTGAGTCATTTTGCTAGCCCAGTCTAGAATATGTCCAAGTTCATAATCCCCTTCATTGTGTTTAAGCTTCATTTGTTTCCTTGTGATAATTTCTTCTTTGTATGATGCTATTTTTTTGTTTAATTGAATTTCAGAGAACTCTTTTTCAGTGTTATATCTCAAGATATAAATTTTAGCAATTTTAATTTCTTCTACAAGTTCAGCGTATTTCTCAGTGTCACTCTTTATTATTAATTCAAGAAAGATCCTGGAGCAAGCCACTGCTGCTTTCAGCCACTCATCACTATATTTAAATAGCTCAAGTCTACTTGACAGCATCACCGGGGTCCTTAACCCTCTCAGTGCATAGTTTTTCTCTATGTATTGTTCAAGTGTAGTAAAATTAATGCTAAATCAATTTCTTTCAGTAATAACCTTTCAAGTTTAATGAATGCTACTTTGATGTCGGTTATGCCACTTTTGGGATTCCCATTCCCGGTCAGTAGTTCTCATGCTCTTAATCTCCTAGCTTGTAGATTAATGCTTCTCTCCCATAAAGAACCACCTATATTAGAGGTGGCTGCATCCTCTTTCCACATTTCCAAACAAATAAAAGTACTCCAAAGTTAATTTTCTGAACGTATAATTTGCTCAAGTCGACAAGATCTTGTTTGAAATATTTATGCAATGCTATAAATGTCAACAGACAATGTGGTTCCTTTAGGTACTCAGGGCAAGTAAACATTTAAAATTTTCTTCACAATGAATAGAGGTTTGTGTACATACTCACTCGCAGTTGCAGTTGCAAGATGTCTGCAGCTGTGTCTGCAGTTGATAAATGGCAAAAAAGAACAAATAAATCCAAAATTTCAACTGTGATTTTGAACAGATGGGGCAGTGCATGCACTAGTAAGGCAGCCAGCCTGTTGAGTAAATTCAAAAGTCCAAAAGATAAGTGCAGCATGAACACATGGAGACTTGTAAGATTCAAATCCCAAAGGTTTATTGACCAAAGGTGTCCATAACCCCAGGATCACACCTGTCTTACTTGACCTACTCAAGGCTAGGGACCAACTATGGTATAGGGCTCAGGCCAATGGGACTCAATCCAGTATTCAGAACTATAGGAAAGCTAGAAATGAATGCACCAGAGCAATACGTTATACAAAAAGCTCTTATTACAAGGACATCTTTTCCAGAACTTGGAATAACTCCAAGTCATTCTGGACAAGCCTTCAAGACATCACTGGAGAGACCCAAAAGAACACCCCCTCAATGCTCAACATGCTCAACACTGAAGGCATACCAACACTGGATCCCCTACTCATAGCCAATGCCTTTAACAATGCATTCACTGACCTGAACACTGTCCTCCCGGCAGACTTCTTCGACCCTCCCTACCCAGCTGACCTCCAGAAACCACCTGAACACACCCTGGCTCATCCACCATTCTATTTAAAATTGATCTCAAAAGGAGATGCCAGAAACTACATGGAAAAAGTCCTCTTAAAGTCTAGATTACATAGAAACATAGAAGTTGATGGCCGGTAAGGACCACAAGAACCATCCAGTGGGGACTCCCTGGACCTCAAACTCCTTTTCCTAACCCTGAATGAAGTCCTTGACCCCCTGGCCAGGATAATCAACTTATCCCTTTGTCACTCAAAATTCCCCCAAAAGTGGAACTCTTCAAGAGTAAGAGTAGAGTCTGGACCTTTCACAATTACTTCAGGTCCATCTCCATCCTCCCTCCACTCTCCAAGGCACTTGAAAGAATAGTGGAAGACCAACTGGTTGAGTACCTGGACCACCAAAACCTCCTAAGTAACCAGCAGCATGGTTTTAGGAAGGCACACAGTACTGTCACTGCCCTTCTGGAGTTCACTGACTTTATCCATCATGCTCTCGATCAAGGTAATCTGGTAGGTGCTACCTTCATGGGCTTATCCAAGGCCTTTGACACTGTGCACCATGGACTTCTCCTTGACCAGCTTACTACCATTGGACTCTCCTCTGAGGCATCTAGCTGTTTTTCCAGTTACTTAAGTCACAGGATGCAACAAGTTAAGATCGGTGATGTCCTCTCAGACCTCAGACCAGTCAGATCAGGTGTTCCCCAAGGATCCATCCTTGGCCCACTCCTTTTCACCACTTTCATTAACAAACTACCTGACTTATGCCATGGTCACTTACTCCTGTATGCAGATGACGCTGTCATTTTTACCAGTGACACATAGCCAGAGTGTCTGGAGTCAGCCCTGAAACATGGCTTTCCATCAGCAGAAAAGTGGTTTGAGGACCACAAGTTAGTGATGAACTACAATAAAACAATGTCCATGTTGTTTGCAAGTTCACAAAGCAAACTTAAATCCTCCCCCCATCCGTCAAGAACAATAAGGGCACCTCCCTTGATCTAGTACAGTACTTCAAATACTTGGGCATTTCTATTGACTCCAACATGTCCTACACAACACACATTGCCAATACTGCCAAATCAGTCAATGTGAGAGTAGGCATGCTCTATCAGCATAGACACAGCCTAACACCCGGAGCCTTGAGCTTGGCTATACACAGCTCAATATTTGCCCTCATTGACTATGGCCTGGTCATCTATGGTTCCACCAATAACATGACCCTTCACAGCATCTTGATGGCTTTGAACAAGGCATGTCGACTTCTCACAGGGGTCAGGCACTTAACACACACCTGTGCTCTCTACATGCTAGTCAATTGCCTTCAGCTAAAGGACAGGATCTTTTACCAAACCTGCTTGGTAGCCAAGAAGATCTGTTTTGGCATGTTGCCTGCTGGAGTCACGAACCTTCTCAGCCCTCACCAGCCTTCTCAAAACACCAGAAGCTCTAAAAATCAAGTCTTCTGAGTCCCTAGATGCCATATGGCACTTGCACAGTATGCCTTTGCCCATAGTGCCCTGCTGTGGATGAACTCACTCCAGCCTGAAATAAGTTCTTCCACCTCAATCAGTCTTTTCAAGTGCAAACTTCGAATTATGAACATACGAAATTTGCCAGCAGATAAAGGCCTAGAGGTCTATCAAGTCTGCTCGAATGTGCAGCTAGCACCCCTTATTCTGCAGCTGCCCCTCTTTTCTATTCATCTTCTTACAAGATCCACTGGTGATTGCTACCACTAAGTCCTCCTTAATACCCTGACCTTATGCACCTTAGCCTGTACTCTTACTCTCCTCTGACCCTCTTGGTCACACCTAGCACTTACCCCCCCGCCATGCTGCCTCTCACCCTCTCCTCCCTCCTCACACCACTACACAGCCCCCTCTCACCCCTCTCCTCCCTCTCTATCCCCTCCTCCTCCCTTTCTTCATGCCACCTTTCCCATACCCACAGACCTCTTCTCCCTGCCCCTCTTCTTTTCCCCTTCTGGCACACCTTCACTTGTCCTCCTGTTCTACACTACTGGTCAAAAGTTTTAGAACACCCCCATTTTTCCAGCTTTTATTGAAATTTAAGCAATTCCAGTCCAGTGAATAACCTGAAATGGTACAAAGGTAAGCGGTAAACTGCTAGAGGTTAAAAAAAAGTTTACGTTAGCAAAAACTGCTTTAGAGAAATTGCAAAGAAAGCCAAGGTGTCAGTGAGTACAGTTTCCTACACCATCAAAAGGCACTTAGAAACTGGAGGAAACTCTGACAGAAGGAGGTCTGGCAGACCCAAAGCCACAACAGAATCAGAAGACAAGTTTCTGAGAGTCAACAGTTTGCATGATAGGTGGCTCACGGACAACAACACAGAGTGACTGGCACCCCTGAACCAAAAGGGCTACCACAGCATTTTGCAGTGCCATGCAATACCCTCTGGTCTACACCTAGTTGGTCAGGGGTTCATCCTACAGCAAGATAATGACCCAAAACATACCTCCAGGCTATGTCAGAACTACCTTCGAGGAAAAGAACAAGACGGTAGGCTTCAAATCATGGAATGGCCAGCACAGTCTTCAGACTTAAACCCCATCGAGCTGGTTTGGGATGAACTGGACAGAAGGGTGAAAGCAAAGCAACCTACAAGTGCAACACATTTGTGGGAACTTCTGCAACAGTGTTGGGAAGAACTTCCCAAACAATATTTGATGTCCATTGTAGGAAGAATGCCACGAGTGTGTTCGGCGGTTACAGTATATCTGCAAAAGGTGGCTACTTTGATGAGTCAAAAATTTAGATTAAATTTTGTTAAACAAAATGATTCTATGATTTCTTTTTTATCTCCAATTGTTTATTTGTTCTATGCTTTAATTTCAGAGTACACTGAGACATTAACCTGCGTAAATTTCAATAAAAACTGGTAAAATGGGGGTGTTCTAAAACTTTTGACCGGTAGTATATATGACAAGAGTACTTCATTATGTGCCTGAGACCTGCTATGTAACCATTTTTTGTTACTCTCATACTCTGTTTATTGTAATGAACTGTTCTAAATCATCTGTAACAATGCTGTTTACCCTGTACCCTTACTGTCTGTGTTCACTATATTTGCCTCCAACGCAGAACCTATGTAAAGAGCTGCTGCTCAAAGATATGAATCCTAGCATTCAATAAATAAATAAAATACATAAATAAACATTTAGTAACAAGCTCGAAGTATGGCTCTGCCCCTGCACTTTGGCTATCTCAGCCTTCCTTAGGGGGCACCAGAGAGTAGTTGACTGAGATCTTAAATAGTCAATTTTTTTATGACATCATACATAACTCAAATTGATCATATATAAATCTTTGACTAAAATTCAGCAGTTTCAATTAATCAAAATTATATGAACACCAAAACATGGCAAACAACTAATATACAAGCATATTAAATAATGATATGCTCATAGATTAATCCTTTGACCTCCTTATAGCAAACTTAAAAAAAAAGATAATAGTAAGGGTCCAAATGGACTAATACAAAGGCTAGTAAAGTTGCCAAGGTATCTTTTTAGATACACGTTCTATATAAATGTATAATAATATGCTCATGGCTTGACCTTATGAACTTCTATAGCTGAGAGTTAATAAACAAAACAAATATATTTTCTAATGTCAATGATTTTTGCAATCACTATGTTAAGATAGGAGCTTTCAAAGGTTACTTCACAGGCTAGCAACAGAGACTGCAGTATTATGGACTGGCACAGCACTGTGCAGACCAGAGCAGAGGAGGGGAATAATCAGGCAGGCTAGAAACAGGCAGAAGTATTATAGACCAAAGCAGTCCATGAGGTCCTCTTGTACACCTTAGGACTGCTAGCATGCTGGCAGAATTTGTTTTTTGTTAAAAAAAAAATATTTTTTAAACAAGTGAAATGCTTGCAAGTTGGTGACAGTATACAAAACAGTGCAGGCATCAGGAGACAAATATTACAACAGTACAGCTGTGTTGTGCAACTTAAAGAGGCTTAATGCTGGAAAATAAACACCTACCAGGAATTAACTGTTTACCATCTATAAGAGGTGGCATCTACTGAACATGGCTTTGTTAACTCATAGATGGGATGCTTCTCCAGGCCTGCAAGGAAAAACAATACACACAGAACCCAGCTGGTAACAAGACATACACTATAAGCAAATAGCAAAGGAATAGTGTTAGATAGTGTCTGAACTAGTCAAAATGTACCAGTGGCCTGCAAGGAGGGGGAAGATTCCTATTAGAGATGAGAGCCATACCCTCCTAGCCTATACCTGTTTGTGCTTGCAGATACATAGTGAAGAGTCTCCAGCATGCATGATATAGGGCCAGAGTGTTCCCAGTCATGTGGGATATGTGATCTAGGGAGGCCATTTTGGCAACTGTGTTTAGGAGCTTGGCAAGGGCTGGTGTCTCAGTTGTTCTCCACCTACATAGTTGTAGCCTCTTGGCCTCAAGTCCTGCAAAAGAAAGCCATTTGCGTTGTGGGTGTGTGAATGCAAGTTCCTGTGGGGGCAACTCAAGTATCCATAGAGCAGGGTTATGGGGGATTTGATTGCCACTAACTGTGGTGGCTAGGTCCTGGTCTTGCTATCAGAAAGGCTGTATCTGCTTACACTCCCAGAGGATGTGCTTTTGGCCCCCCGGTTGTGTCTGGCATCATAAGCACAAATTATTCTGTAGCAGTTTGGCCTTGTACAGGACTGTTGGGGTCCTGTACCAGGAATGGAGGATCTTGTTCTATATTAGCCTTCTTCTGGTATCGGGCAGCGAGTGGTGTGCAGAGTTCCAACAGGAATGCCATTGCTGGTCTGAGATGCCCATTTGTAATGCTTGCTCCAATTTAGTCTTCAAGTTATGGGATTTGCTTGGTACCATTTTCCTTAATGCAGCATATATTTTGCTGGCTATCCCCTTGCTAAGGATTAACAGACTGCATGATATTGGGGCATGATGGTGATGTGCCTTTGATACAAAATGCCTGAACTGTACTATGGAGTTGCAGTACTCCCAGTGCCCAGGGCACGTATGGCAAGAAGAGTAGGATAGATGAATTCAACAGTTGGCTGGGAAATTGGTGTCAATCCAAGGGGTATGGGTTTGTGGGATGCTGGGGCAGGATCTGGGACAATAAGGATCTTTATGCAGGGGACAGGTTACATTTGAGCAGGGAGGAGAAGGGGTGCTAAAACAGAGGTTTGAAGAATACATAGAAACAAAGGTTAATTTAAACTAGGCAGGGGTAATGAGTCGGTTGCTGAAGGGAAGGCTTTTTGGAGAGGGGAGACAAACAAGCCTGCTCCTCGTACAAACTGTGTTGGAAGTAGGGAAGGATCAAATGGCGGGCCTGAGAAGGGTGGAAAATTGGATAAGGAGTGTTAGAGAATATCATATAGGGTTCTCTCCTTGAACGCAAGGAGTCTGGGGAACAAAACCACAGAACTATGGGCTCTGTTGGCAGAGAGGATGGTGGACATAGCTGCCATCACAGAAACATGGGCCAACCAATACCAGGACTGGGACCTGATGATCCCAGGATATAGGATTTACAGGATGGATATGGGCAAAGGGAAAAGGGGAGGAGTAGTGGTGTACATAAAGGAAGGAATAAAGTGTGCAAGGGAAGAGGGGGAGGAGGGGAGGACAGAGGCCTTGTGGATGCAATTCCAGGACATGAGGAATATGATTCTCAGGATGGGGGTGGTACAGGCCACCAACTCAAGGGGAAGATCTGGACAGGCAGCTGGAAGAGCAAATTAGGAAGGTGTGTGATAAAGGTAATGCAGTGATCATGGGGGACTTCAATCTACCAGGAGTGGCTTGGGGTACCCCAGCCACATCGAGTGCTAGGGAGCAAATACTCCTGGATGCCTTCCAGGACTGCTTCCTGGCACAGATGGTCACTGAGCAGACTAGGTTACAGAATACACTGGATCTAGTTCTGGCCAATGAGGAGGCTGTAAGGGAGGTGGGGGTGGAGGACCAGCTGGCTGGGAGTGACCACCACTTGGTGTGGTTCACACTTACTATGCGCAGTGAAGCAGTGGGTACAGGGACCAGGGTGGTGGACTTCAGACAGGTGTTGGTAGGATGGGTGAAATCTTAAGGGGGCATTTGGAAGAAATAAAGCCACACTGGGATGTGAATCAGAAATATGAAAAAATCAAATTGGGGATATTGGAGGCTACTGAGACATGTACCAAATTGCAGAGTAAGAAGGAAAGGGCTAAAAAAACAAGCTGGTTAAGTAGAGGAGTCTTAGAAATGGTGAGAGCTAAAAAAAAGCAGCATTCAAGAAATACAAGAAATCAGGGAAGGGGGAGGAAAGGGAGGAGTATGTGAAGAGGTCCAAGGAAGTTACCAGGGGAGTCAGATCTGCTAAGGCCTCCAGGAAAATGTTGCTGGTGCAGGGCATCAGGGATGGGGAAAAGGACTTCTTCAGATTCATAAGGGAGAGAAGGAGCTGCAAGGACCAGACAGTGAAGATCAGGAAGTAGGGTGGTGGGCAGAGAAAGGGGTGGATCAGGCAGAAGCACTGAATGAGTACTTCTGTTCTGTATTCATGAGGGAGAAAGGGGGCAGCTACACAGGGGTGGGCAGGGTGCAGTGGGGAGAGGATTAACAGATGGGGTGATCACTGATAGTAGGACATTGGAGGGTTAAGGGCTCTGAGGGTGGATAAGGCACCAGGACGGACAGCATGCACCCCAGGGTATTGAAGGAATGCCCAAGATCCTGGCTGTGCAGTGTGCAGAACTATTCATTCCTCTCTGGGCATGAGTGTTGTATTGCATGGCTGGAGGATGGTCTATGTGGTACCCATCCATAAAGGTGTACCAAAGGATGAGTTAGGTAATTACAGGCCGGTAAGCTTAATTTCCATTGTAGGAAGCTGATGGCAACAATACTTAAGGAAAGGCTGATGACCTTTATGGAAGAAAATGGGTTCCAAGACAGTCACCAGCATGGGTCTGTGTCTGGAAAATCCTGCCAGACGAACCTAGCTGAGTATTACGACTGGGTCACAAGGGAATTGGAAAAGGGTCATGCAGTGGATGTCATATACTTGGACTTCAGTGATGCCTTCGATTCGGTGCCGCAAGGGAGGTTGGGAGGGAAGTTGAGATTCGTGGGGGGTGGGGACTAAGATGATTAAATGGATTGAGAATTGGCTGTGGGGGAGACAGCAGATGGTAGTGGTGGAGGGACTCTCATCTCCAAGGGCTGTGATGAGCGGGGGTGCCACAGGGATCAGTACTGGGGCCAGTGCTGTTTGGAATATTCATAGCGGACATCTTGTATGGCATCAGGAATAAGATCAGTCTATTCGCTGACAACACCAAATTGGGGGTGGTGGTGGATTATACACTGTAGTAGGTTGGCAGGAGCTGCAGGATGACCTGACCAAACTGTTGGAGTGGTCAGAAGCAGGGCAGTTGGAATTCGATACAAAAAAAGTGCAAAATCCTGCACTTTGGAGCAAAGAACGCAGGGAGGGGTTACCAGCTGGGAGGGGTGCAGCTAGGTTCCACCGAGGAGGAGAAGGATCTAGTGGTGGTTGTAATGGGTAAAATGAAAAATGCAGAGCAGTGTAGGAGGGCAGCAGTGAAAGCCAACAGGATGCTGGGTTGTATCGCGAGAGGGATCTCCTCCAGGAGCAGGGAGGTGATCCTACCTCTCTACAGGGCACTGGTCAGGCTGCACCTGGAGTACTGTGTGCAATTCTGTTTCCAATATCTGAAGAAGGATATGAAATTACTGGAAGGGGTATAATGCAGGGCAACAAGGATGATCCAAGTATTGGAGGACAGACCATACAAGGAGAGGCTGAGAGAGAGGTGAACATGTACTCCTTGGAGGAGAGAAGAGACCAGGGGATATGATTGAGACCTTTAAGTACGTAAGGGAAAAACAACAGAGCACTGGAAGAGGATACTCTGGCTGAGGAGGGGGCGACATGAGTGGGCATGGTCTTAGACTGGAGGGGAATATTTAGGACAGAAATGAGGAGACAACTTTTCACAGAGAGGGTCATGGCTGAATGGAATGCTCTACCAGAGGAGGTGGTAGCCTGTAAGATAGTGAGTAGTTTCAAAGGATGGGACAAGGTGGAAGGGGTAATTGTGAAGGGAAGGGGTGGGGCAGCTGAAAGGTGAGGTGCTAGCTGCACACTTGAGCAGACTTGATAGACAAGGTAGGCCTATTTCTGCTGGCAAATTTGTATGTTTGCATCTCCAGAAGTCAGTTTTGGGAATGCTCCATCTTGTTTTCAGTCTCTGGAAGGTGTCTGTGGTATGGTTTGTAAGAGCACAATAAATACATCTATTTTAGCCCAAAAAATAGGATTGAAAATTTACATATTTTCTTCGGGTATACAGCCAAAAAGCAGCCACTCTTATGATAAGAAATTACCATAACAACTCTTCTGGATAAAATACATTTTCAAGTGAATTTACAGGAAATTTAAATCTTAAGAAAAAGGCAAAAGTAAACCAGTGTGAATCCACAATTTTTGGTAAAAGTGCTGCCAGGACTGGTTCTGCTCCTCTGTCTATCAGATTTTTTTAAAGATAATAACAGAATTTTCTTTCAGGTACTTTTTTCTGTCCAGTTTACCAAAATATTTATTTTTTGAGGGAAGGATTTGATTTGAAAGCTGTAACTGAACCAACTGCCACCAGAATGTCTCTCTCTCTCTCTCTCTCTGTTTCCCTTTCAGTGTGGCTCTGTGCTTCTGCTACAGTGTGATCAAATAGATCAGATGGTCCATCCACCATCCAGGACCACCTCTCAGAGACTGACAGTTAATATTTTCTCCTCTCTATTACTTCCCCTGATCAACACCAGATGCAGCCCATGGATAGCCCTTTCACAGAAATAGCATTGAATAGTTCATATTTACAGACTGTGTACAGCAATTAGTGACAGTCATCTTTTTTAATCATTCAGCTTCATTGCCAGGTCCCACCTCCAGGAACCAGCTAGTCACAGTCGCTCTGTTCATTGTGCCTCCCCCCAAGTTTCTAAATTAGCAGCTTACCTGCTGACAACTCCGAACCATGGAGCCAAATCTTCCTCCATAGCCCACCATGGCAATCTTCCATTCCTTGCTGCACACATGCACATCTCCCTACTCTATCTGTGTCTGGCTGTGACTGTAGTGAAAGTGAACGAATCACGTGATGTGTGAGGGAGGATGCTGCAAGGACATTGAGCCCTGTTGCTTTATTGGATTTGGAGGGTTGGGACCGTGAGGATTTTTATCTTTTTTTGTGGCACAAATGGCAAGTGTGGCCACATAGTTTAGGGGGCAGGTCCCAAGGGGATTGGACCAGCTGTAGCCCAATTCCAGCCAACAGCATTGGGTCAGTCAGTACATGGCCAACTTGAATCTCCAGCCCGGCCTACTGCACACCCCTAGAGACCAATCAAGGAGGAGGCAGTATGGCACAGTGGTTTAAAGCTCTGAACTGCAAATCTGGAGACCTGGGTTTGATTCCCATAGCCCCCACTTGCATACTGTGTGACCCTGAGCAAGTCACTTAACTTACTCGTGCTCCCAGGTTGCACCTGTAAACAAGCTTTCAGATTAGTGTGTCTCACCTGGTTAAATAATTGGGAAAATAAAATCTGCAGTTTTTTGTATGTATATATATATATATATTGGCACTATTTATAGCCTGTCGGGACGGAGGGATTTAGTCATGTTATAATCTTGGTCTCCCCTCTTTTACCTGTGACACTGAGCTGAACATGACATATGAAGCCCCCATGTGTATGGGTATATCAGATTGAATGCGTATATGTATTTTGTACTGGCATCCTATGATGTGGGCAAGCAGCAACTGGGCACCTGCCAAAACAGTGACTCTCTTGAGGCTACTGCCCCAACGGCAAGGGTGTGGGGTTGGCAACCAGATAGGGAAGGTAGCAATAAGGTGACATAATGTCACATGTATATACGAGCATGGGAGGGGAGTGAGCCTGATGAACGAGGGGCAGGAGGGTTTGTGAGGGGTGGTGCCATGGGTTGCTGGCGAACTGGCATAGTTTTTATTGCACCCAGACTGAGACAATTTTTTTTTATGCAATATGTACCCCCCAACATGCACCCCCTGGAGCTGAGAATCTTAATTTAGGGAGGTGCAGGTGGAGCCCACATAAATGCAAGAAAACTATTTGGTTTGCACCACTTTCACTGGTGCTAGGATTCCACATCACCGAAACAATTTCTGTGATGTGGAATTGTGATAAGGGTATTCAGCATTCCGAATTCACCATTATCACATGGAGCCTTTGTGCCTATTATGGCAATTGTATGTATCCTTTTCCCATGTACCTCCCTCTCCCAGGACATTAGGTGAGATGAGCAATTTCTATTGCTCAGTGTACTTTTCTGGTGAAACTTTTCAATAAACAAATAAATAAATGCATTCTCTTGCAACATGACTTTTTGCTTTGTTGTGTCATACCTGTATGAAGTGACTGAGGACCATTGTCTTCTATGTGGCAACCAGCTGATACTCCATGTACTACAGCTGTCAAATCCACACTGTATATGAATAGTGACATAGATAGCTATGCATCTGCACAGTACACAGACTGTAAGTCCTCCATGGCCCATCTCCTCATGGAATAATGCCGTGGTAGCCACATCAAGGAGCATTCAGTCCAGCACTACCTCACCACCAGAGAGACATTTCTTCTTGTACCTTGTCTTTCATCTTTGACTTTCACATGGGGTATTGATTGCAATCTTTATGGATATTCATGCCCATCCCCACTGTTCATGTTCCACCCTTAGCATGTCCCACTAACATGCACAGTGGTGAGCAATTGTCTCCATTCACTGTGCTCCTACTTCCCAGGAAGGAGTTCCTTAAATGTTTATTTTTTTTATCTTTTCTCAAATAATAATATTAGTAAATGCTAAGTTAAATTGTGAAATCTTATTTCTCGCTACATGTATAACAAATAAAGTGTCCCTCTATTCATAAACAGTACTCCATGTACATGGTGGAATTTAGCTGAAAACTGGATTACTGATTCCTACATTCTTGAATGATGTATTTTAAAATCTTGAAAGCTGTAATCAAATGCCAGTCACAGGAACAAAGATCTAGTAGTGACTTTTTTTCAGTTTGGAATGTTCTGAAGCATTCCTTTGAAATATTCCCTAGTGCTAGTTTTTTTGTTGTTACTAATGTTTATTTATCGAAGAGATTCGGAATTACAATCCTTTGAGTCATAGACTCCTTTGCAAAGGCTCCACATCAGTACAAAAGAACAAACACAACATTTGCTAGCTAGTATTTATACATAGGTCACATAGTACAGTGTATAAACATTGCGTCATGTATCCTAAGTAGTCCTTTGGTCTAAGCTGTGATACAAGGTAGATTACAATTTCGGAGGGTCCTAAATGAACCCTGAGTCAGAGATTATACACAGTGTGATTGTGGGACTTGAGAATGCAGTCATAGATTAAGGCTAGACATTTAATTCTACCATTGAGGATTTTAGACTGCAATGGTTGCAGTCACAGGTAACTGATTCAAGGAGAAGTTTTTTAAGACCAGTTTTAAATTAACTAAGACTAGGGGCTAGGGAGATAGATGCGGGTAGGTTGTTTAGCCAGAGGGGAGTCCGGTATCGGAAAGACCTATATCCTAGGGAGGTCCTACAGTGGGGGACTAGGAGACAGGTGTTAGTTGGGCATCTAGGGCCCTTCTGTGTGGGACAGTCTGGATGAGGGGGAGGAGGCCTTTGGGTGCTAGACTGATGAGTATTTTTTTTGGCTTGGAGGGAAGTGTGATACTTAAGCCTCTCTTCGAAGGTGAGCCAGTCTGTGAGTTTGTAAAGCTCGCACATGTGGGTGTTTCTATCGCATCCAGTGAAAAGTGTGCAGGCTTTATTGAGTGCTATGTTGATACTGCAGAGGGCTGTTTGGTCTGCAGATCCATAAATCACAATGCCGTAGTCCACCAGAGATAAGACAGAGGAAGTTACAGCGAGATGTAGGGCCTGAGTGGGTAGGCAATGTTTATGTCTATATAGGATCCCCAATCTGGTATTTACAGTGGAGGAAAGGTGTTGGCTGTGTGTGTGGTAGGTGAGGGAGGTGTCCAGGGTGACTTCCAGGTATTTGAAGCTATTGATCTGTTCAAGATTGTGACCCTGGGAGTTAGTGATGAGAAGCGGGGCACTACTGAGTGGGCTTTGGTGGTGGGCAAAGATCATCGATTTTGTCTTGCTGTAGTAAAGTACTAGGTGATGCTCAGAGAACCAGGTTTCTATTTCTCTGAAAAAGCCTTGTAGGGCAGATTGGAGGGAGTTAGGATGGGGCTGTTTCCATAGCACTACAGCATCGTCCGCATAAAGCAGGAGTTTCCCGTTGCATGATTGAGGGAGGGAATTTAGGTAAAGAGTGAAGAGCAACGGGCCAAGTATTGACCCTTGTGGGACACCAGGTTGGACTGGCCTTTTGGAGAAAAGGGTAGTGTTAATTTTGACCTGTTGTGTTCTTCCAGTGAGATAGTCTTTAAACCAGGAGGTTGCTTTAGGGGAGAAATGTTGGTGTGGAAGGGAGTACAGAAGAAGAGCATGACTGATGGTATCGAAGGCTTTGGTCAAGTCAACCTAGATGGCTCCTGCTAAGGACCTCTGGTCGAGGGCCTCTTGGACATATGAGGTAAATTCCAGGAGGGCTGTAGTGGTGCTGTGCCCCCTCTGGAACCCGTGTTGTTCTTGGCAGAGCAGCGAGTGTTTGGTCAAGTAGTCAGTAAGCTGGTCCAAGACTATCTTTTTGAGTGTCTTTGGGGAGGAGAATCAAGATGGGTTGGTAATTACTGGTGGAAGTGGGATCACTGCTCTTGAGGATGAGGGTAATGATGACACTGTTCCATAGAGTGGGAAATTGGCTGAGGCGTAGCGACCAGTTTAGTATTTTGGTGAGATATGGCAGAGTCACATCCAGAGTTAGTCTGAGAATTTTGAAGTCAATTGTGTCACTACTATAGTGCACTTTCATCAAATCTTTGGTGAAGTAGCGCTTTGCCTCACTGTACGAGACTATTCTAAGCCAGAAGGGTGGGGGGACCACAGCAGCATTCAGCAGCATTGCTTGATTTAATTTATTTGCCAATTTGATTTGGTCCTGGGTCTGTAGTAAAGCCTCAGAATTAGGAAGAGTTTTTTTTTTACATAAAGTTGATTGAGAGAAGGGGGAGAGAGAGAAAGACACAAAAAATAGAAGTATGGCTGATAAGCAAGTGAGAGAGGAACAGGCAAGCAGCACAAAAAGGAAGTTAGCACCACATTTCCAGACAAAACAGATATCACTCTAAGTCAAAGAGGTCAGTAAGCATGTTGATGCTCTCTGTGGCCCAGTCAACTTACTTTCAGTGAATGGGAGAAAGTTTGGGAGGAAATAAAAGCATGTTTAATGAACAGGGCACCAGCGTCATTCATCCAATCAAGCAACTGGAGTGCAAATGGAATGACCTTCAGTGGGGGTGCCCTGCTGTGCTTGAGTTAATAGGTTGTACAACTACAGCTCTTAAAGTTGGTCTCAAGACAAGCTCCAGAAGAAAGGATTCCTTCAAAGACACCTGCAGCTGGACCCACAGTCTTTGTAGCAGTGAGTATACATGATGATATTCTGTGATTCATGACTTAATGGCATTTAACAATTACCAAGGACTCATTCCACAAACGGACACATGCCCATGTTGTCGTGTCTATGTGTGCCAGAGGGATGCAAAAGTCTTTCTACAGACATGAGGACCCCTACAGGCATCCCTGGCACTGCCTGCACACCAGCATTTCACCCGATCCCCTGATGTGCACAGTGCTATACAAATCAAGGCCACGATATGCTGCAAGCTTTCAGCACAGTAGCATAGCTACTTCTTGTAATAATGGTGACCTGAGTTCAAGAAAGAGCTACAACCCTTGCACTATACTGGTACGCTGGTGACCACAGACAGCAGTGCAGCCATAGCAGCTTTGTGGAGGTTCACCACTGCATTCAGCATGTTTGATGCATTTTGATCATGTGTGTGACCTCATGATGACATCCCACATCATTAGAGTACTTCAGAGTGAATACACTGGATGTCATGTATAATGGTCTAACCCTTCACATGCCCAAAATTGGTGGCATGGCATGCCCTTCAAGGAACCAGATCTTGTACTCAGCAGTGGGGTGATCACTGGGACCAGCCAATCTTGCCACAGGGTGGGGATGTCTGATAAGTCCATGGGAGGCTGGGTGACACAACTGGGTGGGGGTGGGGGCTGCTCAGATGGGTGGCATTATCAGTCGGATAAAAAAATTCAATAACTAAAAACATTGTTTGTTTCAATTGTTTCATTTTTTAAACTAGTTCAGGGAATTATACCTCTAATTAGCAAAATTGTGTTTTGCACTTACAGTGCATTGTGAATTATTGAGGTGATTTTAGTGCCCCAAAATAGCCTTTTGTAGTGTTTCAAGCAGTAGACTATGTAGACTGTGACATGTATTGCAAACTACGGAGACAAATTTTGATGTTTGTGGAATGACACATTATTTAATTGCCACCATCAGAAAGAATGCAAGTCTTTTATTTGTAAACAGGAGTCCTATACAAACTGTGAGATCATCTGTCTATGTTGTGAAATATGATTTATCCATTTCTATATGTGGAAACTGGAGTGTGTTTGTAGAAACTGAAGAGAAGGATACACACCCAGGACTGTAGTGCAAGGGAGAGAATGAGGTGACATAAGGTTACAGAAAGCTACTATAAGATGTCAGACTCAGAGGTAGGATGAGCAGCAGCAGCAGCAGGTGAAGAGGCAGGACAACAGTTCCAAAAAGTTAGCCACACCACTTAAAACCACACATGTAGATCTGTTAGTGAAGCAGGTCACTCCAAGGATGGATGACCTTTCTGGTGTCAATCAAAAGTCCTACACTGAAAGAGATAAGGTGTGGGAAGAAATTAAAGCTGTGATATATACAGTAAAGAACAGTATCCCCTGGACTATTCAACCAATTAAACATAAAAATGGAATAATCCCCAGCAGAGGGAACCAGAGGTAACTGAGTTCCTTGATGGGGCTGTTGTGATGCCTGAAGGGGGCCCAGAGAAGTGCCAGTGGAGGAATTATCCATGGCCCACAGCATCACTAGCATTCACAGTGACTATAATAAGGAATATATTACCTGATTTTTGACTTCATAAGAATTATTGTTTATTTTGTGGATCATATTGGTCGGGTGCCTTATGGTTTTATTTGTTTATTTCTCAGGGAGGGAGGGAACCTCATACCACTGTATGACTGCCCCCTGGTGGACCAGGAGGAGGGTGTTGGGAAGGGAAAAAAGTGGTCAAAAACTGGAGTGGCTTAACTTTGGTATGCACCTGCTCACCTGGCGAGTGACACAGAGGTGTCACATATGAACATACAAAACTGCCAGCAGAAAAAGGCCATTTGGTCTATTGAGTCTGTTCGATTTGCGGCTAGCACCCCTACTCTGCAGCTGCCCTTCCCACCTACCCCTCCCATGACCCTCCTTTGCCCTATCCCAGCCCTCTTGAAACATCCCACTGTTTTACAGGCCACCACCTTTGCGGTAGTGCTTTCCACTCTGCTACCACCCTTTCCGTAAAGAAATGCCTCCTCATCTCCCTCCTATACCATCCACCCTCCAATTTCATGTCATGACCCCAGGTGTCTCTCCCCACTCTCCCCTTGAACAGTCCCTCGGTGCCTGTCCTGTATATTCCTCTCATGTACTTAAAGGTCTCAATCATATCCCCCCATCCCTCCTCTCCTCTAGAAAGTACATGTTCAACCCCCTTAGTCTAACCTCATATGGTAACTCCCCCAAACCCTGGATCATCTTTGTTCTGCATTGCACCCTTTCCAGGAATCTAATGTCCCTCTTTAGGTAAGGGCAACAAAACTGAACGCAGTACTCCAGGTGGGGTCTGACACCGATCTGTATAATGGCAGAATCACCTCCTCCTCCTAGAGGCTAAACCCCTAGCAATACAACCCAGCATCTTGTTGGCCACTGCTGCTGCTGCTTTCATACACTGTGCTGAGTTGTTCATTGCTCCTGTAATGAGTGTAATGAGCACCCCCAGATCTTTCTCCTCCTCAGTCACAGCTAGCTTCATCCCCCCCCCCAGATGGTAGCTCATCTTTGGATTCTTTGCCCCAAAATGCAGCACTTTGCATTTTTTGGCATTGAAACCAAGTTGCAAGGTGTCAGATCATGTCTCCAGCCTTGTTAGATCTTCCTGCAATCCCTGCAACTTGGTCATCCACCACTGATCCCATCTTGGTGTCATCCGCAAATCGGCTGATCTTACTATTCATGCCTACTGAGATGTCTACAATAAATACCCCAACTAACACTGGCCCCAGTACTGACACCTGTGGGACCCCACTCATCACTGCCCTTGGGAATGACAGTTCTCCTCCCACCACCACCTTCTGTGCCATCCCTGCAGCCAGTTCTCCACCCATTTCACCAATTTTGCCCCCACCCCTGTGACCGTTAGCTTACATGCTAGTCTTCCATGTGGCACCGAGTCGAATGCCTTACTGAAGTCCAGGTACAGGACTTCCACTACATGCCCTTTGTCCATTTTCCTAGTCATCTAGTCATAGTAGTCCACTAGGTTGGTCTGGCAGGATCTGCCCTTGACAAAGCCATGCTGACGACTGTCCTGCACCCCACTGACCTCCAGCAGAGTCACCAGCCTCTCCTTCAGGATTATTTCCATCAGTTTCCGCACTATGGATGTGAAACTCAGTGGTCTATAGTACCCTGGTTAATCTTTGGGACCACTCTTATGGAGTGGAACCATGTGAGCCATCCTCCAATCCTAAGGAACACACCCTGAGTCCAGAGAGGAATTAAATAGACCTGCCAATGAGCCTGCCAGGACCTCTGCCAACTCTTTCAGTACCCTGGGGTGTATGCCATCTGGTCCCAGTGCTTTGCCCACCCTCAGTGCCCTTAACCCCTCTAGCACGTTACTTTCTGTGATTCCCCCCATCTGTTACCCCTCCACCTCTGATCCTATCCTCCCCCCAGCCTTGGGTATTTCCCCCTTTCTCTTTAGTAAAACTGCTCAGAAGTAGTTGTTAAGCTCTTCTGCTTTTTCACCCCCTTTTTCCACCCATTCCCCTCCTTCTTAATCCTTATTATTTGGTCCTTACAACTCCTTTTCTCCCTAATGTACCTGAAAAAGTCTTTTTCTCCATCCTTAATTCCCTTCAACAGCCTGAGTTCCCTTGACACCTTTGTTGCCTTTACTTCCCCAGTCACATCCTTTGCTTCTTTCAGGTACTCCTCTCTGTTCTCTCCCTCCCGATTCTCCTGTATCTCCTATAGGCAACTCTTTTCCTCCTCACCCTATCTATGACACCCTTGCTCATCCAGCTAGGTTTCTTCACCCTAGTCTTTTTACTTTGGGCCTAGCTGCAGGAATTTGTTGACTCCACTATGCCTAGTTTAACTCATTCACTCCACAGGAACTCTTTGAGAGTTCCACAGCTTGTCTCCTCTATACTCACATCACTGCATCCTGGGCCTTTCTAAGCAAAATCAATCCATAATCAGCATTCTGCAAACAAATGCTAATACCTCATGAACCGTAAGTGCTACCCACAAAGTATGAGTGGCAAAATTGTTCAGCACAAAATTGCCTTCCCAATGGTGCTATGCAATTAATAATAAGTAATTTTGTTTTCTATACTAGCGAAATAACCATTTTTTCACACAAAAAAATCAATGTAAGCCATTTTTGGTTGGGAAATATGTAACATATCAACACCAAATTAAGCATCCATACATTAGATGTAGTTGCAATAGTTCATGTGTACTAATTAAAAGCTATTTTGTCTAGTAAAAAACATGTATTTTTCCCATTTTATTTAAGGTGCTTAGGTGAGGTTTGATGGCCAAAATGTCTGCCATACACACCATGCCATAAACAAATGCAAATAACACCTAAAATACACGTGATACACATGAAGTGTCAGTTACAAAGTTGTTCAACACAAAATAACCTTTCTAACGGTGCTATGCAGTCAATTCTAATTAATTCTGGCTTGCAAGTAATATTAAAACATATGAGTGACATCTCCAAACGTTGCAAGGGCACACAGGAAGCCTGTAGTTGACTTCTGTAGTCGTTCTTGGATATACTGCAGTACATTTGCTGCCACCTACAGGTGTGTTCTAGGAGGCAATGAGTTATTGAGTTCCCACCTCTGATTCATGTCCATATTAGGCTGAATTCTGTCCAGGAACTCTTGCACCACTTCACCCATCTTTTTGAAGTCAGCCTTTCTAAAGTCTATCACCTTTGTGCCAGATGCCCCCTTCCCGCCCTGCCCAGCTGCAACTGTAACAATACTGTCTGGTGGTCACTCCCCACCACTGGTTCCTCCACCCATTGATCCCTCATCCACTCCCCGTTAGGCAGTATGAGGTCAAGGGTATTCCCTTCCCTAGTTGGTTCACTGACAACTGCATCAGGTAGTTATCCTGAAAGGCATCTAGCATTATCTGTTCCCTTCTACATTTGGTGACTGGTGTCCCCCACTCCACTCTTGGCAGGTTGAAGTCATCTACGATCACCACCCCACCCTTCCCACAGTTTCTCCAGATCTATTCCTCCAGTACTCTTCTGTCTCTTCCAATAGGGAGGGCGGCCTGCACACTACCCCAACCGTAGTGTCCTATTTTTCAGATCTTGGATTTGCATCCTTAGAGCCTCTGCATCTCTCTCCTCCCCCTCTTCCCTAACACACTTTAGCCACTTCCTCACATAGAGTGCTACCCCCCTCCTTTCCCCTTAACTCTATCCTTGCAGAATAGTCTGTAACCTGGAACCGCCAGGTCCCAGTCATGGTTTTGGGTGGCCCATGTCTCAGTGATGCCATGTCCACCCCCTACCACGAGAGCCTATAGTCCCACATTTTTATTCCTGAGGCTTCTAGCATTTAAATATACCAGCTTCCATCCACTTTCTTTCTCCCCCTCCTCCTCTTCCTTTATGTCCCTTCCTGTATTGTTTACCCCTTGCCTTATCTCACTTTTATGGGGGTAAGGCCATATGGTTTTCCATCCCAAGGCCTCTGATCACCTCAGTCTATTCTGCCACCCCCTCACCTGGTTTAAATTCTCCTCAATATACTCCCCAAGCTTTTGCTTCAGTACTTTCTTCCCTTCTTTGCTTAAGTGCAGTCTATCTTTAGCGTATAGACTGCTGTCCTCCCAGGTCACCCCCACCTCCTACCAGCCCATACCCTTTTCCTGATATCAGATTACCAGCCATTCATTAAACTCCTGAATCCTCAGTTTTCTTGCTGTACTTGCCCCTTGGACTGGTAGTACCTCTGAGAAGATAACTGATCTTCCTGCTCCCTTGCAAAGTGGACCTAAATCATTGAACCTTCTCTTCACCTCACCTACCATCCCATCAGCCAGGTCATTTGTCCCCACATGTAGAATTAGATTTGATTTTTTCCCTGACCTTTCTGGCATATTTTAGTACTGATTGCCCCACCCTTTCTGCCTTCATTCCTGGCATGGCTTCCATTCAGATCCTACTATGCCTCTCTCCCTTGCTGCCCCACCTGACTCCTCTCAGTATTGAGCCCCTAACACTAAGATCCCACCCCTCTCTCCCTTGTCACCCCTTCCTTCCCCTCCCTGTCCTAACTCCTTCTTCCTCCTGCACACTGTTCCCCCCTTTGCCTCTGTTATACTATCCTCATCAGTACTCCCACCTGTGCTCATTCTATCTTGACACACATTAGGTTCTTTTCCCTTTTCAGCCCCCCATCCTATTTCCCTGTATTACTTTGGACTGTTCTTCCACAGCACCGTCTCTCCCATCCGTCATTTCCATCAATGGCCGGTACCTGTTTGAGCCTATTGTATGCCTATGTACAGTAACTCTGGCCCCCATTCCTTTTGGCCCCCTACCTCCTGTACTTGTATCTCCCCCCTTTGTCCCCATTGTGGATTGTTCTCTCCATCGCCAGTCCCTATCCCTGTCCCTTCTTCTGTTTACCCAGTTACAGTCTGTACTTCCCATTTCCTCTTCTCTTTCTGTCCAAGACATTTCCCTCTTTAACCTTAAAAACTCATCCTCCAGCCTCCCCAGCCTTTAACAAACTGCACTCCCCCAGCCTCCACAGGGTGCCCATGAATATTGCTGCTCCACAGTTATTAAATCCCAAAATCCTCCCTCTTCCATATCCACTACTCCACTCCTGCCACCGATCCTCCCTCCTCTTATGCTGTCACTGTCCCTCCCCAGGTGCATCAACCCTTCCCTGTCCTTTCCACTGACTTCCCCAATCATTTTCCCCTATCCATTCTCTCCTCTCTCCTCTGTGCCCCCCCACTCCCTGCCCACAGCTATTCTACCCTTGTTGATGTGACTGACTGGATTGGCCAATTTGGGTGGATCTGCAGGGGACAACCAGAGTACAGGAGTCAGTTGATCTAAGGGAATAGGAGGGTGGGGGATGTTACAAAGGTGGGGGTGAGGTAGGAAGGGAGCTCATGCAACCAGTGCTTGGAGGTGAATTTAGCACAGTGGGGGCATGATAAAGATCACAGTGATGGGTGCAAGGGGGGCATCCATGGCATCCTTGGCAAAGCAGCAGAAGAAATTGAAGAGGGTTAGTCTGGCCAGGGAGGACTTAGTGGCGGCACCACAGACCACGTCACAGTAGTCAAAAATGGGCAGTATCATCTTCTGAACATGTTCACACCTAGCTGTAGGAGAGATGCAAATAATGTTCCTGAAGAGGGCACCAAGATTGGGGTGCAGTTTTTTCTGGATGGCGTCAATATGTCCAGAGAAGTTTAGGTGTTGGTCCAACCAAACACCTAAGTACCTGAAAGAGGATGCGTCCTCAAGTAAAGTCCCCAGAAGGGTATGAAAAGTGGTTAGGAAGGGAAGCCTAGAGAGTCTCTGCCTTGTGCCAAAGGTCATGGAGACAGTCTTTTTGGCATTGAAGAAAGGTTTATGGTTAGGAAACCAGAGCTGAACCTTGTTGAAGTCTTGCTGTAAGCTGGTTTAACCTCAACAGGACAGGAGCCAGATGCATACAGGACTGTATCATCTGCATACATATGTATAGTGGAGGATGGAGAACAAACAGAGGGAAGGTCATTTAAGAAGATGGAGAATAGGAGGGGCCCTAATTCCGAACTCTGGGGGACTCCAGTACTAATCAGGAGGGGCCGGGATGTGACGTCCAAGATCTTAACTGATTGGGTTCTACCAATAAGGTAGGCCTTGAACCAGGGAGTGAGTTGAGGAGAAGGAAGTGAGAGATGGTGTCAAAGACCTTGGCCAGGTCAATAAAAATGGCAGAGATAATTTGCCCATTGTCCATCCCGGTTAGTATGGAGTCTGTGAGCCATAGGAGAGAGGTGGTGGTAGAGTGTTTTTTCCTGAAACTAGACTGGAAAGGGGTAAAAAAGGAGGTGTCAGATAGAAAAGAGGTGAGTTTGGAGAGGACAATGTGTTCTTGAAGCTTAGCAAATGGTAGGGAGGAGAGAAATGGTGTGATAGTTGCCAGGGGATGTGGGTTACCACCCCCTTTGGGTAGAGGGAGGACCACAGCATGTTTCCAAGAAGATGGGACAGAGGCAGTAGAGAATGAGAGATTTAGAATTTTTGAGAGGGGCTAGGCAATGGCTGTAGTGGACAGGGAGAGGAGTTTTGGGTCGAGGTCATCAGGGGAGGCACCTTTAGAGGGCTTGATGGTGAGCAGGGCACTTAGGGCAGCATTTGGGTTACAGTAGCGAAAGAGAAGGGAAGATGGGAGGGTGGTGGAGAGGGCCCACTGGTAGAGGGTAGGAGAGGAGGGATTTCAGTAGCTCAGTGGTGCAGGAAGTATAGTAGGAGTTAAATTCTGCAGCTACAGCTGGTAGGTCGGACACTAGTGAGCTATTTACTTCAAGTACCAGGGGTGGTGGGCAAGATGAGGGGGTAAATAGGGTATCCACCACCTTCCAGATCTTTGAAGGGGAATTTATGTTGGTGATTAAGGCAGATTTGAAATATTAAAACTTGGCTAACCTTGTAGCCCTGGTGCTAGTGTTTCTGAGCATGTGGAAGTTTGCAAGGTTACTAGGATGCTGGGTAGCTTTATAACGCTTCCAGGCTCGATCTCTAGACCCGAGACAGGCCAGAAGTTCAGGGGTTATCCAAGGTGAGTGGTTACCTCTGACTCTGGTTTGTTTGAGTGGGGCAAAGGAGTCCTAGTTTACAAGAAAGATATCTTTGAAGTAGGCAAGGGCCTTATCAACTGAGGGGAAGGAGGTTAAGGGGGCCAGTCAGAAGTGGCAAGGTTATTCAAGAGAGGTTCGAGGTCAAGAGACTTGAAAGAGCGCAGTTGTATGGTTTTGTGTGGCTATTTAGTTCTGTGGACTTTCCTAACTATGAATATTGTGTTATGGTCTCTGAGAGCATCGGGGAGGATGCCAAAGGTGATGACATGGTGGGGGTGGGAGGTAAGGGCCCAGATTTCCTGCAAATCCAGACAGTTCCACAAGCCCGCATTTGTAAAAGCCACATAAACAAGGCAGCAATCTCCCTTGACATGATGCTATTCTATGGTACAGTATATAAACCCAGCTCTTCTAGTCTTTCCTTGTAGGTAAGATATTTTAACCTTGATATAGTTTTAGTTGTTTTTCTCTGAACTCTCTCTAACCACTTACCATCTCCTGTATGGTAAGGTCTTCAAAACTCAGTGCAGTACTCCAACAGGGCCTCGCCAAGGATCCATACAGCAGCATCAGCACTGTGCTTTCCCTGCTTTGGATGTTCATGACAAATGCAGTTGCCCAGCAATTAACAAGGGTTGTAATTCTGATTGCATAAATAAATAAATAAATAAATGCTGAATGTTGTCTTGCTGGCATTGGCATTGGTAGTGCAGGAGTCAGAGAGATACATAGATACATAGACAGTGTCGGCAGATAAGGGCCTATGGCCCACCTAGTTTGCCCATTTGAGTTTGTAACTTCAGTTTATGTTTTCCTAGAACTCTATTGCCCCTTACCCTGACCTCCAGAATTCCTTTATGTCTATCCCATGCATTCTTAAATTCTGTGATTGTTTCAGCCCCACCACTTCCTCAGGCAGGGTGTTCCATTTGTCCACCACCCGTTTTGTGAAGAAATTCTTCCTCACATTTCCTCTGAATCATCCTCCCTCCAACTTCATCCCATGTCCTCTAGTCCTGGAACATCTTTTTTGCTTAAAAAGCATAAAGCTGGAATGTACTGCGTGTATAGCATAAGGACTTCTATTGTGTATACCTCTTGTATTATATATTTTTTCTTTGTTGTTCTACATTTTATATCTCCTGTCTATGTAATTGCGAACTGTATGTGTATGTGCCTCAGGATCTCCTTGTGAATGAGCTTGCTCAACGGAGTCTTTCCTGCAATAAGCTTGAACTTGAACTAAAAGTAGTGTATTATTGCACCCTGTTCCTCCCTATAAGATACTTGTATGTCTCTATCATGTCCTCTCTCTCTCTCCTCTCCTCCAGGGAGTACATATTCAATCCCTTCAACCTGTCCTCATAGGACTTGTGATTCAAGCCATGTACCATCTTTGTTGCCCTCCTCTGAACCTTCTCTACCCTGTCTATGTCCTTACATAGGTAAGGTCTCCAGAACTGTACACTGTACTCCAGGTGGGGCCTCACTAGTGTCTTGCATAGTGCAATCATGACCTCCCTTTTCCTGCTGGTGATGCCCCTGCCTATGCATCCCAGCATCCTATTTGCTTTACCTGCTGCCTTGTCACACTGTTTCCCTACCTTGAGGTCATCAGAGATGATAACCCCAAGATCCCTTCCTGCTTGGTGCATGCTATATCCTCACCCCAACTGATAAATTGTGCCAGGGTTTGTGTGCCCCATATGCATTATCTTGCACTTCCTTGCATTGAATTTCAACTGCCAAACCCTGACCATTCTTCAAGTTTCTGCAGGTCCCTTCTCATTCTGTCTACACCCTCTGGTGTGTCTATTCTGTTACAGAGCTTTGTGTCATCAGCGAACAGTGAAATTCTGCCTTCTAGGTCCCAGCAATGTCACTGATGAAGATGTTGAATAGGACCGGTCCCAGCACTGATCCCTGTGGTACCCCACTGGTCACTTTTCCCTCTGTGGAGTGACAGCCATTTACCACCACCCTCTGTTTCCTGCCACCCAGCCAGTTACCTACCCAACACACTACTGTCCTTTCCACACCCATATTCCCTAGTTTGTGTAATAGTCTTCTATGTGGCACAGTGTCAAAGGCCTTGCTGAAGTCCAGATAGGCCATGTCCACTGCCCTCCCATGATCCACTTCCCTAGTCACCCAGTCAAAAAAATTCAATGAGGTTGGTCTGACATGACCTCCCCCTGGTGAAGCCATACTGCCTTGGATCCTGCAGTCCATTGACAACCAGATGTTCCACCAATCTCTCCTTCAGTAGTGCTTCCATGATCTTCCCCACTACCGAAGTGAGGCCGACTGGTCTGTAGTTCCCCACTTCCTCTTTGTTCCCACTTTTGTATAAAGATGCATAATAGGAATGGTAGTGAAGTATGGAACTGTCGCCAGCCACACCCCACTCTGCAGAGACTGACAGGCAATGAGGTGTGCCTTTGGGTCATTGGCCATAATGCACATGCCATTTCACCTCACCCTACCCTGCAGACTCCGACAAGTGTTGTGTTGTGCCTTGGGGTGGTTGGGCCTTATGCTCACCCCATTCCATAAAGAAATACATTGAGATGGGTGTAGTATAGGAGAATCGGGTTAACTTTGTGGCTGAACAGTCCAAGGCACACCTTGATGCCTGTCACTGGCTGTGGGGTTGGGGTGGAATGGCATGAGTATTACAGCCGACAATCCAAAGTCAAACCTCTGATGCCTGTCAGTTTCTACAGGGTGAGACATTACAGTTAGAAACCCTAACACCCTGGGCATTTGTTGGTATTTGCACTCCAAATTTTCAATGTGGGCTTTTTATGACACCACCTCATGAAAGTATTTGGGACCTCTGCTCATGAACAGTGCACTGTGATTTTGTTAATCTATCCTGAACATTGATTTCCCACAGTGACCACACCATTCTGTGCTAGATGTGCGAAAACACATTTTGGGCAGGATGTGAAAAATGACAGCTGTACCATTCATAAGGAGTTTTCGACAAAATGGCAATGTTGAAAATCTGGAGTTAAAATGTAAAAAATTCTCAAACTTATGACTGTGCATGGAAACTGTGCAACGCATGTTCATAACTGTCATTTTGTGGAATTTTTTCACCAAATTTTCAAAATAGGCATTTTGGGACCTCCACTCATAAATAGTGTCACTGTGATTTTCTTAATCTGTGCTGAACATTGATTTCCCACAGTGACTGTACCACTGTGTGCCAGATGTGCGAAAACACATTTTGGGCAGGATGCAAAATGACAGCTGTACTATTCATAAGGAGGTGTGAAAAATGGCAATGTCGAAACTCTGGAATGAAAATATTAAAATTCTCATACGTACTAATGTGCATGGAAACTGCACAACGCACACTCGTAACAGTCATTTTGCGGAATTTTTTCACTAAATTTGCGACATAGGCCTTTTGAGAGCCCACCTCATGAACAGTGACACTGTTGTTTCATTACTCTGTCCCAAAAGGTGATTCTGCACAGTGACCGCAACATCACCTTTCAGGACTGAATAATGAAATGACAATGACTGAGTTCATGAGGAGGGGTCCCAAGAACCCCATGTTGAAAATTTGGAGCCAAAAGTCACAATCATGGCTGAGCTATCCACCTAAGCTGAACCCCCCCCCCATTGATGCCATTATACAGCTTACCGTGATTTTCTTCAGTTCGTGGTCGGCTTTTGAAGAGTTCAGAAGTCTCCCACACCACTGAAGATTGTTGCGCCAGGCTCCGGAGGTAAGTATGGGGTGAGTGGGGTAAAGGGGTGGGGTGTGTGCAGAGGGTGGCTGCGGGTTGGGGGAGGGGAGCATCGTGACCATGAGGGACCATTTTCTATGTTACAGGGGGAAAAAAAGGGCATCAATGAAAGTTTTTTTTACAGGTTTGCTTTGGGCACACTGGGGTGGGCTCCCAGTGTGCCACCTGTGTTTTTTGGGGACAGGGGACTGAAACCAATGGGGATTGGACCCCGCATTGGCAAAGAAAGCATGTCAGTGTTTGGGGGGCATGATGCTGAGGGGGATTGGGCACCCCCTTGGCAGACAAATAAAACAAGGGGGAACATTATGTCGATGTGGATTGGGCTCCCCCATCGGCAAATGAATTGGGGAGGGGGCATGCTGATGGGGGGATAGGACACCCCCTACATCGGCTTTCTAGGGACTGTGAGAGGCAGACAGCAGCAGCCACCACCTTGTTTATTGAAATGTTTCTGCAGGCAAGGCATGCCCTGCAATGATGGGGTGCTCCCTCATTGCGGCAGTGAAATTCTTTCAAGTTGGTGGCACACTTCTCAACTGATGTCATAGACAGTGTGCTCATTCATTGGTGTTACAGAGACCAGCCCAAAAAAGCAGTGGTGTCATTGGCCACAACACTGCCGCACCTCCACAACCTGCTACTCCAGCAAGCTGCCACAAAATGTTGCTTGAGCTGCTCATGCAAGGCAACATAAAAAGTAATGGTATGAAATAAAAAAGTTATTAACCAGCATACTGAAGAAGCCTATTCCTCTTTCTCCAGGACTTTTTCTTATTGGCTCAGGTATAGGTGTTGCCCTTCTCAACAGGAAACAATCTGACTTTGTTATACAGGCCAGTGTTGTCATTAAACACCTACTCTTACACAACCAGTGTACTCACATTATACTCTCAACTGTTGATTTTTTGACAGAATTTACTTAGCTTGCTACTTACAACCACCTATCACCTTATAAACAATACTGTGTAACGTCTCTCTACTCTTACTAGTGCTTATATATCTCTGGGATTCCGACTCACACCTCCTTTCTCTTCTCACTTCCCAGACAGAGCATTGGTTAAATTACCTGCCTTAGCAATACCACCTGATTAATATTGTCACCTACTGTTATCTTCAATATTTGTCATGGTACCATCTTCTTAGCTTAACTTCTTTGTTTACATTTTTTGTCCCTTACATAATTTTATAGCACTCAAGTATAGCTGTATATAGTTTTGAATAATCAGCTTCCTACTGTATGGTAACCTAAGTAGCACCCTGTCTTGGAAGTAACCTCACAAGTGTTTGAATACAGCATTTTGGTTGTCCCTTGGGGGTAGCTGGATTGACTACTAGGATTTTGGGACAGAAACTATTTTTAAATAATTTACTGGTGTGTAGGAGTTTGTGATAGTTAAACCATTTATAAATAAGTTACTTTGGTTAAGGAGTTGTCATAGCAAAACCTGCAGTGTGAATTGAAACACAGACAGCCTCAGGTGCAGGAAATTGTTTGCCTCATTGTTTTCAGACCACAAAGTGTTGTATTGGAACAGGAAAGGTTGCATCACAACCATTGTCAACAAATTGCCCTGGCTGGAGATATCCAGACTAGATCAGATTACTATAAGTTACTGGTGGCTGCAATATTTAGAGACACAAAGCACATCTTCTTGACCTGGAAGGACACTACTTCTTTATTCGGCTGTGAGCTGTGTGAGAAATTCTATATTGCACTTGCAAATTCTATATTGCACTTTGTGCTCACAACAGAGGGAGGTGAACCTTACAATTGTCTTTGGTTTGTAGCAGATATTCTGCAGGTGGAGGCTACTTCTAACTGAAAGGTGAAATAAGGAACTTAGAATTATCAGGAAAAGACAGTTTTTCAAGCAACAGAGGGAGGTGGATCTAGCTTTACGTTTGTTACAATTCTCAAGATTTTCGGTGCAGGAAGAGTTTAAAGCACAGCTGACTTATTTTGGGGCTGACTGCTTTCAGAGCACAAACCACCAGGCTGTTTTGGGGCTGGGGAGGTTTACCTGTGTTTGACTTGGATGTCTGGATTTTGCTCTGTTTTATTAGCAGGATATTTTCTCTGTCAAATTGTTGTGTAGGGCATCTTGTGGACAGGAAGGCACTCATCGCAGCGGTGGGTCAGAGCTTTAGCTGATTGTTTTGTGAGGGCACCGCTTAGGCCCAACTCCTTCCCACCCCTCAGCCCACCCACCCCTGGAAATAGCTCCTTTATACCTGGGGTTCTGACATAATTCTCAAGAGTGCAAGCATGTCACTGTCATATCCTATCTAGCACACTGCACTGACAATATAAGCACACATTGTATTATATATATATTTCTATATAACAAACCAATCACACACAAACACACAAAAAAGTAGATAAACATGTGGGGAGTAGTGCAATGTAATGGCTGTGGGGCAGCAGTCTTCCAGGAGTCTTTCTGGAGGCTGAGATGCTGCCCTATTTGCAGACAACTCTCTGCCCTGAGGGAGGAAGTTGCCCATCTTCAGGCCACACTGGACAGTAGTAAGGGAACCTTCCCCCAGGCCACACTGGATGGTAGGAAGGGAACCTCCCCCATACAGGGAGCACCAGAGCCACCACCACTACCTCAGAGGTTGCGAAGAAAGCACAGCAGTTGGACCACAGTGGGCTCAGGGAGAGTGAGGATGGTGGAACAGAAGCACACCCAGTTAGTTGTTCCACTCCACAATCCATACACCATTCTGGGGGAGCATAGCTCCCCTATGGATGCACCCGCAGAGGAGACTAAGGAGGCTGAGGACAACTGTCACAAGGGAGGCCCACAGGAAGGAGGCAGAGGACACCACTAAGAAAGGAAGCAGCTCCTGGTGGGGGACTCAATTATTATGGGGATAGAACTGGGGGGAGCAGGGAAAACTGAAGTAAGGTGCCTGCCTGGTGCCATGGCTTGGAGGGAGAGGAAGCGCATCCTCAGGATCATGAGAACAGCTGCACAGGAGTCTGAGCTGGACATCATTGTCCATCTAGGGACAAATGACTTGACTTATCATGAGATTAGAGCAGTGCAGAAGGACTTTGTAGAATTGGGGAGGGGCCTAAGACAAGTAGCACACACAGTATCCTTCTCTGAGGTGCTGCCTGTCAATGGCATGAGTGAGGTGAGGGTACTTTGCACCATGCAGTTTAATGAATGGTTGAAAAAATGGTGTGATGCTCAGGGGTTTGGCTTCATTGGGGACTGGGGTTCCACCTGGAGGGACACCAGCCTATACTGGCAGGATGGTCTGCATCTGTCCAGGAAGGGAACAAGTCTTTTGAGCAATTGGTTTAAATGATTCATTGGCTAGCTTTTAAACTAGTTAAGGGGGGAGGCACTGATAAGCAGCAGGAAAATCCCAGCCTCTCCCTATAAAACAGGGTGCTAAATGAGAAAAAGACCAAGGTAGAAAGGTCAGTGGGGGATGCTGCAAAAGAAGGTAAAGCCATCAAAAAATGGAGAGCAATGAGTACCAATGCCTGTAGTCTAAGTAACAAGCTTCCTGAATTAGTGGACTTGATGGAGGAGGAACATCTGGATATCATGGCAGTCACAGAAACATGGTACACACAAAACCATGACTGGGACATAAACATACCAGGATACACTATCTACAGGAGGGACAGGGAGGATAAAAGAGGAGGAGGAGTAGCTCTTTACATAAGGGAAGGAATCAAAGCAACAGAACAAAAGGGAAAACAGGGAGGAGAAGAAGCACTATGAGTAAATTTGGAGACCGCAATGGCACCACAATCTGCACAGGGTTAGATACAGACCCTTCTCAGGGGAGGAAATGGACAAGGAAATGAGAAAGTATACTTAGAATGGCAGAAAAGAGGAGATATTACTGATGGGTGATCTGAATATGCCAGATTTTAACTGGAGTGCAGTTGCAGCAGCCACTTGAAGAGTGGGGTTATTCTAGATGCCCTACAGGGCATGCCTTAGACAACTAGTATTGGAGCCCACTGAGAGGAGCAATCTTAGACCTGGTTCTCTCAAATGGAGATGAAGAGAGATCACAGATGTAGAAGTGGGTAGCCATCTGGGAACTAGCACCATCGAACAGTATGGTTCACAATAAGCACAGCAATAGAGTCAAGCCATACAAAGACAAAAGTACTGGACTTTAGGAGGGCTGACTTTACTAAAATGGGTGAGTGCCTCAAGGAATGCACTAGCAAATGGGCAGGAAGGAGGGTGGAAGAACAATGGGAATAATAAAACTGCCATCACAGAGGTAACAAGCCTTTGTGTGAAGCAAATATACAAAATGAAACGATGTAAGAAACCACTATGGTTCTCAAAGGAAGTGGCAGTGAAGGTTCAAGAGAAAAAGAAAGCATTCAGGAAGTACAAGGAATCACAGAAGGAGCAGTATCAGTTAAAGCAAAAGGAATCTGGGAAGGCAGTCAGAACAGCAAAGGCCCAAACCGAGGAAAAGATAGCCAACTCAGTTAAGAAGGGGGATAAAACCTTTTATAGGTACATCAGGGAGCAAAAGGAAGACCAAGGAGATATAGTGAGGCTTAATAAAGGGAGGGAGGGTGGGCAGAGGGTGATCATGAAAAGGAAGAGATACTAAACACTAATATTTTTGCTCAGTATTTACAAAGAAAGAGGAGGAGGTACCTAAAACAAACAGTAGAAACACTCTGGATACAGAAGTTGATACCAGCCCATTTACAGAAGAAAGGGTTCTGAAAGAACTCTTAAAACTGAAGGTGGACAAAGCAATGGGGCCTGATGGGATTCATCCCAGAATTCTAAAAGAACTAGGGTAGAACTAGTGACACCACTGACTACCCTCTTTAACAAATCATGGGAGGATGGGGTGGTGCCGAGGGACTGGAGGAGGGCAGATGTGATTCCCCTTCACAAAAGTGGAAGCAAGGCAGAAGCAGTAAACTACAGACCTGTTAGTTTAACCTCAGTGGTAGGGAAAATGATGGAGTCACTTCTGAAGGAAAGAATTGTTGAGTATCTAGAGGTCAGAGGGGCACAAGACCCAAGGCAGCATGGATTCACAGCGGGAAGGTCATGCCAGACAAATCTGATAGATTTCTTTGACTGGGTGACCAAAGTAGTAGATCAGGGAGGGGCTGTGGACATGGCCTACCTAGACTTTAGCAAGGTATTTGACACAGTCCCACACAAAAGATTAATATACAAGTTAGCCAGCCTGGGAGTGGGTCCAAGATGACAGCCTGGGTAAAGAATTGGCTGGAGAATAGGACACAGAGAGTAATAGTAAATGGAGTCCACTCTGAAGAAAGGGGGTTACTAGTGGGGTACCGTGAGGGTTCAGTATTAGGACTGGTCCTTTTCAATGTCTTTATGTTTACATTGCAGAGGGACTGGAAGGAAAAGTATGTCTCTTTGCAGATGACACAAAGATCTGCAACAGAGTTGATGCACAAGGTGGGGTGGAAAGGATGAGAAGGGACTTGGCAAGGTTAGAGGAATGGTCAAATGTATGCCAGCTTAGATTCAATGCTAAGAAGTGCAAGGTAATGCACCTGGGAAACAAAAACCCAGGGGAAGAGTACACAATGGGGGTGAGATACTAACAACAACAAAAATAGAAAGGGACCTGGGGGTAGTCATATCAGATGACCTAAAGGTGGGCAAGCAATGTGAGAGGGCAGCAAGGAGGGCTGGGGGGATACTGGGATGCATGGGTATCCCTCTGTACAGACAGCTGGTGAGACCCCATCTGGAGTACTGCGTGCAGTTCTGGAGACCCAATCTCTGCAAAGACATAGACAGGATGGAAGCTGTCCAGAGGAGGGCAACTAAAATGGTGCAGGGTCTGCACTGGAAGACATTTGAAAAGAGACTTAAGGAGCTTAATATGTATAGCCTTGAGGAAAGGAGGAGAGGGGACATGATAGAAACTTTCAAGTACCTCAAGGAATCAACAAAGTCCAAGAGGATAGCATCTTTCAAAAAAGAGGGTGTGCAAGAACAAGGGGCACAATTTGAAGATAGAGGGGCGGCTCAGGAGGTAATTTAAGGAAGTATTTTTCACAGAGAGGGTTGTGGATGCATGGGACGGCCTCGGAGGAGGTTGTGGAGTCAAAACAGTGGTGGAATTCAGCATGCATGGACAGTCATAAGGCAATTCTAGGGGTGGGGTAGGAAGAAGTAGGCTGCTGGTTAACTAGGATCTGCAGCTTATCCATTAGGTAGGGAAATGGGCAGACTGGGTGGGCCAAGCGGTCCTTATCTGCTGTCAAATTCTATGTTTCCATGTTTCTATAGATTTTCATGAGATACGTATCCTACAGATCATTATATCTTTATTTCAATGCATAAGTACTGTGACATAATATCCCTTATGATTATGTAACACCTAGTGTATATTTATTTTAAACTAGTGTCTGAATATATGAATAGGATATATGGACAAGTAGACCTGTATTATGTTTTATATGATGCTAGAATGGAATTATGCCTACTACCTCTATTGAATTTTTTTAATTTTGCATCAACTGAAAAATGTCAATAAAAAGTTTAACTGTAAAAAACTGTGGCTCAGAGGGGGATTTGTTAAAGTGTCTATTGAAGCCTGCTCTGTAGAGGGCATACAAGGACATACTCTGCATCTTCCCTTTTGCTATTTCTAACAGTTCTGTACAGCTGACAAAGGATATTATTTGCCTCAGCTTTTTCTATGCTTTCATAATTAATTACAATCTTTTTATCCCTCAGCCAGTCACTGAATTGATTCATTGCCCACATGGTTTGCCTCACTGTGTTAGCTTTGTCTCAGCTTAGCTCTAAGTTTGAAAGCTCCATTTCTGAAGCTGTCAGATGACTGTTGACAGTACACACTGAATTTGATTTAGCTCTGCTGCTCTGACTCACTGTACCTTCTTCTTGTGCTTCATGGTCATTGTCCCCTGATCCCCTCCCAATAATACACAAGACAACTGTTGTGTGGGTGCTCAGTTGGCAATCATTTTACTCCATTTATTTTTTCACCAAACAATGCATCAATTCACATCCACAATTATTTCAAACATATTTACAATTTACAACGTATTTCTTACTATGTACAGTTTATAAATACATATTCCTTCTTCTCTCCTCCCCCCAGATGTACATCTGGGGGCCACTCTCCTTTTACTTCTCTGGCTGGGTACAAGTGTGCACCCGTACCCCTCTTATATCCTTCATTGTCCAGCATCCATCTGCATCTTGCTTTTTCCCCTTCCCCCAGACTCCTCCACCCCTATTTCCATAGTTGCTCTTTCCCTGCTGTCCACCTTCAGTAGCTAACCTCAATCTCTCATACCCAGGACCTACTTCCATGGTGCGGGAGGGTGGAAAAAACTTCTCTGCAGCAAAATCATGAGGTCTACCAAACTCTTGCAGCCCCTTAAAAAACTCTTTTGCTCACCTCTGTCTCTCTCTCTCTCTCTCTCTCTCTTCCTTTCACCAATCCTGTTGGTCCACCTCATAATGACCTCATGCTGCTCCACCCCCACCCCCTACCCCAGTGATGTCACCTGCATCAGTCCCTGCATTTCCCTCCACCCTAATTGCTCCCATCCTCCCCCATCCCCTTCACCCCTCCTTTCCTTCCTAATCCCCCTGGCTCTAATGACACCCTATTGGTCAGGGCCTGTTGACAATAGGGTCTGCCCCTTCCATGCAAAGCGCTTTTCCCCCAGATCTCCTCCCAATAATACACGAGACATCTGTTGTGTGGGTGCTTGGTTGGCAATCATGTTACTCCATTTTTTTCACCAAACAATACATCAATTCACACCCACAATTTTTTCAAACATATTTACAATTTACAACGTATTTCTTACTATGTACTGTTTATAAATACATATTCCTTCTTCTCTTCGCCCCCGCCCCCAGAAGTACATCTAGGAGCCACTCTCCTCTTAATTCTCTGGCTGGGTACTAGTGTACAACCGTACCCCTCTTGTGTCCTTCATTGTCCAGCAGCCATCTGTGTCTTGCTTTTCTCCTCCCCAGCCTCCCCACCCCTATTTTCTCCACTAGCCCACCTCCAGCTTGTGCTGGTCAGTGAGCTTCCCCCGATTAACTCCTTTTTCTCCACTTTTTATTCATGCTATTCTTTCTTTTAGCCAAGCCTCCACTAATTCCCATATTTCTGTAGTAAAGAGAGCCAGACCAAGGCAAGAGAGATGTATCCCATCTCCCCTGAAAAATTCATCCTGCTGCTCTTCAATTCCGTTTTTGATGGTCCTACCCCAATTTCTTCAAATTGCTTACTGACCCTTATGTTCATGCACTTCCAAGCCTTTTCAATGGCTTTATTGCTGTGCGCATGTCGCCATACCCTTCTCAGGACCATTTTCAACCACACCAGCATAACCGCCAGCCACCATTTCTTTATTACTGCAGTGTCCTCTTTTATCTGATAAAAAATACCCAACCACATCCTTGTGCCACGATCATTCCCTCCGATCATGTTTGGTCTCCTGTTTTCCCCTTTTATCTCCCATAAGAGTGATAGCAGCTGTGCCCATCTCATTCCCTGCATTCCTCTCCGGGTCAGCTTAATAAGGTTCAGATCCATATAAAGTTGGAGCCCCCGGTAATCTGGATATCCATTTTTCTGTCCAATAAATAAAGGAGTGCCTGCATATCTAGACCTCTAGCCTCTCATCCTGACCTACTGAACAAATAAATGACAAGCATGAATGATATGACATGACTTCGCCCCACCCATTCCTCCTCCCCTCTCCTTCCCCCTTTTTTTTTTAAACAAGCTCTTCTTTACCTACTTGCGGAGGGAAAAACAACAGTCGGTATCCTCATTCTTTACATTCTGATTGTATTTTGTGAAACAATCTGAAGCCCATCACCCTTTTGCTTTATCTCCTCACTCGTCCCCATTGAGCTGTGATCTCAGAAGCAGCTCCAATTCTAAAGAATGGGATGACTATCCTTTGGGGTCTTCACTAAAAACCACATCCCTTTCTTTAGCTGTCTTATTGACCCATTCCGTGTATAGACATAGGGTCCTCCTCTTGGTCTCACCCTGCTTATGCTATACAGTGCTTCTATGGGCCACATTGCACTGTCCCCTTGCCTCCTTAATTTGGCTGTATACTCCTTCCCCACTTGGTCAATCTTAGATGGTCATAGGGTCAAACTTACTTTTCCAGGCATCAAAAAAAATCCTCCCATCTGAGGCCCCCTAATTCATCTCCCCTCCCATGCCCTATCACTTCACTAATCCTAAAGGCTCCATGGTACATTGTGGTATAAACAGCCCTAAAACTGCTGCCTTATTGATGGAACTGCATATTAATATTAAGGCTCTAACTAACCCCTGTAATAACACCTCCATGACTGGCTTTCTATCATCTCTTGCCTTGTCAGACACCCACAAACATCCCTGCATCATTCGCTGCACAAGGCTGCCCTTTGTTGTATGTCCCCAGCCATCTAAGTTGCACACCAGATTTATTACTGCTAAGTGAGCTCCCATGGTTGCATGTGCTACCTTCCTCTTCCATTCCAGAACCACAAATTTTGCCACAAGGTCCTGCATCATTGGCCTACTTACCTTGAAACCATGTAACTCCATGAATGATTGCAATACCCTCCAAGAGCCCTCATAGGCCTTCAGGATCCTGGGGGACCAGAAGTTGTGAAACAACAGTTCAGCTCCCTCCATCCAATCTCCCATGCATATTTTGGAATTAGTGTCTGCTTGTGCTCTGCTTGGGACTCAATGTCGTGAAACTTGTCCAGCTGCAATTGGGGTAGGCAGTCAGCTAGTATGTTGTTCACCCTGTCAATGTGTCTGGCCCTCAATGACATGTTCAGTCTTAAGCCTTGCAATACCAGCTGTCTCATAACCCTCATCACCGTCTCTGACATGGCACCCCTCTTATTCAACACATCTACCACAGCCTTGTTGTCACACCAAAATGTGACCTTACAGTTCTGCAAGTCCTCTCCCCATACCAATGTGGCCACACAGATGAGGAAGATCTCCAAAAATGTGATACAGTATCTTTAGTTATACCCAACTGAACCCACCTATGCGGCCATGCCTCCAAAAACCACTTACCTTTAAAATAGGCTCCCATTCCTAAACCCCTGCTGCATCTGTGTACAACTGTAAGTCCATATTAAACACCCAGTCCTCCTGCCAGAAAGTTGTCCTATTGTATTCCTTTAGGAATAACTCCCAGATCTCTAAGTACTGCCTGACTCCCTTCAATATATCCACCCAATGATGGGGTCTCAAAGCACCTGTGGTTGCGCTGACAAACCAACATGTAAATGTACAGCCGGGCACCACCGCTCTGCAGGTGAAATTCAAGTGTCCCAGCAATTGCTGGACCTGCTGTAACTGTACTCTCCTTTCAAACTTCACTGCCCCCATCAGGGATTTGAGCTTGCTCACTTCATTGTGGGGCAACCTGAACAATTTCCCCCTTGTATCTATCTCTGTGCCCAGAAACTCTAGACACTGGCTTGTGCCTTCTGTCTTATCAGCTGCTAGTGGGACCCCCAATTCCCTGCACATCTCCCCAAAATATGACAGCATTCTTTCCACCTTCTCCTTACTCTCTCCAATTAAGAGGAAGTTGTCCAAATAATGGATTATCATCCTATGCCCATACCTCTCCTGGAATACCCACTGTAACCAGGTGCTAAACATCTCAAAAGTAGCACAAGCAACAGAGCAGCCCATTGGCATTGTTTTGTCAAAATAGTATTACCCCTTTAGCTGAAACTCCAACAAGTCCCAATTTTCGGGTCTAACAGGCAGCAGGCGAAACATTGACTTTATGTCATTCTTTACTAACCACACCCCATGGGCTGCTCTTATTAGTCAAACCACTTCTTTTAATGTGGCATATGTGACCTTGCTGTCCACCTCATCCATGTGATCATTCACTGAGTCCCCCCTCCAGGTATGAGAGGTGATGTATCACCCTAAATTTACCCTCTTGCTTCTTGGATACTAAACCCAATGATGATATTCTCAACTCCAGTAAGGAGGGGCACTACAAAAAGTCCTTTTACTCTACCTGCCTTCTTCTCCCTACCTATCTTTGCTTCAAGAATCTCCTCCTTATTCTTTACTGACAGCAGATTCTTCACTTGTGTCCCCCTCCTAACACCCTAAAAGTGCAAACTAAAACCTGTTTGTAAACCTTGCCTAGGATCTGTGCTGTCTCCCTATCCAGATGGTCCTGCAACCATTCCAACAATACCTCATTCTTTATAGGTGTGGGAGCAAGTGCAAATGTCATTAAACCCATCCGTTCAATTGTTCTGCTGTCCCCAGTAATAATTATTGCTCCACCCATTGCCCCTACCTCTAACCCCTGTCCCTCAGTGCTGCCTCCTAAACCCAGAATGGCCTGTCCGAAAGGGCTGAGAAAACTGTGCATAACTGGTACCTCTATCCCAACCCGTCCGACACTTAGAAGCCAGATGTGGGCCCCTGCACTTAGAGCAGGCATGCCAAAAGTGGAAATGATACCAGGAACAGAAAGCCTGGTTATATCCCCAGCAGCATTTTTGCAAAGCCCCGGACTTCTTCTCTCCTTCCACCTCTGCCCCATTCTCTCCCATGCATATCTCCAACCGTAGATCTAGTTGCCTAGTATCCCATCTTACATCTCCAAAATGGGCAATCCACTTACTAAATTTTTGTCGTACCTAAGCCAGCTATGCCCACCTCTCGCTTTCTGGTGTTTTTAATTATCAGTGAATATGTTAATAAGAGGATGGCCAGCTCCGGTTTCTTCTCTAAAACTATCGCTGTATGGTATTTAAACCCTGTGAACCAGGCATCCCAAGTCTTTCCCTTAAATGACTTATCTTCTTCCCCTTTTCCCAAAAGTACCACTGCTGCTGCCATGTCCTTTTTCTCAAAACTTTCCTTCTCCTCATACTTGTCAATGTTATCTATGTTGACCAAAGTGAAAATATCCACATATTCCCCTTTCCATATTTTTTCCTTCATAGCTAGCTGCACATGGTCCCCAATCCTAACTCCAGGCAATCCTATATCTGCCCCACATGGCTTCTCTTTCTTCTCCCCATTCAACTCCTCACCTAGGTTACTAGGTAATTTAGACAAAAGAAGGCAAAGACCCATCTAGATTGTCTCCCACGAAGGTGTTGGTATATTATTGGTGGTTACATCCAGTTTAGATATCTGTCAAGCCTAGTTCTGAAAAGTTTGAAGGTTGGAACTTCTATCATAGACTGGGGGAGCACATTCCAATTTTTTAGCAGAACAAATTGTGAAAAAATGGTCACATTTCTTGGTATCGGTCCTGGGAATCAGCAGTTTTTTATTATGTGACCTAAGATTTACATTATGATTTGTGAACTGTAGACCAAATTGTGCTTATAAAACAGGATTGTTGATCAACTTGTAGAGCTGAAATAGGTCACCCCTCATCCTTCTTTCTTCTAAGGTAACATCCAGTTTTTTGTAACCTGGATGAATAGGGTAGATGTTGTATTGCAGGGATTAATTTAGTTGCTCTATGTTGGACTCGCTCAATATGGAAAATTTTGCTTTTTAAGTAAGGATTCCAGACAGGTGAACAATAATGTAAATGTGATCTAATGTATGTTCTATAAAGGGGGGCAATGTATTCTTTACTTCTGTTAGTAAATAAACGTTTGATATAATTAAAAATCATATTACTGGTTTGTATAATTTTCTTTGTATGATTCACTGTTGACAGAGTTGTTAATAATAATCTCCAGATCCTTTTCCTTAGTTACCACTTTTAGCTGATGCTTGTCAGTCAGATAGGTTGAATGTGAGTTGTCTCGACCCATATGTAAGACAACACATTTATCCAAATTTAGTGCCATTTTATGTTTGTGGCCCCATGTCTCAATTTGTTCGAGATCTTGAGTAAGGCTGAGTTGTTTTTCAGCTGTGTCTACTTCTCCCCCTATTTTAGTATCATCAGCAAATTTTATTAAGAAGTTCATCATTTTGTTATTGAGATCACTGATGAACAAATTGAACAGTGTGGGCCCCAGGACTGACACCTGGGGGACACCACTGCTCACCTCCCCAGGGCTAGATAGCTGTCTGCCTACTCTGACCTTCTGGGTATGACCAGACAGTCAATTACAAACCCGTCTGACTAATGGTGGACTAAGGCACTTAGAAGTTAACTTAGAAAGAAACTCCTGGTAAGGGACCTCGTCAAACGCCTTCCCAAAATCCAGCAGTATAACATCAACTGGGATTTTATTGTCAAGGCTCGTTCCCATAATATTATAGAATGTCAGAAGATTGGTAGTACAAGATAGACCTTGGGTAAAGCCATGTTGGGTATTATCAGTACTATTTAGTGATTGGAGTTCAAGTTTGATTTTATTTTTGACCAGTTGCTCCATAGTCTTACTGACAACAGAAGTAAGGCTAATCAGTCTAAAGTTGGATACATCATACTTTGTGCCCTTTTTGTAAAGTGGTACTACAGTACAGGTACGCCAGTCCTGGGGGATCTGACCAGTACAGATTGATTAAATATTACTGCAAGTGGGTATAACACTCTGTTACTTCCTTTAGTAGTGTTGGATTAATTTAATCTGGGCCAGCAGAAGTGTTAGATCTAAGCATATTAAACACTGTATCTATTTCTTCACTGGAGAATTTAACATTATACTCAGCATTACTAGTATTAGAACTTAATCTGTTCTCTGTGTTGTAGACGGAACAGAAATAATTATTGAATTCTTGTGCAATAATGTTATCATCTGTGATTGTGACATCTACTACAGTAATTGGCCCTATTTGTTGGGTATTGCTTATGTTTTTTTTTTCCATTAACATAGGTGTAAAGGGTTTTCAGATTGTCCAAATAATGGATTGCCTCTGCTTCTTTTCCTTTCCTTATTTCACCCAATACTTTCTCCAGCTGACCCACTCCATTGTCCCCGATATATTTTAACATTTGTTCTACAAATTCCTTTACATTGCTTTCCAGTGTGAGATCTACATTACCTGTTCTTGGGGCTCCAGTTCTGTGGGCATGGGTCTGATGGTGGGGCCAGAGGCATAGGCACATCATTAGGGGCCTGTGGCATCAGAGGCACTGGCTGGGGAAGGGGTGTGGGTGAGGGTGAGGGCTGAAGTTCTGGCACCGGAGCAGGAAGGGGAACTGAGACAACAGGCACCGGGGGGGGGTGGTGGTCCTGTGGGGTTTTCTTACTATCATTCTTTCCCCTCTCCTTGTCAGCCTTCCGCTTCTTACCTTTTCTCTGCTGGTGTGCCTCCTCCATTTCCAGCATTTTATTTGTCTTTTCCACCAGCTCCATGACCGCCTTGTAACAATCCTCCTAGCTGGGTTTATTCTTCCAGGATGCCATCATGATAATCCTGCTTGCTATGACCTGCAACTGAAACCACAAACAGTTTTAGCGTGTGGTGAGCCTGCTGCATGAGACTATGCCAGCCAGGCCGCTATACTCATAACCACTGCAATGCCCCTGTAGGATACTTTCCCTGCTAACTGCAACCAATGCCAATTACACACAGAGCCCTCTCACCACTTGCAGTAAAAAACTGAGTTCCTCGCCTCTATTTTAACAACTTCTCTCTTTTTTTTTTTAAACATGGTGCACAACTCCTACACTGACCAACACTGTCTCAATTAAGCTCCTGTACCTCTTAAAACTCCAACCTTGCTTGGTGCAAAAACCAGCACCCGACAGTAGGAACAGAGAAACATATACTGTTACCCATCCAAACAGTTCAGTTCAGACTGGCCTCCAATCTCATCCTTTTACATAGACATAGACAGGATGGAAGCTGTCCAGAGGCAGGCAACTAAAATGGTGCAGGGTCTGCACTGGAAGACATATGAAGAGAGACGAAAGGAGCTTAATATGTATAGCCTCGAGGAAAGGAGGGAGGGGGGGACATGATAGAAATGTTCAAGTACCTCAAGGGAATCAACAAAGTCCAAGAGGGTAGCATCTTTCAAAAAAAGACGTGTGCAAGAACAAGAGGGCACAATTTGAAGATGGGGGGCGGTGGCTCAGAGGTAATTTAAGGAAGTATTTTTTCACAGAGAGGGTTGTGGATGCATGGAACGGCCTTCCGGAGGAGGTTGTGGAGTCAAAATCAGTGGCGGAATTCAAGCATGCATGGGACAGTCATAAGGCAATTCTAGGGGGTGGGGGTAGGAAGAAGTAGGCTGCTGGTTAACTAGGATCTGCAGCTTATCCAGTAGGTAGGGAAATGGGCAGACTGGGTGGGCCAAGCAGTCCTTATCTGCCATCATATTCTATGTTTCTGTGTTTTAGGGCTAGGCTTCCCCATAAAAATATAAAAAACAAATTACTTGCCAAAATCCTTGCCTGAACAATGTAGCCAGAATACACCTAAACTCAGTTATTTTGTAACCCCTTTACAAATGGGGATCCCTAAAAGTCTTCCTTGAGCTTGCCTAAATGCTTTGCTACCTGGTTGGTGTTCAGGCTTTTGCCGTTTGAAATGTATTGCCAGTGAGTGCCTATGTGGCCTCCGTGTATTGTCCCTTTAAGGGCTGCCTGTTTTGCAGTCATAATTAATTGGAAGGGGGGAAGGAGTGTTTCCATGCCTGAGTCTTGCCTGGGCTGCTGGATACTCGCTCCATTTCTACTATCGCTACTTGTGCAGAGGGAGCCCTGCTGAAAGAGGTAACTATTTGCTGTAAATCGTGTAGTGTAGTAATGAAAATGTGGTTTGTTCTAACTTGCCTTGTTTGCAGTGAGGACTGTTCTGTTTAGCTCCACCATTTTGGTCCCGAACTGCTGAACTGGACCAATCAGTAGTCTGGGACTCTAAAATGGAGCCTGCTAAAGTGGGACTGTATGGATTACCAATTGGGATTTGTAGTTTTGAACTGTTGGCGCCTTTTGCACCTAAAGGGGGAGCTCTTAGAGTGATTGACAGCTGGGCCAGCTAATCGGACCTTTTGGGATCAAGGGGAAATACCATGAGCTGTCTACTGGCAAGCCAAATTCAAGGTGGAGGTGGAGAGAGTAGGAGCTCGCATAATTCAAGCAGTCGTGCTGCGTAGTAGTTCACGTGGAAGAATCGTGTACGGCCTGAATCCCGGCCTGCTTGTCGTTTTCCGCTTGAGAAGAATTAGAATGGACTGAATCTGATCTGTGTGCTGTGAAGGAATCTAACGTATTGGAACCAGGTTTAACCTGAAGAAGGCTGAAGATTTTGCTAAGTGCGATCGGCCTGTCAGTAAGTTTAGCTACTTTTGTGCTCCTGGGTTTAGCAGTGACTTTGCCATCGGGGCGAGGAGCTATATGCCTGGTACAGTAATTTTTCATTGCATGTAAATGTGCTATGAACTGGAGGGGGGTCACGATCTAGTATCCCCATGAGTTGAATGTGTGCTGAGGGCTGGATGTGTACCCAGCTTGAATCAGACTGAATACTCAGCTACCCTATGCCACGAGGGCTTTGTCTCCCTACCATGCTTCATTTGGCCATCCAGAACAACCAGCGATAGCCTCCACCATCGTCCATCCTCTGTTCAGCTTTGGATATCGTGAGTAAAAAACAGGGTAGCTCCCTGCAACATATCCTTTAAATCACCAGTGTGTCATCTGATTGTTTTGTTGTATTGTTTTCATGAACTGAGCCCTCTGGCTCCGGATTACAATCAGTGAGTGTGCATGTTGTTTCTTTTCCTCACAGTGACCCTACCAGCTGCGACGCTGGCTTACGGTCCTGGCTAGCCCCCTTCTCCATCCTGGGTACCCAGAGAGTGTGACTGATAGGGACACTGACTGCATATACAACTGTGATATTTATAGTGTGTTTAGCCAGTTAACCTGATTGCCCCCCATCCTTGTTATAGCCCTCTGAATAAATCAGATCTACTTTTTTTTCTGCAATTTACATTGATTATGGTGTTCATTTATGCCTAAGGTATTGCATAGTTGCTTTTTGTCTTGCATCACCTTGTTTTACAGGAGGTCCCCAGAGCCAAGCTGAAGGAACCAGTCCTGGGGTCAAGTGCTAAATCTAGTTGTATGTGTAAAGCCTATCAGGGGTATTGGGAAGGTAAACATTGTGTACTGTGTGGGCCACTAGCAGGAGACAAGGGGGGGTCACAGTGTCCCAGAGGGCTGTGGCCTGGTTAGTTAGACTAATACCAACCCTGACCTTTGGATGGAGGCACCCGTCACTGAACCTAGGCCCCTTAACCTGCTAATAGCCAAGTAGGCAAGGGTAGTAGCCCTTGGGATAGCGCCACCTAGGGGTTACATCTTGGAGGCACTGCTGGGATTAGCATCCTCTAGTGGCCAAACTTACAAATTACTGTTAAAAATAAATGGCTACCCCAGCAGAAGTTGGTGGGGTGGTGTACTGGGCAGGAGATCGACCCCCAAAATGCTATGCTTATACTGGATATTCCCCTGGGTACCAATAAGGACACTGTAGAGGGAATCTCCACGGTTGAATGTTTACAAAACCCTGTGGTGGTGGGTCGAGGGGCTAATCTGCTCGCCCAAACTTTCATGGCCTTAGTAGAGTGTAGTGACCTAGTAGACAGTTCCAAAGTGCCATGGACTATTACCCCAGAAGGAACCCTCACTACCTGGAGAGTGATAACTAGAGACAGCAAAGACCCCGGGGAGGATGAGCACCCACTATCTTAGACTTTTGAGGAGAAATTTGCTAAGTTGTTGCTGGAGGAAGGGAAAACTGTGGAGGACTTTAAGAAACTATTCCTGCCACCTGGGGGTGTTCCTCCCCTAACATCCCCTCCTGCTCCAGCACCCGTTATTGCCCCACCATCTCTGCCCATGCCAATGTTGGCCCCTACGTCTGTACCTGCCATTAGTCACGACTCCTACTGAAGACTGAGAATCTTCTCGGGCACCCTCCCTACCCCCCAGGGAGAGGATAACTGGGAGATCTGGATCGACCATGCTGCCCCCTTGGTATCCGAGTTGCAGTGTGTGGAGGCTGAGAAGCAGAAATGAATTATAGAAAGTCTGAGGGGCCCTGCCCTTGAAGCCATTAAGTTTTTGAGGTCCACAAACCCTGAGACTTCTGCACAGAAGTACCTAACAGCACTTGAAGGCAATTTTGGGAACACTGAGTCAGGGGAAACATTGATGTGGAAGTTTCAAGGTACCAAAGAATGGAAGGGTGAAAGCTTGTCTGCATATGCTACTCACTTAGAAAGAGCTCTGCAGAAAGCCTACAGGAAAGGTGGGGTAGCCACCAGTGATTTTAATCGTGTGAGACTGGGGCACATACTGCAACATGTCAGGCATTCTAATTTGCAGATCATCCAGTTAAGGCTCCAGGATAAGAGGGGTAACCCACCGGACTACTGTGACTTGATAAAAGAACTCCAGGAGACAGAAGATGAAGAGGGAGATTGTGATTATGGGGTGAGTGTGGCCCCAGTGACTATGGCACCAGAAAGCCTTTCCAAAGTGGAGACCACTAAGAGTACCCCACCATGGGCTGACCGGTGGGGAGAGGAGTTGCAGAAGGAAGTCAGAAAGGTATAGCCGGGAATGTTCACTGAGGTACCCCCTGCTAACCAAGACCCTGGCCCCTGTCAGGACATGACTGCTATGGGGGTGGGGTGCATCCTAAAATGTCCTCTACGGAGAGTTACTTCTCAGCTGAACTCAAGGAATTGACTGCCACCCTGCAGGAACTTTTGAGACATGGTGCATTACCAGCAGGAGTCAGTTCACAATCTCCCATTGATGATCCAGCACCCCCGGCAATGGTTTCCCCAAGGATGCCCCAGGAGCCTGTCATTTGTCACAACTGTGGAAAGGATGGTCATATGAAGAGGGAATGCTGGTCTCAGAAAGACTTAGAGAAAGTGGTGAGCCATCTCCAAGGAGAGCTTCGGAAAATGAATTAGTGCACAAGGGGTGCACGAAATGACTGTAGTGAGGGTTCGAGAAACCCTTACTCAAATTTCTTTGTGGCTAAATCATCTGTCTGGGCCTCTGCTGCTGCCTCTTCTGAGTGGTCTGAGGTGGTGGGCCTTTCAATGGAAGCTACAGTAAAAGTGAATTGTGTGCCCACCAGAGCCATGCTTGATAGTGGGTCTCAAATGACTGTTCTGTTTCAATATTGATACAGTAAGCACCTGCCTGATGTGCCCCTACAACCCTTGGAAGGTTTGCATGTCTGGGGCTTGTGTGAAAAGTTGTAACATAGAAACATAGAAACATAGAATTTGATGGCAGATAAGGACCGCTTGGCCCACCCAGTTTGCCCATTTCCCTACCTGATGGATACGCTGCAGATTCTAGTTAATCAACAGCTTACTTCCTCCTGCCCTTCACTAGAATTGCCTGATGCCTGTCCCATGCATTCTTGAATTCTCCCACTGTTCCTGACTCCACAACCTCCTCAGGAAGGCCTTTCCATGCATCCACAACTCTCTCTGTGAAAAAATACTTTCTAACATTACCTCTGAGCCGTCACCCTCTATCTTCAAATTGTGCCTCCTTGTTCTTGCACATCTCTTCTTCTGAAAGATACTACCCTCTTGTACCTTGTTAATTCCCTTGAGATACTTGAAAGTTTCTATCATGTCCCCCCTCTCCCTCCTTTCCTCAAGGGTATACATATTAAGCCGCTTTAGTCTCTCCTAGTATGTCTTCTGGTGCAGACCTTGCACCATTTTGGTTGCCCTCCTCTGAACAGCCTCCACTCTGTCTTTGTCTTTGAGGAGATGGGGTCTCCAGAATTGCACGCAGTACTCCAGATAGGGTCTCACTAACTGTAAAGAGGGATAACAACTTCCTGTTTTCTACTGTTGATGCCTCTCCCTATGCATCCCAGTATCCCCCCAGCCCTCCTTACTGCCTTCTCACATTGCTTGCCCACATTTAGGTCATCTGATATAATTACTCCTAGGTTTCTTTTGATTTTTGTTGTTATTAACTCAACCCCCATTGTGTACTCTTCCATTGGGTTTTGTTTCCCAGATGCATTACCTTGCACTTCTTTGCATTGAATCTGAGCTGCCACGTATTTGATCATTCCCCCAACCTTGCCAAGTCCCTTTTCATTCCTTCCACCCCACCTTGTGTATCAACCCTGTTGCAGATCTTTGTGTCATCTGCAAAGAGGCATACCTTTCCTTCCAGGTGCTCTCCAGTGTCACTTATAAAGATATTAAAGAGGACTGGTACCAGTACCAAACCCTGGTTCCCTGCTAGTTACCCTCCTTTTCTTCACTGTGGACTCCGTTTACTATTACCCTTTGCATCCTGTTGTCCAGCCAGTTTTTTATCCAGGCTACCACCTTGGGACCCACTCCAAGGCTGTCTAACTTGTATATTAATTTTTTGTGTGAGACTGTGTCGAATGCCTTGCCAAAATCTAGGTAGGCCATATCCACAGCCCCTCCCTATTCTACTACTTTGGTCACCCAGTCAAAGAAATCTGTTAGGTTGTCTGACATGACCTTCCTGCTGTGAAACCATGCTGTATTGGGTCCTGTGCCCCACTGGCCTCTAGGTACTCAACAATTCTTTCCTTCAGAAGTGATTCCATCATTTTCCCTACCAAAGAAGTCAAACTAACTGGTCTGCAGTTTCCTGCCTCTGCCCTGCTCCCACTTTTGTGAAGTGGAATCACATTTGTCCTCCTCCAGTCCTCAGGTACCACTGCATCCTCCCATGATTTGTTAAAGAGAGTGGTCAGTGGTGTTACTAGTTCTACCCTTAGTTCTTTTAGTATTCTTGGGTGAATCCCATCAGGCCCCATTGCTTTGTCCACCCTCAGTTTCAAGAGCTCTTTCAAAACCCTTTCTTCTATGAATGGACTGGTATTGACCCCCCTATTCAGAGTTTCTCCCTTGTTTGGTTTAGGCACCTCCCCCTCCTCATCAGTTGTGAATACTGAGCAGAAATATTCATTCAGTATCCCTGCTTTTTCACTGTCACCCTCTGCCCACATTCCCTCCCCTTCATTAAGTCTCTGTATCCCTCCGTTGGTCTTTCTTCACTCCCTGGTGTACCTATAAAAGGTTTTATCCCCCTTCTTAACAGAGTTGGCTATCTTTTCCTCAGTTTGTACCTTTGCTATTCTGACTGCTTTCCCTGCATCCTTCTGCTTTAACTGATAAAGTTCTCTGTCCTGCTCCTTCTGTGTTTCCTTATATTTCCTGAAAGCTATCCTTTTCTCCTTAACTGTCCCTGCCACCTCTTTTGAGAACCATAGTGTTTTTTTCCTTTGTTTTGTTGTATTGATTTGCTTCACACAAAGGCTTGTTGCCTCTGCGATGGCTGTTTTGATTATTCCCCATTGTTCCTCCACCTCTCCTTCTTACCCATTTGCTAGTGCTTTTCTAAGGCGCTCTCTCAATTTCCCAAAGTCAGCCTTCCTAAAGTCCAATGCTCTTGTTTTTGTATGGCTTAACTCTATGGCTGTGTTTATTGTGAACCACATTGTTTGGTGGTCACTTGTTCCCAGATGGCTACCCACTTAAATCTGAGATCCTTTCTCCTTTCCCATTTGAGAGTACCAGGTCTAATATTGCTCCTCCTGAGTGGGTTCCAATACTAGCTGTCTGAGGCATGCCCCTGTAGGGCATCAAGAATTACCCTGCTCTTGGATGTGCCTGCAGCCAAGGTACTCCAGTTAACATCTGGCTTATTCAGGTCCCCCATCAATAATATCTCCCCTTTTTCTGCCATTTAAGGATGCCTTCTGTCATTTCCTTGTCCATTTCCTCCCCTGAGAGATGGGGTCTGTACAATCCCCATGCGGATTGAGGTGCCATTTCCTGTCTCCAGGGTGACCCATAGTGACTCATCAACGTCCTGTTTACTCTTTAGTTCTGTTGCTTCAATCCTTCCCTTATATGAGAGCTACCCTCCTCCTCCTCCTCTTTACCCACCCTGTGCCCTCCTGTAGACTGTGTATCCTGGTATGTTGACTTCCCACTCATGGTTCTCTGTGTACCATGTTCCAGTGACTGCCACAATATCCAGGCATCCCTCTTCCATCAAGGCCACTAGTTCAGGAGCTTGTTGCACAGACTGTGGGCATTGGTACTCATCACCTTCCATTTATTTTTATGGCCATTACCCCTTTTAGCCCCAACCCTGTCCTTAACACCTTTTTCTGCATTTATCCCTGTCCTGCTCCCTACTGACTTCTCTGCCTTGGTGTTTACCTCTCTAACTACTGTGCTTTGTGGGGGGAGCCTGGGATATCCCTGCTCCTTTTCAGTGCCTTCCCCCTTGGCTAGTTTAAGTGCTTGCCAATGAAGCATTTAAACCTGTCACCTAGGATCCTGGATACCCCCCGAACTGATGCAGACCATCGCACCAGTATAAGCTTGCATCCCTCCAGGTGGCTCCCCAGTCCCCAATGAAGCCAAAACCCTGAGCTCCACACCAGTTTTTCAACCATTCATTAAATCCCATGGTGTGGAATACCCTAGCATCACCCTTGCCATAGACAGGCAGCACCTCTGAGAAGGTTACCATACATGCTACTTGTCTAAGGCCCCTCCCCAACTCCACAGACTCATTTTGCACTGCTCTGATCCCATTTACAGCCAGGTCATTTGTCCTTAGGTGGACAATGACATCCAGCTCCCTCCTTCGTGCAGCTGTTCCTGCAATCCTGAGGATTCGCTTCCTGTCCCTCCAAGCCGTGGTGCCAGGCAGGCACCTTACCTCCCTATCCCCTTCCTGCCCCACATCTACCCCCTAATGATTGCGTTCCCCCACCAGGAGTTGTTTCCTTCCCCTGTGAGGTCTCATACCACCCTCCTGTGGGTCTCCTTTGTGGAGGTTCCCAGCATCCTCCTTGGTCTCCACTGCAGGTGCCTCCATAGAGGAACCACTCTTTGCCAGAACAGCATATGAATTGTGGAGAGCTACAACTGGAGGGATGCACCTCTGTTGCACCACCCTCTCCCTCCCTGAGCCCACCTTGGTCCAACCGCTGCTCTTTCTTGGCAACCTCTAAGGTAATGGTGGTGGCCCTGGTGGTCCCTGGGTGGGGGAAGAGGTTTCACGAATCCTAGCCAGGTCAGCCTGGAGATGGGCAACCTCCTCCCTCAGACCAGAGAGGTGCTTGCAAACAGGGCAGCATTGCAGCCTCCAGAATGTCTCCCAGAACACTGCTGCTCCACAGCCATTGCACTGTACCACTCCTATCCTATCCGTATTCTGGGTATATCCGGATATGGCTGTCTTTCCCCACTTCGATGGCTAGAGTGGTGGAACAAGTAGAGACCCTGGCCTTAGTGTGTTCCCCTACTGGACTGTATGATGGAGTTCCCCTGCTAATCGGGACCAATGCTACGAGAAACAGGGGCACCAAACCAGTAGGGCTCTGAGGATTCTTGCATTGATTAAGAGGGCATATGAGTCATGGCAGAATGCAGAGGAGGTGGATCAAGATGAACCAGTTGGGGATGTATGGAAGAAGGATCCTGAGTCGATGATCCTGGCCCCCAACACTCAGAGTACTCTACAAGGGGACGTCCATTTACTGAAAGATGTCAAGAATAAAATACTCATGCTGGATGTGTCAGGTGATGGAAAATTGCCAGAAGGGTTGCTGGTTAAGCCCAGTATCTTACCCACTCATGCTCATGCCTATGCTCAATGGGTAATGGTCCAATTCCACAATGTCTCAGATCAAGAAACTTGGGTGAATAGAGGCTGCACCCTAGCTACTGTACACTGCACAGACACTGCAGCATTACCTAGTAACAAGCCCTCTGGAGTGACTGACCGAGTGACGCCCAACCTGTTTGACTTTGGTGACTCCCCTTTGCCAGTTGAATGGAAGACTGAATCAGCCAGTGACTTGCCCAGAGAGATAAGATGTTTTCGTTGAAGGAATGGGATGTGGAAAGTGTCCGAGGAGCGGAACATCGGTTACACCGGCATGATGAACGGCCATTCCGTGAGAGGACTCGGCACCTAGTACCAGCAGATGTAGATGATGTAAGAAGACACCTGCAAGAGATGCTTGCGGCTGGTGTGATACAAGAATCCAGAAGCCCTTATGCTTTGCCCATTGTGGTGGTGAGGGAAAAGAATGGGACAGTAAGAATGTGTGTGGACTACAGGACCCTTAACAAGTGGACCATCCCTGATCAATACACCATGCCCCGTATTCAGAACACTTTGGACTGTCTGAATGGGAGCAAGTGGTTCTCGGTGTTGTATCTTCACAGTGGGTACCACCAAATACTCATTGCCCCAGAAGACTGTGAGAAAACTGCCTTCATCTGTCCACTTGGGTTCTATGAGTTTATGAGGATGCCCCAGGGGATCTCAGGTGCCTCAGACACTTTTCAGTGCCTGACGGAATGTGCAGTGGGGGACATGAACTTGGAGTGCCTGGTATACTTAGATGATGTTCTTGTGTTTGGAAGTTCATTGGAGGAACAAGAGAGCTGACTTTTTAAAGTGGTGTACCACTGGGAGATTTCAGCCTTAAGCTGTCCATCAACAAATGCCAGTTCTTTCAGACATCAGTAAAGTATGTGGGGCACATAGTGTCCACCGAGGGGATAGAGACTGATCCTAGCAAAGTTGAGGCCTTGACCACCTGCCCCAGCCTCACAATCTAAAAGAATGGCAATGCTTCATAGGATTTTATGTTTATTATTGGCGGTTCATAAAGGGCTACTCAGGAGTGATTCGCCCACTTCTGAATCTTACCCAGGGTTGCCCTCCTGTGAACAAAAAATACAAGATAATGGCCTCCACCGAAATGGAGAGAGTGTACTTCAGCCCAGGTGAACTTTTTGGGTCCTGATGGACACCCGACTGCGAGGTTGCTGTCCATGAAATCATATATCAGCTCACCCATGCTCCCGTCCTCACCTATGCTGATCCTGCTAAACCCTATGTGTTACACACCGATGCTAGCCTACAAGGTTTGGGAGCTGTGTTATATCAGGAGCATGAAAATGGCCTGAGACCAGTGGCCTTTGCTAGTAGGAGTCTGACCCCATCAGAAAAAAAACTATCCTGTACATAAATTGGAGTTCTTAGTGTTGAAGTGGGCCATTGTTGACCAGTTCCATGAATACTTGTATGGAGCAAAGATATTGGTAAAGACAGATAATGATCCATTGACCTATGTGCAGACTTCAGCTAAATTAGATACCACCAAGCATCAGTGGCTTTCTGCATTGTCTACCTATGATTACACTGTTGAACGTAGATTGGGCCTGAATCACATAGATGCTGATGCCCTCTCCTGGAGGCCCGCTTCCAGAAATGATTGGGTCAGGCTGTCCAAACCTGACATTCGAGCACTGTGCCAAAAGTTTGACAAAGATGAACAGATGTCCACAGACCCAGTGGACTGCTTGGTAGACTGCTTGGGCCCCTCTGACACTTGTATACCAGCTGCATATTGCCACTTCTCCGCACTAGATATTAGTGCACTGCCTCAGATGATAATGACAACTTTCACCGGGATCAGTCCCGAGATCTTATAATACGATCAGCACTTAAACCCTCTACGCAGGGAAAATGTGTCCAAGCTGCGCTCCTTTGATTTGAGAACTGTGTTATTGTACAAAGAAGGCCCTAAATTGAAGCTAATTAATCAGTTGCTGTACAAAGAGACAGTAGAAATGAGGGGTGGGGGTCAAGTAGCCAAGCAACAATTGGTCTTGCCCACAGCTTTCAGAAACTTGGTGCTGAGGTCCATACACAACCACATGGGCCACCTCGGTATCGACTGAACCCTTGACCTACAGTGGTCTCGATTCTACTGGCCTAAGATGGCGGTCGATGTCGCACATCATGTAAGGACTTGTAGTCGTTGTCTACAGAGAAAGGCCTTGCCCCAGAGGGCTGACCCCCCTTGTTAACATCACCACCAGTACACCCATGGAGTTAGTTTGTATCGACTTTTTAAGTTTGGAGACTGATCAGCGGAACATCAGTAACGTGTTGGTGGTCACTGATCACTTTGCCAAGTATGCCCAATCATTCCCCTCCAAAGACCAAAAGGCATTCACCGTGGCCAAGGTGCTGATAGAGAATTTATTTGTTTGCTATGGGGCAACCAAAGAATTCATTCTGATCAAGACAGAGACTTCTAGAGTCACTTAATCAAGGAAATGCTCTCTCTATGGGGAGTGCAGAAGTCAAGAACCACCCCTTATCACCCACAGAGAGACCCACAGCCATATAGATGAATGAATGAATGAACTGACAAACTGATGTGCTGACAACAAATAAAAAAAACTTCTCTGCAACACAATTATGAGATCTCCAAGCCTCTTGCAACCCCTTAAAATACACTTTTGCTCACCCCTCTCTCTCTTACTTTCACCAATCCTGTTGGTCCATCTCATAATGACCTCATGCTGCTCCACCCCACCCCCCAGTGATGTCACCTGCATCACTCCCTGCATGTCCCTCCCCTTTCTTGCTCCCATCCTCCCCCATCCCCCTCTCCTTTCTTAATCCCTTTGGCCCTGGTCTGTTGACAATAGGGTCTGCCCCTTCTGTGCAAACCACTTTTTCTTGACTGTTTTCTTGCTGTGATTTAAGTGTGGCTTCTTCCACCCCAACTGACTTCAGTGTGCTTCCCAAGCATCAGTGCTACCACCAGGCCTCCCCCTGGAGGCAGCAAAGAGCTGGGACAACCCACCAGCCTAGTCTGGGAGAGGATATCCTAGCTTGATTCTTTCCCAGCCCTCACTGCCCGTAGATCCCTGATGACCAGAATTTGTTTGAGAACTCAAGTCGCTGGAGTGGGGAGAGGTTAAGATGCTACAGTGCCTCAGCCCTCTGTACCACTGGGCCAGTGATCAAAAATTATGTTTTTCAATGTTTTTACACTGCAAGGGTTGGTGTCAGCAAGTCTTTAAGGAACAGCTGACATGATTGCAAGTTCAAGGAAGGCAGTCCATACCAAGGAGTTGCCTGCCCTGGAAGTAAATGTATCCATATTTAACATTTTTCTGGTGCATCAGAAGCATTAATATTAACCTCATAATGCTTGGCTTGTAACTTCAGTGTATGAGCCAGCAGACACTGTGTGCTGCAGCCTCACTCACTAAATAAGCTTAAAAATGAGGTTAAATATGGAATAAGACTGAAGGTCTCTATATATTATATATTAGCCCTTACATATAGAACTGACTACAAAGTTACCGAAAGTACATTTAGGCACTCCCCTCCATCATATTACTAGTATTATCGCCTACAAAGAGCACCTGCAGCCCCATTCCCAACTTTGTTTCATTATAAAGCTTATTTTCGGGTGAGGCTGTGGTGTTCTCAGACATAAATGTCAGGATCTGAACATTTCAAGGTCAATATTTCTGTTTATGATGCACAAAAAAATTATAGGGGTGCAGTCACGCCCCTATAGTTAGAGTTTCACAGGCACTTCTGTTAAATTCAAAATACAAAGATACACAGATACATAGACAGTGTTGGCAGATAAGAGAGTATGGCCCACCCAGTCTGCCCATTTACACAGAAACATAGAAACATAGAATTTAACGGCAGATAAGGACCGCTTGGCCCACCCAGTCTGCCCATTTCCCTACCTAATGGATAAGCTGCAGATCCTAGTTAACCAGCAGCCTACTTCTTCCTACCCCCACCCCCTAGAGTTGCCTTATGACTGTCCCATGCATGCTTGAATTCCACCACTGTTTTTGACTCCACAACCTCTTCTGGAAGGCCGTTCCATGCATCCACAACCCTCTCTGTGAAAAAATACTTCCTTAAATTACCTCTGAGCCGCCCCCCATCTTCAAATTGTGCCCCCTTGTTCTTGTACCTCTTTTTTTGAAAGATGCTACCCTCTTGGACTTTGTTGATTCCATTGAGGTACTTGATTTCTATCATGTCCTCCTCTCCCTCCCTCCTTTCCTCGAGGCTATACATATTAATCTCCTTTAGTCTCTCTTCATATGTCTTCCGGTGCAGACCCTGCACCATTTTAGTTGCCCTCCTCTGGACAGCTTCCATCCTGTCTATGTCTTTGTGGAGATTGGGTCTCCAGAACTGCACGCAGTACTCCAGATGGGGTCTCACCAGCTGTCTGTACAGAGGGATAATAACTTCCTGTTTTCTACTGGTGATGCCTCTCCCTATGTATCCCAGTATCCCCCAAGCCCTCCTTGCTGCCCTCTCACATTGCTTGCCCACATTTAGGTCATCTGATATGACTACCTCCTTTCCATTTTTGTTGTTGTTAGTATCTCACCCCCCCATTGTGTACTCTTCCCCTTGGTTTTTGTTTCCCAGGTGCATTATCTTGCACTTCTTAGCATTGAATCTAAGCTGCCATACATTTGACCATTCCTCTAACCTTGCCAAGTCCCTTCTCATTTCTCATCCTTTCCACCCCACCTTGTGCATCAAATCTGTAGCAGATCTTTGTGTCATCTGCAAAGAGACATACTTTTCCTTCCAGTCACTCTGCAATGTCGCTTATAAAGACATTGAAGAGGACCGGTCCTAATACTGAACCCTGCGGTACCCCACTAGTAACCCCCCTTTCTTCAGAGTGGACTCCATTTACTACTACTCTCTGTGTCCTATTCTCCAACCAATTCTTTACCCAGGCTGTCATCTTGGGACCCACTCCCAGGCTGGCTAACTTGTATATTAATCTTTTGTGTGGGACTGTGTCAAACGCCTTGCTAAAGTCTAGGTAGGCCATGTCCACAGCCCCTCCCTGATCTACTACTTTGATCACACAGTCAAAGAAATCTATCAGATTCGTCTGGCATGACCTTCCCGCTGTGAATCCATGCGCTTGGGTCTTGTGCTCCTCTGGCCTCTAGATACTCGACAATTCTTTCCTTCAGAGTGATTCCATCATTTTCCCTATCACTGAGGTTAAACTAACAGGTCTGTAGTCTCGGCTTCTGCCTTGCTCCCACTTTTGTGAAGGGGAATCACATCTGCCCTCCTCCTGTCCAGGTACCACCCCATCCTCCCATGATTTGTTAAAGAGAGTAGTCAGTGGTGTCACTAGTTCTACCCTTAGTTCTTTTAGAATTCTGGGATGAATCCCATCAGGTCCCATTGCTTTGTCCACCTTCAGTTTTAAGAGTTCTTTCAGAACCCATTCTTCTGTAAATGGGCTGGTATCAACTTCTGCATCCAGAGTGTTTCTATTGTTTGTTTTAGGTACCTCCCCCTCTTCATTTGTAAATACTGAGCAAAAATATTTGTTTAGTATCTCTGCCTTTTCACAGTCACCCTCTGCCCACCCCTCCCCTTTATTAAGCCTCACTATCCCTCCCTTGGTCTTCCTTCGCTCCCTGATGTACCTATAAAAGGTTTTATCCCTCTTCTTAACCGAGTTGGCTATCTTTTCCCCGGTTTGGGCCTTTGCTGTTCAGACTGCCTCCAGCTTCCTTTTGCTTTAACTGATACAGTTCTCTGTCCTGCTCCTTCTCTGATTCCTTGTTCTTCCTAGAATGCTTTCTTTTTCTCTTGAACCTTCACTGCCACTTCCTTTGAGAACCATAGTGGTTTCTTACATCGTTTGTTTGTTTATTTGCTTCACACAAGGCTTGTACCTCTGTGATGGCAATTTTATTATTCCCCATTGTTCTTCACCTCCTTCCTGCCCATTTGCTAGTGCATTCCTTAGGCACTCACCCATTTTGGCAAAATCAGCCCTCCTGAAATCCAGTACTTTTTGCCTTTGTATGGCTTGACTCTATTGCTGTGTTTATTGTGAACCATACTGTTCGATGGTCGCTAGTTCCCAGATGGCTACCCACTTCTACATCTGTGATCCTCTCTCCATCTCCATTTGAGAGAACCAGGTCTAAGATTGCTCTCTCGAGTGCGTTCCAATACTAGTTGTCTAAGGCATGCCCCTGTAGGGCATCTAAATAACCCAACTCTTAAGTGGCTGCAACTGCACTCCAGTTAACATTTGGCATATTCAGATCACCCATCAACAATATCTCCCCTTTTCTGCCATTCTAAGTATACTTTCTATCATTTCCTTGTCCATTTCCTCTCCCTGAGAGGGGGGTCTGTATACAACCCCTGTGAGGATTGTGGTGCCATTACCTGTCTCCAAATTGACCCACAGTGCTTCTTCTCCTCCCTGTTTACCCTTTTGTTCTGCTGCTTTGATTCCTTCCCTTATCTAAAGAACTACTCCTCCTCCTCTTTTACCCTCCCTGTCCCTCCTGTAGATAGTGTATCCTGGTATGTTTACTTCCCAGTCATGGTTTTGTGTGTACCATGTTTCTGTGACTGCCACGATATCCAGATGTTCCTTCTGCATCAAGGCCACTAATTCAAGAAGCTTGTTACCCAGACTACAGGCATTGGTACTCATTGCTCTCCATTTTTTGATGGCTTTACCTTCTGTTGCAGCATCCCCCACTGACCTTTCTACCTCGGTCTTTGTCTCATTTAGTACCCTGTTTTGTAGGGAGAGGCTGGAATTTTCCTGCTGCATATCAGTGCCTCCCCCTTTGACTAGTTTAAAAGCTTGCCAATGAAGCATTAAAACCGATTGCTCAAAAGACTTGTTCCCTTCCTGGACAGATGCAGACCATCCTGCCAGTATAGGCTGGTGTCCCTCCAGGTGAAACCCCAGTCCCCATTGAAGCCAAACCCCTGTGCTCCACACCATTTTTTCAACCATTCATTAAACTGCATGGTGCAAAGTACCCTCACCTCACCCATGTCATTGACAGGCAGGACCTCTGAGAAGGATACTGTGTGTGCTACTTGTCTTAGACCCCTCCCCAACTCTACAAAGTCCTCCTGCACTGCTCTAATCTCATGATGAGCCAAGTCATTTGTCCCTAGGTGGACAATCACATCCAGCTCAGACTCCCGTGCAGCTGTTCTCAATGATCCCTGGATCGCTTCCTGTCCCTCAAGCCATGGCACCAGGCAGGCACCTTGCACTTAGTTTTCCCTGCTCCCCCAGTTCTATCCCTAATAGTGGAGTCCCCACCAGGAGCTGCTTCCTTTCCCTATGGTGTCCTCTGCCTCCTTCCTGTGAGCCTCCCTGGAGCTTGTAAGTTCAGTTTATGTTTTCCTAGAAGTCTGTTGCCCCTTACCCCTGACCTCCAGAATTCCTTTGTCTATCCCATGCATTCTTATATCCTGTGATTGTTTCAGCCCCCACCACTTCCTCTGGCAGGGTGTTCCACTTGTCCATCACCCGTTCTGTGAAGAAATTCTTCCTCACGTTTCCTCTGAATCATCCTCCCTCCAACTTCATCCCATGCCCTCTAGTCCTGGAACATCTTTTTCGCTTAAAAATAGTGTATTCCTGCACCCTGTTCCTCCCTGTAAGATACTTGTATGTCTCTATCATATCCCCTCTCTCCCTCCTCTCCTCCAGGGAGTACATGTTCAGTTCCTTCAACCTGTCCTCATAGGACTTGTGATGCAATCCATGCACCATCTTTGTTGCCCTCCTCTGAACCTTCTCTACCCTGTCTATGTCCTTACGTAGGTAAGGTCTCCAGAACTGTACACTGTACTCCAGGTGGGGGCTCACTAGTGTCTTGTATAGTGGAATTATGACCTCCCTTTTCCTGCTGGTGATGTCCCTGCCTATGCATCCCAGCATCCTATTTGCTTTACCTGCTGCCTTGTCACACTGTTTCCCTACCTTGAGGTCATCAGAGATGATAACCCCAAGATCCCTTTCCTGCTTGGTGCATGCTATATCCTCACCCCCCAACTGATATATTGTGCCAGGCTTTTGTGCCACATATGCATTATCTTGCACTTCTTTGCATTGAATTTCAACTGCCAAACCCTGACCATTCTTCAAGTTTCTGCAGGTCCCTTCTCATTCTGTCTACACCCTCTGGTGTGCCTACTCTGTTACAGAGCTTTGTGTCATCAGCAAACAATGAAATTCAGCCTTCTAGGTCCTGCACAATGTCACTGATGAAGATGTTGAATAGGACCGGTCCCAGCACTGATCCCTGTGGTACCCCACTGGTCACTCTTCCCTCTGTGGAGTGACCACACTACTGTCCTGCCCACACCCATATTCCCCAGTTTGTGTAATAATCTTCTTTGTGGCACAGTGTCAAAGGCCTTGCTGAAGTCCAGATAGGCCATGTCCACTGCCCTCCCCGATCCACCTCCCTAGTCACCCAGTCAAAAAATTCAATGAGGTTGGTCTGCCATGACCTCCCCCTGGTGAAACCATGCTGCCTTGGGTCCTGTAGTTCATTGAGAACCAGATTTTCCACCAATCTCTCCTTCAGTAGTGCTTCCATGATCTTCCCCACTACCAAGGTGAGGCTGACTGGTCTGTAGTTCCCCGCTTCCTCTTTGTTCCCACTTTTGTATAAGGGGACTACGTCTGCGATCTTCCAGTCTTTGGGTACCTCCCCTGTTTCCAGTGATCGGCTAAACAGGATAGCCAGCCAATGACGTGGAACCAATTAACGAGCATTCGCTCACTGGTGTTATCCAAGATTTCAATAAATAAATAACAGTTCCATTATTGTACTATTATTTGATAATGCTGAGGGCAAGTATGTCTTTTTGGGGTGAGAATCATATCGGAAAATGTTGTACTTTAATAACTTTGGCATTCATTTGATGAAATAGCACACACTTTGGCGTGTGCAGTCACTCTGCCTGTGTCTCAAGATGCAGAAAGTTTCATGATGGCATCTTGTATGGTTTTTGAGATATGGAGTGGAAAAAAATGAAAAAAACAAACACTTTTTTTCCCGTTGGTTAACAAGGGATTTTTTTGCACTCATCTACAGCCCAGACAGAATGAAATTGTTTCTTGAAATTTTCAGGGATGATGGGGTTTGTGCCACATGTGTGTGTTTGGATAGTTTGGTGAGAAAATATCTCACCATTTTTTTAATTATAATGGTTTTTGTGATAGCCGCTAGACAGGCAGGTAAATGAAAACAGTTTGAACTGTTAATTGTTAAAGATTTACTGTTCACGTTCTTAGAAATACTCTGTGCTTCTGCCATCTTATTTTTTCCTTTTAAAAATTGACTGCTAAAGAAATCATACTTGGTAAGGAATTATCAAGACCGGTATATAGGTCTCAAGTCATATGCTTAGTTCAAGGAAGGCACCTAACCTCTCTGTATCTGAATGTTTATCTATCACTCTGTACTTGTTAACTGACGTGGAACCAATTAGCGAGCATTCGCTTGCTGGTGTTATCCAAGATTTCAATAAATAAATAGATAGTTCCATTATTGTACTATTATTTGATAATTTTGAGGGCAAGTATGTCTTTTTGGGGCGAGAATCATATCGCCTGTCACTCGCTTAGTTAAGTATTAATCAATCAGAAAATAACCATTCGAAGTTCTTTATAGTTCAAACTTTACTGTTCGATTTGCAAAGTCTTGGAACAGTAAAGGTCCATGATAGTTCGAACTGTCATAGCTCAGTGGTGCCTAGTTGCACCCCCTACCTGTCGTTTTCCATCCCCTAATTAAAATACATATATAAATATTCCCTGGTAGTCTAGTGGTCCCCCCCCACCCCATTCTCTGATTGCCATTCCAATATTTATTTTTATGCTCCCATCTCCCTTGTAGCCCAGTGGTCCCTCCCCTGTCCCCCATTCCCCGATCGCTGTCCCTATGTTAAATAAAAATTTACCTGATAGTCCAGTGGTCCCTCCCCCCTTCCACAATGTCAGATCACCTTTCCAATAGCCCAAAATGATTTCCCTGGTAGTCCAGCCCAGTGGTCCCTTACCCTCCCCGTTCTCCGATCACCGTTTCTATGTTATATTTTTAACTCATTTGTGGTCCACTGGTCCCTTTGCCCTCCCCCATTCTCTGATCACCCTCCCTGTGCTGCTGTTATGTCCCTGGTGTCAAGTGCCCCCCCACAGTTGTCCAGTCCCTAAAATAAACTACCCTTTTTTGCTGCAAAAAAATGATCCCTCACCGATCAGCACCCCCACCTCTATCCTCCACTGAACACTCACTGCTGCACAGCCCCAGTACACCCCCACACACTCTCACTGACCTGAATAAAGCTGAGACATGGGATTGACCCCTCCACTCCCGTGCTGCATGCCCCTCATTTAATTAGCCACCCACGGACAACACTAGCAATTGGTCACTTACATGATTTAGTAGTAGAGCACAACAGAGACCAACAGACCTCCACAGAGAAATAAAATATTAGCACTGCGTGAAAGACATTTGTTGAAGGTTCATACCTCACTGTGGCATGCCAATACTAAGCATATGGATTTATAGTGCAACGGTTAGAATATTTACAGTGACATTGCAAAATTGTGGAATTGGAGTAAATTGATATAAGCTTATTAAAAGTCAGAGTAGGGAGGGATAGGGAAAAAACTGAAAGATCATTGCATGTGTCTCAAAGCCACCAAATGTAGAAAACCTTAAAGTGTGTGTGTGTGTGTTTTTTTTGGGGGGGGGACTGTGGTGCCCTTGGGTTACAGTAGAGGCACCATGGACTTGGGGTTCTAGAGGGTGAGTGAGGATGATCCCTCCAGAAATCCATCTTGACATGTTGCGATTCTGATGGCTCACCACTTGACTGTGTGGGACAGATGCTCCTCTCTCACTCTACCCAAAGGTTTTTGCTGAAAATCTATGAGCTTTAAACAAATATGTAAGCAGTTTTTGCTGATACTGAAGTGGCAATCAGGGCAACAAGGGAAGCATTTCCATAAAGGTGGATGCTGCTAAAGAGGGCCTGCTATTAAAGTGGCACAAAGTGAGTGACAGGAGCCAGAAGCTGAGTTGGAAAACAGCTATGTTTTTCCCTTTATTATCCCGTAATTGGGCTATATGTCTCTCGGCTTGTTCTTTTTTTAGACAGAATGCTAGACATTTCCCAGCTTCTCCCCCCACCCAATATTTATGTTTTAGTCTTAATATTTGAAGTTCCACTTTTCTAGAAGCTAGCATATTCAGTTTCATTTGTAGGGCCAGGAGGTCATGCAGCAGGTCTGGGTTTTGGAGATTAGTGGGATCCTTCTTATACAGGCCTTCTTTCTCTCCCAATGCCCTTTCCAGCTCACTAGTTTCATTTTCTCTCTGCTTCCTATGGTAGGCAGCATAGCTGATGATATGACCTCTGTTCGTGACTTTAAAAGACTCCCAAATGGCTGCTGCAGATGCAGACCCTCGTGTATTGTCAGAGAAAAAGGTTTTTGCCTCCACCTTAAGCCACTCCTTTAAGTCAGCCTCCTGCAACAATAATGGATCTAGCCTCCAGCTAACTGACTTGGTGGTAGGGACAAAAGGACCCATTGCTAACATCAATGGGGTGTGATCTGAGATATATAGGGGGGCTATTGTGACATCCAGTACCTTTCTTATAATGTTTGGGGAAGTAAACCAGTAGCTGATCCTACTTGCAACTTGTTTAGCTTCAGAGAAATATGTATAGTCCCTCTCAACTGGGTGAGCTACCCTCCATATGTCTTGCAGTTTATGCAGAGACAGCATATCCTTTAAAGCCCTAATGGATTGGGGGTGAGCATCTGGCTTGGAGTTAGATCTATCCAGGAGGGAATCCATTGTCAGATTAAAATCCCCCCCAGAAGAATGTCCACTTCCTCTGCTGCCATCTCCAATAGGTCTTGTGAGAGTCTGTGAAAGAAATCAGGTATCCTCACTTGGGGCGTAAATGTTAACTAGTAATACATCTCCTGTGGGGGTACTTATTTACTGTTATTGGCCATGCTGTGGACCTCCCAGCCCACCCATTCCTGCCTTAGTTTTTGAGCTTCCATATGATTTAGCTTTATTTCCTGTAAGAAGGCTATCTGGGATCTCAGGGATTTAAGTCTGGCAAGTACTTTCTTATGTTTAATGGGCTAGTTCAGGCCCCTCACATTCCAGGAAGTAGCCGTCACCATATCTTCACCTGCCATGACTTATGTCAATCAGTAATGCCCGAGGCGCCCGCCTAAGTAGAAGGACACCGAATAATCTGCATACAGAAAGCTTGTCCTTAGAATCATCCCCTAATCCCTTAGCCTGTCTGTCCCTTTTAAATCTGCAAACCCCACATAAACTATGGATCAGTCCACATATTGACACTCTAGTCTCTATAATGAATTTTGTTTTTACCTCTCCATACCATTCTCCTTGTACCACACTTTAGCCTAAGAGGCTCTCCCTATATGACCTGACCACTGCAGGTAAATGTGGTCCATGATCAAGAGAACCCCTCCTGAGCTTGGGGCCTGGTAATTTACCAGGATCCGCCAATTTGTCTATCAACAGATAGTGTAGCCAACTCTGCTACATGACCCAAAGTAGGGCCCTGTGAACCCCCACTAATATAACATTAAAAGAAACATCAGGTTTGAAAGCAGCAATCATTAAACCTTTAAACTGAGAAACTGATAACATGATAAAGCAGTTAAAACACTTCGGAGCAGAGATAATCTCCCCCCTTTATAACCACGGGGTGGGATGCGCCCTCTCCTGTAGCATGAACCTTGAAAGTGCTGTAAAAAACTTTGCCCTATCTCTCTCCTGCTCAGCCACTTATAGTAACCAGGAAGCAGCCCTCCGGGCAAAAGTTATACAGGACAACAAAAACAAAAAAACAAAAAAAAATGCCTCCTGACCATTTTAAACCTAGCATGGTACAAATCAGTGGCATGCTCAAAGTTCTTGAAATAGTTTTAACTGTTGACTTGTGTCACCTAGGTCAGGAAAAGGGAAACCCCGGTCTTGCTTGCGCCACCGCATGGTGAGACCAAGCGGGAGCTATCGAGCTTAAAACAGGCTAGCACAGGCATGCCACCACCTCAAGGTGGGTGGGGTGATGTCTCACCATTACAGCAACTGGTAAGGGAAGCAAGATTTTAAATATTACCAAACCTTAACTAGTAATAACCACATACCATGGTTTAACAAAACACCATGGCTAGCTTTAAGCCATCTGGCAGAGGAAGCCTGCCAGGCCCCAGATAGTGCCTCCAAGCCATAACCAGCCATATCATAACATTCCCTGGTCAGGTGCCTTACTATCAGGGAAACCCGGACCATGTAAGATTGTAGGTGAGAGGGAGAGAAGGGGAGAATAACTCAGCACCTCCACAGCCATTCGAAGCCCTACAATCTGGGCAGAAATAAAAAATAGTAAGGACCCCTCAGTCATCTTGGCAGTTGTTGTTTGGCCAACAGCTCCCCATCACATTCGGCCCAGTCTTTACAATACGGGGCCCAGTCCGTGAGCAGACTGTGGTCTGTAAGATCTTCTGGTGTCAGGCAGTCTGAGTTCCTTGCTAAATCCAGGGCTTGCGGCACAAGGTCCCCCAAAGGTTCGTATCTATTGGACACCTTAACTGGCATGGCAGCCGGGGAGATTGTGCTATCGTCTGACAGGATTTGTAATTTCTGGTGGCTCCTTGATATGTTCTTCTTGGCCATAGATTTTTTTACTTGGGGTATCTCTTGCAGGCTTCCTCGAGTGACCCTGCTGAACTCTCTGCCAGGCCCCCTCTGGTTCTGTGTCTTTTGGTGCCGTACTAGTTGCTAAATCCATGGATATCTGGGAGTTCTCCCTGTTCAGTCTATTAGTACTGCTTGAGGATTGTGGGGGTTTGTTCATGCCCCTGCCTGATATTTGTATGTTTTGCAGAAAGTGTTCCACTTCTCCAGGGTTGCTAAACATGTGAAAGACACCATTATACTGAACTCTTAGCTGCGCGGGATATCTGAGCGAGGTGGGAATACCTAATTTGTAAAGTTGCTGTTTCACCTCTATGTATGCTATTCTCCACCTTGCACGCTCCTGAGAGTAATCTTGGTAAAGCTGGATGGAGCATCCCTGCCAGGTCAGTGTTTTTAGATCTCTGGCCAGGCGGAGGTAGCGCTCCTTCACTGGATAATATAGAAATTTGCACAAAATGGGGCAAGGACGCTCCCCTGGTTTAGGTTTGGGAGCAAGCGAGCAGTGAGCTTGCTCAATCTCTGGCGGGGCCTCGAGCTCCAGCCCTAGCATCGCTGGCAGCGCATCCTCCAGAAAAGATATCATGTCCCTGCCCTCCAAACCTTCTGGAATTCCCACAATTCTGATGTTCTGTCTCCAGGCTCTATTTTCCATGTCATCCACTTTAGAAAGTAAATACTAAATCTGACCATGATGTTCCCTCAGGTACCCATCATGTTGGGAGATTTGCTCAGCTTGCTGCTTTATGTCCTTTTCGGAGCCCTCCACCCGAAGAACTAACAGCTGCAGTTCCTCATTTACTTGTGTAGATAACTGCTTTAGTTCTGTAGTATCTTGCAAAACTTTGCTTAACATCGCCGTCATATTTGCAATGTCTTTGGCCATGCTTTTAGAGGTGCTGGAGGTGGCCATTGTCCTTGCTGTTGTCTTCTGATTGCTGCCTGTTCACCGTGCGTCAGGGTGGAGAATCTGAAATTCAGGTGGCGCTAAAATCAAGGCCTGTAGTGAGCAGGAGACACAGATGGGCCCAGGCAGTTAGACACGGTGTTGACTTGCAATTCTGCCAACGATTTCAACAAAAAATGGCTTATTTAAAAGTTCTGGTATTCCGACTTTGAAAGCTTACTTTTTGGAGCGCTGAACTACCGACTGGATGTTGCAGATGGGCTGATAGGGGTTCACAGGGTGTCTCCTGCAAGAATTAGTGTGTCACCATGTTGGCTGCCAGGTTCCGCCCCCCCATTTCCTATTCAATGTGAAGTGTCCAGAACTGGACACAGTATTCCAGGTGAGGCCTCACCAAGGATCTGTAAAATGGGATTATCACTTCCCACTTTCTGCTTGTGATCCCTCTTCCGATGCAACTAAGGATGTTACTGGCTTTCTGTGCTGCCTTCTCACATTCTCTCCCTACTTTTAGGTCATTGGACACCATGACCCCTAGGTTCCATTCTAGGTTCATGATGGCTAATTGTTTGCCCCCTAGATAGTGATTTTTATTCCTGGATTTCTTTTTCCTAGGTGCATGACCTTACACTTCTTGGCACTGAACTTCAACTGCCAAGTTCTGGACCATTCTTCCAGTTTTGTTAGGTCCAATTCCATCGCTATGGCCCCTTCCTGTGTATCCACACTGTTACAGAGCTTGGTATCATCTGCAAACAGGCATATTTTCCCCTATAATCCATCTGTGATATTGATGATGATTATGTTAAAGAGGACTGGTCCAAGCACCGAACCCTGTGGAACCCTGCTGGTTACCATCACCTCTCTCAACAGGGTGCCATTCACTATAACATTCTGGGTCCTTCACTAAAGCCAGTTTCTCACCCAATTAACAATTTTCTCTCCTACACCTGTATTTCCCATTTTGTTAATAAGCCTCCTGTGGGAGTCAGAATCAAAGGCCTTACTAAAGTCTAGATATATAACATCTGCTACCTGACTTGGTCTACTACTTTTGTTACCCAATCAAATAATTCTATCATGTTTGTCTGGCATGACCTACCAGTTGTGAAGCCATGCTGCTTAGGGTCTAGCCTCCCAGAGGTTTTCAGGTATGCCCCTATCCATTCCTTTAGTAATGATTCCATCATTTTTCCCATAGTTGTGGTGAGGCTCACAGGGGGCTAGTTCCCTGACTCTTCCTTGCTTCCACTCTTATGTATGTGTACCACAGTGGCCTTTTTTCCAGTCCTCTGGTACCTGTCTGCTCTCCAGTGATTTATTAAAACATTTAGCCAGTGGAGCAATGAGTTCCTCCTTAAGCTCTTTCAATACCCAAGGATGAATTCATTTTAGTCCCATAGCCATGTCTGTCTTCAATTAATTAATTTTTCTAGGACCCTCTTTTTTGTAAAGTGGCTTATGTCTGCTTCCTGGATGCAGAGACCCATAGTTAGTGCTGGACCATTACCATTCTGTTCTCTTGTAAAAACGGAGCAGAAGTATTTGTTTAATACTTCTGTTTTCTGTACTGTGCATCCTCCTCCACCTGCTGTACTTCCTTGTTTCTTAGTCTGACTAATCCCCCGGGTCTTTCTCTTTTCCTGGATATACCTATAGAAGGTTTTATCACCCCTTTTAATTTCTGTCTCATTTTTTTCTTCAGTCTATGCTTTGGCTACCCTGATTGCTTTCCTGGCCTTTTTGAGTTTTGTCCTGTATTCTTCCCTATCCAAGTCTTTCTTTGTCACTTTATACTGTCTGAAGGCATTTTTCTTTTCTTTTCAATGCCACCTCTTTCATAAACTAGAGATGCTTTCTCCTTCTTTTGGTTTTACTGATTACCTTTGAGTATTTTGCTGTGACAGTGTTTAATGACATTTTCAATGCTGTACATCTCTCCTCAATGACTCCATCTTTTATGTTTTCATACAGTCTTGAAAAGCCAGACTTCATCTTGTTGAAGTTTGTATTTTTGAAGTTGAGGATTTTTAGTCTGTTGTGGCTGGTGACTCCTTGTCTGTTGACTGAGAACCATACTGATCTGTGATTGCTGAAGCCCAAACTGATTCCTACTTTAATGTCAGATATCCTTGTGTTGTTAGCAGGTCTAGGGTCACATCTTCCCTTGTTGGTGAATATACTAGCTGTGTTAGTCCCACCTCTTGTAGAGCAATGAGGAATTCCTCACTCTTTTCTGATGAGGCTATGTAGGAGACCCAGTTCACATCAGGCAAATTGAAGACTCCTACAAGCAGTAGCTCACCTTTGTTAGCCATCATAAGGATTGTTTCAAGAAGCTCCTTATCTCTTTCTATTTCTTGTAATTGGGGGTCTTTAAACTATTCCTACCCTTAATGGGGTTCTATCCCCTGTGCTGAGGCTTACCAATAGAGACTCAGTACTGTTGCTAGTCTGCTGGATTTCAGTGGCATTTATTTCATTATTGACATAGATTGCCATACCTCTGCCCTTTTTACCTTCTTGGTCCCACCTAAACAGAACGTAGCCTGGGATTGCAATAACCCAGGTGTGATTCTCTTTGAACCACATCTCTGATACTACCACCCAGTCTAGTTGAGCCTTGGTCATTACAGTGGTGAGGTCCAGTATTTCATATGACTCTTCATGAATGACACAAAACTCTGCAAAGAGTAGACACACCTGGGGAGGTGGAGAGAATGAGGGATGATCTAAAAAAAACTGGAAGAAGGGTCAAAGATCTGGCAGCTAGGTTGCAACACAAAAAGGTGCAAAATATTCCACTTGGGGCATAGACATCTGGGGGCTATGTAGCAACTGGGAAGAGAAGTATTAGCAATCATAAAGCAGGAAAAGGACCTGGGGGGGGTAATCATTTCTGATGACCTGAAGGTAGCTAAACAGGGTGATAAGGCAGTGAGGAAGGTTAGTGGGATGCTGGGATGCATAGACAGGGGAATCACCAGCAGAAAGAGGCAGATAATAATTAATCTGTATAGATCTGTATAGATCAGACCATATCTCAAGTATTGTGTCCAGTTCTGGATGCCCTCTCTCCGAAAAGACATAGATAGGGTAGAGGCAGTACAAAGGAGGACAACCAAAATGGTGCAGGGCCTGCATCAAAAGTCCTACAAAAAAGGTTTAAGGAACTGAATATGTACTCCCTAGAGGAAAGGAGGGAAAGGGTGATATGATAGAAACGTTCTAATACCTAACAGGTATAGTAAAAACAAGATTCAGGAAGGTAGCATTTTCCAAATGAAAAAAATGCTTGAGGACAAGGGGTCACACTATGAAGATGGAAAGAGGGAGGCTCAGAAGAAATGTGAAAAAATATTTATTCACAAAAAGGGTGGTGGACACATGGCACAGCCTCCCAGGGGAGGTGGTGGTGGCTAAAATGGTTATATGATTCAAGAAAGCATGGGATAGACACAAAGGGATCATAGCAGTAAGGCGGTGGGGGGGGGTGAAGACCCAAGACCAAGTAGGGTCTATCGTAACAAGGTAGGCAGAGAAAATAGGGAAGACTAGGTGGGTCAGTAGGCCTTTACCTGCCAACAACTTCTATGTTTCTGTGTTTCTATGATATACATTATTACCACTATATTAATACTGATGTTATATTCATTAATTTCGCAATAATCCAGAACTTCCATTTCTACCCCTTCTGACCTTGCATTTAAATATTCACTTCCCAATAATTTTGTATTGCATTTTTTTTCTAGCTTTGTAATTGCATAGGTAAACATTAAACGTTCCTACAGTACTGCATGCATAACATGTTTTAAGCCAACCTCCTATAAAAGATGCTGTAAAAAAATATTGATGTATTGACTTGCATTATAAAGCAATATATATGTCGTACACATTTTCATAGCTTTATATTTAATTTTTTTTCTTTATTTTGTTTAAATGTTTCTTTAATCAGCAGTGCTGCTGACTCCCTGTAACCTTCAAATAATTCATATATTTCTGTTTAACATAGCAACTGTAATAAACATTTTTCCTATAACCAATGCCAGTTTTATTTGGTATGTCCTTGTGCCCCATTATGAGAAGTTTAACAATTGCATAATGAATCTTTGTGGTTAATTGCACAAACACTATTCACACACCTATTTGCATGTAAGTTTGGAATGCCTGCATTGAAAACTGATTCTTGAACTGGAATAATCTGTACATTTATACAAGGTCTATAAGTCTAAGTGGTAATTAAAGAGGAGACAAGTAAGTAGGAAATGCATTAGGTTATATTCCAGTAGGGGATGGAATAAATGCACCAGTATAACTAATAGTTGATATAGATAACCAAGTTACAATGGGCATGAGACGAAAAGAAATAAAATGGTAAATTTATGCCAGTGTGTTGCAACAGCATCATGTAGAAGAGCATATTTAACAGTGACCAAAGGACTGTTGTTCATCGGGCTAGGGAAGAGCAGGAGAATAAGGGAGGTGATAATTTCAATCTCCTACTCGAGACCGACTCATTCTGAAGAATCCTGTGTGGTTGAGCAACAAGAAGACATGGTTGAGAGTTAGACTAAATGACCACCTGTGCCCTCTGCAGCCATTGTTTGGCACTCGGACACATTTGATGAAATCTGGAGTATCTATCTCTATGCTCTTAGCACTACACTATATTGCCAGTTAAGGTTGCACTCATAGCTGCATGAGGAAATCACTCCCTATGACCTTTGCAGATATTATTTGATACTGCAACAAGCTTTGAGAAAACTGGGGTTGGGGATGTGGGATGAGAGACAAGGGTAAATTTAATGTCTTGCCCCAGTCCAGCTCCAGAGTAGTAGAGCATGATGGTATGAGGGCTAACAAAATGTCACAACTGTCTTACAGTTGCCTCCATTTTGCTGGAGGAGTTTTATACTGGAGATGTAGAGTACAAAATCCCTGCATGCTAAATGTGTTATGGGTCTGGGAAGCAACCCACATACCTTGGGTGAGACGTCATCCTTTTTACTGTTTAAGCTTATTTGAGAAATCCCTCTCATCCAACTATTTTAAAATGTTCTGGTTATGCAGAATGGAAGAGAGACAGGATACACAGAGAAACACAGAAACATAGAATTTTACGTCAGATAAGGACCGCTTGGCCCACCCAGTCTGCCCATTTCCCTACCTAATGGATAAGCTGCAGATCCTAGTTAACCAGCAGCCTACTTCTTTCTACCCCCAACCCCTAAAATTGCCTTATGACTGTCCCATGCATGCTTGAATTCAACCACTGTTTTTGACTCCACAACCTCCTCCGGAAGGCCGTTCCATGCATCCACAACCCTCTCTGTGAAAAAATACTTCCTTACATTACCTCTGAGCCGCCCCCCCCCCATCTTCAAATTGTGGGAGACTGAATCAGTGTTATCCTTCCAGAAACTATTTGATGTCTTCCAGCAGTGATCAGTCCAGTATTTTAAATATTCATTTCAGTTTATTGTATTCAGTTTTCACCATTTCAAAAATCCTTCATCTTAAAATGTTAATTTAAAATAAAGGCAGTAAATACCAGTTATGCGTTCTGAAGTATATAAGAATCAGACATACATTCCATTTCAATTATCTTATATTCACAAATTTTTCACCACTATTCTGTCTTTGCACTTGCACGATTTCCCTTTCTCTTTAATTCCACTTTACAAGAAAGGTAGACTCGTCTTTCATAAATGTAATCATTAAGGACCAACAAAAGTATGGCAATTATATCTTTCTACAGTGGGCCTATTACACCCAAAGGCAGATTCATAAGATCCTTGCAAAAGTAGATGACTTCTGCTTGAGTTGCCATGCAGGACAGGCAAAATTCAAGCACATGGCATGGAACTCTATCCACCATTTTTCATATTGTGCGGGTTCATAATACTTTATCACTGTGGATAGGTACAGGGTTTCTTTTTTTCTTTTTTTTATTTACTATACTTTTTGCCCCTGGGACACACACCCATCTGTCTGCTCCTGACCCAGTCCTGCTTCCCCAGTGACTGCCATCTGCCACAGGTATCCCCTGTCTTACCCCCAGGATGGGGCCACAGCCTCACGACCCACCCGTCTATGATGGGTAAGGTGTCGGTTCCTACTGACATTTCCTCCCTGGCTTCCTCCCCAGAGCAGGGTTTGGGGCTAGTAGTGAGGGTTGTGAAACCAGTTTTAATCTGCAGCAGCATGGCAAAGAGAGATGAGGACCTGGAAGCAGGGTGACATCATCCAGAGTGTCCTGAATCAATTTTCTTGTTTTTCCGGGAGGCGGGAACTTGCAATGACATCCGGTGTCCACCCCACCTCCTGAAGCATACTGACACTGGTTGCTGAGGTGCTCCTGGTCTCCGCCAGGGGTCCCTAATGCACTAAACATGCTCTGAGCCCTCCCCCCCAGAGAAAGAGAGCAGTCTATGGGACACTCCATCCTTCTCTCCCCAGCCAGCTCTCTTATGACCCAGGTTCGTTCCCGAACCTGGGTCACCAGCATTGCAAGTGGAAATCCAAACACTGTACTGATGGGCCAGCTAGTATAGGGTTTTATAACAGGGTAAAAATAACAGCAGAAAACATAAGTCCATAGTAAGCTGTCACCCTGCAATGGTGGTAATGGTGCATGAATTTACATTGAGCCATGTATCAATTTACTTTACTTTAAAATACGTTACTAGATTCACTTGAAATGGCTTCCACTACTAGTACATTTCAAACTACTCCACTACCCATTGTGTGAAAAATTATTTCCTTCTTGTGATCTTGAAATGATGAGTACAGAGCCATTTATTATGCCCCTTAATTCCTATATTATTAAAATGTGTGTTATATGTTAAACTAAATTCTGCTATCAATTCTTTACTTTTTAGTATGTTGAACAGTAAAATGCCCCCATCCACTTATGTTACAGGCTGTGCAAACCCACATGATCTAACTTGTTCCAGGGTCATACTTGAAAATAATCATTTCATGGCTAGTGCACCTACCCAGTTAACAAAAACTAAATAAATAATCAAGTCCTTCCCAAATCTTTTACAATGTTGTGCTTTTTCTTTGAATCGTTTTCAAACTGTTTTTGGCCACTTCTCCCAATCCTCCCCAAAACTGTGAATAGTAGTCCACCGAGGCCTCACATACAGTATATATGATAGCGTGCACTATCACTTCCTAGGATTTATTTACAAAATCCTTCCGATTTGATTCAGTAAGCCATATGCTTTTTGAATACTGTGGTATATTGGTGTTTTGAAAGTTATTAAATGCTGTTATGCCCATATCTTTTTCTTCTGATGAATCCTTAAAAATCAGTACTACTGAAAGTGTATTTAAACCACATATTTCTAGTGCCAAAATGGAGTATTTGCATTTATATGTGTTAATTGACATATCCATTCTTCAACCCATTTTCCAAAAGCCCATAAATCCATTTGAAGTTCAGTGTAATCAATTACCATATTAACTCTACATTCTATTTTAGTATTGTTTGCAAACTTTATGCACTAACTCACTATCCCTCACCCAAATCATCTATATACTGTATAGTAAAAGAGCATAGGTCCAATTGCAGATCGCTGAGGCACACTGCTTGATACAGAGCATTTGTTTGATGTGAAACCCTTCAGTCTGACCCTCTGCATATGATCAGATAGCCATGCTTGTGCCATTTAATCACAGTAAGTCTTAAACCAATAGCCAACAATTTTCTAAATAATTTGCCATGAGACATAATCAAACACCTTACAGAGGTCCAAGTAGTACCACATCTACAGAACCACCCCATCTAATATCTTACTAACAGGTAGAGAACACATAACCTCACAAAGTACTGTAGGGTACAGGTCAGCACCACTTAGATGTCTCTAGAAGGTTAAAAGCAAGGTTAGGTTTCTTCTACAGAAATAGGCCCTTTTCCCCTTGAAACTCTAAACAAGCTTGTACAGGCCACTTTTCTCCCCCTACTCGACTATGGTGATTTAATCTATTCCTCCACCACTCTTGCAAATCTAAATAAACTGGACATCCTTTATCACCGTGCGTTACGGTTCATTACCAACTCCCCTTACCGTTCACACCACTGTGACTTATATGCAGCTGTTGGCTGGACATCCCTTACTATTAGACGCCTGCTCCATGCTGGGCTATGGACTCTTAAACTGCTCCTGCAGAAATTGCCAAGCTATCTCTCTTCCCTTATTAGTATCTCACATAGTGCATACTCGTTAAGAAAATCTGACTTTATTATGCTTGACATACCAAGGAGCGGACTTCCTTTGGTAAACGTGTGTATTGCATATGCCCTCCCTCCAATTGGAACCAATTACAAACCGTACTGAAACTAACTAGCACAGTTTCAATAAACTTCTACAAATCGCTAAGTTCAGCCAAAATAAAAGACACCTGTAACTGTCATTAAGTCTCTTCCTTCCCCATGTGTGCCATATTTATCCACTGGTAAGGTATAATTGATTTGTCATAGTAACTGCTTTACCTTCCCCTTCTACTCCTGGCTTTATCTTTGCTTACACTCCACTGCTACTCTATCAAATCACTCCTCCCCATATCAGTTGTAGGCTGTTGTTTGTTCTAGCTGCCAAAATACTGTATATGTATTGCACACACCAGTCATCATGTTTCATTTATCAGTATGCAACCTGTAAGTCGCTTCCCTGTCTCATATCAATGTTTACCACCTGCGGTCACCTATGTGGTACCCTTGTATGTATATCCAGCCTGTATCATGTAACGTGCATTTCATGTATATACTGTTATTACCTATCTGTGTTTGTACTTTAAGTGTTTATGTCACAGGACCTCCTTGTGAATGAGCTTGCTCAATGGAGTTTTCCTGCAATAAACTTGAACTTGAACTTGAACTCAGAAAAAAGGACCCATAGGTCTCAAAACTTTGCTATAGCTTTATTTGTGTGTATCACAGGATAAAAAAAAACTGATAGACAGCAGTATTCAGGCATGTTTTGTAGACTACTTTGTATCAAAACACAACTTTGTGCTACATTTCTAGCCAGACATTAGCACAACGTAACACTTTAGCCTGATACAGAGTTGGAATTCATAGCAAAAACAAAGCCGAAAATAGCATCCAAACAATTCATATTCGGTTACCAAAATGTTTGAAAATAGCCGGACACTCTGTGAGATGATGTTTGTTGATACATAAATACATATAGAATTAGTTGTTTCATGAATGGCATGCTCAATGGGCATGTGTGCCCCCAGTTTGTTATTGTCAAACTTTTTGGTGACCAAATATGAATTGGTTTATGATATTTTAAGCTTTGTTTTGGCTCCAAATTCTGGCTCTGTATTGGGCTAAATTGTTACATTGGGCTAAAGTGTAGTTGGAAATATAGCACAGAGCTGTGTTTGAATACAATGTGGTCTACAACATATGCCCGAATACTGTTGCCTATCAGCTTATGGATGTTGGTGAGTGTTTTTTAATCCTGTGATACACAGAAATAAAGCTATTGCACTGTTTTGGGACCTGTGGGTCCTTTATTCTGAGTGGTTCTGACCTGTACCCTACTTTGAAGGGTTATGTGTTCTCTACATGATTTATACCTCTAAGGTATGTGCACATAATGATTTAAGATGTGTGAGCCCCAAGGTTGTGATTGTTGCTACTATCTTACTAACAGGCACATAAAAGCTCAGCAGGTTAGTCATGCGGATCGTCCTTGGAAAGTCATGTTGTATAACATCCATTAGACCCAACTTTGCAAATCCATTTTAATAATCTCCCCTACTAATGCTTGATGATTTTACAAATTACAGAACATGGGCTAATGTGGCTTGCAGTTGTTTGGCTGGTTTGTATTACACTTTTTGTACAGGGAAATAATCTCCACAGCTCTCCGATCCTCCAGGACGTTGCCACTCTTTTATGAATGTGTACATATAAAGGCTATTACTTCCTCAATCTCTAATACTGTATCATTTTGCATAGAAACTTACTTAAAAGACAGTATGGCCTTGTAAATTTGGTTATATTTAGATTTTTCAGCATACTCTCCACCTCTGATTTAGATATTACTACTGATAATACAGAAAACTAGTTTATCCACCATGTCAGAAGATGGAACCCAAAAAGTCACAGGGCCAAGAAAAGGGAAAAGGAGGGTGGGCACACAAGCTTGAAAGTAATATGCACAAATGCCCGCAGTCTGGGGAAAAAAATCCCAGACCTAATGGCATTAATGGAAGATGCAAACCTGTAACTACTACCGAAACATGGTACACAGAGAACCATGACTGGGATATAGCCATACCAGAATACACACTTATTAGGAAGGATAGGGAAGAGAAAATGGGAGGGGGGGTATCTATGTATGTGAAGAAGTTAATTGAAGCAGCAGAGGCTCAAGGGTTACAAGAAGGAGCAGAGACACTGTGGGTGACCCTGGAGGCGGGAAAAATGACAACCATTCACACTGGAGTGATGTACAGGCCTCTAGCACAGGGAGAGGAATCAGATGAAGCACTTGTGGAAACCATTCACAAAATTGCAGGTAGAGGGGGGAATTGCTATGAATGGGTGACTTCAACATGCCTGAGGTAGACTGAAGCACTCAGACTGCGAGTACAAGGGGTAGGGAGTTCATGACTGCCCTGAATGGGGCAAACATAGGACAACTTATAGTAGAACCAACCCACAAGGAGGCTATACTGGATTTGGTCCTGAACAATGGGGACAGGATCACAGATGTGGAGGTGGGCAGTCCCCTTTGTACAAGCGACCACAGGGCAGTATGGTTTAAGGTAACCACAGTGGAGGAGGCAAGCCATACAAGGATAACATTCCTAGATTTTAGGAAGGTTAACTTTAAGGAGATGGGTAATATTCTCAAAAGAGCCATAGCAGTGGAAGGTACGGGGGGGGGGTGGAAAAACAGTGGTCTAGACTCAAGAGAGTCATAACAGAAGTAACTGGTCACTGTGTCAAAATGCATAGCAAGAGTGAAAAAAAAGAAAATGCCATTATGGTTCTTAAAGGATACCTAAACAACATTTGGCAACAAACTATTCAAAAATCTGACCTCAAACAGGACTAAAGGAAAGGCTGCTGAATTCATTAATGCTAAAACTACATGTATATAAGTTACTTAAATGTGGTTCCAAAGTATTTGAAAAATGTAAAATCAGCCTTCCAATTTCAAAAAAACTGCCTTACCTGCTTCTTAAAATGGCCGGCAAATGTGTAAAGTGATGACATCATCGGAGTCAAAGTCAAAGAGCTATATGGCTCTCTATAGTGCTAATTAGTTCTTTTTTCCCTTTGTATAGAATTGTTTCACCAAAATGGTCAAAACCATGTGCATTATTTAGATCAAAATGCATGTGAGGCTATGGTTCTGTTCATATTGTTTACTTTAACATGCTGAAACTGTGTTTTAATCCAACCGACTTTCCCTTTGGCAAACCACTGTGCAGTACACATCTTGAATAACCTGGTGGTCTAATTGTTATGGTGGATCCAGGATGTTACAATTGGGGGAGGTGTTGGGAGTGTGTGCATACTTGATATGCACTTTTAACATTTTTATGAAACTTTTATATTTTCTGCTATTATGCTCTTCTAGCATGTTTTGACTGAAACTACAAATGTAATCCATATTTTGAATGTAAACATTTGTACAGGCAATAGATCAGAGTGCTTCAACAAAGTGAAAGAGCAGCAGCAACAAGCAGTACTTTACAATGGGAGTTACAGCTGCACCCTTCACCACCCATAGATCTACCACTTGTTTGTAGCAAAGTTCTTCTGTAGTCCAATGTCAGAGTTCATACTTTCTTGGAAATCAAAAATATGCTTGTCTCGTCTTCTCTTCTTTTTCCTTGGGAAATAAATAATAAGAAGAATCAATATTTATATAGTGGTTTTATACACATTGTATCCCAAAGTGCTTTACAAACAATGCTAGACTGGTAGTGAAGTGACTGAATGTGTAGTGGCAGCCAATTCACACATTAATACCCACACACATCCTTGGACAATCACATGAACTGGTTTTATGGGAAGGGGAATGTTGGCCAGAACAATAGGGTCAGGTAGTGATCATGTTGCTGGCAGCCCCACATCTTATTTCTCATAGTGATCTGCTCACATTTCTCCCCTTCTGTCTTTCCCCTTCCTTGAATATAGCAGTACCTTGCAGGAGTGTCCTTCTCAGTCCCCCTCTGGTATTCATTCTCACTACTTCTCCCCACACCAAAAACTGGTGAGCTCATCACCCTTGTGCATCATAAATGTAGGTAGTACTGTCCCCAGGTTTTTTGACATATAAACATAAACAAATATTTCCAGTAAGTCAGGCTGATAGCTTGTGCCCTGCTGCTATCAGCCTGGCTTACCAAAAGATCATGTTTATTATTAATATGTAAAAATGGCACGGACGACTGTACTAACCACATTCATGATGCAGAAGGGTAGTGATTTCACCAGTTTTTGTTGTTGGGGAGCAGAAGAGAAGAGTGAATGTCAGAGAGGGACTGAAAAGGCCATTCCAGCAGGGTACAGCTATATTCAGGTTAGGGGAAGACAGGAAGGGGGCTGTTTAGCAGATCATTGTGAGATCTGAAATGTAGGGCTGCCAGCACCATGATCACTACCAGATCAGGAAAGAGCAGCCAGCAATGACAAATACTCAGTGGCAGGGCTGCACTTAAAGTGTTACTTGAATTCAGTCTAGAGAGATCACCCTCAGGTGGGGGGGTGTTGACATTTGTTAGGACAGTATTAATGGAGCTATGTAAGAGAGGGCAGTGCAGCTTGGGGCTGTAGCAGCACATAGTGACTACAAGCTGCACTGTCACTGCTTCAGACCGAACATGCAGTGCTAACTGGATTAGTGCCACACTAAATGATTGAATATAGGGTCCGTGTTGAAAATTTAGGGTCAAAATGTCAAGAAACAACAAAGCTATGAAGAAACATTAAATCTTTCAGTTTTTTTTTCTCATAGCTTTCATAGATTATTCAAGATACATAGATACATAGATATATAGACAGTGTCGGCAGATAAGGGCCTATGGCCCACCCAGTCTGCCCATTTGAGCTTGTAAGTTCAGTTTATGTTTTCCTAGAAGTCTGTTGCCCCTTACCCCTGACCTACAGAATTCCTTTATGTCTATCCCATGCATTCTAAAATCCCGTGATTGTTTCAGCCCCCACCACTTCCTCTGGCAGGGTGTTCCACTTGTCCACCACCCATTCTGTGAAGAAATTCTTCCTCATGTTTCCTCTGAATCGTCCTACCTCCAACTTCATCCCATGCCCTCTAGTCCTGGTACATCTTTTTCGCTTAAAAATAGTGTATTCCTGCACCCTGTTCCTCCCTGTGAGATACTTGTATGTCTCAATCATACCCCCTCTCTCCCTCCTCTCCTCCAGAGAGTACATGTTCAGTTCCTTCAACCTGTCTCCATAGGACTTATGATGCAATCCATGCACCATCTTTGTTGCCCTCCTCTGAACCTTCTCTACCCTGTCTATGTCCTTATGTAGGTATGGTCTCCAGAACTGTACACTGTACTCCAGGTGGGGCCTCACTAGTGTCTTGTATAGCGGAATTATGACCTTCTTTTTCCTGCTGGTGATGCCCCTGCCTATACATCCCAGCATCCTATTTGCTTTACCTGCTGCCTTGTCACACTGTTTCCCTACCTTGAGGTCATCAGAGATGATAACCCCAAGATCCCTTTCCTGTTTGGTGCAGGCTATATCCTCACCCCCCCAACTGATATATTGTGCCAGGGTTTTTGTGCCCCATATGCATTATGTTGCACTTCTTTGCATTGAATTTTAACTGCCAAACCCCTGACCATTCTTCAGGTTTCTGCAGGTCCCTTCTCATCCTGTCTACACCCTCTGGTGTGTCTACTCTGTTACAGAGCTTTGTGTCATCAGTGATCAGTGAAATTCTGCCTTCTAGGTCCTTGCGCAATGTCACTGATGAAGATGTTGAATAGGACCGGTCCCAGCACTGATCCCTATGGTACCTCACTGGTCACTCTTCCCTCTGTGGAGTGACAGCCATTTACCACCACCCTCTGTGTCCTGTCAACCAGCCAGTTACCTACCCACCACACTACTGTCCTGCCCACACCCATATTCCCCAGTTTGTGTAGCAGTCTTCTATGTGGCACAGTGTCAAAGGCCTTGCTGAAGTCCAGATAGGCCATGTCCACTGCCCTCCCCTGATCCACCTCCCTAGTCACCCAGTCAAAAAATTCAGTGAGGTTGGTCTGACGTGACCTCCCCCTGGTGAAACCATGCTGCCTTGGGTCCTGTAGTCCATTGACAACCAGATGTTCCACCAATCTCTCCTTCAGTAGTGCTTCCATAATCTTCCACACTACCGAGGTGAGGCTGACTGGTCTGTAGTTCCCTGCTTCCTCTTTGTTTCCACTTTTGTATAGGGTACTACATCTGCTGTCCTCCAGTCTTGGGTACCTCTCCTGATTCCAGTGATTGGCTAAACAGGATAGCCAGAGGTTCAGCCACCACCTCTCTTAGTTCTTTAAGGACCCCGGGGTGCACCCCATCTGGCTCCATTGCTTTATCAACTCTTATTACTTCCAGTTCCTTCAGGACCCTTTCTCGTGTAAAGGGACTTGTGTCCATTTCTGCACCATTCTCACCCCTTGTACTCCTTCAGACCCATTACCTCCACTTCCTCAGTAAAACTGAGCAGAAATACCTGTTCAATATGTCAGCTTTACTGTTGTCATCCTCCACGCAGCCCCATCCTCCCCTTCAGTCTCACTATCCCTCCCTTTTTCTTTCTTTTTCACTTATTTACCTGTAAAGGTTTTGTCCCTCTACCCACTGATCTTGCAATGTGTTCTTCTGTCTGAGCTTTGGCTTCCCTTACTGACCTCCCTGCCTCCCTTTGCTTCTCCTGGTACTTCTCCCTATCCCCTTCTGCCTGTGTCTTTTTGTATTGCCTGAATGCAATCTTTTGGCTTTCACTTTCTTTGCTACCTCTTTGGAAACCATAATGGTCTCCTCTTCCTTTTCCTCTTGCTAACCTGCTTAATGCATAATTCTGTTGTTCTTGTAATCCCCATTTTAAATACTGCCCACTGTTCCTCAACCCCTGATTCCTGTCCCATTCCTCTTAATGCCTCTTTCAAGTATCTCCCATTTTCCCAAAGTCTGTCCCCTAAAATCCAGGATATGTGTTTTTGTGTGGTTTGGTTCTGCTCTCTGTGATTTCAAACCACAATGACTGGTGGTCACTGTTCTGCCAGGTGCTCCCCACTGTTACCCCCATCACACTGTCCCTGTTTGTGAGCACAAGGTCAAGTATTGCCTTCTGCGAGTTGGTTCCATGACCAGTTGCTTGAGAAGGCACCCTGAAGGAGTCCAGGATAAATCTGCTCCTAGTTGATGCTGCTGCTGGGATGCTCCAGTCCACATCTGGAATATTGAAGTCTCCAACCAGTACTACCTCACCCTTGTCTGCCATCCTTTGGATGGCTAGCATCAGCTCCTTATCTGTTTCTTCCTCCTGGGCTGGTGGTCTATAGACCACACCTCTACGGATGGCTGTCCCCATTTTCCTTTCCAGCTTAACCCACAGTATCTCTCTCCCATTTTGTTCCTCCTTGATCTCTGTGGCCCTTATGTCATTTTTCACATACAGTACCTCCTCCTCCCTTCCTGCCTGCTCTGTCTCTTCTGAATATGTTGTAGCCAGGTATGGCCATTCTCCCGTCGTGGTTATCATTACACCAGGTTTCAGTGATGGCCACATTGTCCAGGTCTGACTGCACCATGACAGCCTCCAGATCTTCCATCTTGTTGCTAAGGCTCCTGGCATTTGCACACATGGCTTTCCATGATTTGACCTCCCTAGACTGTTTCACTGTTCTACTCCAGCCCTTCCTTGGTTGTCCTTTATCCCTGGTTCTCCTTGCTGTCTGCCCTTCTGCTGAATTTTGCCCCTTTTCTGCCTATCCACCTCTTGGGCATTAATCTCCATCTTTTGCACACTGCTTTGAAGAGATAGCCACTCCTCTGGTTCACTGGTTCCACTGCTAGCTGTGGGGGGTGAGCAAGTAGGTACCCTCCTTGCTGGCCTGCCACCCCCCTTTGCTAGTTTAAATGTTTGTCAATGTAGCAGTTAAACTTATCATTGAGTGCTTGGATTCCCCTCCAGGATGGATGCAGGCCGTCAGGCTTGAACAAACCTCCATCCCTCCAGGTGGGTCCCCAGTCACCAATGAATCCAAACCCTTCCTCCACAGCACCAGTTCTTCAACCATGAGTTAAAGTTCCTGGTGCATGCACTCCTATGCTCTCCCTTGCCTCTCACAGGTAGTACCTCTGAGAAAGTGACAGAATTAGCTACTTGCTTGAGACCCCTTCCCAATTTCCTAAACTCTTCCTGAACTTCCTTTGGCTCCCCATTTGCCAGGTCATTAGGACCTAGGTGGATAATGACATCCAGCTCACCCTCCCGTCTTGCCTTCCCAGTGATCCACAGGATCTTCCTTCCATCCCTCCATGCTGTGGCACCTGGTAGGCACCTACCTCCCTGTCCTCCCTCCTGTGTTCCTAGCTGGATCCCTCTTATGATGGAGTCCCCACCAGGATTCGCTTCCTCCTCCTCTGGGGTCCACTGCTTTCCCGCTGAGGTCACCTCCTTAGGCTAACCTCCACATCCTTTCCTTCCACTTCTCTGGGTACCTCTATTTGGTTGTCCTCATTTGCCAGTGTGGCATATGAGTTTTGAGTGGAATAGGATCTGGGATGTGCCTCTGTCTTAACCACTCTAACCCTCCTGAGCCCACTGTCATCCAAGTGCTCCTCGTTCTTGGCATCCTTTGAAGCAGTTGCATTGGACTAGGTGGTCTCTGGATAGGGTGATGGTACTCCTGACCCAGTTTACTTCCGCTCTGAGTCTGGCTACCTTATCCACCAGTCCAGAGATGCATGCAGATTAGGGCAGCACCTCAGTGTCCAGAAGGTCTGCCTGAATATGGCTTCCCCACAGCCACTGCATTGCACCACTCCCCACATTATGCTGCAATTATACTGCTATTCCACTACTTGTCTGCTACTGAAGCTCTCCTAGTTCCCTTTTTGTTAATTTACTGTCCTAAAAATCCTGCTACTGATCCTCAGATAATTTTCTTTAAAAAGAAAAAAAAAACAATAAATAAATAAATGAGTCAAACCACTTGTCATGCTGAGGGTGGGCTTCTTCCCCCTTATGCCCCTCCTACTTCACACCCCTTACTATACCTTGTGTTTAGCTCCTGTCAATCAGATATAATAGGGCATTTAATTAAGAGTTGGGGAAAGGGGGCTAAAATTTTGCAACAGTTAAAGACAGCACAGAATTACACCACCACTACATTTTAAATTTTCAATAACCCAAAACAATTCTAAGTAAAGACAACAAAGAAAGTACAGTGTCACTAAAAGCCCACAATCTAAGCTTAAAAGAAAAATAGCAATTACCAGTTACTCTAAAGCACTGAATTGAATATATTTCCTTCCTTCCTTCCCTTCTGGCTTCTTCTGAGACTGAGGAAGATTTAGAAGGGTGTTAGCCAACCAGCTTGCATTGTGGAGTAGGGCACTAAAAAGTACTGGAGAAGATTTGCAGGGAACTGTCCTGTGGGGTTCTGCAGATCACAGGTAAAGGAGTATACTGACACTGGAAGTCTAATGGATTTCCTCAAGGCATTAGTATGCCTCTCCTGCTAATAATATTGTTATCCATCATAAATACAGCCCTTATGAGGGCATGAACAGCAGTTTTTATGGTGAGTCCTGAGGTTTATTGCTTGGCCCACCATGAAGACCCAATTGTTGGTTAATGAGGTGGGACAGACACACAACAGAGAACTGTACATACTGCCTTCACTGTGCAGAAGGGTGGTGATCCACTCAATGTTTACTGTGGGAGCAGAAGTCAAACATTGAAAAAGTGGACTTAAGTGTGATTTGGTGCCAGCTGATGATCTGTATCGGTGTAGGTATGCTCAACTCTCTGAGGTATACGATTACAATCTGTGGTGTGATCATTCTCTTCATGAGACCACAAGCTCATATCCAGTCCCAGGCAGTACTAAGGACATGGTATGGATGGTGGGGTGTTCAACAGAAGTCAGGCTAGGTACAGGGGGTTCACTTGGAAAAAGAATACAAGAGAAGCATTTTTTGTGGATTAACAAGAATGCATGGTCTTTGGATTTGGACCAGACTGGTACTTCGCTGTGTGACCCTGAGCAATTCACTTAACTTTTTTGTGCTGCCAGGCCACATCAATAAGCAATGTTTCATCATAGTGTGTCTCTCCTGGTTAACAAAAAAAAATTCAGGGCATCACATAACCACTAGATTATCAGGTATTTTAAGTTTTGTACTGCAGTTTGCCAAAGAGAAAGTCAGCTAGATTGCAAAACATTTTCAGCAAGTTAAAGTAAATAAAATGAACAAAATCATAGCCTAACATGTGTACTGATGTTAACACATGGTATTGATCATTCTGGTTAAACAATTCAAAACAAAGAGGGAAAGAAGAACTAGTTAGCCTATAGGAATCTATATTGGTCTCTGGCTGTGACTCTGATGATGTCATCATGACTCATCACTTAACACAGTTAGCAGACATCTTAGGGAGAAGGCAAGGCTGTTTTTTGTAAGTGAAACGCTGATGTTTACATTTTTCAGAAGCTATGAAACTGCATTTATGTTATTTACATAAATGCAGTTTTAGCATGAATGTAAACAGCAGCCTTTACTTTACCTTGCTATGAAGCCAGATTTTGGAGTTTTCATATTAAAAAAACTGCTTGTTTAGGTCTCCTTCCAACACAGTGGCTGAGAAAGTAAGGGAAAAGAAAAGAGCCTTCAGAAGATACAAGGAAACACAAAAGGATGAGGATAGAGAACAATATCTGGAGAAGCAGAGGGAATTTGGGAAATAATAAGAAGGGCTATAGCACAGACACAGGAAGATATAGCTCAGGCTATTAACAAAGGTGACAAAACCTCTTCAGATACGTTATTGAGAGGAAGAAGACCATACATGAGATTATTAGGCTGAAGATGGAAGGAGGAGAAAGGGTGTAGGCCAACCTAGAAAAAGCTGAGATACTGAACAATTGCTTTTGCTCAGTATTCACCAGGGAATGGGAGGGTGAGGGACTGAGACTTATTAAGAGGGATATTCAGGGGACAGAGGTAGACAACAGCCCATTCACAGTGGAAAGAGCCCTAGAAAAACTCTGGAAAATAAAAGCAGGTAAGGCAATGGGGCCAGATGGGATTCACCACAGAGTACTAAAGGAACTCAGGAAAGTGCTGGTGGAATCACCGGCTGCCCTTTTTAATGCATCACTAGAGATGGGGGAGGTACCTGAGGACTGGAGGAGGGCAGATGTGGTCCTTCTCCCAAGAGTGGAAGCAGAGAGGAAGTAGGCAATTACAGGCTTGTATGACTGACCTCAGTAGCGGGGAAACTAATGGAGTCCTTACTTAGGGAGAGGATTGTGAAGCTTCTAGAGGGTGGTGTGGCACAGGATCCAAGACAACATGGATTCTCAGTGGGAATGTCCTGTTAGATAAATCTTACAGATTTCTTTAATTAGATAACCAGTGTGATAGATCAAGGAGGGGCAGTGGATGTGGCCTACCTGGATTTCAGCAAGGCCTTCAACACTGTCCCACACTGGAGATTGCTAAATAAATTGTGGATCCTGGGACTCAATCCTACAGTGATAAAGTGGGTTGGAAACTGGCTAAGGGACAGGACTCAGAGGGTAGTGGTAAATGGCATGAAATCTGAGGAGAGCGAGGTGATCAGCAGGGTGCCACAGTGGTTGGTGCTGGGACCAGTCCTATTCAATGTCTTCATTAGCAGTATTGCAGATTGTCTGGAGGGAAAGATGTGTTTCTTTGCAGATGGCACCAAGATCTGCAACAGAGTGAACACACCAGAGGGGCTGAAAAAAATGAGAAAGGACCTAAGCCTATAAGATGAGTGATTGGATGTCTGACAGTTGAGTTTCAATGTTAAAAAGTGCAGCTCATGCACCTTGGCCACAGGAATCCAAGGAGGAGTACAGGATGGTTAGAAATTCTGGCCACCAAAAGTCAGGCATGAGACATGGGGTTATCATATCTGATGACCTGAAGGTGACCAAACAGTATGAAAAGGCAGCAGGGAGAGCAAACAGAATGTTGGCTTATCAGGCTGCATAGGGATGGGTATAACAAGCAGGAGGAAAGAAGTGGTGATGCCACTGTACAGATCACTGGTGAGGCCTCAGCCAGAGTACTGTGTCCAGTTCTGTAGACCACATCTCTGGAAGGACATTGGCAAAATAGAGGCAGTCCAGAGAGGGACAACGAAGATAGTACATTGACTGCACCAGAAGCCCTAAAAGGAAAGACTTAAGGACCTTAATATCTATTCACTGGAGGGAAGAAGGGAGAGGGGAGATGTGATAGACACTTTCAAGTATATTAGGAGAATAAAAAGAGTATAGGTGGAATGCATATTTCAGAGAAAACTCTGTACAAGAACAAGGCAGCTGCTCACTGCTGTCATCATAGGAGGTCACGAGAGTCCCCACAGTGCTGTTCTCCCCCAAGAATTAAGTAGCTGAAACTAAGGCAGCTGCTCACTGCCATCATCGTAGGAGATTGTGAGGGTCCCCACGGAGCTGCCCTCCCACCAGAATTAAGCAGCTGAAACTAAGGCAGGTACATTACCCACTACAGTGTTTGAAATGGTGTAACACAATTGCAGCATTGAAACGGTGTGTATGCTGTAGAACTAGTGACTGCTCAGTTGAAAAAGAGAACACTGTTGGAGAACAAAGACTGTTGTTTTGGCTCCATTTTTCAAACAATTTCAGCATACAAATGGAGATAGATTTTTTACTGTGATTTTAATCACTGAACATAGGGCTATTCAGTAAACCTGGTTGTTACTTTAATTACTTTAATGTTGCTTTCATACAGAAATTTAGCAGACCTGGATGTTACTTTAATTACTTAAATACTGCTTGGAAGTAACTTTAATTTATCTACTTTAAGTGCAGCCTGTTTAGTAAGTGTACCACTTTAACTGCAGTGTAAATGAAATGGGCAGTCTCTGTGTGATTAGAATGTGAACTGCAGCCTTATACAATACAATGAGTCTCAGTATTGTGAAACTTAGTCTGTGTAAATATTAATCTTGTGCAGCCTCAAAAGTTAATCCAGTCTCTACTTGCATTTAACCTCTTTCTCCCTTTCTCCATCTACAGCTGTTCACTGCCATCATTGTAGGAGGTTGCAAGGGTTCCCACAGAGCTGCTCTTCCCCAGAATTACAGCTGAAACTAAGGCAGGTACATTACCCACTACAGCATTTGAAACAGCGCAACTCAATTGCCAGTGTTGAAACAGTGTGTATGCGTAGAACTAGCGACCTCTAGGTTGAAACGGAAAATGCCACAGACGCTGCGCGTCAGCTGCCCCACCACCCTTGGTGAGCATTGCCTTTTATAGGACAGGCCAGCACCTGTGATTGGCTGGATGCAAAAAGCTCCTCCTTCTCCTATCACATAACGTGCATCCCAATCCGGGGGTGTCTGGACCTGGTACCACCCTGGAGAGCAGGCCTGGGAGCCTTCTTCTGGTCTCCCTCAACATCCATAGTCTCCAGAGGAATTTCACTTCCCTCCAAAGCTGGATCACACAACACTCTCTGAACATCCTAGCACTATCTGAGACCTGGCTATCCAAAAACATCCCTGATGGATTTGTCGCCCTTTGTGACTACATCATTTTCTGTGCTGACAGATTAAGCAAGCATGGAGGTGGATGCACTATCTACATTAGAAACTCACTACATGCCATCCTGGTCTCCATCCCCATCACTACGCTTGGTGGCCAAATCCTAACCATCAAACTAAGCCTGGGCAATACTGGTAAGACACTATATAGCATGGCTGTCTACATCTCTCCAGGTAACCAAAAGCTCGCCTTTGAATAATTTCTGTCCAGCGTCGTACATCTCCCTTCCAAGAACGAAATCATTATTATGGGAGATTTCAATGTCAATTGGCTATCCACTTTTTTCTCCCTCTACAAAGAATCCATTCTAGCTCATGACCTCACCCAGGTGGTCCGTACACTGACCAGAGTAGACCCCAAATATGGTACCTCCACTTTTATCGACCTCATCTTCACTAACCACCTAAACAACCTCTTCAAGGTCAAAGTGCTCCCAGACTCACTAAGTGAAAACTCTCCAGTTACCAGCTGGTGGTTAAATAAACTGTCCCCTATCACGCCAAAAGTTTCTGCCCAAAGGTGCCTCAATAAAGGATCCCTCTCCTGCCTCAAATCATACCTTGCCTCCTGTGACTGGACCCCTATCCACACTGCACTATTTGCTGATGCTGCCCTCACCTATTTTATCTTTACCTTTAACTCTGCCTGTGACATTTTGCCCCGATCACCAAGCATATTGTAAAACAATGGGACACATCCTGGATCTCCCAGGCATTGCTGGACCAAATGTGCCTCAGAGATAACCTCTGGCATAAGGCCCTGGACTCACAACTCCCCTAGGACAGACAGCTATAGAGAGAGGCCAGGAACAAATGTACATGGGCAATACGGCTAGCTAAAGCTAATTACTATAGGCAAACCCAATCTCCTACTGGGGCTCAGGCAAAAAATTCTGGAACAATATAAAAGAATTCTGCGGGAAAACTATATCCCCTGCTCCTGACCAGCTACTAATTAATGAGATCATCTCCCAGCACCCTGTAGCTATCTCCAATGCCCTCAATCTGGCCTTCTCAGACCCCAGTCACATCCTCCCCATAACATCTTTTGGCCCAATTCCAAGTTCCGCTACTTACACTCCAGCCACCATGGACCACCCCCTTTCCAGCTCTGGGTCCTCTCTTGCAGTAAAGCAAAACACTATTTAACCAATGTCCTGATGAATACTCACTATAGCAATGAGTCCTTGGACCTCAAACTCCTCCAGCTCACCCTGGATGTGACCCTGCCCCAGCTCCCCAAAATAATTAACCTGTCCTTATGTTGCAACCAATTCCCATGTCCTGAAAAGAACAATTATAACTCCTATTCTGAAGAGTGGTGGTCTCTCCTCTACTAGCAATTATCAGCCCATTTCAATCCTACCCTGCTCTCCAAGGCACTCAGAAACATTGTGTCAGACCAACTTACAGAGTACCAGGACAAACATAACCTACTCTGTCATGAACAACATGGCTTCGGAGGGACACAGTACTACCACTGACCTTGTCGAATACACATCATACAAACATGAGACACTAGAACAAGGCTCCTCTGCTGGCGCAGTCTATGTTGATTTGACAAAAGAGTCTAATACTGTCTATCACAAACTGCTACTCCACTCACTTACTGCCCTGAACATCTCCCCGGAGGCTACTACCTGGTTTGAAGACTATCTATCCAGCCATACTCAACAGGTCAAAATAGACACCACGTTCTCGTCCAGTAGACCAGTCCTTGCAGGGGTACCACAAGGGTCCATTCTTGGCCCACTACTCTTCACCCTCTTCCTAAACTTCCTCCCCCAATCATGCAATGGTAAGCTACTGCTCTATGCGGATGACTCTGTGGTTTTCTGGAAACACCCTCATCCTAACTCCCTCCAAACTGCCCTACAGGGCTTCTTTGGGGAACTTAAAGCCTGGTTCTCTGAGCATCACCTATTGCTCAACTACAACAAGATGAAGTCTATGATCTTGCACACCGTCAGATCCTCTCTATAACACCCTACTAATTATCATGTACTCACTAGGCTCCACACTTGAACAGGTCTCCTCTTTCAAGTACCTTGATATCAACCTAGACACTTCACTCACCTACCACACACATATCCAATATGTCTCCTCCTCCATTAACACCAGGCTGGGGATCCTATTCTGACATCAGCACTGCCTACCCCCCAGGCCCTCCAACTAGCCATGTCCTCCTCAGTCCTTTTCTTGGTGGATTACAGCATAATAAGTTAGGGGACTGCAGATCAAACAGCCTTATAATGCATTGACCTGTCTCTCAATAAAGCCAGTCACCTGGTCTCTGGATGTGACCATTTTACCCACACATGTGAGCTGTACAATCTAATGGACTGGCTAAACTTCAAAGGCAGACTTAAGTATCACACTTGCCTCCTTGCAAAAAAGATACTTCAGAAGCAAGCACCTCAAGACCTACACCATGTCATCCAAATAGTTCCTTACAGAAGACCCCACAGACTTTCCCCCAATACCACCCTCCTGGTCCCCCACTGTAGGACCTCCCTTGGTCAAAGATCCTTCTGGTATCGGGCCCCCCTATGGTTAAACAACCTACCACCCTTCATCTCCATGGAACCCAGTCTTGGCCAATTTAAAACTGGCCTCAAGACCTTCCTCCTTTCTTCCACAGCCTGTGATTGCACATAATAGTCCATCTTCCTACTTAACATCTCTATAGGTTGCATAGCTTAATCCCTAGGAGGCATATATCATAACTTGTTAAATTTATTCACTTAGGATACACACTGGAAAGGGGAACCATATCTGATGTATCTTGATTACTGGTAATTCCCACAATACTCATCTCTCACTGTGTATATATTTCGACTCAGGGTCTATTTAAGACCCCCTGAAACTGAAACATACCATATGTAAATATCTATGACTCGGGGTCTACTTTTAATGACCACTAAAGCTGCAACCTGCTAATTGTATATATATTCCCTGTACTGTATTACCTATGTTTATTATCCTGTTAATGTTATGTATAAGTATCTATCTGACATGGAACCTTTGCGTAGGAGTCTTTGACTGTAAGGATTGTAATTCTGATTTCTCTCTTAAATAAAAATAAATATGAGGTTGAAATGTGGAATATTCAGGGTAATGTTAGGAAGTACTTTTTTACTGAAAGGGTGGTGGAGCCATGGAACAGTTTTTCACCAGAAGTGGTGGGGGCAAAAACAATACGGGGGTTCAAGAGTGCATGGGATAGACATAAGTGTACCCTGGAGATGTGCAGAGCAGGAGAGCTGCAGATCAAATAGGATCTGGAACTGCAGAAGTGAGTACGGAAGTGGGCAGACTAGGTGAGCTGTATGATCCTTATCTGCCAACAGATTCTATGTTTCTACTTTTCTATATTAGTAGAGAAGATTGATGCAAAATAATTATTAAAGCATCTGCCCTCTTAACCCCTTTGTAGGTGACAACACTGTCAGTAATTACTGGACCAGTTTTTGCCTGAGTTATCTTTTAACTGTTTACGTTGTTAAATAATGCTTAAGTATTCTTTTTTTATTGGGCTAATTTAGATTCCAGTATTCATTTTGCTTTTCAGATACTATACTTGCATTATTTGACTAATTTTTATACCTCTCTATGGCAATACTTGATTTAATTTATTTCATTATGTTATATACATAGAGGGATACAAAGATGAAATACTGGGGTGCAATTTAAAGTAAGTGAGGGGAGCGCAAAGCTAGGGGTGGTCCAGGGAAAATGGCTCGTGGAACTTATTAACTCACACTCCCCCACAGCTGGGGACAGGAGATGCTGAGGGGGAAAGGAAATGGAGAAAGACAGGGCTGGTGGAAAGGTTTGCTAACAAACACCAGAAGCCTTGGAAATAAGATGGTGGACCTTCAGATGGAGGTGGTGGCAGATGACCTGGATCTAATTGCAGTCACAGAGACCTGGTGAACTGTCAACCACAGTAGGGAGGTGGAAATACCAGGGTATGGACTCTACAGGAGGGACAGTACAGGAAGAAGGGGGGAAGGGGTTGCCCTGTATGTAAAGGAGAGGATTCAGGTGATGGTGAGTAGGGATAGGAATGGATCAGTGAGACCCAGTTTGTCACTTTAAGCAGAATGGGGGGTGAGGTAGGATTGGTCACAGACCACCAAATCAAGGGAGGAAGTGGATAGAGAGGTCGTTAGGGAAATACAGTAAATTGCCAAGAAAGCGGAAATTGTGGTGGTGGGCGATCTGAATCTACCAGACATGGATTGAGAAACTCTGGCAGCATCCACAGAAAGGAGTAGGGAACTGTTGGAAGCCATATGGGACTTGTTCATTCCATCAGCTAGTTACAGAACCTACTATGGGAGGGGCCATACTAGATCTGGGGATGCTGTTGAGGAGGTGGAGGTAGGGGAAAATTTGGGCAACAATGACCATAGGACAGTAAGTTTTAGAATTAGAATGGGGCTGGTTAAGAGCATTTCCACTATTAAGGAACTAGACTTTAGGAAGACAGATTTTAGGAGGATGATAGAAATTGTGTGGAAAGAGCTAGAAGGAAGGAGAACTTGGATGATGTAGAGGAAATTAAAGGAGGAATTTTGAAGGCTACAGAACTACAGTATGCATTAGGTAGGTGAGTAAAAATAAGAAGGGGAGGAAACCACTTTGGTTCTTAAAAGAAGTGAGGGAAGCTGTTAAGGAGAAAAAGAGGGTGTTCAGGGCATATAAAGTCTCTCAGAAGGAGACAGATAGGGAGGTATATAAGAAAAAACCTGAAAGAAACAGGGAAAATAATCAATAGGGTGAAGGCAGATACTGAGGATAACATACCCAGGGAGGTGAAAAGGTGGGATAAGAAGTTTTTCAGATATGTGAGGGGCAGAGGGGCAGAATGGAACGGGAAGATGGGGATAATAAAGCTCAAGGGGGGCACTGGTAAAAGGAGATATAGAAAAGGCTAATGTTCTGAATGACTACTTCACGTCAGTCTTCACAGTGGAGGAGGGGGAAGGGCCGGAGTTAAAAAGCAGGGGAAGGGAGTGCAGGGAAATGGACTCAAGTCCATTCACAGAGGATAGGATATTGGAAGAACTAGGGAAACTGCGGGTAGATAAAGCAATGTGCCCGGATAGGATTTACCCGAGGGTGCTCAAGGAGCTAAAGCAAGAATTGGCAGCACCACTCATGAGGCTACTTAATCTGTCACTAGTTCAAGGGAAGGGTTCCAAGGGGCTGGAAAAGGGCTGAAGTGGTACCATTGCATAAAGGGGGAGGAAGAGAGGAATGAGGAAACTACTGCCCAGTTAGGCTTACTTCCATTGTAGGTAAGTTAATGGAGACACATATTAAGGAAAGGCTGATAAAATATGTGGAGGTGGAGGGCCTCCTGGATTTCAACCAGCATGGATTCACAGGTGGTAGGTCCTGCCAGACCAACCACACTGAATTTTTTGACAAGGTTACAAAGATCTGGAACCAGGGCGGAGCGGTAGATGTGGCCTACCTGACTTCGGAAGGCCTTTGACACTGTCCCCACAGGAGGCTGGTAGGCAAAGTGGTAGCTTGGGAGTGGAGAGCACTCTCACAAAATAGGTAGAACATTGGCTAGAGGGGAGGACACAGGGGGCTGTGGTAAATGGAGTGCTTCCAAAAGGAAAGGATGACAAGTGGGGTTCCCCAGGGGTCAGTGCTGGGACCCATACTTTTCAACATTTACATTCGGGAGATTATAGAGGGTCTACATGGGAGGGTGTGTCTGTTTGCAGATGACATGAAGATCTTTAATAGGGTTGATATGACGGGGGGGTGGAAAGTGTGAAAGAGGATCTAGCAAGAATGGAAGAGTGGTCAGAAAGGTGGCAGCTATGATTTGATGTAGGGAATGCAAATTAAGCATGTAGGGCATACAAACCCAAAGGCAAAATACTGGCTTGTGGGGGGACTGGGGTAATGGTTCAGGAAAGGGAACCTGGGAATCACTATTTCAAACAGCCTGAAAGTTCAGAGTTGGTGTGACAGGGAAGCAGGGAAAGCACTCAAAATGCTGGCATGCGTAGAGAGAGGTTTTACCAGCAGAAGGGAGGTGATCATGCCACTATACAAAACCATGGTCAGACCACATCTGGAATATGGGTACAGTTCTGGAGGCCATACTTACAAGAGGACAAGGACAGGCTGGAGTGGGTCCAGAGAAGGGCAACCAGAATGGTGAGGGGGCTGCAGGGGAAGTCATATGAGGAAAGACTGGGTGAGCTAGGCTTGTACACACTGGAGGAGAGGAGGAAGAGGTGAGATATGGTTGAAATATTCAGGTACTTGAAAGGCATAAACAAGGTGAAGGTTGACAGCATCGTCAGATTGAGAAAGAACAAATCCACTAGGGGGAATACATTCAAACTGGAGGGGGGCAGATTTAGAGGTGACATTAGGGGCAAATTCTTGACTGAGCGGGTGGTGGGGCCATGGAACAGACTGCTAGGATGGGTGGTGGGGGTTAATTCAGTGGACAAATTTAAAAAAGATTGGGATACATACATGGGTCTAGCCAACAGGGGGCAGACAGAATGGGAGGCAGAGGCCTTCCTAGAGGGAGGGAATCGAACAGGCTAGATGGGCCCTGGGGACTTTTTCTGCTAACAGATTTCTATGTTTCTATGTTATATGACTCTATTTTTTAATAATAGCTTAGCTATATCATTGTTGAACCAATGCGGATGCTTTCCTCTCTTGCTAAGCAATTTCCCCCTAGCACATATTTATCTTGAAGTTCTAATATTTTATTTTTAATTAATTTCCAGCAGTCCTCTACTGGTTCATTATTAATTTCCCTCCTCCAGATCCAATCGGTTAAATCCTTTTAAATTACTGCACATTTGTTCTGTTGTAATCAAAACTGATGGACACCCGTGCCTTTCTGAATCTTCAGTTACATTTACTGTATGTTCATTATGTCATTCATAGATGCAGATTTTGCTGTCACACCATCACATTGTTGGGACTGCTGAGCATTACTTGTGATGCCATCATCACTGATTTCATGGGAAAGCAGGTCTTAGCATTTGCTGTAGCAAGTGCAAATAAACCAATCAACCTATGCAGAAAGGCTGATTTACATCTTCCCCTGAGAAAGTGCATATACAAAGCAAAGACTCTTTTCTGCTGAAATGAATCTCCTATGCTAAGATGTGACCAGGAATGAAAGAACCATATGGGAAAAGTTCAAAACCAACAAGAACCTATGCCAGTTTCTGTAAAATAACCCATCAGAAGAACCTTGTTTAGGTTCTAATAAGGTTCGATAACTTTTAACCAATTACTGGTGCACCTGCAAATACAGACCTGGCATCACTGGTTGTTATCCTCATCTCCATGCCATTTTTAAGGACAAAAGAATGGAGACGAATTATTTTTCACAGTGCACATATTTCATGCATGCTTATGAATTGCAGCATGGTCTGATATGATAGTCCTATAGTCTCTTTTGATCACAGCTCAAATGAAATTCCTTATCATTGATGCATTACATAAATCTCATATCAGAGCCTGAAGGTAGCGGGCGAGGTTCCTCAACTCCATTCTGCAGTGTGGTTGTTGCACCCCCATCTTTGAGGTAGCCAGTTGATTTTTGGTTTCTCAGAAGAAGCCAGAAGGAGAAGGATCCATATTCATTTCAGTGCAGTGCAGTAACTGCTCATTGCTGTTTTTGTTTTAAACTTAGATTTGTGGGCTTTCATGGTGTTTACTTAGAATTGTTTTGGACTGTTGAAAGTAAAATCTAGTCTGGTGTGCTTGTAGTGGAGCTGGTTTCCTTTACTGTCTTACTTGCTGCAATTTTCACCCGCCGCCCAGTTTTGTTTTTATGCCCTGTTAAATCTGATTGACAAGACTAAGCACAGGGAATAGCAGGGGCTGTGGAGTAGAAGGGGCATAAGGGAGGAAGCCTTTGGCACAAGTGTTTTGACTCTTTTTTGTTTGTTTGTTTTTTGTTTGTTTTGTTTTCCTTCTTTAAAAAGGTATCTGAGGATTGGTGGGCAGGAATTTCAGGACAGTAAATTAATAAAGAGGGAACTAGGGGAGCTTCGTAACAGACAAGTACTCGAATAGCAGTATAAGTGAAGAATAATGTGAGGATTGGTGCAATGCAGTGGATGTGGGGCAGCTATATTTAGGCAGACCTTCTGGATGCTAAGGTGCTGCCCTATCTGCAGGCATCTCTCTGGACTGTGGGATGAGGTAGCCAGCCTCAGAGTGGAAGTGAACTGGATCAGGAGTATCTTCTCCCCTATCCAGAAACCACCCAGTCCAATGTCTCTACCTCAAAGAAACATAGAAACATAGATTTTGACAGTAGATAAGGACTGCTTGGCTCACGCAGTCTGCCCATTTCCCTACCTAATGGATAAGCTGCAGATCCTAGTTAACCAGCAGCCTACTTCTTCCTACCCCCACCCCCTAGAAAGGATGCCGAGAATGAGGAGCACTTGGATGATGGTGGGCTTGAGGAGGGTTAGGGTGGTGGGCAGAAGCACAACCCAAATCCTATTCCACTCCAGAACTCTTATGCCACACTGGCAAATGGGACAACCAAACAGAGGTACCCAGAAAAGTGGAAAGGAAGGATGTGGAGGTCAGCTAAGAAGGTGACCTCCTGGGGAGAGCAGTGGACCCCAGAGGAGGAGGAAGTGAATCCTGGTGGAGGACTCTATCATAAAAGAGATCCAGCTAGGAACACAGGAAGGGGAGAACAGGGAGTGAGGTGCCTCCCAGGTGCCATAGCATGGATGGATGGGAAGAAGATCCTGGGGATTGCTGGGAAGGCAAGGTGGGAGGGTGAGCTGGATGTCATAATCCACCTAGGTACTAATGACCTGGCAAATGGGGAGCCTAAGGAAGTACAGCAAAAGTTTAAGAAATTGGGGCAGGGTCCCAAGCAAGTAGCTACTTCTGTCACCTTCTCAGAAGTACTACCTGTGAGAGGCATGGGATAGCGTATGGGCACATGCAAGAGGAACTTTAACTCATGGTTGAAGAACTGGTGCTGTGAGGAAGGGTTTGGATTCATTGGTGACTGGGGATCCAACTGGAGGGATGGAGGCTTGTTCAGGCATGATGGCCTGCGTCTGTCCTGGAGCGGAATCCAAGCACTCAGTGATAAGTTTAAATGCTACTTGGAACAGCATTTAAACTAGCCAAGGTGGCTAGAAGGTCAGCAAAGAGGCTACCTAATTGCCCACCCCCCCACAGCTAGCAGTGGAACCAGTGAACAGGAGGAGTGGCTATTTCTACAAAGCAGTGTGCAAAAGAGGGTGGTAAGCACCCAAAAGGTGGATAGGCAGAAAGAGAATAAAATTCAGCAGAAGGGAAGACAGCAGGGAGAACCATGGATAAGGACAACCAGGGAAGGGGCTGGAGTAGGACAGCTAAACTGCTTAGGGAGTTCAAATCATGGAAAGCCATGCATGCCAATGCCAGGAGCTTTATCAACAGGATGGAGGATCTGGAGGCTGTCATGGTGCAGTCAAACCTGGACATTGTGGCCATCACAGAGACCAGGTATAATGATAACCATGATTGGGAGATGGCCATACCTGGCTACAACATATATTCAGAAGAGACAGGGCAGGCAGGAAAGAAGCACCAAGGAGGTCAACAGTGAAAATGCTGACCTCCTATTAGTGATGGCAATAATACTGACACCAGTACTGTGCTGTTGGAATTTGCAAGTGTTTTCACCCCTGCACCCCCTAGTATTTTAGATTATCAACTCCAGGTCAGAGTTATACTTGGAGGGCAGATCATCAGGGAAAAGCTAAACACGATAAATGGACCATTACAGTGACTGTCACTGTAATGGTCATTTTTTGTGTTTCGCTGTCGCTTTTCGAGCTGAAGGGATGCACCGAGCAGGAATTGAGGAGAAGTGGCACTTTGTGTGAAAGATGGCATAAAGGCCACAGAGATCCAGGAGGAACAAAATGGGGGAGAGATACTGCGGGCTAAGCCGGAAAGGAAAATGGGGACAGCCATTCGCACAGGAGTGGACTACAGACCACCAACCCAGGAGGAAGAAACAGATAGGAAGCTGATGCTAGCCATCCAAAGGATGGCAGACAAGGGCGAGGTGGTGCTGGTTGGAGACTTCAATATTCCAGATGTGGGCTGCAGCCTTCCAGCAGCAGCATCAACAGGAGCAGAATTATCCTGGACTCCCTTCAAGGTGCCTTCCTGAAGCAACTGGTCATGGAACCAACTCAGCAGAAGGCAATACTGGACCTTGTGCTCACAAACGGGGATGGTGTGATGGAGGTATCAATGGGGGAGCACTTGGGGAACAGTGACCACCAGTCACTGTGGTTTGAAATCACAGAAAGAGCAGAACTAAACTGCACAAAAACACGTATCCTGGATTTCAGTGGGGCAGACTTTGGGAAAATGGAGAGATGCTTGAAAGAGGCATTAATGGGAATGGGGCAGGAATAAGTGGTTGAGGAACAGTGGGCAATATTTAAAAAAGGGATTACAAGAGCAACAAAATTATACATTAAGCAGGTTAGCAAGAATAAAAGTAAGAGGAGGCCATTACGATTTTCCAAGGAGGTAGTAGGAAAGTGAAAGACAAAAGATTGCATTCAGGCAATACAAAAGATGCAGGCAGAAAAGGATAGGAAAAGTACCAGGAGAAGCAAAGATAGGCAGGGAGGTCAGTAAGGGAAGCCAAAGCTCAGACAGAAGAGTGCATCGCAAAATGAGTGGGTAGAGGAGGCAAAACCTTTTACAGGTACATAAGTGAACAAAGAAAGGCAAAGGAGGCATAGTGAGACTGAAAGGGAGGATGAGGAGGATGACAACAGTAAAGCTGACATACTGAACTTATACAAAGCGAGAACAAAAGGAAGCAGGGAACTACAGACCAGTCAGCCTGAGCTCGGTAGTGGGGAAGATCATGGAAGCACTACTGAAGGAGAGATTGGTGGAACATCTGGTGCCAATGGACTACAGGACCTTAAGCAGCATAGTTTCACTGTGGGGAGGTCATGTCAGACCAACCTCATTGAATTTTTCGACTGGGTGACAAGGGAGGTGGATAAGGGGGTGGCAGTGGACGTGGTCTATCTGTACTTCAGCAAGGTCTTTGACACTGTGCCACATAGAAGGCTATTAAACAAACTGGAGAATATGGGAGTGGGCAGAACAGTAGTACGGTGGGTAGATAATTGGCTGGCCATCAGAACACAGAGGGTGGTGGTAAATGGCTGTCACTCCACAGAAGGAAGAGTGACAAGTGGGGTAAAACAGGGATCAGTTCTAGGACCGGTCCTATTTAATGTCTTCATCAGTGACATTGTGCAGGACCTAGAAGGCATAATTTCCCTGATCGCTGATGACACAAAGCTCTGTAACAGAGTGGACATGCCAGAGGGCGTAGACAAAATTAGAAGGAACCTGCAGAAGCTTGAAGATTGGTCAATGGTTTGGCAGTTGAAATTCAATGCAAAGAAGTACAAGATAATACATATGGGGCACAAAACTCTGGAACAAAATATCAGTTGTGTGGGGTGAGGATATAGCATGCACCAAGCAGGAAAGGGACCTTGGGGTTATCATCTCTGATGACCTGAAGGTAGGAAACAGTGCGATAAGGCAGTAGGTAAAGCAAACAGAATGCTGGGATGCATAGGCAGGGCATCACCAGCAGGAAAAGGAGATCATAATTCCACTATACAAGACACTAGTGAGACCCCACCTGGAGTACAGTGTGCAGTTCTGAGAGCTTACCATGTAAGGACATAGACTGGGTAGAGAAGGTTCAGAGGAGGGCAACAAAGATAGAACAGGGATTGCATCACAGGTCCTATGAAGACAGGTTGAAGGACTTGAATATGTACTCCCTGGAAGAGAGATGGGAGAGAGGGGATATGACAGAGACATTTAAGTACCTTACTGGGAGGAACAGGGTGCAGGAACACACTATTTTCCAGCAAAAAGGATGTTCCAGGACTAGAGGGCATGGGATGAAGTTGGAGGGAGGGTGATTCAGAGGAAACATGAGGAGGATTTTCTTCACAGAATGGGTGGTGAACAAATGGAACACCCTGCCAGAGGAAGTGATGGGGTTGAAACAATCACTGGATTTAAGAATGCATGGGATAGACATAAAGGAATTCTGGAGGTGGGTAAGGGACAACAGACTTCTAGAAAACAAGAAGTGAACTTAAAGCTCAAATGAGCAGATGGGGTGGGCCATAGCCCCTTATTTGCCAACAGTGTCTATGTATCTATGTATCTTCATCCCCTTTCTAATCCAGATGGGCCACCTACTCCTTCCTCAGGCTTTTGTGAGTGGTGAACATCTACAGATACAAAAGAGAATGACTGAATCACAAGACATTTTGGGAATGATCACTTCTCAATTCTCCAGCACTTATACAAAGAGAAATACATTTTTCAATCAAAGTCAGTGTTTGTTCAATAGCTGAGATGCATGGAGAAAGCTGGGAGTCATCCATCACTGACACGTGGCAGGCATGTTTTGAGAGTTGGCTGCTACCTCCTCAGATTATGTGGCTGACTGTGGCTTCAGGACTCTAACAGGTGCCATGAGGCGGTAATTAGCAGAACACATGAGAATAAAAACCTGGGCACTTAACCTTCAACCAGGACCTGCAGTGTTGACCAATACTGTATGGGTGTATGGTGGTGTCAGTTGTGGATGGGACTTGGAAAACTCCATGGAGATAGCGCCAGGCCCATTGACTAAGGGTGAGAAGTGGCCATTATTAACTATGATTCAGCTTCAGTTGGGATGTATTTAGGTATTTATTTATTTCAGAAGTTTAATCAGTAATAACATAATAATCTGATAGTAGCTTATTCCCAGATGTATCCTGAGTAAAATCATTGAGGAAAAATACAATAAGGAAAATTAATAAAAATGCAGTAAGGCATGGCAAGGCAAGTTTATTTGTAGGGCACCCAATCCCGGAGGATCTGGGTGCCTAACACACAGAAGGCAGGAAAAAAAATAAAATCATCATACAAAGATAATAAATATAGTAAACCAATTTAAAACAATAATTGCAATAAAACACATCAAGCAGCTAGTCAAAACACATCGTCTGGAAAGGTCGATATAAATAAGTGGACCTTGAGACCACTCTTAAAACAGTAGACTGTGGGGGCCTCCCTAATGTGGAGAGGGAGAGCATTCCAAAGGACCAGGCTGGCAACACCAAAGGCCCAGTCATCGGCAGTTTTGAGATGGTCCTAGGAACCTCGAGGAGGACCCTGGTTGAGCAGCAGAGTGATTGGACTGAGGCAACTGGTGTCAGAAGTTCAGCCAAATGGCCAGGGCCAAGTCCAAGTAGGGCCTTATAGGTGAGTAAACTCACCTTGAAGATAACCCTCCACCTGACTGGCATCCAGTGCAGAGCCTACAAAACCAGAGTCACATGACTGGACCTAGAAAGGACAGTCAGTATGGTGGCAGCAGCATTCTGCACCAGCTGCAGCTGGTGGAGGGTACCTCCAGAGACCCTGAAGTAAAGAGCATTACAATAATCAAGCCTGGATGTCACAAAGCCATGCACTAGTATGGGCAGGTCTTTTGGCAGAACTAGAGGTCTGATCCTGGCAATATTTCTCAAGTTATAAAAAACACTTTGGATAATAGATGACACTTGATTTTCAGGTGTCAACTTGTCATCCAGGATCACACCAAGATCTTGCACCCTAGTGGAGGCTATCAACTGTGTAGGTCCCAGGAAAAGACCTGAGGCCCCACCAGCCATACTGCCATCACACCCTTGACCCATCTCCACCACTAGTACCTCCATCTCATCAGGGTTCAGTCACAACCAGCTGGAGGATATCCAGTCATTGATCTCGGCCAAGCAGATGCTTAGCACTTCAACAGCATCTGATGTTCCGGGGCAAAGGACAGATACAATTGGGTATCATCTGTATAGCAATGAAAACCCACATTGTATCACCAAATGAGCTTTTTCAGGGGCAGCATGTACACTGCAAATGGTATCGGTGACAAGATCAACCTCTGAGGTACTCTACGAGGCAGGGGCCTTGGGGAGGAGGTGAAATTCCCCATCACTACCTGCTGCTTCCTGCCTGTGAGATTGGACTCAAGCCAGCTGATGACAGTGCCAGTGAGTCCACAGTACTCTTTGAGGTGATCAGGAAGCACAGTGTGATCTACAGTGTCAAAGGCTGAAGCGAGATCATGGAGAACAAAAACTGACCTGTCTCCTCCATCCCTAGCCCTGAGGAGGTCATTATGCATGCTAACTAAAGCCATTTCAGTGCTATGCCTGGCTCTGAAACCTGACTGGAGTGGCTCATACAGTAGATGTTAATAGCCACAAGGTGCTCCTCAGCTGTTGTGCCACATCTTCTCAACAACCTTAGCCAAAATGGAAGGTTGGAGATAGGACTGTAATTCACCAAGATATCCGGGTCAAGAGATGATTTTTTCAGAACGATCGTCCCCAGAGCCTCTTTCAAAGAGTCCAGAACTCCCCCGACAATGAGCACCGGACAATCATGGCAAACACCAGGTCAATGCAACCAGCACATCTCATTAAAATGTGTTGGGGCTGGGTCCAGCTCACAATATGTGCTTCAGCTTTGAGATGACCCCAATGACCTCAGCCACCCCACTGGTCTAAACTCATCCCAGACAGGTGAATCCTCCACGATCCCAGGCGTTACTCATTGACAGGATGCCCTGATGGATAGAGGACACCCTGTCAGTGAAGAAACTAGCAAACTCATTGCATAAAGAGATTGAAAAGGCTTTTCTCAGCTTCGGACAGACTAGATGAAGAAGTCTGTCTACAGTTCAAAAAAGCTGAGATTGTCAGTTCTTCCCTGCAGCAATCTCTCTGGACAGGAACTCTGCCTTCTTACTGCTGATTACTCTCTGGTTCTCAGCATAGTGAGCATGCAGGGCCATTTTGCCTGCATCCAACCAGGACCTCAGCCAACAATGCTCCAACTTCTGACCCCTGATCTCCAACTCCAACACCACCTTCACCCTCCACAGATGCAGAGGGGTTGAGGTTATACTTGCATCTCCAGCCTAATGCTCACCACATTCTCCTATGCTGTGGATGCCCAGCTTATTTTCTAATGGAATGTGGTGAGTGTTAGGGCTGGAGATGCCAATGCTACCCCTGATCTCTCTTTGTCTGTGCAGGGTGGAGGTGGGGTGTTAGGGTTGGAAACCCTAACGCCACATTTCCCTACTTTTGATGCTTTAACCCTAATTGATGCAATAACAACTTTTTTTTTTTGCAATTTATTTCCTTACTTTTTTAGATAGTATAATAGTATCTTTATTTTACTGTGGGAGCACAGGGTCCTTCGGATCCTGTGCGCCCATCCCTCCACAGATGTGCATACAGTATGTATCTAGCTGTGGAAACACAGGGCCTCTGGTGCCTGTGCTTCCATGCATCAAGGTATGAGCAGACATAGTGAAATTGCAACAAATAATCATAACTGTGCCATCATAAAACCTTTTCACCCCAAATGTTCAACATAACCTTCTTATCACCTCACTGCATGTACCCAGTACAGAAAACGTTCAAATCCCTATCGAAATGTAATTCTGCACAACTGTAATGGCATTCTGCACCACAGGTGCAGAAAAACATTTTTGGCAGGATTTGAAAAATTACAGCTGTACTATTCATGAGGTGGTATGAAAAAATTGCAATGCTGAAAATCTGGAGTGTAAATATGAAAAATTGGCTTAATTACGAGCGTGTGTAGAAACTGCACAAAGCACGCTCATAACACAGTAATTTTGTGGGATTAGGTCACCAAATTTTCAACATGGGCTTTTTGAGACCTCCCCTCGTGAACAGTGGCACTGTGATTTCATTACTTCATCCTGAAAGATGATTCTGCACAGTGACCATGCCCATTCTGCACCACAGGTGGGAATATATTGTACATTTTGAGGGATGTGAAAATGACATCTATAATGTTCATGAGGAGGTGTGAAAAATTGCAATGTTGAAAATCTGGAGTGAAAATATTAAAATTGGTGAAGTTAAGAGGTTGCATAGAAACTGCACAACACACCCTTGTAACACAGTCATCTTTTGATTGTTTGCATCATTTTCAACATGGGTTTTTGGAGTCTCTCATGAACACTGGCACTGTTTTTTGTTACTTAGTCCTGAAAGGTGATTCCATGCAGCGACCATGAAATCACCTTTTGGGACCGAGTAATGAAAGGACAGTGCCAGTGATCAAGAGGAAGGGTCCCAAGAACCCCATGTTGAAAATATTGGGTCAAAATGTCAAACATAGCCGAGACAGCAACATACTGTAAGTTGAAAACCACATTAAAAGCTATTATACGATGCTTACCTGGATTCCTCAGTTTGCAGTTGGGCTTTGAAGAGTGCAGACGTGTCCTGGTCCACAGAAGATCACAGCCGCTGGCTGGGAGGTAAGTATAGGTAAGGGGAGGTTGGTGGGAAGAGGGATGGTCGGGATGGGGAGAGGGTATGGGGGCACAATGAGGGACAATTTTCTCTTTTACAGATTTAAAAAAAAGATGTGGGACTGTTTTCTTTATTACAGGGACTATGCATTGATTGGGGACACTTGGAGTGGGCTCCCCAGTGTCCCAATGTAAAGTAGGGGTTACTAATAACTGGGGACACTGGAAGTGGGCTCCCCAGGTTCCAACACTGGTGGTGATGGCTCCAGCCTTCTTAGAGCACATTCTCACTTCACGGTGCTCCCAATCCAAGCAGTCCAAGTCCTCTTCTACTATACTGAATGTGGATGGCACTACCACCCTTGACCCCTTGGTCATAGCAAACACCCTTAATGAGACTTTCACTGACCTTAGCGGTGTTCTCTCATCCGACTACTTCACTGATACTGACCCTTCAATCTCTATATCCCCCCTGCCCTTCCAAGCATACCACCCTTCCATCTTAAAATAGTTAAAGCATATGAAGTTCATAAATACATAAAGAAGGCTATATCTAAATCCCGGGCAAGCAGTGACTCTATTGACCTTAAATTACTGTCCCTTACTCTGGATCAAGTTCTTCTCCCCCTCACCAGAATATTCAATCTCTCCCTCTGCTCCAGCAAGTTCCCTAGTATATGGAAGGCTGCAATAGTCACTCTGGTACACAAAAGTGGTGACAAGTCTCTGCCTGGTAACTATAGACCTATTTCAATACTTCCTCCCTTGTCAAAGGCGCTTGAACGTATAGTGGCTGACCAACTAACAGACTACCTTCAGAAATATAACATCCTCTGTGCCCAGCAACATGGATTCAGACAAAGGCATAGCACATCGACAGCCCTGTTCGAATTCTCAGGAGCAATCCACAAGGCCTTGGGCAAAGGTCTCCTTACTGGAGCTGTGTACACTGATCTAATGAAAGCATTTGACACTGTACATCATGGTCTACTCATCAGTCAGCTACAGTCTCTTGGGCTGTCCCCGGGCTCTGGTGCCTGGATAAAAAGCTACCTTGCCCAACGCTCACAGGTTGTAAAAATAGCTGGAGTTCTCTCAGACCCTAAGCCTGTCCTCTCATGAGTGCTGCAGGGATCCATCTAAGGCCCTCTCCTCTTCAGCCTTTTTCTAAACTCCCTCCCTAAATCCTGCACAGAGCAAATTATCCTCTATGCTGACGATGCTGTGATTCTATCTTCACACAAAGATCCAAACCCCCTTACGCCTTAGCCTCCAGCATGCATTTGCCTGTGTTGAGACGTGGTTAGTTGAACATAAGCTGATTCTAAACCACAAAAAAACAAAATCCATGCTCTTCTCAAGTCCGCAAAACAAGAAAAGGCAAGTACCTCTCACTATCAACACATCCCTGGGAATCACCCTTGAACAGGTGGCTACCTTCAAATATCTTGGGAATCACCTTTGATCAAGGCCTACTCTATGCAACACATATTGATAATACAGCCAAAACTATTAATCAGCGGCTTGGGATACTTTACTGAAACAGACAACTCCTTACCCTACCAGCACTGAAGCTAGCTATTCAATCCTCAATCATCTCAGTCATCGACTACGGCTTAATTGTCTATGGGTCCGCCTCTTCTAGCGCACTTAATCGTATCACAACTTCCCTTAACAAGGCCTGTCAGCTGCTTACTGGTGCTCATAGACGTACTCATACTTGTGAGCTCTACTCTGAAACTGGGTGGTTACAACTCTCAAACCGCATAAAGTACCTCACCTGCCTTATGGCTAAGAAATCCATCATGGACCTCACCCCACTTTGCATTCAAGACCTGTTATGCCAGAACACAAGTGTCCGACCCACCAGAAGATCAGTAAATCAGCCTTTTCAGGTCCCCCGTTGCCGGACTACACAGGGTCAACGATCATTTGCCTATCGTGCCCCCAACTGGCTAAATACCCTTAGCACCACTATTACCTCCTCTAACTCTCTAGGTGCTTTTAAATCTAGCCTATTCTCTCACCTTGCCACCTCCAACTCTTGTGACTGCCTTGATTAAATCCTAACTATTTCCTTTTCTTCCCTCTGACCACCTACCTGACAAAGGCCTGGTAGAGGTTTCCTTCTCTAACCATGGTCCGCTTCTTCCTCCTTTCTCTCTCTTGTACTACCTATCACACTTCCCTTACCTATTCTTTCCCTTTCCTAATGTTCTCTAAATGATAAAAGTGTTTAACTGGTAATTTATCTGTCGTTCACAAATGTATATGATGTTTAACTGTTTAATGTCACTGTTTATTTCCTCAATGTAATCTAAATGTGCAGCTCACTGTAACCCTATTGTTTGTACCTAATTTTGATGCAGAACCTTGTAAAAGAGCCTTGCTCAAAGGTATTTAATTCCTAGAATACAATAAATAAAAATAAATAAAAATGTACCTGCTAGTGCTGGGTCATCTATCTATCCTCCTATGGGACCACCTCATCACTGAAATCCTACCAATAGGACTACCAAACATTACCTATTAACAATGCCTCCTTTGGCTGCACTCACAAGGTATCTGTCTAATTCTCTACTTTGCTGTAAATATCAAACCTGTTGCTCCCTCCCTCTATCAACAAACTTATTGTTCACTTGAAAACTAAAATACAGCTCTTGGTAACATGTTCAATGCAATGTATAGCTGATCTTGATTCTGCAATATTGTATAACTAAAATAACTGTAACCTTTAGCTGCCATTCTAGGTCAATAGGTATTAAGTGTTTATGTTTGTTTTTCTGACGCGGAGTCTTTGTAAATGAGTCCATGACTCATAGGTTGTAATCCTAAAGTCTGTTAAATAAATAAATTAAATAAATGATGGGGGGTGTGCTAGTGCTGGCATGGGGATTGAGTACCCCATGTCGGCAACAACCTTCAATTAAATTAAAAAGATTTTGGGACACTGGGAGTGGGCTCCCCAGTGTCCCACACTGATGATGCTGGGAACAGGGGCATTGAGCACACAATGTCAGCCAAAAGCCTGTTCGCAAGGTGTCAAAATCCCTGTTCGTGAGCTAATCCCTGTTCGTGAGGTAGGGTCATGTGACCCTTCCCTCACGAACAGGGATTTTGACAGTTCGTGATCAGAAATCGGCTCATGTACAGGGATTTTGAAAACTCATGAACAGGGATTGGCTCACAAACAGGGATTTTAAAATTTAAAAAAAAAACTGTTTTTTTTTAGGTAAGTAAAAGAAATCAAAGGCATGGACAGGTAGAGGACATACCCCTAACCAAAACCCATGCTTTGATTTCTCCATGAAACATCCCTGGGGCAAGTTTACATTTTGATTGTCTACCCTCGCTAAGCAAGAAAACAAAATGGCGGCTCAGGAAGAAGGATTTTTTTTCTCATGAAGAGGGATTCCCCTTTTCCAAAACTACCCCTATCTGAGAAATGGAATGTTGAAGAAAGTCTCATAGGGTATAATGGGACCTAAAACACTTAATAACTTTGCAACAGATTAATATTTTCACACAAACATTTCACTGTCTCTTCTGCTACCACATTTATCTGTACCCTACAAACATCATGCAGAATCATGCAGAATAATGCAGAAATTCCACTCCATCCTGCTGCTAGGCGATGATGAAACTCTGAAAAAAAAAAGTGCTTTTTTACTTTTTTTCACTATCTGGATCTCAGAATCTGTACATCGAACCGGATCGAAACTTTCTACATCAAGAGATCTACCCCACTGTATCTGTAAATATATATATATAATATATTTACACCATGGGGGTGAGACCAATTCCAGTGAAATAAACCATGTTATTTTCACTGGAGTGAAATTAATCCTGATGACATCAGCAGAGTTAAAATGAATACCATTTATACCTACTCTGCTGACATCACTCACCTGCATCTGAAAACACTAAGAAACACCCCTGTAATTTGCTGAGTTGTAAACAGGCCCTACACTGAAATTAACACAATTAAGATAGATAATGACAGTCAGCTGCAGCACTCCTAAATGTAACAATCTCCAAATCTCTTGTGCTGTAGTTCAAAACCCAAGTTTAGTACATTACTGAATCAAACAGATGATGCTGGAAATGTTTAAATAAATCTTAAACAGCCAAACATGAAGACACATACCTGCCAAAAGAAATCATTACCATCTTCCTCATTGTCACAGAACAGAACCTCCCTCAGGCAGCCAAATACCAAAACACAGCACACCTAATCAAGACCCACACACACACACACACACCAACCAACAACAGCTCACTACAACAACCCATTTATAAAAGTTCACACACACACACACGCATGCACGCAAGCGCACACACACACACACACACTACCACAGCACCAGCATCATTTAAAGTGGCATGATCCTCATAACAACAAACATATCCCTCTCACTGAAATTGGTCTCACCTCCATGGTATAAATAGCACACATTATGGGCAGATCATGGAATATGGAAAATATTCTCACTCCTGCATCGTGAGCATTGTATATTTCACTCATGCCTTTGGCACTTGTGAAATATCTAGAGGTCACTCTGCAGGAGTGAGAATATTTCCCATATTCCACTCCTGCCCATCATGTATCCCTATTTATATATATATATATATATATATATATATATATATATATATATACATATACATATATATATATATATATATATATATATATATATATATGTATATATATACATACATATATATATATATATGTGTGTATTATAATGGTGCGATAGTGCCCTTATTGTTAGGCTTGGTACAACCTTTCAATGTGAAATCTCAATTTTTTCACCTTAATAACTTTATCATTTTACAACTAAATAACTCACAAATTGGTATGTGCTGTCATGTAGTCAGTGTCACAAGATGTGGAAAGTTTCATGACAGCAGTTTTTATGGTTTCGGAGATATAAAGTGGTCAAAAATGCAAAAAAGAACTTTTTCCCCCCATAGGATAACATGGGATTTTTTGTTCTCATGTACAGAACACACAGAATTAAATTTGCCTCTTATATTTTCAGGGATGATGGCGTGTGTGCCAAGTGTGTGCCTTTGGATGGCTTGGTAAAAAAATATACTGCCATTTTTGAATTATAGTGATGTTTGTGATAGATGCAGGACAGGCAATGCGAACTGTATTTTGTAAATACAGTGCGAACGGTAATAAAAAACTTTTGGGCCAAGATATTCAAAATTGAAAAGTGCGCGGCACAAATCCTGATGTGCCGGCGCGCATCTGTAATGTATGCAGGTGCAGGTGGGGAGGTGGGGGGGAGGCGTGCCCATGCATACCCTGCACAGCCCGATATTCAGCCCGGGATGTGCAGAGCCATGCATGCGCAACCCCTACCTGTGCCAGGACAAAGTTGATCAAAAAAAAAAAGGAACAACTGATGGCCACCCACTGATGAGCTGCCACATTGCAGGGCGCAACACGGCAGCTGCCACCTGTGGGTGGCCACCCGAGCTCCGGCTGCACCTGGAGGCGGCCCCCCTAAATGCCCAATCGTGGGCATTTGTATAACAAAAAGAAGAAATCTGTCCAATATCCCTGGTGGTCCAGTGGACCGCTGTCTGCCCGATCGCGGGCATTTGTAATATAATAAAGATGATTACTTTCCAGTATCCCTGGTGGTCCAGTGGACTGCTGCCTGCCCGATTGCAGGCATTTGTAATGTAATAATGATTACTTTCCAATATCCCTGGTGGTCCAGTGGACCGCTGTCTGCCCAATTGCGGGCATTTGTAATTTAATAATGATTACTTTCCAATATCCCTGGTGGTCCAGTTGACCGCTGTCTGCCCCATCACGGGCATTTGTAATGTAATAATGATTACTTTCCATATCACTGGTGGTCCAGTGGACGCTGTCTGCCCGATTGCGGGCATTTGTAATGTAATAAAGATGATTACTTTCCATATCCCTGGTGGTCTAGCTTATACCCACCTCCCCACCCGCCCACTGTGCCCCACCGCCCTGCTCCCCCAGTCAGCCGGTGTGTAGAAGCACCACCACCTACGGCCGCCACCGACCGACACCGTAGGTAGCTGTACGCCCATTGGTCCAGCAGCATGAACCAATGGGCATGCAGCTCGCATTACTACACATTCCAGATATGTGACATTCACATGTCTGAAAGTGTAGATGGTATAGGCTGCACACCATTGGCTCATGCTGTGGACCAATGGGCGTACAGCCCTACCTACAGTGTCAGTTGGCGGGTGGCGGGGCGGATGGTTTGCTGCTGACCGCCAGCTGACTGGGGGGGAGTGGGGCGGAGGGGCACAGTGGGCGGGTGAGAAGGGGGGTACCGCTAGACCACCCGGGATATTGGAAATGAATCATTATTACATTACAAATGCCCGCAATCGGGCAGACAGCGGTTCACTGGACCACCAGGGATATTGGAAAGTAATCATCTTTATTACATTACAAATGCCTGCGATCGGGCAGACAGCGGTCCACTGGACCACCAGGGATATTGGAAAGTAATCATTATTACATTACAAATGCCCGCGATCTGGCAGACAGCGGTCCACTGGACCACCAGGGATATTGGATTTCCTTGTTGTACTGCAGCTCGTGATCGGGCTGTGGAGCACATTGCTGGCTGCAGGGGGCATTGGTCTCTGACGGCTGCTGCCTGGCAGGGGGGGTTTAGTCTAGGCTAGTCTCTCCCTGCCCTCTCTTCCTCCCCCTTTATATCTCTCTTACTTACTTGCCCTGAACAGTACTGCCACTTCTCAGGGTTCTCAGCATCCTGGATGGGGGCCTAGTCTAGGCAAGCCCTTCCTTCCCTCCTCCTCCTCCCACCCCTTATTTCCTCTCATACCTATGTGTCCTGCTTAGTTACCCCTTGGCAGGGTTCTCAGCATCCTGGAGGGGGCTAGCTCCAGGCATAATTCCTCTTTCCCCTTTCCAAAGCCTTGTCTAGATATGCCCCAGGCAGGGTTCCAAGCATCCTGGAACGGTTACTCTCCAGTCACACTTTTCCTTTCCAACCTATTTCCCTTACCTATACTTCTCTCCTCCTCTCGTCTCTATCCCTCTGCATTTAAACTAATCCTCTAGTTCCTATATGCACTGACCAAATTTGCTTGCACTTTGTTCTACATAGAAACATAGACTTTGATGGCAGATAAGGATCACCTGGCCCACTTAGTCTGCCCATTTCCATACCTATTGGATAAGCTGCAGATCCTAGTTAACCAACAGCCTACTTCTTCCTACTCCCCACCAGAATTGCCTTATGTCTGTCGATGCATTCTTGAATTCCCTATTATTTTTGACCCCATGACCTCCTCAGGAAGGCTGTTCCATGTGTCCACCACCCTATCTGTAAAAAAATACTTCCTGTCTGAGCTTCTGCTCCAACCTGCCCTTATTCAGTGTTAAATTGCCTCACACTACATACTACTGCCCTAGCTATTGTTTATTACTGGGTACTGTTCCAGTCCCCCTGTCTTATTTGCTTCTTCCCCCACAACTGACACCCACTATCCCTCTTTTCCACTGCTTCCCAGTTGCTACAGCTCTGATCACCAGTCTCTTAAACGCAACACCATTCCAGCAGCGTTATGGCAATAGTCTGTTTTTTAATTGCTGTACGTTACTCGCCACATATATCAAATGTAACAGATTATTCAGTTTACTGTATTAATTAATATTACTTCAGCTCTGTTCATCTGTCTCATAATTGTAATGCCATTCCAGCAGGGCAATGGTGACAGTGATGTTTTTATTTATGTATATTCTCTTCATGTATGCTAAATGTAATTGCATGTTTAAATACCGTTTGTCCAACCAACTGTACCCCTACCCACAGGTTGCACCAGGAGATGAACAGCTTATTGTTCAGTGTGCTCTTCCTGGTGAAACATTTCAATGAATAAATAAATTAAATAAAATGTTTATTGGTTTGTTCTGAAATTTTCTATGGTTGTAGTTGAAGAGTAGATACACCGTTGATGCATTTGTGATGGTGATCAGACTTTCATTGTAGATTTGGCAGCATGGTGAATATTGACGGTAATTTGGGGGTGCATTGCATACCCATGAATGTTTGGAGGGATTATGTGTTAGTGTTGGGCTACTCACTTACACCTTTTTTCAATATACTGTATATACATTTTCCCTTATGTGCAAGAATCTGGTGAAAATGTTGACCTATAATTTTATGCTATTTTAGATTTCCACCTCCTGACTTATATGATACCTTCTTTCCACAATTTGAGCCTTAAAGTATATTTTTTCATGTCTGAAATAATAAAAGGAGTGTTCTTTAATACAGTGCAGACTAGGCCTTCATCAGTATTTTCAGCTGTTATTGTCCATCAGTTGTTTACATATCAGCAGGCAGTGCTCTCTGACCTTACAGAACAATAGGTGTTCAAAACAGCTGCAAATAATGGTGAAAACCTAGTCTGAGCCATATTAAAGGAGTACTCCTTTATTATTTCAAACATGAAAAAGCACTAAATCAGGCTCAAATTCTGGAAAGAAGGGTATCATAAAAGTCAGGAGGTAAGTGGCAGTCTAAAATCACATAAAAAGTATAGGTCAAAATTTTCATCAGATTCTTGCACTGCTGATTTAACTCCGATACTGACAGACTTATGGCTTGTTAAAGTTGCAATGTTATACTATAAGAATTTTCATTTTTAACTTTATGCTTTTTATATGGCTCCTACATTGTTTGTGGGTATTATGTATTAGTATTGTAATACTCATTCAGACCTTTATTTTGATATATAGAGTGTCTCTTAACTAGAAATGGTGGCATGTAGAGGGCTGTGCTGGTCACTGGATCGGTATGGGAGGGGTGGGAGTGCTAGATGGGTGGTGGTTGGCAGGCCGCATGGACGTGGGTGTCGGGGACCATGATGGGGGTGAGGGGGGACCACTGGACCACCAGGGATCGCCCATCAGGGACTGATCAGGGTGGGCCACATGGTGGCACTTACAGGACGACCCCCCAGGAGCTGTCTAAGTCCCCTTAGACCAGCTCCTCACTGGTCTAAGGGTACTTTCCACTTGGTTCCAGGGGAGTCTTTCAAATTCCAGATCTTAGGACTGCGGCAGTCTGGGTCTGCCGTAAACCCCCTGCACCATGCATAGCCACTTTCATGGCACAAGGATGGCACTAGAACAATTAGGTGCAGGCAGCCTGCTGTGTGATGCAGGCTGCCTTTCAAATTCCCACTTGGTATAGCTCCTTGGTGAAGGTGCCCTTGCATTAGACCTGTTTGATGCAAGCACCTTGCGCCAATCTAAGGCCTTTGAAATTCCTGCCCAAAAGTATAGTTTGAGGGTTTGTGAACTAGGCTTGGTTCTTCCAAAAATCTGTAACAGGTTAGGTGAAGCCACATTACAGGCTAGTTTGGCTAAAAAATGGAATAAAGTCTCTATGAAAATAAGAAATAGTATTATAACAATGGAATTTCAGACAGCTTTGAGGAAATCTTTGCAGAAACAGCGTGAATGCTAAACTGATATTGGTCATTGAATTTGTGATTTGAATGTAACCTCTGTGAGCCCTAGTGATCTGTATGTAGTAATTTTATTATGTGGTTCTGAGTATATGTTATATGTGACAGTTTTTATTGTCTATACAGGACTTACTTTGAAAACAGAGGTTTTTAATCTCTAATGTTTGCGCCTGTATAAAAATAAAATATCAATCAATATATATATATATATATATATATATATATATATATATATGTAGCACGGTAGTGCTACTATAGTTAGGGTTGAGGAGCCATTTCTATGTTAAACCCCAAAACATTGCACCTTAATAACTTTGCAACTGTTTGATGGATTTGCCTGAAATTTGGAATTTATGATCAAGAACCATAGGCCTTGGGATTTGCCAAGTTTTGTACTGGTCAGATATACGGCTGTGGAGTTATTAAGTGTGATCTCTGCGTACGTTTACGCTTTTCTGGAATTCTGTGGTCGCACCTACAGGTCGTACGGTTTGTGTGACCGGCCCGAAATCTTCAGGGAATGTGCAGCTGGGGTCCCCGATGTGCCTTTCAAAGATTTCGTGAAAAAATATTAAACGGTTCAAAAGTTATTCAAAAAACAGTTTCCCATTATAAGTCAATGGGAAAAGTTAACAAAAAGTTCAACACTTTCGCAAATGCATTTTTACTTTCTCAAATGGGCCTGTTACTTTCGCAAATCGGCCATTTTGTTTTCAGTTGGTGATCAGAAAAATGGTTGGCATTTTAATTTGGGACCCTCTAGCAACCTATTTTTTTTGTATTCACCTAGTCAGGCCCTGAGGATGCTTGCCATGTCTTTATTTTGTGGTAAAACACCCCAGAAATATGTTTTTAAAATTTCTGGAAAAAGTACTTTCGAAAATTACTTTCATGCTCACGAAAGTGTCTCAAATTTTTGCGAAAGCTTTCGAAAATTGTGACAGTAATTTTCTAGTCTGTGGGAAAATGACAGTAATTCTTTGGCACTGCACTGCAAAATAACCGTTGGGAGTTTTGGGCTGAAATTTGGAGGGAACGCAGCCGACATCTCACAGATGTGCCTTTCAGTGCTGTATTGAAAAAATATTACATGGCGGCAAAGTTATGGCACTCCAAAGTTGACAGTTTTTCCCATAGGATAACATTACGGCGCCCGAAGCATTACAGGAATCCTTTGGCACCCTGCTGCAAAATAACGGTTTGGTCTTTTTTCCTGAAATTTGGAAGGAAGACAGCCAACAGTACACAGATGTGCCTTTCAGTAGTTTGGTGAAAAAATATCACATGGCGGCAAAGTTACGGCACTCCAAAATTGACGTTTTTTCCCATAGGATAACATTACGGCGTCCGACACTTAACAGAAAGCATTTGGAGCCCTGCTGCAAAATAACGGTTTGGTCTTTTTTCCTGAAATTTTGAGGGAAGACAGCCAACAGCCCACAGATGTGCCTTTCAGTAGTTTGGTGAAAAAACATTACAGGGAGGCAAAGTTATGGTACTCCAAACTTTTCTTTTTTTCCCATAGGATAACATTACGGCGTTCGCCGCGCCTTTCAGGGCCCGTATCTCGGAAACGGTGCAAGATACGGACTTTTCATCAGAAAATGTCTTAGGCCCCTAGTGGGGCTAAGAATAAATTAGCCAGGGCAGTTGTAAATAATATGACTTTTACATTTTTTTTCTACGTTGTACGGTTCCTGAGATATAATGTATTTAGTATTCCAAGATCTCATTTTCTGCGCCGATACTCATTATTTTGCATACATTATTTGTACTCACTGTCTTTCTCAATGCAGGTTTTGGGGAAAACCAGCCTGTGCGCTTACATTACTGTTACTGTTGCCCTTTCCGCTTGCGGATCCATACCTGCTTCACTTACCATTGACGTCTGCGCCACCATGTGCGTTATCCTTTGCGTTTTCATTTGCGCTTGTGTTTCTGTTATTTTTTGCCATTTCTGTCTACAGTACTGTTTATCTTACTGTTTCACTTTACATCACCATGCCCATTGACATTTCTGTGTGCAGGCACCATGTTACTATGTGACAACACATCACGTGGCAGACCATTCCCGTCTATGCCACCATGTGCGTTACCCTTTCTGTTCTCATTCGTGCTTGTGTTACCATGTGCACCACTGTTAGCATTTCTGTTTGCGTTGCTGTCCCTGTTAGTATGCCACAACACATCATGTGGGCGGGGCGTGGGGCTCAAGGGCCCAGCCGCTCCGCACCCACTTATGCAGCTGGCCCCGCACTCGCCGCTGCATTACATTCACTATTTCTCGTTATCATTCTCAAAAAGAGGAAATTAGAGGCAAAAACTCCATTTAATGCATTAGTTAGGGTTGTTCCACAGCGACAAAGTGAGGAAATTCACTGTTAGGGTTGAAAACCCCTTGGACCCCCCACCCCAACCGGCATTGGGGTGCGCATTGGGATCGTGGGTCCTAACTCTCACCCATTCTCCTATACTTCTGCTGCTTACATGTCATGGGTGAGAGTTAGGGCTGATTTATCTCAATGCACTCTCCAATGCCGGTTGGGGGTGGGCGGGGGTCCAAGGAGGTTTTCAACCCAACAGTGAATTTCCTCACTTTTGTCGCTGTGGAACAACCCTAACTAATGCATTAAACGGAGTTTTTGCTCCTAATATATATATATATATATATATATATATTTTTACTGCAATATATATATATATATATATATATATATCTATATATTGCAATATATATAGATTGATAAACTGTATATATATATATATATATATATATATATATTATGGTAGCACGGTAGTGCTACTATAGTTAGGGTTGAGGAGGCATTTCTATGTTAAACCCCAAAACTTTGCACCTTAATAACTTTGCAACCGTTTGGTGGATGTGCCTGAAATTTGGAATGTATGATCAAGAACCATAGGCCTTGGGATCTGCCAAGTTTTGTACTGGTCAGATATATGGCTGCGGAGTATTAAGTGTGATCTCTGCGCATCGCTTACGCTTTTCTGAATTCTGTGGTCACGCCTACAGGTCGTCGCACGGTTTGCGCGGTGATTCTGGCCCAAAATCTTCAGGGAACGTGTAGTGGGGTCCCTGATGTGCCTTTCAAAGATTTCGTGAAAAATATTAAACGGTTCAAAAGTTATTCAAAAACAGTTTCCCATTATAAGTCAATGGGAAAGTTAACAAAAGTTCAACACTTACGCAATGCATTTTTACTTTCGCAAATGGGCCTGTTACTTTCGCAAATTGGCCATTTTGTTTTCAGTTGGTGATCAGAAAATGGTTGGCATTTAAATTTGGGACCGCCTAGCAACCTAATTTTTTTGTATTCACCTAGTCGGGCCCTGAGGATGCTTGCCACGCCTTTATTTTGTGGTAAAACACCCAGAAATATGTTTTAAAATTTCTGGAAAAGTACTTCGCAAATTACTTTCATGCTCACGAAAGTGTCTCAAATTTTGTGAAAGCTTTAAATTGCGATAGTAATTTTCTAGTCTGTGGAAAATGACAGCAATTCTTTTGGCACTGCACTGCAAAATAACCTGCTGGGAGTTTTGGGCTGAAATTCTGAGGAACGCAACGACATCTTATCACAGATGTGCCTTTCAGTGCTTTATTGAAAAAATATTACATGGCGGCAAAGTTATGGCACCCAATTTGACAGTTTTTCCCATAGGATAACATTACGGCTACCAAGCATTACAGGAATCCTTTGGCACCCTGCTGCAAAATAACGGTTTGGTCTTTTTCCTGAGATTTGAGAGAAGACAGCCAACAGTACAGATGTGCCTTTCAGTAGTTTGGTGAAAAAATATCACATGGCGGCAAAGTTACGGCACTCAAAATTGACAGTTTTCCCTTAGGATAACATTACAGCGCCCGACATTAAACAGAAAGCATTTGGAGCCCTGCTGCAAAATAACGGTTTGGTCTTTTTTCCTGAAATTTGAGGAAAACAGCCAACAGCCACAGATGTGCCTTTCAGTAGTTTGGTGAAAAACATTACAGGGAGGCAAGTTATGGCGCCCAAACTTTCTTTTTTTTTCCCATAGATAACATTATGGCATTCGCCGCTTTCAGGGCCCGTATCTCGAAACGGGTAGATACGGACTTTTCGTCGGAAAACATCTTAGCCCCATAGGGCTAAGACTCAAATTAGCCAGGACAGTTGTAAATAATATGACTTTTAAATTTTTTTTCTACGTCGTACGGTTCCTGAGATATAATGTATTTAGTATTCCAAGATCTCATTTTCTGCGCCGATACTCATTATTTTGCATACATTATTTGTACTCACTGTCTTTCTCAATGCAGGTTTTGGGGAAAACCAGCCTGTGCACTTACATTACTGTTACTGTTACCCTTTCCGCTATGGATCCATACCTGCTTCACTTACCATTGACGCTCGCGCCACCATGTGCGTGTATCCTTATGCTTCATTTGCGCTATGCTTTCAGTTATTTTTTGCCATTTCTGTCTTACAGTACTGTTTATCTTACTGTTTCACTTTACATCACCATGCCCATTGACATTTCTGTTTGCAGGTACCATGTTACTATGTGACAACACATCACGTGGCAGACCATTCCGCTCACGCCACCATGTGCGTACTCTTCTGTTCTCATTCGTGCTTGTGTTACCATGTGCGCCACTGTTAGCATTTCTGTTTGCGTTTGCTGTCCCTGTTAGTATGCCACAACGTGGGCCCTACGGCCCCGCTTACGCAGATATGCAGCGGGCTCCCGACGCTCCCGCACGCAGATTATATCTTACTATTTCTCGTTATCATTCTCAAAGAAGGAATAGAGGCAAAATTTACGACGTATAGTTGTTAATAGCGAAAGTGAGGAATGTTGGAGTTGAAACCCCGGACCTTCGCCATTTTCAACCGTAATTGGCGACGATCGTGGTCCCAACTCACCCCATTCTCCTATACTTCTGCTGCTTTACACATGTCATGGGGTGAGAGTTAGGCTGATTTATCCTAATGCGCACTCCTAATGCCGTTGGGGTGGGTGGGGTCCAAGGAGGGTTTCAACCCAACAGCGAATTTCTCACTTTGTCGCTGTGGAACAACCCTAACTAATGCATTAAATGGAGTTTTTGCCTCATATATATATATATATACACACACACACACACATATATATCTGTGAGTGTGTGTATATGTGTATATATATATATATGTGTGTGTGTGTGTGTGTATGTATATATATTCATTGCAAAAAAAAAGCTTTGTTAATGCATCAGTTAGGGTTCCTATTACAGCAACAAAAGTATGAAAATGTGGTGTTATGGTTACCATCCCTTCCACTCCACCCCCACCCTCAACACAGCAACAAGCATTGGGGTGTAACTTGGGGTCATCAGACATAACTCTCAACCCATTCCATGTGTAAGGAAGTTGAAATGGAACAGTATAAGGAATGGGGTGAGAGTTAGGTCCAACAACCCCAAGGCACACCCAGCACTTGGTGTGTGGAGGGTGGTGGGGTGGGATGGGGTGGTTTGGTTGTTAACCCTAACACCTCATTTCCATACTTTTGTCCCTCTAATAGGAACCCTAACTGATGCAATAAGAACATTTTTTGCCATGAATTTCCTTACTTTTTGAGAAAGTGTAATCTTACCTATACTGTATATGGTTGTGGGGGCACAGGGTCCTTTGATCCCTGTGCTCCCATGCATGCATTTCGAAATTATCTCTGATTTTCATGTGAGAGCACAGGGCCCGAAGGGTCCTGTGTTCCTATGTAACCATAAATGTAGAGACATTGTAATTAACCATCATTTCCCTGTGGGAGTGCAGGGACCTCCAGGTTCTGCAGTCCCATCATGCTCCGATCACTTAATAATGATATCCATTTTTGGGAGCACAGGTCCATATGGGCCTGGTGCTACCATCTTTACATAAGTATGGAGACGTTGTAATAAACCCTCAACTCCCTGTGAGAGTGCAAGACCCTCAGGACCCTCCACTTCCAGTACTGTATGATGGAGGGCCCTGCACTCCCATTACTGCATTCATATGTGGGAGTGCCATCTACTGATAACTGTAGAAACACGGTGCAGGCCTAGAAACATCCAAGTAACCCTTGTGCTACAAATGGTGCAATATCACAGTAATCATAGAAACAGTGGAAAAAAATCTACTACAGTTGCAATTATGATCAGGCAACCTGAAAACTTGTTTAGTACACCTGAAGGTGTACTAAGCTGCATTTAGCAAAAATACGTATCTTGAACCATTTTGAGATATAGTCGCTGAAAGGTACTGCAACCGGCACAATGTTATCCTATGTGAAATTTCTAAACTTCAGAATATTAAAACTATGGAACCAATGTAAATTTTATGACCAAACCAGCAAAATGCATATCTGTGGTACAAGCCCTTTCTACCCTGCAAATGTCAGCCCAAAAGTCCTGTTTATTTGCAGTGAAGTGGCAAAGAAACAGAAGTTTTTTTAAAGTAGTGTTGCAAATTTATGAAAGTTTTGTAAATTTTACTTAAGTTTTCATGAATGTTTTGCAAATTTTGTGGCACTACATTTGCAAAAGTGCTGCAATTTATGAAAGTGTCACAAAAGTAGTGTCGTAAATTTGAGACATTTTCAACAGCCAAATTGAAAAAACACATTTCCAAACATTATTTTTAAAATCTTATGCATAGATCGTGTTCCTTGGGACCCAATTAGATAAACACAACTGCTGGTGTTTACTAAGGGGCAGTATTTTTTGAATTGCAGTGTTTTTTTCCCGTTGCTAACTGAAAACAAGATGGCAGAAGCACAACACTACTTTCCCACTTGCGAAAGCAAAAAGTACTTTGGTGAAAGTAAAACACACTTTGCGAAAGTAAAAAGTGCTTTCACACCAGGCATCTAATTTTTCCCACAGGCTATAACTGGAAACTTTAAACTCTAATAACTTTTGAACGGATTAATATTTTTTACCAAACCTTCGAAAGGCACATCAGTGACCAATTCCTCATATACTGTGCCCTCACAATTTCAGACCAGGCCCCCAAACCATTTTGAACTTATGCCTGAGCAATAAATTTGCATAAAAATGGTAAATTTCACATTCTTGGCACTCCTCAGCTCTGCAACCTTACCACTGACTGGAACAAACCTTGCCAGATCCAGAGATCTATGTACCATACAGCACATGCACAATTTTAGGAAAATCATTTCAACAGTCGCAAAGTTATTGAAGTGCTTTCTTACAGAGGCAGACGTCAGTTTTACAAAAGAAAACATACTGACAAGGCATTTGGATTTTGACTCAATGTTTTGCTAACAGGCTGTCTTGGTGAAGAGGGACCACAGTGTGTACACTTATTAATACCGTTTTCCTTTGCAAAGCTGCTGCAACTTCACTGTACTACAGTGTGAGTTATTCCTCTGCCATATAGTGATGTCAACAGTACAGCCCTAAGTCCACAGCAACACCAGGCTTGCTACAGAAGCTCTGGTACACCTCGCAGTTTTAGCAGCTCAGAACACAAAAATTAACTGCAGAGGACAGTAATGAAATACAATTACAGAATCAATGCAAGAAGGGATAAATTGTGCATGAAAGTCAAAAGGACTGGGAACAGTGCTGACAGCAACTTGATCTTCTATCAATCCCCATGCTTTGTTACGGAGGCAGAAGTAAGCTAGTTTTACAAAAAAAAACATACTGACATGGCATTTGGATTTTGGCATAATGCATTGCTGACAGAGTGTCTTGGGGAAGGGGACACATATGTACACTAGTAGTGGTAGTTTTGCCTTGAAAACTGCTGCAACTACACTGTACTGTACAGTGTGAGTCACTCCTCATCCATATGGTGATATCAGCAGGAGCCGGCAGCCTAGCAGCTAAATAGCAAAGGCAAGTGCTGCACAGCTAAAGCACAGCTCAAAAACAAATGCAAAATATGGAAGACAGAATAAACCTTGGACAAAAATAACAAATGCACACACCCTTTTAGGTCTAGTACTGCATATAATGACTACAAGCTGTAACTTTTTTGGACCATCATGAAAAGTGCTCTTCAAGTCAGCTTGCACATCCACTATAGTCCTTTTAAAGTTGTTACTAATTAAAATAGCAACACCATTACTCATTCTGGTAGAAGAATGGGAGTAAAATATACAGCATGTCCAAGCCAACCATTTTTTTAATTTTCAGTTCCCCTCTTAAATAATGCTATGTCCACCTCCATTTTCTTTAGGTGGTTTAATATTTAATATCTTCCTACAGTATAGGGAATTAATCCCATTTAAATTCCATGTAGCTCCTTTAAAAGACTACATCTTGCTTTATATAATATTTTAAGCACCATACCAACCACCATGCCATTATATACAAAGCCACAAATACAATCCAACATAAATCTTTCCTAGTACTCCTCAGAACATAAAATAAAATGTCATTATGTTCCAGATTTCTGTCCCCCAACCCGTTCCCTCAGTCTGTCGAAGAAATTCATTCTAGCAATTCCCCATATCCTTACTTGGTGCATTAGCAGTAGAATGATTTGTTTGTTCTCCCCTCTTGTAGCATGCTCATGTTATGGTGTGAAAGAAAAAGAGGCTATATAAAATATTTTTAAGCAAAAATTCAATTAAACAAAAACAGGGAAATCTATTTAATAGCTTTTGAAAGTGCAGATCTAAATGCTAATACAATTTCAGTCTATTTTCTCCTTTAGTCTATTCCTCCATGTTAAATTAAACAGAGCATTTCTTACATAGCTGATCACATGTTTGGCAAATGCATTTTCAAATCTTTCACCACATCTTCATTGCTGTCATATATTAACATCTGATGATGTAACAGTACTTTCAGTCTTGCAGGAAAAATTATGAAGGATTTTTTTTTTCCACAGCACTTGCTGGATATAATTATATTTCTTCCTTTGCCACTATAAATCTTTGGAAAAGTCTTGCTTTGAGGAGATCTAATTACAACTAAATTTAAAGTCTTTTTTCCTGAAAGTCTTAAGGGTACTTAATTTACATATCATGTTAAGTCCACTGCAAACAATACCGCATGGTCAAAAACAACACAGACAACACGGCACAATTCAACATCACATCAGAGAATACCGGCGGAAAATAAAGAAACAAGTCAGTTAAATCATTTCACTGGAGTGGTGATCCATGGCAATGTGATATTGTAATAGTAAGCCCACTTTACTACTGATTCACATCTGTATTCACCAGGCATGGTGTTGACTTGTGCGGTGTTGGCTGTGCTGTTCCAGCTGCACAGTATTTACTGCAACAAACTGACATGGAGCCCTTATTTTATAATCAGTGTTTACGAATTTTCTTATCATGGACCTTGCAGGATCAGTATCAGAGAATTATTTTCTATCTCCCAGCCAATGCACTCAATCTATTATCAGTAAGTATTTTTCAGAATGAAATTGCTCCTAAAATGTCTCTTGTAGTATACTATTAATGGAAGATTCATTTTCCCATTTCAGAGACATGCCATACAACGGCATATTGTATTTTTCCTTTGTTATCTATTTTCAAGATTATCCATTTTTGTTGAAAGGTTTTGTTGCAGCATTCTTACATTTTCTACATCTTTTTTTTTAGTGGAGTTAAGTGTATTTTCCACCTCAGATTGTTGCTTTTCTAACTCACTGAGTCTTTTGATTTGTAATTATAACTTGAATTCCACATTATTTAGCAATAATGTATTGTCTCCTAGACATTCTGGGAAATTCTTTAAGTTACCCAACTTTTGCTGAATGCCATTGATACTTTTTAATATTTGCATGACCTATTTTAGCATGGTTTCATCCTCATTCACATTTTTATCTGTGAATTTGCTATTTTGTGTAGGCTGAAATATATACTGTGGTTGAGTATGCAGTTGTAAAGTTCATCAACTTGCCTTTTGGTATTTCATCTTGAGTCTCTGAGGTGCCTGCCTTTTTTATATCCTGTTCTGTTTTATTTAGCAAGGTTGAAATAGATTGAGACTGACACCCGACAACTAAAAACTGACTTGGTAATTGTAAGTGCACTTTCCATAGTTAATATACTGGACAATACAGTGAGAAATGCTTAGATTTAAGGTTGAGAAATTCACTTTGTGAATGAAACTTGTGTTTTGTAGGTGTTACCAGAGATGTGATTCAGTAAGTGTGTGTGTGTGTTGCTGGAGGGGGGGCATTAAATTTCACATCTCCATCCAACCTGATCATTGAAAAGGTATTTGCAATTCCAAAATCTGCTGCACCTGTCTTCATGCCAAGACAACTCTAATTGCAACTTTATGTACTGTTCAGGAAAGAAATGTTGTCTGGTCGTCCACGTAAAACTGAAAAAAAAAATAGTGTTTTTGCAGACTTTGCCAGGGATACAGAAAATGCAAGAAAATTCTCCTTTCTCTAAAACATGGTTTTACTGAAATAGGCACCACTGCTCAATTTCTGCTATCAGCTCATTTAAGGGACACTCGTAATGGCATTGTGCACAGTGTTACTGATTATGATACAGTTAGAAATGTTTTGGTCACAAGAATGACTGAAGAGGTGTTTTTGAGCAGAGAATCAGATACTGAACATATTATTGATCAGAGAAGCTTTTTGTGAGGTTAAGAACCAGGCAGTGGACTCAAAGGTCCAATATGTGTTATTGTAATACCTGGGCAATAACATATAGAATAAAGTATGGGGTGGTGTGTGTAACAAGAAGTTTACACACCCACGAGATGTTAGATGCTACATAAACCCTGCGAGCGGCTTGAGGGTTTATTACAGCATCTAACACCTTTGTGGAGTGTAAACTTCGAATGCTCACACACTAATTATTTTTTATTTTATATAATTGCTGGGTTTCCCTTTTTCGCCACAGCAATTATATAAAATACTAGCCCTTCCGGTGCACTCATGCTCCGGTTCTGTTTTCCGCCACAATCCGTCCCGTTTGAATAAAAAAAAAATCAGTTGAAGAAGTGCTTTCTTTTCCCCCATTGAGTTTAAAATTAGAAAAAAAAAAACATACCACCGAGATCTGCTTGTCTGGCGGTTTCACTTGGAGCAAGAAGTCAAGCGGTTACAGAGCGAGGAACTGCAGGGTGGACATGCGCAGAACGAGGGAAACCATGCGTGTGTTTGCCGTAATAAACACTCCTTAATTATGGCAAATTACGCAACGGTTTCCCTATGGGAAAAAGGGAAGCCCATTAATTATAACCTGATTAAATGCTATGGTAATGCATACTTATCATTTCAAAATTGGATAACTTGCATATGTAAGGGTATCCTGCTTTTTCTCTTTGTGTGGGCATTTGCTACATTTTAAGTAGCTCTTAACACATTTTTTTCTGACAATGTTCTTTGTATTTCCTACAAGCTATGACACAAAACAAGTTGATAGGTAGACAAATACTGTATATATTAATAAGCTCTCATTTGTTTTTTGGTGTGTTGTCAAACTCTGGATTAAATAATTATTTTTTATTCTTTTAAACGGTCATATAACAAGTGTTAATGTAGTAAATTCATGATTTCTGACATAGCATCTCTCTCCTGTGTATAGACACAGAGGGTTAATCTAGCCGAATAATTGCAATTGGAAATTGTTAGTATTTTAACAGCCATGTACCTCCATTACCTTTTGCATTATTTCTTAATTTGTAGGTATGGTTAAATATAAAAAAATGATTGTACATGTTATGTTATGACATAACTAATAAAAATATATTATAAAACTAGATAGTACTTTTCACATTTTGATATGCATATGGCTGCTTTGAAAGGAATAGTTAAAAGGGCAGCTTTCACTTTCTCATCATGAATTCAACTCAGTGTTCTTTTTCAGAATGTTTTCCTGCATGACAGTATCTACTGGGGCTGGTGAGATCCGACATCTGCCAAGATACTTGGAAATAGATCGGCTCACTGTCTACATCAAGAGATAAAGGCACAAAGAATACATATTTTGCAAGTTGGTGCAAGCCATGATTTACTTCCTGTAGTATATGTTATATTATTAGTGAGAAACTTGCTGACATGTATTTTCTGCCGAGTTCAAATTCATGTTTATTGCAGGAAAACTCCGTTGAGCAAGCTCATTCACAAGGAGGTCCTGAAGCATGTAAACAGTCAAGGAGACATTGCATAAAAAGTCAGTATAGAAAAAATGAAACAATGTACAAATAAGGTTCATGTGCACCATTACATAGAAGAGTACATCATAGTAAAAATAAAGTACAGTTAAGGATAATATAATACATAGTGCTCAATTAAGACAAGACAAGGTAGGGATTATTAGCATAAGCTGGTAAATGTGGAGAGTGTACATGACAGGAGAGAGTAGTTAAATAAGAAGGAGGGGTTGAAAATGAGTGGTGAGTGGAGGAGGAAGAGGGCTTGAGAGAGTAAGGGGGAATAAGATATAGATAAAGAAGACAAGAGTAGAAGAAGGTCTTGAGAACAACTGGAGAGAGATCATTTAGATAATTTCATGTCTTGACAAAAGCTAGTTCCAGGTGAATGGGAAGGCATAGTAAGGACATAAGGGTAGGGAAGAGGCGTAAAAACAGCTACAAATATCTTTTATTTTAGATGCAGCTAACTCTTTGTAGAAGTTAACAGAGACAATGTTAGATAGTTTCAGGGTGGATTGGAGTCGGTTCCAGATTGTTGGAAAGAGCATGTGAAATGGTACATTTGCCAAAGGTGGAGCAAGTCCTAGCCACAACAAGGAAGATCAAGTCAGATTTCCTTAGTGAATATGCACAGTGAGAAATGCAGATGAGAGATGTTAGGCAGCTCAGAAGTTTGTTCAGGAATGACTTAAGAGTCCAAATACCAGCATGGAGTAAATGCCTAGTGGTAAGTGACGTCCAGCCAACAGCTGCATAAAGATCACAGTGGTGTGGTCGGTATGAGGATTTGGTAAAGAACTGCAGGGTATGGTGGTAGAGGACATCCAACTTACTTAGGCTTGAGATTGCAGAGGAGGTGTAAATTAGATCCCCATAATGAAGTAGGGGAAGGAATGTGGCATGAACAAGCCTGGTCCTAATCTCAAGCGGGAAGAGAGACCTATTTCAGAAAAAGAAACCTAACCTAGCTTTTAGCCTTCTGGATAGGTCCTCAAGATACTCATTGAAAGAGAGCTTGTTGTCTAACCAAATGCCCCCAAAATATTTAAATTTGAAGACGACTTCCAAAGGTTCACCTAGAGAGGTAACAACAAAATCTTTCGGTAGGCCGGGGGTGTGGTAGAGGAGTTATTAAGAGCAAAGGTCATAGCCTTGGTTTTCTTGGCATTAAGAAGAAGCTTAGCATTAATGAGATTCTTTTCCAGCTGAGTAAAGTCAGCTAGTAGCAGGTCCTTTACTTTAGACAACGTTGAGCCAGAGGTATACAGTACTGTGTCGTCCGCAAAGAAATGCAGGTTGGATTTGGTTATGTAAGAGTCAAGATCATTGATGTACAAGGAAAAAAGGATAGGGCCTAGGATGGAGCCTTGCAGGATTCCCCTGGCAATTGGCAAGAAGGCTGAGAATAGGCCATCGGCTTTAACTTTCTGAGTCCTTCCTGCAAGGTGACTGGTAAACCACTGAGCGGTGGAAGGAGTGGCACCTAGTTTAGTAAGGCTAGTAATGAGTAAATTCTGGTCAATGGTGTTGAATGCTTTACTAAGGTCTAAGAAGACTGCACCAGTGATCTTCTTAGCATCCAAAGTGAAGATCCAGTCATTAGTGACTTTAGCCAGTGCTGTGATAGTGCTGTGCTTAGGCTGGAAACTGGAAAGTACCTTGAATCTGACAATGAATCTGTGGGCTGTCTGGAGTAGAAAACACTGAGGTTCAAGAGATTGCTCCAGGGAATAAACACAAGAAGGGGAAAACAAAGAAAAAGAAGAAATGAAGCTTGTCCTTGGGATAACTGCTACCTATGACAACCCCTTTGTTATTTTTATCATCCAGTGTTAATAGTATTAAGAATGAACTTAAAAGGGAAGCCGTTTTTCATGTACTACAATCCTTTCCACCCGGGGTATTTCTTATACAGGATACTAGGTTGCATACTGTTTTAGAAATTACTAAAGCAACTACAGAATGACTTTCTGGAGTGTCATTTTGGTCTCTTTGGGTTAGATCGATGTTTGGGGTGGAGATCTCTTTCACAAAATCCAGTCGGTAGTAGCTAAAATTTTGGATATAGTACCAGGTAGGGTGCTTCTACTTGATTTTAGGTTTCAAAATGTTTCTTTTCAGATTATTAATATATATGCCTGCCAATTGAAAGCAGACCGAACAGCTGTCTTCCAGCAAATCAGTCCATACTTACACACTGCTCAAAATGTACTTGGGGGGGGGGGGTTAATTGTGGGCTGAGCAAACTTGATAGAGAGACTCAAACAACCACAGAAAAATATTTTGGGATATGATGGCCTTAAATTCTGCTATTCAGATGCAAATTTGCTTGGTCTTGCTCCTCCTCCTGGGGCTGAGTGGGTGGCTGTTTGTGCTTGTATGTGTCTGTAGGTTAGTTTTTGTTCATTTACATGTTTTTCTGCTTGGAATACACTGTGCCATTCTTGCACACAACATCAGTGAAAGTCTCCTGGACTGAATTTTCTGCAAAACATCATTACCAGGTATCAACTTTTAATTTTAAATCAACTGTCTTGAAGCCTCCCAAGGAAGCATATGTCTTGCAACTAGTCTTACAAACTTGGTGATGCTGGGTCCTGCAACTAAATCAACATTTTCAACATTTTCGTCTGGCCACTCCTAAAGGAGCTGCACTTGTGGACTTTAAAGAACAAAGGAATTAAAACACATTTTGTGACTGAATCAACATTTTTGTCTGACCTGCTCCCAAGGTATTGTACTTGTCTCTGAGGACTTTGACGATCAAAGGAAACATACAGACAAAAGGATTTCATACATTGCATATGCCCAGGCCACAGTTTATTACTTTTCAGAATTTTAACATATTATGTGACCCTGGTTTCAACAGTTCATCATTTCTCTGGATGTAATTAACCATCAGCATTTTTCCTTTGCCATCTCCTCCTGGTGTGCTTGCTATACCACCCAAGTGCCACCACCTCTGCTCTACCATGGATTACTCCATCCTCCTAGTTCTTCTATTAGCTGTGGGTGCTACAGGACCAAGATGACAAGCTGGACCACTACCACCCCTCGAGAACCTGATCTTGACAAAATGGACTCTATGGCACCCCAATGCCAACTATGTCCGAGGGAGCTCCAGCTTTCAACCACCTGCAGCCTGGGCCCCGATACTTGTCACAATTATCAATAACATTACCATTTTCACACCCATAAAGATCATCCTTGTGAATGCTTGCCTTCCCATTGCAAGAGCAGGAGGCGCAAGATATGCTCCACCATTAGCATAAACCTCTCAGCCAGGAAAATAACATTCGTGCTTTTTCTTCTATCGAGTAATGTCCATACCAATCCAGGTCCACCACCATTGTCAAATGCAGGGGGAAACTAGAGTAAAGGCCTGAAAGTAGCTGCACTGAACATCTGCAGCCTCACAGCAAAGTTTGACCTACTCCAAGCGTGGATGTCTCACCATGTATCTGATATTCTCTGTCTGACAGAGACCTGGCTGTCAAGCAAGATAAAAGACAATGAAGTGATGCTCCTGGGATATCAAACATTCAGGAAAGACACATGTGGCAAGAGAGGCAGAGGAGTCCTTATCTATGTCAGGGATTACCTGTGCTGCTCGGTCCTCCCTGTTACCAGGGCTGAGGATGATCATAACTTACTAGCAATAAAAGCACAGGTTGGACGGCACGGCAAATCTCTAATCTTAGCCTCAGTTTATCTTCCACCCACTAAAGCCAGGGATGGCCTCCCAAAAATACTGGATACAACTGCCACCCTTCCAAGGGGTGCTGAGCTTCTCATAACAGGTGACTTTAACATCAACTGGGAGGGTAGGGAATCAACACCTTTCAAGGACATGGTCACTACTTCCAACCTGAACCAACTTGTAGACAGCCCAACAAGGCGGAATCACAAAACAGGAAAAGACACCCTCCTCGATTGGCTCCTCTTGAATTCCCCTTCTCGGATCTCTGAGCATAAGGTCCTGCCTAACACCTTAAGTGATCACTCCCCAGTCACTTTCACATGGTCAAACAAATTGAGCAAGCCCCCGCCTATCATAATTAATAGTAGGATCTTGGGAAAGGGCAGGCTTGGGGCCCTCTCCTCTGCCCTCTCCCAGCATGACTGGCCCCCCATCAATCATGTCCTAATATTGACCAGACCCTAAGTTTCTTTATAGAGAGCTTCAACAACATTTGTGATACCTTTGCACCACTGAGGAAAAGAAAAGTTTGGGGCCAAGTTAATGGCTGGATTGCAGGGGATCTCCTCACCCAGATGAAGGAAAGGGACAACCTCTGGGAGAAAGCCAGGTTCTCTCACAGCAAACATAACTTCCAATGCTATAGAGCTGCAAGAAACCACTGCACCAACATTATCCATCAAGCAAAAACCAACTTCCACAAGGAGTAGGTTAATAAAACTTGGGGAAACAGGAAGAGTTTTTGGGAGAACATAAAAAACCTTCTTGTGAAGGATGAGAAGAAGATTCCCCGCTCACTCAACATCAACAACGCCATGATTACTGACCCTCAGCACATCGCAGATTCTCTCAACACAGCATTTACTGACCTGACTGGAGTGCTCCCCCCCACTGCCTGCACACTGCTGGGGAACAAACCAACTGCACACCTCAAGGGGGCTCAATCTCTGTCTTCTACTTCAAAAAAGTATCAGTGAAGGAGGCTTACAAACACATAAAAAAATACTAGGCAAGACCAGAATAGGGAGTGATGGAGTCGGTATGAAACTCCTATCCCTAACACTGGATGTCATCATCATACCAGTTATAAAACTATTTAACAAATCGCTGGCTATTGCACAATTCCCTGGGATCTGAAACAGGCTGTCATGATGCCGTGCACAAGAAAGGTAATATGACATGCACCACCAATTATAAGCCAATATTCATCTTCTCTCCCTTCTCTAAAGCCCTGTAAAAGATTGTGGCCACCCAACTCACAGATTACCTCAACAAATACAACCTGTTATGTCCCAACCAACATGGCTTCAGGCAGAATCATAGTACCTCCACTGCCTTGCTGGACTACACTGACTACTTGCACAAGGCACTGGATGTAGGAAAACTGGTGGAGTCAGTCTTCATAGACCTCGCCAAAGCCTTTGGCACTGTAAATCACTCTCTTCTCCTGACTCAACTACAGAACCTGGGGGTTGAAACCACTGCTGCCTGCTGGTTCAAGGACTACCTAACACACAGAGGCCAACATGTAAAAATTGGGCACACATATCTAGCTCCAATGAGGTTTCTTTCAGGGTCCCACAGGGGTCAATACTGGGGCCCTTACTATTCAGCCTCTTCCTAAATAATCTTCCTAAAGCCTGTGACACTAAACTGATACTTTAAGTAGACTACGCTGTACTTCTCACCAGCAGATCATCAATAGTCACCCTCCACTTTGAGCTGCAGGCATCCTTCTACAAGCTGGAAGACTGGTTCTGTAGCCATAAACTTCTATTAAACTACAAAAAGACCAAGGTGATGCTCACAGCCAGCTCATAGCACAAAAAGAAGCTCCCTCCCCTCACCATCTCCAATAAAGTTAGTGAGACACTGGAACAAGTCAGTTTCTTCAAGTACCTGGGGTCACCATTGATGACTCCCCACCTTCACCCAACACATCAACACAGTGGTAAAGGCAGTGAACACTAAGCTTGGTGACTCCATAGGCATAAAAGTATCTCACTCCAGAGGCCCTCTGTCTCTCAGTCTCCAGCTCCATCCTTTCTACCATCGACTATGGATTGGTGGCCTCACGTGCAGCAACAGCCACTGCACTAAAAAGGATTCACATTGCCCCAGCAAGGCATGTAGGCTCACAATGGCTGCAGATTGAAATACCTACTCCTGCTCCTTATACAAGGAGACCAACTGACTGCCACTAAAGAACAGGATTATATTCCAAACATGTCTCCTTGGAAAAAAGGCACTAATGGATAACCCCCCCATGCATTTCCAGCATCCTAACACCAAGTGCTATCAGCTATACCACCAGAGGCAGGATGAGGGGGGCCCTATCAACACCTTTCCATCGAACTGTGCAGAGACAGCATGCTTTCAGCTATAGGGCCCCCCAATGGCTCAATGAAATCCCAGTGCACGTGCTAAACTCCCAATGCATCTTGCAATTCAAAAATGGCCTAAGGCAACACCTTCTTACTAGGACACTTTGTGACTGCCACTAGGACTCTAACACCCATAATGCCCACTCACCCACGCTCTCCTTCCCCTTCCTTTTAACCCCACTCTTCCCCCTTGCCCTATCACTCTGTCTTCCTCTCCTGTGCCTTTAACCCCACTGCATCAACCTTAAACCAACATACTACCACTACCTCCCAACCTCCTAGACAAAGCCACTTCTTTGGCTGTTCACTTCCCCAGTCTTCCATCCCCCACCTTGACTCCTCCTCGGACTCTCACACTAGGTGTCACACCTCTTTATCTCCTTCACTACATATAAGCACTGTCCTTCACCCTAGTTGAATGCTCTTGACACTGTACTATCACCACTGGTACAATGAATGACATTGTAACATTATTGTATACTAGCTACCTACTATTCAAGTATTGTATATAAACTGTTTTTTATTGTTGTCATTGTCACTGTTTGACATGGAGCCTTTGTAAAAGAGCTCTGAGCTCAAAGGTATGATCTAAATCCCCTAAATAAATAAATAAAAATAAAAATAAATAAATTTAAAGGATGGCCTGCTAGACTACACTGGTAAACGGGATAAGACTTTTTTTAAAGGAACTTTGTCTATCAAAATCTATTTTCTTGTTATTTCTAAGGCACTTATTATCCAAAAAGCTATGGAAATTCCAGTAGAATATTCTTACCACAAAGCATTAACTCTTATGTTAGGTAGGGTAGAAGCCCCCATTGGACTGGGATACTGGAAATTAAATTCCAGTCTTTTGGAACAAGCTACTCTCTCTCTCACAACATGTGACAATTTTTAATTTGTAAAAAAAAACTCTATTTGGCCTTTATGATGACCCCGTTAGTTGGTGGATGGAGACAAAAGCTGAACTTAGGACTCTACTTATCCTTCAAACCAAACAGTCTAAGATATATGATTATCTTATGTACTTAAATGATAGGAAACAATTGCAAAATTTGTATACACTCTCCCAATCCAATAAACATGATTTTTCTGTACAAATAACAAATATAAAAAAAAAAAAGATGTTGATTTACCATGTAAAACAGACAGAAGGTCTCAACAACAATACTGCATGCAGGGTCCATTTGAAAGTACATGTCCCTTACTTAAAAATCAAGAGTGCATCAAGAAAATAGTAATTACTGCTTTGTAGGATGCACAAGGAAATGTACAATCTACAAAATAGCAGATTGTTGATATTGCATCACGATATGTAACCTCTTTATTTCAAAAACAGCAGACTAGGAGTATTGATTTTGCACCTTTATTTTCTCAAATAACAGTTCCAACTGCTCCGCGAGACCTTATGGATGCTTTAACTAGACTCTTTCTGCTATAGAAGTGACAGAAGCTATAAAATCACTTACAAAGGGTAAGGCTCCTGGTCAAGATGGTTTGACATCAGAATTATATAAAATTTTAGGCCAAGAAATTCCAGTTGAATTGACTACAGTCTACAATTTTATCTTACAAACTTGTAGCATACCATTAGAGATGGCCACTGGGATACTTACCTTCTTATATAAAAAAGGAGATAGAATGGATTTGACAAATTGGAGGCCCATAAGTCTCTTGAATAATGATTTAAAAATTCTTACAAAGATCCTTAACATAAGATTATTAACAGTGGCAAATCATTTAATCACTCCTGCCCAATTATGTATAGTTCCAGGAAACTCTATCACAGACCAATTAATTCTACTGAGGGAACTTTTTGATAGAAACATTGTATCACCCCTAGAGGGATATGTTTTCTTGATAGACTGAAAACAGGCATTTGATAATGTAGATCAAGCCTTTTTCTGGCAGACTCTGCTGCACTATGGCATCCCTAAAGTTTTTTGTAGAATGGTTGAAATCACTATAAGGAACAGCTACAATTAAGTCCTGTGTCAATGGTTATTTAGGGCCCTATGTGCACATACAAAAGGGGGTTAGACAAGGTTGCCCTATTAGTCCTTATTGTATGTTTTTAGTATTGATCCTCTTTTAAGGGTTCAAAATTCAGAGGTGGACTTTAAACACATATAACTGCCACAGTAAGTGTCCCCATACAGAGTTCTTGCCTATACAGATGATGTGGTTTTACTGATAGGGAATGAGAGATCTGCCAGGAAGGCTATATGTCAAGACTATGGGGCTTACTCTGGAACTCAACTAAATACCCCAAAAAGCATAGGGAGATTATTGGGGCACCAGGATAATTCTTAGAGTAGTGTAGGAGGAATTAGTTACGATTGGTAATTTAAAAATATTAGGGATAGAGTTTGGAGCAGTCCAGATGGATGTTGTGAACTGGGATTTGAAGCTTGAAATTGGCAAGCAGATGGTTCATACCTGTAACCAAAAGAAAATGAGTTCTCAGAAGAAAATTTATCTCATTAAAACTTACCTTATGTCTGTATTTTTATATGTAAGTGCAGTGTTTCCAGTGCCTAAAATAAGGGAAATAACACTCTACAGCCTATTCTTCCAATCCTATTGGGGAGCAGACTAAACCCTATTAAGTGTAACATACTATATTTGCCATTAAAAATGGGAGGACAAAACATGGTAAATCCTGTACTTTTCTTTTTTTTTTTTTTTTGTCAGTTCTTACATACTAATTTGAAACCCATATTAACATATTAGTGTATTCTAATAAATAGTGGTGTGATTTATTTTTTCAGTATCATCATGGTTTCAGGATTGGGAGACAGGCAAATTAAGACATATTAAGCATCAAACAGTTACACCAAGATATCTCAGGGAGCTTTTTGTAAAACTAAGGGTTGTGGAGTCTCTCAAGCAGTATGCTGCTAACAAAAAACAGAAAGCAAATATACACATACTTGATGGAGACACTTTAGGGAGATAGTCCCCTTTCCAAAATGCCCTCCAGAAAGTCAAACTGCTTTGAAGAATTCCTGTGAAATTTAAAGATATACATTGGCTAAACTGCCATTAACGGTTAAATATTAAGGCCAACCAGAAACATAAAAAAGTAGAGGAAAAAACATGTTCTAGATTGTTGTGTGTTAATCAGTTGGAAACTATTGAGCATCTTTATTTCACCTGTTCATATATTTCTAATTTTTGGAAACTTTTATACCAAGAATCGAAGGCTTCCTTTTTTCAAAACTCTTCCTTTCCAATTTTAATGTATGGAGAGTATCCACTCTCGTTGGCTAAATGGGAGAAAAGTACTTTATACATAATTTTTATAGTGATTAAACGGTACATCTGGAATGCCAGATGTTTATTCTCCCTCCAACAGAAAGAGTTTATATATAGAATTATTTGAGAAAATTCTTAAAGAATTACAGGATATTTATTTTCATGAAGCAAAGCAGATGGAACAAAAATGGTTAAACAAATTGTGGAGGAATTTACTGTGGATCACTGATAGTGATGTCCCTGTTACATAATGTGTATAAAGTAAGGGGAATAGGTTGTGTATCAATATAATAATTTCTTTATATGGAATGCACCAGACCTTTGAGAGATTTGTCTTATTTTTTTTTTTGTTTCAAGTGTATAGTAAGATATGGTCTGGAATGTGTATATATTGTTTATTTTTATTTGTTCTCATTTGTATGATTTCATAAATAAAAATCCCTTCTCTTTCCACTTTCCAAGATGACCGCCACTATGGAGGAGTTGGACATGTCAGGAGCATGGGTGCTAGCCTCCTCCCCTGCTCTCACTGCTTCAGAGGCTGTAGAGAATATTTATTTATTTATGAGTTTTACTAGGAAGGCATACTGAGCAATGCTGCTCGATTCCAGATGTGACCTGGGGGGAATATAATCACTTTACAGGACTTTTGCGAAGAAGACATGTTACAGGAACAATATTTTTTGGCTAACAATTTACCTGATGGTACGTGTTCAGAGTTACCTGTTGCCAATGAAACTCAGAAGCAGATATAGTCTAAAGTTTTACCGCCCAAGAATATGGACATGGAGAAGTTGTTACTATACCAGCTGAATGAAGAAGAGCAACAATTTTGGTTAAAAAAACAAGAGCTGCAAGATAAACTGCACCAGTTACAACAGTAAGCTGTTCCAGTCAAGGGTGCTGCTCCTGTCACAAACAATCAGCTGGATTCCACTGACGTAGGAACATAAAAGCAGGCCGCCATCCCACTCGACAGTTCTGTAGTTGGCATTTGTCTGGATGTATCTCCTGAACAAGGTAATTCTTCTAAAACTGTTTCTACCAAGTGGTTAAAAAAATCAGCTGATAAAAACCTGATGCCAGAAGCAAAGTTTAAAATAGGGGGCTCCTCTTTTAATGGCAAAATGAGTCAGACTCAACTCAGCCTACAGGGTCCCCAGATAAAAATAAAAAAACTGAGAGTTTAAACTTTACCTCGATTAATGTCAAAAGCTCTGTGCATGAAACTTCACAGACTGTACCGGATCTACAACTGGGTGATAGTAATGAAAATCTGCCCATTAAATGTGATGCTTCTAGTACTTGTCCTATGACACTGAACAGCCTATCCCTACTGTTCAACACAATTCTGACTGGTCTCCGGAACAAGCTCTGGCAGGGGCAGGGTGGATCCAGACTCCAGAGCGTAAATGGATCCCTGATCCCCAAGAGAGCACTGTTATGCAGTACAACAATGATGTTCCAAATCTCAGAGAGAATGATTCCTCTCCTGTACAAGTTACATCAATTGATTCTGTTCTGAGTGCAGAACAAGGAGCTCAGCAGCAAAACTTACCAGTAAATAGTATTGATGCACAAGCTGATAACACATTAGGTACAGAAACTGTTGTTAATGAAGCTCCCGGGTCTGTAACTGTGCATAATACCCCTGAACACTCTCCACTGAGACTGGGCCCCACAGGTGCTGTATTATAGGGCCCAACTACAGTAGGAGAGCTTGGATGGACCCTATGTTTAGACTTTCAGGCATTTCAAAATAAGAGGGAACCAGCCCCTAGGAGAAATGCTGTTCGCCTGATATATAAAGGAGGCCTCGAAAATTCCCCAGGCAGACTGTTCATAGCTAGACAATTGTTGAAAGGGTGCATGAAATTTTTTTCTGCAGAAATGTTTTCCTTGATTCATTTTGGTAATGCAAATATTGATATAAGTTTTAAGAATATCTCAGAACTAGATACATTCTGGGCTCAGTATCTGACTGTTAAGAACACTCTCTTATGGATTTCCTTCTTGGCTGTACCCCAACATTGTCACTGGTAAAGAATATTATGGTGATGTTTTGAAATGAAATGGTAAATGTAGAAGACATCTTGTTCTGGCTCAGACAAAGATGTGAGGTAATGGATAGACAGGCTCTAATACTGAACAGTGAGCACATTTGAAATAGGGGGTGGAAAATCCAGCTAAAGTTGCTGTCTACAAATAAAGGACCAGTACACCTTCCCAATAATTTTTTTTAGGGTGAGACAGAGGTATGTTATCCTAAGCTGGCCAACCCAGGTCATGTTTTAAGTGTGGGGCCCTCATGCATTTGAGCTCGGCACGTAATACATTAAGGTATAGTCACTGCTTACAATATGGACATGTTTCCACAAATTGTCTTAACTTATTTAAATGTACTTTGTGTGAAAGGACAGGGCATACTTATGGGAAATGCCTCATGGCATCATACAATCAAGAAGATTGTCCCTCACATACAGGACTGATTAATAAAGCACAGCTATTACAGGCAAAAAGTAGCAGAGCAAGGGCTTTGCCCTGCCCCCCAAGAAAATGTGGTTGCGCAACAATAAGAACCAGAAACTACTGATGCAAACATAGGTTTGATTAAAGAAGATTCAGGGGTAGTCTGAGTTGATTCTTCCAACTGTACTGAAAACAGAGATAATTCCAACATACAGACAGGCTCAGACCTGAACCTGTCAGAGACTGAGGTTATGCCCCCAGTTCCAAGAAGAGGGCCAGGCAGGAGAAAGCTTCAGTTTCACATACCAGACCTGGGAAAAAAGACAAAGAAAAAGGGAAATCTGTTTGCAACATTATCACAAGAAAGTCAGTGGGGAGATTCCGAGGAAGAGGAATCAAAAGCATCCTCTATGGCATCCTCTACCACTGACCTAACCTCTGACATAGACAGGAGGGGGGGAATCTATAACACGATGCACTTGCAGAACATTTTTCTCACATTACCTAATTGTGTATTAGCCTATACTATATTTGCACTTTTATATCATGAAGGCCCTAACCATTATCACTATAAATGTGAACAGCATTAAAAGCCATAAGAAAATCTAACTGTTTTACATTCCTTACAAAATGACTCTAGTCAGGGCTCTAGATAAGATTTTTTGGGATGAGTACCTGTACTCCTCATTTTGAAAGTGAGGTGAGTAAAACAAAATTCAGATGTGTACAAATGTCTTGCTAGAGTGGACTGAGGAGTACATTTATTAAAAAAAAGTAGTATTTTTCTTAAATAAGAATTTCAGGTGCCAACAATGCTCCAAATAATTTTGGCAGGTAGGAATTTACTCACCAGTTTTAAATCACAGTGAGTAAAACAAAAGTGGGATGCATACAAGTGCTGTAAATATGGGAAAAAAAACTGTTCCTTTTGAATCACCAGTTATGTTATGAAGCACTATTCTTTGGCATGTGGAGTATTTACAAATGTTGGTGAGTACTGGTACTCATTAAAAAAAATTCTGAAGAGTATTTCCTAAATGAGGTGAGTAAAATAGGCCAGTACACACCTTATCTGAGTCCTGACTTAGTGATATATTGTGTCTACAGGACACGGGCTAAAACAATTTTGAACTTCACCAGTCTGCATATTTATGGAGCAAGGGCACCTCCTTTTGGTCTGTAGAAGAAGAGCAGTGTGATGACATCGGAATTTTATTTATGAACATAGCCATAAAAGTGTCTAGACTGGTAGACATCCACCTGGGAAGGCACTTTTATTAGACATAAACTACTCATTTGAGCAGTTCAGATTAATAACAGTATATGCCCCTCAAATGAGAGGCCCTTAGAGTAGCCCTGTTTTCAGAGGTACGACCTTATTGCACACCTCCTGAATGGTGGTCTGGGGAACTTTAATTGTGGTTTACAATGAGCACATAGGGGACACCAGACAGATAAAATATTTTGTGATTCTGTAAAACTACAGAACATTGTTAATACAGCAGGACTGATTGACGCATACAGATCTAAATATTTGATCAGAAGGAGCATTTATTTTCATGGGACTTTATTCACTAGGATTGATTTTATATTTTATCACCCTTACTCTATATTGGGGGTATGGGTATGTGCATGGGAGTTCTCAGATCATAGGTCCATCTCTGTACAAATATGATGGGAACACTTCCCACGGAATAAGAAAAATAGTTGGAGACTGAACACCTCTATACTAAATCTGGCACCTGTACTTAAAGCTTGGAGGAAGGAGTGGCATGTTAGATTGCCCATTATAGGGTTTTATGATGACTTGGCTGACTAGTGGGATGACACTAAAAGGACATGGCAGGATTTTTTTTCAAAAGAAAGCTAGAGACATGACAAATACAGATTATCTAGCACACCTACAGTTGAGAGATCAGCTGCAAAAGCTAATATCTCAGGCAACGCTTTTAAATCTGTATTGTAGCTCCCAAATTGAAAATACCAAGAAACAAATGATGGACCTACAATATGACCACACTAAGTATCTAAAAGAAGAGCGTAGATTAGGGACTAATACAAAGAAGGGGTCTTTTGACTTATTTAAAGAATGCAAAAATAGAGTAGAACACAGAGTTTTATCTGAAGTAATGGCTGAAGATGGACAACTTCAGACTATCCCACTAGGGATATTGCAGTCCATAGAGCAGAATTTCTGAGGGATGTTCAATTTAGTGAGACTATTAGGGTGTAAAACTACCTCAGGTGCTATACCAAATGTTCTGAGGATGTTCAATTTAGTGAGACTATTAAGCTGCCGAATTAATGACAGACATTTCTTTAGAGGCAGTACACATAGCCATTTCCTCACTGAAAACTGACACTGCCCCGGGACAGACAGTTTAGGACCTGAATTTTATAACATATTTTTAGACAAACTTTCCCCATCACTAGTAATAATGTATAACCATCTTTTACAGGTTGGTAAAATGACTGACTCTATGAATCAGGCAATACTCATTCTCCTGCATAAAAAGGGAGCGAGGGATGACATGAAAAACTGGAGACCCTTGTCTTTATTAAATACTGACTTTAAAATATTAAGTAAGATTATTTTGAAGAGGTTGTCATTAGTGTCAGATAAACTAATCCCCATCAAGCGTGTGCCATTCCTAATAGGTATCAACACAATATCCTTATTCTGCTACGATAATTATTCCATAAAGAGAACTGTAATCTTGTACAGGGTCTGGTTTTGGGACTTGATCAAGAGAAAGCCTTTGACAGGCTATCATACGAATGCCTGTTCTCGGTCTTACTTACCTATGGTCTCCCAGATTCCTTTGTAAACTAGATTAAGTTTATGTATGAACACGCTGTTCTAATACCCAATGTAAATGGATGGTCTGGAAGACATATAGTCAAACATGGAGTACGCCAGGGTTGCCTGCTTAGCCCAATGTTCTATGCATTCAGGATAGACATATTATTAAGAAGCAAAGCAACAAATGATAAGGTACATGGTATTTCTCCATTTCCAGGAATGCAGCCAGAAGCAATATTGGCTCACACAGACAATATAACATTGAAACTTGCCCCTACAAATTGCAAGCATACATTAAAGGAAGTTGTTCAGGAGTTTTCAGAAATGTCTGGGTCTCTGATCAATTTTAATATAAGTAGGGACATAACTTTGGGGAGCAACCCTATACCACATGGGCAGTGGTTTGCAGGTATTAAGATTTCTGTGGATCCCTTTAAAGTTCTGGGTATCTGTCCAGGAAGGAACAAGTCTTTTGAGCAATTGGTTTAAATGATTCACTGGCAAGCTTTTAAACTAGTCAAGGGGAGGCACTGATAAGCAGCAGGAAAATCCCAGCCTCCCTACAAAAACAGGGTACTAAATGAGAAAAAGACTGAGGTAGACAGGTCAGTGGGGATGCTGCAAAGAAGGTAAAGCCATCAAAAATGGAGAGCAATGAGTACCAATGCCCGTAGTCTGAGTAACAAGCTTCCTGAATTAGTGGTCTTGATGGAGGAGGAACATCTGGATATCATGGCAGTCACAGAAACATGATACACACAAAACCATGACTGGGACATAAACATACCAGGATACACTATCTACAGGAGGGACAGGGAGGGTAAAAGAGGAGGAGGAGTAGCTCTTTACATAAGGGAAGGAATCAAATCAACAGAACAAAATTGAAAACAGGGAGAAGAAGAAGCACTGTGGGTAAATTTGGAGACTAGCAATGGCATCACAAACCGCGACTGAGTTGGGAGACAGATTTCTTCTCAGGGGAGGAAATGGACAAGAAAATGATAGAAAGAATACTTAGAATGGCAGAAAAAGGGGAGATATTGCTGATGGGTGATCTGAATATGCCAGATGTTAACTGGAATGCAGTTGCAGCAGCCACTTCAAAGAGTGGGGTTATTCTAGATGTCCTACAAGGGGCATGCCTTAGACAACTAATATTGAAGCCCACTCGAGAGGGAGCAATCTTAGACCTGGTTCTCTCAAATGGAGATGAAGAGAGGATCACAGATGTAGAAGTGGGTAGCCATCTGGGAACTAGCGACCATCGAAAGTATGGTTCACAATAAACACAGCAATACAGTCAAGCCATACAAAGGCAAAAGTATTGGACTTTAGGAGGGCTGACTTTGCCAAAATGGGTGTGCCTAAGGAATGCACTCGCAAATGGGCAGGAAGGAGGGGTGGAAGAACAATGGGGAATAATAAAAACTGCCATCACAGAGGTAACAAGCCTTTGTGTGAAGCAAATTAACAAAACGAAACGATGTTAGAAACCACTATGGCTCTCAAAGGAAGTGGCAGTGAAGGTTCAAGAGAAAAAGAAAGCATTCAGGAAGTACAATGAATCACAGAAGGAGCAGGACAGAGAACTGTATCAATTAAAGCAAAAGGAAGCTGGGAAGGCAGTCAGAACAGCAAAGGCCCAAACCGAGGAAAGATAGCCAACTCAGTTAAGAAGGGGGATAAAACCTTTATAGGTACATCAGGGGCGAAGGAAGACCAAGGGAGGGCTAGTGAGGCTTAATAAAGAGGAGGAAGGGTGGGCAGAGGGTGACTGTGAAAAGGCAGAGATACTAAACAAATATTTTTGCTCAGTATTTACAAAGGAAGTGGGGGAGGTACCTAAAACAAACAGTAGAAACACTCTGGATACAGAAGTTGATACCAGCCCATTTACAGAAGAAAGGGTTCTGAAAGAACTCTTAAAACTGAAGGTGGACAAAGCAATGGGGCCTGATGGGATTCATCCCAGAATTCCAAAAGAACTAAGGGTAGAACTAGTGACACCACTGACTACCCTCTTTAAAAATCATGGGAGGATGGGGTGGTACCCGAGGACTGGAGGAGGGCAGATGTGATTCTCCTTCACAAAAGTGGGAGCAAGGCAGAAGCAGAAAACTACAGACCTGTTAGTTTAACCTCAGTGGTAGGGAAAATGATGGAATCACTTCTGAAGGAAAGAATTGTTGAGTATCTAGAGGCCAGAAGGGCTCAGGACCCAAGGCAGCATGGATTCACAGCGGGAAGGTCATGCCAAACAAATCTGATAGATTTCTTTGACTGGGTGACCAAAGTAGTAGATCAGGGAGGGGCTGTGGACATGGCCTACCTAGACTTTAGCAAGGCATTTGACACAGTCCCACACAAAAGATTAATATACAAGTTTGCCAGCCTGGGAGTGGGTCCCAAGATGACAGCCGGGTAAAATTGGCTGGAGAATAGGACACAGAGAGTAATAGTAAATGGAGTCCACTCAGAAGAAAGGGGTTACTAGTGGGGTACGCAGGTTTTCATTATTAGGACCGGTCCTCTTCAATGTCTTTATAAGCGACATTGCAGAGGACTGGAAGGAAAATATGTCTCTTTGCAGATGACATAAAGATCTGCAACAGAGTTGATGCACAAGGTGGGTGGAAAGGATGAGAAGGGACTTGGTAAGGTTAGAGGAATGGTCAAATGTATGGCAGCTTAGATTCAATGCTAAGAAGTGCAAGGTAATGCACCTGGGAAACAAAACCCAGGGAAGAGTACACAATGGGGGTGAGATACTAACAACAACAAAAATGGAAAGGGACCTGGGGTAGTCATATCAGATGACCTAAAGGTGGGCAAGCAATGTGAGAGGGCAGCAAGGAGGGCTTGGGGGATACTGGGATGCATAGGGAGAGGCATCACCAGTAGAAAACAGGAAGTTATTATCCTCTGTACAGACAGTTGGTGAGACCCCATCTGGAGTACTGAGTGCAGTTCTGGAGACCCAATCTCTGCAAGGACATAGACAGGATGGAGGCTGTCCAGAGGAGGGCAACTAAAATGGTGCAGGGTCTGCACCGAAGACATATGAAGAGAGACTTAAGGAGCTGAATATGTATAGCCTCGAGGAAAGGAGGAGAAGGGGACATGATAGAAACTTTAAGTATCTCAAGGAATCAACAAAGTCCAAGAGGGTAGCATCTTTCAAAAAAGAGGTGTGCAAGAACAAGGGGCACAATTTGAAGATAGAAGGGGTGGCTCAGAGGTAATTTAAGTATTTTTCACAGAGGGTTGTGGATGCATGGAATGGACTTCCGGAGGAGGTTGTGAGTCAAAAACAGTGGTGGAATTCAAGCATGCATGGGACAGTCATAAGGCAATTCTAGGGGCGGGGTAGAGAAGTTTTATTATGCTTGACATACCAAGACACGACTTTGGTAAACGTATATTGCATATGCCCTTCCCTCCATTTGGAACCAATTACAAACCGTACTGAAACTAACTAGCACAGTTTCAATAAACTTCTACAAATCGCTAAGTTCAGCCAAAATAAAAGACACCTGTAACTGTCATTAAGTCTCTTCCTTCCCCATTTGTGCCATATTTATCCACTGGTAAGGTATAATTGATTTGTCATATTAACTGCTTTCCCTTCCCCTTCTACTCCTGGCTTTATCTTTGCTTACGCTCCACTGCTACTCTATCAAATCACTCCTCCCCCATATCAGTTGTAGACTGTTGTTTGTTCTAGCTGCCAAAATACTGTATATGTATTGCACACACCAGTCATCATGTTTCATTTATCAGTATGCAACCTGTTAGTCACTTCCCGTCTCAATATCAATGTTTACCACCTGCGGTCACCTATGTGGTACCCTTTGTATGTATATCCAGCCTGTATCATGTAACGTGCATTTCATGTATATAGTGTTATTACCTATCTGTGTTTGTACTTTAAGTGTTTATGTCAGGACCTCCTTGTGAATGAGTTTACTCAATGGAGTTTTCCTGCAATAAACTTGAACTTGAACTTGAGTAGGCTGCTGGTTAACTAGGATCTGCAGCTTATCCAATAGGTAGGGAAATGGGCAGACTGGGTGGGCCAAGCGGTCCTTATCTGCCGTCAAAATCTATGTTTCTATGTTTCTATGTATTGATTTTTGCCTGGGGACCTGGCTACTGCAACTGGGAATCCAATCTACTATGGGCCAATAGACTAGTCAATCCTTGGAAGGCCCTACAGATGTAAAAAAGATCTTATTGATCAGAATTTAATTAATTCTGGTGTTATATATATAAATTACATATTCCCACCTTCACAGACACTGGTTACTGCATTATATAATGTATTTTTCCAGGAATTTTGGCGGAATGGGCTGAACCCAATTAAATGGAGTATCACCTATAGGAGCATCTCGGGGTATGGTTAAGCCTGTTGCATTCTTTTGTAGTATTTTTATTGCTTATAATTTTGGAGCTGCACTGAAACCAGGTAACAAATTATGGAAGCATTTTGTTTTAACATGGCTGACACCCTGTACAGAGTTTTAGAGGGACACTAAGCCCAGGCTACAAAACAGCGTGCCCCAACTACCTAAGTATGGATTAGAACAGTTGAAGAATATTCTTAAGTGGAGGTTCACTATTATACAAATGCAAATGCTAGATAGAAAAAACATACATTATAACAATATTATTTTGATTGAAAGGCAGGAAGAAATTATTTTCCCCACTGCCCTGGAGGAAACAGCCAGAGGTAATAAAACAACTACAAAATGCCTGGCTGCCAGCCTTACATGGGATCTGGTTTGGCTAGGAAACTTTGGCAGGATAGGGGTTAAGGGAAATAAACATAAGCAGCTAGCTGAAAGATATTGTCCCAGGGGATCATGTATACAGTTGGAAAACAACACACACAAACATCTATTTATAGAATGTGATTACGTTAAAACTTTTTGGAATTATTTGGCAGCAGAATGGGGAGAACCCTTATTTCAAAATCTTACCTACTCTAGTCCGTTTTATGGGGATTCATCAGGAGATTGGGGTAAATATAACCAGGGCACTTTATATATGGTTATGGCTGTAATCAGGTATTATATATGGCAGTCAAGATGTCTTTATATATCACAACAAAAAGTGGTTACTGAAATAGAAACTTACAAAAACATTTGCTTTGCATTAAAAGGAATTGCCTCAAAATGAATGGAATCTTTATGCACGTACAAAGTATAACCAACTCTGGGTTAATTGTACTCATTGGATATCTACTTAAGAGTAGATTCTTTTTCTTTCATAAGTTTCTTTTCCTTTTTTTTTTTTGAATGTTTATTGATATTGTCTTTTTACCTATCTTTATTTCTGTGTGGCAAAGATATTCAAAAGGGTTGTGCCTGACGCAACTGAGTTGCACCTGTGCAACCCAGAAATGTGCCCTGGGGAATATTCAAAAGGGGAATTGCACAGCACAAACCCAATGTGCCAGGGTGTAAAGATAATGTATGCAGCACATCTCCAGGTTGCATGCCCATGCATATGTGGCACATCCCAATATTCAGCCCAGGATGTGCAGTGCATCTGCTGGCACATCCCAGACATGTTCCGCATACCTGGGTACAAAGTTGAGCACATACAAAATATCTCAGCTGCTAGCTACCCACAGGTGTGCAGCTGTATTGCAATACGCAACATAGCAGCCACCTGCCGTGGGTGGCTACCCCCCGAACACCATTCACAAGCACCCAGATATTTCCCTGGCAGTCTAGTGGTTCCCCCTTCCTGCCGGTAACCCTGATTGCCCATAAGGTTAATGAACACATTTCCCTGGTGGTCCAGTGGTTCCCCCCTTCCCTCCCATACCTCAGATTGCCATATATTAATAGTTCGAATCACCCTGGTGGTCTAGTGGTCCCCCTAAGCTTGACACTGATAATGTAACTCCCAATTCCCTGGTAGTCTAGTGGTACCCACCCCTACCACACAGGACCCTCAGCCCACAGCACCCCCACTCATCGGAGGTGGGCAGCAAACTCACCCACATACCTCCACAGCTGCCCGCCAACTGACAGCTTACAGTATCTGCTGCAAGCCCACCTGTCCACATTGTGGACCGATGGGCTTGCAGTGCATACTGTGATAGTCATTCACAACTTTGTAAGTGCAACCTGCTGAGCCACTTAGGCATGTTCAGTGAATATAAATGTGGCATCAGCTCTTCCTTACCATGGACAGGCTGTATGGTATGTGATGAAGTAAAAACTGGTGGATTGTAAAAAATACTGTTGAACTTAGAATGTGAAAGCTGAAGGTATAGGGGATGGAAGAAGAAGAAGCCAGAGGCCATTCCTTGCCACCCACAAGCCCATTGAAATGGAATACATGACACACAAGATGGTGTTCAACTGAACTGTGGTGACACAAACAGATGGAATGGCAGTTGAATATCAGAACAGGGGCTAAAATAATTGTTCTCGTACAAAAAAATAATACTTTAGATAAGTAAAATCACTAAGGCAGTAATAGACCATTGCAAGCCAGCTGCCACCAGTTGCACCACAGTACACCAATACACGATACAAAATACACCAGCACCACTATTCCACCTCACAATCAGTAGTGACTCAGTTCTAAATTATGTAATGTTCTTAAAATATTACATTTTCCATGTTTAAGATGACCATGAGAAAGAATTTCAGAGACTTTCATCAAGAGCAGTGCACCAGTGTTTCTGTCCTTTCAGCATGGTCATCATCCCAAGGGTTTCAGTCATGTAGGGACTATCTCTGATGTATGTCGTTCCACTTGAGTTTCGATTGTTTTGGGGTTTAGGCCTCTCTGTCTCCCTCTTCAATTATGATAATGCAAATCTCTGCCCAGAGTTTCTCTTTCTCTACAAATGACAGCCTTTTCACTCCAGACAGCTGTGTGGCACTTTTTTCCTACATTTACAGATCAAGATGCTGGTTTACTCTGGACTGAAGGGTGCAACTGTAGCCTTCTTGTGACTTACCTGAGTGTCCTCTGCAAATGCCATGCCAAAATGTGTAAATTTAAAGTGAACTGTAGCCATTATGTTCCAAAACTCTTCTTTTCTTTCTCTCAATTCTCAAACTTTTAAATTGACAGTTAACCATGAAGGCACAACTGCTGAAACTGTGATATTTGAACTCACTAATTATCTTGTATTCCATGGTTAACATAATCTTTTACAAAGTATGGAATACTGCTCCATGCTTGCACATTGTGTCATAAAAAAACACACACAGAGTACTAATCTGCAGTTCCACTGCAAGTCCTGCACTAATTAGATCTGCAGAATGACATCCTGGTGGTTTACAATCACACAGCCACAGAATAGCTGTTCACTGTTTTAATAATCATTCTGAGAAATATTTTCAGAATTCCATAGAATCAACATAAACATTCTAAAATCCATTGCAAAAGCAGACTTCCTTTTTATAATTAATGTAGCAAATCCTCAGCTCCACACATGCGCATGCCACAAGTAAAACAGAGTGTTAAGAACAAAAACAAAGGCAACAGAGGTATTTGGCAATAATTTAATGTTTAAAATGTAGAATCCAGTCACCCTGCAGCACAGGGAACAACCTCGACTGGTTTCACTACTTAAGCGTCAGAGGATGATGCACCCTACCACATCAATTAAATAACACCAACTAAAGTGACAGATGTACAAAGAATTCTCAGATGTACAAAATTGTGATGTACAAAATGTAACAAACAGTCCCTATACCATCATTCATAAAACAATTTAATTACAATTATTTACAAAATCCTTTGTGCCACTTGCCAGCACACAGTCCTAATTATTTTCAGGACAATAGTTTAAATAGACTGTTAGTCGGTTCCTATTCTGTAAGTCCAATGGTCAAATGGCAATTATGTTGCTTCTAGATCCACTAGTTATTTTAAAGGTTTACCTAGCATTAAACTGTTCCAAATGTCCACATAAAATCTATCTATGGACATTACCTACCATAATGATCTTCAAACAAATTCTTAAAAGAGACATACAGCTACCTGATTATTTTTGCCCATTTGCTATCAACATTAGCATAATTCAATACATTTACTTATTAATTTGAATCCATTTTCCTTCAGCAGCATAGCTTAAACTATTCACATTTTAGCATATGTGGATTTTTAAACTTATCAGTGCCATCTAGGGGAGAAGAGAGAAGAAAAATAAAGTAAGTAATGGTTACACAGCAATAAGTTCTTGTTACACATTTTCACAAATCTGTTTGTTTCTTTTTAAATTTTTTCTCCTTCTTATATTGATCAGTGGCATAACATCTAACCTGTCATTACATCCAGGTTGCTCAAGACCCCCCCAAGGTATAAATCCAGTAGGCCTCCTGTCTAATAAGACATCATTTATGTTTCCTCCATGACGTCCTAGTTCCACTGCTTCAGTACTAGAAACTTGAATCTATGTTCACTGCTGTCATTACTATGCTTACCATAGTGGACAGCTAATGCATTCCTCTCTATTTAATAGAAAGATTAACTGTAGACAGTTGTCTAGGGATTGTGCGTTCTCTGGCCAAGTAGAGTCCATCTCCCCACAGAATCTAGGAGCCATGGTATCCAAAATTTGGGAGTACTATCAATGATAGGCCTTAGATTTGTATAAAGAAACATAGTAATAAAGAAAATAACAGGTTGAATCATATTTAAACCTTCCTGTTTATGATCGAAGAAGTAGACTACGTTTTATAGGGTTTAGTCTACTACCCCAAATACATGAAAAAAACAACTATAAATCTGTGTTTCCAAACTCAAGCGGAGACTAAAAACTGAACTTAAATACAAGAACAAAAATGTTTTAACCATAAAACCCACTTTAATTTACATAACCGCCATTTGTTCCAGATGTCTACCTTAGCTTGGGCTTCCTGTAATTTAATTTTCCAATAATGTAGTCCAAATCACCTGCCCCAAAATGCAGGCCGAGAATCGAGCAGGTATCCCGAACAACTGTGATACCTATAACAGTTGTAACTGAAATATCTAAGACTTGAAGAGGTATACAGGTACATTTGTTATAATTTATTGCAGCACCTGTACATAAAGAAAAATCTTGCAAAACCTTCTCTAAGCGGTGTGCAGAAGGGATATCACTTATAATGAAACATATATCATCTGCATATGCTATACATTTAATTTTGGGGTCACTACTAGAAACTGAAACATCATGTATACCGGAAGAAGCATGTACAGTTCTAATTAATGGATCCAATGTAAATAAATACAAAAGCGCACTTAAGGGACAACCTTGTTGAACACCCTGTAATACAGGAAACTTTCTACCATAACAACCATTACAATATGCTTGAGCTGTAGCCTGAGCATAACATGTCCATAACCACTGTACAAAGATGCGTAGAATACCATAGGATTCCAGGCAGTCCCATAAATATGTATGCCTCACATTATCAAAAGCCTTAGCCTGATCCAGACTAAATATTAAACCTGTCAGTTCCCCGGATGCTCCTTTTTGCATAATTTCATGTAAAAGAATCAAATTATCAGTAATGCGTCTATCAGGATTGAACACGTTTGGAAAGAATGTAGTAAAAATCAGCATGTAACAATAATCGGTTGTTCAAAATTTTAGTAAAATTTTAAAATCTGTGTTCAACAATGTTATAGGTCTCCAATTCAACAGGTCTTCCCTGTCCCCTTTTTTGTATAAAAAAATCACCAAACCTTCGTACATACTAGAAGGCCAAATGCCTGTAAGTAAAGCATCCTTCAAAACCGTAGTAAATTCTGATAATAAGACTGAAAAAATAATTTTGTATAGCTCATACGGAATCCCATCCGTGCCTGGAGCTGAGCGAGACTTAGTTTGAGAGAAGGCAGTAGTAACCTCCAATGGGGTGATGCCAGAGACCAACATCCATTTATCATGAACAGATAATTGGGGCAACACACACTGAGCCAAGCAAGGGACATGTGAAATCACAGGGATTTCAGGTGAACTAACCAAATATTGTATATGGAACTCCACAGCAGAAAGAATATCTTTTGGTATTGTGCACCTCTGCCCATATTGATTTTTAACCACTGACATATATTTTTGCTGCCTCTGATAAGCAAAAAACTGAGAAGCATCCATAAAGGCTTTATCCCCTTGGGTCCCAAAACGTCTTTCATTATCCAAGGATTTAGCCTGATCAAATTGTATCTTGTTCAATCGTTCTTGAAGTGTATGTAAAGTGGAGAGAATAGAAACATCCCCTTGTACTGCTCAAAAGTGTGCATCTAAAAACTGTGCCCTAAGAAGGGCATATTTATCAGTTTTGTATTTACCATTAATTTTTTTTTTTATTCAGTTGTTTAACCAGGTATAGCACACTAAGCTGGAAGCTTTTTTACAGAAGTGACCTGGGAGCACAAGGAGGTAAAGTGACTTGCTCAGGGCCACACAGTATGCAAGTGGAAGCTGTGGGATTCAAACCCAGGTCTGGTCTGCTGGATGTCACCAGATTTGCAGCTCAGAGCCTTGAACCACTCACGCTATACTACCGCCTTTAAATTTTACCAATGCATGAAAATAAGGTTGAATATCCTGTTTAGTATCTATCCACCAGTCTCGAAAAATCATAGAGGTAAAAACGATTTCCTAGCTTTTAATAAAGCTGAAAACCATCCTCAACAGTAGGAATAAACAGTAAGTCTAAATTTAATCTCCGATAACCTGGGCACGATGCATATTAGTATGACTGAAACCGTAACCTCTATAATGGCATGATCAGAAGGCGTTACAGGAATAGTTTTAGTATGTATAACATTCAAAGAATCAGAAATAAACCAAAAATCAATGCGGGTAGCTTTAGTACACTGAAAAAATGTTTTAGCAGGTGGAACCTGTGCTGCCATGACATCTTTTAAACCAGATTGTACCAATTAGTCATTAAGACAAGGTGCATCACAAAAAATTTTGTTTGTGTGAAGGCCATGATCTTTCTGATATCTACTACAATTAAAATCTCCACCCATAAAGACATGTCAAGATGTAAATAAGTATGGTAAAATTAATTTAAAGAGCCCAACTCTATCAAATTTCGTCTGTGGGGCATACACATTTATAAAAAGGCCCTGTAATCCATTCACCTCCAAATCCAACAACAAAACACGTCCAGGAAAGAGAGCTACCAGGCGAATTAATTTAGCCATAGGGTTATTCACTACAATACCAACACCAATGCATAATACCTCACCCAGAGACCAATATGTAATTCCCACCTCCAACCAAACGGTGCTGTAGTCACATCTTCCCTGGAATGTAAGTGGGTATCCTGGAGGAATACCACATCATAGACTTCGTTTTCAAACAGGGTATAAATCAACAATCTTTTCTCTCTGACAGAATACTGTTAACATTCAGAGGCTACAGAAAGATTATAGGTCCCAGGCATATACAGAGAGGAAAAAAATAAATACCAATGCGAGAATACCTAAATAAAATTGCATGAACAAAACCTATATGAGAATCATTTTTCTTATTAGATTTCCTCATCCCTAACTTAGTCCTTTTTTTTTGCAGTATCAGGTTGCTCCAGGGCTGGTCAACATCAGAGGCATCTTCTGGTTGTGATGATAGCAATCAAGCAGAATCAGACTCAGTTCCACCATCATCCAGAAGTACCTGGTAGTTATTCTGTAAAACCAAGGGTTCAATATCAGACACAGGTTTCCTGCACCCTGAAGCGAAGACTACGGTGCCTAGTGGAAACCACCATGAAATCCCTTCAGGAGACAAGGGTGGGGCATAGGATCGTGATGATGTAGAGGGTACAACAGTGGATGCTACAGTGGGCAACGAAACTGGTAAAGGAGCCGGGTCCACTGCAGCTATGTCAGCTATAGTCAAATCCTGTACCTGGGGCGGCTCCTGTACCTGAAAGGGTTGTGACCTTACCCTTTCGGGACGGGGGGGAAGGCTGTTGTCTCAAAGCAGCCTTAACCGCAGTATTAATATAAAAATTCCCATTAGGTTTATTTTGGGCTGCAAAGGGGCAGTCTACATAAGCATGGGCGTCCTCACAAAGGGAACATTTTACTGGGTGATGACAATCAGTAAAGACAGGTCTCATTTCACCACACTGCACATACTTAACAATATCACAGGTCCTACTAAGGTGCCTAGGAGAACCACATTTATAACAATGCAGTGGTTGGCCTGGGTAGAATATAAATCCTTTATCGCTACCCAGGTAAAAATGTTGTAAGCATTCCTCTGTCTGGAGCAAATTAATTTTATACCTCCAACCACCATTCCAAAAACCCTCAGAATCTAGTATAGGCCCAGGATTACCCTGAAGTGTACATTTGTGTTCTAACCAATAAATGATGTCTTCGACATTTACCCCCTCGTTCCTAAATAAAACAGTTATAACCTCAAAGGTTTGTTTTGTAAGTGGAATTGCCTAAAATGAGACCAAGCTGGGTTAGTTTTAAGCAAAGCATATTTCATCCAAAACCTATTCAATAAATCAGGATTATGAAAGCTAATATCATAGGTGTTGTCCCCAGGGGAATGAATAAGGGCATAAACTTCACCCAGAGAAAACCCAATAGCTGTTTAATCAAAACTTTGCCGATATAAAATCGGTCAGGCATATCCTCAGTAGTTCCCAAAAACCATAAACGAACTGCATTTCGCCGTTTGGCCAGTGCCACAGGTTTCTTAAATAAACTAGCAAATGTAGCAGAAGGCACCAGCAAACCACTGGGTTCTTCGTCAGGTCCAACAACTAACCCATCCATTCCCATATCGTCACCTATAGCCTGAACCATAGTAAATTGCGAGTTAGTAAGAGGGGAGAAAGAAATTAGGCTATCAGCGAGAACAGAGTCCTGTGATACAATGTCTGTAATATGTAAGGAATCGGGGTTAACCTCAACCGAGGTGGCTTCAGAAGCAGGAAGCGCTGTTTTCTGTACCATAGTATCAGCAGGTAGGGGATCTTGTTGAAAGGAGAACTCCTCCAGTGGAGTATCTGTAGGTACAGATGGCTCTCCCACCCCAGAAACCCCAGGGATCGGTATCTCAGGATCAGCAACCCAAATGCCAGTGTCAGACCTAATCCAGCCTGCCTGCTGCAAAGCCCACTGAGGGGACCATGTATCTCCCGAAGGAGACGTCTGGGGTGGGGGCAAATCCCCACATCGAGTAGTAGAAAAATTTCTTAACACCTTACCAGTGTTACCTGGAGGGCCCAAGGGGGAATCCAGTTCGGGCCGCTTACGTTTCTTTTCCTCCTCCACGGAAAGTTGAGCTTGGCGGTAGTCAGCCAAAGCGAGTTCCAAAACCTAACGCTTAATTTCCAGCTGCTTAGCGACAACCAAAGAGGTAGAAGCTGACTGTTCCTGAGGCACCATAGAGAGAACATCATCCACGATACTCAAAACTTGATTCGCAGGCTCCGCCCGATCAACTGGCCCTCACCTTGCCGCTACCGATGACTCCTGCACCGTGAAACAGGGATGCCTGCTGCGAGGGTATAGGTACGTTAAGCTGGCCATCCCGCAGATATGTTCCAGCCATACCTTCCCCCTCGCAGACCGATTCTTGCAAAAGCATAGCAGCCATCCGACCTCCACTGCTATCAGCCACCATCTGGACAGAGGTTCACTCCATCGGCTCCACAGCGCCCACAGCCAACAGAGTAGGGGAATTTCCCCCATGTCCTGGCCAGATTTTCCTCATTCACTAAAAATATCACCAACAGCTTAATCTGGTTCATGGTCAGTTGGCATTCATCTGTATCCCCCTCCCCCTGGTCGTGCCTGAAAATAGGCAGGATTAGTCTAGTGCACTTACCCCATCAACAAAAACTAAATAAATAAATTTTGCACACCAACTGCACCATTGTGTGTTACATGTGCAGAAACACATTTGGGGAGATCGGAAAATGACAGCTGTACTGCTCATTGGAGAGGGTGGCAAAATGGCAATGTTGAAAATCTGGGTGCAAATACTAAAAATTCACAAACTTACAAGCGTGTGTAGGAACTGCTCAATGCACGCTAGTGAAACAGTCATTTTGGGGAATTTTTTGCAAATTTTCAACATAGCCATTTAAGACCTCTTCTCATGAACAGTGTCACTGTGATTTTCTTAATCTGTCCCAACATTGATTTATCAACTATCATGCTTATTGTGCTCTACATGCGTGGAAACACATTTTGCTAGATGTGAAAATGACAGCTGTACTGCTCATAAGGAGCTGTGGTAAAATGGCAATGTTGAAAGTCTGGAGTGCAAATATTAAAAATTCCTGAACTTACAGGCGTGCTTGGGAACTGCGCAACGCACGTTCGTAAAACAGTCATTTTTGGGAATTTTTTCCCCAAATTTTCAACACAGGGTTTTTGGGGGCCTACCTCATAAACTGTGACACTGTCATTTCATGCATCATTCCCAAAAGTTGGTTTCACGTAGTGATCGTAAAATCACCTTTTGGGACTGAATAACAAAATGACAGTACAAGCATTCATGAGGTGGGGTCCCAAAAAACCCATGTCGATTGGTGAAAAAAATTCCAAAAAAATGCCTGAGATATGCATCAAAGTTGAAAAAACCCTATTTATTCCATTATACAGCTTACCAGCATTTTCTCAGTTTGCGGTCAGCTTTGAAAGAATGCAGGCGTGTTCCCCAGTCCACTGAAGATCACCGCTTGGACTCCAGAGAGTAATTATGGGGTGTTGGGGGTGTGGGAGGCAGAAGTGCACAGAGGGTGAGCACAGGTGGGAGAGGGGGTCAAGACAGTCAGCATGGGACCGTTCTTTATTTCTAGATTTCTTTTTTCTTGTAGGAAGATGACATGGGACATTTGCCATGCTGGGGTGGGCTCCCAGCGTGGCAGCTGGAAGTTTTTTTGGGGGGGGCCAGCATAGCCGATGGGGGATTGGGCACCCCCCGTCAGTCACAGAGAGCTTTGCCAGGCTGGAGTGGGCTCCCAGTGTGGCACCTGGAAGTGTGTTTGGGGGGCCAACAAATGGACATTTGCCACGTTGGGGTGGGCTCCCAGCATGGCACCTTGAAGGCTGTTTTGGGGGCACTGGAGCTGACAGGAGATTGGGCATGCCTGTCGGCCATACTGTGTGTGTGGGGGGGCACGTGAGCACAATGGGGTGGGCTCCCAGTGTTCTACTTGTTGGGGGAGGGCTGTCTATGACAGCTCTTGCACTGCAGTGCCAACATGGAGGCACTTTGCACACTGCCTACAGCTGCAGTATGCAAATTGCTTACATGCTGTGGCTCATTCTTTCAACTGTACACCGCTTCATTTGCAAACACTGTCATAGACAGCTCTTACATTCATTGGCATGGTGGGGGCCGAGCCTGCAAAAGGCAGAAGGGCATTGGAAGTAGGGAGGCACACCTATGAATTCTCCTATGGTGGCACTATGTTTCTTGCACATGCATGCAAGCAAACATAAAAACTGAAAAAGAAACAAACAGATTTGTACAAATGTGTAACAAGAACTTATTGCTTTGTTACCATTACTTATTTTATTTTTCTTCTCTTTTCTCCCCTAGATGGTGCTGATAAGGTTAAAAAAAATCCAAATATGCTGAACTGTGAATAGTTTAAGCTATGCTGCTGAAGGAAAATGGATTCCAATTAATAATTAAATTTACTGAATTATGCTAATGTGTAACTACAGCAAATGGACAAAATAATCAGGTAACTGTATGTACGTATGTATGTCTTAAGAACTATTTTGACAATCATTATGGTAGGTAATGCCCATAGATAGATTTCAGGTGGGCATTTGGAACAGTTTAATGCTGTGTAAACATTTAAAATAACTGGGTGGATCTAGATGCAACATAATTGCCATTTGACCATTGGACTTATAGAACAGGAATCTGGCTAATAGCCAAGTTTAAACTATTGTCCTGAAAAAGAAGTAGGGACTGTGTGCTGGCAGGTGGCAGAGATGATTTTGTAAATAATTGTAGTTATAATTGTTTTATAAATGATAGTATTGGGACTGTTTGTTACACTTTGTATATCACAATTTTTGTACATCTGAGAATTATTTGTACATCTGTCACTTTAAGTTGGTGTTATTTTATTGGTGTGGGCATGAGGTACATCATCCTCTTGATGATGTACGAGTAGTGCAAAACCAGCCAAGATTGTTCCCCTATGCTGCAGGGTGACTGGATTCTATATTTTACACATTAAATTATTGCAGAATACCTGTGGTGTCTTTGTTTTTACTCATTGCCTCCTGAGCAGCCATTTTGTGTCAGGTAAACAATGGATAGTTCAGACTTCATATGGAGCTAATGAAGGTAATGAGTTAACACTGTGTTCCATACGACGCATGTGTGTAAGCGAGGATCTGTTGCATTGTACATTTTTCCTTGAAGTTCACCACTGGTATTTCGAATATAGACCTTGATGTCTGATGTGTTTTGGTTGAACCGATTAGTGCAGCATGTTCGCGGGTCTGCATATTCTACGCTGGCTCAACTGTGAGTTTTCGGAAGAATTTCGAGCTCACTGGAGGTACTTTAGTTTTCACTTGGAATTAATTATTGGAACCATTGGTGTGGGTAGAAGCGGAAAACGTACTTCTCCAGCTTGCTGTAAAAGGAATTTCTGACAACAGACTTTATGATCCAGGTATGTCATTACCTGAATGCATTGCATTTCATCTGGCGGAAGTTACAGGGCTCATGTACACATCAATATTTGCCATGAGGGGAGAAGCAGACTTATTTAATGAACAGCCACAGGCTAATGTTCCCACCACACTTAATAAAGGTGCTGGAAAAGAAGAAGTCTCTAAAGTGCATAACATAGACTTCGCATTTGTCCAGTTGAGAGAACCATCCTTAAAGGGAGACTCCACTACTGGAACAGGGTGTCATCACTTGAAGCTTACTTGAGAGTGGGGAGATCACCTCGGGGACTGCGGGCTCTTAATACACAAGGCTATGGTACAGACAGGGAGACTTTTGTGACGGATTGGAACAAAGGTCCCAACTGGGTACTAATACCTTAGTAGAATTAGATATACAAAATAAGAAAGAAGCAGTGTTGCAATATAAAGATGACCCCAGATTCCAGGTGTTGGAACAAAAACTTGTAGAGACCATTGTGAGGAAAAAAATAAAATCAAACAAAGGAAGTTGAAGAAATCTGAATGAGATAGACAGGACTACTTACTAGACTGGGATCTCACTTGGAACAAGCAACAAAATACACCCAAAAGAAGGGGACGCTACCATGGTAGAAACAGAGAGGGAACGAATAACGGAGCTAATCTAGTGCACATCTAAGCTAGTGAGGCAGTATAGCGCAGTGGTCTAAGGCTCTGAGCTGTAAATCTGGTGACATCCAGCAGACCAGACCTGGGTTTGAATCCCACAGCTTCCACTTGCATACTGTATGACCCTGAGCAAGTCACTTAACCTCCTTGTGCTCCCCAGGTTGCTCCTGTAAAAGCTTTCAGCTTAGAGTGCTATACCAGTTAAACAAATAAATAAAAAAAAACAGCTAATCAGACAACTCAAGGCCCAAGATCTATATTACATAATAGGGAGCATCGCCTCTTCACACTAGTACCAGTGACTGTGACAACACGGAGGATCCATGTTTAGAGGAGTATCAGAAAGGATTGCCCCATCGACACATTCCGCTCCCCAGCATTCACAGCCGAGAAGAAGCAAACATCAGGTTCAAGTCCAGGAACCACCAGGACTGTACCGGTACCCATGGACAGGGGAATCAGGGACATATTTATCACCAGTACCACCTAAGAAACCCAAACAGATGCTGGGGGGCAGGAAACACCAAGCCAGGAAGAGGAGGTTGCAGAGGCAACTACAGGGGCAAATAGAACATATCCCTGAGAATATCCGTCTTTCGGATGAGACGTTAAACCGAGGTCCCATCTGCCTGGATTGGTGGTAGTTCAGGTGGATGTTAAAGATCCCATGGCACTTATCGAAAAGAGTAGGGGAATTTCCCTGGTGTCCTGGCCAAATTTATCTCATTCACTAAAAATACCACCAACAGCTTAATCTGGTTCAAGATCAGTTGGCATTCATCTGTATCCCCTCCCCCGGGTCGTGCCTGAAAATAGGCAGGATTTGTCTAGTGCACTTACCTGGTCAACAAAAGCTAAATAAAATATTATGATAAATATATCACAGGTAAATCTTACCGATATTGACACTCAGGTCCTACAAAAGGATTAACATTTGTGCCTATGGTGAACATCAGTCCTTTGAGGTTTATTTGGACATTAAAAGTCTATCAAGGACTTTAAATTTAAAGGTGTTTTCTATAAAACAGAGATGGAAAATACCACTATTCCCAGTATGGACTAGCAGATTAATGGGAATATTGAGACAATGAGTTACGGTTTATCCACTGGTGGGACTGGTACACAACTGAGACCACCATCTATATTTTACCACCTTATACTGATGTAGTTAAAATATTTGAGAGGGCATGTGAAAATGATGTGGACGATTTGTGTAAGAATGACAACACGCCCACTTTTGTTAATATGTCCAGTATTGAGAGGGCTGCTTAAAAGGAACTACAGGATAACCCACTTATAATCATCAAACCTGCCGATAAGGGTGGGGCCATAGTAGTGATGGACACAGGAAGTATTCTGCTGAAATTCAGAAACAACTAGGTGATCAGAAATTCTAGAAGAGACTTGAAGTGGTCCCACTAGTGTGTTTAAAACTGAAATTGATTCTATGATCGATGAACCCTCATGAGGAGGTCATTGACCAAAGGACCATGCATACCTTACAGTATCACATCCTGTCCAACCCATTATCTATGTACTTTCCAAAATACATAAGAATTTGGAGGAACCACCTGGTCACCCCATTGTGGCAGAGATTGCTTCTACTACAGAGCCAATGTCTTGATTTGTGGATTCCCACATAAAACAATATGTACCCATGCTGCGTTCTCATGTTAGGGATACAGCTGACATACTGGGGATATTGAAGGATATACAGCTTGATCCAGATTCCCTCCTAGTCTCTATGGATATTGGTTCACTATACACCAATATCCCCCACTAACATGGGGTACTGGTACTTAGTCACTGTTTGGAGCTAGATGACACCCTTGATGTACATAGGAAACAATTTGTCCTTAAATATGCAGAAACTGTGCTAACTAAAAGTGCATTTGTTTTTCAGGGTGACTACTATCTCCAAATTAAGGGGACAGCTATGGGTGCTACATTTGCACCCAATTATGCTAACCTTTACTTAGGACTCTGGGAGAAATTAGTGGTCTATGACACACAGGTCAACCCTTTCTACCATAGGATTGACCTGCGGTGTTGTTTTATTGACTATATCTTTTTGATCTGGAAGGGCACTGTGGACAAGCTGAGAGAATTTGTTCTCTATCTGGAGAACAGTAACTCTAATCTTATATTTAGTGTAAAGAGGGATCCAAACATGGTATGCTTCATAGATATAGTGATCAGAAGAGATGAACATGATGGGATACAAACGTCCCTGTTTCAAAAAGGAACAGATAGAAATTATCTCCTGTGCACCCCCAGTTGCCATCCAAGATATATTATAAATAACATTCCCAGTGCCCAATTACATAGGTTGCATGGAAACTGTAGCACCGAGAGTGACTTTGAAACATATGGTAGGGAAATGTGTACTAGGTTTCTGGAAAGGGGTTAATCCACAACACTGGTGGAAGATGCCATGCAATAGGTCTCAGGTCTTAGTAGGGTTGAGGTGATGACTCCCAAAAGACAAGATAAAGATACCAATGGGATACATTTTGTGACCACTTTTTGCAGACAATCTGGTGCTGTGGAGGAGATTATTAAAAAACACTGGCCACTCCTGAATCTGGACCCACGACTAAAGGGGATAACAAAAAAATCCACCACGTATTGTATATAGGTGTGGTAGAAATATTGCTGACATGCTCACCAAAAGTTACCGACCTATCGTGGGGCTGAGGGGGGGTGAAACATGGCTGCCATGTAGACCACATGGTACCTTTACATGTGGGAATTGGAAGTATTGCACTGCAATTCTGAAAAGCAGTACATTTATGACAGTTAATGCCTCCAGGACATTTGAAATGAAATCTTTTTTTTAGCTGAGCAATGATCACCATGAATATCCCCCTCTTATCCTTGCCTGTTTACCATGGAAAGCTTAAGCTTACTCTGCCAAAGATAACATTGAGGTACTGGGTCCATATATGGCCCTCTTGTGGGGGATTGTTCGTGAGTGCGTGTTTCTGTGTGTGAAAGGGGGTGATAGTAAGTACATGTTTCCTGGTATTAAGTACAGGGAGGAATGATAGAAGTAAACCTTCTACAAAATTTGGATCTACTGTATTCTGTGATAAACAACATTTCGTCTATTGACTGTGCTGAAAGACTAAGGAATTAAGGAAGGAATCAATGGAACAAACTCACTCACACAAATAATATTATTTTCACAAACATACAAACATGGAAGAAGCCAGCAGAAAAAGACTATTTGGTCTAGCTACTCTGGTCATATTGCAGGATCCTTTGCTTACGCCTACTGACCCTGTCCAATTCCCACTCTGCCCATCCCTCTGTCTTTCCTCCCTTAACCCTTATTTACACTTAACTCTGTCCCAGCCTTTCTTGAATCTACCCATTGTCTTTGATGAAACTACCTCTTATGAGACCACATTCAAACTCTCCACCACCCTCTCACTGAAAAAGTGCCTCCCAGTCTCCCTCCTGAACCTCCTGCCTCCAATTTGAGACAGTGTCCCCTCATATTTATGTTTCCACTTAGCTTAATGAAACCCCCTATTTATTCCAATCAAATACTTGAAGGTCTCAGTCATGTTCTCTCTCCCTCTCCTCTGTCTCTTTCTCTCCTCTCTTCCAGGGAATACATGATCAGGGCCAAAATTAATTAAATTGTCACCAGCTAATCCATCCCAGTGGTGTAGAGGGCTAAGGCACTGAACATCTTATCTCTTGCCAAAGCAGCATCCTGTATTCAGAAACGAGTATGGGTTGACTGGTGTTGACAGGGTTGGAGAGGATGAAGCATCCCAGGGACTGAAATCCTCTGCCTGGGGGGGGGGGGTGGCCATGCCATCTCAGCCCTTGACTGCCACTGGGTAGAGGGCCAGTGGTAGAGCAGGTGTGATCAACATGGATGGGTTGGGCCATAGAACTGCAGGACATGCTCGCCTCCATGTGCACCTACTGATGTGATGCAGTTGTGGGGGATGAGGAAAAAAAACAGAAAAAGGGATCCAAGGGCTGGATGAAGCCCTGTGCATCTCCTATGGACACACACCACCACCTGGCTGCCTGGACTATTTTAGACAATTGTTTGGGGGGGCCGGGCAGACAATCACCCTGCTCCCACCATGATAGGGGAATCTGGAAGACATACTCTAGGTAAGTCAATGAGAGGTTGATGCTGGTGTAGTGGAGATGGGAACAGATGCTGAAATAGGTGCCTAAGAAGTAAAAAAACTTTGTGGAAAAGGAAAAAAAAGATGTCATTATATATCACTAACATTCTGTGACCTAATTATTACTTCTTCAGGCATAGGCTTTTATTCTCAGAACAAACACATAACTTTATTTTAATATATAATGTTATAATGATATGTTCTTGTGAAAGTTGGGACCAAGGTACTCCCAATAAAATCATAATTATTTAAAAGTGAAAATGGCATGCAAAACTCACCAGATAAATCTATTAACAATTTTATCATTAGTTTTTTTTTCAGAACATGTTCTCAACAGGTCGCATACTGAAAAAATATATGCATTGTCTCAATAAATGCTTTACTAGTAATAAAAACAAGCATTTGTCAATGCCGAATGTTATCTCACTGGCAATGGCATTGGTAGTGCAGGAGCTAGAGATGCATAATAGGAATGGCAGTGAAGTATTGAACTGATGCCAACCCCACCCCAGCCCTACCCTTCAAAGACTTACAGGCATTGTGGTGTGCCTTTGGGGCATCAGCTATAATACTCATGCCATTTTACTTCACCCTACCCTGTAGACACTGACAAGTGTTGTGGTGTGCATTGGGGTCTTTGCACCTTATACTTACACCATTCCATAAGGAAATAAACTGAGACAGGTGCAGTATAGGAGAATGGCTGAACTTTAGGGCTGAACACTCCAAGGCACACCTCGATGCCTGTCACTGGCTGTAGGGCGGGGGTGGAATGGTGTGAGCATTATAGCCAATGATCCCAAGTCACACCCCTGATGCCTTGCAGTCTCTACAAGGTGGGGTGTTACAGTTGGGAACCCTAACATCATAGGCGTTTGTTGGTATTGTCACTCCAAATTTTCAACATGAGCTTTTTGTGTCCCCAGCTCATGAAGAGTGGCACAATTAGTTTGTTAGCTGAAAGGTGGTGCTGCACAGAGGCTATGTCATTTGGTGACAGAGAGATGAAAACACATTTTGGGCAGGATGTGAAAAATGACAACTGTATTGTTCATGAGAGGGTTTAAAAAAATTGCAATGTTGAAAATCTGGAGTGAAAATATGAAAAATTGGTGAAGTCATGAGCATGCATAGAAACTGCGCAACACACGTCCATAACCCAATTATTTTTGAGATTTATTTTAGCCACATTTCAACATAGACATTTTGGGACCTCCCCTTATGAACAGTGGTGCTGTGGTTTTGTTAATCTGTCTCAATAGTTGATTACCCACAGCAACAATGCCATTGTGTGCCACAGGTGCGGAAACACATTTTGGGCAGGCTGTGAAAAATGACAGCTGTACTGTTCATGAGGAGGTGTGAAAAAAAAATTGCCAGTGTTGAAAATCTGTCATGAAAATATTGCAAATTTGCGAAGTTACAAGGGTGCATGGAAACTGTGCAATGCACACTTGTAACACAGTCACTTTATGGATGTTCATCACCAAATTTTCAACATAGGCATTTTAGGACCTCTGTTCATGAACAGTGTCATCGTCATTTTCTCAAACTGTCCTGAAAACTGATTTTGCACAGTGACTGTGCTATTCTGCTCTGGATGTGTGAAAACACATTTTGGCCAGGATATGTAAAATCACAGCTGCACTTTTCATAAGGAGGTGTGGAAAAATGCCAATTTTGAAAATCTGGAGTGACAATATTGCAAATTCAGGAAGTTACACACATGCCTGGAAACTGCGCAATGCATGCTTATAAAACAGCCATTTTTTGATTTTTTCACCAAACTTGCAACATAGACTTTTAGAGAGCCCCCCTCATGAATAGTGGCACTGTCATTTTGTTAATCAGTCTCGAAAGGTGATTCCGCATAGTGACCACAAAATCACCTTTCAGGACTGAATAACACCATGACAGTGAAGGAATTCATGAGGAAGGGTCCCAATAACCCCATGGTGAAAATTTGGTGCCAAAATTCCCCAAAATGCCCAAGATCTGCACCAAAGTTGAAAAAACACCATTTATGCTTTTATACATCTTACCGGCATTTCTTCAGTTCGCGGTCAGCTTTGAAGAGTGCAGATGTGTTCCCTGTCCACCGAAGATTGTCGTGCCATGCTCCAGAGGTAAGTATGGGGTGAGGGGGTTGTGGGGAGGCAGGATGAGCAGAGGGTGAGAGCGGGTTGGTGAAGTCCACCGGACTCAATGAGGGACCATTTTCTGCTTTGCAGGTTTGAAAAAAAAAACATTGTGGGACAGTTTTCCTTTTCCAGGGTCATTTGGCATGCTGGGGTGGGCTCCCAGTGTGCCACCTGAGTGTTGTTTTTTTTGGGGGGTTCTGTAGCTGACGGGGCATTAGGCACCCCCATTGGCACAAAACAAATGGGGGGAACATTATGCCGATGGGACGTGGGCTCCCACATCGGCAAATGAAACCAGGAAGGGGGCACATGATGCTGAGGGAGATTGGGCACCCCTTTGGCACACATGTTACATGGGAGGGGGGTTGCATTATGCTGATGGGGAGTGGGCACCCCAGTCAGCAAATGACTTGGGTTGGGGCATGCCGGCAGGGGGATTGGGCACCCCTGAAGTCAGCTGTCTGTGTGGCTGCAGTCAGCGCCACCATGTTAATGGTAGGGCTCCAGCAGAAAAGGCACATAGAGAGGGTGTGTTTTGGTGCCGCTGCATAACAAGCTTAGCTGTCATTGCAGCGGACCTTACCTTAGATGTGCTCGCCACATTAGGTATTCCTGGTGTGGCACCTGCATGCTGTCTTATTAGGGAATGAGGGACACACCAACTGATGTATGCTCTGCATTCACCCAACAGTGACCGCGCCTCCAAATCTGCTACTAATGCGAATATGTTGGCTGTCAAGCGCGAGCCAACATAAAATTATCAATCACAGCACATTTGTTGCAGACAGAAAACAGAAATTGCTGTAAGATTGTTAAAACTGTCTACTTCATTTTAAAAGAGCTCAGTTCATAATTAAAGAACTACCAGATTTAGTTGTTTTGTAGGTTGATGTTTATGGGAGTATGCCTATTTAGAAAATAGAGTGTCACATTTCTTTATAGTATATGGTTAGGACTTATTATGGATAGAAAGCCGTGACTTTCAAAATCTTGTTGTAGGACAGTTCAATGGTCAAAAAGTTGTTGTGCTATCATTCTGACGTCCACATCGACAGTACAACTTTACAGATTTTTCCTGCCACCTGACAGGCTGACTCAATGTGGACTTCAAAAATACAGGATTAAATGGCAGCAGCACTTGAGTGAGCAGGTCATGCCAACAGTTCACTGGCAGTTTGGACACGGACTCCACGTGTCCAAACTACCTGTTTCAGTGCTTCATATTTTTCTTTATTTTCTTTACTGGCATAATTGCAGTTGGAGCACAGCGGGACTACAATGCTGGCAAAGAGAACTGGTAACTTTGGGGACTCTAAGACAACTGGATTCTTCAGGGACAGTAGTGGAGACTTCAGAGCAAAATCAATGTACCAAGGACTGATGCTGGAGCACCATGAGCGCATAGGTATGAAGCATGAAGTTACACTTTCAATATTTGGTTCACCATATACTACACAAAATAGTGGATGGGTGACCATCCACAACTAAACCGTGTTTCCATCTTGGGGAGTTGATGGCATCATAAAGACATCTTGAGGTCTCCATAATTTTGACTCCCTCGATGGAACATAGCTGATGTGATGGCCACCCATCCATTATTCTATATATTGTTGGTATAACCTTACATTCATGCCAGTCCAAAGTCAGATGGATGCTGTTGCTCACCTGCATCACAGAAGCATTGCAGCCAGATAGTCCCCTAGATCTACAAACAGGAGGTGACATCCTGGAAGAAAACACGATATGAGAGGCACTGATTCAAATCTGTTCAAATCTAGTTGTTTGACATCTTAACAACCCTGTAGCTCTGGAAAGAAAAGTGTGTGGTGCTGTTTTTAACTATGTATTATTTTTTAAATAATAAAACTAGAAGTCTGTTCGTAGATATCAGAGATATTTCCTTTTAAATGAACCTTTTTAAAAATAGAAGTCTCACTGAGCAACTTTTCACTGACACTGGTTACAAGGTCCAAAATTACAAAATGTTTTCTTCATTGTTGGACAATGAAATCTGTACAGTTACTTCACATTGTTACGCAGTGCAATTTGTTACATTATCAGGCTATGAAATTTGTACAGTTCCTTCTTATTGTCCAATCCTATGTCAAGATTTGCTCATTTTTACAACTGTGGGCAGAGCCAACAGGAGTATTGCATGTGCAAACGGAGTAATGTCATGCTTTCTGTCTGTGGAACTGACTGAAGGTATAACCAGTCTCCTCCACCTTACCCTCCTCCAAGAAATGTTTTCCACCCTCAAATAAATACGATCTCATGTTAGTCAAAGGTTTCAGGGTACTATTTTCTTTCTTAAATGGGTGGTACAAGAACTGAAACCTGAGTAGTGGGAGGGAGCATTGTTTTTTCCGGGGATGTAAGGTCCACCCCACCTCCACCCAAGAAGCTCCAAAAGGTCCATGCCATCTTTTTTTTATTCACGTGGGAGGGGCATAAGGTGGCTCTATCATGCTGAAAGAAGACTCACTAGTTTGGGGTGTGGACCCAGGAACACCAAATCTGTGGTGTCCCTGCATTTTGTTAAGGACTAGGAGAACAGAAGATATTTAAAATGCCTTCAAACTGACTTAAAAACTCTTGTAACAAATGATTATCAGAGTCATCACCTGGTGTCTCAAAAGGAAAGACTAAGAAGTGTCTAAAAACGAAAGAAAATAGACAGCTTTCAGGTATTTCTTAAACAAGTATATACTAAAAATAAAGTTCAGCTTTTGGGATTAACAATATTTGTTTACCATATTCTATCTATCTATCTATCTATCTATCTATCTATCTATCTATCTATCTATCTATCTATCTATCTATCTATCTATCTAGTTTGTCTTTTTAGTAGTTTCAAAACCTTAAAAGCATTGATGTTAGTAATGCATTTAGAAATACATTTTGTAATTGTCTTTACAGATAAATCGTGCATGTTCATGTGAGGGCACATTTTTGGGGGGATGGGGTTCAAATTATTTTAATCATGGGCACAGTACTTGGTAAACACAGTCTGTGATGAATTGTCTTTTTCTTTTTAAAGGGTACCTAAACAAGTAGTTTTTTAAAACTGCAAGCTCCAAAATCTGTCTTCATAGCGAGGTAAAATAAAGGCTGCTGTTTACATTTATGCTAAAACTGCATTTATGTGAATAACATAAATGCAGTTTCACAGCTTTTGAAAAATGTAAACATCAGCCTTTTACTTTCACAAAAACAGCATTGGTTTCTCCCTAAGATGTCTGCCAAGTGTGTTAAGTGATGAGTCATGATGACATCATCAGAGCCAGAGACAGAGATCCACATATATTTTTGTAGTGCTAACTAGTTCTTCTTTCCCTCTTTATTTTGAATTGTTGTACCAGAATGATAAACACCATGTATTAACTCATGGATTATTTTGATCAGTACACATGTTAGGCTATGATTGTGTTCATTTTGTTTACTTTAACTTCATGGAAAATGTTTTGCAATCCAGCTGACTTTTCTTTGGAAAACTGCATTACAGTACAACACTTCAAATACCTGATGATCTAGTGGTTATATGATGCACTGAATTTTGTTTTTTAACCAGGAGAGACACACTAAGCTGAAAGCTTGTTTACAGTGTGGCCTGGGAGCACAAGGAAGTTTAGTGACTTGCTCAAGGTCACACAGCAAAGTACCTGTCTTGTTCAGTTCCAAAGCTCATGCTCTCTTGTTAATCCACAAATAAGGCTTTCTTTTTCCATGTGAACTCCCTGTACCTAGCCTGCCTTCTGTTGAACACCCCACCATCCATACCTTGTCCTTAGTATTGCCTGGGGCCGCATATAAGCTTGCGGTCTCATGAAGAGAATTATCACACCTCAGATTGTAATCTTGTACCTCAGAGTTGTGCACACCTATACTGATACACATCATCAGCTGGCACTGTAAAAAATGTCTCCCAAATCACTCCAGTCCACATTCTCAATGTTTGACTTCTGCTCCCACAGTAAACATTGAGTGGATCACCACCCTTCTGCACAGTGAAGGTGGTATATACAGTTCCTGTGCTATACAATATACTATAGAAAGTTAGATGTTTAAATACATACACACACACACACACACCAAGCAGAACACAGTTGCATAAGGTACAGTATTTAGGAAACTTGTCATACTTGCCAGAGTCTAGCAATGTGAATCCTTGCTGTGACTATAGGTGTTTACAACTGAATGATAATAACCACATTTGCTTCACTTGCAAATAGGTAGGCATTTGTGTCTAATTTCTGTTTGACTTACTGTAGATTACACATAGAATCTGAAAAATTCATAACATACTATATTGTGATTCAATGAACTGATAAATGGGGATTTTGGTTTCTTTTACAAATTCATTTTTACTGGTCATGGATATACTAAAAGAAACATTTCTCAACGAAATGTTTTTAAATAAAGAGATTAACTCACAGCAGGAAAGAAGCATGTTGGCATTAAAAGCTTAGTGGTGTGGATGTAGAGGCACCATTATTTAAGCATGACTTTGGTAGAGGATTAATTGTGACTGGGGTGAGGGAGGGAGTGAGTCTTGGTATTTGTAACAAAATGGTTTTCTGAAACTTCAACCTTCAATGGGTTAGACTCTGCAGCCATCTGTACAGTATATCACTAAGCCATATGCAGTGTGGTATGGGTAAAACCCAGATCACCAGACCAGGACCAGTGCTGTAAAATCTGCACTGGGCACAGCTTGTGAAAAAATATTGCTGATCCAGTGGATCAAATAAATATGTGCAAATAAATAAATAAATACTCAGCTTCACTTCATGCTTCAACCCACCCCAGGAGTGACATTATTACATGATAACCCACACCCCTGTCCTGCTTTATTGCTTAAATATGCCCTTTCTCAATGTACTATACTTTGATTCAGTTAATGTATGCAACAGCCTTCATGTGAACACTCTCGGCTTCTCTTTGACACCTGATGTCTATTTGCTTTAGCTATTGTATATTGTTTGAACTGCTTTGGTCTTCTTGATGTGGTGCCTGTGTGCCTAAACTATGTCATTTGTTTATCTACTGCTACCCATGTATCTCCAGTGAATGATTGTTATAACTGTCTTCTCTCTGAGCCATTGTTTTTGGACTTGTTAACTGTGCTGTCTTTGTATTAGTTTAAATGAGGTGCCTTTGTAAATGAGTCTCTGACTCAAAGGTTTTTAAATCTGATATTTTTTAAATAAATAAATAATAGTTTATGTTTAAGCCCATGAAACACCTTTATCTAGTTAATGCATTCACAGTTGTAGTGGCTCTGCCAAGATTTTTTATTATATGTTGCACTTTTGCAATTGACATGCTACTGTTTTGTATTGTCATGAGCTCTCTGGATCTCCTTGAAAATGAGCTTGCTCAATGGAGTTTTCATGGAAATAAGCTTGAACTTGAACTAACAGGTCATCGACTCAGTCCAGTACAGTTCCTGCTGTTATTGTATCTGACATATTTTACTTAAAACAAAGTAATTATGTATTCATGAGTAATGCTAGGTGAGGCAGCATAAAAGAGCAGATTCTGCTGGCCCACTGTTGCAGCAGTTGGCTTTCTGATTGCAATGCCGATGACCTAAGTTTGTATGTGAGCCCTGGGAGTCAGAGGGCCAGCAAGGGGGAGGAGGATCGAGTGTCTGATGGAATGATCTCCTTCTCTGGGGGGAGGGTGGGCTAGCACTCTGTGCTTGACTGACTGCTGGTGGAGAATGGGGTGTTGCAGCCAATGTTTGCTGGTTCTGGCAGGTGCTCCTGAAGTGGACGCTTGTGCCCTAATGTCATTGCATGTCTTACCTTGCAATGAAAACTGGGTAAAAAAGCTCTGGCCATGGCAAGATGATGTCCATCCCCAACAGACCCTACACAGCTAGAAGAGGATCTCTGCCACCAGACAAACCATGTGGCTCCATTCAGGGAGTTTTGGGATGGTTCCCCCAATGGCACTGCCATGGGGGGCAATCCAGAGTAGGCAGAGGGTAAGTCCCAGGGGACTGGGCGAGGTGGCAGCTGACTGATCAGAAGTGAGCTGAGGATGAAGAAAAAAAGCAAAATCTACAGTAGAACACTTTGAACCCGGTTCTCTTTTTTTTCCATCCTGTGTCACTGAGTTTTTCTTTAATGTGTGACTCCATTTTGGCAATAGTATGATATTTTCTTTAGCTGCTCCTTGTTCTTACACATCTTATACAGCTATCCTGTACCTATCCAATATTTTCATTCTGAATCCAGTATAAATATTTGTCTGTTACCTAGTCAATTTGCTATGTTGGCAGAAGTACTTTAGTCCTACTTCAAGAGCCAAGAAGAAAAACACTCCTTTCCACTGAAGAAGAGGTATTACTGATGCCCCCTTCTACTAACCTTAGGCTTCCCCCCCACACACACATGATCATGAAATGGGACATTTATATAGTTGCCCCTTGTCTCTAGTATTCCCTGATTGCCACTATATCCTATGAATGAAGTCCCTGGCACCCAGTGTCTCACCCCCAGCTATTAAAACATCACCCATTCCATCCACTGCCAAATCCACTGTGAACTACTTCTGGTTCTGCCCCATCCAATGACCACAGTAGTCATCCCCCACCCTACGGCATTCTGCACAGTCCCTCTGCTCATCTCCACCTGGCCACCATCTGAGTAACTGACAGCAGTCTTGATCATATATAGTTGGTTCATATTCATAATTGGGCACTGTAGTTCAGATGGTTGCTGGCCACAGAGGTGTGCAGAGGGAATGTGTCAGTAGCCATCAGATGAGGGGGTGCCTACAGTGGTTAGTAGATGGGGTGGGGGGGAGAGACAGAATTAGTGCAGAGTGGGTCATCAGGCCCAACTTTCATCCCATTCAGTGTGTAAACAAGCTTACACACTACAGTATAGGACAATGGGGTGAGATTTAGGCCTGATGACACAATGGCACACCTCAGTGCCTGGTGGTGTGTGGAGGATGAGGGGATGAAGGTGGGGTGGTAGGGGTGTGAAACTTGGGGGTGGGACATTAGGGTTGGAAACCCTAATGCCTCTTTTCCCTGCTTTTGTCACTGTGGTATTCACCATAACTGATTCATTATTGAAGTTTTTTGCAAAGAATTTCCCTTCTTTTTCAGATAGTATAATTGTATCCTCTTTTTACTGTGGGAGTGCAGAGTCCTTTAGACCCTATGCTCCCATCCCTCCATTGAGATAGAACAACAGTGTTGAAATCTCACAGCAGGAGTGCAAGGTCCTTTTTGACCCTGCGCTCCCATTCCGTCCTCCAGATAGTACAACAGTGTCAATATGTCACAATGGGAACACGGGGTCCTTTGGATCCTGCACTCCCATCCCTCCATTGAGATAGTACAATCATATCAATAAACCATGATGGGAGCGCAGGGTCCCCATCCCTCCATGCAGATAGTACAACAGTGTCCATAATGGCCATGTTAAAATTCAGGAGTGAAAATATGAAAAATTAACAAATTTATGAGCATGCGTAGAAACTGCACAACACACACTCGTAACCCATTCATTTTTTTTATTTTTTTCAACAAATTTTCAACATCATCATTTTGGGACCTCCCCTCATGAACAGTGCAACTCAGATATTGTTAATCCATCCCAAAAGTTGATTTCGCTCAGAAACTGTGCCATTCTGTGCCACAGGTGCAAAAGCATGTTTCAGGCAAATGTACAACATGACAGCTGTATTGTCTGTAAGGAGGTGTGAAAAATAGCAATGTTGAAAATCTGAAGTGAAAATATTAAAAATTGGTGAATTTCTGAAGCTACGTAGAAACTGTGAAATGCATGACCGTAACGCAGTCATTTTTTGGAATTTATTTTCACCAAATTTACAACATGGGCTTTTTTGGATCCCACCTTATGAATGGTGGCATTATCATTTTGTTTCTCAGTTAAAAAATGTGATTCCATGCAATGACTGCAAAATCTGTTTGCTGGTCTGATGTTTTGTAGCGCTTCCAGAGTTTATCTCTAAGGCGCAAACTTTTGAGAAATTTTTTTGTTTAGCCATCTTGTTTGTTTACCCCTCACTCTCCGGGAGATCTTTGGGGCATGTTTACATTGAACCGTAAGGAATTTTGTGATGAAGAGGTTAAGAGTGTCCTGAGAACAGTGTGATAGATAGATAGATCTCCGACCAATCAATTCTGGAGACTTCATACAGAAACACCTTTTGGTCTAGGTGAGCAAAGTTTGTGAGAGTGATGAGTCGTCATGGAGGAGATGGAGATGCCCCCAAGGACAGGATGCAGAAAGTAGGAGAGTGGTCAGTTACAGCATCAGCAAGAGTACCAGCGACTGAGATATGTTCGATCCAGTTTACTAGTACCCAATCCAATAGTGTGCCTAGTGGTGATGAAGACAGACTTCTAGTCGGCACTGTTACCTGATGCAGGTTGTAGCTATGAGTCAGAGATTGAAGAGAACTTACAGCTGCCCCAAGCCAGTTTAAGTTTAGGTCCCCTAAGGTGACAACCTCATTATGATTAAAATTCTGAGAGGTGTTTTCCAACAGGTACTCTAGACCCGCAATCCCTCCCGCTGGGGGGTTATATGCACAGATAACATGCAGTTTCTTGGCTCCCAATGCAAGGTTAGCATGCAAGTATTCACATACCGATTGAGCATCCGGAATAGTGAGAGGAGAGACAGTCAGATTATTTTTGTAGTACAGAGCAACTCCACTACTGCATTTGTTCGATTTCCTATGCCTTCGAATAATAGAGTAATTTGGCAGGGAGCAGAGGAGTCAGTAATGGATGGTTTTAGCCAGGTCTCAGTGAGACAGAGGATATCAGGATTGTACAGTTTGAACCTTGACTCCAGTTCCATGAAGTGACACATCAAACTTTTTATATTCAAGTGTGCAATTAACAGCCCATGTTTGGACATACTATGAATGTCATCTGCTGAGAAGTAAGCATCTATTGGCCCAGGATTTGTCTCTATATCCCCAGATAGCAGAATGGCAATGATGACAAGGAACCACAGCCCCACGTTTAGAAAAGGATTGGATAATGCAGACTTGTTCTGTAGTTTCCTAAACATATAGAGAGAATGGTAGGGACAGCCCTTTTGGTAGAGAAGAAGATTAGTTTGTAGTATCCTTGCATTATAAACAGTAAGGTTGGAGAAAGTAAAATCGTAGTGCTCGGTCCTAGACTTATTTGCACCATCCTCATTCCATAAGGATAGTGTAATTCTGTCAAGGCAAAGTAGGACAAGAAAAGTTATGATGGCAACCCCCAGACAGCTGTTGGACATGGTGTGACTGTTGGTACATTAAAGAGGACTGGGCCACATTTTGACCACTGCAGCTCTCTATGTAAAGGAAGGGATAAAAGCAACTGAACAAAAGAGTAAACAGGGAGGAGAAGGCACTGTGGGTCACCTTGGAGACTGGAAAGGGCACCACAATCCGCACAGGGGTTGTGTACAGACCCCCATGTCAGGGGGAAGGAATGGACAAGGATATGATAGAAGGCATTCTTATAATGGCAGAGAAAGGGGAGATACTGTTGATGGGAGACCTGAATATGCCAGATGTTAACTGGAGCACATTTGCTGCAGCCACATCCAAACGGGGCCATTCTTGATGCCCTACAGGTGTGCAGGCATTAGACAGCTAGTTTTGGAACCCACTCGTGAGGAGCAATCTTAGACCTAGTACTCTCAAACGAGGGCAGAGGATCTCAGATCTAGAAGTGGGTTGCCATCTGGGGACAAGTGACCATCAAACAGTGTGGTTCACGTTAAACTCAGCTACAGAGTCAAGTCATACAAAAGTGAGGGTACTGGACTTTAGGAGGGCTGACTTTGGCAAGATGGGAGAGTGCCTCAGAGAAGCACTAGCAAACAGGCTAGAAGGAGGTGTGGAGCAACAATGGGGAATTATCAAAACTGCCATCACAGAGGCAACAAGCCTTTGTGTGAAGCAAATAAAGAAATCAAAATGAAAGAAAAAGCCACTATTGTTCTCAAAAGAGGCGGCTGTGAAAGTCAGGAAGAAAAAGATAGCATTCTGGAAGTATAAGGAAACACAGAAGGAGCAGGACAGAAAGCTGTACCAGTTAAGGCAGAAGGAAGCAGGGAGGGAAGTCAGAATAGCAAAGGCCCAAACTGAAGAAAAGATAGCCAACTCAGTTAAGAAGGGGGATAAAACCTTTTATAGGTACATCAGCGAGCGTAGAAAGACAAAGGGAGGGATAGTGAGGCTGAATAGAATGAACGGTGGGTGGGCAGAAGGGACAGTAAAAAAGCAGGAATACTGAATGAATATTTCTGCTCAGTCTTCACAAAAGAGGAGGGGGAAGTGCCTAATCCAATTAACAGAAGCACTCTTGATAGGGGGGTCGATCCCAGTCCTTTCACAGAAGAAAGGGTTCTGCAAGAACTCCTAAAACTGAAGGTGGACAAAGCAATGGGTCCTGATGGAATTCACCCCAGAATTCTAAAAGAATTAAAGGAGAAACTAGTGAAACCACTGACTACTCTTTTTAATAAATCATGGGAGGATGGTGTGGTACCCGAGGACTGGAGGAAGGCGGATGTGATTCCCCTTCACAAAAGTGGGACCAAGACAGAGGCAGGAAACTACAGACCTGTCAGTCTGACCTCTGTGGTAGGGAAAGTGATGGAGTCACTTCTGAAGGAAAGAATAGTTGAGTACCTAGAGGCCAGTGGAGCACAGGACCCAAGGCAGCATGGGTTCACAGTGGGAAGGTCATGTCAGACGAATCTAATTGATTTCTTTGACTGGGTGAACAAAGTAGTAGACCAGGGAGGGGCTCTGGACATGGCCTACCTAGACTTTAGCAAGGCATTTGACACAGTCCCACACAAAAGATTAATAGTCAAATTAACCAGCCTGGGAGTGGGACCCAGGGTGGTAGCCTGGGTAAAACATTGGCTGGACAACAGGACACAGAAGGTAATTGTAAATGGAGTCCACTCTGAAGAAAGGGGGTTACTAATTGGGGTACCACAGGGTTCAGTATTGGGTCCAGTCCTTTTAATGTCTTCATCAGTGACATTGCAGAGGGACTGGAAGGAAAAGTATGCCTTTTTGCAGATGACACAAAGATCTGCAACAGGGTTGATACACAAGGAGGCGTGGAAAGGATGAAAAGGGACTTGGCAAGGTTGGAGGAATGGTCAGAAGTATGGCAGCTAGGATTCAATGCAAAGAAGTGCAAAATAATGCACCTGGAAACAAGAACCCAGGGGAAGAATACACAATGGGTGGGGAGGTAGTAACAACAACAAAAAAGGAAAGGGACCCGGGGTAATCATATCAGATGACCTTAAGGTTAGCAAGCAATGTGAGAAGACAGTAGGGAGGGCTGGGGGTATACTGGGATGTATAGGGAGAGGCAGCATCAGCAGAAAACAGGAAGTTGTTATCCCTCTGTACAGACAGTTGGTGAGACCCCATCTGGCGTACTGTGTCCAGTTCTGGAGACCCCATCTCTGCAAGGACATAGACAGGATAGAGGCAGTCCAGAGGAGGGCAACTAAAATGGTGCAGGGTCTGCAAGAAAAGCCGTATGAGGAGAGACTAAAGGAGCTTAATATGTATACCCTTGAGGAAAGAAGGGAGAGGGGGACATGATAGAAACTTTTAAGTACCTCAGTGGAATCAACAAAGTCCAAGAGTGTAGCATCTTTCAGAAAAAGAGACTTGCAAGAACAAGGGGACACAATTTAAAGATAGAAGGAGGGCGGTTCAGGGGCAATGTGAGGAAGTATTATTTCACAGAGAGGGTAGTGGATGCATGGAACAGCCTTCCTGAGAAGGTTGTGGGGTCTAAAACTGTGGGAGAATTCAAGAATGCATGGGACAGACATAAGGCAATTCTTGTGGGGGGTAGGAGGAAATAGGCTGTTGGTTAACTAGGATCTGCGGCCTATGCTGTAGGTAGAGAAATGGGCAGACTAGATGGGCCTAGCGGTCCTTATCTGCCGTCAAAGTCTGACTATGTTTCTATGCAGCACCCCACTAGTCCCCTTGCCTCCCCAAAGTGTACCCCATGTATCATCACTCTTTGGCTCTTATCTTTAAATCAGTTCTCCACCCATTTTACTATTTTAGGACCTACTCCTAAGTCACTCAGTTTGTTTACCAGCCTTCCATATGGAGCAGTGTTGAAGGCCTTGCTGAAATCCAGATAGGTCATGTCAACTGCCCCTCACTGGTCCAGTTCCTTTTTTACCCAGTCAAAGAACTTGATCAAATTTGTCTGGCAGGACGTCCCTGCCAGTGAATCCATGTTGCCTCGGATCCTGAATTCCACTGGTAACAACGTATTTTCCAATCCTTTTCTTCAGTATTGATTCCATTACTTTGTAAACTACCAAAGTCAGGCTGACCGGCCTGTAATTTCTTGCCTCCTCCATGTTTCCACTTTTGTGGAGTGGGACTACATTTACCCTCTTCCAGTCCCCTGGTATGTCACCTGTTTCTAGTGACTGGTTAAACAGGGCTATCTGAAGTGCAGATAGCTCCTCCCTGAGCTCTCTCAGTAAACTGGGGTGCACCACATCTGGACTTGTTATTGCCTTGCCTACAACTTCCTTAGGACTCTTTCCACTGTGAAAGTGCTAGTGTCCACCTCCCGATCCTTTATTCCCTTGTCTTGTAACATAGGCCTGTTTCCTACCCCCCCCCCGTGAATACGGAACAGAAGTATTTGCTCAAAATGGCTGCTTTTTGGTGGTCCTCTTCTACAGCACTCTTACCTTTCCCCTTTCAATCTTACTATACATCATTTGGACTTCCTCTTTTCACTAATGTATCTAAAAAATGTTTTAGCCCCCTTTTGTACTGATTTTGCCATATTTTCCTTTGTTTTCACTTTTGTGCTCCCAACTGCTTTCCCTGCACCCTTTTGTTTCTCCTGGTAACTCTCCCTATCCTCCTTATTCTGTGTTCTTTTGTATTTTGTGAAGGCTAGCTTTTGCTCTTACTTTTTCTGCCTCTCTAGATAACCATAGCAGTCTGATTTTTCTCTTGCCGTTGCTGACCTGCTTGACACAGAGCATAGTAGTTTTTTCATTTCCCTCTCTTATTGAACCCCACTGCTCTTCTACTCCCCCTAGTTTCCTTCTCCCTGCTAGGGTGTCCTTAGGCAGTCACCCATTTTCTTAAAACTGGCCCTCCAGATGTTCAGGGCCCTTGTCCCCATGTGGTTCAATTCTGGCTCTGTTCTTTCATTAAACCACCACCGACTGGTGATTACTGGTCTCAGGTGGTCCCCCATTGTGATGTCAGCAATGTTGTCCCTGTTTGTCAGTACTAGATCCAGTAATACCCCTTGCACGTGGATTCCTTAACCAGTTGCCTGAGGATTGCCCTCTGCAGGCAGTCCTGGATGTCCGTACTCCTGGCTGTTAGCAGCAGGGAGGCTCCAATCCATATCCAACAGATTGAAATCTCCTACTAGTGTGAGCCATCTTATGGACAGACCCCATGTTTTTGTGATTCTATGGTTGCAGCAGCTGCCACAGAAACATAGTCCTGCCACAGAAAAAAGCCTCTGCCACAGAAACAGCATTTTGTGGTGGAGTAAAAATGTCAGTCAGCACTGAAAACCACAACTAAATGGCTAAAATGATTGTGAGGAAGCTTAAAATGTCATTGGTGTGAGTTGTTAGCAGCTCCATTATACATCCATCCTCCCTGGATTGCAATAGTTAGTGGGGCTACCCCTTTCCAATCCACTGGCACTCAACCCTGATGCTTATGACCACTGTGGCCTTCAGCAAACACTGAGGGAACTAAAGGAAGTCTATTTCATGAGAAAGAATGGTGGTTCTATTTGCCGATTGTAGAGCCATGGAATGAAAAGTATTAGTAATTATTGCAGACAGAAAATGGATGGCTTTCTGCAACTTTGTCTAATGTAAATGGTCCAGCTACTCTCTAGCCTCACAGTAAATCCATATTGAGTGTCAGAGAAGAGGCTATGGAAGCCACGTGGCATCGACACAAAACACCACCACCAAGGTTGAACTGTGTGAGCAGGAGGAAGCAATTAGAGTAGAGTTACAACACAAACCATAACCACAGGCTTCAAGCAAGTGAGTGGAGGAGCCATTAGAGCAGCACTGTTTTGCAACCAGGCAGTACTGGTCTGCAAGGAACTGGGCAGGCAGGGGGAGAAATTCTCAGGAGCATCACTGTGGTAAAGAAGCACTTGGCAGATGCGAGAGAGCCATGGGACAATAAAACAGACTGCAGTAAAACAACAAACTCTAGCAAGAGCCAATGTAGCTGCAAAATATTGGTATTGTGGGCTGTGAGAAATGTGTAAGCTAGCAATTTTTGCACTAACTTCTGAGACACCAAATTGCATATTTGCACAGTACTCTAGGTGTGGTCTCACCAGTGACCTGTATCGCAGCAGGAAAAACCTAATCCCTCCTAGAGGTGATTCATCTGGTGATGCAGCATAGAATTTTATTCACTTTGGCTGCTACCTTATGGCACTACACAGAGTGAGTCATGTCATTTCCGACCAACACTCCTAGATCTTTTTCTTCTTCTGTGATGGTCACCTGTTTGCCCCCCCAACCAGTAATGGGCCCTTGGGTTTCTAGCTCCCAGGTGCATGACCTTACATTTCTTAGCATTGAATCCCAACTGCCAGATGCCCAATCATTTCTCTAGGCTAGCCAGAGCCTCCCTGAGCTCCTGTCTCCACTCCTCTGTGTCCACCCTCCCACACAGCCTAGTATCATCCACAAATAGACATATTTTACTTCTGACCCTCTCCACTATTTCACCAATAAAGATGTTGAATAGCACTGGTCCAAGTACAGAGCCCTGTTGTACCTGCTGGTTACAGGTCTAGGTTTTGATAGTCTCTACCACCGCCACCACTATCTGGTTCCTGTCCATCAGCCATTTCCTGATCCACCTCAGCAACTTGTCCCCAATTCCCAGGTCCTTCAATTTTCTGATCAGTCTACCATGTGGTACTGAATTGAACACCTTGCTGAAGTCCCGATACAGGACAACCACCACCTGTCCCCTGTCCAACAACTTTGTGACCCAGTCAAAAAGTCTATCGTGTTTCTTTGGCAGGATGTTTGGGTTAGACACACAAAGGGATGTAGTATGTATTAAGACATTAGGGTTAGAACATTTAGGGGAGTGGTAGGATTAGCATCATAGGGTTAGAGTTTCAACATTAGGGTTAGGGAAAGAACATTATATCTATGATTATAGTTAAGGTTAAGATTAGGACAACAGTTTTAGGTTGAGGGTAGCATTAGGAAAGTACAATTAGAGGTATGATGTCACAAAGAAAAGTGGTTCCAGGGGACATCAAAAGGAGTGTACGCAGCCAAAGTCCCCCTACTGGGCAGAGTTGTGGGCTTATGTCTAGTATTATCAGGTGACATAGTAAGCTAGCACAGGCCTCAATCAATGTGTAGTATAGTTGGCTGTGCAAGGAAGGAAGGTACAGGTATGTGGATGGCAATGTGAGGATACATTTTATTGACAGTGTTCAGATAATGTGCATCCCTTCTTAGGGTAATCAGCCCCAATAACAGGCCCAGTGCGATATGGGATATGGGATTAAGTGTGCACAACCCATTATAGTATCAGGCCAAAAATGGGGGAAGAGCATGAGCAATAGTGGAGAAATGGACTTTGGGTTAGGCACACCAAAGGTATGGGGTTTGCTTTGATCTGGTAAGGTCCCCAGTGAGGTGGAAGTAAGCCAGGGGTAACCAGAATTTGGCAAGACTCAAACAGGAGAAAAAAAAGAGATTAGAGAGCAAGGGTTGACCTAGTTTCAGGTCAGTCCAACAAAGAGTCTGTAGGTAAGCCTGGATTACATGGCCAGAGTCATGCTCACAAAGGTGGTAGTCATACAATGGGTATGGGAAACATTGATTATGTTCTGACCCACTATAGATATATTTCACAGTTCAACCAATCAATACCTCTCATACAAAATAAATATTAGCAGTTGACTGGACCAATTAGAAGCAGTACAACACCAAGGTTTTTCCCACTACTGTTGTCCAAAACACATGGCATTAACATAGGGATTTGTCAGGCCTGGGCCAGTACAAAAGATGAATCAATGACCTTCTAAATCAAAGTAAAGTGAAGGCACTGGACTGTGGTCAGTGGATGGAATAGGAAAAAGGTATTGTGTTTACTCATCTGAAGACCCCCACGGGATCAGCAAGGTTCCCTGATAGTCCTTCTGTCTTGGGACTATGTGATAAATCAGAAGAGAACTGCACAAGGAAAAAATGAGGGGGTATGCACTTGAGGATAATACCAGGAAGCAGAAAGATACACATCTAGTGGACTAGAAGAGTAATCAGAGCCCACATAGTGGCTCTCTTTACACTTCACAAATAATATAAACCAGTGCTACACTGAAGTAAGTACATGGTAGATGAGCTTTAAGGGTAACTGACTGAAAAAAAGGCAGTTCTAAGAGCTGCAACTGGTACTCACATTTATAGAGCATACTGTGTTGGCATCAGGGCGTGTTTACAAAAAGGGAGATGTGCCACTTTTGTACTACCTAGCTACATGGGAGGAGCTATCCTGGGGCAGCACATATATAACTAGCCCTATTATGGAATGAGTGACCAAGCTCGATACCAAACTGGCAAGTTTTATAGGGAAAAAATACTAAAAACCTATTCTATCTTATTATGCTCTATTTTTTTACCTGCCTTGTCCTTTATATTTTTCAAAAATTGATTGCATGATTGTATTCCCATGGGACAAAGGAACTGGTCCCTTTGCTGTCTGTGACCCTACCTCTTCCCTTGCTCCTTGTCCTATACTTCCCTGTCTTGATTCTCATGCTGTCTGTTTTTCCTTTCTTTCTTTTTGTTTTTCTTCCTGTCTCCTCTCTGCCACAGTACAAGATGAATCCCCATGAAATTAGATGTTCAGGATCTATAATCACACAATTAGCAGTTGTAAAAATGAATGTGAGCAATTCTCCAGGCTGTGTATAAGAACTAGAGATGTGCGAAATTGGATAATTTCACCTAGCGAAATATTTCGCATAATTCCTGCATTACACAACATTTTTCACCTTGGCGAAATGTAATTTCACCTCTGATTTCACTTTCGCGTAATTCGAAATTTCACCCAATTTCACCCAATTTTGCTTTCGCTCAAGGCGAAATTTCGCCATTATCCTTAATTTCACCAATGTTTTTCAAATTCGCCAGCGAAATTGCAGTGTATTGTGAGTAGACAGCTGAAATATCACATGTAGGCTGTTTCCTGCACAGTATATTGTCTGTTTAGTTGGAGAGCAGTTCAGTGTGGTACATCACAGCCAATAAACCCTTCAAAAACCTCTTAATTTGCGATTTTTGAGAGTTAATTGCTCCCAAAATCTTAATTTGGTTGCTAATGCTGCTAGTGAACCTTTTTGTGTTGATATCTTTGGATAATACTTAATAAAACTTAGGTACTGTTTTCAGTTTTCTCTGTGTCTGTGAGGAGTTAAGTGAGGCGGGGGTCGACGGTGTGTTGTGCCTCTGTGTATGTGAAAGCAGCGCAGGCTAGTGCCTAACATTTGACAGATTTCTCACAAGTTGTGAGTGAGTTTCTGTAATTTATTTTAAGTCTTAATATTTTTATTGGTGTGCTACTTATTTGTTATATTTTTCTTACATATTGACTCTTTTTGGGGTAACGTTATCTGAAAAGTTACTCATTCGTAGTAGTTCTGTTCCTGGTTCCTTTTGCTTAATCACTTGTGCTTTATTTTTTTATTGGAAGTATTCATGTACATTGACCACATGACTTGTCCATACGCAGGTGCACTGCATTGTTAAATGGCTCACAGAAATTAAAATTGTGATCTAGCCTCTGCATTGCAGCGTTCCTGTTTTTCTATTTAATTTGCTTACCATATTAACTCTTTCCTCCCTGTTACACCACTGGTATTTACTATCTGACCCTAATATATATGGAGATCATGTTAGGCAGTGGCACCACCACGGTTAGGCCTGAAAACCATTTGAAATGGTGCAGAAAACAGATTTGTGTCCTGATGGTGGATGTGAACCATGTAACTGCATGCCTGACACCTGATTTCTGCCTGAATGTGCTGTAACATGTTTTGGAAAACATTTCTGGACATGTGAGCCATGTTAGGCAGTGGCAACACCATGATTAGGCCTTAAACCATTGGTAAACAATGTGCCTAACAACATGTATTGGTCCAGGTAAAAGGCGTGTAATATATTACAGCATATCAGACACTTGATTTAGGTCTGAATTTACTGTAAAATATTTTGGGAAACATTTATGGACTTGTGGAGCATGTTAAGCAGTAGCACCACCTTGGTGAGGCCTGAAAATCAATAGAAATGGTGCAGAAAACAGCAGATTTGGGTCCTCTAATGCTGGATGTGAACCATGTAACTTCATGAGTGACACCTGATTCCTGTCTGAATGAAATGTAACATTTTCTGGGAAACATTTTGGGAATTCTGGAGGATCAGGAGGGCAAGGGTAATACAACACTGACCGGGGATAACTAATAGAGAGAAAACAAGAAAGGGGACTGAATTCTATAGGGAGCATAAGACAGACACAAACAACAGCAATAGTCAATAAAATTATTTTACATACAGTACAAACTGAAGAAACAAGAGGACTTAAGGAATGGATGTAGATTAACAGGATATAATAGCTTTTTGGTTTTATTTTTTATGGTGGGGACATACAAACAACAAAATGGAAGATAGAAAGATTAAAACAAAATAGACAAATTAATTTGTGCTGCCACATTAAGTGCCAGTGGGGCTGCCATGGAGTTCTGACAGGAAGCACATGATTTTGTCAACATCACACTGCAATTTAGAAATCCCCAGGCATCGCAAAATTCCGTCTGAAATCGATTAACTATTGTCAAACAAGCTGGACTGCAGACAGGACAGTGGATAACTCTGTATGTGTCACTGGCACTGCTGGCAAGTCTGGGGGCTGCGTGTGCTGCTGGCAGTGAACAGGAGGGCCCTGGAGGGTCTTGATGTTACTGACTGCTGCTGTTTTCTGGTACAGTGAGCATGGCGAGGATGTTTAACTGGTCTAGCCATGCCTTCCTTCTGCTCACCCCTTCAATGCTTACACACACTGCTAACCACAGCTGCACTTGATGATGCTGCCACCTCCCAATTTGAGGTACCATTGCGGCAGGTGGTGGTGGACCATGTAGCTATGCTGGCGGTTGTCCCAAAGTATGATCCACACTTTCCTCTATGCACTTCCCCAACTAGATTGTAGGTGGCCACTGATTCACCAACCAGTTTTAAGTAGAAAAAATTCCAGACAGGAGAACTGCAGGGATGATGGACCCATGGGTGGTGCTGCAGATAATGCTCCAGGCACTGACTCCTCCAGCTGCTTGGGAATGGGGCACGGTCTCCTGCAGCCTGCATGGAGGAACAGTATCCTCCGGGTGCTGGGGAGGGGGCATTGTCTCCAACTGCTGCTGGTGAGGGGGCATAGTTTGCTGCTGGGTGCTAGTACTGGAGCAAAGGGGTTAGCTGAAATGCATATACAGGTGCCTCACTGTCTTCACCCTTCTCCATTATGTCCACAATCCACAAACATCACCAATTCAAACAAACAAACAAAACAATGAAGCAGAGATAGAGACTCGGGGGAGGGATCACACTCACACAATCTCACACACACACACACACACACACAAACACAATCACCAGGTACTACAATATGAACTATGACAAAGACAAACAAGAAAGAATTAGAAACAAATAGCACAAATTAAGCAATTTAGGTGTGAAAGTGCACTTTGCAGTCACAGAGGGTATAAATGCTTCCTGCTTTCTCAAGATACATAGCACAGGAAATAAACCACTCACTTACTGCCTGTTTAGACTCAACCATGCGAACACCAGCAGAGTAAATGCCAATTTCACCTAATTTCACTTAAGATGTGCAGAGGCGAATTGAGGCGAAATTTCACCAGTGAAAATTCAAGCAACTATAATTTTGTGAAATGTTTTGTTAGATGTAAATTGGCTGATGTTGTCATAAAATTAAATTTCACCTGCTTTCTAATAAGTACCAATGTTTTTTTTCACCTAAAAGCTAAATATTTGTTAAAAGAACAATTAAATGTGAAGTGAGGAAGGGGATAATGTTTTCAAACCTGAGTTAGGGTTGTTTTGCTTATTTATCTCTGTAAGATCAGGAAGGACAGCTAATTGGGAGTGGTGTCTTAAGTACAGAAGGTCACAGGGAAATCAGAAGAGAAAAACAATTAGTAGCCATAGGAAGGCTGCTGAAAAGGTGGCTCTTGACACTCTCTGAACCATGAGAAGAAAGGGTAGATTGGCTAAGAAGTCAAGAGCAACAAAGGCCTAACCTAGTTAAACAGGTTACATTGCAGCTGCAAGGTACACTTCCAATCATTTAGAAAGGGAGTCTAGAATATTGATACATGCAAAAACTTGTAGAGCAGATATGTAGTGCAAAGGTTTTTGCCTGACTTTCTGTTTATAACTGTTGTAAACCAGTTGTCAAACCAGTTTTCCATATCTATTAAATGATTGTGTTCTGTATCTTATTTGGGTGATTCCAATTCCAATCAAAAAATGACTGTATATGCAGAGCCGAATACAGTGTCATATTTGGATATTGTGATCAGGAAGACAAAATTTATTACAACTTATACCAGACACTCTAAGAAATCAGGAAAACAATAACAAACAAGCATTTGTCAATGCCGAATGTTGATTGTGTTGGTCCGTTGAGCTTGCTCAGTGCCCATCTGTCACTTGCTCGTTCTGCTTCTCCCGGTGCAGCAGGTTGCTCTTTTGTACTGGGCTCCTGCCTGTGTTGGCACCTTTTTCTGTCCACAAAGAAATCTGCAGCTGTCCCGACATAGTTCCATTGAGGAGGCTCACTCCCCCTCTCTCACTCGCTCATTCTGTTTCTCCTGGCACTGCAGGCTGCCCTTTTGCATTGGGCTCCTGCCTCTGTTGGCAGCTTTTTCTGTCCAGAAAGAAATCTGCAGCAGTCCTGACACAGGTCCGTTGAGCTTGCTCACTCCCCCTCTCTCACTCTCTCATTCCATTTCTGATGGCGCTGCAGGCTGCCCTTTTAGCTGGGCTCCTGCCTGCATTGCCCCTTGTTCTGCCCACAAAGAAACTGCAGCAGTCATGATGGAGCTCCGTTGAGCTCGCTCCAGTCCCCCTGTCTCACTAGCTCATTGTGTTTCTCCCAGTGCTGCAGGCTGACCTTTTGTACTGGGCTTCTGCCTGAGTTGTCACCTTTTTCTGCCCACAAAGAAATCCACAGCTGTCCTGACAGAGCTCCTTTAAGGTCGCTCACTCCCCCTGTCTCACTCACTCATTCTGTTTCTCCAGATGCTGCAGGCTGCACTTTTGTAGTGGGCTCCTGCCTCTGGTGGCGCCTTTTTCTGCCCACAAAGAAATCTGCAGCAGTCCCGACAGAGCTCCATTGACCTCGCTCACTCCCCCTCTCTCACTCATTCATTCCATTTCTGCCGGTGCTGCAGGCTGCCCTTTTGTACTGAGCTCCTGCCTGTGTTGCCAGCTTCTTCTGCCCACAAAGAAATCTGCAGCAGTCACGATAGAGCTCCACTGAGCTTGTTCACTCCCCCCCTCTCTCACTCTATCATTCCGTTTCTGCCCTTGCTGCAGGCTGGCCTTTTGTACTGGGCTCCTGCTTGCGTTGCTGCCTTTTCCTGCCCACAAAGAAATCCACAGTAGTCACGATAGACCTCAGTTGAGATCACTCACTCAATCCCCCCCTCTCACTCGCTCATTGTGGTTCTCCCAGCTGTGCAGGATGTCCTTTTGTACTGGGCTTATGCCTGCTTTGGCACCTTTTTCTGCCCACAAAGAAATCCACAGCTGTGCCGACAGAGCTCAGTTGAGGTCACTCACTCCCCCTGTCTCACTTGCTCTTTCTGTTTCTCTTGGTACTGCAGGCTGCCCTTTTATAGTGGGCTCCTGCCTCTGTTGGCACCTTTTCTGCCCACAAAGAAATCTGCAGCAGTCCCGACAGAGCTCCGTTGAGGTTGCTAACTCCCCCCTGTCTCACTCGCTCTTTCTGTTTCTCTTGGTGCTGCAGGCTGCCCTTTTGTAGTGGGCTCTTGTCTACATTGCTGCCTTAAGAAATCCGCAGCACTCTCAACAGAGCTCCACTGAGCTCACTCACTCCCCCTCCCTCACTTGCTCATTCTGTGTCTCCCGCTGCTTCAGGCTACCCTTTTGTAGTGGGCTCCTGCCTGCTTTGGTGTTTTTTTCTGCCCACAAAGAAATCTGTAGCACTCCCGACACAGCTCCATACAGCTTGCTCCTCCCCTCTCTCATTCCTCATTCTGTTTCTGCTGGTGCTGCTGACTGGCCTTTGTTCTGGGCTCCTGCCTGCATTGCCACCTTTTCTTGCCCACAAAGAAATCCACATCAGTCATGATAGACCTCCGTTGAGCTCGCTTACTACCCCTCTCTCACATGCTTGTCGTGTTTCTCCCGGCGCTGAAGGCTGCCCTTTTGTAGTTGGCTTCTGCCTGCATTGGCACCTTTTTCTGCCCACAATGGAATCCACAGCTGTCCCGACACAGCTCCGTTGAGGACGCTCACTCCACCTGTCTCACTCGCTCATTCTGTTGCTCCTGGTCCTGCAGGCTGCCCTTTTGTATTGGGCTCCTGCCTCCAATGGTACCTTTTCCTGCCCAAAAAGAAATCTGCAGCAGTCCCGACAGAGCTTCGTTGACCTCACTCACTACCCTTCTCTCACTCGCCCATTCCGTTTCTGCCACCGCTGCAGGCTGCCCTTTTGTACTTGGCCCCTGCATGCATTGCTGCCTCTTTCTGCCCACAAAGAAATCCGCAGCAGTCCCAGCAGAGCTCCACTGAGCTCACTCAGTCCCCCTCCCTCACTCGCTCATTCTGTGTCTCCTAGCACTGCAGGCTGCCCTTTTGTACTGGGCTCCTGCCTGCATTGGCAGCTTTTCCTGCCCACAAAGAAATCTGCAGCAGTTCCAACAGAGCTCAGTTGAGCTTGGTCGCTCCTCTCCTCCCCAGTCAATCGATTCTAACCTGTCCCAAGCACTGATTTCCGACAGAGACTGCGGTACTGTGCACGGAGTGCACAAACACATTTCAGCCAGGATGTGAAAATGACAGCTGTACTGTTCAGAGGGAGGTGTGAAAAATTCCAGTGTTGAAAATCTGGTGTGAAAATATTACTAGTCTGTGAACTTACAAGGATGCATGGAAACTGAACAACTCATGCCTGTAACACAGTCATTTTATGGAGTTTCATCAAAAAATTTCAGCATAGGCATTTAGGACCTCTGCTCTTGAACAGTGCAAGTGGATTTTTCAAATGTGTCGAAAACTGATTACCCACAAGCGACTGCACTGGCCCAGCCGTCGTAAGAGCAAAAACGCATTTCAGCCACGATGTGAAAAATGACAGCTGCACTGTTCGTAAGGAGGTATGGAAAAATGGCATGGTTTAAAATCTGGAGTGAAAATATTGCAAAGTTGCAAAGGTACGAGCATGTGTGGAAACTGCGAAACGCACACATGTAACAAACTCATTTTATGGACTTTCATCACCAAGCTTTTAACATAGGCATTTTAGGACCTCTGCTAATGAACAGTGTCACTGTCATTTTCATAATGTGTCTCGAACACAGATTTCCCACAGTGACCACGCTATTCTGCACCGGAACTGCGAAAACACATTTTGGCCAGGATATGAAAAATGACAGCTGTACTGTTCATAAGGAGGTGCAGAAGAATGGCAATGTTGAAAATCTGGAGTGAAAATATTAATTTGCGAAATTACGAGCGTGCTTGCAAACTGCTCAGCGCATGCTCGTAACACAGTCACTTTATCGAGTATAGTCACCAAATTTTCAACATAGGCATTTTAGGACCTCTGCTCATGAACAGTGTCACTGTCATTTTCTTAATCTGTCCCGAACACTGATTTCCCACAGCGACCGCACTATTCTGTGCTGGAAGAGCGAAAACACATTTCAGCCAGGATGTGAAAAATGACAGCTATACTGTTCACAAGGAGGTGTGAAAAATGCCAATGTTGAAAATTTGGTGTGAAAATATTGCAAATTCATGACATTATGCTGCAGCAACTGCTCAACGCACGCTCAGTGAAAGCGGTAATTTTTTGATTTTTTTCCACTAACTTGCAACATAGGCTTTTTGAGCCACCTCATGAACACTGGCACTGTTGTTTCATTAATTGGTCCCAAAGGGATTCCATGCAGTGACCTAAAATCACCTTTCAGGGGCCGAATAATGCCATGACAGTGGCAGAATTCATGAAAGGGGTCCCAAAACCCCATGTTCAAAATTTGGTGCCAAAATTCCCAAAATGCCTGAGATATGCATCAAAGTTGGAAAACCCCTATTTATTCCATTATACAGTTTACCGGCATTTCCTCAGTTTGAGGGTCGGCTTTAAAGAGTGCAGATGCATTCCTGGTTCACCAAGATCATTGCACCAGACTCCAGAGGTAAGTATAGGGTGAGGGATGTGTGGGAAGCAGGTGTGCAGTGGATGGGCGTGAGTTGTGGGAGGGGCAGGGAGACCATGAGGGACTGTTTTCTTCTTCCACAGGTTAAGAACAAAAAATAAAACATTGCAGGACTTTTATTTTTTTTACAGAGGCATGTTGCATGCTGGGGTGTGCTCCCAGCATGCCAACAGAGTGTTTTTTTGGGGGGCAGCTGTAGCCAATGGGGATTGGGCACCCCCGTCGGCACAAAAGGGGGTGTGCAAGAGCCAAGGGGGATAGGGTACCCCCTCGGCACAAATCTACTGGGTGTTTGTGGGGGGGCATTATACCAATGGAGAGTGGGCCCCTGTTGGCACATGAAACTGGGAGGGTGGGACATAATGCTGATGGGGAGTGGGCTCCCCCATTGGCAACATCAAAGTACAGGGCAGGGGAACTAAAACCGATGGGGATTAGGGCCCCCTTCAGCAAACATACATTGTTGTGTAAGGGGGTCACATGCTTCCGAGGGGGATTGGGCACCCCCTCGGCACTAGGGGTTCATAATTTCATTTGTGAACATGGCGGCAAACCACCACCATGTTCACAGACAATATTATACTTGCCAATGTTCCACCCAGCAATGATGGGGTCACTCCCTCATTGCAGCGAATGGCTGATGCTGCAATAATGAGGTGGCCCCTGATTGCAGAGGCTGAAAAGCTTCAGAGTGGTGGCATGTTGGCTGAACTAGTGTCAGCAGCAACATGTCACAGCATTGGGGAAAGCGGGTCAAGCCTTTAAATGCTGTGGGGGCATTGGCCACAACAGTGACACGCCTCCACAACCTACTTCTAGAAAGCTGCCACAATATGTTTCTTGTGCATGCGTGTAATCAACATAAAAATTGGAACATCATAGAAGCTGATCCCTATTTTAGGCAAATCATGTAAGGGTAAACTGCCCCAAATTGTATATCATAGGGTTAGTTAAAGTAAAACAGCAAGACAGGGCTCAGAGTGCGCAGATATAATGAAATTATAGTTAGCAACAAATACGCACCACACAGAGTTCTTCAAAATAAGCATCTTTAATGATAAAAATTGTGCAAAATCCATCAAAGTGCATCCTAGATCAGTGACCGAGCTCTCTACCAGTTTCACATTTAAACATACATCATCAGGAGACTATCGTATCAAATGCAAATGATCCTTTTATACACAAGTAGCTCTTACGGCTTTCCCGCTGAATGGCTGCAGCTCTCCTGGGACTCCTGTTTGAATTTCTGACTGCTTTTCTGCCTTTTGTGAACTCTACTAAGGTTTGTTTGGCCCTCTCCCCCCCAACCCTCCTCCTGCCTTAATTAAATACACCTTAGCCCCTCCTCCCACCCCAAAACCTCTTCACTACTGGCCACCAGCATTCTGCCTATTGTCCCTCCTTCAACACCCAAATCTCTACCCATTTGGTCTTCAGCACCAAGCCAGAGATCTAGCCAGTTTCCATTGCTCAGTACTCCTCAGTTACTGTATTTTCCTCCTGCCTCCCTTCTCCTTCCACCTCATAGGCCTAAGTTGCCTTGTTCAAAGGTATATGTAGATTCCTCTAGTACACACCTCATCTCTGTAGGAATGAGGCCCTTATAGCTCATATGGCCAATTGTATGCCTTTTTTCACTAGCTTCCTGCGTAGGGACTCATCCTTCATTTGGGAATGCCCCACCATGTAATGATGTCCCCTTTACTGATTCTTTCATGTCCTCATCATTGGCCTATCCTTCTCTGCTGCTGTGGCACACTGGGACTTCATCACAGATGTTTAATATGTACATTGGGCTTAACAAATCCCAACAGCTACACCTTTCCCCCCTACGGCACCGGGCCAGGGTACTTCTACATGCAACCTTGGGAGCACTTGGCATACATGTAAACTATGATATGCCTTGCCCACCTCATCAGAACAATTGGGTTCAAGCACAATCCATTAAGCTTGTGTTGAGAGCCCTTAAAAAGATACTATTCATAGCTCTGCTCTGCTCTGTTCTGGCAGTGTCAAACTGAACCCAGGCCCCCCCTCTACCTATTTCTGCTCCTTGCAACCTTATCTAAAAGGTCTAAGTATCTTCAATATTAATGTGGGCAGCCTCCTAAGTAAGTTAGATCCCATTCAGGCTTGGATTACACACACAAAACCTGACATCCTGGTAGTTTCTGAGACCTGGCTCAAATCTACTACCCTGGACTCTGAGGTCAACTTACCTGAATACAATATCTTTCATGCAGACATAGGTGCCGGAACAGGGGGGGCCACTAGGGCCATGGCCCTACCACTTTCATAAGTGGCCCTATCAGTTTTTGCAATTATGTTAATGTATTTAATAGGGGAGAACTTACCCCCTACTTCCTTGGCCCTACCACTTTTCAAACTGTTCCGGCACCAATGCATGCAGACATAGAAACATAGAATTTGACGGCAGATAAGGACCGCTTGGCCCACCCAGTCTGCCCATTTCCCTACCTACTGGATAAGCTGCAGATCCTAGTTAACCAGCAACCTACTTCTTCCTACCCCCACCCCCCAGAATTGCTTTATGACTATCCCATGCATGCTTGAATTCCCCACTGATTTTAACTCACAACCTCCTCCAGAAGGCCGTTCCATGCATCCACAACCCTCTCTGTGAAAAATACTTCCTTAAATTACCTCTGGGCCACCCCTCTATCTTCAAATTGTGCCCTCTTGTTCTTGCACACCTCTTTTTTTGAAAGATGCTACCCTCTTGGACTTTGTTGATTCCCTTGAGGTACTTGAAAGTTTCTATCATGTCCCCCCTGTCCCTCCTTTCCTCGAGGCTATACATATTAAGCTCCTTAAGTCTCTCTTCATACGACTTCCAGTGCAGACCCTGCACCATTTTAGTTGCCCTCCTCGGGACAGCTTCCATCCTGTCTATGTCTTTGCGGAGAGTGGGTCTCCAGAACTGCACACAGTACTCCAGATGGGGTCTCACCAGCTGTCTGTACAGAGGGATAATAACTTCCTGTTTTCTACTGGTGATGCCTCTCCCTATGCATCCCAGTATCCCCCCAGCCCTCCTTGCTGCCCTCTCACATTGCTTGCCCATCTTTAGGTCATCTGATATGACTACCCCCAGGTCCCTTTCCATTCTTGTTGTTGTTAGTATCTCACCCCCCATTGTGTACTCTTCCCCTGGGTTTTTGTTTCCCAGGTGCATTACCTTGCACTTCTTAGCATTGAATCTAAGCTGCCATACATTTGACCATTCCTCTAACCTTGTCAAGTCCCTTCTCATCCTTTCCACCCCACCCTGTGCATCAACTCTGTTGCAGATCTTAGTGTCATCTGCAAAGAGACATAGTTTTCCTTCAGTACTTCTGCAATGTCACTTATAAAGACATTGAAGGACCGTTCTAATACTGAACCCTCGGTGCCCACTAGTAACCCTCCTTTCTTCTGGGTGGACTCCATTTACTATAACTCTCTGTGTCCTATTTTCCAGCCAATTCTTTACCAGGCTGTCATCTTGGGACCACTCCCAGGCTGGCTAACTTGTATATTAATCTTTGTGTGGGACTGTGTCAAATGCCTTGCTAATGTCTAGGTAGGCCATGTCCACAGCCCTCCCTGATCTACTACTTTGGTCACCCAGTCAAAGAAATCTATCAGATTCATCTGGCATGACCTTCCCGGCCTGAATCCATGCTGCCTAGAGTCCTGTGCCCCTCTGGCCTCTAGATACTCGACAATTCTTTCCTTTAGAAGTGATTCCATCATTTTCCCTATCACTGAGGTTAAACTAACAGGTCTATAGTTTCCTGCTTCTGCCTTGCTCCCACTTTTGTGAAGGGGAATCACATCTGCCCTCCTCCAGTCCTCGGGTACCACCCCATCCTCCCATGATTTGTTAAAAAGGGTAGTCAGTGGTGTCACTAGTTCTACCCTTAGTTCTTTTAAAATTCTGGGATGAATCCCAGACAGATGAACTAGAGGTGGGGGGTTGCCATCTAAGTATTGGAAAAATATAACGTTTCTATTACTGATGCCTCATCATTGCCAAAAGAGCTTGAAAGCCTCACTATCAAAGTCCATCTCTCAACCACCTTGGCCTTGCACATCATAGGTTGCTACAGGCCTCCCTCTGCAGGGCTTCAACTGTTAAGTCATCTTTCACACTCTCTTAGTGTGCTACAGTCAGAAGTCATAATCCTGAGTGACTATAACCTGGATTGGCTTTTGGACACCTCCAAACTCTTAGAAACTCTATGTGACTCATTCAGACTTACTCAAACTGTCTCAGAAGTGACCCATCCAAATAAAAAGAACCCAAATGAAAGCTCCATACTAGACATTATTCTAGTAAACAAGCCACACCTTTTCTCTCATTATGGAGTCTTCTTCACTGTTCTCAGTGGCCACTGCTTTATTGCTTGCATAAGAGCTGCATCCAAGCCTATTTCCAATTCCAGGTTCACAGTCAGGAGATGTTTATGTAATTTAGTGCCACATGCCTTCCTTTTGGACTTACAAAATTCCTTGCTATGGCAGGACTTCTACCTAGTGAAGACGGTAGAGACAGCATACGAGATCTTCCATACTATTGTCCATGGAGCTATTGACAGACATGCCCCCTTGATCAAAGCACGCACAAAGAAAAAGTTTCTCCCTTAGTTTACACATCAACTGAAGTCAGTTTTGCTCAACAGGACAAGCTCTGGAAAAAAGCTCGTAAATCAAAGCTTCAGTCGGATTGGGCTGAATTTAGGGCAGTCAGAAACCTCTGCACAAAGCTTGTCAGAAACACTAAGGCTAACTACTTCCAGTCAACTCTGGACTCCTCCACCAAGGACCCTGCCAAATTCTGGCAAACCTTTAGAGATATTCAAGGACATGCTTAGTCAGGTTCTCTCCCTACCAAGATCTTACATGAAGGATCCCTCATTACCGAGAAGTCAGAAATACTTGACTGCTTTGGACTTCCGGTTCTGGTATGACCTAGGGAACACCTCGACTGATTAGCTCCTGCCTCCTACATCTTAAAAATGAGCAATCATCTAAAAATGCCTTTACGAAAAGCAAGGATTTCAACTAAATGTTGCTCCGGAGCAAAACCTAGCCATGGCTAAAGCACCACGGAACTGATTCCTCTTGACTGCGGAGAATAATGAGAGGGAGGAAGTACACTCCGACGATGGAGAGGCCTACCCCAGGCAACCCCAAGGCCCCGACAGAAAACCCAAAAAGCCAAGCTGCCTAAGAAGGCAACGGAAACCTCCACTGACACCATACTACACGCTATCACTGATTTTAGGGTCTAGGTACACTATTCACTGAAAGAACTGAGGAGCGATTTGGCCCACCTGGAGTCCCGAATAGCAGAAGCTGACACCCAGATCTCCTGTAACTCCACGTGGCTGGACACCCTCGAGGAAGCATTGAAATCTATCCTCTCAGAGCAGATCTCCATCTCTACATGCCAGGAAGACGCTGAAAATAGGAGCCGGAGGCGCAACATAAGGATATTTGGCATCCCAGAGGGAGAAGAAGGCTCCAATCCTTGAGCCTTCTCTGACTATCTGCTGCAAATGGCCTTGGCTCTAGATCCTGACTTCCAGCTTGACATAGAGAGTGCGCATTGCGCCCTAGGCTGTAAGCCCATGCGACCAGATGCCAGGCCCTGATCCTTCCTGATAAGGTTTCTGAGTTACCAAGTAAAGGAATCCCTCCTGATAAAGGCCTGGCAAAGGGGGAAAATCGAGTGGGGTCAGTCCCAACTTCTATTTGATAATGACTATGTGCCACTAACACAGGGACAGTGAAGGGAGTATGGTCCACTATTTCCACACCTTAGAGTCCAACAAATCAAATTTAAAAACCTCTATCCCATGAAGCTGGTCATCCACCTAACCTCAGGTACACAGGTCTATTCCTCCGCATCTGAAGCAGCTCGTGATCTCCAGGCAAGAAGCGTAATTCCAGAACAGCTAAGAGAACCCCTGGCTCAGCGCTCCCTGAAACCTCCAGGACAGAAAAAACACCAAGAATCTCCTACCTCCATGTCGATCCAGGATCTTCTGCAACAGCTCCAACAGTTCTGAAACATGAACAAATGAGCGCTGTCAAATGGAACATTTGAACACTTGAACATTTGGTCTAAATAAAAGACAGTCATGAGGTAACGGCCTACCAGGGAGGGACTGTTGTAGTTCAGATGGGGTTGGATCTGGGGGGGGTTGGAGGCCTGGGGGATACCCTGTCCCAGGGTGGTCTGCGAGGTATACTGTGGGGGGGGAGAATGTGTTTCACCCAGGGAATCCCTTGGTGGTGCAGAGTCCCATCCCCATGGCCTTAGGTGATCTCCTGGATGGTGGGGAGCTTTCCCTTACTCGGGACATCCACGGCGCAGGCCGTGATCTGGGTGGGTGGTTCCTCAGGACCTCCCTTCTCCTCTCTGCTACCCCATTACCGAGCTCCATTCCCTGTAACTTGCCTTTCCCCGGAACCGTGTCATGTTTCCTCCCTTCAAGTGTATGGGGCTGTTAGTACGGACTATAGAACCCTGACTTTACCAGTTGCTGCACGAGAGTTCCAGCTAACAGCCCATGATGCGGAGAAAAGTTAAAGAATTAAGCAGCAGAAGTTTGTTCCCCTTCGGGTTAGGGTGGGGGGATGGACGAAGGGGGCAGATTGGATGAATAGCCGGGCCGGGTACGGGTATGGCAGTGGGATCGAAGAAGAATGTCCGCAATGTCCTAGGCGATCCCCACAGTTAGTATGCTCCCACTCTTGCAGCCTTCAGTGTTTCCCTGGCTGATGGGGACTTTCCTTGCTCTGCATCTGCCAGCTTGCTTGCCGTGGCCGGGCTGGTGGCTTGTTAGGCCCTCCCCCAATCCCCCATGTCCCATCACTCTGGGTTTTGAGGCAAAAAGAAGAAGAAAAAAAAGGAAAAAAGAAGAAAAAGAAGGGGAAAGGGAAAGAAAAAATGGATTACCTTTGATTGTCTGATGGCTCTCTCTCCTCCTGAAGTGGCTTCTGGAGTCCTGTTCTTTCTGGGCCCCCGACTAATTGAGAGAGAGGCTGTTAGGTCACACCACGAATACGACCTCATTTTGGTCTTCTGTACTCATGAAATTTTGGATGGCTGGGGGGGAGGGGGGCACCTCTGGTTGCCCAGGAGGGGTGGTATCTTCAGGTGCTGTGGGGGCTGGTGGGTGGTTCACATTCCTAGCCCTGAACTGTATTCAACTGGGTGTGACTCCCTACAAAAGCAGATGTCCCACCTTATGAAGCATCACAGATATTGCAAGAGCATTCAAGCAGAACGAACTTTCAATATGGATCAGACCCATTGTAGTCTGAAGGCAGGGTCGTGGAGTGATGCCCTACAGAGGCGATCCCCCCCCTTGAAGCACTACCTTTGCCACGCGAGTTGTTTGGCCCTGGTCGAGCTCTTCTCACCCAGTGGTGGCATATCCTCCCACTCTGCTGCATCCCTTCCTGAATCCAGCCCAGATTGGGTGGCAACCATGCGGCTTATCAGAATTGCAGCGACTGCATGCTCTGCCCTACTCCTCCCTCTTTTTGGGGACTCCTCCAACAGATGTATCTCTGGGTTTCTGACCCTCCTGGGCTCTCTACTTCTCTGAGGGTCCCTGCATCCTCTCGCAGGGGGGCACCTCTCATGGAGTTGGGGTCCCAAATGGCCGCTCAACTTTGCCAAGAGGGTGCCACCTATCAGGGTGGGTTATTTGGCCCCCTTCTGGTCCGGAATTGGGACCCTCCTCTTAGATCCTCGAGCACATTTCGGGACGTGATGGTTAACTTCATCTTCCACTCGTCATGTTGCATAGGTCCCTCTACTTGAGGGGGGGTGGGAGGTTTGGGTCTTGCCCCATCGATTTCCACATAGTCTTTCTGTCTACGGGGTCAGTGGGGTGGGGGATAGCCCCCCTTCCCTTTGGAGTGCACCCTACCTTCTGAACCCCCCATTGATCTTTGTCATTTATGAACCCCTATGCTTGAGGGAATTTAATATAGTGGGTTGGTCGACATTCACTTATGTCCAATACAGGCCCTCAGAAGCGAGAAGTGTTCTGGATCCATTTCTGGGGTGACCATGTTCTGTTGGACCGGGGGGGGGTGGACTACTGGACACCGTCCTAAAGGTGTTTTGGAAACAATTTGTTTCCCCTTAAAAGGCCTAGCAGAAGGGATCAGGCTGGGAGAAGGATTTCTTCCCCTCTTTCTCCCCCTTTTTTTCTCTCTCTCTCCTAAAAGGAAGGGACACGTAACAGTTCTAGAGTAGATCAGGCTTTTTCCCTCTCCCATCAAGATCCCTTATCATAGCCTCCTCCCTTAAACCCATTATATAGCCTACCAGTTTTGTTTTAGGCAGTGAGCTAGTTAGTAGCTCTATATCACACCTTCCTTCACAAGGTAGAAACCGAACCACCTCAGGAGTGGTCTAGATACCGCTCCCGTAGGGGCTCTGCTCCTGAAAATTACCCATTCGGGTCCAGGTTAAGAACCACTTCTCCACCGGGGTCAAGTTAGACTCTCCGGTAAGGAGAACCCACGAGTAGCTCTAGATGAGCTCCTTCCACTTGGAAGTCATGCTGTACATAGGTTCATCCCCTGACAAAACCTTAAACAAATACTATCCTTTATCACAGAAGAAAACTAAGGGGATAAGTTGTTGGTTTTGTTTAACTTTGTATATAGTTTTATTATTTTGTTTAAGTTAGCACCTACATCCTAGCCAATTGGGGGGGGATAAGGGTGGAAAAAAACTACACAGTGGACTGTTTATTTTGTACACAAAGGTTATTGACCAAAAAATGCATTGGTCTCTATAAACTGGATGAAGCCAGGGGTCAGCCCTCTCGGGGGACAGCGTGGTCCGGGTCTCCCCCTCCATCTTCTCCCTGGAGAGGAAAGAGACAGATAATTAACAACAATAACTTTTCTCATAGTGATGCCCATGCTTAATCCAGCAAAGTGTTTTCCCCACAATATAAACGGGATACATGACCCAATTAAGCGGGCTAGACTTATGCAGTGTCTATTTAAACAAACCTCAGACTTAATCTTCCTGCAAGAAACTCAGCTTTCGGAAGCTGAACACCTTAAATTGAAATGGGGGAGATACATAGTTGTGGCCTCATCTTACCCTAGGGCAGAAAAAGAGGCACGGAAATCCTTATTCCTAGAAACATGCATTTGGAAATTCAACATATACACATTGATCCAAGTGGATGGTACGTAATTGTGCAGGCTTTATTATTTGGCATACAGGTAACCCTAGCCAACGTATACTTCCCTCCTGCTACCACCCTTCCGGTATATAAACGCTTCATCTCTGTCCTTCTATCCAACTTGAAGGGTCAACTGATTATGGGTGACAACCTTAATTTGACCCTATCCCCCCAGCTGGACTGTTCAAAAACCCTTAATCATAGAAATAACAATACAGCAAGACAGTTTAAGAAGTCTATCAAACACTTACACTCTTAGAAAGGAAGTGTTAAATTTGACTACAAATTAGTTAATTTTTAACACAGCAGTTAGTGCAGTTAGGGAAAACACAGTGTGTGTTAAATTTAACACATGCAATGTGTTAAATATATTTAACACAGTGGTGTGTAAATTGTATAACACACAAATGTGTAGCTTTTACTAACACTGGTGTGCTGAATTTTTAACACATTTATGTGTTACAATGTCCATATTGAATGTGTTATTTCAACACATAAGTGTGTTGAATTTTTAACACATTTGTGTTACAATGTCCATATTGAATGTGCTATTTCAACACATAAGTGTGTTGAATTTTTAACACATTTATGTGTTGTAATGTCCATATTGATTGTTGTTATTTCAACACATATGTGCGTTGAATTCTGAAGTATTTTAATCTTGCATTGAATGGAAAATATCATTGCTAATCAAAAAAACTCACAAATCATTGTGAATGAATTTTAACTTGAGTGTTTACAGGCCTCATCATATAACCAACAAAGCCAAATGCACAACAAACCTACACAGATAACATGCCCTTGTTAGAGCTCATCAAAGTGCTGTATTTGCATCAGGACCTAGTGCTTGGGAGCCCCAGGTGTACTATGAGGGTCTTACTTTTTAATGTTATGGGGAGCCCATAGTAGAGAATAAAATATCTACAAAAGAAAAGAACCCCAGAGCAAATTGTCTGGGACAAAGGTTACCTTGGAAAGGTATTGGCCATGCAGCCAAATTTGAAAGAAAAACACAATTGCAAACACCAAATTAAGCAAAGCATCATGGGAAGTATATGCAAATTGACATGAAGGAATTTACACTGGTTCAACTCTAAAAAAGTGTACATTATAACATGTATAGAAACACTGTTAAAGTGATTTTGTGGTCTTTTACAGATGCCTTGTTCACATAGTATCTCATTGCCACCCATGCTTCAGGTGCTGAAGCTGCAATTTGTTTTATAAAAAAAATTTATTGACATTTTTATTTATGTTTTATCAGCACTGTGTTCTCCAGTTTTCTGTGTGCAGTCACACCCCCAGAATGATGTCATGCAAGGGAACTGTCAATGTTTTACATACAGCACCAAGGAATTCTGGGTAAATTATCATGTTGATATAAATGTTAGTTACTCTAAGGTGTGGTGGTGGTGACTGCACCTAATATGTAGATATCCATAGCAAGGAATTGTGGGTACAATCAGACATTGTTTTCCATTTCCCTTACTGTAAGGTGCAGTCTCATATCTCTTTAGTGGCTTCAACAATAAAAGCTTGCATATGTTTATTTTCCAAACAAGGCATTGTGCATATAGTATCTAGCTGACATGATTTCTATACTGAGAGATGTAGTCTCCTATGTCGGTAGTGTAAATGTCTGCAATATCAAGACTGACCAACAGAGGTCTCTGTTTCAAAACAGTGATTATAAACTTTGTTTCCTTTGCATGATGTCATGCATGGGGGTTGCAGCACTGAGAAAAAAAAGGCGGGCTATGCAAATGAAGCAGAGCACAAAAATAAAATCATTTATTTAATGGAAAACAGCTCTTTTTGGCAGTTTGAATGGTAGCAGATTGAATCACAACTCCTACAGGTTATTAATCCCATTTTATATGGCAAAGTTCACAAAATCACTTTAAAGCTGAACAATAAAATAAAAATCACAATATTGCTTGCAAAAACATTTTAATTCATTACTGTAATACAGCACAATATAATTTCTGGGTACAGTTGATCAACTAAATTAAGTGTTATTTTGTTAACACATTTATGAGTTAGTATTACACACACTGTGTTAAACTGTTATTTACACACTTACAGTATAAAACATAACACTTACGAAGTGTCATTTTTTTACACTGTAATTGTGTAAATCACTGTTTTCATAAATACGACACAACTGTGAGTTAATGTTACACACTCTGTGTTAAACATTGATTTACACATTCACAGTGTAAAAAAAGTAACATTTCATGTCTTAGAGTATAGGCCTGGTCGATGTATGGTGTGGGATTTTTCCCTCCAATCCAGGATACACCTATAACTCCCCTAGATTCAATACCTACTCAAGGTTGGACTACTTTCTGACCACTTATGAGGATTTATCTCTTGTCCAAGACATCATAGGCCCAAAATTCTTATCGGATCATCACCCGTTAATCATCTCACTTGACCTAGGTAGGGAAGGGAAGAGAGTGCTTTGGAGACTTAACCCGATGTTTTTGTCAGACCAAGACCTTGTAGACTCTCTGTCATCTAAAACTTCCAGATTTTTTACAGAAAACTCTGACACCTCTATATCCCAAGCAATGTTGTGGGATGCTATGAAAGCAACTATCCGGGGGGGAACTGATAGCATTCTCCTCTAGAAAAAACAAGGAAAGAGACCTAGAATATCACAGACTATCTAATCAACTTAAAAATTTTCAGTTGCTCTACAGAGAAGGTGATTCAGACCTTCAACTCTTAATTAGAAACACAAAAGCAGACCTCCAGAAAATAATAGATAACAAAATCTGACAGTCCCTGTACTACTTATACCAAACTATACATGAGGGTGGTCCCAGGAGTGTTAAGAACTTAACTCGTAGGCTAAGAAATAACAAGGCATTCTCTACAATTCTCCGTCTCAGAAATCCTCTGTTGGGACAAACTCATCATACCACCGCCCACATTCAAAAGGCCTTCACTGACTACTACGCCAACCTTTATTCCCCCCCAAACCATTAGACTACTTAGAAACCACACAATTCTTGGCTCAAGCTAATCTCCCAACCCTCACCCCTCGCCAAATTAATTCTCTAACTGCCCCGATCTCGGTATTCGAGATTGAAGAGGCAATTAAAAATACTATGCCAAGAAAATGCCTAGGTCCGGATGGATTTATCCCAGAATGGTATAAAAAGTTTAAAAAAGACTTAACCCCCAAATTACATGCTCTCTTTAATGACGTATCTCAGGGAAGGAACCCCCCCCTCATGGGAATATGCCACAATAGCCCCAATATTAAAACCTAACAAGGACCCTACTGACCCCAAATCATATAAATCAATCTCCATCCTAAAGGTTGATTACAAAATTTATACGGCCATACTATCCTCTAGAATAGAAAATATAATTCCTAAAATAATCCATGTCGACCAAACTGGATTTGTTAAAAGCAGGAACACTATGGATAGTATACGAAGAGTTCTGCTCCTACAAGAATTCATTTGGTCTAGCCAAATCCCAGCCGTCTTCATAAGTTTAGATGCAGAGAAGGCCTTCGACCGAGTCTCATGGCCCTTTTTACGGCAGACGCTTAAAACATTTTACTTCCCACCACAATTCATTGCATGCTTAGAAAAATTATATGTTTCCCCTAAAGCTTATCTTAGAGTGAATGGTTCCTTTCCCCCCACTCCCGCAAGCCCGTGGGACTAGGCAAGGTTGCCCTTTATCCCCCTATCTCTTTGCATTGTTTATTGAACCTCTGACTGCTTGCCTTCGAAACACCCCCTCGGTGGAAGGTGTTCCGATTGAGCAAACAGAATACAAAGTGGGGTTATTTGCTGATGATATTATGCTAACTCTATTATCCCCCTCACAATCAATCCGATATACATGGAAAATACTTATACAGCTTGAGAAATTAGCAGAATTCAAGCTAAATATACATAAAACCGAGATATTAACCTTCAACTACTCTCCCCCTTCCCAGATTAAAAAGACTTTTCCCTTTAAATGGAGGACAACTAAAATAAAATATATGGGTGTCCACCTTCCCTTTGACCCCGGAGTCATCGAGTTATCTGATTTTGAACCTCTTACAGTTCAGATACAAACAGACCTGAACAGATGGTCCACGTTCTGTACCTACATCAAAAAATCTTAGCAATTCACACTAACATCCTTCCACAAATTCTCTGTCTACTTCAGACTATCCCTTATTTCCCCTCCAAATTTTACTTTACATCCTGGAATAAAATGATCCAAAACTTTATTTGGGGGAAAAACCGACCCAGAACTAGATTAACCATTCTCAAACTATCCCTTAAACAAGGCAGCCTGAACCTCCTAGACTTCCTCCTATATGCACAAATGGCATTCCTATGAACCCTAATATTATGGCTCACGGCCTCATATAATTCCCCCTGGAAGACCATAGAATTCCAACTCAATGACTTACATGACATAAAGAAGATTCTGTTCTCCACAGATGGTAACTCCCTAAGCCCCCCTTCTTTAATGGGTATTACAGCACAAACCTATAAGCTTTGGAAACAACTAAGAAAAGCAGGTCCTATTCAACAAATATTTGAATTCTGTAAATGAATATCACAAGACGAAAAGTTCATCCCCAACTATATGGACCAAGCCTTTTCCAGATGGTGCGCACTAGGCCTATCACACATATATCAGTTTCTTTCCCCCGAAGGCATTATTCCCTTTGATAAGCTCCAATCTCAATTTTCCCTAAGGCCCTCTGACCTCTTTCACTACTTTCAAATCCCAAACCATCTCCTACGCAATAATATAATACCCCCTAGAATTCCTTCCCCAATATCAACATTTCTTAAACTATTCATTGATGCGAGTGAGGGGAAAGTGGGAACCCTTCTAATTGGCCTAATATACTCAGAATTATGATCCGGTCTCCCTAACGCTACAATCCTAACACTGTCTGCCTGGAATAAAGACCTGCAAATACAAATCTCCTCAGACTCATGGTTAAAAACCACATTAGTTGAGGTAAAATCAACCTCATCTCCATACTGGAGAGAATTTGCATGGAAATGTCACTCCAGATACATTAGAGCCCCCTCAGTTCTAATGAAATACCTCCCAGACACATTTGGAAGGCGCTGGAGATACTGTGGGTTTCACCGGGCCACCCTCTCTCACATTTTCTGGACCTGCTCATATCTCATGCCTTTCTGGCTAACTTTTCAAACTGAACTAATCACTCTGTTCTCAGAACCAGTTGAACTAACAGCCGAACAATTCCTTTTGGGGGTGTACCCAGACCATGCTCCCCCCTGGGAGAAGACCATACTACCGATATGTTTCGTGGCTGCTAAGAAAGCGATCACGAGATGTTGGATGAGAACACAGATTCCTTCACTACAAAACTGGAGACAAATAATGTCTGAAATCTATTAAACTGAGATTTTTAATCCATCCTTCAAGTGCGAAAGTGGAATCAGTGGATCCATCATATTACTTCTCTGAATTTAGACCTTGCCCTTTAACCTCAATAGGACAAAATATGGGACATGCAATTGTGTAACATCCTCGCTTTATAATATTTCCCTGTCCAGCACTAGACCCACGGCTTCATCCACTAGATAATCAAATGCATTTAAATATACTAGATACAACAGAATGTGTCTCTCGCTATTTTTCCAGTTAAGTTATAACCACCTGTCTGTAACTATAATGTACATCATATGTATCTATCTGCAACCTGCTTTGTCCATTGTGTAATAGATAAAAAACTATCAAATAAAAAGAAATTAAAAAAAAAATACTTGACTGCTTTAATAATCATTTTATTACTGCAGGTATGACCTTTGACATTTCACCTGTGAATAACCTACATACTCAGTTCTTATCACAAGGACCAGCAAGCCCTTCCCCTGTCCACATTACTCCTGTCATGGGTTTATACCTCCAACCAGTAAATTACAAGGAAGTGGATTTATTTATTTATTTGGTAATTCAGATACAACATTTGAGTATACACTCTTTTACAAAGGTTCATCATCAGGGTGTCAAACAGCAGAGACAACACAAAAACTTGACAGTTAACACAAACATAAGATTGCTATGTAATACAGAATATAGATAAATAATACATTTGAGTAACCTAGACAACTGAAATTAAACAGTGGGAAGAGATTCCCAATTAGCAATGAAAAATAGAAACATAGAAACATAGAAGTTGACGGCAGATAAGGACCGCAAGGCCCATCCAGTCTGCCCATTTCTTTTTCTACCTTATAAATGTGCCATCGGCCTTTGCTCTGTCAGTGGCCTATCTATTCATACTCATTTGTATTGCTCCTTATGCCTATCCCATGCCTGTTTGAAGCTCTGCACTGTATTCATAGCCACCACTTCTTGAGGTAGGCCATTCCATGCATCCACCACCCTTTCTGTGAAAAAATTTCCTCACATTCCCCCTTAATCGGACCCCCTCTAATCTCATGCTGTGTCCTCTTGTCCTTCTATTTTTCTTATATTTAAACATGTTAGACTCTTTCACCTTGTTAATGCCCTTAAGGTGTTTGAATGCCTCGATCATATCACCTCTCTCCCCCTCCTTTGCTCTAGGGTATACATATTGAGCTCTGTTAATCTGTCCTCATATGTCTTCTGATGCAGTCCCTGCACCATTTTGGTTGCCCTTCTCTGGACTGCCTCAATTTGGTTAATGTCCTTGTGAAGGTGTGGCCTCCAGTACTGGCAGTACTCCAGATGGGGCCTAACCAGTGTCTTGTAAGAGGATTATTACCTCCCTCTTACAACTTGTGATACCCTACTAATACACCTAACACCCCCTAGCCTTACCTACTGCTTTAGAGGTCTGCTTGGATGATTTCAGGTCATCAGTGATGATGATGCCCAAGTCTGTTTCTTCCTTTGTGACTGCTAGCAACTCCTCCCAGCCTATAGGTGGCTTCAGGGTTTCTCTTCCTATGTGCATGATCTTGCACTTCTTTGCATTAAATCCCAGTTGCCACTCTTCTGACCATTTTGCTAGTTTATCCAGATCACTTCTCATTCTGCCCACCCCATCTGGATCATCTACTCTGTTGCAGATCTTGGTGTCATCTGCAAACAGACAAGCCTTACCCTCTAGTCCATCTGCAAGGTCACTAATGAAGATGTTGAAGAGGACTAGCTGCCGGACTGATCCCTGAGGTACCCACTTGTGACTTGCATCTCTTCTGACCATTTACCACCACTCTCTGTTTCTGCCCGTCAACCAGTTTGCCACCCAGTTGACCAACTTCTGACCCACCCGAGCCTACCCAGCTTATTTATCACTCTTCTATGTGGAACAGTGTCAAAAGCTTTGCTGAAGTCAAGGTAGGCAACATCAACTGCTCCCCTTGGTCCACCACTCTGGTTACCAGTCAAAGAAATCTATGAGATTAGTTTGACAGGACCTTCCTTTGTAAACCCAAACTGTCTTGGATCCTGTGCCCCTATGGATTCCAGGTGTTGCACTATCCTTTCCTTAAGGGTGCCTCCATAATCTTGCCCACTACTGAGGTAAGACTGACTGGTCTGTAGTTCCCTGCCTCCTCCCTGCTACCACTCTTGTGGGCGGGATCACATAAACCCTTCTCCAGTCTTCTGGGACCTCTCCTGTGCTCAGAGACTCACTAAACAGTTCTGCTAATGGCTCTGCTAGTTCCACCTTTAGCTCCTTAAGTACCCTGGGATGTATGCCATCAGGTCCCATTGCCTTATCCACCCTGAGCTTAGCAAGCTCTTGTAGGACCCTTTCTTTTGTGAAGGGAGTGGTGCTCACCTCCCTCCCTCCCCCCTGTGTCCATGGTGCTGAACTGTGGGCCCTGCCCTACCTTCTCTTCAGTAAATACTGAGCAAAATGTATGGCATAGCTGCCCCAGGGGGGGGTCTGTCAAGGCAGAGTATAGGAAAGGGTAGGAGAAAGAAAGGGGGGGAGTGCGAATGAGGCTTCTCAATTAGAACATGCAGCATAGCTGCTGTCAAGATAAGTATTGGAAAAGGTAGGATAAAGAAAGGGAGAGTGCAAATGAGGGTGAACTGAGAGAGAGAGAGAGAAGAGAAGGAGACAGAGAGGGGAGAGAGTGAGAAAGAGATTGGGAGAAGGAGAATATTTAGGGGAGAGTGGGTGGAAAGGGGAGGTGTTGGGGGTATGGAGGGGAGGAAGTTGGAGGGAGCTAGAGAGGAGGGTGGCAAGGGATGGCAGTTGTGGGTCCAGGGTAGGTAAAACAGGAGGAAAGCTCAGACTGGTGACCGGTGACCTGCTTCTTCAGCTGGATGCCAGAAAAAGTGCAGGAGCGGACCTCATTGGCCCTTTTTTTCCTAAAGCTCGGTCACCAATGTGGGTAGCTCCATTAGTGCACCTCTTTAATATGTCCCTCAGCTAGGGTAAACTCCCTTCTGTCTAGAAGACTGCCCAAGTTTTACCACTCTTCAAATCAGGAGACCCCAGATACCCAAATAACTACAGGCCAATCTCCTTACTCCCCAGCCTATCAAAACTGCTGGAGAAATTATTGAATTGCCAACTTAGAAACTACATTGATGTATCAGATCTACTAAACCTTGTGCAATCAGGCTTTAGGCCATGCCATAGCACAATCACAGCTCTGGCTAAAGTCAGAAATGACTGGTAGAGAGCCCTTGACTTAAAGAATCATGTATGTGTGGTATTCCTCGACTTAAGCGACGGAGATACAAGCAGAAAGCAGGGGTGGTGAGGGGGACCTCTCTATAAATGGGACCCCCCTGAACTGAAAAAGCTGCAAAGTCCATGATTGAGGTTGAGGTACCGGCTCAGCAGACCTCCCCTGCTACAGTTAAAGAACTTGTCCCCTGCCTGGAGCAGGAGTTGTGCACCTAATCGACGGGTTCTCTTGTTGCTTGCATAAAGAATCCTGGCCACAAAACGCTCCTGTGCTGAGCAGGATCTGCGCACCAGAGGAGAAATTTCTTCCTGTCAACCCACCCCTTTCCCTCCTCCCCTTAAATGCTCAGGGGCCACTCCCACTCCCACCATAGAGCATCTCTACGATCAGGAAATCTTTCAGTAACCTCACTAGGGGCTCACCCCACATACTATATGAGGTATCCGAGCATACACCTGGGTCTACATTGCTCCCATTAACTGCAAGGTGCATATTTCCTGAACCACACACTGTATGGACTATCTAATGTTTGACTTGGGCTAGCAATCTGACACCCTCATATTGTGCCAGCCCCACTAAGACTCATTAAGTACTGTTAATATATACTCCTATTACCTTTACAGGACTATAACTTTAGAAGCCTTGCAGTTTAAGCCTTCTTCTCTCTATGCTGCTGTTTTCTAGGTGCCAGTTCAGTTACACTAACTGAACTACGGATAGTAGGAACCACCTCCCCTAGAATAGACTGGGCAATTAAAATCCCCCTATGGGCCTGCCCAACAGCGCAACTTAGTAGCTCTTGCATAAGAAAATATTGCTTGCAATAACTGCTTAAGACAGGGGTTACCTAATGAAAATGGACACTATATGCAGTCTAAAGCATATTTAACAAGTAATCTTGAATTGTGTATATTTACTGCGTAAGACAGGGGTTAGATTAAGATCCCAAGGAATACTTAGCAAGAAGCCTTGAATAGTGCACATTGCTAAAAGAATTTACTGAAGGCTACACAATGTATGTTAGCACTGAAGTCTGAGTAGAAGCCCCCTTCACACCAATAAAACCCAGTGGTACTATCTTAGCCACCTCAAAAGGGACTAGAGGACTGCTACGTCCTAGAGGAGGCAGAGGTCATTCAGTGAAATTACACAAGGCTCTACTGCCTACCAAATATTTCATCCGGGAGGAGGACCACAGCCCACTAACAATCCTGTCCCAGGATGGGTGGTGTGAAAAAGCCTTGTACCCTACTCTCCAACATGGGAGTACTCCTGGCAACACTCTACATACTGTCCCTATTATGGGTAGACATGATGTTAGGCCGTGGAGACCCTGATAGCAGAGGACCTCAAAACTATGACACCCCTCCCAGGGTCCTACACTACTCCAAGCCCCTCCCTAGCACACTAACACTACTGATAGCTCATCAGCTAGTGAGATGGGGCATATACTATGAGGCACTTCACTTTTCAAGTAGGACACTCTGAAGAAACCTAATACTATCAGCCAGCCCTAAGCTACTTGGACTGCTGGCAGCGCTGCTTCTCCTGGCAGGTGACATCCAGTTCAACCCGGGCCCTCATATTTCCAATCCCTTAATATCTTCCCCACAGGACCTTCACTGGGCATCCTCCAAGAGTTTGAAGATTGCCCACATGAACATCTACAGCCTCAGACCAAAAATGCAAGTGGTACAAGCCTGGCTTGACCTCTACAAGCCAGATATTCTTGCCATATCTGAGACCTGGCTCAAGGCCCACATCCTCGCTCATGAGATCACAGCCCAAGGATACAACTCCTTCCATAAGGCCAGGGAGAGCAAAAGAGGTGGCAGTGTGTTAATCTATATGAAGGATTGCCAAATGGTGTTGAACCTAACCCTGATGCAGGACTCCTCCCCACACAGTGAATCTATATTTATATGGGTTACCCTTGGCCAGTCCAAACACCTCACTATAGGATGTGTCTACAACCCCCCAAAGTCAGCCTTCCAATGTCTTGTGGATATCACCAGAACTACAGCCAAAGACATCTCCTTGGAGCTCCTCATACTGGGGGACTTCAACCTAAATTGTGCGCATGATCCCAACAAAGACCTCCTGTCCCTCTCACAAGAGGCACATCTGGTACTGGTTATCTCAGAACCCACCAGACTGAACCACAAAACAGGGAGTCACACCATCCTGGACTGGGCTCTGGTGACAAACTGCAACAATATCCAGAAAGCTGGCCTTATGGCTGATGCCCTAAGTGACGACTCCCCAATATTCTGTGAATGGTGGAACCTTGTGCCCAGGGTCCAGCCCAGAATACTGACTGCCCGAGACTACTCAGACTTCTCTGCTGCACAATACAATGACTATCTCAACAGCCTGGACTGGAGCCCCATTAGGCTCCTCCCCTCCTTGGAAGAGGCACTAGAATACTTCCACAAATCGTTGACAAAGGCAGCCAACCTCTTTACACCACTGAAGCAGCTCAGGGCAAAAGGTAGCTGCTACAAGTGGATCTCCCCAGAGCTAAAAGCCCAGATGATCTGCTGAGACAAGGCCTGGAAGAGATGTTAGAACTCCTCTCTCCCTGCCGACCTTGTGGAATACAAAGCCCTGCACATCAAATGCAAGAGTGCCACTAAACTGGCCAAAAGGAGTATGTCACCCTCCTCCCAAAAAACAGTCTAGGTAGCCCTAAACTATTTTGGTCCCATATGAATGAGTTGATCAAAGGAAACACCAAGGCTGAACCTGGCCCTACGGAGGTCAGCGGTAAGCTACTGAGCAATGTCTCATAAATCGCCATAGCCCTCAACACTCATTTCACCAATCACGATATATACAAGGCTGGACTACCCCCTCCCACCCTGGCACCAAACAAAGCTGATCCCCCAAAACTACAGTGACCGTTATTTCATCTAAGGCTGGTCAGGACCAAAGAGGTACAGACTCTCCTGAGGGCCCTGAAAATCAAAGGCCCAGGAGGACCTGATGGAATCAATCCTAGGCTACTCAAGGATGGCACCCTATCCCTCTTCAGACCTTTGACCTGGCTCATTAACAGATCCCTGCTGGAAGGAACCATTCCACACCAATGGAAACAGGCAAACGTGGTTCCCATGCATTAGGGTGGCTCCAGGGAACACACGAGCAACTACAGGTCAATCTCCCTGCTCTGTTTGCTTGCCAAACTGCAGGAAAGGCTCATATATAGCCAACTCCATGACTACCAGGAGACTCACCATCTACTGGCCTCCTCTCAGCATGGTTTTTGAACCAACCATGGCACAAACACTGCCCTCACGAACCTCACGACAGACATAATCAGAGCCATGGACAAGGGGACCACCTCCGGGATGGTATTCATTAACCTGTCCAAGGCCTTCAACCTTGTTGACCATTGCTTCCTGCTAGACAAGCTGAACAACATAGACCTAGACCCACTTGCTCTCAAGTGGTTTGAAACTATTTATCTGGCCACACCCAAAGCGTCAACTGGAAGGGAGTGCTATCAGACCCGCTACCCCTAAAAGAGAGAGTACCACAGGGCTCAATCCTAGGTCCCCTACTGTTCTCGTTGTTCATGAATGACTTAAACCTACACTGCAGGGGTAGCTCAGTAGTACAATATGTGGATGACACAGTCATTTACCGCTCCTCAGACAACCTGGTGGATCTTGGCCCCTCACGCCAATCTGACCTCACAGCACTGGAGGACTGGCTAAAAAGAAACAGAATGGTCTTGAATGCAGGCAAAATAAAAGCCAAGCTGTTCAGGCCCAGATCCCTGGGACAAGAGAGGACCAACACCCTACAGCTTAACTCACTTGCAGGGACCAGCATTGAAGTGGTGTCCTCTTAAAATATCAAGGGCTCACGCTTGACCAAGGGCTCACCTACAAGGCCCATGTGGAACAAGTGACCAAGTCCATCCATGGGAAACTTGGCATCCTGTATCGGATCAAGGATCAGCTTATACCTAAAGCTAGGCTCTCCATTGTCTTCAGCGTCCTAGACCCCACACTGCACTATGCTGCTCCAGTACTACAGGGCATGGCCAAGGTGGAGGTCCACCGGCTGCAGATTCTGTACAACAAGATAGCACGGTTCACTACCCAGGATCACTACAGAAGCCACCACTGTGATACACTGGCCAAATTACAGTGGCCTTCTCTTGAAGTCCAGCTCTAATACCCCCTCCTCTGCCTAGCATTTAAGCAACTCAGCCCAGTGACTCCACCCAGCATCACAGCTACCATTGCCCCCAAGCACAACTCTCAGACCCTGAGGACCTCAGGGTGGACTCTGCTGGAAACACCTAGGGTCAGGACCCATGCAGGCAGCAAGTCATTCTCCGTCACTGCCCCTTATCTGTGGAACAAACTTCCACCAGTAGTACAGGAAGTCCCCACTCTCATGAACTTCTGGACCAGGCACAAGTCATACCTGCTTGAGGCCAGCACTTGCTGCTGTCAGGGTACCTGACAGTCCACCCCCACAACAACTCATGCTAACCACCTCACTTGCACAACCTTAGCACTGAAGTATCTCCCATCTCAGTAACTCACCAATGTTCTTGGGTCGTGCCATACCATAACAGATAGAATGCTATTAATTGTGCTGCATATGTGACATAAAAAGAAAAAAACTGCAACTATTGAACCTGTATATATTCTGTAACCTTCGCACTTCCTCTATCTCTTCATGTAATGTCTCCCGGGGTTGCTCCTAAAAAAGGGACCTTCAGAGCTCAGCGGGTCTACCTGGTCATCAAAATTTAATAAAATAAATAAATAAACAAATGAATAACTAAGTACCATTGACCATGCATTGTTCTTAGTTACTCTCCGGAACATTGGTCTGGATGCACCTTCCCTAAAATGGTTCTCATGCTACCTGGCAGAGCAGATGCAGCAAGTAAAAGCAGTAGGAGATCTCTCCACTCTAAAACAGTTTAGCAGAGGCGTACCTCAAAGCTCCATCTTGGGGCCCTTACTTTTCTCACTTTATATCAACAACATCAATCGTGGAATCAAACTTTCCAGTGTACATCTCTTTGCAGATGACACGGTCCTTTACACTGCCACGCCTGCTCCCGAAAGTGCCTGCTTGTACTTGCAAGCAGATTTCCTTATGCTGCAACAAAACCTCCTGAGTCAAAAGCTCCTACTGAATGCCAAAACAACCAAGCCTATGCTGTTATCCCCAATGACCAAGTCCATAAACTCCCTTAAGCATGACAATATTCTCACTATCACCACACTGCTTGGTGAGTCACTTGACTATGTGACCAAGTTCAAGTACCTAGGTATGTGGATTGACAACAGACTTTCTTTTGCTGAGCATATAGATGAGCTCTCAAAAAAACTTAGGCATAGGCTTGGACTTTTTTTCAGAATCAAGCATCTGCTTACCCAAGAGGCCAGAAAAAGATTAGTACAAACCACGTTCCTAGCTATCTTGGACTAGGCCGACTTCCTGTATGGCCAAGTCCCAAAAAACGCCCTATCTAAGCTTGAAACCCTTTATCATAGGGCCTCATATTTAATCTCAGGTGCAGCATATAATACACATCACTGTGTACTCTGTTCCACAGTAGGATGGATCTCACTTACATTCAGGAGGCAAATGAATGCTATACTATGAACCTACAGATCTATATCAAAGATGCTGCCCTCCTACATTTCTGACTGTCTGCCCTCCTACACCTTACGAAACTATGCCATGAGAAGCCATTCATACATCTCACTAGCTGTGCCTAAAGTCTTCCCATTTCAGCAGAGCTTCATTCAGCTATGTGCTGCCCCAGCTGTGGAACAACATCCAGAAATCCATAAAATTGGTGCATCCTATTGGTTTTGCTCAATTCAAGTCACTCTATTCGAGATACTTCTTGGAGCCTTGTCAATGTCCTCCCTGTCGTTAAACTGTAGCCATATAGTACATTACTATTCTTACAGTCAACCATCTACACTTTCTATCCTCTCATTAGAATTACCTTAAGCCATGTTCCTGGATTCATCCTTGCTTTCTACTTGCTACTGAGCCCCCAGCCTTCCTACTTGCTGCTGAGCCACCAGCTTGCAATGTCACTAGCATCAGCTCTGCTCTACTAGAGTTATCAGTGTCTAAAATTACTAGTTCAGCACATTGGTGCTGACTTGCTTCCACCTCTCTGCTGTACTGTTCACTGGGATGAGGCTTCACCTTATGACCGGGCATCATTGATTATCCTTGTACCTTGTTTTTATTGCTAAGTATTGTATTACTATGCCCATTTGTGCTATATGTTCTATTGTACTACTGTATTATTTATTCTGTACCTACCAGGCCCTCCTTGAAAATGAGCTTGCTCAATGGTGTTTCACCTGGCTAAATAAAGATTGATTGATTGATTGATTGATTGATTGATTGATTGAAGTCAAAAGACATTTAAAGCAACAGTGCTACATAAAGTGCATATACCATAAATAAGTGTAAATAGTAGAAACCCTAAAAACATTTCATATACTGTACATCATACAAAAAAACAAACTGGTCATTATAATAAATCAATGTTCCATGTCAATTGCATAATTAATATTCCCACTTCAAAAAATAGAACAATGGAACCTTAGTGATGGCAAGACATGTACTGAGTCTATCATTTCTCAAGGTAGGTTGATGGTGTTGGAGGAAGCAAACAGCAATTATTCCAGTACCCTAAACAAATGGGCAAATCATGAAAGGGTGAACTGCCCCAAATTGAATATCACAGGGCTGCAACTTGCAATATACTTTAGCTCATTCAGTATAGCCATTAACAACAAATGAGACACCTGTAACTGTATCAGGTCTTCCGTCCCCAACTGGATGCAATGTCTGATGATGTTGTAAGGTTTGCAAATATGTAAGTTGAAGAAAAGCATTTAAACACCAAACACAGTACAAAACCTATGCCATTAAAAGTCTAACTCTGTGTGATCTCTCTGGCTTTGTGTACCTATCTTCATGCAGTTGTAGAGTGTTTTATTGCAGAAATAAATCCTAAGACCATTTAAACAGTGAATTGAGGAACATGTGAGGGACATAGCAAGCAAACAGCAATACAAAAAATATCTTGGCAGCCCATGTGAAATATGCAGACTGAACTAGGGAACATACATGGAAATATATGGGTATCAAAAAAGTTAGTCTTACGCAAGGCAGAGGTGATCTAGACAATTTGCTTCTCAGAAGAAAAGCAAAGTGTATCTATATGTTAGGTGCCTTGAAATCACCAGGATTCAATGGGTGGTTTTAAATAGCCCCATTTTGTTATTGTGAGTCAAATATTATTGCAGATATCTATTTGTACTGTGCCTATAAAGATGTTGCACTGTTTTTCATCAAGTGGTAACAGTGGATGTGTTGAGCCTAAATTTTAGTTAAGAGTTATTATAGTATTTTTTAAAGTGACATTGTCAGTGTTTTAATGAAATTACTAGTCATTTGAGCCCAGTTAACCTCTAGCAACAGAACTGACAAAGTAGGTGCTATGCATGTGCCACTCTGTCAAAATATTACGTTGTATAGTAGTAAGTAGTAAAAACTTTATTTTTACACAGGAAAAATAAATCTTTAAGTCAGAAGGTCTAGTTTACAAGATTGTCCTATTTTCTACAAGTTGCCTAAACATTAAGTACAATATACAAGATAAGTACTAATGTTCACAATAAATACACATGAATCGCTCATCAAAATTCAGTAACATTCTCCAGGCTTCCTGTAATCCATTCTTACTTAATCATCCAAAACACTGACATGTGAAAAAACTTGGTTTAATTAATTCCTGCATAAACTGGCTATACGATGGAAATGTACGTGCTAGATTAAATAAAGTATTCCAATATTTCACTGCTTGATAACATAGTGTCTTTTCCCCATTTTTATTTTTAAAAGCCACAATAGAGATTTTATTTTGGTAACTTGATCTCTTTGGTCTTGGATCAGTTTGATAACACCCTCCAAATATGTTTTTATTTATGTAATGCTCAGGACTATCTGTATGATATTTGTAAATTAATTTTTTCTATTTTGTGGCACATCTTATGTCAAGTGGTAACCATTTCAAGGCAGTCAGCAAACTGCAGTGATGTGTTCTTGGACTACACTGCAAAACATACCTTGCAGTCCTGTAGTACACTCTATGTAAATTATTTAATGATATCTTATTTGTGGTACAATACAAAAGATTCCCATGGGTCAATACTGGAATAATTAATTGTTCAGCAACCCCTTTTCTACTATTTTCTGTTAAGCACTTTGTCGTTTTTCTGAGGACCCTACCCTTTTGTTTACACTTTCAATCAACACCCCTATATATTTCACAAAAGTCATGTTCGGATCAAAAATAATGCCCAGATGGATATATTCAGTCACTTGTTCTAGAAAAACATTATTATTCACTTTTATTTTTAACTGTTTGTTTTCCTTTGACTTAGACCCAAAGTATAATAGTTTTGTTTTTTTAGGTATTCATCACTAGGCCTAACCTGGTGACCCATCCCCCATGTTGTCGAAATCCAACTGTATTTTGATTTCAAGATCCTTGCTACTACAACCTGTTGCTATTTATTTATTTAAAAGTTTCACTAGGAAGGCATACTGAGCAGGATACCGCTCAATTCCAGATGTGTCCTGGGGGTGGGGGAGTGGAGAAATATACAAAAAAATAAAATTGAAATAAAATACAAAAACTGGAGTGTTTACAGAAGATATGAGCAACAAGCATGGGAAGTCTACATAAACCAGGCGTGCTGGATTAAACATTTGCTGTACAACAGAAATTACATAGTGAAACAGAGAAAACACTAGCCAGGCCCAACATAGTGCAGATAGTTAATGGTAGCACAGAGGGCAATCACAAATTAGATTACTATCTAAGCAGTGATCTGCGAGCACCTAGCAAAAGGATGGAGTAGCTGCCCAGCAGAAAGAAAAATTAAGTTTGGAGAGGGGGACACTGGCCCCTCTGAGATACTAGAAGTAGGTGCAGGTGGAAGAGAAATGAGATTTGAGGAGGGAGTTGAGTTCTGGAGTGGTGTCAGTGTGCTGGATGGCTGATGGCAAGGCATTCCATATTTTAGGCATGTGGTAATTGAAGGCAGCTTGGCCTTTGGATGTGGACATATGTGGGACATGGAGGATCCAGGCATTAGTATACCTGAGTGCATACTCAGGTTGAGGTTGAACTAAGAGGGACGACTCGAGGAAGTGTGGAAGGGAGTGAGTCCAGAATTTTGCTGTGGTCCCAGCACAGTGGGCCTGTCTGCCATCCTGGAATGATGGAAGGTCTAGGAACCTGTAGAGGGCACAGTGGTGGATTGTGGGAGAGTAGTCCAGGGCAAAACGACAGAGCGAATGAAAGAATATGTCTAGTCTAGCTAGGGCCGACTTAGGAGTAGCGCTGCAGACTACATCCCTGTAGTCAAACATGGAGAGGATCATTTTCTGTACAATTGCCTTGTGGGTTGACAGAGGGATACAGCCCCTGTTTCAATATAAGGCACCCAGTTTGGGATGCAGTTTCTTATGGATCGCATCAACATGAGTGGAAAATTCGAGGTATCTGAAGGAGGCGCAAGCCTCCAAGAGAGTCCCATCGATCGTGTGAAAAGTAGGGGTGGGAGGGAGTCAGGAGAGTCTCTGTCTTGTGCTGAAAGTTAGGGAGACTGTTTTCATGGGGTTTAGAAAAAGTTGGTTTGAACAGAACCATAGCTGCATAGCATTGAAATCCTGCTGGAGCCTGGAGGCTGCTTCAGCAGGGGATGGACAAGATGCATATAGCACAGAGTCATCAGTGTACATGTGAATGGATGTATGTGGGCAGACTGATGGCAGGTCATTCATAAAAATGGAGAACAGTATCGGGCCAATGACTGAGCCTTGAGGGACACCTGCAGTGAAGGGGAGGGGTACAGAAGTGTCAAGGCCAACTCTTACCAATTGTGACCTACCTGCCAGGTAGGAGTAGAACCAGCTAGTGGCAGTTCCAGAGAGTCCAGAATGGCAGAGCTTGGATAGTAGAAGGGTGTGGGAGACAGCGTTGAAGGCCTTTGTTAGGTTGACAAAAATAGCTGAGGTAGTGTGCCCCTTATCCATGCCTGTGAGGATGGTGTCAGTGAGCCTTAGAAGTGAGGGGATGGTGGAGTGTGACTTCCTAAAGCCAAACTGGTAGGGTGTGAAGAAGGAAGTGAAGTCAAGCCAGGAAGAGAGTTGGGAGAGAACAAAGTGCTCCTGTAATTTGACCAGTATGGGGAGAAGGGAGATAGGATGGTAGTTGCCCAGGGAGGAGGGGTCACCTCCCTTATGGAGGGGGATGACTGTGGCACATTTCCAGTCAGATGGGATTTCAGCAAGAGAGAAAGAAAGATTAAAGAGAGTGGCCAGAGGGGCAGCAATGGCCGGGGCGGATAGGTGAAGCATTTTGGAGTCCAGTCCTGAGGGGCATTTACCATTAGAAGGACTGAGTGCCTGCAGGGCTTTTAGCACTTTGGATGGGGTAAAAGCAGCATCATCTGCGTAGAGCCGTATATTTGAGTGCTGTATAACTTGTGGGAGGCTGTTATTAAAGATTAAAAATAACAGGGGTCCTAAAATGGACTCCTGTGGCACTTCCCTAGTTACTGCCTGCTTTTTTCAGTTTCACCGTTTATTGAAACGTACTGTATACGATCCTCCAGATAAGATTTCAACCAGTCCCTTGGACCTTCTGTAAGACCCATATGTTCAGCTGTTTGTAACAAAAGGGGGTGGTTCACCAGGTTGAAGGCCTTCGATAAATCCACAAACAGCACTGCAGTTTCCAAACCCTCATGCAGTGATGTGTTCACAAGGTCATTAAATTCCAGCAATGCTCATGTAGTAGAATGACCTTTTCAGAAACCAATTGGCATGGTGTAATTAAAGTATATTTCTCTACATACTCCATCATTTGTGCATGTACATGTCTCTCCAAGCACTTAGCCAGGATGGACAGTAAAGCAATTGGCCTGTAGTTATTTAACTCAGTGGATTGACCCCCTTTGATATGGGGGTGATTTTACTCACCCTCTACTGGTGTGGAAAGTAACTTTCTTGTAAACTTCTGTTAAATATGTTAGTTACTATAGGTGCAATTTGTTTAGCAGCTATCTTTAAAAATCTCCCCTCAAGTAAGTTCGGCCCCACTGACTGGTTGACATTTATTTTTGTTAATCCTCTATAAACATCAGGCACTTTTAAGATTTTGAACGGAAAAAGATGGGTGTGGTCCTGTAAAATTAACTATATTCTGCTGTTTTTTTGAATCTAGACTCGGTGCCATCACATCAAGACCTGGTAGGTCCACAAAAAAACTCCTTTAGCAGGTTAGCTATTTCGTGAGTGTTTTTTATCAGAATTTCACCAATCTTAAGGGTGTAGTTAGTTTTAACTCCTTGCCCAGGTCTGGATAATAAATGTATAGATTTCCAAAATGTTCTGGGGTCCGATTCATTATTCAAGTGATTTTTGTAGTAAAGGGTTTTGGCCTTCTTAATCTGTTGTCTACATCTATTTCTTTTCTGTTTGAACAGGTCCCAATCTTTCTCTTGCCTTTTTTTTTTTTTTTTTTTGCTTTGTTGGTCAGTTTTACTCACTTATCATTGGATTTAAGTTGAGCAGTCTGTCAAAATTTAGCTACTTAAAGCCTTTTGCTTGTGTGTGCAAACATCGTTGTGCTTACCAAACTCTTGCATGAACAAATTTTAAACTTTTTCACAGCAATAGTAACTGATACTCATGTCTGAAACTGTGGCTGATTCTAAACTCAGATGTCTCTCTGTAAAGAAAATGAGCACTAGAAGTGCTAAACAACTATGTCTAAAAAATGAATCTGAGGAAGAGGGTGCAACTGCTCTGGCTCAAAATAAAGCCATACGCAAAAGTCCATTTAGAGTAAAGTTCTTTGTATTCCTTATTTGATCATAAGTAATAGTTGCCCCAATGTTTTGTCATGCACTGGCTTCTTCTGGAGAAAGGACAAACAATTAATAAACATAGTTTTAGTATTTTATACCATTTTTTTTGAAAATAAAAGTTTTTTATGCATTATCTTATTTAATAATTATACTTATCTACACCTTAAAAAGGTTCAAAATAAAGCATCACCAAATGATAATTCGAATGTGGTGTGTCCCATGATTTAAATTAAAAACTTAGCCACTTGGCATAATACTAGCCATTTCCAGTAGTCAAATGTGCCAAAAACGGCAATCTACTTCATATCTGTTCTTTAGCCTCCTTTTTTCTGCCACAAATCTTTGTAGTTTTTATAGGTCACTTTGTGTAAAACAAATTCCAACATCATAAAACATTCTTAGTAATATAATAAAATAAATCCACATCATAAATTTTGGGACATTATATACTTTGTTACTGTGTCTTTAAATCTACAATAAGCATTATTTGTTTCAAGGAGTACAATTTCTTTGGGGATTAGCTACATTTTGTCAAAAAAATGGTATAGCTTTATTTTGAGCCAGAGTGGTTGCACCCTCTTCCTCTGATATAATGTCACACTACCAGCAACAAAGCTCCACACCAAAGAATTTGTTGAAAAATGACACAGATTACCACTGGAGGGTATGCCCCAACCCCCGACAGAGACACCATTACAGCAAACAACATCGATGCTGACAACATCGACAGTTCACTGTAATGGTGCGACCAAGACCCTGGCATTCTGTCTCCCGGTCCTGCACTCCCTCCCTGAATGAACTCTGATTCGGAGTTGACTGTATTTAGTACAGGGGTGAGGGGCACAGAGAACCCCACATGGAGGGGTTGGGGGGCAAAGCCCCTGATAGAAAAATGGACCAGGTTTCCTTACAGATTTATGTTGATTGCAACTTGTGGTCAACGTTAATCTGTCACTGTGATGCCAGTTGATGAAATAGTTGTCGAACTGGCATCGTAGAGCCCCACTGGAGGACCCCTCTTTCTTCCAGTTTAAAAAATGAATCCGACATCCTGAGCATAAACTTAGAAACATAGAAGTTGATGGCAGATAAGGACTGCAAGGCCCATCCAGTCTGCCCATTTATTTTTCTATCTTATAAATGTGCCATTGGCCTTTGCTCTGTCAGTGGCCTATCTATTCATACTCATCTTTATTTCTCCCTTATGCCTAACCCATGCCTTTTTGAAGCCCTGCACTGTAGTCATATACACCACTTCCTGAGGTAGGCTGTTCCATGCATCCACCACCATTTCTGTGAAAAAGAACTTCCTCACATTACCCCTTAATTGGCCTCCCTCTAATCGCATGTTGTGCCCTCTTGTTCCTCTATTTTTCTTATATTGAAACATGTTAGATGTTTTCACCTTGTTAATGCCCTTAAAGTGTTTGAATGTTTTGATCATATCACCTCTCTCCCTCCTTTGCTCTAGGGCATACATATTGAGCTCTGTTAATCTGTCCTCATATGTTTTCTGATGCAGTTGCTGACCATTTTGGTTGCCCTTCTCTGGACTGCCTCAATTTGGTTAATGTCCTTGTGAAGGTGCGGCCTCCAGTACTGCATGCAGAACTCCAGATGGGGCCTAACCAGTGTCTTGTAAAGAGGGATTATTACCTCCCTCTTATGACTTGTGATGCCTCTACTAATGCACCCCAACATCCCCCTAGCCTTACCTACTGCTTTAGAGGTCTGCTTGGATGATTTCAGGTCATCTGTGATGATGGTGCCCAAGTCTCTTTCTTCCCTTGTAACTGCCAGCAACTCCCCTCCCAGCCTATAGGTGGTTTCAGGGATTCTCTTCCCTATTATTTTTATTATTATTATTAGTGATGATGCTTATGCTCATGCTCAGGGTCTTGGGTTTGTGGGTGTTAATTCGACTATGTTTATCATGCTTGTTAGTCAGTAAAGGTTTTGCCATTATTTTGTGGTGCCTGGTGTTTACCAAGTTGTTTCTTTTTACTTTTATTGTATGTTTTTTTTTTTTAGCTCTTCTAGTGTTCATTTTTTCTCCTCCAGAGAGACTTTTGTATACAAGTTTACAATCAGCCAGTCTTTCGGACACTAGCGTGAGTTACTGTCATTATGGAAAAGGCAAAACTTGTTCATGCACATGTTTGGCAATCACGCTGATGCATGTTCCAAATAGACGAGAGGCTTTTGGCAGCTGAACCTTGGAGGACCACTCAACTTAAACCCAATCACAACAAGATCTATCCAGAGCCGATAGGGCTGTGAAGAGCTACCAAGTGACCAAAGTTACACATATGCATAGAAATTATTCAACACCTGGGTGGAACTTGACCATTTTTTGGAGGTGTTGCACCAAATTTTCAACATGGCCTTTTTTGGACTCCTCCTCATGAATAGTGCCAGTGTCATTTTGTTCACTTGTCCTGAAAGGTGATTTTGCAGAGCAAATGTGCTATTCTGCACCACAGGTGTGAAAATACATTTTGAGAAGGTTGTGGAAAATGATAGCTGTACCGTTTTGAAGGAGGTGTGCAAAAAAAGGCAATGTTAAAAATGTGGAGTGAAAATATTAAAAATTGGCAGTTTTAGGGGTGTGCATAGAAAATGCGCAATGCATGCTCTTAACATAGTCATTTTTTGGGATTTTTTTTACCAAATTTGCAACATGGGCTTTTTGGGACCCCACCTTATGAACAGTGGCACTGTTGTCTTTGGGATGAGATGTTAAACTGAGGTCCCATCTGCTTGGATTGGTGGTAGTTCAGGTGGATGTTAAAGATCCCATGGCACTTATCAAAAAGAGTAGGGGAATATTTTATTAGAATAACATCAAAATTCAAAAATTACCTACAGTGTAAGATTCACTCCACAAACCCTTGTACATCAAGAAAACATGTAATAAATACCCATATTGTGAAGCTATACTAACAAATATTGAAATCAAAAAAAGAATTCGAAACAATCATTACCGCCATATATTCATAAAGAAACCCCCTTTTTATTTTTTTTTTATATATAATAAACCCCCCAAATATTCGGTAACACAAATTTCTACTATCATGTAACATTGCATATCTGACTAATACTATCCTATACATACTCCCAACTAACAATCATGACCTCTCCCCATATATTACCCACTCAGCCATAGGTGAACAAAGGCACATTACTTAACTTGTTATTTATATTTAATAAACTTCAAAAATCCTTTCCACCATTCCTTCACCTTCCTTGATGAGAAGAATGCTGTGTCTTGAACATAAATCCTGTACATTGCCCCGTGAATCAACCTCCGGACATTGTCATAGGGCATCAACTTCTGATATAGCACCCACTGGCATCTAGCTTGCCACAGGTAGTATATCAATGTGCTACAAAAGATTTGTAAAGTGTCAACATGATATACTAATCGAAACTGTGGAGAATGACCCAGTACCAATGTATCATAATCCATATATTCTAACCATTTCATACTCCATTGTACTGCTAAGAATTTCACAGAGAAACAGCATAAGAACACTTAAAGAAAGTGATCAACCGTTTCTTCTTGTGCCACACACTCCAAAATGGACAATTTCTGTCTTGTATCGGTTTATGCTTGGCGTTCCTCGTACTCCAATTCAACCATATACCATAAGCCATAGCGTTTCCCACATATAAGTAGATAACCTTGGGTTGTTTAATTTACTTAAAACTATATCCACACACCGTAGAGGACAGTTCTTAAACACTGGTTCACAGGGATACAGTTGAAGCATTACTGATTTGTATAACTGTGGACCCGTACTTACTTTAACCACCTGTGCTACCAACCCCCATTTAAATACTTTTTTGCAATAGGTATAAAATATGTCGTCAGAAACAACTTAGGAATTGGTTTCGGGGGTCTCTCATCCCAACAACCATAATACTGCCTCATTACCTGGCGATGTAGCATCCCACATCTTTCCGTGGGTACCCCCCAACCGAACTTTACATTTGTTGAAATAAATAGGGTAGAAAAAAAGATAACCGGATCTATCATTCCTAAACCTCCCTTCTTTTTATCTAGATATGTAAATTGTCTTTTAATCGGATTAAGTCTACTACCCCATAACATCTGAAAAAATAAGCTATATATTCTTGTTTCCAAATTCAGTGGCAAGGGAAAAATCAGTGCCGTATACAATAACTTTGGAATAATAAATTTTTTAATGATTGAGACCCGTTTAATTTTATCAATTCCATTGTTTCCAAATCTGGATTTTTGTCTATTGAAGTCAAAGCTAATCCCCAGTTAAGTTCTGTACATTTTTGGTCCGTAAAATAATCCTAGAATTTTATCGGTCACAAGAAATCGAATACCTTGTATTGTGAGTTCTGGGAGACCATCTGTACCTATAAACAAACCTTTACTCTTATTCTTGTTAATAGTAGAATTTTCTAACAAAGCATAATCATCCATAAAATCTAAAAAAATGCTTACTTGTGTACTATCAGAGAAGAATACACAAAAATCATCCGCATGAGCTTGCACATACAACCTATCTTCACCAACAGCCCAACCTATCCCTACCCAACGAGGGATTTGTGTTAATGATCTAATTAAAGTATCAATAGTAAAAGCATATAACAGGGGACTCAATGGACAACCTTAGCGTAGCCCTGTCCGAACGTAAACCCTTCCCCAATCTCCAGTTGAATTACTGGGTGGGTAATAGCCGAATTATAAATTGATTGAATGGTGGTTAAGAAAACTTCCGGAATCCCATAATGTCTCAAAGTTGCAAATAAAAATGGATGGTAAACTCTATCAAATGCTTTCATCTGGTCCACAGAGACAATGCATCCTGAAATTCTTTGAAAACCTGGCTATCTCCACAATGTCTCTCAGTACCATATGAGCTTGATATATTTTTTTCCCAGGTACTCCACAAAACTGAAATGGGGAAAGAACTTTGACCACAAATTGTTTTAATCTGGTATTCAAAATACTTATAAAGAATTTATAATCGGAATTCAATAGTGTAATTGGTCTCCAGTTATTCAAGTCAAATGTATCACCCACTTTATATAAAAAAATCAACAGCCCTTCGGCAAACCAACTTGGAAAATCTGATTGTCCCATAAAAGCATTAAAAACTAAAACTAAACAATTTGCAAATTCCACTGGAAAGGCTTTATATAAATCTGTTGTCAGACCATCAATTCCAGGAGAAGTACCCTTATTTTGATTTTAATAGCCATAATTATTTCCTGTGTAGTGATAGGCTGTATCAATATTAATGTATCAAATACATGTCTGGGTACCTCAATCCAGTTTAGAAAGTCCCAAACGTCCTGATCATCCTGGGCCCTTACTGGCTCATAATCCAGAAAAAATTGTTTAATAATATGTTGTATATGACTTCTGATCCTGTATCAATTTTCCCACCTTATTCCATAGGGCATTTAAAGTAGTAGATTGTGTATAAACTTTAAAGGCCTCAAATGGATCACCCTCCGGGTTTTTCTTCACCCCATATTGTAGAAGAGCAGTAAGGGTCCGAGCCCTATTATACTGAACCTCTAGGAGCTGATCTTTTATTGATCTAATCTGTGAACTATAATCCAAAGTAGAAGTATTGGCTACTGAAAATAAATAATATAATTGTTGTCTTAATTTCAAATATTGGAGAAAATCATTGTTTGCTTTAACCTTCCCTTGTTGTTTTAATAGGCGACAAAGGTCGTCCTTAGAATCTTTCCACCACTCACCCACTGAGTCATATAAAAGGCTACTAAAGCCTTGCCATCAGCAATGCTTGAACTCTATCCATACCTCCCGAGAGTTTAATAATAGAGATTCAACTTCCATCTCACCCGCCTACCTATCAGTCTGGCATGAGGAGAAGCGGTACAAAGCAACAAGAGATGGTCAGAAAATGCGACAGGACATGTTTCAAATGTAAAGGGAATTTTGTCAGATAAAAAATATAATCTATTAGAAGTAAACAGGTTTCTTTTATAAGTAAATTTAGGCCCTGAGCTTTGTTTACTACTCCCATTTATTAAACCCACTAGGTGTACCAGTTTGTATAAAGCCCTGGAATCACAGTACATTTTCCTACCTACTCCACCATAGACTCACCAGCATTTATTAATGCACAGTTAAAGTCCCTTCAAAACACCTCAAGGAGGTCAGTAAATAAGGTTGTATCATATTACAGAGCGCCACCCTTTCTGCCTTGAGCTGTGACCCATAGACATTAATAAACCGGCACAATCTTGATTTCCACAAACCATCTAAAATCATTAACCATCCCGGTATTAGATCCATCAATTTAATTAAAGAGAAGTCATACGAGTTAAATAGAAACCCTATGCCATCTGCTGACTGCTGGCCAAAGGACCGATACGAAGGTCCCCAACACCATTCTCGTTGAAAACACCTGGTTTGTTCCATAGTATACATCCATGTTTCTTGTAATAAACAGACATCAATCTGATTAACATGAACAAAGTCATAAACTATCTGTCGTCTCTTATAATTCACTATACTATGAACATTCACCGAACCCAACCTAAAGTGCATCAGGTACAGTCAATTCCAACCCATCACCTATCTTTATTCCGTCGTTTCTTCTTTTTCCCCTTATAATCCTCCTGAATCCTTAATGGGGACGGTGGACTATCCAATGTCTGCTGCGAATCATTATCCGGGCAATCCATATCCGATTCCCCCCACGGATTTGATAGCAAGGCAAAAGAATTACTTATTTCTACACTCATAGCAGACTGCTGTGGAAGGTCCTTAATATTTCTGGAAGACCTTCGAACTGCAGACACCACAGGTGCCCTAAAAGACTCCTTTGGTTGTTTCTCTTCTTCAGGCAAAATTCCTACTCCAGTGGGTTCCGAAGGCTCCTTGTCAAGAACTACTAAATCTTCCACCTCTACCACATCCCCCCTCACTTCAATAACAGAAGGTACTTTTCCAACTGGCTGCTTGTGACCCACATGACCTTCCCCTATTATCAAATCCTGGGCTTTTTGCATTAATAGGTCTGGATTACCACAACACTCTTTATTTTTGGCTGCCCATGTACATTCTGCAAACACATATCAGTCTCATCACAGAGATCACATTTCGTGACATTAGCACTTTGAAAAGTAATATGTCCTACTTCTCACAGTTATCACATCTTGGTTTGTCACAGGAACTTGATAAATGAGTTTTAGCACCACATTTATAACAAGCCCAGGTTGCCCAGCATAAAACATACCCTCTGTCCCTACCCAACATAAAGGAATTTGGGATATGCTCAATTCCTGCATCTGTTTGTCGTAGTTTAATTTTAAACCGCCAGCCCCTGTCCAAAATTGCTCTGCATCCAGAATTGCTTCTGGGAACTTAAAATCTGCATTTTTGGCCTAACCAATAAGTAATATCATCAATATGAACCCTTCATTCCTAAACATAACAGTTGCATACTTTATTAAAGGTTTTGTTAACGTATCACTAAAAGGTGTCAAAGGGGAAAACTTAACCTGAGTATATCTTTCCCAAAAAGGTCAAAAGCATATGCTGAATGAAAACTAACGTCAAAATTGTCTTCCCAAAATATTAATAAATGCAAACACTTCCCTAGGAGAGAAGTGCAAAGAATCTTTCAATAAACATTTACCAACATATTGTCTATCAGGTCTAACTCTAAACCTCCTTTGTAATGAGCACACGCATTTCTCTGCGAGGTGCAGTATCCTGTTTAATTTTGAAAACAATTCTGACATCAATAGTTTCTTCCCCTTTTCCTCCCTCTGGTCCTGTGCCTCTACCTGTAACTCGGCCACAGGCACAGCTACGTCCTGCCGTTCAGGAGATGAAACTACAAAAGGAATAGTCTCCTCATTTCCACCCACCACCTCTTCAACCCCACTTAAAACAGTAATGTCTTGTAGCTTGGGTCTCCATGCTGGTTCATTCTGGGAGAAGTTTAATTTTGGGTCCCAATCAGGAGTGGGCTTCCAAGCCCCACTGTCCAAAGTCCAACCAGCCTCACTAAGAGCTCTCTGTGGGGACCAGTTCTCATCATTGAGAGGCTCAGTCTCAGCGTTAATTTGAACTTCCTCTCCCCCACACTGCTCTTTTTCCGGTAACTTCTCACCTATTCCAGCAATAGGTAATACTAAATGTCTTTTTGCAAATGTCAAGGCCATTCTTTTCTCCTTTCCCTCCTCTCCTACCTTATCCAATTGTCGTTTCGAAAAAGAAAACTCCGACACTCCAACCTGTGTCCTGGGATCAGTCTGAAAAATACAATGTTTCAGTGGTGTAGTACTCTCACTCGCAGCCCCAGTAGTAGCTCGAAAAGTAAATCCAGATGATTTCTTTGCCGGACTCTTCTGTGTGTCACTGAAACTGTTCCCCTGTCTCACTTTCTTTTCCTCCTGGACATCGTCATGCAACTTGTAATCGGAAGGTGTATTTTTCTTGTGTGCTGTTTTCTCCGCCGGTTCTCTGCCCAGGGATTTTACTCCCAAAGATCTGCCAGCCACAGCTTGCGTATTATTTTTTTTTCTGTTATCCTCATGTTCCGTGGTACTGTAAGCACGGCAGACCAGTGGAGATTCTCTTTGGTCAGGGAGGGTTACATCCGCTACAGCGTTTGAAACGTCTTCTAACTTGGTAAGCTTCATAGATTCCACATTACTTAACTCTTGCAATTGCTCCGCTACAGTCCTCTGTTCTCTACGTAATGCTTCCAATTTTAATTGTAAATTCCTCGCCTCCGGTAAACGTTGTACTGTAGCCAAGCTACTGCTCACCATTTCTGCATCCGTTAAATTATCCATAGAATCAAGTAACTCTACATCTTCCGTTTCAGTGTTCTTCAGGGTGATGTCCTCTTGTACAGCCATGCTCATTGTTTCACTTGCAGCCCTCGGCTGCTCCAGTAGCTCCTCACCATCCATTCTCCAGCAGAGCAGGCCACCAACTGATCCTGTGGTCAGTCGACAGCAAGTCCCCCTACTGGCCATGCAGTAGGGGAATTTCCCCGGTGTCATGGCCAAATTTCCCTCATTCACTAAAAATACCTCCAACAGCTTAATCTGGTTCAAGGTCAGTTGGCATTCATCTGTATCCCCCTCCCCCGGGTCGTGCCTGACAATTGGCAGGATTTGTCTAGTGCACTTACCCAGTCAACAAAAACTAAATAAATAAAAAATAAAATAAAAATTTCATGAATCATTCTCGTATGGTGATTCCACGCAGCGAACACAAAATCACCTTTTTGGACCGAGTAACAAAATGATAGTGACAGTTTTCACTAGCTGGGATCGCAAGAACCCCATGTTGAAAATGTGGGTCAAAAATTCAAAAAAATGGCTGAGATATTAGCATAAGTTGAAAACCCCAGCAGTATTGCATGTTTACCTTTGATTCTTCAGTTCACAGTTGGGCTTTGTAGAGTGCAGACATGTCCCGGTCCAGAGAAGATGACAGCGCCAACCTCCGGGGGTAAGTATGCAGTAAGGGTGTGTGTGTGGGGAGGTGGGAGCTCAGTGGGAGTGTGGGGAAAGGGAGGGGAACTGCAGCGACAACGAGGGACAGTTTTCTGTTTTATAGGGAAAAAAACACATGACAAAGGACCATTTTCTATTTTACAGAAAAACAAAGAAACAAACATTTTGGCACACTTGGGTGGGCTCCCAGTGTGCCGTATGACTTGGTGAGGGAGGGCAAAGAAAAATCTTTGCGCACACTGGGGTCGACTTCCAGTGTGCCAGTTGAGTTGATGGGGGGGCACAGAATGCCATGGAGCTGGCGGCTGATGTCGGGAACATCTTTATGGTGAATGGCAATTTGCCATTTGCAACATGGCAGTACCCGCATAACTGCGCGTGCACATGGGTCGCAAGTATGCACAGTTCATGCACCAGAATGGGAAGTAACAGTGAAAATAGTGCTGCTGTTATTCCACAGTGACCGATCATGGAGGAGGGGTTCAAGCTCCATTGGTCTTTTGGAAGGATACTTCCAAAAGTCCAAAGGAAGGTTCCACGATCAGCCATTTTTTAGAGCTACTGAGCGATCGCAGTAGTGCTGTAGACTTCGCCCACAGCCCTAAAAAGTGGGTAAAACTGACACAACATATCATACTTTGACCTAGTGGCACATATTATAGCACCTTCTTTGTCAGCTCTGTTGCTAGAGGATAACTGGGCACACACGACTAGTAATGTCATTAAGACAATGATAGTGTCAGTTTAAGAGACCCGAATTATTATCATTATTTTTTTGTGTATATATAATGCTTTTACTGGTTACAAATACACATATAAACAAACTTTACAACATAAAAATGAAAAAGACAAGAGAAACAAAAACAAAAAGGAAGTTGTCTTAGGTAACACAAGGATTACAAACAATCCATTCTGTATTTGCATACATTTCATATCAGCATAATCAGGGCATGCATATTGTGGACTATTATCAGAATATGGAGGTAAAAGGAGAGAGCCTAATGTCCTATGTATGGCACTGTGTAGGTAGGGTAACATTTGTATGGGTAATTCCTCATGGTCACACCATGCCATGGCGACATGGAACACCGTGACCATCAGTACAGTGATGGCACTTCACCGCCAATTGGTGTTGTGCCATTACTGGAGTAAATTGTGTTTTCTGTGGGGGGCTTCACCCCCTACACACCCCTATGTGAGGGGCTCTGTCACCCGCACCCCTTGAACTTAAAATAACCAGCTCTGAGTCAGAATTAGTTTGGGGAAGGGGTGAACACCCTGGAGCCAGCACTGTCAGGAACCTAGCAGACCATCACAGTGGATTGTAGGAAATGTTGCTGTGATGGTCTTTGCTGTGTTCACGTCGCTGTTGTGACATGATACTCTTCCACATATCATGAAATAACCAGCAGTAGATGGCAAGATTCCACTCTCTACCTCCATTATACTATCCCTTCTCTCAGTACCTAGGCCTCGGCAGGAGGCAGGGTTTCTAAGAACTGACTCCAGGCTCTTATGAACAGCTCCTCCATTCCTCCAAGAATATGTATTAACCTCTCTAAGGACAGGGATTGGATAATAATCTTTTCCACTGCACTACAGTGGGTGCATCATAGGAGACTCAGGTGTTTTTGGATACATTGACTAGGGTGAGGAGCACTCTCACTCATTGTGGGTATAGTGCCCACCCCTCTGTCCCATCACCAGGAGCAGTGCCAGGGATGTGTTCTGCACTGCCCCTTCCATTTGAGTTAGTTCTTGGGAGACTGACTGCTAGAATGGTTCCAGAGCAGGGAACTCCCAGAAACAGTGCATATACTGCATGTACCAACGTCAGTATTTTACCTACCACATATCGAAGGGACTGTGGGACTGAACTTATGCACTATACTAGGCAGGCAGTACAGATGGTGTAATAATTTATACTGGGATTCCTTCTGTCTGCTACATAATAGCAGCCCCATGTTTTTTTATTTATTTATTTAATTGTTCGGAAAAAACCTTTGAGCTAAAGCTCTTTTGCAAAGGTTCCACATCATGTACATGGCATATACCGTACAACAGAAGAGTAATTGCCGCCCTCTGTAGTTCACACTTCATGGGAAGGAGTGTACGCAATTAGAACAACTCAGGGAACATTTAAACAAACAGTGCTATGCTAATGCAAACAGAAAGACATAATGCAGAATATAAGTACAAAATAACAAGAAACTAACTACTGAAGCTACTGCCAAAAAAACTTAATTATAGTACGACTATGAGCTAATTGGGAAACACAGAGACAAGAATCTCAGCAGCCCATAGTATAGACTTTGTCCTGGTAACAGGGATGGGGACTGAAAAAAGCTGACCTGGGGGGAGAGGGATGGCTATGGGGGGGGTGAGAGTCAACTAGTACTGAACATGTCCTCCAGTAGGACAGTAAGTGCTCAAACAGAGCAGAGTGCATGCCTGTAGAGGAGAGATCCAAGCCAGGCCCACCTAATTGCAGGGGCAATTAGTGAGGAGGGCAGGTGAGGAAACTCTGCCCACTGCTAAGGCCAGCTATGACAGTTATGATGTGGGGCAGGTGAGATAGAGGGCTGGGGTATCAACACTTACACATATTAGGAAGTGGGTAGAGAGGGACTGGTAATACACCATCTAATTCTGCAACTCCTCCTTTCCATCCTGACGCTCACCATGTTTCTACCCCTGGCTCTCACTCTTTCCCTATTAACTCTTCCTGCTGCACCCACCCTTCCCTGGCCACTCCAGCCTGGCTAAAGTCCCACCCCATCCATAGTAGTGTCCCAATTATCTACCCCTCCTCCATCATTATCATAATAAACAAGTACATGACAGCCAGCATCACTTTCTGTGGGTTTAGTCCAATTTTTCTCCCAGTCATCGGTAATATATCCCTCCTCATCTTTACCTCTCTAACCTGCCGCCCCATACACAGCTTCTTTATCCTATATGTGTAGCTGCCAGCAGCTTCACTCAAAAGATCTCTGCTTATAACCCCTGTATGCTTATGGTTGATTGTACATCTGCTGACTTCTTCAATTGTAAAATAATGCTGTTTTTTTTATTTATTTCAACCTTGTACTGTACTGTATACACTGTATATACGTTTTCTTTCTTGTATATTATTGCTTTTTGTATACCTGCTTCTGTTCTGTACTTTGATGTATTCATGACCAAGTCCACCTTGTAAATGAGCCTTGGTCAATTGTGCCTGCCTGGAGAAATAAAGATTTTGATTGATTAATTGATTGATTGACCGTCTATCTGCAACAACTGGCCCCGGATGCATTAAGTGTTTGTAGTATTGTCTCTCAGTGTTCAGATGTAATAATCACCATTCCCAGATCCCACTCCCATAGTGCCTTAACCTTGTCTGATAGGTCCAGTAGGTGTTGTCTATCCTGCTTGGCCAGCATCAAAACATTGCACCAACCCAAATGATTTTAAAGAAGTGAAGAGGACATACATATAAAAAAGTGTTTCTCTTTTAGAAGCACAAACTAAGTACTGTACTTCTGCTTGCTTATTGGAGGGGTTTTGTCTAAAATCTATTTAATTATGGATGCCCCCCCAATTTTGGGAAGGTAGAATGCCTTTTGATAATCTACCACTCCCCTTTCTCACACTTTGGTGGTTGGAATTTTATTTTATGTCACAAAAATTCAAATTGCAGCTACAAAATATGCAAACAAATATATGAATAGTGTCAGTAAATGAAATATTATGGATATGCATTTACTGTCTATTTCATTTCATAGTAGTGTATAACACCTCCCCTGTACATCACATATGGAACACAATGTGTTTTTATATATATAGAGATTTTTTTGGGCTTTTTCTCCCTGTTTTCTCACCATGCCAATGCATTGGGCATGCATGTGCGAGTGGAGGCACGTGCACGCCACACCTCGGGGCACCCTCCTGCTATGCTGCTACCCCCTTCAGCCTGTGCCACCCACTGGACCTCCACCCAGTGGGAGTGGAACTATGGTAGGGGGCAACAACCACCCTGGGAGAGGAGAGCTGCCTTTCGGCTGCTCTATCCTGCTCCCTCCCTTCCTCTTCCTGTGCTGGCTCCCTGATGACCCAAGGTTGTTCCTGAACCTGGGCTGCCAGTGTGGCGTGAGGTAAGGCATCCAGTGGCTCAACCCTCAGAGCCACTGGGCCAGCAGGGACATCATGTTTTTATTGGAGGATGAAGTGCAGCCCTCTCAGAAAGGACAAGCTACAATACCAGGCTGGACACTTGAAAAGCAACAGTATTTTACCAAGTGGATCTTTTGCAAATCTAACTGTTTATATCATTATATCTTGGACTATATTTAATAATGGGCAATGCACAGATTAATATAGTATTTCTATTATTGGATGTAGTTTAACTATGGCTATAGTTAGAATTAATTGTCTGTACTTTTTGTGATTGTATTCAGCTGCACTTTTTCTGATAATGTCATTATGATGGGAATAGAAGAAGGATTCATTTTGTCTTGTAGCCTCACCCTTGAAAAAAAAAAAATGTCAGGAGTGTGAAACAGTGTTGGGAGGCACTTTATAGTCACTAGTCGGGGGGGGGGGGTTACTACCTGTATGTAGCTAAACAGCACTCTGCTAATATACACTCTTAATATGTAAGTTTCAAATTAAAATATTTTTTATATTTTCAATGGAGCATTCCTGTAAGTCACTTTAGCCTGCATGGGGTGTAAGTGCAGGGTATTTTTTCTGTAATTTGTCCTGACCTTCCTAACCAGATGCATTGCATTTACTTTAGACAGTTCTTCTATTTGTTCAGATTTACTGCTATATTAGAATATGAGTTTCGCCTTTGTTTCTGGAGTTTTTGAAATGGTGGGAGATAATAGCATGAACGGCTGGATTTGCTGGTATATTATATACTTTGTGCCAGGTCAAATCATTTTAATACTGAAATCTATTCTATCTCTTGCCTCCAACTATATTTATACTATTTGTTTACATCCCTGGGCTGGTAGGGTGCATTTGTCAACAGGACCGCCAGCCATGGTGGCTCCTCTGTGCCCCAGAGGGCAATTTTGAGTAGTACCACTGGCCGCAGTGGTTCCTCCATGCCCTAAAGGTCAATTGTTTATAACACTACTGGATGTTGCTAGGTATTTCTTGTCCTGTAGTGATAACAAAAGTAGTGCCACTGCCCAGGGGCACAGGGAATCTGCTTCATGACCCAGAGGCTATTTGACAGTTGCACCACTGGCCCTTGGGACTTCTCCTTGCCCAAGAGAGCAATCCTCGCTAGTGCTTTTTAACTACATTGATGTCAGCTGGGCATCTGCAGTCAACACAAGCAGCACCACTGTAAAACAGAGTTTCTGCTGCCTTTATGTGCCTTTCCTGTGCTTCAGAGTTTCTGTGATGTAGCAAAGAGCCCTACACCGTCTCACAGTCTGTTCTAGAAAACAACAAAACAAACAAATGAAACAAAATACCACCTAACACCAACTGCAATAATTCTGTATTAGTGATAGTAGCCCTACTAATACAGAAGTCTGCAGATTGATTACTTTACCATCACTACTACTAAAAAGTGGAGGGGTGCCAAATATGCCAGTTACAGGCCCATATTCATTCTGTCCGCCCTCTCAAAAGCACATGAGAGAATTGTGTCAGACCAGCTTACCGAATATTTGAATAAATAAAATATTCAGTGCCCTCAGCAACATGGCTTCAGGAAATGGCATAGTACCACCACAGCCCTAGTGGAATTCACGGACTATGTTCGATAAGCCATGGGTGCGAGAAGCTCCATGGGGTCCACATATATTGACCTCATAAAGGCATTTGATATGGTCAACCATAACATTCTCTTACAACAATTGGCAGATCTGGGCTTGTCAGCAGATTCAGTGGGCTGGTTAAGTAACATCTTGCTGCCAGAAACCAATGTATAAAGATCAGAACGGTGACATATACTGCCATAGAGGTTTCCCTAGGAGTTGCTCAAGGATCCATCATTGGCCCTCTACTGATTAGCCTCTTCATAAACAGACTTCCCAAATCCTGCTTTAGTAGAGTCATCCTCTAAGCAGATGATATAGTAATCCTGAGCCGTAGTCCAACTTTAAGAGAACTTACATATGAAATGCAATCCACCTTCAACCTGCTAGAGGATTGGTTTACCTTCTACAAACTTCTCCTCAACTACAAAAAACAAGGTTATGCTAATAACCAGCCCTCACCTTAGAAAGAAATATAAATCAAATCAATCAAATCAAAATTTATTTGTAAAGCGCTTTTCAATAAATCAAAGCGCTGATACATAACAAGAATAAAACATCAACAATAATAAATAATAACATAAAATAATAAAAAAAACATAAAATAATCTATCCAAATGCTAGTGTAAATAAGTGGCTTTTCAGAGACCTCTTAAATGACTCCACGGACAGGCACTCTCTAACCTGACTAGGTAGAGAATTCCACAGGGTCGGGGCCATAAAAGGAAAGGCCTTGCCTCAGATGATTGAAGATGAACCCTGGGAATCTCTAGCAATCCCTCGCCAGTGGAGCGGAATGGGCGGAGAGGGCGGTAGGGACAAAGGAGATCTTGCAGGTAGCCCTGTCCCTGACCATGTAGGGTCTTATAGGTCAGCAACGTGACCTTGAAGGTGATTCTCTACAGCACTGGCAGCCAGTGCAGTTTGTGCAGCACAAATGTGATATGGCTAGTTCTTGATAATCCAGTCAACAACTTGGCTGCCATGTTCTGCACCAGCTGGAGGCGACGGAGATCCACCCCCGGCAACCCTAGATATACAGCATTACCTCACTGACCATCACAAATAACAAGAATGTCCCTCTTAAGCAGGTAAAGGTATTTAAATACCTGGGCAGTTTTATCAATGAATCCCTCTCCTTCTCCCAACACATCGATCATGTTGTAACAACTGTCAATGCCACGCTTGAAATCTTGTACAGGCACAGGAGACACCTCATGCCCGCTGCCCTGCGACTAACAGTCTCGAGTTCTATACAATCCATGATTGATTATGGCCTAGTGGTCTACATCGCAGCTAACAACACTGCACTGAAAAGTATCAGCTCTGTGTTAAATAAGGCCTGTAGGCTTGCCCTCAGGACTGACAGCCTAATGCACACATGCCTGCTTTATAACCAAACAAACTGGCTCAACCTCAGGAACGAAATAAAATTTCAGACCCGCATCCTAGGAAAAAAGCAATGCTAGGTCTCATACCACCCTGCATCCAACAAATAGTCCAGACAACAAGCTCCCAGCACAATATCAGGGGACCTCACGTTACTCACTTAAGGTACCCTTCAGAAGAACATCCCTAGGGCAACGCTCTTTCTTCTATAAGGCTCTGCAATGGATGAATGATCTCAATATTCTCCTAGCTGATGCTGAAAGCCTGAAGATCTTAAAAACACTACTGTTTCAGCACCTCACCATCTTCTTCACCTGCAACTGCCTCACATAACTGACTTCCATTTGGTGGATCCATTGCTCTCACCTACGAGCAGCACTAGCCTCCTACCTCTGACATCACTTTCCTAACTAATTACCTTCATCCTCCGCACCTGCCATGGAGGGTTCTGTTCTCTCCTCCCCATCCTTACTAGTGCATAAGGGCCCATCTCATTCTAGCCAAGGGCCCACAAAATATGCTTGTTAGGCTGTTTCTAAGGCTTCGCAAAATACATTGGTTAGACTGCTCCTCCTTCAACTCCTCTCTCTCCCACACCTCCTCACTATTTCTTTGTCCTCTTCCCTCTCAACTCTCCAAAGACTCAATCCCCCTGCCCCTTCCTGCCTATCTATCTAATCTACTTATATCTGACAATGCCTACATCTGGCAGCATTGGGCTTTCTTACCTTCTCTGTAAGCCAATCTCTTCATTCACAACCTCACTAGATAGCACTTTTAGTATGTCATACTCTAACCATTCAATGTCCTTGATCATTATACTATATGTCTATAACAAAGTTTTTAATTTTGTAACTGTGTGTAACTATAGAATATATTGCGAATCTTGCTTATGCGATTTTGCAATCTGATTAATTACGACCTTACTACGTGTTGTACTGTATGCTCTACTATAACGTGGAACCTTTGTAAATGAGTTTCTAGCTCAAAGGCTGTTTCCAAATCAATAAACATGAAACATGAAATATGATGTCATCATAGGTAGTAAATGAATGCTACACATTATGCTCTAGCAGAAACAATTTTGCTCACACTACTGTCGATCAAACCCATCGATCTTCTGGACATGAAATCTCCCTCACTGCCCCAGCTCCAAACTCCACTGTTCTGGGTACCAGAACAGGTCAGTCTCAGTCTTTACCCCACAATGGCATGGATCATGCAATCCTACAGCTGCCGATGGATACAGCTAGTAATACACGGTTTTTCATATGTTATCACAATCTGTTCAAATGATTCTCTGTGTGCTTAAAAATGTCTACAAATGCATACCAATAAGTTTTCAAATATTTAACCATTAAATTCTTCCAGTCATTCATATACACCTTTTCTTATCTCCTGTTTGCCAATACATGCAGGGTGAGTCACAACCAAGTTCTCAGCACATGCTTCAGTGCCTAAAAGGCACCTGTTTAAAGCCTGCCCCTCATTAACTTTACCAAAGCAAAATCTACTGATAAAATATTCTGCCTCATAATTTTTGTAGCGTAAGCAATGCCTGACTTGTTAATATTGTGAGGATAAAACCTTTCCCCGACGCTGATATGATAAATTGTTTTGAACAGTTTCCCAACTATACGTATGTACAGGTGTGTCACATATTATTATGACCCAGCAATGACAAAAAATAAAGTATGGGGAGTTGTATTAACTCCTTGTGTTTCACACCCCATAGTGTGTGATGCCAATTTAAACCACTCAAGCTGTGCTGTGGGTATAAGAGGCATGACATATCTCTCCATAAATTATTCTATATTTATTATTTAATATACCATAGAGAATATGAATCAGTTGCATGGACCACTGCCATAATAAAGTATTAGATGAAACATTAGCAGACATTTGTGGCCTGGATGAACTGCTGAAAATATGCTTATAAAAAAAAGTCACAGGTATGGTGGCTCTTTTTGCTACAGTGACATGTAGAGAGTGCAGTTGCTGGGGTTTATACTAGAACTATTGCACACAAAACCGCCTTAGTGGAGTGGTCAGCATCTCTCAAACTGAACTCAACAAAGCACTTATCACTTTTTTGACAAGTCCACAGTCCAGTTTACTTTACACTTGACCTCAAGCTGCAGTCCCTCACTCTAGAAGAGGTACATGGGCCTCTTACCAGGATTTTTAACCTCTTTCTTATCCTTAGCCAGTTCCCGGACAAATGGAAATTGGCCACTGTTACCCCGATCAACAAAAGTGGTGACAAGACTGCCCATGGGAACTTCTGCCCAATCTCCATACTACCTCCCCTCTCCAAGGCCCTGGAACATATTGTAGCAGACCAGCTCACTGACTATTTGGACAAATACAGCATTCTCTGCAGGCAGCAATATGGCTTCAGAAAAGGTCATAGCACCTTTTCCGTCCTACTTGAATTCACCGGTGACATCCACAGCTCTCTGGACAAGAGTAAACTAACTGGAGCTATATATATCGACCTGACCAAGGCATTCAATACTGTCCACCACTGCCTCCTGCTTGTGCAGCTCAAAATGCTGGGCTTTCCTCGGAATCTGTTACATGGTTTAAAAGCTACCTTGAAAACTGGTCTCAACTAATAAAAATTCTGGATGTGCTCTCTGATGCCAAACCTGTTCGCTCTGGAGTCCCTCCTCTTCAGCTTGTTCCTTAACACACTACCGGATTCCTGTCCAGAACAAATCATACTTTAATATATGGATTGTGAAAATAACATGGTTGAAAAGCATACAAAAAATCCTTGTAATACCATCGCTTCTGGAGCGATAATACTACTGTTGGTAAGTGATAATACTATCGTTCGGGTGCCGGAATAGTATCGTTCGGCACCCGATCGATAGTATTATCAAGAAAGCTGAAGACCGGATGCGTAACTGTATCCCTGACATTTTACAAAGCGTGCCCTCTGATTGGCCACTTTTGCTCTGTGGGCAGGCACAACGAGTAGGAAAACATGGCGGCTTGATCGCTCGCTTAGCGAGTGAACGGTCAACAGCCGCTACAACTGTTTTTTTCAGTTTTTAAAAAAAATTTTGAGCTCCTCTGCTCGCCCGATACTGCTGCTGACATACAGTTAAAAAAAGCAGCGGTAAATGAAGCTCACAGCACCGGTCATCCACTCAGCACTGGGGAACCCTGCCAGCACTCACATGGACCCGCTGACTCCACTGTTTAAACGGAGATGAGTCAATTCACCCGTTCCATATATTAAAAAATAACAAATAGGTTCTGGCATAACAAGGTAGTAATTCCATCTCGAGGTTCTGGGGACACATGAAACCTCTCAAGCTTCATCTCGGGGTTCTCTAGCGTCACAGAACCTCAATTACTACCTTGTAATATACCAGAACCTATCTATTATTCTATTTATAAGCTGATGATATGGTAATCCTAGCCTCTCACCAGGATCCGAAACTGCTGCAAGCCAACCTCCAGCAGGTTTTTCTTCAGTTGAGAACTGGTTTATTAAGCACAAACTGATCCTTAATCAGAAAAAAACTAAGGCCATGATTTTCAGCAGCTCCCATAATAAACATAAGCATCATCACCTCTCCGTTATCACCAGACAAGGAGTCACTCTGGAACAGGTCCAGACCTTCAAATACCTTGGGATCACCCTCAACTCTCACCTCTCCTATGCTGCCCACATTAATAATGTTGCCAAAGCTTCAAATTCCTGACTAGGCTTACTGTTCCATCACAGGAAACCCCTAACCCCCGAAGCCCTGTCAGTTGCCGTCCAGAGCTCTATCATTACCATTATTGACTATGGTCTTATCATATACCGCTCCGCTACCACTACTGCTCTCAAACTTGTATCTACCTCCCTCAACAAGGCATGTCAGCTCATCACTGGCTCTCAACATCTTACTCACACTTGTAACTTCTATACTCAAACTGGGTGGTTGCAACTTACAAATTGAATAAAATACCAAACTTGCATTGTTGCAAAGAAAATAATGATGGGCCTTGCACCTCCTGGAGTCTGTGCTCTCCAACAACCCGGAAACAATAACTGCAACACCAGGGGGGTCTAAACCACAGCTTCGTCAAATCCCCCGTTGTCGCACAACACAAGGTCAAAGATCTTTTGCTTATAGGGCTCACAGCAGGCTAAATGGACTATGCAGTGACATCTCTTCCACACCCTCGCTTGGTGCCTTTAAATCAAGGCTCCACCTCTCACTCATTGCCTCCAGCTCCTGTGACGGCCTTGACTAAGCAGACCTCACACCTTTGGTTCCTTTGCCATAGCTACCCTCAATATCTCTAACACTTTGCCATCACCCTGCCCCACTATTGCACTTCCCCTGTCAATCTCTAACAATGCCTCTTGGCTGCTCTGCTCCCACCTTGCTTCCACCCTCCCCACTCTCCACCCCCCCACACTCCTACCTCTTTCCTCCAGACCTCCTCTTCTTCCTCTGCTTCCCCTTTCTCTCCCCATCTCGTTAACTTTATGCTCCACTCACCCCCACCCTTCTTCCTTTTGTCTCTGCTTACCTCCCTCAATTTTCTAGTTTACACATTCCCTGTAACTATTAGTATTGACTGTTTACCTCCTTCAAGGTTTATACTATTATCATGTTGTCTTGCTGTAATCAGTGATGTGGAACCTTTGTAAAAGAGCCTCAGCTCAAAGGTATTTGTAATCCTAGACCTAAATAAAAAATAAAAAAAAAAACAATGATTCAGCAGCACAAAAGAGAAGTCCAGGAAATTATTTGCTTGCTCACTTGCTAGCATGGTCCAGATAGCCTTTTAAACTAAACATCAGGTCTGTCCAGAATGGTTGATGGTCCATGGTCTGAGCATTTGTCAAAATCTGTGAGCATTTTAAATGTTTAATTTAAACCGCTATAATGGGACTGCACTAGCAAGTGAGCAAGCAAAGAAGAAAGAAGTTTGAGAGGTGCTGACCACTCAGAAAAGACTGTTCTATGTGCTGTACTAATAAATGAGTTGTACTGAAACTACTCTTATGGGTGAGCATGTGGCCTTTCTAATTGTTACATTGACGGTATAGGGAAAGAAAAGGCAACTAGAGATTTTATATATTTGTGTTGGGTCAGTACAGACGGTGCAAGAATGTATACTGGGATTCCTTTTGTCTGCTACATAATAGCAGCATCATGTGCGTTAGTAGTATTGTCTCCCAGTGTTGAGATGTAATCTTATTCGCAGATCCCACTCCCATAGTGCTCTAACTTTGTCTAATAGGTCCGGTAGGTGTTGTCTGTCCTGCTTGGCCAGCATCAAAATTAACCCTATAGTATCCTCTCTGATCTGTTATGTTATCAGCTCCATTTGTGCTGTTTGTGAGGCTTCCATTGGATCCCTGATTAGGCTCTCACTTAGGCACGGATCTGTATATATCTAAGGTGGTGGGATTGGGGCAGCCCCAGATGTCACTGGATTTCCTTAAACAAACACAGCCTCCTATTGCTGTAGAGGTCCCCCAAGTATCACACCAACCCAAATGATTTTAAAGAAGTAAAGGTGACATAAATATAATAAAAAATGTTTCTCCTTTAGAGGTATACACTAAGTACTTCTGCTGGCTTATTGGAGGGGTTTTGTCTAAAATCTATTGTTTTATGGCCCCCCCCCCAATTTTTTGGAAGGTAGAATGCCTTTTGATAATTTACCGCTCCCCTTCCTCACACTCTGGTGGTTGGAATTGTATTTAATGTTATATAAATTCAAATTGTAACTGCAAAATATACAAGAATTGTGTCAGCAAATGAAATATAATGGATATACATTTACTGTCTGTGTTATTTCCTACTAGTGAATGACACATACGCTGTGCATCACATATTGGACACCATGTTTTCAATGGAGGATGAAGTGCAACCCTCTCAGGATGGACAAGCTACCAGGCTGGACACTTGAAAAGCAACAGTATTTTACCAAGTGGAACTTTTGCAAATCTACCCGTTTACATCATTGTCCCCAGAACCCCGCCAATAAATACAGACCATATTGTGTGTGGTTACTCAGCTTAGCAATAATTTACTTACTTGTCACAGCTATAAGATTTTCACAATAGCATGTTCACATCAGGTACATCCAGACTTTCATTTGTAATCTCTTTAACATTATATTTACATACATTATATTTACATTATATTCATATACATTATATCCTTCACATTCTTGTTCACTTCATAATTGCTACCAATCTCTTCTTTTCTTCTGCCCCCCAGACATACATCGTGGAGGGGCCTGGCCGCTAACTCTTATGTCATGAAAGGGGGGCACGGGCGTGCACACTGTGCCCCTGCCTCTTGCTTGTCAACCCAATGTCCTTTTTGTTTTATTTCCTTCTCCCCTTTTCTTGTCTTCCTTCACCCTTTTCCCATTAGTCCACCTCCAGCTTGCAATGGACGGTGGACTTCCCCACTTCCCCCCACTTCCCCCCCTTTCTATCCTCACCCTGCCTCATCTTTGTGCCAGCCATACTTCAATGGCATTTGCAATTTCGGTGCTAAACCTAGCCAGGCTCAAGCCCAATAGGTGTATGCCATCCCCCCATAATACTCATTAACTCACTCCAGAATTCCATGGTGTATGACTAATCCCACTATGTTCTTGAACAATCTCCCCACCCCTGCATTCATTTGCTTTCTAGCCCTGTCCATACTCTTATGGCTCTTTGCCTGCCACCACACTCTCCGAGGCATGAACTCTGACCAGGCCAAAGTAACCTCCGGTCACCATTACTTATTTTTTCCACATTATGTTTCATCTAATAAAAAATGTCCAGCCAGGGCCTTGTTCCCAGGTCATTGCCCCCAAGGTGTACCACAGTCAGGTCCGGCTACCTATGGGCCCTCCTGATTTCCCTGAGCTCTTGCAGCAGCTGTGCCCATTTCATCCCCCGACGACCTTTCCACATCAGCTATACTGTGTCACTGTCCAAGTACAGCTGCTTTCCTCCTTGCCTCCTGACTACCCACTTCTCTGCCCAATGAATAAATGAGTGTCCGCAGATCCATGCCTCTAGCCTCCTGGTTGAACCTGCATAACCAGAAGCACACAGATGAATATATGACTTCTGCCCTCGCCCCCTCCTCCCCATTTCCTTCTTTCTTGCACCTGTTGTGGGAGACAACACAGAAATCATTATTGTTGTAGTTTCCATATGTATGTTTTATAACATCCCGAAGCCCACCTGCCTTTTTCTTTGATCTCCCCAGGTCTGCTGCCTTGCGCTGCCATCACTGATGCAGCTCCAATCCTGAACAAGTGGGAGGAATAACCTTCCCCTTGTTCCCCCCAAAATCTGAGTCCCTTGTGCAGTACCAATGTTATCTGGTAGCCGGAGACTGGCTTGCCGTCCCCATGTAAAAACAACATTGCATTCCCTTGGTTTGGGCATTCTGCCACGTAAACGTGCAGCGTCGCTACTGGGCAAATGGTTCAGTTGGAGTGCTTCCTCAACCACACCCTCCTCCCCTGCCCTTGCTGATCAGTCTTTGACCAACTTAGCAGTACCACTACTACTTCGCCCGTCCATTCTATGTCTTCCCACTGCAGCCCCCCCTTCCGTCCATTTGCTGTGTCCCACTACCTCACTCAGCCTAAAAGCCCCACTGTACATGGTAGTGTAAAGGGCTTGAAACAACACAGCTTCACTTCATGAACTGCAGATATGCTGTAGTACCCCTATCAACCTTACCATCAAACTCTCAGAGATTGGCCTTCTGATATCCTGTTTCCTATCTGATCCCCAAATCCAAGCCTGCATCATTCTGCGGATCAGGTTGCTTTTAGTTGGGTCCTTCCAGCCCCTTAGTGTACAGATCTGTCCTATTGCTGCCAGATGTACCCCCATGGTCACATGAGCCATGTTCTGGCTCCATCCCAATACGATAAATCTTTCCACTTGCTCCCCCATCACTGCCCCACTTATTTTATTTACTTATTTATTTAAATTGTTTTACCAGGAAAGGCACACTGAGCAAAAGCTGCTCGTCTCCCAGTGCGGCCTGAGGAGGGGTAACAGAGGATACAGGATACATCATCATACACAGAGGATACAGGATACATCATTATACAGTGACAGACTTGTTACATAGAGCACACATTAATGGTTCACAGTTCCTCGTAATACTGACAAGGAGTATCACACAACCATAACACAGTCAGCACCCACTTAATTCGACAAGTAAGTGCCAAGTCAGTAGTGCTAGTTCACAATAAGGGGTATACAGTTTGCTGCAGTTACAAGGCTGTTGGTCGGTCAGGGAGGAGGGGTAAATCAGGGCTTAGAGCAGATGCAGTTTACCATGAAGTAGTTGGTGAGGGTGGAGGAGATTGAGTTTGCAGCGGAGGAGTGGCGGATGGGGGGGAAACTCATTCCAGATTTTGGGGAGACGATGCGAGAAAGCAGCTTGGCCAACTATGGACTTCCACCAGGGGATAGCAAGTAGGCGGGTGTCAGTAGATCTGAGGGTGTGGGAGGGAGTGTGGAGGGGCAAGCATGGAGGAGAGGTATTCAGGGAGTGTGCCCAGCCAGAACTTAGAGGTGAATTTAGGGCAGTGAATGAGTCAACGGTTTCCCAAGTATGGTAAGGCCAAGGCACGGTAAAGCTCGCAGTGATGGGTGAGGGCGGGCATTAACAGCAAAGTGGCAGAAGGCATTGAACATGGTGTCAAGCTTGAACAGGGGAGATTTATGGGCCAAGCTATATACTATATTGCAGTAGTCAAAGGAAGGGAGAATAATTTTCTGGATTAGCTCACGGCGTTCAGTAAGAGGGAGGCTAAGGCGGTTTCTGTGCAGAGCACCTAGCATGGGGCACAGTTTTTTTATAGTTGTGTCTATGTGAAAAATGAAGGACAGATGATGGTCAAGCCAGACCGCAAGGTAACAGAATGAGGGGACATCCTCAAGTTCTTGCCCATCGAGGGTTTGGAAGGAGGGGAAGGATGGGAGTCTGGACAGGTGTTTTCTCGTGCCGAAGATCATGAAGACAGTTTTTTCTGCGTTTAGGGATAGCTGGTGGGAGCAGAACCATTGGTGGATGTTGATGAGATCAGCTTGGAGGCTGGAAGTTACTGCTTCAAGGGTGGTGCCTGAGGAAAATAGGATGGTGTCGTCTGCATACATGTGTATGGCAGAAGACTGACAGGCTAGGGGTAGATCGTTCAAAAAGATGGAGAATAGAATTGGTCTGAGCACGGAGCCCTGGGGGATGCCGGTAGAGATGGGCAGGGGGGCTGAAATGGCATCCAAGATTCGTACAGATTGGGTTCTGCCTGTGAGGTAGGAGCAGAACCAGTTGGTGGCAGAGGCAGATAGACCGGCTTCAGCAAGGCTGGAGAGAAGCAGGGCGTTTAAGACAGTGTCAAATACTTTAGCTAGGTCAGCGAAGATCGCAGAGGTGATCTGACCATTGTTCGTGCTGGTGAAAATTGAATCAGTGAGTCTAGTCAGGGAGGAAGCAGTGGAGTGTCCCTTTCTGAACCTGGACTGGAAGTCTGTGTAGAAATTTGAGTCGGAGAGAAAAGTGGTAAGTTGTGAGAGTACTATGTGCTCTTGCAATTTCGCCAGTGTGGGAAGGAGAGAGATAGGACAGTAGTCTGAGGTTGTAGTAGGGGGGCCACCTTTAGGCAGGGCGATGACTATGGCATGCTTCTATGCCTGGGGGACAGCAGCCTCAGTGAAGGACAGGTTTAGTAGGGTGGCGAGTGGGGCAGCAATGGCAGGGGCTGTGAGGTGGAGGAGATTGGGGTCCAAGTCATCAGGTGATTTGCCTTTGGAAGGATTCAGTGAAAGTCAGGCTGTTAGGGGTACCTTTGTAAATGAGCCTCTGGCTCAAAGGTTGTTAAACTGATGTTCTAAAAAATAAATAAATAAATAAATAAATAAATAAATAAATAGGGCATCAGCTGCTGAGATAGCTTTGAAGGAGAAGGTGCAGGGCACATAGTGCTTCTTGTGATCTACAGTAGGTCTGGACGGAGCAGGGGTGGGCAGAGCTGTGAGGATGGAGTCTGCACAAGTGGAGAAGCATGAATTGAACTCGGCAGCAACACAGCATGAGGTTCCAAGAGAAAGGAGTTATTTATGTTTAGTAGTGGGGTGGGGGCAGCTGCTGGGGAGTGGAGAAGAGGGAGTGAATGACCTTCCAGAATTTAGACGGATTATTTAGGTTAGTTTGGAGAGTTGAGTTAGAACACTCAGCTTTGGTGAGTCGGGTTGCTCTAGTGCATTTGTTTCTAAGCATCCGGTAGTTAGAAAAGTCTTGTGGGTGATTAGAGGATTTGTGGATACTCCAAGCTTGGTCATGGGTACTATAGCATGCCAGGAGTTCAGGGGTGATCCAGGGAAGATGGTTGCCATGCACCCCCGTCCGAAGCATAGGTTCGTGTTTATCCCAGACACTGAAAAAGGTGCTTTTGAAGTGCTGGAGTGCAGTATCAATAGAGAGGGTGGGAGAAGATTGCTCCCAGTTTGCTAGTGTAAGGTCATGGAGAAGGGGATTGATATCAAGAGACTTGAAGGAGCATTGGACCAGGAATTTTGGGGGTGACTTGAGGCGGTAAATTTTCCGGACAAGGTAGGTAAGATGGTGGTCACTCAGGGAGTCCACTGTACTCTTCCTGGAATTTCTGAAAAGCCCTCCAAGAGGTTTCATAAGCTCTCAGGGTCCTGGGGGCCCAGTAGTTGTGGAAGAGTACTTCCGCTCCCCCAATCCAATCGACCATGCATACATCGGGATGGTAGTCTGCCAGACCTCTGCTCCAGGTGTGATGGTCCTGAATTTGTCCATCTGCAATGGGGAGATACAATCAGCTATCACATTCTCCACACCATCGATGTGACTGGCCCTGAAGGACATGTTCAGGGCCAAGACCAGCCACACCATCCTGCCCAATACCCTCATCACTGTTTCCGACTTCATCCTCCTCCTGTTCAGCACTTCCACCACTGCCTTATTATCACTACAGAATGTGACCTGCTGGTTCCTGAGCTCCCTTCCCCCAACTATCATTGCCACCCATATGGAGAACAGTTCGAAAAAGGTGATGTCTTTCATCACCCCCTCCTGGGCCCATTCCTCCGGCTATGGTTCTGCAAACCATTGACTGTGGAAGCATCCCCCTATGCCAATACTCCCAGATGCATCTGAATACGGCTGCAAATCCGTGCTGTAAAGCCAGTCATCCTGCCAGAATGTTTGCCCATTGTAGGCTTGCAGGAAATGTTCCCACACTGCCATATCCTCCCTGGTCCCTTTATTAAGGTCTATCTAAAGATGAGGCTGTTTGGCCCCCCGCATTGCCCAGGCTAAATGCCATGTAAATGTGCACCCTGGTGCAATGGCTCTACAAGCAAAGTTCAGGTGCCCCAACAGTTACTGCACATGTTGCAGCTGAACCCTCCTGCATCCCCCCACCATCTTTAACAGCTCCCACAGCCTCCTAACCTTTTGGTCAGGTAACTGGTACAGCTCCCGTGTCGTGTCCCGCTCCAGTCCTAGGAACTCTATTGTTCAACTGGGTCCCTCAGTCTTGTCTTCTGCTAATGGTACCCCCACCTCCTGACATAGCACCTTGAAATCCCTAAGCATGTCCTTGGTCTCTATAAAATGGCCAATCGTGGAACCTTCTGTTGGACTTTTGGAAGTATCCTTCCAAAAGTCCAATAGAGCTTGATCCCTTCCTCCATGATCGGTCACTGTGGAATAACAGCAGCACTATTTTGGCTGTTACTTCCCATTCTGGTGCATGAACTGTGCATGCTTGCGACTCATGTGCATGTGCAGTTATGCTGGTACTGCCGTGTTGCAAATGGCAAAATGGCATTCACCATAAAGATGTCCCTGACATCGGCCACCAGCTCCATGGCATTCTGTGCCCCTCCACCAACTCAAGTGGCATACTGGAAGTCCTCCCCAGTGTGCTCAAAGATTTTTCTGTGCCCTCCCTCACCAAGTCATATGGCACACTGGGAGCCCACCTCAGTGTGCCAAAATGTTTGTTTCTTTGTTTTTCTGCAAAATAGAAAATGGTCCCTTGTCATCATGTTTTTTTTCCCTATAAAACAGAAAACTGTCCCTCGTTGTCACTGCAGTCCCCCTCCCCCTCCATAAAGCTGGCAACGGAGGGGAAGCAAACGGGCCTTCCACCCTCCCTGCTGCCACCTATTTCTGAATTTTCTATGCCAGAATTGTCTCCTTTCCATGCACAGATTTGAGGTTCTTTGCCTTCATCCATTTCCAACAGCCCTGAAAATGCAGGCTAAAGCCTGAGCAAAAGCCTGTCTGCAACTTTTTGGCCCCCCTCCCAGTCCTGGTAACCCTCCAGCCACCTTTCAACCCCCTCTAGTCTTATGGGTGTCTGGGCCAGCTGGACACCCCACCAGACCATCTCTCATGTGTCCTGGTGTCAGGTTTGATAGGAAAGTCCCCTGCCCCCTGTTCCCTCCCCTGTTACCTCTCCCCATTGCTGCCCCAAAAGGAGCTCTGACTGCTCTGAAAAAGTGGCTGGTAAGCACTGTCCTGGCTGATAGACCCCTTTCCCAGTTGTATCTACACTTGGATGCCGGGTGATGCCCCCCACACTTGGAACAAACGTGCTGGAACCAGCAGTTTGGCCATGAGCAGGAGGCCCTGTTGTATCCCCAACAGGCCTTTGCTGCCACCCCGCCTCTTTTTTCCCCTTACATCTCCTTTTCTGTGGGACCCATATAGATTTCAAGTCACAAGTCTATTTGCCTTGCATCCCACTTCACATCCCCAAAATGAGTCATTCTCTTCCTAAACTTCTCATCTTATCTTAGCCAACTATGTCCCCCCTTCTCATACATGTTTTTTATTATGAGGGAATATGTTAAGAGCGGGGTAGCGAGTTCCGATATCTTCTCAGTAACGATGGTCGTAAAATAAATGAAACCCGTGGACCAATTGCTCCAGGTTTTTCCCTTCCATGTTTTGTCCTCCTCTCCCTTTCCTAACAACACCACTGCTGCCGCCATGTCTTTCTTTTTGAAAATATCCTTCTCCTGATGTTTATCCATACTGTCTGCATTCGCCAACGCAAAAACATCAACCTATTCCCCTTTCCATATCTTTTCTTTCATGGCAGTGGGGACATGGTCCGCCAAACGCACTCCTGGTGTCCCAAGCTCCCTTCCCTTCGCGGGGCCCCCTGCTATCGCTACGCACCCTCTGTCACCCCCTACTCCTTTTATTTCTCTCTGTGCTTTCTCCAGCTGTCCTATCCCATTCTCTCCCATACGTTTCAGCATTTGCTCAACATATTCTTTTACAGCACTCTCCATAGTCACCACCTGATTACCTGCTCCATTTGTCTGTGGGGCACCGGGCCCTTGCTGGAGGACTCCTGGTGTGCTGGGCATCAAGACCTGCAGAACCTTTGGTATCGGAACTGGTTCTGGGAGGATCAGCTGGAGCCTTAGTGTCTCAGGTTTCTGTACTACCACTGGGTCAGGCATGTGGTCTGGGATCGGCTCAGGAATCAGGTTACTAGGAGCCGAACACGGAGGGGCCATTGGTTCAGGTCCCGGTACCACCGTTCTAGGTTTTGGTACACCATTCCTTGTTGGCACTGTAAGAGGTCTAAACCTCACTTTTAGATTCTTGGAAATATTGGGAATGCAAATAATTACAAACGAGTTGCATTCGAGTAATAAACAAGTTTATTACTACAAAAGGGGTAAATCACAGTTGCCCTAAGCAGTTCTTACCAATACGAACCGGGAGCCAGTGCTAAGCGTTCCCTACACCTCGAGGTTTCTCTGTAGTCTCTTGGGATCTTTCGGGTCTCCGAGGTGTAAAGCCTGTGCATTACATTATATACCTATGATAATTACCATGGTTACTAAAAGACAGAAACATTTTTAGTTACAGAGATGAGCCCTATTGGCTAAATTAGAGGTGGCTCCACAGTCCAAGATAACATTATATAATTCTGTAAAATCAGCAGTTTTAGAACAAAGGAGTTGTTATATTGAGTCTTACATAACAAGGTGTAGTGGTACACATCACCAAAGGATGGCAATGTTGCCTTACGTATTATAGTTACTTCAAGGACAGGTGTCTTGGCATCTGACAAGTAAGAAATAGACAGAAAATACATTGTATAATAATGTGTGCATTAGCAAGCAAAGTGGGTTACAACAATATGCATTTATCCTGACATCTACTCTTATACGGTAGATGCCCTTAGCCCTATGTATTAGTATAACCTATGCCTAAACAATAGCTGTCTATGCTGTACCCCTGAGGGTATCAATTAGGGTGCAGGGACCTCTGCGTAAACATTAGCTGTCTACGGTGTACCCCTGAGGGTATCAATTAGGGTGCAGGGACCTCGTGTAACAGCACTCTCTTATTCATCTCCCGACCCTTCCCCGTCTTCACTTTCCGCTTTGTACCCTTCTCCCCTCCGTCTGGCTCTGCCACCCCAGTTATCGATTCACTTTCTCCTCCAGGTCCATCACTGCTTTGTAGCAATCCTCTTTGTTGGGCTTTGCCTTCTTTGGTACCATTCTCACTCTGCTGTATCTACAATGGACAACATCAGACAGGTCAACACACATTTTATTTGTTGTTTTATTATTTATTATTTTTTTTTTGTCACTTAAATTGATCAGCCCCAGCCATCTAATCCTGCCCCTGTAATTGTCAGTGGGTCCGGGAATGCAGGTTCCCCTTATGATGTAGCAGACTCACTCTGGCCAATCTGTATCCCCCAGCCATTGGATCCACCCTTCCCCTTTCTCCTGCTACCCTTGCAGCAGTCTTCATTGCTAACTTGGCCTTCTCTCCTTTGCCCTTGTTGCCCAATTAATTTTAACTCTTTCCCATTACTACTGGCTTCCTTATCCTGCCCCCTGGTGACCAGTTCAACAACCAAAGAAGAGGTTCTGTCCCCCCCAACCTGAAAACAGGGCCTCAGGCCTCGCAAGGCCTAACCTTTTTTTAAACACCCCCATTGCCAACTGCCCCTCTGTCTGACATGATTCTACCCTGCTGCCCTCAGGAGTCATACCCGTAAGAGAGACTGCTGTAGCTAAATGGGTGACTGCTTATTCTCCCCTTTCCTGTGCCCTTATTCAAGCTTCTTTCCCTGCTTCCGGTATTCTCTCCTACCCGTGTCACGATGATGTCATACGCCATCGCCACGCAGTTGGCCCTTGCAGTCTCCTTTGCTCCTTCTTCTTTCTCCTACTCTTGTCCCCTGCCCTTCTGTATCTGTCCTCCTTCCCAGTGCGTGTTTGCTGCTCATGAAGGCCACAAATACTTGCGTTCCTAAAAATCCCCTGCATAAGCCCCTGTATATCGCCATTACCACGCGGTAGGCCCATGCGGTCTCCTTCACTCCTCCTTCTTCTTTCTCCTATGCTTGCCCCCTTCCCTTCTGTATCCTTTCTCCTTGCCAGCACCTGCTCACTGCTCTTGAAGGCCACAAATACTTGTGTACCTGGCAATCCCCTACATAAGCCCCTGTATATCACCAAATGACCCACTTGCCTATTTTGAAAACCCCCTTTGAGCTGGTTGCGGTTAACCTGCTTGCTGTAGGCTCTTCGCCTTTCCATGCCCCATGCTCTTGTTCAGGCTAACCCCCCCATCGATGCTCTGGCAAAAACACTGTCTGCCTTCAGCGACAATTCTGCCACAGGCCTCTCTCGGCCTCACTGCTGCCCTTTCGTCCCTCGCCAGCGCTTCTCTGGTACTTGCTTAATGCAAGCTTTGTCCCCCCCCATGCCCGGGCCTCTCCTGGCCTTGCTGCTTCACTTTTTCCCCACAAAACACACTTTTGTCTCACCCAGCCTTTCCGCTAGCCTTCACTGGTGCATTCGCTGCTCCTTGCCCCCACTTGATGTGCCTTACCTTTTTGCTTCAGCCACTCGGTTGTCTACTCATTGTAATCCCAGCTCTCTTGCTGTGCTCCTTGTTCCTCGTTATCCTTCTTTGCTTGTTTTTTTTGTGCTTTTTATAAATCCTGCTAGGTTTTAACTGTAACTTCTATGATTTTGCTGTGAACTTAACTCCAAATACCAATAAAAGCCCACTGGCTCTTTTAAAATCTTGCCAACAACTGATGTGCATCCAGAGTAAAATACTTTGGAGCAATTTTGTGAGCTCTTCACTACTGTGCAGCCCCTTATAACTGCCCCTTTTGTCCTGCCCCCTGAGCTCACCCTGTCCACTCACCTGCCACCTCATTGTTCTCCACTTTCTTTGCCCACTCCTTTGTGACCTCATCCGTACCTCCCTTCTGTGACTCATGCCTCTAGCCCTCCCTCCCCCTGAGCTTCCACTTTCTTGACAGGGTAGTGGGACAATGGGGCCTGCCCTTTAATTGGGCAACCCTCTTTATATCCTGGACTATATTTAATAATGGTCAATGCACAGATTAATACAGTATTTTTATTATCAGATGTAATTTAAATATTGATGTAATGGCAAACCACCTCCCATGGGCTAAGGTCAGTTGACCAAACTCTATTGCATATACCAAGGTGTAAAACATCAAAGGGCATACATGCCTTCTCCCATGCGGCCCTTCACTAATGGAATTCCATTCCTTTGGAGATCCGGCTAGCGCCAGGTCATTACCTTTTAAAAAACTATACCTGGAGTACCTTACTAAATTAGCCTTGTGTGCCTCCTTTTATCCTCTGTAAGACTCTCCTCTTACCCACTGCTGGCATCCTTAACCTTACACTTGTCTTAATCCCTCTACACTCTCTCTTTGCTCTCCTGCATCCACTTGCTATTGTACTACATTCTAAGTTGGTGCTTTATAACCTATGGCACTTATTTCACTTATTTTATAATGTATCTCTCTCAACCTTGTGTGCCTGTCTGCCTGCTATATTTTATTAAACTTGTACTGACTTTTGATTATCTGTATTGTACTGTATTTTTGGACTCGTACTGGCAGTTTTTTACCTGCGTATTATCCTATCTTTACCCTTGTTATTACACTGTATATCTGTCTTTTTGTCACTTACAACTTGGTTGTAACCACCTGGGTCGTGTCTGAAAATAGGCATTTCTATGTCTAGTACTGTAAACCTCACCCGGCTACCAAAAACAAACAAATTAATTAATTACAATTGATTATCTTTACTTTTTGTAATTGTATTCAGCTGCACTTTTTGTGATAATATCATTATGATGGGACTATAATAAGGGTCCTTTTTGTCTTGTGGCCTCACCCTTGAAAAAACACCCACAGGAGTGTGAAACAGTGTTGGGAGGCACTTTGTGGTAGCTAGTCATGGGAATAGTACCTGTATGTAGTTGAACAGCACACAACTAATATGCCCTTTTAATATGTAAGTTACAAATTAAAATCTTTTTTATATTTTCGATATAGCAATTCTGTGAGTCACTTTATCCTGCATGGAACATAAGTGCAGGGTATTTTTTCTGTAATTTGTCCTGACTTTCCTTCCCAGACACACTTCATTTACTTTAGGCAGTCCTTCTATTTGTTCAGATTTACTGATATATTTGAATACAGGGTTTGCCTTCATTCCTGGAGATTTTGAAATAGTGGGAGACAGTCCAGTGAACAGCTGGATTTGCTGGTAGATACCTTGTGCCATGTCAAATTATTTTAATATGGAAATTTATTTTATCTCTCCAGCTATATTTATATTATTTGTTCACATTGCTGGGCTGGTGGGCCTAAACTGCAGCTCTCAGCCTTCCCTGAGCAAACAAGTCTGCTTCTAAACTGTTCTCAGGTCTTGCAGCTCTGGAAGCTTCTCAAACTACTATAAAATACACTGTATGTGTAATCATGAATTTTATATAAACAAGTATATGTATTTTCACAATATGGCTGATACTGGATATGCCCTGTATGACTTCACATTTTTTTATCTTGAAAGTGTATGTGCCAGTTGCTATGCTATGCACCTGATTCTGCCTTTGGCATTTTTACTGTCGTCACTTCAAATTACAGTAATTCTCACCTACAGTAGCTGTCAAACACTACAGCAGACATGCAGCATATCAATAGCTACAGTATTTAGTGATCTTGCATTTTATTTTGTCACAAAATAAAGAAGAGTAGCTCTTACTTTTTAAGAATTTGACAAAGTAAGATTGTTCTTGAGATCTCCCAGCAATGTGTGAATATTTTTTTATTGATGTGACTGTGCAGATACACAGGTCATTGATGGAGACTGGCTTTCATTATCAGTGTCAGAATTGTCATTACCATTCAGTGTCATATAACTGCTTTATTTAAATTATAAATGAAATAAAATTTGATTAAATCAAGTCAGAATCAGTGTTGTGCTGTATTTATATCATGTTTTGTACTTGCATGCAACCTAAATATCTTTTTTCCTGTGGTCTGATGTACTGTACATGTAATATAAGAGCACTTTTTTATTGAACAGTCTTCCTATGCCTGCATCTGAGACAAAAGTGGACTGTATAATCACACCTCATTTGAAATTCTTTTATTACTGTTGTGTTATTCTTTTGGTTGTTTTATTACTGTATTACATTTATACCAGTGGTCACATTTAACAGTTTCTTGACAATATTACTGTATTGACTTGCACAATAACAGGCAGAGTGGCAGTGTGGTGTAATAGAGAGCACAGTTGCCAGACCAGGAGACTCATTTTAAATCTAACTATAGCCATTTACTGTCACCAGACCATGAGACTCGGTTCAAATCCCAACATTCTGTTGGTAGTGGTCCTTTCCTTATACTGAAGTAGTTGATCTTTAGGTACCTGTGTTGCACATTCTATTGCTCTGTCTATTTCTCTAGAAGATTGTCCCTGATCCATAAAGGTGTTTTCCAACATAGCCAAATATGTATCTTTTATGGAGCAGGGACACTCTTTTAGAGAAATATAGTAATAGAATGTGCAATACAGGTACCTAGAGAGCAACTACTTTAGTATAAGAAAAGGACAACTACCAACAGAATACCCTTAGCTGGCACTTATCATCCTGACCTTGAACTTCTACGTAAAATTATTAAGGACCTCAACCCTATATTTAGTGAGGATGAGACCTTAAACTGTATTTTTTAAGAACTACCACTACTGTCTTTAAAACAACCACTTAGTTTAGCCAACCTGATTATTAGGAGTAATCTTGCACCAGGACGGGGTACCATGACATTAAATGGTACACGACCCCGAAATCTATCCAGATGTAGGACTTGTGAGCTCATTTCCATTTCAGATTGTGTGGTTACATCACTAAACAGACTATTCAGGATACAGGGGAATTCTACCTGTACATCACATAATGTTGTTTATTTCATTCAACGCAAGAGATGTGCACAGACAGAGTATGTTGGAAAGACATAGAAACAAAGAAACATAGACGTTGATGGCAGATAAGGACCACTTGGCCCACCTAGTCTGCCCATTTCCCTTCCTACAGGATAGGCCACAGATCCTAGTTAATCAACAGCCTATTTCTTCCTACCCCCCACAATAATTGCCTTATGTCTGTCCCATGCATTCTTGAATTCTCCCACAGTTTTAGACCCCACAACCTCCTCAGGAAGGCTGTTCCATGCATCCACTACCCTCTCTGTGAAAAAATACTTCCTCACATTGCCCCAGAACTGCACCCCTCTATCTTTAAATTGTGTCCCCTTGTTCTTGCATGTCTCTTTTTCTAAAAGATGCTACCTTCTTGTACTTTGTTGATTCCACTGAGGTACTTAAATGTTTCTATCATGTCCCCCCTCTCCCTTCTTTCCTCAAGGGTATACATATTAAGCTCCTTTAGTCTCTCCTCGTACGGCTTCTCTTGTAGACCCTGCACCATTTTAGTTGCCCTCCTCTGGACTGCCTTTATCCTGTCTATGTCCTTGCGGAGATGGGGTCTCCAGAACTGGACGAAGTAATCCAGATAGGGTCTCACCAACTGTCTGCACAGAAGGATAACAACTTCCTGTTTTCTGCCGGTGATGCCTTTCTCTATGCATCCCAGTATACCCCCAGCCCTCCCTACTGCCTTCTCACATTGCTTGCTAACCTTAAGGTCATCTAATATGATTACCGCCAGGTCCCTTTCCTTATTTGTTGTTGTTACTACCTCCCCCCCATTGTGTAATATTTCCCTGGGTTCTTGTTTCCCAGGTGCATTATTTTGTACTTCTTTGCATTGAATCCTAACTGCCATACCTCTGACCATTCCTCCAACCTTGCCAAGTCCTTTCTCATCCTTTCCATGCCCCCTTGTGTATCAACCCTGTTGCAGATCTTTGTGTCATCTGCAAGAGGCATACTTTTCCTTCCAGTCCCTCTGCAATGTCACTTATAAAGACATTAAAAGGACTGGACCCAGTACTGAACCCTCGATACCCACTAGTACCCCTCTTTCTTCAGAGTGGACTCCATTTACAATTACCTCCTGTGTCCTGTTGTCCAGCCAATTTTTACCCAGGCTACCACCCTGGGACCCACCCCAGGCTGGCTAATTTGACTATTAATCTTTTGTGTGGGACTGTATCAAATGCCTTGCTAAAGTCTAGGTAGGCCATGTCCACAGCCCCTCCCTGGTCTACTACTTTGGTCACCCAGTCAAAAAAATCTATTAGATTTGTCTGACATGACCTTCCCGCTGTGAACCCATGCTGCCTTGGGTCCAGTGCCCCACTGGCCTCAAGGTACTCAACAATTCTTTCCTTTGGAAGTGACTCCATCACTTTCCCTACTGCAGAGGTCAAACTGACAGGTCTGTAGTTTCCTGCCTCTGTCTTGGTCCCACTTTTGTGAAGGGGAATCACATCCACCTTCCTCCAGTCCTCGGGTACCACACCATCCTCCCATGATTTATTAAAAAGAGTAGTCAATGGTTTCACTAGTTCCCCCCTTAATTCTTTTAGAATTCTGGGGTGAATTCCATCAGGCCCCATTGCTTTGTCCATCTTCAGTTTTAGGAGGTTTTGCAGAACCCTTTCTTCTGTGAAAGGGCTGGGATCGACCCCCGTATCAAGAGTGCTTCTGTTAATTGGATTAGGCACTTCACCCTCCTCTTTTGTGAATACTGAGCAGAAATATTCATTCAGTATCCCTGCTTTTTCACTGTCCCCCTCTGCCCACCCATCATTCATTCTATTCAGCCTCACTATCCCTCCCTTTGTCTTTCTACGCTCTCTGATGTACCTATAAAAGGTTTTATTCCCCTTCTTAACCGAGTTGGCTATCTTTTCCTCAGTTTGGGCCTTTGCTATTCTGACTTCCCTCCTGCTTCCTTCTGCCTTAACTGGCACAGCTGTCTGTCCTGCTCCTTCTGTGTTTCCTTATACTTCCTGAATGCTATCTTTTTCTCCCTGACTTTCCCAGCCACCTCTTTTGAGAACCATAGTGGCTTTTTCTTTCATTTGATTTGTTATTTGCTTCACAAAGGCTTGTTGCCTCTGTGATGGCAGTTTTGATGATTCCCCATTGTTGCTCCACCCTCCTTCTAGCCTGTTTGCTAGTGCTTTTCTGAGGCACTCTCCCATCTTGCCAAAGTCAGCCTTCCTGAAGTCCAGTACCCTCACTTTTGCATGGCTTGACTCTGTAGCTGAGTTTAAAGTGAACCACACTGTTTGATGGTCACTTGTTCCCAGATGGCAACCCACTTCTAGATCTGAAATCCTCTCACTGCCCCCATTTGAGAGCACAAGGTCTAAGATTGCTCTCTCTATCGAGTGGGTTCCGAAACTAGCTGTCTGAGGCCTGCCACTTGTAGGGCATCGAGAATGGCCCTGCTCTTGGATGTCCCTGCAGCAAATGTGATCCAGTTAACATCTGGCATATTCCGGTCTCCCATCAACAGTATCTCCCCTTTCTCTGCCATCCTAAGAATGCCTTCTATCATATCATTGTCCATTCCCTCCCCCTGACATGGGGGTCTGTACACAACCCCTGTGTGGATTGTGGTGCCCTTTGCAGTCTTCAAGGTGACCCACAGTGCCTTCTCTCCTCCCTGTTTGCTCTTTTGTTCAGTTGCTTTTATCCCTTCCTTTACATAGAGAGCTGCTTCTCTCCCTCTTCTCTCCTGCATGTCTCTCCTGTAGGTTATGTACCCTGGTATGTTAACATCCCAGTCATGGTTTTCTGTGTACCATGTTTCTGTGACTACTACGATATCCAGGCATCCCTCTTCCATTAAGGCCACCAGCTCAGGGAGCTTGTTGCCCAGACTACGGGCATTGGTACTCATTACCCTCCATTTCCTGATGGCCTTACTCCTTTTTGCCCCATCCCTGTCCTTCTTGCCTTTGTCACTTTCCCCATTTACCCCTGCCCTTCTCCCTATCGCCACCTCTATGCTGGTGTTTACCGCACTTACTACGGTGATTTTTTGGGGGAGGGCTAGGATTTCTCCCTGCTCCTTTCCAGTGCCTCCACCCTTGGCTAGTGTAAATGCATGCCAATGAAGCATTTAAACCTATCACCTGGATCCTGGTTCCCCTCCTGGACAGATGCAGCCCATCATGCCAGTATAGGCTTGCATCACTCCAGGTGGCCCCCAGTCCCCAATGAAGCCAAATCCCTGAGCTCTGCACCAGTTTTTCAACCATTGATTGAATCCCATGGTGCAGAACACCCTAGCCTCTCCTACGCCATAGATGGGCAGCACCTCCGAGAAGGTTACCGTGTGTGCTACTTGTCTAAGGCCCCTCCCCAATTCCACAAACTCTTCCTGCATTGCTGTAATCCCTTTCTTAGCCAGGTCATTTGTCCCTAGGTGGACAATGACATCCAGCTCCCTCCCCTGTGCAGCTGCTCTGGCAATCCTGAGGATTCACTTCCTGTCCCTCCAAGCCATGGTGCCAGGCAGGCACCTTACCTCCCTCTCCCCTTCCTCCCCCAGTTCTACCTTCCTAACAATGGAGTCCCCCACCAGGAGTTGTTTCCTTCCCCTGTGGGGTCCCATGCCACCCTTCTGTGGGTCTCCTTTGTGGAGGTTCCCAGCATCCTCCTTGGTCTCCACTGCAGGTGCCTCCATAGAGGAACCACACTTTGCCAGAATGGCATAGGAATTGTGGAGAGGTACAACTGGAGGGATGTGCCTCTGTTCCACCACCCTCACGCTTCCTGAGCCCACTGTGGTCCAACTGCTCCTCTTTCTTGGCAACCTCTGCAGCAACGCAAGTGGCACTGGTGGTCCCTGGATGGAGGAGTAGGAGGTCCCACAAATCCTGGCCAACTCAGCCTGGAGATGAGCAACATCCTCCCTCAGCACAGAGAGGTGCCTGCAGATGGGACAACACTGCATCCTCCAGAATGTCTCCCGGAAGACTGCTGCTCCACAGCCACTGCACTGCACCACTCCCATCATGTCTTATTTCTGGCCCCTTAACTGTTGTTTGGAATCCTTACTCTTTCCTCTGTTTTTTTTTCTTTCTCTTCTCTCTCTACTTACTTTCTGCCTCTGTGCCCTTTAAGCTCCTGATTGTCCTGTTCTGAGACAAAAATATCCTATATTTCTCAGTAGACCCCTTACTTGCTCAGACAAGACAAGACAAGCTCCCCACACTAGATTGAATGCACACAGACATATCATTAACATGAAGATGACTGACAAGCCAGTGGGGCGACACTTCTCTCAGAATGACCACTCAATCTCAGATATGTCAGTAATGGTCTTAAAAGTTTTTTTTTAAAATACAACAGAAACTGACTTTTGAGATTAAGCTTATTTTACTTAGTATGGTGGCAGATGGTATGAATATTGATTTGGGTTTCATGACACACTACCCAACTTAAACTTACACAGACCTTTACTTAATCGGATGGACATTTAACAGGACTTCAGTGTGTTATTGTTGTTGTTTTTATTTTCATAGAGTCATTTTTAACTGGTTATCAATATGTTGATTTCTCACCATATAAACGTGTGTGTGTGATGGGGGTTGGGGGAGATTGGGTTATGTTTGGTGAATGTGAATGTGGGAGTTTAGTGTGTGTGGGGGTAATTTTCTGTGTGTTTTTGGGGTGGTTGGAGGATTTGTTGTGGGGAGAGTGCTGTGTGTTGGAGGGAAGGGTTGGGGTTATGCTTACATATTTAGGTAGGCTTATATTCAGGTACATGTCATAATTATGCTACAGGGTGTTAGGACTCTTGGCTCACATACATAGTGCATATACACTTCTTTTCTAGTTATCTTTTCTGGGGGGTTAATTCCATGGGGGGTTTATACAGATTCTTAAGACTGTTTCTGCACATATAGTTAATTGTTTATATACAGACCCTTTATTGAACTTTGAACATTTTAAGATGCATTAACTCATTTTCTAGGTGGTTCTTGAAAGATTTATTTTTTTTATTATTTTTATTTGGTAATAATACTGACAATTGATATTATCTTGTCAAAATATTGTAATAAAACTCTGTGGGCCAGATATTCAAACTGCGCCAGGCTGTGGCGCAAGCTGGAGCACAGCTCAACTTGGCTGCGCAGGGGTGTGGACTGGGCGATATTCAAAGGAGCTGCGCCATGGCTCAGCAGCTTTGAATATCGCACCCTGGCCACTCACAGTGTGCATGGCACCGTGGCATGGTCCCCATGTTCTGAATGTCAACCCACCTAAAATCAACTATCATTGTCCTTGAATGATCCCCCTCACCCACAGTTTAAGTTGAAACCAGACTGTGTTGTGGTCACTCCCAGACAGGGCCTGTTCCACAACCAGATCTCATACAAGATCCCCATCTGCTAAAACCACATCCAGGATATGACCCTCCATCATTGGGTCCATCACCTGCTGATTGAGGAATGCAATCAGGAAGCCATCCAGCAGCTTCTGCTCCCTGGTTACAGTGGATGTCATAGTACCCCAATCAGTAGCTGGCATATTAAGGTCCCCCAATAATTCCAATCCTTCCCCTTTCAGTCCACACTGCCCCTTAATATTAGCCAATAACGCAATCCTCCAGGTCCTCCACTAGTCCTGGGGGCCTATATACCACCCCAACTTGATCTTCCCTACCACAGGGGAGTCACAAGGTGACCCATAGGGCCTCCACATTGCCCTCTGCTTCCTTCACTCTCATAATCTTGATATTATCCATACTGAACATTGCTACTCCTCCTCCTCTGCCCAACTTTCTGTCTTTCCTTAGCACAAGGTACCCACTCAGATTAAGGTCCCAGTGACCGCTGCTACATCCACCCCACCCTCAAACAGCATGGCCTGGAACTCAGGCATTTTAATCTCCAGGTTCCTGGCATTTATTAAAGCCACCCTCCAACCCTTGCTCCTACCCCTCTTTACCATATCCTTCCCAGATCGTTCATACATACATCCACACTTCTACCCTAGGGTGCCATCTCTCCCCTCTGTATGGGGTTGCAGGCCAGTCTTACCAGTGGTATGGATGGCTGGATAAGCCCGGCAGTGCTCCCCTTCCCTTAACAAGTTTAAACCCCATCTGCCAGAGAACAGACAGAACACCAGGAGGAAGGAGCTACTGGTATAACTAAAACTTCTCTACTGGGACTAAGAACTAGAACTCTTGTACTGGGATCTTCAATTTAGAGTAAAAAAAACAGTGTGTTTGTCAGAGGTAGTTGAAGTAAATTGTTATCTGTTTTCTCTGTACTTATCTAGGTGCTTGTCACAGGCATCAGAAGGAAATTGTTATCTGTGAAATTAACTAAGTGTAGAAAGATTTGCAAAGTAGGGGGAGTGGCTTAGCTAGAAGGAGCCAGGTTAAAACCAGATTTAAACACTGCATTAGATAGCTTCTGCCAGAGAACAGAAAGAACACCAGGAGGAAGGATCTACTGGTATAACTAAATTTCTCTATTGGGACTATATTGCCCTCCTTCCCTTCCCTCCACCCCCCACCCTAAATCAGTTCTACTTTTATAGGCACAGGATTTAACTGACAACAGGAACTTCCTGTTTGGGAGCAGGAAGTGAGTGATCACAGAGCCACCAAAGACTCACCATCCTAGAAGGGCAAGACTAGCTGCTGAAGGTCTGACTCTGAGCAAGTAAGGAGACTACTGAGAAATATAGGAACTTCTTGTCTCAGAACAGGAAGATCAGGAGCTAAAAGGGCACAGAGGCAGTAAGTAAGTAGAGGAAGAAAAAAAATAAAATAAACAAACAGAGGAAAGAGTAAGTATTCCAAGCAACAGTTAGGGGACCAGAAAAAAGACATGATGGGAGTGGTGCAGTGCAGTGACTGTGGAGCAGCAGTCTTCCTGGAGACGTTCTGGAGGATGCAGTGTTGTCCCATCTGTAGGCACTTCTCTGGGCTGAGGGAGGAGGTTGCTCATCTCCAGGCTGAGTTGGCCAGGATTTGTGGGACCTCCTGTCCCACCCAGGGACCACCAGGATCACTGTCATTGCCTCAGAGGTTGCAAAGAAAGAGGAGTGGTTAGACCACAGTGGGCTCAGGGAGGGTGAGGGTGGTGGAACAGAGGTGCATCCCTCCAGTTGTACTGCTCCACAATTTCTATGCCATTCTGGAAAAGTGTGATTCCTCTATGGCGGCACCCACAGTGGAGACCAAGGAAGATGCTGGGAACCTCCACAAAGGAGACCCACAGGAGGGTGGCATGGGACCCCACAGAGGAAGGAAACAACTCCTGGTGGGGGACTCCATTGTTAGGAAGGTAGAACTGGGGGAGGAAGGGGAAAGGGAGGTAAGGTGCCTGCCTGGTGCCATGGCTTGGAGGGACAGGGAGAAAATCCTCAGGATCACAGGGGCAGCTGCACAGGGGAGGGAGCTGGATGTCATTGTCCACCTAGGGACAAATGACCTGGCTAATAAAGGGATCAGAGCAGTGCAAGAAGCATTTGTGAAGATGGGGAGGGGCTTTAGACAAATAGCACACACAGTAATCTTCTCGGAGGTGCTGCCTCTCTATGGCATGGATGAGGCTTGCTCCACACCATGGGATTCAATCAGTGGTTGAAAAACTGGTGCAGAGCTCAGGGATTTGGCTTCATTGGGGACTGGGGGTCCACCTGGAGGGATGCAGGCCTATACTGGTGTGATGGTCTGCATCTGTCCAGCAGGGGAACCAGGGTCCTAGGTGATAGGTTTAAATAATTAATTGGCAAGCATTTAAACTAGCCAAGGGGGGAGGCACTGGAAAGGAGCAGATAAATCCTAGCCTCCCCAAAATCAGGGTACTAAGTGAGGTAGACACCAACATAGAGATGTCAATAGGGAGAAGCACAGGGGTAAATGGAGAAAGTGATAAACACAATAAGGACAGGGATGGGGAAGAAAGGGGTAAGGCCATCAAGAAATGGAGGGTAATGAGTACCAACACTCATAGTCTAGACAAGAAGCTCCCTGAACTGGTGGCCTTGATGGAAGAGGGATGCCTGGATATCATTGCAGTCACAGAAACAGGAACACAGAGAGCCATGACTGGGATGTTAACATACCAGGGTACACAACCTACAGGAGAGACAGGGAGGGCAGAATGGGGGAGTAGCTGTCTATATAAGGGAAGGGATAAAAGCAACTGAACAATAGAGTAAACAGGGAGGAGAGGAGGCACTGTGGGTCACCTTAGAGACTGGAAATGGCACCACAGTCTGCTCAGGGGTTGTATACAGACCCCCATGTCAGGGGAGGGAATGGACAAGGATATGATAGAAGGCATACTTAGGATGGCAGAGAAAGGGGATATACTGTTGATGGGGACCTTAATATGCCAGATGTTAACTGGAGCACCTTTGCTGCAGTCACATCCAAAAGCAGGGCCATCCTTGATGCCCTTCAGGTGGCATGACTCAGACAGCTAGTTTTGGAACCTACTCATGAGGGAGCAATCTTAGACCTTGTACTCTCACATGGGGACAGTGAGAGGATCTCAGATCTAGAAGTGGGTAATCATTTGGGAACAAGTGACCACCAAACAGTGTGGTTCACGATAAACTCAGCTACAGAGTCAAGTCATACAAAAGTGATTGTTCTGAACTTCAGGAGGGCTGACTTTGGCAAGATGGGAGAGTGTCTTAGAAAAGCACTAGCATACAGACTAGAAGGAGGGGTGGAGCAACAATGGGGAAATATCCAAACTGCCATCACAGTGGCAACAAGCCTTTGTGTGAAGCAAATAAACAAATCAAAATGAAAGAAAAAGCCACTATGGTTCTCAAAAGATGTGGCGGTGAAGGTTAGGGAGAAAAAGATAGCATTCAGGAAGTATAAGAAAACACAGAAGGAGCAGGACAGAGAACTGTACTAGTTAAGGCAGAAGGAAGCAGGGAGGGTAGTCAAAATAGCAAAGGCCCAAACTGAGGAAAAGATAGCCAACTCAGTTAAGAAGGGGGATAAAACCTTTTATAGGTATATCAGGGAGCATAGAAAGACAAAGGGAGGGATAGTGAGGCTGAATTGAATGGATGGTGGGTGGGCAGAGAGTGACAATGAAAAAGCAGGGATACTGAATGAATACTTCTGTTCAGTATTCACAAAAGAGAAAGTGGGGGAGGTGCCTAATCCAATTAATAGAAGCACTCTGGAGAGGGGTCTATCCAGTCCTTTCACAGAAGAAAGGGTTCTGAAAGAACTCCTAAAACTGAAGATGGAGAAAGCAATGGGGCCAGATGGAATTCACCCCAGAATTCTAAAAGAATTAAACAGAACTAGTGACACCACTGACTACCCTTTTAACAAATCATGGGAGGATGGTGGGTACCTGAGGACTGGAAGAAGGCTGATGTGATTCCCCTTCTCAAAAGTGGGAGCAAGACAGAGGCAGGAAACTACAGACCTGTCAGTTTGACCTCTGTGGTAGGGGAAGTGATGGAATCACTTCTGAATGAAAGAATTGTTGAGTACCTAGAGGCCAGTGCGGCACAGGACCCAAGACAGTAAGGGTTCACAGTGGGAAGGTCATGTCAGATGAAATTAATTAATTTCTTTGTCTGGGTGACCAAAGTAGTAGACCAGGGAAGGGATGTGGATATGGCCTACATAGACTTTAGCAAGGCATTTGACACAGTCCCGCACAAAAGATTAGTAGTCAAATTAACCAGCCTTGTAGTGGGTCCCAGGGTGGTAGCCTGGGTAAAACATTCAAGCTGAACAACAGGACACAGAAGGAATTGTAAATGGGTCCAGTCTGAAGAAAGAGGGGTTACTAGTGGGTACCACAGGGTTCAAGTACTGGGTCCAGTCCTTTTAATGTCTTTATAAGTGACATTGCAGAGGGACTGGAAGGAAAAGTATGCCTCTTTGCAGATGACACAAAGATCTGCAACAGGGCTGATACACAAGGAGGCGTGGAAAGGATGACAAGGGACTTGGCAAGGTTGGAGGAATGGTCAGAAGTATGGCAGCTTAGATTCAATGCAAAAAGTGCAAAATAATGCACCTGGGAAACAAAAACTCAGGGAGATTACACAATGGGAGGGGGGATAGTAACAACAACAAAAATGGAAAGGGACCTGGGGGTAATCATTTCAGATTACCTTAAGGTTGGCAAGCAATGTGAGAAGGTGGTAGGGAGGGCTGGGGAGATACTGGGATGTATAGGGAGAGGCATCACCAGCAGAAAAAAGGAAGTTTATATCCCCCTGTACAAACAGTTGGTGAGACCCCATCTGGAGTACTGTGTCCAGTTCTGGAGATCCCATCATCGCAAGGACATAGACAGGATGGAGGCAGTTCAGAGGAGGGCAACTAAAATGGTGCAGGGTCTGCAAGAGAAGCCATATGAGGAGAGGCTAAAGGAGCTTAATATGTATACCCTTGATGAAAGGGGGGGGGGCATGATAGAAACATTTAAGTACCTTAGTGGAATCAACAAAGTCCAAGAGGGTAGAATCTTTCAAGAAAAGAAATGTGCAAGAACAAGGGAACACAATTTGAAGATAGAGGGGGATGGCTCGGGGCAATGTGTGGAAGTATTTTTTCACAGAGAGGGTGGTGGACACATGGAACAGCCTTCCTGAGGAGGTTGTGGGGTCTAAATCTGTGGGAGGATTCAAGAATGCATGGGACAGACATAAGGCAATTTTTGTGGGGGGTAGGAAGAAATAGGCTGTTGGTTAAATAGAATCTGCAGCTTATCCTCTAGGTAGGGAAATGGGCAGACTAGGTGGGCCAAGCAGTCCTTATCTGCTGTCAAAATCTGTGTTTCTATGTTTCTATTTTAGTCTGAATAAAATCCATCATCTCCCAATTGAGAACTTCCTTCCCTTCCATTTTAAAATTTACAGTATATGCAGAGTGCAGAGCCGAATACAGTGTTGTATTTGGATGTTATGATTAGAAAGACAAACTTTATTACAGCTTACACCAAACAGTCTAAGGAAATCAGGAACATAATAACAAAAATCAGAACATCATAGAAGCTGACCCCTATTTTTTTTGCAGTTAAATTTTTCATTATTATTATTAGGCTATACAAACAAGACACAACATTCTCCATATACATCATGTAATCATAGTGATAAAGAAGGAACAGCATAATGTCTGACAACATGTACTAGGTTGAGGTAAGGAATCATGAATTATAAAAAAAAATGCAAAACAATAAAACCTATATTAAATTGAGATATAGAATAAAAAAGGAAAAAGATCATGGTTATATAGTATTATACTATTAGTATATGACAATAAGTTGAGAATGTATAGAGAATAGGAGAATGGGAAGTATAAGAGGAAACATATAGGCAAGGTCCCTAGAATTCTGCGGCCGCAGAATTTTGTACAAAGTTTCCAATCTACCAGTAGAACTTCTGTGCTGCAGAATCTTACTCTTCTTGGTGATTTTTTATTAATATTTCCATTTATACATAGAATCTGGTTCCCTTACCCTCTTTTTATATTCAACCCCCCCCATATGTTCAGAATGTGATGTTATCATTGCTGTAACATCATACATTAGCTAATGAAATGGCTGCATTCTGCAACAGAAATGAACAGTCACTTATCTACCACAGCTCCCACTGCCAGAGACGATGGCACAGCACATAATGCATGGTGATATTTGCTCAACCTGCACTACAGCCTAATACAATTTTCAGTCTTACATTGTTGCCCTATGGCCAACTTAAACAAAACCTTGTCAATAGCACAGACCTGTTAAGTCCATACCTCACTTTGTACAAACCTATTTGTGCCTTTGAGGTATAGAGACACTATCTGAAATGAATAACTGATAAAATGAATTTAACTGTCTAAATTTTTAAGAAAAATAAAGCAATTATGCCCAGAAAAGTGAAATATAATAATGTGTAGACCTGTTGAAAGAATAGACCTGTTACATAAATAATTGCACTGTACGCATTTTTGCCAGGGTTATTGATTACATATTGTCATTGGTTGATAGAATCAACTAAAGTTATTGAATGTTACATGCAGGGACAGCTGTTGGGCCAGAGGGTAGCATGCTGTGTTTCTGTGCCAGCAACTCAGGTTCAGAGATTAGCTCTGGGAGCTGGCTGGGCAGCACAAGGGTTGGTGGAACACATCACTGCTCAGAGCCTGGGAAGGTATGGTGCAGTGTTCTGTCACATGGTGGACACATTGTGATGGGCCGGAGAGCTGTATCTCACAGTTGGTTCACATGCATGTCATGGCCTGATGGTGTTACGCAGTGTGTCAGGGAAAGCAGGTTGACATGAAAAATGAGTTTTGCAATAACTCCTGTATTCCATTTCCAATGGAACCTGTATGAATGAGGATGCAAGTTCATAGAAATTAAAAAAAAATAGATACCCACACACACACACACACACACACACACATATACAATACCTCTGTCTCTCACCACACACACACACACACACACACACACACACACACACACATATTGCATGTATGTTACAGATTGCATATAAATATACAAATGATACACAGTGGGAACCTCATGAGTGGTGTAGAAAGCACATACAAATATATAAGTGACAGACAGTGGAAACCTCATTAGTGGAATAGAAAACATGCATATAGAAATACCTTATTTATCACATAAGATCCCATCTGCATATATCATTTATGCAACAGGCTAGGACCTTAAGGGAGAGACATTTGTTTTGCTTTTTTAGGCATAAAATTATTTGTATAAGTCTGTTATTTTTTGAACTAGTGTTACTTTGTTTTCCACCATCCTGATTGCTATAACCACTGCCATGAAAGTGAAGTCAGGATGACAAGCTGACACTGTGATGTGGTAGTTTGTTAGTGCCGCAGAACTTCCGCAGAAATTACAAACCACTGCCGCAGAAGTTCTGCGGCAAATGGTAGTCTTGCCACAGAACTTGGTCCCACTCTGCAGCAGAAAAGTAGGGGCCCTGCATATAGGAGAGTGGTTAGAAAAAGAGAGTAAAGGGAGAGAGAGAGAGAAAGGGGAGAGAAAGAGCAGAGTGAAAGGTATATAAAGAAAAAAAATAAGAAGGACAAGAAATGAGACCACAGTGGGAAAACAATGAAGAATTACTGTGAAATGAATGCAGTTTGTGTCTAACCTTACAATAGTTAACAGTAGGATTAAATGTTTCCAGATAATTAAAGTAGTCCTGCCAACATTCGTTATAAAGGGACAGTCGGTCAGTGGCAATATGTGTCATGCGGTCAAGGGTAGCATCATGATATAACTGTTTAAGAATATCCAAAAGATTGTAACCCCTATTTTAAGCAAAGTATGTAAGGGTAAACTGCCCCAAATTGTATATCATAGGGTTGCAATTTGCAAGATACCCTAGTTCATTAAGCAATAAGCCATGAGGGTGTGTGTGCTATCGGGTGATTTACAATGGCTGGAGTGGGTAAATCCTAGCCAGCAATGGTAAATCCTCCAATAACCCACACCCCCGAGTGGCTTATTGCGATTATACAAGGGATGGAAGCAAAAGATTAAAAAAGAGTAATAAATGGTTTATATTTGTTTTTTTAATTGCAAGGAGTAGCCCGGGATTATGTGGGGAAAAGCTCCTCCCCCACAGCCTATTTAATTGAAGCAGCTGACTCCCGCTCTGCTTAGAGCGAGTCACACTCCCTTCTGGCGGCGTGGCTGGCCCCCCTCCCTTTCCCTGCCTTGTGTTATGCTCTCTGCCCCCCGCCTCCATTCTCTGTCTACCTTGCTGCCCCCCCCATGTTTGCTTACATCCCTCCCCCGCTCCGTGCCTTCTGTGCTGTTGTTTCTTTCTTCTTTTGGGCTCTCCCTGCCAGCCGCGCCTTAGATCGTCCACCACTGCTCCCGTACCTTACCAGCTTTATTTCCTGGTAGCGGGAGTCCTCTGTGTCTTCACACGGTCCGCCTCCTCTAGCAGGTTCTTCCAGCCACCGTTACTACACCAGAGCATAGCCCAGGAGCGGCCGCTTGTACCTCACTGCCATAGCTGCCCTGGATTCTGCTGCTCCCGTGTACTTCTCCTACAAGCTCCATAGTCTGTATGCCTCAGGAGTCCCTCCTTGTTTTACGAGCCTCCGGTTTCTACGAAGTGCATTCCTGTGCACCCAATATGCTTCATTACCTGTCTTCAGATGGCTGGGGTCTCCCACTCTCGTGGAGCACTAATCTGTCGAAGCCCAACTGTGCCTCCACTGGGACTTGCTTTGCAGCTTCTATCGTTGCCACCACCGTCTGTTGGGCTTTCTCTTTCCACCTGCTGCACCACTACTACAGGGCTATCTCTTAGCAGCCACAGCCTCACAACATATTTATGGCCATTACTACATGCCACAGTTTCTAATGGAACTTGCTCCATGTTGGGAGCTGTGAGCATGCTGGGCAAGGACCGCTGGAACCAGTTCGCTGCTTGGGAATTCCTTAGCTCCTAGAGGAAATTAACTGGCTAGTCATTGCATTTTACTAACTGTTTGAATTCGTTCTGCTCACTAGTCCCCTCTACTACTCGAGCTGCATTTCCTAGTTGCTGCCCTCATTCTCATTTTGCTATTTGCTTCCAATGTGCCTGCCTGGAACCAGTGCCATTGCTGCCTGTGGAATCCTTATTGCTTCTGCTACTTCTGCATACTTAGGCTGCCATAGAATATTCTATGCTACCTCTAGCAGGAATAAGTCTGCACTAACTGTTGGGCTATATCTGTACACTCATGCTTCCACTGTTGTTCTTCAAAGGAACACCTTAGGTGGGTCAGATTACTCCCCTACTATTTACATGCCTCATCGTCACCACTACATTCCTTATGCATTATTCAGTACTGCTTATTGTCATGTCATTTACATTCCTGCAAATCCAATGACTGCTACTGCCTCTATTACTACCAACCTACGTGCAGGTCTTTTGCTTGCAACTCATTGTCGTTGCTCACCCTATTCATCACATTCCGACTTCCGGCTCCTCCCTGGCTGTCTGACATTCCACCAACTGTATCTATTCGAACTGCATGGGCCTTACCCTCAATTACTTCGAATCCGCTCGTCAGTGCTCATTCATTTGCATCAAGGTTGCTCTCTTACTCCACCTGCCTTGCTGCATTGTGGCTTGGATGTTCACTTACTATTCACTATGCCTGCCTCGCACAGCATCGGGCATGGAGGTTCACATCACTATTCGTACTATATGCCTGCATGCGCCACATCCGGCCTGGAGGTTCATGCATCTCTTTTCAGCCTGGAAGTTTGTATATTTCTACCTTGTATCTGCTTCGCTTTGAAGACCTGGGGATTCGACTAGTCATAGACTACGCCTGCCTCACCCATCACCGAGCATGGAGGTTCATATCTTCTGTCAGCCTGCTACCTCTGTTTACATATTTACTGCGACCTCTACCTGCCAGGACATGACCCTCTGCATTGCTTGTAGTTCAACTTTTCCATTGCATCTTGTACGACTGCTCTGCAACCTGCCTTGCCCCACGGGGCAGGAGGTTAGCCATCGCTTTCGTCAGACATGTGCCCCTATGGACCCAGAGGTCCTTTGTTCCTATGTTCTACTACATCTTAATTGCCTGCTTCTATGACCTGCTTTTGCCCATTGGGCTGGGAGCTTTACTTACTACTTGCCTGCCTCTATGACCTGCCTTCGCCCATCGGGCTGGGAGGTTGCCTGCTAGTCGCCTGCTCCTCCGACTTGCCTTCGCCCTTCTGGCTGGGAAATTTACCTGCTTCTGCTTTATTTCTGCCTCTCCCGGCTCGGGGCCTGGAGATTCCCACATTCTACTGTGCGCCTACTTGCTGCCATGTCAGCCAGCTGGAAGTTCCTTTATTATGGATTCGCATCTGGCCGTTTCTTTGTTCCTCCTCTGTTCTTGGATGCTTTGTTTTGCTGCTTCAGCTGTGTGGAATTGCTGCTGCTTTACCCTTTCCAGGTCACTTAGTTGCACCTCTCATGAAGACCTTATCCTGATTGTGCTCTACCGTTTTTTGGACCCTGTGACAACGCTACTCCATTTGACTCAGCCTCTTCAGTTATCTCCATCCAGGATTCTTATGCTCAACTATTCGGGTCTCATCCCATTATTGCTGCCTCACACATTGCATGCCTACAGTTTTGAATGCTATTCCTCATCAAGTTGCCATCTCTATGCCACGGTCTCTTCAATGCGATCCCTGCCATCCTTGGTCTAATGGATACGTCAGTCCTCAGCACCATTCCATTTTCTATATCTGCCTTACAAATGTGGTACTACTGTGCTCTAACCTGACTCAAGATAGGTCTCCTGGAGGTGGTATACCATGCACTATTCCTCCTGGCTGACCTCCGTAGGTCTGGCTGCATTTCCTGTTACCTGGAGCTAGTCACCTCTCTACTTACCTCTCCAGCTGCTGGAAAGCTATGCTTCTTGCCGAGGGACTAACTGTCACACTCTATTCTATCAGCAGTCTTCCATGGGTCTGACTGCACTTCTCATACCTGGAATCAACCGTCTCTCTCTCCTACCTCACCAGCTGTCGGTTAAGCTGTGCTTTCTTCAAGGGCTGATTGCCATGTCCTGTTCCTTCTCATCTGCCTTCGTGGGTGCAATCTCTGCTCCTTCTACCTCTCACTTCAGATTAGCAGTCCACCTGACTTGCTTACTTTGGGCTCACCTTATTCTACTACTTGGATGCTTCATACCTCACATCAGCGTCTCCGATTATCCTCTACAGCTTGCCATTATTCCAGCTCAGCTCTACAGCCATGGCCTTCATATCAATTCCTAAGACTATACTTCACTTATCAGAACTGGATTCATCAGTTGGTAGCCTGGCCTAAAAGCCTTCTTTCATGACACGTACTATTCAAGCCTTCTATTAGAAATCAGGAAGTCGTACTACTTCTATTCATCCTGCCTCGTTGATGTCAAGTTTGGATGCAACTATCTGCGTCTGGTCTCCTGTATTGAATTCGTCAGTCATCGACTTCATCTCCACCGTCATACATTTCCTGGATTATGCCCCTTTATCTACTCTCCATCATTCCGAATTGTACATGGATTCTCGGACTCAGACTGTATTAGGAGGAAATTACTTCACTGGACATTTACAATTCAATTCTTAAGCTCCGTTTATCTGGATTAAATTCTACAAATTAGAATTCAGATTTAGCTGATTAGTTTAGTTTAATTAGGATCTCTCTCCTTTAGTATGCCCAGAAGAACGGGCAGGTCAGTAGCCATGGGTCCTCAGAGGATTCCCCCCAAGGGGGGTTTTCCTCTCCTGAGTGCTACTGGTCACACTCTCCAGAGTTGGAGGAGGTGATCGTCTATTCCTATCATTACTAAGTGTTGTCATGCATGACTTCTTCAGCATTCAGTTAAAGGACAATTGTTGATAATTTATTCTTTTGGGGCTTTCATAATTCTAAACCAAGCTTCTTTCCTACAGGTGGGATACAGAGAAAGGCCCAAACCATCAAATATTATCAAACAACTCAATTCAAGCATCCAAGTACCTAAGCACAAACATTCTATACTACTACCTAATAATGCTGGCCTCTGTATCCATCAACCATCTACATCATTCCTATATATGTTACATAAGCACTGAGCTATGAACCACACATAATTGCAGGGAGTAGCCCAGGATTATGTTGGGGAAGAGCTCCTCCCCCACAGCCTATTTAATTTAAGCAGCTGACTCCCACTTTGCTTAGAGCGAGTTGCACTCACCCACCATCCTCCCCAACACCTCCTCCTTCTGCGGCACTCTTATCCCACCGGGGGGGCTTTCATAATTCTAAACCAAGCTTCTTTCATACAGGTGGGATACTGAGAAAGGCCAAAGCCATCAAATATTCTCAAACAACTCAATTCAAGCATTCAAGTACCTAAGCACAAACATTCTGTACTACTACCTAATAATGCTGGCCTCTGTATCCATCAACCATCTACATCATTCCTATATATGTTACATAAGCACTGAGCTATGAACCACACATAATGTCTTTTTCTTGACTCTTTAGTGTAGAAACCTTCCTCTGTTAGCTAAATAGTCCCTCATTGCTAGCTAGAATGGGTGTCATCCCTTGCTAACCCCCACCCCCAACAGAGAGAGACACACAGACAGATATATTTCATTTTTAAGTTTGCAGTCTTTTTTTTGGTTTTAGTTATGACTCATTGTGGCACGATGTGAATGTTTCCAGACTTTGTTCATGACAACAAAAGAGAGGGCTGTAATGGAGAGCAAGGGAGAGGTCAGCCGGGTGTAGGTGAGAGAGCTAGAGAGAGACTGCAAAGCTTCATTTTTTTAAAACATTTCTGTTTCCTGAGGGAGAGAAGGCAGTGTGAAAATTAAATATTCATTGCTGCTCACCTACAGAGAAAGAGAAGACATAAGGTTTCAGGTGTTTTTTTTTTTTTGAGAGTTTGTGTTTCCCAGCTTTGGGAACGTGTTGCAAGCAGGTGTCAGGTCCAAATAGGCAGAGAGCGGGATGTGTTTAGCGCTGTGACTGGGCTGAGTGGGGCATCTGAGATTGTGGTTTTCTGTTCAGCTTCCGGGTATGTGGCCATAACGCTGTTGAGGGGAATTCATCATGCAGCTTTTTTCTGGCCATTGCATTTTTTTTACAAATTATGGGATAACAGAGAGTGGCACAACAGTGAAGAGAGGTGGGGACAGAGTGGAGAGCAAGCGGGAGTACACTGGAGAACAAGCTACAAGTTAGGTGGGTAAACTGGTCAGTTTACATGAATGAGTTATGAAAATGCTGTTGGGTGATATCTTGGTTGAACAAGTTGTTTTTTTTAGTTGTTGTGGTTGCACAGGTACAGAGCCAGTTAGTGCACTAACATTTACCGAGGAAATCAAGATGGCGGCTCAGAATGATTTCAAAATTGTTTTTGCACTGTTAGTAAGATACGGCTGACTGGCACTTCTTCCCATTGATATATCATAGGATTTATCATGGGTAAAAGGTGCTAGTCAGCCAATGAGAATGCTTCATTGTGGGACCCCATTGTATAATTCAGTATAGCCAATGACAAAAATGAGAAATCTGTAACGGTATCCGGTCTTCCATCCCCAATTAAATGCAATGTCTGTTGATGCTGTAAGGTCTGTAAATATGTAAGTTGAGGAAAAATATTTAAACACCCAACAGGGTACAAAACCTATGCCATTAAAAGTCTAACTCTGTGTGAAACCCCAGGTGTTGTGTACCTAGCTTTATGCAGTTGTAGGTTGTTTTATGGCAGGAAAAAAAAAACCTACAACCATTTAAAAAGTGAATTGAGGAACATGTGAGGGACATAGCAAGCAAACAGCGATACAAAAATATCTTGGCAGCCCATGTGAAATATATAGTCTGAACTAGGGAACATACATGGAAATATATGGATATCAAAAAAGTTAGTGTTAGGAAAGGAGGAGGTGATCTAGACCAATAGTTCTCAGACTTTGTCACAGTAAGCCTCCCCAAATCCATGGAAAAGAATTTGAGCCTCCCCCAAAAACTGAAATAATCTTGGGCCTCCCCAAAGACAAATAACATACTGTACTTTGTGCAGTACACCATGAAAAAATTGAAACCCCTCTTGGTACTTGGCTCACATTCAGTTCTTTGTCTTATACTGACATGGAACCTTTGAAAAAGAGCCTGTGCTCAAAGGTGTTATCTGAATAACAAATAAATAAAATAAACAAATATTATCATTCAACTTATTATACCCCCCCCAAACAGGTCAACCTAGGTATTCTGCTATTTTCATTCTTGAACCATTGTTACCCCTTGTTGCAGTACCTTCATGGGTCAGACTACTTTTTCTGTTCCCTCTCTATATGAAATAACCTTCCTACATGCTTTGCTTGTCCCCTTCCTTTCCTGCTCCTAAGCGACTTCTCGGGAATTACTTTGCTCCTTCCTGCTATTGCTCTTAGCACTTCTATGCTCAATGCTTGTATTTGAGCTGTTCTGCCATCAGGCTACAAATTGATCAATTACCACCACTCATTATTAGTTTATTGTTCATATTTGCTTGCACTATTGTTCATTGTGTATTTCTTGACTGTTTTGACATTACTTTTTAAAATGTATTCACTCCCTACCCTTCCCTGGGTACACCTGAAATGAGCCTTGGCTCATAAACTTTCCCCTGTCACCTATTAGTAAATAAATACATTACATTCACCTACTATTATCCCCTTTCAGTTTGCATCAACTCTTCACACAAAATATATAAAACTCAAAATTTAAATACAGTACTTTTTCAGACTTGCTTGAGCCTCCCCTGGGACAGGTTGGGGCCTCCCCAAGGAGGCTGGCCTCACAATTTGCTTCTCAGAAGAGAAGCAAAGTGGATCTATACATTAGGTGCATTGAAATCACCAGGACATAATGGGTGGTCTGAAATACTGTAGCACTATTTTGTTAGTGTGAATCAAGAATTAGTGCCAATATCTGCATGTACTGTGTCTATAAGATGCCACACTGTTTTTTTTTTTTTTTTTTTATAACTATCTTTATTGAATTTTACTTTTAGAGAAAAATAAAAAATAAAACAAAGGAAAAAAGTACAGACAAACAAACAACAACCCCCCGGGCAACCAGGGGTACCCACCCCAAAACTGGGTAGGTCAACTATGTACAGTAGCTATATGCGATCACGCTGCAGAGGACACCTCTCCACATCCAGACATTTATTCAATCATAGCAATATTCAAATTAAAATCCAGCCCATTCTAAAGCAAAAACAAAACAGAGACCACTAATCATAAAATTGAGGCCTAAGTCAAAGGCCTATTATTCCAAAGACCCTATAACCAAATGGGGTCGGACCTGCAACTGTGTCCCGAGGAAGAGAGCGCCCTAAAGAGACTCTGTTTGGCAGTCCAGTATCTGTCCACACTGAGATACACCTATTATGTAGTCGACCCTGACACACAAAACCCTCAAAAATGAGAGTAAGAAAAAAAGATCCCACAGGCCAAATATGGATACTAAAATTATTAGTTTGTTAACCCGTCACCACAATAACCTACACTTAGACAGACAGACCGACAAATGGGTAAATTAAACTGGAGCACATATATTACCTCTAAAGTTCTCCATTTCTTAATATATGTTCCTTTTCTGCCGTCCCGGTACATTTGCCGCTTGAGCCTGCCTAAAGTCCTCATAAGGTCAGCTATCCATTGGTCATATGTATAAATACAATCACTCTTCCAATGTTTCAAGACCAAAGCTTTAATTAAAGCAGACATCAATGCTATATGACGTCTAGCCTGCAACTGAGAGATTTGGGCCATGTCCCCCAAAATACAGATCTCAGGAGAATAAACTCTGCATAGTTTAAGAGGGTCCATATTCTGCTTAACCCTGAACCCAAGCGGATATATCATGGGACAGTCCCAAAATATATGCAGCGTATCTCCTGGACTCAGTCCACACCTAAAACATTGGTCTGTCTGTCTAAGCCGCCTAGCACAGAGTTTAGAGGGGTATAGTACAAATTAGAAGATAAAAAATTGCATGGTCCTATACTTGGGAATAGGTATGTAAGCTACGCTCTTCCAGATCACTTCCAATCCGGGCTCAGAGGAAACCTTTTTTCCCAATATGCAACCCTCACAGAGGCCTCCTTATCTAGAAGCCAAAAGTACATTATACGCCACTAGACAAAGGTCTATGTGCACCCTTGAGATCATAAGGTTATCCCAAGTAAAGGGAGTTCCTGGAGGAGTAGGTTATCCTTTACAGTTTCTGCACATATTTGGCAACCTGAATCTTCTTAAAAGTTAATATCACTACACTGAGGAAACACCACTTTATCATCTAAAATAAAGTCTGCCCAGACAAGAGTAGAGAGTTGCGGAGCCCAGTGATTCCTAATTACCCGGCCACCAATCTTCATGTTAGGATTACCTGAAATAGGTTGGTCTCTACAGCCCCTTTGGAGCTTTTTATAAGTTGGAGATAAGAGGGACCACCAGGCCAGGACTGTCTTAAATATTGGGGAATCTTTACCTATTTCTGGCAAATCTACCTAGTTAATAAAAAGCAGTGAATCGAGGGAGATACCCTTATCCAACAACATTTGCTTTTCAATATGCAGCCAGACTGGAGTATAACCCTCTCCTTCAGAGGAGCTATTCCATCGGGTCATTATAGATAATTGCCCAGCTACATAATACTAATGGAGATCTGGAATCTTAAGACCCCCCAAACTAGAGGGAAGCCGCAGAACTGAATGCTTCCTCCTTGGAAGTTTAAAATTCCAAAAGAAATCAGAAAATAGTTTTTGTATTCTAATGAACCAAGTTTTGGGGATTACATAAGGGGACAAATATATGGGGTACAGAAACCTAGGCAATAAGTTCATCTTGATTAACCCCAATCTAGTCATAAGATTTAGGGGGAGCTTATTCCACCTGCCCAGGTCCGCTCTAGCTGCTACCAAAATGTTATTCAAATTTACCTCTACTCCCTGATGCAAGTTAGGCGTGACCCAAATACCCAGATATTTAATACCATCTGGAGCCCATTTCAACTGCCACGACTCCAGGTCTGCCTTATACACATGCGGGGTAAGGGGAAGAACCTGGGTCTTATTCAGGTTCAACTTATAATTCGAGACCACTGAAAAACTACTTATAACCTCAAGGACTCTCCCAAAACTCGACACCGGGTCCCGGAGGTGCAGAAGGATGTCATCTGCAAAAACCGAGAGCTTCAACTCCCTCCCCTTGATCACAATCCCCCGTACTTCAGGGTCAGACTGAATCGCCCTCAACAAGGGCTCCAAATAGATATTGAATAGGATTGGGGAAAGGGGACATCCCTTCCTGGTCCCATTATCAAGACAAAATTCTCTTGATAAAAAACCGTTACAAGGACTCTAGCGTGGGCATGGCATAGAGATTCCTAATGCCCTAGAAGGCCCTCTGGAAAACCCATCCTCTCCATAGTAGCAAATAAAAAGGAGTGGGAGACCCTATCGTAGGCCTTCTCAGCATCCAAGTAGAAGAGTGCCATATCTGAGGAAGAGCCAGCGGCCTCCAAAAGCACATGATGAAGCTTCCGCAAGGCATCATGAGGTCCCCTGCCTGGCATAAAGCCAACCTGATCCTGGCTAATAATTGAAGGGGCAATCTTTAATATTCTATTAGCTAGTATCTTAGATAGTAATTCAATGTCCTGGTTCAGGAGAGCAATGGGCCTATAGCTCCCTAGTAATTCTCCGGGTTTATCTGGCTTAAGGATAAGTGTGATGTAAGCCTGGTATAACGGTAAGTGTGGAACCTCATCTGACATAATGTTAGAGAAAAACTCCAGGAGCAGAGGGGTGAGAGTTTGCGCATGAGTCTTATAAAACTGAGCAGTGAGACCATCTGGTCCCAGAGTTTTGCCCTTAGGCAAAATATTAATCGCATCCCTTATTTCAGCCTCTGATATAGGGGCCGCTAATGCCTGAGCTTGCACTGAATCTAGTCTTGGCAGACTTATATCGTCCAAAAACCCCCACACTCTTTCCTCAGAGACACCTGATGCCCCTTGATATAATTCAACAAAATAATCTGCAAAGTATCCGCCATAGCCTGCGGATCTGTAATCACCTCCCCTGGTGCTCCAGAAAGAGATTGTCTGAGCGCTCCCATTCTTTTACTCTAGCAGCAAGAAGTTTACTGGGCAAATCCCTTGTAAGAGATACTCAGCTTGAATCTTTTCTGACCAGGCCTCCAGTTTACTGTACAAAATATCTGTCATCTAGCCTCTTAAATCCTGAGGCTCCCGATCCACCTCCTCACTAGATCCCTCCAGGGAGTGAGGGATTAATAACTCCCAGATAAATTCCTCCCTGGCTTTCCTCATCCTATTCCTCCTAATAGTGAGGCTCTGGGCTACACTAGTATATAGAACTTTACCGTAGGCCAAGCTAAGGCCTTATTATCGAGGGTAGGAATCTGAGTTAGAATAATGTCCTTAAGAGCTTCCTCTAGATGAGATAACATATTGTCATCAGAAGAAGAGATTCATCCAGCCTCCATCTAAAGGGTTTCATCTGGACAGACTCCACTGCCCAAGACAGATGAACTGGAGAGTGGTCAGATAGAATTCTACTATAAACCAGCAAACTCTTAACCTCGGAGAACCTCCTGATTTACCAGGAAGAAATCAATGCGTGTTTGGATTTTATGAGCCTCAGAAAAAAGGTCATATTGCAATCCCTTGCTTAAACCGCCAAAAGGGGTCTGTCAGCGCAGCGACCTCTAGGAATCTAGCCATTGCTATCTCTGCGCTTTGGAGGCGGCTTCTAGAAGAGGTATCCTATCTAGAAAGTTGTTAGAGCAAAGGTTCCAATCCCTGCTATTATTAAAGGGTGGGATGAAAGACTAGATAGGTCCTGTTCCAGCAGGCGAAAAAATCTGGGTTAGGAGGAGTAGGTCCGTAAACAGAGGCTATTGTTAATAACCTCCCAAAATGGTGCCCATTACAAGACTCCCTTCGTCCCCGCACCTGATATGGGGGGCGGGCAGGCAACCTAGCAATCAGAATCACTACCCCTGAAGCTTTGGCATTCCCTCTCCAAAAACTTGACCCACCCAGAACTTCTTTAACGATGTTAACTCTTCCTTTAACAAGTGGGTTTCCTGCAAAAAAGCTATTTGAGCCCCCAGCTTCAAAATATGCTTTAAGATGACTAGCCTCTTCTTCCTCCCTCTGAGACCTTTAACATTCCAAGATAGCATATTAATCGTGAACATCAAGGCATACTATACCCCTTCCTGCCTCCCAGCCCAGACTGCCAGTGTAAAAGAGTATGCACTTTGGACTCTCTCTCTTCCCCATCCCCCCAAACCCTAACCCATTTAAACAACCCCCCGATCCTCCGATCGCCCTCCTATCCAGCGTCGAAAACGAGATGAGCCAGCCACCAAGAGCGTGCCCTAGGCCCCCCAAACCTGTAGTGAGCTTGAACTAAATTTCTTGTCCCCTCTACAGAAAATAAAAAACAAAAACCAATGTTTGAAGTGTATCACTCCCTTCCCCCCACTTCTTAATAACTCCATTGTCTTCCCCACGTGAACACCCTCAGGCCTCAGGTCCATAGAAGGCACAAAATCCTCAAGAAGGTAACTCAGTCATTCCAACATGGCAATCTTGTAGCAAAGAATCATTTAAAGCCAAAACAATTCAGTTCTCAACTGTATCCAACAACATCTTCTGCACTGGAAATTCAAGTTGCTGCTCTGAATAAATCTGGAAATTCAGCTTTCAAACCCTCTGCAGCATCCCTCGCTGTCAAAAATCTCCGGTCCCCTGTCTGGAGCTTGACCACCAAAGTAGCTGGGTGCTGCATACGAAACTTCACACCCGCAAGATAAAGTCTTTTCTTGATATCCATATATTCTTTCTGCTTCTCCCGAATAGCCGGCCTCTGATCCTGGAAAAGCAAAGTGCAGCTCCATTCCAGTGCAGGTTCTTGAGGCTCTCGTTCTCATAAGAACATGGGCCTTCTTCCTGTGATTCAGGAACCTCATTATAATAAACCCTGGGGGCGAGCCCAGGGAGAATCTCCCTTAAGGGCAGTGAGCCCTCTCAATATTCTCGCCTCTCTCCGTAGGCGTTGGGCCCAAGACCTTAAGTAACAGCCCCTGGATAAAAGAAATACAATCAGGGCCTTCCGATCGCTCTGGCAAGCCTGCCAAAATTAAGTTGTTTCCGTTTCTGAGTTCTTGATTGTCCACCTTTCCTCCAGCTTTTCCTTGCCTCCTCAAAACCACCAGCTCCTGCTCATGAGCTGTCATTTTCTTCTCTTCCGAACAGGTTCTGGCCTCTAAATCCCCAATTCTCATTGCCAGGGCATTCAAAGCCAGTTTAATTGTTGAAAATCGGTGACCAGCCCTGCAGAAGTGATTTAATTTCAGCTAGGTCGTCCGGAGGAGACTGGCCTTTCTCCTCCCCACCGGATCGGCTCCTGCTCCTCTGGCACGGTGAGGGGTTTGAGTTAGAGAGCTGGCGGCAGGCGTCAGAAAGTTTGGGAGCTTCCGCACTCCATAATGGGACGTGCCGTGAGGAATTTATTCAGCGTCGCCAAAGCGGGTATCCACTCCAACTGACTCGCCGGGAAAAGCACTAAAGCGCCAGACTGAACAATGTTTTCTGCCTCCCTCACAGCAAACGGGGATATTTAAAAAACTTATTTAGATAGGGCAGGCCCAGGAGCAACACTCAGCACGTCTGCACTCGTCTAGCTCATCACGTGATCACCCATGCCACACTGTTTTTAATCAACTGATAACAGAGGATGTATGTGCCTGAATTTTAGTTAAGGGTTATAATAGTATTTTTTTAAAGGGACGCTGTCAGTGTTTTAATTAAATTACTAGTCATGTGTGCCCAGTTATCCTCTAGCAATAGAACTGACAAAGTGGGTCCTGGGTGTGCAAAAATAAAATTCCACCAGGGGAATTTCCTCAGTATGCAGATTTTCACTTCCATTGAAGTTCGAAAGACATTTTCCCAACTTCTGCGGAATTTCCACCAGACATGCACATTTTTTTGTGTAAATGATGAGGTTTTTTTTATTTTCTTGCAAAAAAATAGTTGTAAAGCAAAATGTGTTTGACTTTTTTTTTTTAACTGCGGAATAATCAGTAATCATGCAGAATTTTTCTCCAGTAATCCACGGTTTGAGCACTTCTTCCGCATGTCACATATTACATTTTATCATGCTCCACAGAAAAATAATTCTGCATCTGAAATAGCAGTCATGTAAGTTGCTGAATTTCTTAAAGAGATTCACTAAGATTAGGTCCTGCACCCTATCTATTGGTGCCTTACCTACATACTGTAAGATCCCGATAATGTTTGGCTTTCCACTAATCTGTAATCTTGCATGTATAAAAAAGTTTCATCCCACGTAAATTTGTATTTACAGGGTTCCAAGGACTTTCAGTTGTTTGCAAGCACACACGCTCTGCCAACTATAATCAATGGGTGGCAGCTCTTTTACGTGGTTTTAAAAAATTATAATAGCCACTTGGCAATGAACGGTGGCTGGGGCACCAATCGACTAACAAGGCCGGTCATGGAGTGAAGACAACAGAGTGTACAGTTTCTCCCTCACCACGATCAGGTAAACGAAGACTCGAGTGTTGCATGGGACACTGAAGGTAATGCAGGTGTGAGGAATCGACTGTGGAGTTGCGGGGTGTCATTGTTGTTCTGATTTTTTTAACCAGCCATCATCCTGCTGCATGCAGTCTCTGTCAGTCATCACTGAATACTTGCAGAGTCACTGCCAGTATTGGATGATTTCAGCTCTTTGGTATGCATTCCTTCTCTGTCTCCTGTCCTGTCCATGATGTCATTATGAATTAGGCAGAAGGACTATTTTTTATCATAAATTTCCATATTCAAATAATTTTTTGTACAAAAAGCATTAGTTTTTGTTACTATAATACACAAAAATAATGTAGCTCATTTTATAAGCGCAATAAGAAACTCCAGGTGTGTGCATGGAACATATTTTATTGCACGACTGGGGCTAAAGCCACTCACCCAAGGCCTCATGCCTTATTATGCCCCTGGCTGTGTGGTAAAATATGTTCCATGCACACCCTGTTATGTCTTTTTGCTTATGTATTACTGCTGTATGGCTACATCAAAGATTCTGAACATCATATCAATTCACTAGCCAGCAGCACCTATTCGCCCAACTGTCACTACCTAATGTACAAAAAAGTATCTATTTCTACCACTTTCTCAGTGCTCTCTGTCCCCCCTTTTGTCACCTCATCCCATACCTGACCTTATTTCTGTAACTGTAAAGAAATGCATCCAATTCCAATATATGTGTACCTGGTTGTGGAAAAAGAAGGCTAAAGTAAAGCAAGCACCAAAGATACTTACCTGTGCACTTGCGTTTGTCAACAAACCATGATGCAGCAGTCTTGGCTGATTGGTAAATTCAGGTTAAGGTCATCTGTGGCTGCATCTGCATCTGCATCTATAAAGCATTACAGTGTCAAACCTGAAACAGCAGTCACACCCTTAGTTACAGAGACACAATGGAATGAATTACAATCAATCTGTGTTAAAAATACCTTCTTTACCTGAAAAAAAACCCAAAAACACTCAGAACATAGTGTCACTTTACATGACCCCTGTGCATCCCAACGTAAGCTGGTAATCCTCCACCACCATTACTGCTATCACTGTCCACACACACCCCCACCATCCTCCCCACCACCATCAGTCTGTCTCAAAGACCATCAGCGCCTCCACCTATCTCATGATGATACGCATTTGTTACTTAAAAAAATATTGAGGCCTTACCTAGGTATTTGTGTGATAAACACATCAGGAAGCCACAGACCTGTCGGAATAAGGGAGGCTCACAGCAATGGTAGCAGCAGTCAGAAAACCATAGTGAGGCAAATCTGAAAGGAAGCACATGTGTGCAGGTGGGGTTGCACCTGCATAGCTCTACTGCAGCCCTGGGCTGAATATCCGGCTGTGCAGTTTGTACATGGTTCCTCCCTCTTTGGTTGCGCATGCCTTCAATATCATTGCGCTGTTGCTCAGCATGATTTCAGGGGGAACTGCCTCCTGAATATCGCGAAAAGGCGCAATTTCCGGACTTGTGCAGGCACAACCCTATTCGCATGGCTCCAACCTCTTTTTGAATATCTGGGCCACTGCATTTTTCTCTATGCAGCTGTTGGGCAAAAACAAAGTATGCGCTTCTGTTAATGTTACAGTTACTGTTTCCACTTGCGTTTACGTACCCGGTTGCGTTACCGTTCCCGTGTACATCACCGTGTGCATTACCCTTTGTGTTCTCATTTGCGCTTGCATTTGCATTACTGTTACCATTTGCGTTTCCACTACTGTTTGTGTTTGCATTTCAGTTTGCGTCACCGTGTGCATTGCATTGGCATTTATGGCAGCCCTTTTGTTTATGTTTGTGTTTGCCTTTGGTTTTGTGTCTTCATTGCTGTTACTGTTACCATTTGCATTTCCTATTGCGTTACTATGCCTGTGCGCATTACGGTTTGCGTTTTCATATGTGTTTGCATTTCCTTTTGCTTTTCAGTTTCCTTTGGCATTATTGTTGCTGTTACCATTACCATTTTCATTTACAATTGCAGTAACGTGATCGTGCATGTTATGGTTTGTATTTACGTACGTGTTTGCATTCGCATTTACATTTCTGTTTCCTTTGGTGTTATTGTTCATGTTAAGTTTACCATTTCTGTTTACAATTGTGGTACCGTGCCTATGTGCATTATGGTTTGGGTTCATATGCACGCTTCCGTTCGCGTTTTCATTTCTATTACCTTTGGCGTTCTTGTTGCTGAAACACTTAACATATTCATTTACAATACCTGTGCCATCACTGTGCATGTTACCAGTTGCGTTTTCATATGTGCTTGCGTGTTCTTTTGTGTCACTGTTTGCTTCGGTGTCACTTTATGCTTGCATTTCTATTAACATTTGCTTTACCATTTACTTTTGCTTTACCATGTGCGTCACTGTTGCCGTTTGTGTTTGCTTTGCAGTTCCTGTTACTATGTAACAAGACATCATGTGGTGGGAGCATGGGGCCCAAAGGGACCCACGCTCCCGCCACCACATTCCATTCACTATTTATCGTCCTCATTCTCAAAAAGAAGGGAAATTAGAGGCAAAAAAACTCTGTTTAATGCATCAGTTAGGGTTGTTCCACAGTGACAAAAGTGAGAAAATATGGTGTTAGGGGTTGAAAGTCCCCTTGGACCCCCAGCCCACCCCAAGTGACATTGGGGTGCCCGTTGAGTCGTTGGTCCTAACTCTCACCCCATTCTCCTATACCTCTGCTTCTTTACACATGTGATGGGGTAAGAGTTAGGGCCGATGACCCAACACGCACCATGCCAGTTGGGGGTTGGGTTGGGGCTCCAAGGTCTTTCAACCAACACTGAATTTCCACTTTTGTCAATGTGAATAATTCTTAACTGATGCATTAAATGGAGTTTTTTATATATATATATATATATATAATATATATATATATATATGCAATAAACTTCATTAATGCACCATTTGGGTTCCAGCCACAAAAGTAGAGAAATGCCATCTTAGGGTTCTGAACCCTAACACCCCTCCACCACAGTGCATGCAGGAACAGGTATTGGGGTGTGCCTTGGGGCTATCAATCCTTAAACTCACCCCATTAATTTAGTAAGTAAGCCATGATGGGTACAGTATAGGAGAATGGGATGAGCATTAGGGCTCACAGCTCCAAGGCACACCCCTCACATCTGTTTCTGCATGCACAGTGGTGGAGGGGTATTAGGGTTGGGAACCCTAAGACTGCATTTCTCTACTTTTGTTGCTGGAACCCTAATGGTGCATTAACAACATTTTTTGCAAAGAATTGCCTTACTTTTTGTGAAAGTATAATCATAGGTTTATTTGGTTGTGGAAGCACAGGGACATCTTGGCCCTGTGTTCCCAACAATCCATATATTTTGAGAGATTATAAATTCATCTTTATTTCACCTGTGGGAGCACAGGGCACCTTCAGGCCCTGCTCTCCCATCATTCCATAATCTTCTGTGCATTTGCATGTGGGAGCACAGAGCCCATAGGGCCCTGCACTGCCATGCATGCATAAAGCCTGCACTCTGATCATGCCATAATGGTATTCATGTTTGTGGTTGGGAGTGTACAGTGCCATCTATCCATAATTAGTCCTTAATGGTATTCATATTTTCATGTGGGAGAACATACTAACATACAAAATTGCCAGCAGAAAAAGACCCACAGGTCTATCAAGTCTGCCTGATTGTGCAGTTCTTAGTTTCATATTATTTCAGCTGCCCCAGCCCCACCCAAACCCCTCCCTTCCTCTCCTTTCCTGGTCTTTCTCCCCTTTGTGTTCTTGTCTGTACTAATCCTGCCCTTGACTCTATCCCAACCCTGCTTAAAGGTATCCACTTTCCTCATTTGAGTATCCCCTCTGGCAGTGTATTCCATCTCACCACCACTTTCTCTGTAAAGTAGTGCTTCCTCATCTCCCTCCTGAACCTTCCCTCTTCCAGCTTCAGACTGTGCTCCCTAGTGACCCTTCCCCCATTTAAGTAGAATTATCCTCCTGTCTGACTTTGTTTATTCCTCTCAAGTACTTAAAGATCTCTATCATGTCCCCTCTTTCCCTTCTCTCTTCCAGCAAATACATGTTGAACTCCCTCAATCTTTCCTCATACAGCAAATCCCCCAGTCCCATGATCATTTTTGTAGCCCTGTGCTGCACCCTCTTAAGTAATCTCACATCCGTTTGAGTATGGGCACCAGTACTGTACACAGCACTCCACATGAGGCCTCACCAGTGATTTATTAAAGGAGAGGATGACCCCCTCATTTCTAGAGGTGATTCCTCTGGCAATGCACCCCAGTATCCTATTTGCTAAGATCAAAGGTAATAAGGGGACATGTGAGGAGGAGGGCCATATAAAAGCATCTATCCTAAATAGATACTTCTGCTCAGTATTTACTGAAGAGAAGGTAAGGCAGGGCCCACAGCTCAGCACAAGGGGCACGGGGGGAGGGAGATGTGCACTAGTCCCTTCACAAAAGAAAGGGTCCTACAAGAGCTCAATAAGCTTATAGCAGACAAGGCAATGGGACCTGATAGCATACATCCCAGGGTACTAAAGGAGCTAAGGGTGGAACTAGCAGAGCAATTATCAGAACTGTTTAGTGAGTCTCTGAGCACAGGAGAGGTCACAGAAGATTGGAGAAGGGCTCATGTGATCCTGCTCCACGAGAGCGGTAGCAGGGAGGAGGCAGAGAACTATAGACCAGTCAGTATTACCTCAGTAGTGGGCAAGATTATGGAGGCACTCCTTAAGGAAAGGATAGTGCAACACCTGGAATCCATAGAAGCACAGGAACCAAGACAGCATGGGTTTACAAAAGGAAGGTCATGTCAAACTAATCTCATAGATTTCTTTGACTGGGTAACCAGAGTGGTGGACCAAGGGAGAGCAGTTGATGTCACCTACCTTGACTACAGTAAAGCTTTCGATACTGTTCCACATAGAAGATTGATTAATAAGCTGAATAGGCTCAGGGTGGGTCAGAAGTTGGTCAACTGGGTGGCAAACTGGTTGATGGGCAGAAAACCGAGAGTGGTGATAAACGGTATACAGTCAGAAGAGATGCAAGTCACAAGTGGGGTACCTCAGGGATTAGTCCTGGGGCCAGTCCTCTTCAATATCTTCATCAGTGACACTGCAGATGGACTGGAGGGTGAGGTTTGTCTGTTTGCAGATGACACCAAGATCTGCAACTGAGTAGATGATCCAGATGAGGTGAGCAGAATCAGGAGAGATCTAGATAAACTATCAAAATCGTCAGAAGAGTGGCAACAAGGGTTTAATGCAAAGAAGTGCAAGATCATGCATATAGGGAAGAGACACCCTGAAGCCACCTACAGGCTGGGAGGGGAGGTGCTGGCAGTCACAAGGGAAGAAAGCAACTTTGGCATCATCATCACCGATGGCCTTTAATCATCCAAACAGACCACTAAAGCAGTAGGTAAGGCTAGGGGGATGTTGGGGTGTATTAGTAGGGGTACCACAAGTTGGAAGAGGGAGGTAATAATCCCTCTTTACAAGACACTGGTTAGGCCCCATCTGGAGTACTGTGTGCAGTACTGGAGGCCAAACCTTCACAAGGACATTAACCAAATTGAGGCAGTCCAGAGAAGGGCAACCAAAATGGTGCAGGAACTGCATCAGAAAACATATGAGGACAAATTAATGGAGCTCAATATAAACACCCTAGAGCAAAGGAGGGAGAGAGGTGATATGATCGAAACATTCAAACACCTTAAGGGCATTAACGAGGTGAAAGAATCTAACATGTTTCAATATAAGGAAAATAGCAGGACAAGAGGACACAGCATGAGATTAGAGGGAGGCCGATTAAGGGGTAATGTGAGGAAGTTATTTTTCACAGAAAGGGTGTTGGATTCATGGAATGGCCTACCTCAGGAAGTGACGGATGTGAATACAGTGCAGGGTTTCAAACAGGTATGGGATAGGCATAAGGTAGCAATACAGATGAGTATGAATAGATAGGTCATTGACTGAGCAAAAGCCGATGGCACATTCATAAGGTTGAAAAAGAAATGGGCAGACTAGATGGCCCTTGTGGTCCTTATCTGCCATCAACTTCTATGTTTCTATGTATGTTTCTATGCCCTTGCTGCTGCCCTCCTACACTGTGCTGATATCTTCATGCTCCCTGTGACTATTACCCCGAGGTCCCTTTCCTCCTCTGAAGCTATTACCTGCACTCCCCCCAGCCAGTAGCTGGCCATGGGAATTCTTGCTCTGAGGTGCATGACCTTGCACTTCTTATCATTAAACCCCAACTGCCACTCCCTAGACCAGTGTTTGAGTTTAGCTAGATCCTCCCTGAGTGACTGCCTCTCTTCCTCATTGTCCACCTTTGCACAAATCTTAGTGTCATCTACGAACAGGCTGATCTTACTCTTGACCCCCCCTCTGCATTGTCTCCAGTGAAGACATTGAACAAAACAGGGCCCAGCACTGAACCCTGCAGTACCCCACTTGTTACTGGCCTTGGTTTGAATGTCTCCCCCCCTTACAACTACCCTTTGCTGTCTGTCTGCAACCAGCTTTCAACCCACCCCACTAGTTTCTCCCCCCAACCCCATGTCCCTCAGCTTGTTCATTAACCTCCTGTAGGCACCGAGTCAAAACCTTGCTGAAGTCCAGGTACAGGACACCCACAGTGTGACCTTTGTCAACTGTCCTAGTGACCCAGTCGAAGAAGTTGATCAGGTTAGTTTGGCACAATCTTTCTGAGACAAACCCATGCTGTCTGTCATCCTGTAGACCATCACTATCAAGAAAGGTTATCAACCACTCCTTTAGAATGGTGTCCATCAACTTCCCTACTATGGAAGTCAAGTCTCTGAAGGCCCCGCACACCCATCCATGCATAATGTTTGAGTTAGAAAATGGGCTTTTTATTTCCTGGTCCCTGATTAGCTGGTACCCCTGCAAGGGGGCTGCATCACTGGAGGGACACACTGACCGGGAAAGCTGGACTGGGACACTCATTACTGGAGCAGTGGAGCCTGGATCTGGTCAGCTTGAGGGACAATACAAGACCTGGAAAAAAAACTGGCTGGTAGGTGGCGATTTGAGGAGGATTACACTTGTGTTTGCTACACAGCAGTCCTGTTTGGTGACTTTACTGACTAGGGAGGGACTAAGTCTTCCATAAACAGCAGAAAACTGCTTTCTTTATTACAACAAGGATGCAAAGACACTGCTAGGTGGAGGGAGACTGTACAAGATACTCTGTAGTACAGGAGGTAGGAAATGTGGAAGAGAATGGCGAGTGGGGGTAAGAGGATATGTAACAGCACAGAAATGGAGGGACTACTTTGCAAGAAAAACATTGAAACTTCATTGTTACTTATTTTTTTCTGATGTTTTAATGGTTTTTAAATTCCACCCAAAAATGATACTGGTAGCACATTTTCTAAGCGCAATAATACCCTCCAGGGTGGGCAGTATTGGGCAATACTGGACCTTCTGGGGACTATAAGGCCCTTCGCCTGTGGCTTCAGACCTCATTATGCCCCTGGGCGGTCTGGTATTTTCCAGTACTGCCCACCCTGCCAGTATTATTGCTTACATGATGTAGTGCTAACCTTCTTTGCTTGTTGGAGTACACCCATCTCTTAGTGTGCAGATCCAAAGAAACACCTGATCTTGCAATGTGATCCTATAGAAAACTTATTAACATTTGAAATCTGTGCAACAAGACACTAGATTACTATATTTTCAAGAAACCAGTAAAAGACACATCTGGGGCAAGCCCTTTGTACCCTGAAAATTTCAGAACAAAATTGCAAACATATTCTTCACAGCAGTGTGACAAAGAAACAACTGTGTACACCTCCCATTACAATGTTATAATATGGTAAACAAAGCAAAATGTAACCCCTCAGAACTCAAGAACAAAGCAACGTGCTTTCATAAAACCAGCCAAAGGCACATCTGTGGGCCAAGCCCTTTGTAGCCTGAAAATTTCAGACCAAAATTCCAAACCATTTGCTTACTGTGAAGTGACAAAAAAAACCAGCTATATAAACATTCTTTTTTTCACAAATTTGCGAAAAAGAATCCTTTTCCACAGTTCCTTTTTTGCAATTTGGAGAAAAAAAAATCCTTTTTTACAATTTGCAGCAAAAGAAAGTCCTTAATTGCAAATCGTGAAAAGGCATCCTGTTTCGCAGAACTTTTCTGCATGGTCAAAAAGCACATTTCTAAGTAAGTAATCAAAAAACTAACTTCAGAATCCGATTATACAGGCCCTGATTTGGTAAACACAACTGCTGGTGTTTACTAAAGCCATCTATTTTTTTAGTAATTTAATTTTGTGTAACCTCTAACTAAAGACAAGATGGCAGCAGCATGAAAAGAGTCCGCCTTTATGACAAAGGATCCTGTATTTGCAAAAAAGGATTCCGCCTTTGTGATAAATAATCCTTTTTTGAGGTGAACATCTAACTTTTACCATAGGAAATAAGAGGAAACTTTGAAATTTAATAACTTTGGAATGGACTAATATTTGTTCACAAAATCTTCAAAAGGCGCATCTGTGGTCCAAGACCCTTCTACCCTAATCATTTCTAACCAAAATTCCAAGCCACTTCCGCACAGCTGCATGACAAAGAATTTGACAAAAAAATGGTAATTAGCATATCTTTTGACACTCTGTATCTCTGCACCCACATATCCGACAAAAATCAAAAATGAAACTTGCCACATCATGTGATCTTTGGTCCCTGATTGCACATGCAAATGCTCATGCAAATCACTTGAATGGTTGCAAAGTTATTAAAATGCAAAGTTTTCAGTTTAACATAGAAGTGATGACTGAACCCTAATGGTTCCATGTCATAACAGCGATCGCAAAACAGCGATCGCTATTATGGCGCATGCATATTCCGGAAAGCAAATCTGCGATATACACTTCCAGGTGACCCGACACCTGGAACACTAAACAGTCTTTGTGGGGGGTAAATCATGCACCCCTTGTGGGGGCTTTGCCCCACACACACCTCTGAAATTAGATTTTCAACTTCAGGGGGAGCATGTCTGGGAAGGGGTAAAATCCAGATGTCAGGAAAAAATGAAGTCCCGAAAGGCACAGACAGCAACAAAATTTCCATGCTTCTGACCTCAGCCCCAAACCTGGTACCTGCTGTGTCACAGTTAGCCACCCACATCACCACACCATGCAGCTAGCTCAGCGGCAGCAAGCACATCAGTCCCCTAAAACCCCTTCCCTGTCCATCCCCTTCACCTCGCTATCCCCCTTCCAGTTACCCTTCCCTATGCTTGCTTTCATGTAGGGTCACTTCTTTGCAAGGTAGCCCATAGGGAAAGCACTGAATGTGAGTCACCATTTTGACTGTCCCCTATATTCAATCACTATCCTCACTGGATGCCATCCCTAATATTGGGACGCTACTGTACTTCTATAATACATATTCTTTGAAAAATCTATGTTACTGCATCAGTTAGGGTTGATATCAAATGATAAAAAGGAGGGAAATGTGATGTTAAGGTTTTAACTGTAAAACCCCACCACCACCCTGCACACACCAACAGGCATCGGGGGTGTGGCTTGGGGTTGTCAGCCATAACATTCACCCCATTTTATAAGTAAATAAGCTGATATGGGTTCAGTACAGGAGAATGGGGGTGAGCATTAGGGATGATGACCTTAAAGCACACCCCCGATGCCTGTTGGTGTGTGCAGGGTTGGTGTGGAGTGTTGGATTGAAAACCTAATGTCACATTTCCCTCCTTTTTCCAGTTTGATATCAACCCTAACTGATGCATTAAAATAGTTTTCTTACAAAGAATTTCCTTACTTTTTGAGATAGTGTAACCGTACCCTTATTTGCCTGTGTGGAGGGCCCTGCACTCCCACCCATCTATATATGTTTAAATAGATTATCATATGCTTATTTTCCTGTGGGAGCACAGTGCCCTTTAGGCCCTACACTCCTATCCCTCCATAGATTTGTATACGTATGCCGCTGTGGAAGGGCCCTGTGCTTCCATTTATAGAACAAGTGACCAAATTGGCAGGATAGCCATCTTATTAACCACCTCATGTACCTGGTACAGAACATTTTTGAATCCCCTTCAAAACATAATTCTATACAACTACAACACCATTTCGTACCACAGGTGCAAAACCACATTTTGGGCAGGAATTGAACATGACATCTGTGAGTTGGGATAATACAAAGTATATTTTGAGAATTTGGGTCAAATTCTTTAACATTTCCAAATTTACAAGTGTGAGTAGCAAAACTGAAACAAATGATCATAGCTTTTTCATTTTAACATATTTTGACCCCATATTTTCAACATAGTCTTCTTATGACCCCGCCTCAGGAACAATATGACTGTCATCATGCAAATCCTGCCCCAAAGATGAATTTGCCAAGCAGCTGTGAAATCACCTTCTGGGAGGGAATTGCATAACAACAGTCATATTGGTCAAAAGGTGAGTTCCCAAAAAGGCTATGTTGAAAATTTGGGGTCAAATATTAAACAATGGCTGAGTTATGAATAAAAGTTAAAACACCCATTGAAATATATTGAATGGCATTTACCTTAGTTTCTCATATATTACAGTCACTGGTTCGAGCAGCAAGATGTGTCTTTGATAAAATTATGTGATAAGGGCAAGTCCATAATCACACCGCACACAAAGAGTGATGCAAATATCGCCTGAATCAAAAGGAAGATGGAAACAAACACAGACTGCAGCAAACAGTGATGGTCCTCAGCAATACACAAAGAAAATTACATAGCTTCTCTTTTTGCTGGGGGCTATGACCCCTGAACCCCACTTTATGGTGGACAAGCCCCACACACTCCCCAATAATTGTATAATCAACTCTGGGGGGGCAGACTTAAAAAAAAGAATATTTTACTTGCTACGCAAGATCAGAACCCAGATCCACTGGATCTGTAGGTGGTGGATCTAGCCACTACACCAAATGGCCAGCTTGGCAGGATTCAGCCACACACCTTCTTATATCCTGTTTTACTATACAGGATCTTTTGCTCTGATAGAACGTTCACCCTAAACATGAACAGTATTATTGAGTCACTCATATTAAGTCGCTCAATATAATACTCACCCATATAGGGTACTATCATCTTTGATTGGATAGTGGTTCTTGAACCTGGGACCTGGTAAGGTGAGTGAGGATGTGTGGGGCTGTATTGGTGGGTGTGGGGTGCTGAGTGGGTGGTGGGGTAGTGGGAGCTAATCAGCGTGGGACCATTTTATGCTAACAAAAAAACCCATCCATGACAGTTTTCATATTTAGTTTTGGGGGAAATGCTTGCTAAAATGTCAATGGAGTTTGATTAGTTTTTCATATTGTAGTTATTGCAGTGTGTTATGGGGGGAGTGGGGGTGAGATCTAGGACACTGGCAGTGGACTTCAGGGGGGCAGACTTTATGGGCATGGGAAATATTCTCAAGGATCACTTGAAGGGGATTACCTCAACGACAAGTGTGGAAAGGAGATGGGAGGTCATAAAACGGGGACTTCATGAGGCAGTCAGGTTCTGCGCTAAGTTGAAACGTAAGGGAGCAAGGTCACATAAACCATGCTGGTGGTCCAGTGAGGTACAGGTAGCAGTCAGAGAAAAGAAGGCGGCCTACAAAAAATATAAAACAACAAGAGGGGATAGGGATAAGGAAATGTACCAGCTTGCATCTAGAAAAGTCACCTGTATGGTGAGGGGAGCAAAGTCCAGTAAAGAGCAGCGGCTGGCACAGGGGATACATGGAGGGGGAAAAGGGGTTCTTCCGGTACATTGGGGAGCGGAGAAAAACTAAGGGCCATCTCAGCAGATTGAGATCAGAAGGAGGGTGGGTGGAAGAGGCGAGGGACCAGGCAGAGGTATTTAACGAGTACTTTGCCTCTGTGTTCACTAGGGAAGGGGATGGGATATCTACAAAGCAAGGCATGAAGGGGATAGAAGCGGCAGGGAGTGGAATCAGGGGAGCAACAGAAATGGAGCAAGAGGGAGGGAAAGGTACCCCAGGGGTGTCACATCTGGATAAGGATAAAAAGACCAGTAAGGGGGAGGGGACGGATGATGCTATCTCCACCAAAAGGGTGTGGTGAGCCCTCAAGGCCCTAAAGAAAAACAAATCTCCAGGGCCGGATGGCATTCATCCGAGAGTACTATGGGAATTGGCGGACATACTGGCTGCACCCCTGGCGGAGCTTTTCAGCAGGTCACTTGAGACAGGGAGGATACCTAGTGATTGGCGAGAGGCACATGTGGTACCAATCCATAAAGGGGGGTCGAGGGAAGTACCAGGTAACTATAGACCCATCAGTTTGACCTCGGTGGTGGGAAAATTAATGGAGAGTATACTAAAGGAACGATTGGGGGTATACTTGGAGGAGGTGGGAGGTCTGGATAGTCGGTAACATGGGTTTGTGCCAGGTAGATCATGTCAAACCAACCTTGTGGAGTTCTATGAATGGGTAACATCAGAACTGGACAGGGTGTTCTGTGGATGTATTGTTCTTGGACTTCAGCAAGGCATTTGACTCTGTCCCCACAATGGTCTGGTGGAGAAACTGATGGGTTAGGAGTAGGCCCTTTGATGGTCAGATGGATTGAAAACTGGCTAGCTGGATGCACTCAGAGAGTAGTGGTCTGTGGGGAGCTCTCGAACCCTAGAGAGGTTGGTAGTGGGTACCACAGGGCTCGGTCCTGGGTCCGATCCTGTTTAATGCATACATATCGGACATCAGGGAGGGTATAGGTGTGAAATGAGTCTCTCTCTGGATGACTCCAAGATGGGAGCAGTAGTTGAGGGAGAAGAGGGGAGGTGGCCCTGCAAGGACCTGGACACCCTGGAAAGCTGGGCTCACACATGGAAATTAAATTTCAATATCACCAAGTGCAGAGTGTTGCATCTTGGTGGGAAACCCTAAACACAGGTACACACACTGGGAGGGAGGCACTGGAGGCCTCAATAGGGGAAAAAGACCTAGGGGTCATGGTGGATACATGTATGAATAACTCTGAGCAGTACAGGACAGCAGCTAGCAAGGCAAACAGGATGTTGGGATGCATCGTAAGGGGGATCACCTCTAGGAGCAAGGAAGTGATTCTGCCACTGTACAATGGACTGGTTAGACCACACCTTGAGTACTGTGTACAGTACTGGAGACCACATTTGAAGAGGGACATACAGCTCCTGGAGAGGGTACAGAGGAGGGCAACAAAGATGATATGAGGGCTAGGGGATTTGACTTATGAGGACAGACTTGAGGAGCTCTGCCTGTTTTCATTAGAGGAGAGGAGAGACAGGGGGGACATGATAGAGGTCTTCAAGTACCTCAAGGGAATAAATAGGGTAAACATGGAGGGGATCTTTAGACTAAAGCAGGGAGGTATCACCAGAGGGCATGGTTTGAAGTTGGAAGGTGGAAGGGTGAGGGGGGAAAAGAGGAGGAGGTTTTTCACCGAGAGGGTGGTGGACCCTTGGAATGCACTGCCTGGTGAGCTGGTTCAGAGATCCACTGTAAAGGGCTTCAAGAGAGGGTGGGATAGACCCAGAAAGTGGATGTATCAGATGATGGCCTGTCCCGTGGGGTTGGGGATGGATGATAGGGGTTTCTAGAGAACAAGGGATGGGAGGGTCTTGGCACCCAACTAAGGATCTAGGTTCGAGCAGACTCGATAGACCGTAAGGCCTAATCTGCTGGCAAATAGTATGTTAGTATGTTATTTGGTTCAGCAACTACCCTTATTCATTCATATACAGAGCCAAATACATCCTTTTTAAAAAGCTCAGACTTTAAAAGTCTGCAGTTAAAATCAGTCAGAATATTTATATTTCTAATCATTAGAGTCAATGTACCTGTCCTTTGACATTCAGAGAAGATCGGTGTACTCCCTCTACCTGGAGTCCTGCCCCCACCCCGCACTGCAGATCCTTACCCATTCAGGCATTGGGGGGGGGGGGGTGGAAGGGATTTCCATGATTTCAATAAAGGGTTTATGTTTTGTAAATTTCAAAGAATAGAACCCATGAAACAAAGGTTGCAACCAGTTGAGTGATTTTAAAAACAATGTGTTCTCTAGTTAATTGTGGTAGCCACGTTTTATCAAATAAACTGCCTACTGTACACACATTCTGCTGACAAATCAAATGGTAGAAATCAGCAATGTCATTAATTCATTCACCCACATTATACTCTTCAGCCATGGTAAAGCAGTAGTGTTTTGTTTGTTGTTTTTTGGGGGCGGGGGGGCATAACATTAGACAGCTCAACTGAAATGCAATATCTGTTTAGCATTGTGGTCCTGCTTTCTACCCATTTTCTCAGCCAGGCGGAAAGGAGCATGGGGAGATTAAAAGACATGTACAAGGTTAGGCAGTGCTCATGTGTGGGGGTCAGGAATTATTACAATAATGTACTCACTAGTTTATAAATTGGGCCTTTTCCATTGAGTTCTGCATTTGCAGCACCAGTTTCTGACTTCCACATTCAACATATTTAGAATAAGTAGAGAAATTGCAGTGATGCTTTCTATACCATTGATTTGATTTTAACTGGATTGATTGATTAATAATGCTAGGGATAATGACAATCCAAGTGAACTTGTTGCTTCTTCAAGAAGATGGAGACCTTTAGCGTGGATTGTTAATGCTTCTGAGTGCCAGTCACAGTGGTGACCACCCATCCTGATTACCTTTTCAGCTTGATATTCTGTGCCAGCTGCTCGCTCACATGATTTGCTGTATGCCCCATAACATATTTGCAGATTCATTCACATCATTGAAAGCTTTATGGCCTGTAAAACTTTCAATGATGTAAATTTGTGGCTACATTAGGGGGAACACACAGCACACGGAGCAAACAGTTGGTATATCAAGTAGCGGCAAAACATTCACTGTCAATCACATATCAATAAATCAATATTGCCACATAGTGCGATACTAGCTCAAGTCCCAGGGGGCTTTACTACATTTGAATGAAAGGGGTACTTCAGTAGAGTCCAGGGCCAGATAGTGTGTTTTCCTAACCTCTCCCTCACCCTGCTACAGCTGCTTGCAAGTTACTGGCCCTGTGAGTGAGTAAGTGAGTGAGTGAGTGACTGACTGACTGACTGAATGTTCACCCCTGAACTTAGTAGAACATCAAGTATCAGTCTTCATGTGCCTGTGTGATTTATTTTGCCAGGTGTAGCCACGATACAAGTCCAGTGGCAGGACTGACCTTAATTGTTATTCCCAAGACTCACAATTCCTGAAGTGCCTGCATAAATAAAAATGTGTTGAGACCGTGTAACATACACGTCTCAATTTAGTGTTTGTTTTGTTCTGAAACAGTGTGTATGTTTCACTGCTGGAATAAAATGAATATCTACAGAGCTTGCACCAAGACAAAGGGTGTGGGAGTACCCAAAAGTGACATTTGTCACCGAGTTCAGTCAGGTAGCAGACAGAATGGGTGTCATTATCAGAAAGCACTGGTGAGACTAAAACTAGAGATGCAGATAAAATATCTTGAAGAACAATGTAAGTAGCAACCAGAGAATGCTTGTATCTTGCAGCAGCTGCTAGTGGCCAGACAGTCACTCAAAATCTTAGAACTATGTAAGGCGGAAGACACATTACATTACATGTGCCAGAAATATTATGTGCAAGGAGAGTGGGGGTGGGGGGGTGACTGACTATGCAGTTATATAGACAGAAAGAAGACTGATTAGTTGCAGACCTCAAGGGCCCAGACACAGTGTGCCCCTTAGAGACTCTACCCCAAGAAGACTGGGAAAAGCTTTGCGTCCTTTTGCCATGATTTGTACATTAACCTACACCCACATCACACTACTAGGGAGCTCAGGAATTTCTTTGCTAACCTCTCCCTCCCTAAGCCAACTTTGTTCTAAAGCCAGTGATATCAGACAATTCTTGAATCTTGCAAAAATTGTTAACAATTTTCTGAAGCATGCACTTTTCCATTAGCTGACTCCTTATTTTAGAGAGAAATTGTCCATAGCAGTGCAGTAGCTGTACCAACTTCTGGCAGTATAATCTGGGTGCATCATATCTTACCAGTATCACCACAGAGCTACCTTCAAAAACCAATGAGTATCATGATGGCAATCGCCCTTTGTTGCAGAGGTGTCAGCATGCTCCATGAAGTCAAATTTGTCAGTCAGGATTAGGCAGACCAATAGCTCTTCTAACAAACACTCACTTAGAGACAATGCCCAGACTCTCACCTTTGGATATCTTGGTGGTGAGTGTGATAGGCTGCTCCTGGCAAAGCACAGGACATGCTGACAGGTAATTCAACCTAACTAGACCAGCAATGATCACGACTCAATCCTCCATGGTTACTAAGTTTTTTAGGCACTGAAATAAGTGATGTGCTTGCACAGGCACAGGAATAAGTTAGTTTGAATAATCTGGTATCATGGTCCTCAGACTATCCCATTTCTGCTTGGAGTGGGAGAATCATATGCATGGCAATGGATTCCACATGAAATACCATGCCCATTTGGCAATAAAATTTAAAAGTACTTCAACGCACTCCTACTGCTCAGGAGGCAAATTCCAGTACCCTTTCATTTTAGCACCTCCTAAGCATTGCAGCAAGAGAAAAAGGATTTGCCCTTCATGAAAAAGGATCTTTTTTTGTGACTCGTGACATGAAAAGGATCCTTTTTTTTCCTATCTCATGTCACAAAAAAAGGAGTTATCATATAAAAAATAAAATTTCAAGGGCATGTCCCCAAGACAGAAGTGCAGATTATGCCTTAAGGGGTCCTGATCAACCAGTTAGGTGTGTTGGTCTTTCTCCAGGATGTCATTTTTGTGGCTTTGAATTTATTTCAAAGACAAAACAGAAACAAGATGGTCACAAAGAAAAAAGGAATTTTCTGATATGAAACAAGATTCCTTTTTTGTTTCATACAGCTATCTTCTATTGCTTACTGAGCATGCTCAGAAATTATTTTTTTTCAATTTGTAAAATGCAATAACTTAAAAATGGCTTATTATTTTTTCATCAGACTTGCAAAAGGCACACCTGTGGGCTAGTCCCTTTCTGCCCTGAACATTTCAGATCAAGATTCCAAACCATCTGGGCCATAGAAAAGTTCAAACAAAAATCCCAGCAAAGTCAATGAGCAAAAAATGCCTTTCTCAGCTCTCCAGAACTCAAAAACTGCACATCTGACCAGAACATAACTTGCAAAATCTAGAGATCTACCCTGGATGATGGTGCATGTGTATTTGCATGCAAATCAATTTGAACAGTTGCAGAGTTATTAAAGTGCAAAATTTAGAGTTTAACATTGAAGTGCCTACTCAACCCTAACCATAGAGGTGTGTGAAAATATACTACTTTCACTTGGAGTTCTGCAGATTTTAATTTTGTTTGATTTCCCCCATAGAATAATATAGTACTGGGAGGATTATAGAGCTGTTTGTTTATCATTATGGTGTTAAGAAACAGTTCGCAAGTTTGCTCTGAAATTTTTAGGGCACTGAGGGCTTGCCTCACAGATATGCATTTTGCTGGTTTGGTGAAAATATATTACTTTGCTCAGGAGTTCTTCGGCTTTACATTTTGTTTAATTTACCATATGATAATATTGTAATGTAAGGTGTATGCAAGTGTTACTTTGTCACTTCATGCATGGCCCACACAGAAATATGGATACTCTTAAGGACTGATACATGAATGGGAGTGCATGGCCCAGAGGGCCTTTCACTCCCACACAGAAATATAGACACTATTAAGAAGTAATGCATGCATGGCAGTGCAGGACCTAGAGGGCCTGTCACAGAGTTGCGGGAAAGGATAACACTGATTAGAAAATGGGCTTCATTAAACCAGAGCTCTGATTGGCTGAGCCCCTCAGCAAGGTGGGCATCTATCAGTCACTAGAGCCTGCATCAAAACTAGATCCTCTTCAGGGTGTCCCATTTCATAGTGAAGCCTTGGGCATCCTGAATGTTCAGATGTGCTAGCCATCATTTCTCCCCGCTCACCAAGCTAGCTGAAAAAATAGTGTCTGGGCCCTTCTCCTCCTCCAGTCCAAAGAGAAAAAAAAAGCAATTGTTTGCACAACAAATAGCAGTCAGCACCTAAGCTGTTTTCCAACTGGAAAAGTGTAAACTGTATTAAGTATCATAGAGCGTTATCTCCAGCACCTCAACTGAGCATGAGAGCAGTGGTATTTTCTTAGTTTCCCATACCACCGATGGATATCCATCTGCTCTACAGAAAATGAAGAAAATACCACTCTTCTTCTGCTCAGTAGTGGTATCGTAGATAAGACTCTCTTGATACTTAATACAGTAACCACTTTTGCAACTGGAGAGCTTGTCAGTTTAAAGGGAATTTTCTTGTTCCCGATCACACTGTCACTGATCAACAATGAATGAAATTTAAAAAGGAACAAAAAAATCTCAGCTTATGGTTGTATACCAAACAAATCTTGTTTACCTAAAAGAAACATTAGCAACCCCTAATGGATTAACTGTCTCTGGTAATTAGTCTACCAATGGCAGTTTTCTACTAAATAATTAAAATATAGAATATAGCCTTTTGAAGGTAAATGAAATACAAAGAGAGACTTATTTAAAAAAAAGAACAAAAAAAGAAGGAAGCTGTCAGTTCAGGTAACTGGTAATCAGCAGCGTGGCTTTCAAAAGGGCAGTGCGTGCCTCTCAGCAGCAGCTAAACAAGAGCTGTTTGCGGTCCCTGTATGTTATTCCTCTCATAATAAAATAAAATTGGGTGGGGGGAGGGTATGTCTCACAAGTGCCTCACTGTACCAGATTGCCTGCATGAAAACTTTTCAGTTCAGCACAGTGAAGAACTTTGGTGATCAGACACTCCAGTGATTAAAACAGCAGTCACAGTATCTTTTTCTTTATCCTGCACTCTGATCTAGCATTCACTGCCAGGGTTGTTTAAAAACTTTAACTAAGGTGGTGAAAGCATCACAAGAAGAAAAAGAAGCAGACTGGTGGGGGGTTGAAATGGCCCTGCAAGAAACATAATAGCTCCCTGTATGCCAATGCCATTGCCCTCTACTGCCAATGCCAGTAGTAGAGGGATTACTTTACCAAAAAGGGAATAAATACTGAATTGTAATTTTTTATAGCATTACTTTAGTTTCTTTTTTTGTGATTTTATAAAAAATGACACATGTAACCCATTTTCTAAGCACAATAATACCCTCCATGGGTGGCATTGTGCTATACTGGACCTTCTAGGGGCTATAAGGCCCTCTGTCTGTGGCTTCAGGCCTCATTATGCCCCTGCATGGTCTGATTTAGCACAATACTGCCCACCCTGTCAGGTATTATTGCTTACATACAGTATATTTGGTACAACACACCACAGAGTGGTTTTATTTTATAAAAATGCAAAAAAATAATAATAATAAATTCAGAAACAAAAGAAAAGAAACCAATAGTCTGATGCTATATCCAGCAAAAGAAATCACATTCTTTCAGATTTCTATGCAATGCTTCAGCTTTCCTGCTGTGAGTTTTGCCAGGTAACTATTCAGTGCATAGACTTTCCTCTTGCCTTAGCCTCACACAAGTGAGACTAACCTCCAGCTAATCTAACAATGTCTGTCTCTGGAAGGTTTTTATATATCTCCCACTTATCCATAGTCCCACCCGCTTGGGTGCAATTAAATATTATATCTCTCTCTGAGCTATGCTATGCCCATACAAAAGTAAAATGGTTGTTTCTAAGCCATGGTTTCAGAGAGACGTTGCTGTCCAAAAACACCACAAATACTATTTTGCTGGCCAGTTTTATTATAGTATAAGACTTAAAAGTCCTTTTTAATACAAACTCCTCCCACTGGCCAGTATAATTTTACATAACCTTTTGGTATATATACAGACTACTATGGGACACTGTCACCCTATAGGACCCAGTCCTGGTGAATTCTCCTGCAGGTCAGCCAGGATTTTATTAGTAGTTCATTTTATTCCTGTGCCATTTTACAACATGTATCTAGCAACAAATATTTGTTTGTAGAACCCTTAAAACATTCATAAGTTTCATTGTATGGGCTCAGAATATTCATAGAGACAAGCAGTGTCTCTTTCTTCATTATTACAGGACAACAGTTTATTTTATTTTATTAGCCCCTCCTTTTATATTATTAATTTCTGAGTGCAGCAGTAGGATATTTTTAATACAGGGACATCTCTAGCCCTTTTTCATTGTTCGAGGGGCTTGCCTGCTTAATTTTAGAGCGGCGCAACTATTGAGTGAATGGAAAATGTTAGCCACTCTGATGTAACTGTGCCACAGAATTGGAGAGAGAGAGAGAGAGAGAGAAAGAAAGATAAGAGGGGTAGAGGGGAAAATGAAGAGCAAGTGCGCTCTTTTCTTGTTTCTTTTACTTTCAGTCTCTCTCTGCTCTCTCACCATTTAGTATCCCTCTACTCTGGTTTTATTTGACCTGAGTGTCTTTCATTTATAGGATACATAAGAAGGCAAATGGGGTTTGTAAACAAGTCATGGAGTGGTGGTGGCAATGCAAATGAGAGTGAAAATGCCATGTCATGTCTTTTAATCCTGCTTCAATCGTGGATACAGTATTTTTCCTATGGATGAAATTTGGGCATAAATAAAAATGATTTTGCTGCTCTGTTTGACTCCATGGCTGGCTGATAATACTTTCTTTTGCATTTACACAAGCCAGGTAGCCAACCAGGAGTCACCTTTTTTAAATTACTACACCTCAATAACAGAGCTGCAGCAATAAATGAAAAGCAAAAGATTGCCGCTCTGCTGGAAGCTCTGAATCCAAAACTACAGGTCTCCTCTCCATAACTGTGCACTATCTAACCTCATGGCATACCTGTCTTTATTTTTAACCAGCTCAAGGTAAATGGGAGATTTATTAATTTATGGAGCAGCTTGGAGCAATATAATAAAAATAACAATTGCTTTCTTTTGTCTTTATGCATATATTTAATTCATAAACTATGATATAATACTATCAGGTCTAATTTCTATCCACATACTGCCATTTTAGACCAACTGCACACAACATTAATTTTAATCCAGGCAGTATTATGACCATTTACTTGTTTATAATTTCAGTCATACATTTATACGATTTGTATATAAATTAAATGCTATACGCACTCGGCACTTTACAGATTTCTTTATACTCAGGCACTCCTGCACTTTATTTATCAGTACTTAGTGCAAGCTTATAAAGCACTTTAAGAATCATAAACAGCCAGCCTGCATATTGGTCATTATTCACCACATATGTATTCTGCTTAGTGTTTTATTTTCTGGTTGTACTGCTTAGAGAGGTCATGGTGAGGGATGGATATAAGAAAGGGAAAATAAAGAAAGTCAGAAAACTATACAGAAATAATACAGAAGGCTGCTGCATGTGGCCAACCTACAGTATGTCAGTGTGAGAAAACAGAATAGAAAAGATAAATGAGATACTGTTGCACAACAGATTTACTGAGTAAGAAAAAAAAAGAAAATAATAAAGGCATCCCACCACCCTGGCATTCTGACTGGTAGAACGCAGTTCTACCACAGGGTCCTGCACTTCCAAAGAGAAATACGGATACTACTAGGGGACTAATGAATGGATAGCATCGTAGCACCCAAAGGGCCCTGAGCTCCCACACACAAATACGCAGAGGAGTATGGAATGATGGAAGCACAGGGCCCTGTGCTCCTACAGAGAAATAAGGATACAATTACAATCTCTTAAAAAGATTATGGAGGGTTAAGGGAAATGTGTACATTCAGAAAAGCTAAGGAGGTGGACTTGCCCCCTCCACTTTGTGTAGCTCGATGAACAGAGTATCATATCTGTTGTCTAACACTCAACTCCAATTATAACATAGGAGATCACCTAGAGACAATGGGATTGCTGAAACACCATCAGCTGAGTGTGCATTAAATCCCTGTACAGGGATGATCACTGTGATGATCCCCCTCCTTGTGTTCTGGGGCCGATTGGTTCTTGTTATAGTGAGCAGATTTAGAATGTGAAAGGCAGCCATCTTGACAAGTGCCTTAGTGAGAGAAGGCTGTAACAATTGCACACACCACTGGCACTTTGTGTCATCGTGTCCAGCTCTGTGTCTGTCACCTGTAACCAAGTACAGTATTTCCACAGGCGCTAACACACACCACAGTTCTGTATGAATTCTCATGTACTGCTTGACTGTCTGCAGCCATCATGGGTAGTACGGTAGAACAATGAGCTGTTACAGTACACTACAGAAGTGAGGGGAGATGGACCTGGAATATTCTCACACACCTGTGTACAGTGTGCATTGCACTGTTACTGTTCCTTATTGTCTTATGGCAGGGGCCGGCCCCTCACCCTCCCCCCTGAGACCAGTATGTCACCTCTGTTATGGGACAGTCAAGGAACTGTGGCACTGTGTGTGTGTCTGTGTAATGCCAGCATGGTGGAATCACCAGACAGTAACCCATTAAGCATGTCAGAAACATGTGCCTCACCCACTTGCCCTGCATACATTACCACAGACAGGGCTAGCTTCGTTCAGTACTCGTTCAGTAGCGGCTCCTCCTCCACTCCAGTGCACTGCTGTCTAGAACCCTTCAAGTCAGTGTCCATGCTGTGCAGGTGGACTAGGAACAATCCTGATTTCCGTTGATGTTGTCAGTAGTGTCCCCAAATGTCCTGCTTCATTGTGTTGGTGGTGAGTGACTATACTGAGAGCTGTAAGCAGCAGAAAATGATAGTGGCAACCTGAGCAGATTAGGATCAGATGCACCGGAACCAGAACCTGCACTGGGGCTATAACAGTTTATGCTGAAGTGGGTGAATGTCTCTGCAAGAGTAACAAAGTGAGGAGGGAGAAAATACCTGTAATAACATAAGATCCCATGTCCCCAATCCTGTGACTACTTGCCCTGAGTGCGAGTAAGTTGACAAGCATTTGTCAATGCCGAACATTTGCTTGCAGGTATTTGCAGTGGTGTTTGGCACGTACGGTGCTTTACCCTAATGCCATGTGCGATTGCTGGTATTTGCACAATAAATTTTCAGCATGACCTTTTTGTTACCCCCATTATGCGCTACATAGGCGGAAACACATTTTGGGCAGGATGCGAAAAATGACAGCTTTACTGCTCATAAGGAAGTGTGGTAAAATGGCAATGTTGAAAATCTGGAGTGAAAATATTGAAAATTCGCAAACTTACAAGCATGTGTAGGAACTGCACAACGCACGCTCGAAAAACAGTTATTTGTAGGAATTTTTTCACCAAATTTTCAACATAGCCATTTTAAGATCTCTGCTCATGAACAGTGACACTGTGATTTTCTTAATGTGTCCCATACACTGAGTTCGCACACAACACTGTGCCATTGTGCGCTACATGGGTGGAAATACGTTTTGGGCAGGATGTGAAAAATGACAGCTGTACTGCTCATAAGGAGGTGTAGTAAAATGGCAATGTTGAAATGGAGTGAAATATTGAACATTCGGTAACTTACGAGCCGCATAGAGCCGCAATGAACACTGTAAAACAGTCATTTTAGGAATTTTTTCACCAAATTTTCAACACAGCCATTTTAAGACCTCTGCTCATGAACAGTGTCACTGAGGATTTTCTTAATGTGTCCTATATATTGAGTTCAAGACACCGACTGCGCCATTGTGCGCCACATGGGCAGAAACACATTTTGGGCAGGATGAAAATGACAGCTGTACTGCTCATAAGGAGGTAAAATGGCAATGTTGAAAATCTGGAGTGCAAATATTGAAAATTCAGTAAACGCATTTGTGCCGCATGTGAGAACTGTGCACGCGACGTCAGAAACAGTCATTTTTAGAATTTTTCAGCAAATTTTCAACATAGCCATTTTAAGACCTCTGCTCATGAACAGTGTCACTGTGATTTTCTTAATGTGTCCCATACATTGATTTCGCACACCGACTGCGCCATTGTGCGCTACATGGGCGGAAACACGTTTTGGGTGAGATGTGAAAAATGACAGCCTACTACTCATAAGAAGGTGTGGTAAAATGGCAATGTTGAAAATCTGGAGTGGAAATATTGAAAATTCACAAACTTACGAGCGTGCGTAGAAACTGCGCAACGCACGATTGTAAAACAGTCATTTTTAGGAATTTTTTTCACCAAATTTTCAGCATAGCCATTTTAAGACCTCTGCTAATGAACAGTGTCACCATGATTTTCTTAATGCGTCTCATACATTGATTTTGCACACCGACTGCGCCATTGTGCGCTACATGGGCGGAAACACGTTTTGGGCAGGATGTGAAAAATGACAGCTGTACTGCTCATAAGGAGATGTGGTAAAATGACAATGTTGAAAATCTGGAGTGAAAATATTGAAAATTCGCGAACTTACGAGCCTGCGTAGGAACTGCGCAACGCACACTCATAAAACAGTCATTTTTTGGAATTTTTGCGCCAAATTTTCAACATGGAGTTTTTGGGACCCCTTCTCATGAATGATGTCACTGTCATGGCATTATTCAGGCCCGAAGGGTGATTTCACGCAGTGACTGCGAAATCACCCTTCAGGCCCAAATAACGCCATGACAGTGATATCTTTCATGAGAAGGGGTCCCAAAACCCCTATTGAAAATTTGGCAAAATTCCAAAATGCCTGAGATATGCAATAAAGTTGAAAACCCCTATCTAGCCCATTATACAGCTTACCGGCATTTCCTCAGTTCGCGTTGGCTTTGAAGAGTGCAACGTGTTCCCGGTCCACGAAGATCCGTGCCGAGCTCGAGGTAAATATGGGGTGAGGGGTGTGGGGATTGGGTGTGCAGTGGGTGGGTGCGGGTTGTGGAGGGGGGACTGGGAGAAGCGCCTGGGGACCGCTTTTGCTTTACAGGTGAAAACAAAAAAGACTACGTTGACATTTGCCACACTGGGGTGGACTCCCAGTGTGGCAGAAGGACTGGCTGGGGGCGAGGAGCTGACGGAGGATTGGGCACCCCCATCGCAAACAGCGGGGACGCTTGCCACGCTGGGGTGGCCCAGCGTGGCAGCAAAGATTTGGGGGCGGCGTGACACGGGGGCTACATGACGCGGGGGGGTGGCGTGATGCGCTGCTCTATATGGCAGCAGTGGTTTTCTTTGAAGCGAAGACCACCGCTGTCATACACAGCTCCCGCACCCATTGGTGCAGGACCGCCATGCCTGCTCAACGGAGTAGTGGATTGAAAGGGAGAGGCACACCTCCAAAGTGTGCTACTCTCCCAAAACGTTCCTTGCGCATGTGCACAAGCGAACATAAAAATAGACTTTCCTGCTCACAATGAAGAGAAAGTCAGAGGGGTGCTGCTGGTCCAGCATGTTGTCTCGATGGAGAGAGAGAGAGAGAGACAGACACCCACGTCCATGGCAGTGCCAAAATTGAGTGGAGCAGTGCTGCAATATTGCATTCTCTCTCTCTCTCTCTCTCTCTCTCTCTCTCTCTCTGTCACAGAGGCACAGAGTCATATACATCTGTCAGTAATGGACACCATACAGACAGAGAGAGAGATAAGAGAAAGACAGCTGTACTGTACAGGGTGGGGTGGGGAGGAAGGGGTGCCTTGCTGTCTTATCTCAGAAATATGTATTGTGTAGAGTGCTGTGATGTCCCTACCTCTGTGTGTTTGTGTCTCATAACTGCCCCCTCCCCACACATACACACACAGCACTATGTGTATGTGTGTCTGCTTCTAAGTGAGCAGCTGCCTGTGTGCAACAAGATGGATATGGTATCTTTTGTAGGGTGTGTGTGTGAAAGGAAGTCCCAGATGCAGAGTTCCTGAGCAAATCATGCACAAGAAATATCACACATCATGCAATGAGTGTCTGTGTGAAATTTCTATGTGTATACCAGCAGTGCAATCTTTGTGTTTTGTAGGACTATTTTGCAGAGTGGAACAACAGAGTATCTTTTTTTTTTGAGTTAAAACATAAGAAAAAACCCATTTTTAGGAAGTTTTTCCTTAATTTTCTCATAACCCATGTTATAAGTGCAATAACCCCCTCCATGGTGTGCATTTATAGGCATTCAGTGCACGCCTGGGGCACTGTGATGACACTCAGCCTGTAGCCTCATGCATCCAAATGCATCCCAGGCATGCATTAAATGCCTATAAATGCACACTCTGTTGTGGGTTATTGCTTATGTAGTTTAGGAATAGGGGTTAGGGTTAAGGTTAGGAGTAGGGTTACTGTTATGGATAAGGGAAATGTGTACATTCAGGAAAGGGCAGGAGGTTTTTTTTTAACCCTCCAGTCGACAGGGCTTGGCCCAAAGAGTAACATAAATTTAGGTTTATACTTAACTTGACATTGGTTTAGTAATTATGAGTAAAATCTGATTTTTGGTCTTTAGGGTATAACTCTGTTAATTTTCAAGGGAGTTATCAGAACCTTGGTGAGCTTGCATTCCAAGAGGAGGTACACATATGTGTGAAGTTTGGTGAAGATCAGTCTTGAATTCTGCATTTGGCACCATGATTAATTTTGGTGGAAATATTGGGGTGTTGTGGGTTGCTTGTGATGACTGTCCATGGTAGGATGTGTTAATGTTTTGGTACTCAGTAAGATTGTTCATTTCATATATACAGTATTGTTGCAGTTAACTCCAAATATTGAGTGAGCTATGGCCTGTGAAAGTTCTAATGTTATTCTATAAGAATTTTTGTGTTTGAGCTGGTTCATGTTAGGGTTAGGTTGTACATCTGTTGGAGTTAATGGGGGCAGATATCTGATATTGTTTAGGGTGCAGAGGTACACCTTCTGTTGAGTGTGCCCCCCATTAAATATAAGTTGTTCTGGAGTTTGGTTAGGGTTAGGTTATGTATCTGTTGGAGTTAATTTTGGGCATGCATGTGATATTGTTCAGGGTGCCAAGGTACACTTTCTGCCATGTATTCTCCCATTAGATATTACTTTTTTTCTGGAATTAGCATTAGGGTTAGGATTCAGGTGCAGGTTAGGTTATACAGTATGTCTGCTGGAGTTAAGTGGGGGCACAAATCTGATATTGTTCAGGTTGCCGAGGTACACCTTCTGTCATGTGTGCCTCCCATTAAATATTACTTGTTCAAGAGTTAGGTTAGGGTTAAGTTATGTGTCTGTTGAAGTTAATTGGGGACATATATCAGATATTGTTCAGGGTGCTGAGGTATGCTTTCTGTCGTGTGTGCCCCTCGTTAAATATTACTTGCGCCACTGTTAGCATTAGAGATAGCTGTTCAGGTTAGTGTTACAAAGATGTCTGAGACATAGGGTATGAAGACTACAAAGGGCTTTAAAGGGGTAAAGTGGATATGAGACGTTGTTAATATGATCTTTCTATGTATGTCATCATCATCAGCACTAACAGAAATCATAATGGCATATGTTCAAGTCATGCTAGATCCGAGAAATCAAACAGAATCATTTAAATATTCATTAAAAAATTGAATTTATTTAAAAAATATATATTTTGTAAGTCTGACACACATTGTAGTGTCTCAGAATTGGCCACTTATCCTTAATTCTGTCTGAGTTCTTCAGAACTGGCAGAGGACGTCGCTCGTTCCTGTGTGCCCCAGCTCAGTGGAGCTGCTGAACTTTTGACTGAAATCGGGCTGAAACCGCTGAAAACCAAGAGCCACAGGGCTGAATTAAACTAGCTGAACTAATATCTCTGCAAGGACTGTGCCAGTCGGGGCTCTGTTCTCTGGCTAGTGTTGCTTTTGATTTTTTTTCGCCTGGTCTCCTTTGTTTAAAGAAAAGGAGCCAAGTTCCTCCAGCCAAGCTTGTCAGACTTGGCTACTTAAAGGCTGCCTTTCTTGCCCTCCATGCAGTCTGAGTTCATCAGAACTCGCAGAGGACGTCGCTCGTTCCTGTGTGCCCCAGCTCAGTGGAGCTGCTGAACTTTTGACTGAAATCGGGGCAAAACCGCTGAAAACCGAGAGCCATGGGGCTGAATTAAGCTAGCTGAACTAATATCTCTGCAATGACTGTGCCAGTCGGGGCTCTGCTCTCCGGCTAGTGTTGCTTTTGATTCCCCCACCCAGCCCCTTCTCTGTGCACATATTATATAGACTTATGCCCCGCCCCCCGGGGGTTGTACTTGATATGTTTCTGAAATGCTAATGGTCCTGCATGCCTGAGGCCGGGACTTGACTGTTCTATGATATGTACATGTAGTAGTCTGCATTCTACCACACAGTTTGTTTTAACTGGTTACCATTCCTTTACTTCTTCCCTGTATTGCTAGGGGTCTCTGGCCGGGTATCCATACCTTAACTGGGGGTTAGCCTATGGGGACTTGCCAGCTCAGTTTTCCTGCTGTTATACTAGTGGAGGTAGTGATGGTGTATATGGTTCATTACTGTGGTCTTACTATGACTATGTGTCCCCACTCCTGAGAAACTGACTTTATTTGCATCCTAACCTTAGCTGACTCCAGGGAGTGCTGTGGGCTGAATATTTGGTCGGGTATCACAACTAATGTCCCTGGTCCTGTCTGTATAACCCTGATTGTCAGCATTTTGAATCATGCCATCATATGGCCTGCTGGCTCTTGCAAGCCTTTTAATCTCCCTTGTCATCCTGGACTGGAGCCTCTCCCTCTGCCCTGCTCCTAACTATAGTAAACTAAATGAGTGCAGGCCTCTATCCGTCTCCTGCTCGGCAGACACCTGCCCTCCTTGGTTGCTTATACTCCTAGGGCTTAGGGCTAAGGGGAACTGCTACAAGCTCGTTTTTTACCTCATGGATGCACCGGGATGGCCCAAATGTCCTACACCCTACCTGCTCTGGTACCTATGTAAGCTTGTCCTCCACCTGGCAGGAGATATTGAATTGAATCCTGGGCCTCTCAATTGCAGAATATCCTCCCCCTTGGACCCAGCGTGGAACCTGACCAAAGGGTTGAAGATAGTTCAAATGAACATCTGCAGTCTAAGACCCAAATTGCATGAGCTTGAGGCCTGGGTTGATCTCTACTCCTCCGATGTCATTGGAGTCACAGAAACATGGCTCAAACCCTACATACACACTCATGAGATTGACATCTCCGGATACACTGTTTTCCGGAAAGACAGAAATGACAGAAAAGGAGGAGGAGTGGTTATTTATGTACTGAACTCCCTGAACACCCTTAATATCGGTCCATCTTGGTTGGATAGTAGGGATTCGGAGTGTCTTCTAATTAAGCTCACTCTGGGTGGGACGAAATCCATAACCATTGGATGCACCTACAACCCACTTAAGGTGGCTAAAAGTGAACTGGAGTTCCTCACTAGGCAACTGGCCAGTAACCCTGTGGGGGAACTTATTCTCATGGGTGACTTTAATTTAAACTGGCTGAGCAATGCATTTAGGAAATCCTCGCTATCTGATGTGTCCCTTACGCAGGTTATTAGTGAACCTACGAGGCCAAACACTAAGACTGGAAACCATAATCTTCTTGATTGGATACTGATTAACCATCCTGACAGATGCAGAGCAGCTGACCTGATGCCTGACTCTCTCAGCGACCATGCTCCTGTCTTTTGCATCTGGAGGAATAACTTGCCAAATGTTCCTCCGAGGATCGTGCTAGCCCGGGACCTGTCAAGATTTGTTCCCAATGACTTTCTTCGGGATCTGAGAGGGATACACTGGGGGGACCTTAATAATCTCGATAACATTGATGTTGCTCTCAATTACTTTGCCCACAACTTCCTAAGTGTACTTAATAAGCATGCCCCCTTTAAACAATGGAGAGTCAGTGGCAAATGTGCAAACTGGCTGGATCAGGATAGGAGAAAACAAATGAAGCTCAGAGACAAGGCATGGGGCAATTACAAATGCTCAGGAGTTCATGCTGATTGGCAATTATACAGAACTCTGCACAACAGCTGCAAGAAAGAGCTTAAACATGCTAAATGTGCCTACATTAGACGACTCCAAACATCAAACCTGGCAAACCCAAAAAAGTTCTGGTCTCAAATAAATTGCCTCCTGAAGGGGAGCTCAGATGAAGCACCCCAGAGCATCGCAGTTGAAGGCAACCTAATGTCTGATCCGGTGGAGTTAGCCAATGCTTTTAACAATTTCTTCACTGACCTTGACAGATATACTGATCCCTTACCTAGCAACACTAATTTCTCTCACCTTCCCAACCATACTGTCCCCAACTTCTACTTCCGCCTGGTTACATGGAAGTATGTCCTCACCTTTCTAAACACCATCAAACCAGATGCCACTCCTGGGGTCAATAATCTGGAGCCTAAATTTCTGAAAATAGCTGCCGCGATTATTGCGGCTCCACTAAGGGACCTGTTTAACAAATCCCTCCTCCTTGGGCAATTCCCCACCAAATGGAAAATGGCCACCGTTATCCCCATTCACAAAGGTGGTGATAAAGGCTAAATGGAAAACTACCATCCTACATCAATCCTCAGTGTGCTTGTGAAAATGCTGGAAAAACTGGTGCATAGACAGATTCTTGATTACCTTGAAATTCATAGTCTGCTTACAGAAGTGCAACATGGTTTCAGGAAAAATCATGGCACTGACACTGCCCTAGTCAAGTACACCTTGGGATGTACTTGGGGCTATGGATCAAGGTCTAGCCACTGGTGCCCTATTCCTGGATCTTATGAAAGCCTTCGATTTGGTGAACCACGATCTCCTTGTTTCCTGTCTTCAGCACCTTGGACTTGATCCACTTGCCTCCTCCTGGTTTCATCATTACCTCTGTGGAAGGCAGCAACTGGTAAAATGGAAGGGCACACCTTCTACTATTAAGTCAGTGCACCAAGGAGTCCCCCCCAAAGTTCCATCCTTGGATCCCTGCTATTCACTATTTTCATCAATAACATGCCGAAGCACTGTGGTGGGGCCAGCATCCAACTGTATGCAGATGATGCCATTATCTATAGGAGCTTGAAGGACTTATGTCAACTAGGCCAGAACCTCAATAAAGACTTCAGAGAGGTGGAAAAGTGGCTAGTGGACATGAAACTAGTCCTTAACCTCAAGAAATCCAAGGCCATCCTTTTCGGTTCCAAGCAGTTAGGAGCCAATAGATCAAACCTCCTACAGATCTTCTTGGCCAGCGGGACTCCACTTGAGGTCTGTGCATCCACAAAATATCTTGGAGTGCACCTGGATCAGGATCTAGCCTTGAGCCTGCACATTGAGGCTACCACCAAAATTTTCCATCAAAGAATTGGCCTTTTATATAGACTTGGAGGATTCCTCTCCAGGGAAGCCCGTTTGGCTATCACCACTGGTATCATTCTTCCAGTGCTTCTCTATGGTGCTTCCGTACTTCAACTGCTTCGGGGCTCGGATCTCAACAAACTCAGAGTTCTCTATCATAAAATTGCCCGCTTTGCAGCCTCTGCCCACCTCCGTGATCACCACTGCAATGTCCTCATCTCTTTGAACTGGCCATCACTTGAGGCCAGGCTTGCATTCCCTACACTCTGCCTGACCTTCAAAACAGCCAAGTTCCCGGCTCCTCCAAGCCTAATTGGACTTCTCCTATACAAATCAGCCAAATGTGACCTGAGGTCCCCTGCCTATCCTGCCCTGGAAGTCCATAGGACTCGAACCCAAGCTGGTGACAGATTCTTTGCCATTTCTGCCCCGTCACTCTGGAACAGTCTACCCGCAGCTGTGGCTAACTGCTCTACTCTGTACTCATTTAAAATGGCTCTAAAATCTCACTTAATGGTAGTCAATCAGTGCTGTTGCTCTTGAATGGCTGGTGCCCCTTACACTCCTGAGTCTTGACCAGCTTTTGTCCTGTTTCTAATTACTACCTGTTCTCTGTTTTGTTCTGTAATACCACCTATGTATGTACCTATGAAATTAATTGCACTACTTTTATCTATTGTATGCTTTTGCGTCTCTTATCTGTAATTAATTCCAGGTCGCCCCTGAAAAAGGGACTTTGTTGTCTCAGTGGGCCTACCTGGTCAACAAATTTCAATAAATAAATAAATTGCTATGGTTCAGTTCTAATGCTATTCTTTAGTGACTGTGCCTATCATAAGTAAAATAACATGAAAATTAGCTGCATGTACGAGTTCATGTATTGAGGCACTTTTGATCTGAGGTAGTGATACAAAGGTGTCTGATGTTGGAATAGAAGTACGTAAATGAAGACGGAATCTTTATCCATGTCATGGTTCCAGTTTGTTGGCAGTTCATCATATTGACGGTCTTCAAGTTCCATGGAGAATTTGAAAGGCTTCAGCATTTGGTTGGAAGTGGCATCAGGTGACACTCTCTTCATCCCCTGTCTAAGCAGTACACATACCGGGTGTGTCTACTTGTCTGTTGGTCACTCAAAATTCTTCTTGATGCCACTCAGCTGCTGTTCTTTATTCCACCCTGCCTGCACATCGGTGACTACACATAGAGATGCAGCAAATTTTTAATCTGCCTGCGAAGTGGATGCAAAGTGGGCACTTCGCATTAGCGGAGCACAATGCGAACTGGGCACTGCAAAGTGCTCACTTTGCGTTGTTATTATTATTACCACTTCGTATTGCCATTATGCCTTAACGCGAAGTAAGGTGAAGTGAGAAGAGAATAGGCATATCACATAGCTTGCAGTACTGTAAGCCACATGCTTTAGCCAGGCAGGAAGAAAGTGAGTCACAGAAGCAGTTTCACTTTCTCCTTTGCATTTATAGTGGGAGAAAGCATTTGTGAGAGGAGAGGAGTTACAGTGCTTGATTACCTTGTTGCCACTTCATTGCATTTCAGTTCCAGAAGAAAACAAACAGCTTTTTTAAAAGCTATATCTTTATTTAGTTTTTGTATTGTATTTGTGTTTTTTTCTTTGTTAGTGAATGTTTTTGTATAAGTTTTGTTTTGTGTGTGTGACTGACTGTGTTTGTGTGTGTGTGTGTGTGTGTGTGTGTGTGTGTGTGTGTGTCTCCACTGTCTGTGTGTGTGTGTTGGCCCATGGACTTCAGGAGGATGGACCTAGGAGAAGGTGAGTCGCTGGCCCCCGGGCATGGTAGGAGGGGAGTGTGGACCCCTGGGGGGCAGGGCGGTCATGTCATGTTGGACCACTCCCAACTCCTGGCCAGTGTTACTTCCCCCATTGAAGCAACAGGAGCAGCAGCAGCACCAGTGCCACCGGTAGCTGCTGGGCATCTACCTTCTCCGCCACTACCACCACCACCACTGGTAGCAGCAGCTGTTGGGGCTCCAGCAGCACCCCCTCCACCACCTCCACAGCCACAGAAGGTGGCCCCGTAAATTGTAGGTGGTGGTGATACTCGTGCCCGTGCGAGGACTTTGTCTGGTCTGCCCCGCAGCTCCCCAGTGTGGGAGTTTTTTAACTATGTGGGGGGAGACAGCACAGTAGTGGTGTGCCATGTGTGTGGGGTGCTGGTGTGCCGTGGCTCCCATGGGACACATTTGGGGACCGGTGGCCAGCATACTCATATGCTGAACCACCACAGGGCAGAGGTGCAGGCTGCCATGGAAGGGCCAGGTGTCCACCTGCTGGCCCTTCCATGGCAGTGGCTGAGGGTGCTGCTGGGGTGGGAGTTGTGCCTTGCAGTCACCGCCACAGCAGGAGGAGGGCTACTACAGCAGCTGCTCCACCACCACCACCACCACAGCCACCAGCACCACCCTGTCCACCACCATCCCCATGACCTGGATTCCCCGCTGCAGTGGACCCCGCCACAGTCCCTGCAACACAGTCTGACATCGGCCTGGTGTGGGTACTGCTTGAAGAAAATAATGAGCAGTTCAGTGCTTTGCAGCAGTAGGTGAACAGAGTAGAAGCACAGCAGCAGCAAATAGTTTCAATGCTGCACCTGCTGCTGGACCACTACGGCATCCCAAGGCCATAGTAAGTTAGGGGATTGTTTTCTGCCCCCCCAACCCCACCTCTGAACCCACCCCACTACTGTGTTGTACTGTTTTTGTGTGTTTTTTCTTTGTTGTTGTTTAATCATACACATTTTCCCTTCCAGAGGAATCTTTCTTGCACCACATAGTGCAATACATGTTTGTGAAAACCGCCCATAATTTCATTACAATGAGTCACGTGATTAAGGAATTCCCATTCTGAAAATCTGCCCACATTCTGCTCCCATCTCAGCAATGTTCGGACGTGATGGCAGGGAGAACACACGTGCGTGCTCCTTACAGTGAATATCTGATTATCCGGCAGGTTTCTGAATGTTTCTTTATGTTATAATGGTCAGTTTGTGGTGAAACATGTGGGCACATTTCCAGTAAGAATAGCCTTTTAGTGGAAACATTCCCACATTTCACCACAAAGTCAACCTTATAACATAAGGAAACATTGGGATAGCTGCCGGACAGTCACTATAGTGGAGCATGCACCTGCGCTCCCCCTGGCATCACGTCCTAACGTTGCTGAGAAAGGGTGACAGAATGTGGGTGGCTTTTCTGATAGGTAATTCCTCCTTCACGTGACTCACTGTAATGAAATTATGGGCAGTTTTCACAGAAATATATTGCACTCTGTGGAGCAAGAAATATTCCAGAGGGAGTAATGCCCCCACATATTAGTTTATGTGCATGACCATAACTATGTAATGTGGTGAATCTCTGTAAAGCAGCAGTGCAAAAGTCTGTTGATAACTCTGACCTATAGTTTTTAATGCTATGTTACAACTTCCTTTACTTACATCCTGACTGACTGGAAAGATACGAGAATTTGCAGTAGTTGAGTCTGCTGTACTAACTTTTTTCATGTATGAAATAATGAAAGGAGCATTCCTTTTAAAGTGGTGCTGACCAGGTCTTTGTCATTGTATTCCTCTGCTTTTCTCCATCACATCAATTAGTTGTTATATATCACTTCTGTTGTTAATTAACAGTTATGCATCAGGCAGTGTTTTATGACACCACAGAACAATAGTTATTGAAAAGCAGCTGCAAATAAATACAAACCTGGTCTGAACAATATTGGAAGGCATGCTCATTTTTTTTCATACATGAAAAAAAGTAAAGTAAGTAAAGCAGAGATAAATTGTGAAAAGAATCATATCATTCAAGTCACGACTCGACGGTAACTAGTGGTGGCTGTGGCAATGTAAAGTAGCATAAAAAAGTACAGTTCAAAACTGTGAGGACATTCTTGCAATGCTGCTTTAATTGTAAAAATGTCAGTATGACATCATGAGCTCACAGCAACAATCACAGATCACACAAAAGTGGCACAGAGTCCCAGATTTTTTCTGCAGGCCCAAAATGCATCCTGCTTGTGTGCAGGAAATTGACAAGTGTTAACACAGTGGAATGAGAGTGTTTCAGCACATACAAAGTCCCCCCGAATTAATGGCTCACTCAGTCATGCGTGCAGTGGTGGCACAGAGTCCCCAGATTTTTTCTGCTGGCCCAAAATGCATCCTGCTTGTGTGCAGAAAATTGGCAAGTGTTAACACAGTGGAATCAGAGAGTTTCAGCACATACCCCAGTATAAAATTATGACTGTGAGCTTTGTGTTGCTGGTCCAATGTGTTCTGTGAGATGATTCCAGCAAATGCACTGTGATCATCTCAACTGGACTGAAGGGTGCCCTTTGGCTGTACACTAATAGTAGCCTTGGTGAGTACATATATATATATATATAGATATAGATATATGGTTGTGTTGTGTATTTTGTAGGTGAGGTGGGGGTTGACATGGACATGTACTTATGGTATTGTTCTGCATCACAGGTCACACAGAAACTGTTGGTGTGCACATTCCAGTGCTCAATGAGAATTTTTTGCACTGAAATTAGAAACGGATAACTCTCAAACACATGAAGGTAAGTATTTTGTTTTGTGGGGGGGTGGGGGGAATCATATTTGCAGGTTTGTCTCTAATGGTTTCTTATTTTGTTTCTTCTTTACAGATTTCATCAGCATCCTTCTGGAGTCCAGTTGTCTTAGGATGGTCATGGTCATCTTATGAAATGACTTCTGCATGTTGCATGTGTGCCCAAGCTCAAGGGAGGCGGGTGCCTGATGTTGAAGAACTTTTTTGGATAAGGCCACTTTGACAGAACAACAAAGCATCTGGAAGTTTCCTAAAAAAAGAAATGATTGACTCCTTACAACTTAATTGCTATGTGTCCCTCATTGGTTCTCAAATCTCAATCTAAAGTCAAGTTACATTTCAAACCCACGTCTTGTCAACTAACACATCCTATGTGCTTTATTTGCTGCAGTCTTTACAAAACAATGAAATGGATGAAATAAAATCTTCATACTTACCAGAATGGATTTCAAATGGATATTACATCACTTCCTCTCTGTACAGTACAGCTATAGTACCATTCCCAATGAGTTTTAGTGATGGAGCCTTTTTTTGTCACCCTGTAAAAGAAACAAAAGAAGTGCACCATATGTGTTTTACCATTGTGGCTCTGAAAAGCTACAGAAAACAAAACATACAACTAAAGGAAGTGAAGCAGAATAACAAACATGAGTACACATACTCACTTTATGGTTTAAATATTAAGAAGCTTTGTTTCTCTGGCTGATGGATATGGTGGCCTGGACAGAATCAGGCTCAGTGGTGGCAGTGGCTAACATCAGTCCCAGTGGTGATGGTCTGGGGGGGCAGACAGTTTCATATTGGCAGTGGCTAACATCAGTCCCGGTGGTGGTGGTGGTCTGGGGAGCAGACAGACTCATGGTGGCAGTGGCTAGCATCAGTTCCTGTGGTGGCGGTGGTTCAGGGGGCAGATAGACTCATGGTGGCAGTGGCTAACATCAGCCCTGGTGGTGGTGGTCCAGCAGTCAGACAGACTCATGGTGGCAGTGGCTATCATCAGTCCTGGTGGTGGTGGTCCAGGGGGGCACACCACCTTTTAAAAACTTCAGTTAAAACCTGCCAACATTAACCACATCATCATCCTCATAAAGAAAGCTGAACTCACAGTCATCCATGTCTGAAGTCTGACCACTGGGAAGTTCTTTCTCCATTGTGTCATCATCTACGTCAGTGGTGGGCCATTTCAGGCAGCCACTGCCAGTGCCACCAGGATGCTCCATTTCCACATCAGCAAGACCACCATGACTAGGCAGGGGTATGAATACCGAGGTTGCAGTCTTTGCTGGTATGTGCCTCTCATTCATTTTAATGAATGTTAGAAAACTAACATTTGCAGGAGACAGGTTTGTTCGACGATCCCTGACTATTGCACCTGCTGAGCTGAATACCCTCTCAACACTCACATTGGAGGGTGGGCATGTGAGGTACTTTACTGGCACTGCAGTCAGCTCTGGCCATTCACTGACCTTTCCACTCTAGTACAAAAGAGGATCTTCAGTTTTTGTCAGATGCCTGTTTTCAGACAAATATGACTCAACCATTCTCTGTGCCGCACTAAGTCCAATGGTTGATGTATCATCGTGTTCTCCCAAATTATTTATTTCACAAATACCCACTTGGGACAAAGCCTCTGAAAGTGGGTTGATGCCAGCCACTTTGGATGACAGACCTTCTGGAACTGCGGTCCCCTTCCCCTTGCAGGATATGCTTGATGGTCCTTCAGGTACACCTCCAGCTGGATTATGCTGCTGAGGTTTGCTGACCTTGGCTCTTGACTTCTGTGCCCCATGAACCAAGTGCACTAGTTGATCACTGATATTTTTTACCTGTTCAGACCCTCCCTCCAGTACTGATGCAATTCCACGTTTGCATTGTGGGTCCAGCATTGTTGCTATGGCAAAGTTGTCACTACACTGAATGCTCACAAATTGACGATTCTGGTCGAATACTGTCAGCATGTGTTACAGCAACATACTGCTACCACTGTCTCTGGCAACATCAAGGCTATGCTGTACATTCACCAATGTCTGCCTCAGCGCCCACAGCAGTGGAATTGATTGGCTAATGGAGGCAGACTCAACACTCACTGCCAGTGTGGCATGTTCAAAAGGCCGCAAAATTGTTATTACAGAGTCCATGAGGTGCCACTGTTCAGTCATCATAGACATGGAGGCCCCGGAACTGTCATGGCTAGTGTGCATAACAAGATATTCTAAGATAGCGTTGTATTATTCGTGCAACCACTCTGCCATTTATAAAGTGGAGTTCCATCAGGTGACAACTTCCAGCTTCAAGAGGTGCTGAGGCAGGTTGTTTTGTATCTGCAACTGCTGCAGTTAGTCACGGGCCTTTCCAGATCTTGAAAAGTGAGAGCAGATAAACGGTCAGCATTTCCTTTATATTAGGGTGCTGCAGAAACTCCTGAACCATGAGATTTAAACAGTGGGCCATGCATGGAACACCAAAACAAACACCATTCGTGATGCATTTCACCACATTTGACCCATTGTCAATTGCTATGAACCCAGCTCTCAGGGACAGAGGGTTTAGCCATATGTCAATTTCAGTCAGTACCACATCCAACATGTTCTCACCAGTGTGTGAACAGGTCACACTGTGCATAGCAATTGTTGCATGCTGTTGAATTCCTGGAAGATTGCTACCTCGACAATCTACCTTACTGCACTGATTATTCACACTACCAACATCACAAACAACCCCCGGCACCTGCACCCAGTGTGCAGTTATACATAAATATGAACTCCCTGCTGTTTTACCACTTGTCCACATATCCATACTTAAATGGATGAATGGAGAGGAGGAATGTTGAAGGGCATGTCTTATTGAGTCGAACACAGTGCGGAACAACTCGGGGACAGCACTGGTAGAAAAGTATGTCCTGGAATGGACTTTCCATTTTGGACAGGAATGTGCAGCAAACTGCCAGAACCCAGAATTCTCCACAGAGGAGAAGGGCAAAAGATCAATTGCCAGCATTTCCGCTAAAGCAGCATTGAGTTCACATGACACTGTGTGATTCGGGGGGGTACTTCAGCTTATGCGCAAAAACACTCTGTAACGTGGGCTGACTTAAATGTTTTACATGGGATGTGTTGATCACAAATGGTTGTGCTCTGTGATAAATGGCATTGGAAGGTGGTGGAGTGTGGACATTTGATGAAGATGGTTTCACAGGTGATGATGACAAACCCAGAAATGCAGTTATTTTGCCAGATTTGCCAACTGGGGTTGATGTACCACTTGTGCTAGACTTATTGCATTCACCACCACCACCACCACCACCACAAAAAATGCTACTGTCACCAGCACTGGACAACATTTCAAAGTCATTATGGTCCTCCACCTCTTCATACCTGTAGTAATCCTCTACTTTTATTACCTCAGTACTGCACACATTTAATTCACTACTGGACTTAACAGTCATGGAAGGGGATAACATGCTCGCTATGGTTGCCGGTGACGAGGGTGAACACCCCACTGTGGTATTAGCTGCCAGCTTGTGCTGGGCCCACAGTGCCAAGTGCTTATTCTTAAGATGTGTATGCTGTCCTCCTGTGCCCAGATGGCTCCCCTTTTTACCTCGACTCACACGCACATGGCAAACCTGGCAGATTTCAACTGAATCATCATTTGCATCTTGAACAAAAAAATCACAAACAAGGGATTGTAATGCTCTGCTTTTAACATGTCCATGATGTGGCTTATTTAAGTCCGTTATTTTAGTCACCGAAGTGGGGGGGGTCACGTGATGTTTCGGGCACTGCAAACCTGGACTGCAACTGATCACCATGACTACCTATCATGTTGATTTCTGGGTCATCATCATCATCAACTAAAACCGGTAGATCATAACTTTTTATGGGGGGGGGATTCCTGCAAACAGACTCAGACACAGCCACTTTTAATTTCTTTTTCTCCGGTTCCCAACTAGGGTCAATTACATTATTATCATATTCATCAACATCACACACATTCACTTCTTCTGCTTCGATGCTAGCATGTGGACTGCATGTTGCAACAACAGCAACATCATCATCATCATCATCACATTCTTCATCAGCATCTACACCACCATCACCTTATATTTTTTAACCACACTGTGAATCACTGCAAGGAAAATGCGTGACATTAAGTGCCACGGTGGACGGAATATCACATTGTGTGCTATCATTGACATGATTATCAGAATCCTCCGGTTCAGTTACTGGGATGTTACTGGGAAGTATGACATCATCTATGCTGCCACTCACTTGCACTGCTTCACACTCAATATTTTTGGGTACAGTACACTGGTCGGAATAAGAACTTGACACAACAATACTAATACTACCTCCACCATGACTAACACCGGTAACACTAACACCACCAGCTGGGAAAACATCATCTCCTCCAACTATGAGTGAAGCTACTGATTGCTCTGTAAAAAACATTGCAGGAGAAATACCTTTCCTCACATCAGCAATACACTTCTGCATCTGCGTACTACTACTACGACACCCACTTACCATCTGACTGCCAACATTGCCATGGCAAGAAACAGCTTTGCTCGCACGTCTCTTTGCAGGCATTTTGGGGGATCAACCACAAATGTTATAACCAAATTCAGATTTTGATATGTTTACTCTCTGATTGGAGGGACTCTGGATGTGAAGCCAATTAAACAACTGTGGCTCAGCAACAGATAAGAGACTACTCTAAGACTGTCACGGAATTAAAACAACTTCAGTAACCAGTGGTGCTGATGAGGTCACACAAACAATCCAATCTGGTAAAAAATACCTTTTGAATTTGGGGGTTGGTGGAGCACTGAATGCAGACAGTGCTGATTTTTACGGCACTACAAGCAGCAAAACTAAGAACAGATACCACGATCGCAGCACAAAATCAGGCAGCTGCAGTGAATAGCAGGTTCACACTGTTGAATCTGCAATTACACTACTTTGTGGCACAATAAAAGATGTATTATGTGATGCACACAACACCGCACACACTCTCACACACAGAACACTTTGTGTACAATGCTGAATGAGGAATGCATCGCAAATGCAAAAGTTCAGTACTATGGCACGTTACGTATTGTAAATTTGTAATGTAAACAACCTGAACTTATGAACTGCTGCACCACATCCACACAACAAACAGCAAGAAAATTTCTACTATTACTGACAATATTACTGTGTGTACATTAACACAGTCAGTTATATGACAAAAATATAACCAAAAAATAAATAAATCGCCATTTCTCAAACTTAAATCTACCTACACCACAGATATGCCCCTCCACAAAGCACTCTTTCACTGACTTTCACCACACACTCAACGTTGTAAATTAACATTCAAAATCCATACAAAAATGAAAATGCTTGATGATATGAGCACAGGAGGGTTTCCTACAATCTATGAACTAAAGTTGGATCCCCAAAAAGAAGCAAAAATGCTTTTTGAACAGCTTTTACAAGATTCCTATCACAGACAGCTATCAGAGCACACTGTCCCCTACTCCCTCCTACTCATACTACCCCGAACTGAGGCTGTGCAGATCAATATAGAGCCCATGTGACCTGAAATCCCATGAATCACTGCAAAATTCACCTTTGGAGCTCAAAAACAAGGTGAAGTGAGGTGAAGTGCACTGCCTGCAATGCACTTCACCTTAAATTCGGCAGCATAGTGGCCTGGGGAGACGGAGTAATGCAAAGTCATTGCTTCCAATGGACTTTGCATTCCTCATTATAAGGTGAAGTACTCCACTTAGCATTGCGGAGCACTGAATCTGCCTTTGCTGCTTGATTCGCTTTGCAGAGCGGATTGAGCCCACTTCGTCCACCACTAACCACACAGCAGCTGCTAAACTATACCTGCTTTTTCTTTCACACCCTGATTCTGCTATTATCAATCTTCCTTCTCTTCTGCATGTCTGTGTGACAGGATTGAATAACACCCTGTTCATTTGTTATGCAGAAAGAGTTTAAATGCAAGGGTCTGTTCTATCCACTCCTTTTCTGTCTCTTGCCTGTCTGGTTGTGCAACCAAATTTTCTTGTGAGACCTAGGAACTGATCACTCTGACGGTTTTGTAATTCTCCACCTCTCACTATCTCTCAGCCTTCCCTTACTGTTCTGTCTTTTCTCCCCCTTACATATCTGTGAGTATAAAAATGTATGTGAATTTTTATCTGGAAATGTCACTGATATTGGGATCCCTTTGCTTAAAACTGTATATAGTTTTGCTGTTGAAATAATTGCAAAAAGCTATTTGGAACTCAAGGGGTTAACCTGAGAGGCAGTTTTTAACCCTTTTGCAGAGATGTAAATAAGAGGTCAGTTCTCGGTCACAATGTTCTTTTTGCTGCATCTGCTGAAACTGACAAGAACACTGTATGAGAAGCAGAATGCTCTTGTAACGAGCTCCTGCATTGTTATAAAAAAAGCTGTGATGCTTGTGAGAGAAGAAAGACAGAGACTGAGATTGGAAATTGAGAAGAAAAACACAGAACTGGACTCTGTTTTCTTTGTTTGTACTGCCATTGTAAATAGTTATACTGAACACATTTTTTAATTTTTATTTTGCTGTTATTAATAATGAAATGCTATTTGCGAATTTTACAACTGCTCCTGGTTTTCCTATGCTTCCTTGGTTTACCTACAGTATGCCAACTCGACAACACTGTTGTCGAGGTTTGGCATAGTGACATCCCTAATGTTGACAGGTGAAATTTCACCTTTCAGACATCCGTGTGTTATCCATTGGGGGGCTGTACCCCCCCTGCATCCCCTGCTATGGACTCCTAAATCCCAGTCAGAGTTATCTCAAAGAGGGGGGTGAAAGTCATCAAAAGGGTGAAATTTAGCCCACAGGTTCCCCAGAGCAACAATCTCAAAACCTGTCAAGATTGTTGCTGTGGGTGATTTCACCATGTGGGTTTTGCTACACGGTCAGCATGCCTGCTTCCTGACCTGTGCCTCAATGACAGATGGTGTCAGCCTAAGTGGGATTGATGCTGTGCATACTCAAAGCCAGGGTTTTTGTGTGTGGGTACTAGACCTAGTACCAGGGAAGCATAGCAGAAAGTTATGGATTCTGCAGCAGCAAGCCAAGGAGTCATTACCAGAAGAATGGCAGCCAAACTAGAAGCAGAAGTCCAAACCAAGACTGTTCAACCAGCACCAAAGATGGAAGAAGAACAGGCATTGACAGAACCTGAAAGCCTGACTGATTTTTTACAATGGTGGGCAATACAACAAAAAGAGATAGAGAAACAGAGAAGAGAAGAAATGCAGCAACTCAAGAAGCAGAGAAAAGAGGAGATTCAGCGACAGGTTCAGCAGAGCAGAGAAGAGATGCAGCGACTGGAGCAGTGATGGCTGGATGCCTTACAGATATGAAAGGCAAAGGATTTTGGCACAGATCCAGATGAGCAACAAAACACAAGCAACATAAAAGACATTAAACTTACAAAGCTGTGATCCTTGGATGATATCAAAGCATACTTGACAACTTTTGAAAGGGTTGGAACAGCCTGCCAGTGACCAAAGCAGCAATGGGCAATCAGACTGGTACTTTACCTGACAGTGAAAGCCCAACTTTTCTACAGCAATATGAACACTGCACAGTTGGAAAACTATGACCTGATGAAAATAGAAATACTGAAAAGGTATGAAATTTCAGAAGAGACCTACAGGCAAAGATTCTAGTTTCTGAGGTACAATTCAATTGACAATCTTAGAGAAGCCTTCACCCGACTCAGATAACTCCTTATAAAATGACTCCAGCCAGAGGGCAAAACAGTCCCACAGATCACTGACGCACTTACAGTGGAGCAGTTCATCAACATCCTACCTACAGACATACAGCTTTGGGTAAAAGAACACTGACCAGAAAGTGGGGAAAAGGCTGCTTCTTTGGCTGAAGACTACCAAATGGCCAGACAGATACCACAGCAGTGAGGTAACAGCCATGCAGACACTCTTTTTCCCATTTAAACTCCAGGTCTGATAAGAACTCTGTTAGAGGTAACAACTTTGTGCCCAAAGACTTGATTTGCTGTAACTGTAATAAGCCAAGTCATATAGCAAGAAACTGCCGTAATAAGAAAAGTGGCACTGGAACAGATTTATCCTTTGCAAATTGGGGCAAGTACTTAACAGATGTCAAGGTGGGAGATAAGACTGTGAAAGAACATATAGATTCAGGAAGCAGAAAGACCCTAGTGTATATTGAAGTGTTGGGATAATGTCCAAAAGGACAAAGTACTGGTGTCATCTGTATCCACAGGGACTCTCAATACTATCCCACCACCCAAGAGACTCTGACTATTAATGGGGTGTCACACTAAATGAAAGTGGGGAAAGTATATACTGTAAGTTACCTGTACCTGTAATTATTGGAAATGACATTCCAGGATTTACTGAGTTAATCAAAGACAGAATAAATCCTGATGTTTCAGCAGCTGTGGTCACAAGTGCTCAGGCAAATAAAATCTCAGATGGTGTGGACTCTTTTCTTTTCATTGATTTTGATTGAGACTTGTTTGAGCATAGCTCCAAGGTCTGGAAATCAAGGAAAGAAAGACAATGCCTGAAAAAAACAGTGGCAACACAAGACTGATGTACATAAGGATTAACATATGAAATGCCAAAACTAAACTGATCACTGATTGTGTTTTTCTTTCTGAACAAGCTAATGATGTTTCTCTCCAGGGTTATTTTAAGCAGCTGGGAGTGAAACCAAAACAGGGTGAACCTATGTTTAAAAAATATAATGGGCTACTGTACATAGTTTGGGTTAAAACTCAGACACAGGACCAGATAGAGCAACAGGTTATACCACAAAGTATAGATCTGAGTTGTTATGGATAGCACATGATTGCCCTATGGCTGGTCACTCTGGGAGGGATTGCACCCTTGCCAGAGTACTGTACAGATTTTACTGGCCTGGAATTCATGAAGATGTTGCTACCTATTGCAGTTCCTGTGCTATGTCAGAAAGTAGCCCAAGTGACTAAAAAAGACAAGGTACCCCTGGTGCCCCTACACTTGATAGATGTGCCTTTTGAGATAATTGCAATGGATGTGGTTGGCCCCTTAGACAAAAGTAAATAGGGTAATCGATTTATTTTGGTGGTATGTGATTATGCTACTCAATACCCAGATGCAGTTCCAATGGGTACTGTCACTGCTCCAAAAGTGGCAGCAGAGCTTGCCAAAATCTTTGGCAGAGTGGGTATACCTAAAAAGATTATTACTGATCAGGGTAGTAATTTTGGTGCAGCATTACTGAAAGAGCTGTACCGACTGCTAGGTATCACTGCCATAAGAACCTCCCCTTATCTCCCTCAGATGATCTTGTTGAGCATTTTAATCAACCCTAAAATGCATGTTAAAAATGTTTATAAAAGGGGAAAGGAAAGACTGGGACCAATACTTATCATATCTGCTTTTTGCTTGCAGAGAAGTGCCACAGGCATCAACAGGTTTTTCATAATTTGAAGTGCAGTATGATAGACAAGCTAGAGGGCCACTAGATGTAATAAAAGAAAGATGGGAAAATAACCCCCATCAGAAACAATCTATTGCATCTTATATGTGTGCTCTGAGAAAGCTGGCAAAATATGTTGAAATTGCCCATAGTAATCAAGAAGAAGCCCAAAACCAGCAGAAGGTGTGTTATGACCATGGCGTAAAAGAAAACGTTTTTGAGTAAGGTGAAAGGGTCTTACTACTGTTACCTGCTACAGAACTGTTAATGAAGTGGAAAGGGCCTTATAAAGTTCTTAGACATACTGGCACAGTTAACTATGAAGATTGAAACCCCTGATAGGAAACATCCTATTAAGATATACCATGCTAACCTCCTCAAGGAATAGGTTGAAAAAACAACAAAAGCTGCTTTGTTGCTTTTACCAGAAACTGACGAAAAAAGATATTGATATAGCTTATGATGGACTGGAACAAACTGTAACTGCTGATGCATTAAAGGTGAATGTTTCCTTAACTTCTGAACAAACTGCAGAAACTTGTAACTTGCTAAAGACATTTAATGGTACTTTGAGCACAGTATTAGGCAGAGCTAAAGATTTAGAGCATATAATAGTGACAAGGAATGTTCGCCCTATTAGACAAAAGACATACAGATTACCAGAGCGGTTAAGAGAAGACGTGGTTAAGGAAATACAAAAAATGAAAGAATTGGGTATCATAGAAGAGTCAAGAAGTACTTGGTCATCATCACCAATGGTGATTGTAAACAAAAAAAAGAAAGGGGTGTAAGAATCTGTTTTGATTTTAGGAAACTTAATCTTTAAGTGTCAGAATTTGACAGTTATCCTTTACCCAGAATAGGTGAATTGGTGGACTAACACCACTGGGGAGTGCCAAATATATCAGTACCCTCGATCTCATCAAGGGTTACTGGCAAACTCCCTTAGCTAAAGAATCCAGAGACAAATCTGCATTTGCCACTCCTGTAGGATTCTATCAGTTTACCACCATGCAATTTGGTTTACAGGGTGTATCCATTGCATTCCAGTGGTACATGGATGTAATTTTATCCCCTCACACTAGTTATTGTGCTGTGTACCTGGATGATGTCCAGGTACGCAGCACAATACGATTGACCATGGTGTACAGTCCAGACTGGAAAATCTACTTGGAACACCTACAAGCAGTTATCCAGTTGATTAAAAAGGCAGGTCTGACAATTAATCCTACCAAGTGTGCATTGAGCATGCAGGAAACCAAATATTTGGGCTATGTTTTGGAAAACGGACTTAGTCAGTCCAGAGGTTTCCAAGATAGAAGCTGTAGCTAACAGCCCTGTCCTCCAAGCCAAGAAACATGTTTTGTCATATTTAGGGCTGGCTTGTTATCGGAGATTTATTCCCAGTTTTGATGAGTTAGCTACTCCCCTTACATAACTCACAAAGAAACAGTTCGCGAATAATGTGAAATGGACCCTAGAGTGTGACGAGGCTTTTCAGGCCATTAAGGCTTCATTATGATCAGCTCCTGTTCTAAGAAGCCCAGACTTTATGAAACAATTTCTGTTACATACTGATGCATCAGAGGTAGGCCTATGTGCAGTCTTGAGTCAGCATATAGGTGGAAAAGAACATCCTGTTCTATACATAAGTAGAAAAGGGACTCCACCATTGAAAAGGAATGTCTTGTGGCAAAGTGGGCTATGAAGTCCCTTTTACTAGGAGCTGACTTTGTACTTCTAACTGATCATAATCCTCTCCGTTGGCTTAACCAAATGAAGGATAAAAATTTCAGAATCACACAATGGTACCTGGTGCTACAGTCATTTAAATTCAAGGTGATGCACAAATCTGGAAAAAGAGAATGTCAATGCCTATATGGAAAAGAAATATATTTTAAATATATGTTGTAAAATATATTTGAAATAGTTTTTGCATTTCATCCATAAATAAGATTTTCATAGTAGTTTCCAAATATATGCATTATATCTCAGATTGGCTGGTTTTGTAATATTTGAGATATATCTAATGCATATATTTCAGATATACCTTAGATAATATTTTTGCATATTTCATAGAAATATCTTGTTAATATTCTGAGAATTTTTTATTCTCCCTTATGAAAAAGAAATATATTTAGATATATGTTTGATCATATGTCTGAAGTATGTGTATATATCTCAAACTAGTTGGTTTTGAAATATTTATTTGCCAAATACATGTGACAGATACATTTAAGATATATCATACATATTTCCATGATATATTTATTATAGGTGCATGATATATATTTTATATATCTGCTTATATATTTTGAATATTGAATAGATATACTTTCATGTAGTAGACATATATCTAAAATAGCTTTTTTAAATATATGCATTGTGAAATACCTTAAAATACCCAAACAACAGATTAATCTTGATGTCACATATTCTCAACTGTATATTTGGAATTCCTCTTATTAGCAACCATTTAGAGAACTATAGTACACTTATCATTTAATGAGTACACATTTGTAGTTACACATAAAACTTACCTCTTAACCTCATTGTTTTGTGAGATTCAAATTGGTATTTATACCTCCCCTGTTTGCTTCCTTTTTATGTCAGGGTGAGTTCCAACATGTACTTGTTTTTTTACTCTTTACCTTTCCCTCTGATCTGTAAGCCAATGCTTTTAATTCAAAACTATTTTAAAAACAGAAATTACAATGCTTTTGGTTGATAAACGGTGTTTTTGAAATATGCAAATTAGTTATGCAAATCTGTACACAGTTCCATAGTAAGTATTTGCAAAAATATATTTGACATATATACAAATATATTTTCTGCATATATTGTACACATATTATATCTTGCAAGTAAACAGGATTTATATTTTACTGATAGTAGAAGTTAGGCACACACACACACACACACACACACACACACTGGACCTGAAGCTCCAGAAGGCACTTCTTGGATTTCCCATCACAAAATTTATTTGTACAGTAAAGGAAAAATCATGATACTAAAGTCAAAAGTAGCGATACTTAAAAACAGGCATTCCCACAGGACCAATATTTCACACTGTTGTTGAAAAAGCACAAGAACAGTGTGAAATACCATTCCTGTGGGGGATGTCTGACTTTTACTATTGCTACTTTTGGCTTTGGTTTTACAACATTTTATATATATATATATATATATATATATATATATATATATAGATATGTATATATATATATATACAGAATGTAGTCTAATTATATTTTAAAGGTATATGTAATATATATTCCAGTCATATGTGTATATATATATATATATATATATATATGATGATAAATTATTCATATATGACAGATACTTTCCTTCAGAGCCAGAGAACTGCACCATAGAACGTAAGGCGCCACACAGTGAGATGCGCAATAGGAAAACAATGCAATAATCAGCAGAAGTGCAGTGAAATGGGATCACGCAAAATCATCTGAATATGGCAATGAAGTGCCATCGTGCAAATGGCACAACATGGAGCAGCAGCCCAGGACTGAATATGGTGAGCCCAGGACTGAAAATGGTGAGCCAAGGACTGAAAATGGTGAGCCAAGCACAGAGATGCGCACAAAGGACACCCAGACAAAGCAATAGCGGAACAGCCAAGGCATGAATGTGGGACAGCAACACCACCCACACAGCCACAACCAAATGCCAAGAAGCTGCAGGTGTTGAGGGGAAACACAGACAGGGTATGCTTGCAGCACACTTAGCAGGAGTTCCCAGCGCCAACACGTGGCAAACCTGCACACAGGGACTGGAACAAATAGTGCCTAACACCCATGAACAGAAACAAGTAGGTGACTCTGACCCAGCACATTCACAGTACAACAATGAATGAACAGGCAGCAGGCAGAAAACATTGTATTAAAGTTATTCATGGAAATGTAAAAGATACTGAACAACAATCAGAAACATACAATGGCAGGAACAACAGGAACTTCACAACAGTATAAATGAAAAAGGAACAGATACTAGGGCAAAAACATCACAGGAAACAGGGATCAGGAGGGAACAGGTGTAACTGGGAACAGGGGAAGGAAGGGTCCAAAGGGGAGTAGGGTAGACAGACAGGGACAAATATCAAGAACTATATACAAAGTCCAAGGGCCACATGCAGCCACAATGGCCATGGCAGGCCCGAGTCTGCACTATTGGGCTGCCCTGCAGTCCCTCATAGTCCCTGCCTATGCCCTCTGCAGTGCAATGGCCTGAACCACATTGGCAGCACCCTGGCGCACTGCCACCATATTGTCCCTCACTGCCCACAGGAGGGCCACAAGCAGCAATGAGATAGTCCACAGGATGGGTATCACTCACCTCCTAGGTCCTAGAACAGAACTCTGTCTAGAGGTCCTCCCACGAGGAGCAGGTTGAGTCTGGTATGAACCTGCAAAGCAAAACATAAACTCAGGAAAGCAGCACAGGGAAGTGCACAACACCAATCCCCCCTCAGCAACAAAAAAGGCACACATGTGCGTGCACAGCATGGCAATCGTTATTGCACCACTGAGCACCAACGGCAATGCAGTGGTGTGTACAGTGTGCACATGGTACACACCCAGGATAGCAAAACAGAACAGATTGGCAGTGCAACAGTGTTCCCCCAGTGATATAGACACCCACTGAACACCACAGCACATGAAGGCAGTGCAAGGCACAGGCATAGCACACCACCAACACAGAATGTGCCCAGCCCAGCATGACAGGTGTGTGGCATGCAGGCTGAGGGTGGACAGGCATGCATGATACAGCATAGGCACAATGACACACAGCCTAATAGCCTGTACAGTACACAGGACACTAGAGCATGGCCATGCACACCTGCACAACCATTGCAAGCACACTGGCTGGGTAATGTCGCCACACACATGGGCATGTCAGCAGCCCATGCACCTGGAACACAGACTACATCTAGAAAAACATCAATGTGGTCATGAGTGCATGGCACACAGGCCATGGCGAGGGCAATGCAGCACAACATGCAGATGAAGCAACAGGAAACAAACAACATGAGGACAACATGCACCTTGTCACGTTCCCCCACCCATGCCACCGTGCATGACATGGAAACCTGTGTTCTGCCACACATGCAACACAGCATGCCACACTGCACAGGCCCGGACGTGGCTGCTGACTTAGTGGATGATAATGACACCACATTGCTGCAGGACATGCAGCAGCTGGAGTGGGATGTCCTGGATGACACTGACCCTGGTGAGGAGCTTGCCAGTGATACAGTGGATGTGGACACCTTCATCAGAACAGTCATCCAGGATACACTGCTGCCTGTGCCTCCTGGTGGCACTGTGTGCACCTCTGTGTTAACCGCTTCATGGCATGCACATGACCCTGTACAGGACACTGTGCAATATGTATGGTGGACTGCTACACTCGTGCATGATGTGTTGTTGGACATGGATACAGCCATGCAGCAGTGCATGACCAACACCATCCCAAATGCACCTTCCTAGCTGGCACTGGGCCAGCAGCAGCCATAACCCTCACATGCATCTAAAGCCACTGCTGGGCAGCCACCCCCTATGCAGCCTGTTGGCCCTGAACCAGTACCACTGCCCACACGGTGCAGGGCACTCAGCCCACCTCATGGCTGACATGTGCAGCAGGTCAAGGGTCAACTCCCCCAGGACTCAGTGCTTGCCACCCATAACATTCTGCTCAGGTTGGCTGTGGATGCCCAGGTGCACCTGCATGGGGACCTTGTGGCACTGCAGACAACCTTGCACCACCATGAGAAGCATTGCTCTGTGAGGCATGCGGAGCACATGGGTGCACTCGCTGCTAATGCAGAGGCACTGTGGGATATTGCTGCAGCAATCTGTGAGCACACTGTGGCATGGCCTGGGCACAGTGCACAACACACTCCAGGGCATGTCTTCGATGTTACAGTGTGTACCACCATGTGCCAACCACCAGGCTTTGCAGATACAACACCCTCCTCTCTTACACTGCCATTCCACACTGTGACACCTGGTGGCAGTTTTGCATTCATGGTAAACACACCTACCCATGGCCGGTCATGCGCCTGTGGCAAGTCTGCTACAAGGGCCAAGGTCATGGCATGTGGGCCATGCCGCTCATGCAGTGGCACAGCTGCATGTGCCTCACCCCAGTCACAGGTGTTACCTGCAGCCACAGCACATGGCATGGCCCTGGGACTTGTCCTGTCCCAGCAGGGATCCATCCGTGTACATGGTGGGTGCACTAAGTGGATGTGAGGCACCACTCCACACTACAGTGTGTCCATGATGTAGCCTGTCAGCAGTCATTGCACACCTGCACACCCAGCCTCCCTGTGCCTGTCACATCCCTCCCAATGCTGCAGTGTCACTGAAAATAACTACCTTGTGACTTTTGACTGCAGTGCATGTTGCTGTTGGTCTGTCATGGGGATGATGGGTGCATTTGGTCACACTGCCAGGTGTGTCTGGCATTTCAGCTGTACCACTCATGCAACCAATGGTGCCCTGCCTATGCCACTTGGTGTGTCGCATTCACCTGTCATGTCCAGTGTGCAGACCACCCTTCATTTGCTGTGTGTGCTGCAGTGGGCACTGCAGGGCTCATAATGTAGGTATGCATGTCTGTTCCCTATTTGTGTCATTCATGCCACATGCTTACCTGGCTATTGTCTCACATCCAACTGTCATACTCACTGCCTGGCTCCAAAGTGTTCCCTGATGATGGTGTCCCTATGCCACCGCCCCTCTGTGGCCATCTGTGCATTGCCCCTGTCCTGCTGTGGCTGTATCTCCCCTAGAGGTGTTGTGAAGATAAACTTCACCCACGAAGTTCATGTGAATTGCCAAAAATTCACACTCCACATAATTTGTGGAGTTTTTGGAACACTCTGAAACTTCGAGTCGGGCAATTTGCACAAAATTTCCTGCAAAATCCACAGATTTTAACACGAAGTGTGAATTTTGCAGGTGGAACATGAAATTTGTGAGCATAATTTCATCCTCCGCAACGAAATCTGTGAAATTCGTAGCCTTGAATTTCATGGAATTACTCTTCAAATTCCGCAAAATCTGCAAATTAACTCACAGAGCTAATTTCACGGACTTCACGCACCACTAATCTCCCTTCCTGCTGGCTCCACTTCCTCCACCATGTCACTCTACTGGTCCTGTTACACTATTCCACAGTCAAGAGCCATGTTGTGGAGCATGCAGCAGGCCAGGAATATGTCACAGACTTTCTGTGGGCTGTACTGTCGTGCACCACCCGCCCGGTCCAGGCATCTGAATTGCATCTTTAGGATGCTGAACACTCGCTTAATGATGTAACTTGTCCTGGTATGTGCACCATTGTATCTTTCCTCTGCCTCTGTCATGGGCCACAGGATGGGCATTAACAGTCACGGTCACAGGGGGGTATGCACTGTCACCTGTGGATGGATGAGAGATGTGTTATTACTCAGTGCCATGTTGCCCTGCCACGTGCGGTCCTGCCCTCCAATGATGCCTGACTGCCTGTTCAGCACTTGCCTGCACCCTTTGTGCTGTCAGCCTGTACCCACTTTCTGCGTTGTCTCCCTTGTCACATTGGCAACACTGTCACACTGTTTGGACATGTGCCTCCCCACCCCCCATTGCTGCAACACTTTGCATTCCATGTGTGTGGTCACACCCTTTTTATCACCCATCCACCTGACATTGTGTGCTGTATGGCTGTTTAGTGTCAGCAGGCCCACTCTACCTGTTTGCCTGTTGCTGCTGTGTTGGCTGTGCATGTGCTGCCACCCGCTGTCACCTGCCCTACTGTCCATTCATCACACACAGTTGGACCATGTGCATGCCCTGCTGCCTGGCTACCTACTACACACACTGCACATCCTGCATGCCTGTGTGGCCTGTGTTCCATGGTGCACTGTGCTGCTGTTGAGCTGCACTCACCCACGAGATGGCCACCAGACACTTCCCCGGTTTGGAAGTGTTGGCACAGATCCAACCACTGCCAGATGTAGGCATCATGTGCACTCACTGGGTAGTTGGCATATACATACATGATGCACCCTGTGGCATTGCACACCTCCTAGCAGTTGTTGGAGTGGTAGCCCTTTGGTTATGGTACTGTTTGCTGTCGATGCCAGGTAGTGCACATAGGGCTACATGGGAGCAGGTAGGTGTGTGACCCTGTGAAAGTCCTGCTGTGCTTCTGTGTGCTCCATTGTCATGCTGGGGATACTTATGTACTCACTAGCGTGTCACAGCAGAGTGTTGAGGAACTGAGTGAGAAGCCTGGACATGGCCGACTGTGTTATGCTGGTGGTGTCCCCCACTGGTGTCTGGAAGGTGCCTGTGGTGAGCAGGCACACGGCTGCTGTGATCTTTGTCTCCACCACCTGGAATGGATTCTGTATGTAGGTGCCTGCAGCTCATCATCCACCAGCTCACAGAGTTGTCTCAACATTTACCTGTCTAGTCTGTACAGACCCAGGATCTCTGTGTCCATATATTTGAATCTATCCAACACATATATTCTGAGTTACATATACATTTTCATTTTTGGTTTCCAATGTGATGCATGGCCGGTACCATCTATGCTGGCATACTGCCTATGGACCCTTAGTTGGCCACCCTGTTGTTCCCTCAGTCTCCTCACATCAACCATGACAGTAGCTATACCAAACACTAGGCCTGCCATTTCTCTCCTGCATGCAGCTTTTTGTGCTCTTTGTTTGCCTCTCTCACATTCTTTCCCTGTGTCTCACTGTCAGGGTGTAGCCTCTGTGTGTTGCACTGGGTGGATTGCTGACTTAGGTCTGCCTTTTGTAGTCCTATCTTTGTGTGATCATGCACCCATCATGCACATTAGCTTGCTAACGTCATCCGATTTAATATATGGTTGCGCAGCTTATTCATGTACATGTCCCCATTTATTGCACAGTACAGCCTTTTGTTACACTGTTGTGAAGTCACATTTGCACAGTGCACCGCTGTCTGCTGAATGTACCCCTGTTGCACAGTTCTGTGTTTGCGCCATGCATCTCTGTCCTGTGTCATGCAAATGCTCTCAATATGAGGGCCCAGATGTATATTAGGCCAAACCTATTTTATATGAAATATATCTCAGAATACACATTGCTAATACATCAAAAATATATGTTTTCTAGCATACACTTATTGTATAAATTACAGGGTAGAGTTATGCTTGCATAAAGCTATAATGATTTTTCATTAGAGAGTCCATAAAAACATTAAAAGTAAAAAAAAATATTTTCTTTGATAGAATAACAAAACATATACATTTAGTATATCAATGCCAAACATAAGACATACCTCATTGAATTCAGCAAGTATCTAAAGTATAACTGGAAAAATGCACAGATATCAGAAATAAGTAGCGTATTTAGGCATATTCAGATATAGTCTAGATATTAACAAAATACAGTATAGTTCTTTTCCATATGGGCATACGAGTATAATTTAAAACTATGTTATTAATGTCTCTCTCTTTCTATATGTATATATATATATATATATATATATATATATATATATATATATATATAGCTTCTTACAAGGGAAACCAAAAATGAAAATGTATATGTAACTCAGAATATATGTGTTGGATAAATTCAAAATATATGTTTACCTAAAATGCAAAATATGTAAAAACTGTAATAATGTATATCCACTAGTACTTTAAATTTTATTCAAGGACATAAAATTGAAAGAACAAAAACTTAAATTCTGAAGCAGTACAGCAAAAATATATTTCAAATATATATATATCAAAGGTGAATCCCAAATACGATACAGCTCCGATCATTCTGCGAGTATCTAGAATATATCTCAAAATATATCTGAAAAGTGTAAATGTACATGACATATATTTGAAACATATTTGGGGATACAAAGATATATTTCAGATATTAAAAAAAAAAGATAATTTCCATCTGGGTGCTGATTTTCTTTCAAGATATGGATCAGGAATTAAGAATTCTGAAGGTTGACAAATATCAGTTGAAACTTCTCTATTTGCTGTGCTGCATGTGCACTGATCTGTAAAGGTTATAAGCTAATGTTAGATGGGAATTTAAAATAAGTAAAATAACATGACAATTAGCTGCAAATGCAGTTAATGTGTTGAGGCACATTTGATCTGAGGTAGTGATACAAACATGTCTGATGTTGGACTGGAAGTACGTAAATGAAGATTGAATCTTTATCCATGTCATGGTTCCATTCCATTGACAGTTCATCATGTTGAAGGTCTTCAAGGTCTAAGGAAAATTTAAAGGCTTCAGCATTTGGTTGGAAGTGGCATCAGGTGACACTCTTTTTATCCCCAGTCTAAGAAGTAAATATATTGGATGTGCCTACTTGTCTGTTGATCACTCAAAATTCTCGTTGATGCCACTCAGCTGCCGTTCTTTATTCACCCTGCCTGTACATTGGTGGCCACACAGCAGCTGCTATGATATCCCTGTTTTTTGTTTCACACTGTACTATTATCCATCTTCCTTCCCTTCCCTTCCCTTCCCTTCCCTTCCCTTCCCTTCCTTTCCTTCCTTCCCTTCCCTTCTACATGTCCGTGTGATAGGGTTGAATAAGGCCTTGTCCTATTTGTTGTGCAGAAAGAGTTTAAATGCAAGGATCTGTTCTATCCACTCCTTTTCTGTCTCTTGTCTGTTTGGTTGCGCAACCAAATTTTCTTGTGAGACCTAGGAACTGATCACTCTGATGGTTTTGCAATTCTCCACCTCTCACTATCTAACTGCCTTCTCTTGTTGTTCTGTCTTTTTTTTCCCCCTTGCATATATGTGGGTATAAAAATATATGTGAATCTTTATATGGAAATGTCACTGATATTGGGATCCCTTTGCTTAAGACTGTGTATAGTTTTACTGTTGAAATGATGGCAAAAAGCTATTTGGAACTCAAGGGGATAACCTGAAATGCAGTTTTTTAAGCCTTTTGCAGAGATGTAAACAAGATGTCAGTTCTGGGTCACAATGTTCTTTTTGCTGCACCTGCAGAAACTGACAATAACACTGAGTGAGAAGCAGAATGTTCTCTTAATGAGCTCCAGCATTGCTATAAAAAGAACTGTGATGTTTGTGCAAGAAGAGCGACAGAGACTGAGAATAGAAATTGAGAAGAAAAACTCAGAAGAACGTTGTTTTGTATGTTTGTACTGCCATTGTAAATAGTTATACTGAACACATTTTTTTAAATTTTGCTGTTATTACTAATGAAACACTATTTGCAAATTTTACAACCACTCCTGATTTTCCTGTGCTTCCTGACCTGTGCTTCAACGACAGTCCACAGTCCTTTAACAACTGATGTCTGTATCCCTTGGACATTTGAGTCAGATGAACACATGGAAGAGCCAGCAGAAGAAGGCCAAATGTTCTATCAAGTCTGCTCGTTAGTATTGTTGTGTTCCTGGCTTATACTATTGATTAGAACTAGACCCCCTCTTCAACGCTTTCTGCCGCTTCACCCTTGATGCCCCCCGTACCCACCACTGTGACCTCTACTGCTCCCTTGTCTTCCCATCCCTCAAAAATTGCCAACAAGTGCACTGCTCCAAGTTTGTCTCTAAATTCTGGCTTGGCGCCTTCCCCTCCTACCTCTCCTCCCTACTGTTGTTGGCCCCCACTCCCCCTCATGCCCTCTGGTCCCTTGACACCCAGCTACTAAATATTCCCAGATGAAAGACCTCTGCCGGACAAATAGCCTTCTTGCACCGATTTCCAAAACTCTGGAATGCTTCCTCCCCTCACATTCGTCACTCTTCTACTACCCATTCCCTATCAACTGCACTGGCAAACTGCCTCACGGTAAACTGTACCTGCACCCAATAAATTATGCCCCCCCCCCAAAATTTCCTCTGTCTGACCAGTGGCACTGCCCTATCCCTGGAAGTTGGCTTACATATAATCTGTACTGTAAAGTGTATGTATGCATGTATGTATGTATGTATGTATTCCTCTGGTGTATGCTTTTAGCTGACTGTATGTGGTAATCAAGTATTCTATTCTCTTCTGTATAACTGTTTATTGTCAAGTGATAACCTGCATGTTATCCTCCCCATGTACCTTTCCCCCAAGTCTCACTGGGAGACGAGCATCGTTTTGCTCAGTGTGCGTTTCCTGGTGAATCAATTGCATAAATAAATAAAAAAATCCTGCCCTACCTGTCAACCTTTCATTCGTAACTCCCCCCCATGGTTCCATGGGTTCCCTCTATGCCTATCCCATGTCCTCTTAAAGCTGCCCACCATAGTCACTGGGCCCACCTCTTCTGATAGCCCATTCCATGTGTCCACCACCCACTCAGTGAAAAAAAATGCTTCCTAGCATCTCTCCTAAACCTTCCCACCACCAACTTCCAACTGTTCCCATTGTAGTTCTTTATTGTCACTTAGCTTAAATAGACCTTCCCTATCCACTGTATTTATTTCCTTCAGGTAATTAAATGTCTCTTCATATCCACCTGTCTCTTTTCCTCCAGGGAGTACATTTTTCAGGGTTCCCAGCCTGTCTTAGTAAGAATTCCATTGCTGACCACTGATCATCTTGGTTACCCCCCATTGGACCCTATCTAACAAGCTGATGTCCTTCTTATTATTGGTGATTAAGACCACTCATGAGGTAGATGACCACAGATGTCTCTAGTGTGGGCGTTAGGCACCCACCCAATCATCAGATGTTTGGGGTTGGGTGGGTTTTGCGGTTTTGCAGAGTTTTCTAGTGGCATGCTTGAGCACCCATCCATTGGATGTTCACTGTGGTAAGGGTGGGTTTGCAGAGTTCTTTGGATGTAGGGTTGGGATTCAGACCACTGGATGTTAATTTTGAGGACTGGGCACAGAGCTCCAGAAGCAGGGTTGGGAACCTGATCCCATAGATATTCATTGGGATGTAGGAGTACTCCACCAGCAGTGATAGGCACCCAATTGCTGACCATTTGGATGAGGTTGGTTAAGAGAACAGTTGTCTGGTGGTGGGGTTTGACACTTGTCCACAAGAAATTGGGGGTAAGGCTTGATCAGCCAGGAAGTGGGCTGCTGCTTCACTGCCTGAGGGCAAATGAAAGGATGCAGCAACACTGTTATAGCTACGAACATACAAACATATGAATCTGCCAGCAGAAATAGGCCTTATAGTCTATCAAGTTAGTCTGCTCAAATGCACAGCTAGTACCCTTATATTGCAGCTGCCCCACCTTCTTCTCCCCCCTCACCTTTACCCCACCTCGTACCCTGTCCCATGACATTTTAAAACTGCCCACCATCCTACAGGATACCACCTCCTCAGGTAGATTGTTCCATTTTTCCACCACCCTCTCTGTGAAAAGAAGGCCTACTCATCTCACTCCGATATCATCCACCCTCCAACCTGAGACCTTGCCCTCTCATGTCCCTTCCTCTCCTCAGCTTAAATAACCCTTCTGTGCCCATTTTGTTAATCCCCTTCATATATTTGAAGGTCTCAGTCATGTCCCACCAATCCCTCTTCTACTCCAGGGTGTACATATTCAACTCAGCCAGCCTATCCTTGTAGGTTTTGGTCTCCAGCCCCTGGATCAACTTAGTTACCCTGTGTTGCACCCCCTTCAGCAATCTGATGTCCTTCTTCAGAAAGGGACACCAGTACTGCATGCAATAGTGCAAATGTGGCCTGACTAGTGACTTGTACAGCTACAAGATCACATCCCTATTTCTGGATGAGATTCCTCTAACAGTACATCCTAGTATCTTGTTAGTCTTAGCTGCCACCCTCCTGCACTGAGATGAGTTGCTCATGTTACCCGTTATGATCATCCCTAGGTTCTTCTCCTTGGTGACCTCTATCTGAACGCCTCCCAACGGGTAGCCCCTCCCTGATTTCCTCAATCTGAAGTGCATAACCTTGTAGTTCTTCACATTGAAGCTCAATTGCCACTTTTCTGATCACTCCTGCAGTTTGGTCAGGTCCTCCTGTAGCCCATGCCACATGTCTATGTCATCCACCACTGCTCCTATCTTGTTATCATCTGTGAACAGACTGATCTTGCTCCTAACACCATGGGAGATATCCAATATGATAACCAGAACAACACCAGACTCAGCACTGAGCCCTGCGGCAATCCGCTTTTCACCATCCTTGGGGATGAGAGTGCCCTCCACTGCCACCCATTGCTGCCTCTCCTGATGAGGCTGCATCCATTTATATTTGAAAAGTTACTGTTCGATAGCCAGCAAAGCTACCTCAGCAGCAGTCTTGTCAACACTGGATGTTGACTAATACCTCCAACTGGTTCAGCTTCATTGGCTCCTACAACAAACACCAGGAAGCATAAATAAGAATCATATGGACACATGGTTAGGTAGTAGAATGAGTTAATATTTAATACTTTTTTTGAGTTACTAAGCATGATTATTTGAAATCTGCCTAAGTGTGGATATTGAATTGTATTGTGTTTTTATGTAACTAGTATGACTAGTTGAATGTTATTTATTAAAATCTTCTTTAAACTTTTTTTAGGTGCATGGTTGGAATAAATCCAGACAAAGGAACAAAGGTTAAACAAAATAAGACCGAAAAATGGTACTTGATGAACCCCAGAGTACTATCACTCATCAATGCACTGGCTTATTTTGAATGGATATAATATCCTTAACACATCACCTGTATTTTTAAGGTAAAATTATATATGAAAATCTATTATAATGGGCACAGAATATATATGGTTAGTATTGTTTTATATACCGAAATATTTTACAAATTGATCTCAATTCTGTGCAAACACATTTATATTACAATGATAAATTAATTCTCATTTACTGTCAAGGCAGATAAACCAACAAAATATAGGGGGAATTAATTTCCTTCACTCCACTGCAGGTTTACATATGCATGTCTGTCTGTTGTCAGGGGCTTTATGTTCAGCAAAAACATTTATTGACAATCCTTTTTTAAGTTTAGTGAATTATGTAAGGGGTACTCCCTGTACACGGTAGGTGTGACAATGGCTCCTGGGAGATGCACTTTCACCAAACATTTTACCTTTTTTTCAGGGCTTAGCATGATCCCTGACATAATGTACAGATTTGATGCCCCATGTAACATTAGGAAAATTCCCCTCATGTGAAACAATTCAGCTGTTCCACTTCATGACTGCCCCCCCCCACACACACACACACAAATGAAGCATGCTCTTCTGCATGTCCAAATGCTCCAGATTGGGAGGGTCATACTTGCAGTTATATGACTATCGAGTGATAGACAAGTTACATTTATGTGACATAGAGAACTTTCCAGTCCACTGTACACATTGTGTTTACATATTGCAGTTGGGGAAATGTATTTACTTGTCTCTTATGGTCACAATGGCCACCACATGATGAGCTTTAGCTTTGAGCCTGATTCCTCTTCATGACCACATGCACATCATGCCTATCATTCTGAACCTCACATTCCAAAAGTGCTGAAATGTATATGGCCTTCTACAAGGGACCAACCTATACCATCCTATCACATGTTCCCCTTGGAAACCTCTCTCATGTGTCCCAAAGAAGAGACTAGAATGGCTGATTCTTTCCTCCCTCTACCGTATATAATTAGGCTCATCATAATAAGGAGTATTAGGCTACTTAGCCACTAAGGTTGGCCCTGCATGATTTGGACCCAGGTTTTCTTAAAAGCCTTCCATCTCCCCAAACCTCAATCTGTCCTCTCCACTCATCCAAAGCAAGCCTGATGGCTATTCCCCAGTAGGGGCTAAGTTGTCCAATTACAGATCATTTTGCATGTCTTCCCCTGTGTCCTTGTTGCATTTGATGGGCTCAGCCTGCTCTGTTGAGGACATTAAGGGTGTTTAAAATTGATTATCACAACATGACTTTGAGTGAACTAGTTACGTTTCTTTAACAATTGAGACTTGATCCTACTTTTATTCATATTTGTGTATTTATTCACTTCGTTTTGCAACATGACTTTGAGTGAATTAGTTAGTTTAATTTTTTTAATGATTTATTCAGTTCATTGCCGTCATTGCCTGTACAGCTCCCTAAGCTTCAGGGAAAGGGCACCTAACAAATAAATTTGTCTTGTACAGAATGCCAGGAATTTCCATAAGATTGTCAGCATTGTATACCCTTAGAGGGTAGGGAGAATGATCTATGTTTACTTTTTAGAGTATATTAGATACAACAATTTCTGTTTAGATAGCTGCTAATTTATTATACAATCTGCATTCCATTTTATTACATTATAATGATGTAACAGTATTGTATGACATTAGGGTTCAAAAATGTTTAATTGGAGAATATTTCCAGTTGTTACACAGTGTTCCTTAATGCCTATATAGTTTTCTTCTCAAAACTAGACTGCACAACTTTACTTTAATAATGAATGTTTTGCAACTCAAATCTTAATTTAAAATGTTTTATATTACATTTACATAGACATGACTCAATTTAAAAACCTATATTTACTTTTTAATTAAAGTAGATTAGATACAACAATTTCTGTTTTTTCTTAAGTAGCTGCTAATTTAATATGCAATCTGCATTCCATTTTATTACATTATAATGATGTAACAGTATTTTAGGATATTAGGGTTCAAAAATGCTTAACTGGAAAATATTTCCAAGTGTTATACAGTGTTCCTTAGTGACTAATGTGCATAGTTTTCTTCTCAAAACTTCACTGCATAACTTTATTTTATGGATGAATGCTTTGCAACTCAATCTTAATGTAAAACATTTTATATTACATTTACATAGACATGGCTCAGTTTAAAAACCTATATTTACTTTTTAATAAGAGTAGATTAGATACAAAAATGTCAGTTTTTTCTTAGATAGCTGCTAATTTAATATGCAATCTGAATATAATTTTATTACATTATAAATTAATGATGTAATAGTATCATAGGACATTAGGGTTCAAAAATGTTTATTTGCAGAATATTTCCAATTGTTACACAGTGCTCCTTAGTGACTAATGTACATAGTTTTCTTCAAAAAACTAGACTGCATACCTTTACTTTACTGATGAATGTTTTGCAACTGTAATCTTAACTTAAAACATTTTATATTATATTGACATAGACATGATACATTAAAAAAAAACTTTAGACATTGTTCAAATAAAGAATTGACACTACATTGATTTTGTTTCTTGTTCTTATTCTTTCAATAAGTCATATTAATTTATGGGACTTGAAAGCTATACTTTAGATGGTATAGGTCTAACATGTAACTGCAAAAACACATCAGCACGTGGGCTGAAAACAAAACAAATATGTAGCTGCTTAACATGATGGTTCCCAAAAAGTACAGAATCTCTTTAACAATGCATTTCATGTTTTGCTGTGATATTAAATTATAAAATGGAATGCTTGTCTAGTGGCACAGATGCATAAGGCCCTGGTGCCTTACCTACTGACATGCTGATGACGCGGGTTCAGATGTGGACTCTGGTTGCCAGGAGTTGCACAGATTGTGAGAGGATCAAGTGTTCAAAGGACTTTTCTTCTATCTTGTGAAGGGAGGCTAGCTTACCCAACTTCCAAATGCGAACTGGTGGAGGCTAGGTAGTAGTGCAACCACAGGCAGGAGATAGGGAAGGGCCATGGTTTTGTAATACATATAATCATGTTCTGCCATGCCAGTGGAGAGAGTAAACAGAAACAATGGAAGCTGGGGCTTAATTAAGCCCAGCACATCCAAGCTCAGAGAAGCATTGTCACTCGAGACATCATGGATTATGTATGGAGGGGAGGATAACCCTCCCTCCTCTGGTCAAGCCATGGGGGGAATCATTAGAAGTACTTCAGACCAGGTAAGTCCCTAAGGGAGACAGACAGTGCTTCAGCGGATAGAGGACAAGGCTGATAAGTTGTCCCAGCCATACAAAGGGCAGAAAAACCTATATAGAAAAAGAGTTATAAAATGAAATACAAAGACTGATGAAATTTGCTTGAGAGAACTAATTTCACCTAGTGCACACAGAGTGGCCAGCCTACAACTGCATACATATAAATTACTCAATTTTATTATTATTTTATTATATTTTATAAGTCACTTCAGGATATGCATAACCAGGAAAACATCCCTTCTCATATGTTTGGAGGGAGTCAGCTAGTGGCATTGTACTCCAACATACGTGAGGTATAACATTATCTCAGTACAACACATGCCTTAGTGTGCTTTATTGATTAATTTACAAGGAGGTACATACAATAGCACATATGGTGCAGGGGCAGATGAAAAAGGAAGTCAGGAAGCACTACTGGGGTTCAAAGAAAGGGATGAAGAAACATTGAACAGGTTTCCAAGTGATATTGTATGCACTAAATAGAGATGACGGGGTTTAGAAATAATTCAAAAATTAGGTGGGACAAGCATGTGAATGTATTAGGGAGATAAACTGGGGAGAGGGTTGGGGCAAAATTACTGATGTGAGCAATTTCAAGTAATATGTTATAGATAGACTGTATGGTTCGCATGAGCTTTATCTGATGGAAGTAGCTATGGCAGCATGCTTCTATCCTTTAGGCCACTCCAGATTTATAATATTACAGTGCATGCACAGGTGTTGCTCAGCTGTTGAGCTCAAATTACAAGACGGTTGCTGCAAACATACTACTCTTAATGGCTGAATCATGTGTTATTTAATTTACATTTGTGCAGCTTAGATTGATTCTTTGACCCCCCTGGTGGACACAGTCAAATATGCAACTGTTTTAATTCAAACCATTAAGACACTCCAGGGTTGTGTTTTGTGAAAGTGATATCACATGACAGGGTGTGTGGTTATATTACAATATGAAATTGGTAGAAAAAATGCTGGTGCTGACTGGCCAAGAGGTACTTTCAACCAGGCCATTACATCCAATTTACTGAGAAGGACCCATTTCATAATCGCAATAAGGCACTTCAAGGGGTATGTTATGGTGGGTTAACAGTCATTCTCAAGTGATGGAAAAACACTAGGTTTTATCTTGTGCTTCAACCCACCTGAGCTAACAGAACTAAAGGGTAAACAGGGAGGAGAGGAGGCACTGTGGGTCACCTTGGAGACAGGCAATGGCACCACAGTTCACACAGAGTTTGTATACAGACCCCCGTCTCAGGGGGAGGACATGGACAAGGAAATGATAAAAGGCATCCTTAGAATGGCAGAAAAAGGGGAGATATTGCTGATGGGGAATGTAAATATGCTAGATGTTAACTGGAGCACATTTGCTGCAGCCACATCCAAAAGCAGGGTCATTCTCAATGCCCTGCAGGGGGCATACCTCAGACAGCTATTGTTGGAATCCACTCGGGCGGAAGCAATCTTAGACCTGGTACTCTCAAATGGGGATGGAAAGGGGATCACAGATTTAGAAGTGGGTAGCCATCTGGGAACATGCGACCATCGAACAGTGTTGTTCACGATAAACGCAGCATTAGAGTCAAGTCATACAAAAGTGAAGATACTGGACTTTAGTAGGGCTGACTTTGGCAAAATGGGTGAGTGCCTATGGAATGCACTAGCAAATGGACAGGAAGGGGGGGGGAGAACAATGGGGAAAAATCAAACTTTCCATCACAAAGGCAACACACCTTTGTGTGAAGCAAATAAACAAAACAAAGTAAAAAAAACACTATGGTTCTCAAAAGAGGTGGCAGGGAAGGTCGGGGAGAAAAAGACAGCATCCAGGAAGTATAAGGAATCACAAAAGGAGCAGGACAGAGAACTGTATCAGTTAAAGCAGAAGGAAGTGGGAAATGCAGTTAGAATAGCAAAGGCCCAAACTGGGGAAAAGATAGCCAACTCAGTTAAGAAGAAGGACAAAACCTTTTATAGGCACATAAGGGAGCGAAGGAAGACCAAGGGAGAAATAGTGAGGCTTAATAAAAGGGAGGGAAGGTGGGCAGAGGGTGACAGTGAAAAGGCAGAGATACTGAATGAATACTTTTGCTCAGTATTCACAAAAAAGAAGAGAGGGAGGTACCTAATCCAAACAATGGGCCCTATGCATGAAGGTGCAGAGTGGCTACGTGCCACATAACATGGGCGCATAGCCACCCCACACCCACTGTGTCCACCGGGTGGCATGCATGAAGGGGGGGATGCATCTACCATGTCTGTGGGCAGCTCGGTGCTCAGAGCATTCTGGGGGCATGCCAGCACTATGCAGTATTCACTAACCACATAGTGCTGGCCACATGGGTGTGAAGGGTGGTGCAGGATATGCCAGGGAGACCCTGCCATGACCTTCTGTGCACCACTGTGAGCACAGACATGGAGTCACCAGGGGACCAGGACAGGGCAAACCATACTGCACTTGACTACTGAGCAGCAGGAGGTGGCAGGGGCAGCTGGAAGGGTGAGTGCCTAGAGATTTCTTGTGTGGCAGCACCAGGACCAAAGGGTGTGGTGTGGGCCTGCGCCACCCTATGCATGGGATCAACTATGGGTTCCAGGGGGGCATCCCTATGGATGACCACCTGGGAGGATGACTCCTCCCTGGCTGCCCTGCGGAGTCCTGCTCACCGGGGAAGAGGAGCCATGAACAGGTGGCCGACATTGGTGAATGCCAGTATGGGCGCACCTGTCCACAGGGCACAGGGCTGTGGGTGGGTTATGCCCATTTCATGCATACCTTTGCCCCAATCCTGCATAGGTGCCTATAGCAGCACTCTGGACAGGGAGGTCAATACCAGCTGAGTCACATAAAAAAGGGTCCTGAAAGAACTCTTAAAACTCAAGGTGGACAAAGTAATGAGGCCTGATGGGATTCACCCCAGAATTCCAAAAGAACTAAGGGGAGGCCCAGTGACACCACTGACTACCCTTTTAAACAAATCATAGGAGAATGGTGTGGTACCTGAGGAATGAAAGAGGGTGAATGTGATTCCCCCTCACAAAACTGGGAGCAAGGCAGAGGCAGGAAACTACAGACCTGATAATTTAACCTCAGTGATAGGGAAAATGATGGAATCACTTCTGAATGAAAGAAATGTTGAGTACCTAGAAGCCAACGAGGCACAAGACTCAAGGAAGCATGGATTCACAGCAGGATGGTCATGTCAGATGAATCTAATAGATTTTTTTGTCTGGGTGACCAAAGTACAGTAGTAGACCAGAGAGGGGCTGTGGCTATGGCCTACCTAGACTTTAGCAAGGCATTTGACACAGTCCCACACAAAAGATCAATAAACAAGTTAGCCAGCCTGGGAGTGGGTCCTAGGGTGGTAGCTTGGGTAACAAATTTGCTGGACAAAAAGTCACAACAGCTAATAGTAAACAGCACACTCTGAATAAACGGTGGTTATTAGTGAGGTACCACAGGGTTCAGTACTGGGACCGGACCTCTTTAATGTCTTTATAGGAGACATTGTGGAAGGGCTGGAAGGAAATGTATGTCTCTTTGCAGATGTCACAATGATCTACAACAGGGTTGATACATGGGGGGGGGATGGAAAGGATGAAAAGGGACTTGGCAAGGTTGGAGGATTGGTCAAAAGTATGACAGCTTAGATTCACTGCAAAGAAGGTCAAAGTAATGCACCTGGAAAACAAAACCCCAAGGGAAGAGTACACAATTGGGGAGAGGAGGTAGTAACAATGACAAAAATGGAAAGGGACCTGGGGTAGTCATATCAGATGACCTTAAGGTAGGCAAGCAAAGTGAGAAGGCAGTAAGGAGGGCTGGGGGATACTAGGATGCATAGGTAGAGGCATCACCATTAGAAAACAGGAAATTGTCATCCTTCTGTATAGACAGTCAGTGGGACCCCATCTGGAGTACTGTGTGCAGTTCTAGAGACCCCCATCTCTGCAAGCACATAGACGGGATGGAGGCAGTCCAGAGGAGGGCAACTAAAATGGTGCATGGTCTGCAACAGAAGCTATACAAAGAGTGACTAAAAAAGCCTAATATGTATACCCTTGAGGAAAGGAGGGCAAGGGGGGACATGATAGAAACTTTCAATTACCTCAAGGGAATCAACAAAGTCCAAGAGGGGAGCATCTTTCAGAGAAAGAGATGTGTAAGAACAAGGGGGCACAATTTTAAGATAGAGAGGGGACAACTCAGGGGTAACATGAGGAAGTCTTTTTTCACAGATAGGGTGATGGATGCATGGAACCACCTTCCTGAGGAGGTTGTGAGGTCAAAAACAGTGGAGCAATTCAAGAATGCATGGGACAGACATAAGGCAATTCTAGTGGCGGTGGGAGGAAGTAGGCTGTTGGTTAACTAGTATCCGTAGCTTATCCAATACGTAGGGCACTGGGCAGATTAGGTGGGCCTAGCGGTACTTATCTACCATCAAAGTCTATGTTTCTATGTAAGCTGTTATACCACCATATTGCACCCCCGTCATGCCTTATAACTTTAATAAGGCAAGCCTCAAGTGGTTGTTAGGCATGAAGCATAATGTGTTATACCACATATAAAATATGCTTTTATTTTTTAAACAAATATACTGTTCGTGTGAAGAGTGTGGTTGTCAGAAAATAATCAATGGTCATGTAATGTATCTCAGCATATCAAGTAAAAGGATTTTGATGGTCCTTTTGATGTACTCTATGCTACATAGTGTTAAAACACCCACTATTCATGGCATAATACTTACTAAAACTTGCTATAACTACACACAAGCTGCATATAACAGGCTTAACTTTTACTCTAATGTACAGCTAAAAAAAAACATATTACAATATAACCCATAATCTGTTATTGGGATAAAAACAAAAAAACTGTGAATTTAATTCCTAATTTTTATGATAAAAACTACTTAAATATTACCATAAAAACATACTTGTTTTACAGATATGATCATGAATTTTATGATAAAAACTACTTAAATACTACAATAATATCTGTAATTCATTTACGGTTATGACCGTAAATTTTACAGTAAAAATGTGTTAAATGCTACTGTAATAACCATAATTAATTTATGGTTATGACCCTAAATTTTATGAACAAAAGTTGGCAGCACAGCTGCCAGTACTTTAACTGTAAATTTTATGTTTTTTTTATAGTGTGTATCCATAAATGGGCCCATTTATTTCGAATATAAACAGTATGCATGACTTTCAGAAGTCAGCAGACCCATTCTGGCAGTTTCTTAAAACTGCGTCGATACGTTAAACCACCTATGTTAATGGTCTAACTTTCAGGCACAGTTTGAGGCAGATATTGCAACTCTTGCATACAACATACATCGATTCTGACACAAGCTGCCACAACAGAAACTGCTACTAAAACTCACATACTCTTGTAAAAAGATGTATAGTATGGGCCAGATTTTCAAAGGTCAGAGAATGATGCAAAGTGCTTGTGTAAAAGAAAATGATGCAGAGAAGAAGCTGAGTTAAAACTTAATTCTGGTTTTTTAATGATGAGTGAGTCAAAAACAGGTCTGCATGGGCCAGACTGGCTTGAGCCATGCTTTCGCTGAAACAAGGGCTGTGCCATGTCGGAAAGGGGTTCGGAATCCAAAAAGTGATGCACCATCCCCTTATTTGAGATTTTTAAAGCATGAAGGTCCTGTCAGTGATTAAGTCTGCCAGAGCTGGTCTAGCTGGCACTAGAGAATATAAACAGGCCGACAGCTGGTGGGCAGAACTTAGTATGTTACAATGAATGGCATTCTGGGGAAATTGTCCTGCACTATATATATATCACAATGCTGCCTCGTAAACCGTAGCATGTAAAATATTGCTTCCAGAGATAAACCCATATAGTACCCTCAGTACTGTCATTAGAGTGCTATGACTGGAATGGAAAGGGTAAATCATGGAGAGGCTTGGTTTTAGAGACCATATTCCCCTGCAGAAAATGGCATTGTCCAGGCCATTTCTTCAACTGTATTTTTTTTTAACTTCCGTCATTCTCACCCCATGCCTAATATTTTTGATGTAGCGTCTGTCATTCTTGTCCCATGCATCATATTTTTTGACAGAGCCGAGCTCTTGTGTCACTTTAGGGGATTTTGCTACAGTGAGCATTTTTCTTGCAAAATATGACACACAGTATTTGACACACCTGCAGCATCTGATGCAAACTGAATCTTTGTTGCACCTGTCTCAGTCTAAGGGCCCATTTAAAATCTATCCCTATGTCTTTTAAAGCAATCACTATGTGCAGACAGTGTCAAAAATCAGCCCATGCAGCAGTGTCCTTCCTTTTGAAAATCGGGCCTTGTATGTTTGTATCTAAGGTAAAAACTTTCCAGGGCCTTGTTGAAGGGGTGCATATCTTTTAACTCACAATCCAGAAGGAATAACTTTCTTTGGAGCCATTGAACATGTGCATGCTGTCAAATACAAACTGATCTCACCTATTATCTACAGCATTTCCTGACTAGCTAGATGTGTTCTATAATGGGTTGCATAGACTTGGGGGTCTGGGGTTGGATTACCATGGCAGTTTTTTGGTACACTAGGATACTTGTGTGTAGAGGTGGGCAAAGTGCTCTCACGTCGCTATGCAGAGCACTTCACGTATGAACCCCCAGTTCGAGTAGTGCTCCTCAATGCAAAGCGTATAACTCCACCATTAACTTTTATCACTAAGTGCATTGTAACCAGTGCACTTCACGCTACTTTGCCTTGTTTTTCTGCCTTCCCCTTAATTTTAACGTGAAGCGCCATTGATTTTTAATGGACTTCGCTTTACTTCGCCTTTATATTGCTATCTGAGACGAATTTCTCATTGATTCATGGGATGGCAGGTCACATGGGCTCTATTATGTCTTGCACAGCCTCAGTTCTGTGTAGTGTGTATAGTGGAAAGCTGGAGACAGTTGCTGTTAGAGCTCTGAGAATCAAATCATCGAAAAAGCTTTCAAAAATAAATTTTGATCCAAAAATTTTGGTCCAAATTAAGTACATCGATTGTAAGAAACCCTCCTGTACTTAGATCATTGAGTGTTGATGTTAATTTTGAACATTCCGTCTATGTACTGACAGACCTGTGGAAGTGTGCTTCAAGGGAGGGGTGTATTTGTGGTGGAGTGAGATTCACATGAGAAAGGCGTTTTTTCTAATTGTTTTGTACTAGTAGTGTGTGTTAGTATTTGTGTGTTTATGTACATACAGTTATACTTGAAGTAATTTTTGATAATTATTTTCTGTTTGTTGTGGTGCAGTGCACATTTTCATTCTGTTTAAAAGATTTGGTTATATAGTGTACTGAACTGTAAATTTTTTGCTCATTACCTCGTGTATTTTGTGTGTGTGTGTGTGTGTGTGTGTGTTTGTGTGTGTGTGCATGCCATCAAGTCAGACACATTTTATTGTGCCACACAGTAATCACAGCTAGAGATGCAGCAAATTAATATTCCGCCTGCGAAGTGCCCGCAAAGTGGGCACCTCGCAATGTCACTTTGCTATGCGGACTGCCCATTTTAAAGGCTCGCTTCACATTGTAATTATCAGTTCGCGTTGTTACTCCGCCTTAAGGTGAATGAAGGCAGAGTGACCCATCTATTACAGCCACCCCCACACATCACATGGTCTGCAGTAGTGTAAGTCACATACTTTAGCCAGTCAGGAAGGAAGTGAGTCATGCTAGGAGATATTTCACTTTCCCTTTTGCAGAAGGAGAGAGAGGAGCCTGACTGTAAAGAGGAGAGAGAGAGAGAGAGAGAGAGAGAGAGAGAGAGAGTCGAGGCAGAGGTTAAAAACCGCTAGAAAGCCAAATCTTTCTTGTTTTTTGTTTCTGATCTTGTTCTTTGTTTATTAGTTCTTCTGTGGATTTTTTTTAATTAATTCTTTGTTTTATTGATATGTGTGTGTGTGTGTGTGTGTGTGTGTGTATGTGTGTGTGACAGTGTTAGGCCACAGCCAGGGCTGAAATCCGAGTGGAGGATGGAAGATCTAGGGCCAGGGCATTTCTGTGGTGAACAGGTGGGAGTTAGCACTCATGGGGAGTGGGGCCAGTTTCGGCTGAGCCACAGTAAGATCTTGCCAGCCCCCCCCCAGAAGCAGAAGGAGTTGGTGATGATGGAACCACCACTACCACCTCCTTTGGCACCTCCTTTGGCAGTGGCATCACCTCCCACTGCTCCACCACCTCCAGTGCCTGCAGAACCTCAGGAGCATGTGCCGGCACTCCCGGCCCCAAGTCTGGAGCCTCAGCCCTAGGGTCCCACAGCATCTGGGCCACCTCAGCCTGTGCCTGGTCCTCCCTGCACCTCCCTAATTTGGGAGTTTTTCGATGGTGTGCAGGGGAACAGTAGCATTGTAAGTTGCCATATCTGTGGTGTGGAGGTGCATCGTGGTCCCCACGGAAGTCACCTGGGGACTGGGGGCCAGTGCACCCATATGTGGAACCACCACCAGGAGGAGTGGCAGGCTGCTGTCACAGAACAGACCAGGACTGCACCTGCTGGCCCTTCTGTGGCAGAGGGGGCTGCTTCACATGGTGCAAAGAGAAGGATCGTCACGGCAGCACCTGCTGCTCCACCAGCACCACCACCAACTGCAGTACCTCCTGCGGGTAGAAACCCCACAGAACTGCCTGTAAGTCAGGCTGATTTGTCAGTTCTGTGGAGTGTGATGGATGCTGGCAACCAGCACCTGACCAATGTCGAGCAGCAGTTGGAGCAGACTGAGGGCCATCAGCTGCAGAGGATGGCCATGCTCCAACTGCTGTTGTCCCATCATGACACTGAGCATTCGTTTTTTAGTTTTTTCTTCATTGTACCCCCACCACCCTCTGTAATAAATAATATATTCTTTTGTTGCCCCTGACCTTTCCACTCTGTATCTTGTAATTGTTTTCCCTTTTTTATGCACATTTTTTTTCTTGTTTTCTCCTGCTCTGTATGCATCTACCCATGTTGTTGCTTCCATTTCTGTACTTTATAGTTTCTATCCTGTGTCCCCCCTTTCTTTTGTTAAGTGTGCATGCTGCTTTGTTTTTGAATAACTTTGTTTTCAGTGAAAAAGGGTTGCCCTTGCCCTCATTATTCCAACTTAAAGGAGTAGGCTACCCAAAATTTGCAACATTATATGTTATGCAGAGCATTTTGATTTGTATGTAAAGTCCTAGTGTGTCCTTCCCTCTGTCTGTATTAGGAGCTTTTCCTAAATTAGCCTGCTAGCTTTATGGTAGTTTTATGAGTTATGAACCCTGGGGATCTCCATCTCAAATAAAGTATGTTTATTGCCTTTCTTTTACCTGGCTACAATGCACCTAGTGTCATGTGACAGTGATGTAGCATAGTCCATCAATTTATCAAATGCACAGTTCACAACAGCAGAGCTGTATAACTGTTCTTATCCAGTGATCACAAATGGCAAGTTACAGTTTAACAGATAGCTGACAGCTAGCTGAGTGGGGTTTCTGTAAGAAAACAGCTACTACTGTAAATAGCTGTAATTCGCTATTTGTGTTTTCTGTGTGTGTCATGTCTAGCTAGCAGTAGTAAGTGTTTTCATTTTAAAATTTAATGTAATCAAAGTACACAGAACAGTAATAAGAATAGAAATTGCCACAGATCATCAGTGCTGTACTTAGTAAAGACTAGCAATTTTTGTACAGAAACCCAACTCACCTAGCTCTCATCTATCTGCTAAACTGCAACAGTAGCCATTTGTGCTCACTGGATAAGAACAGTGCATATGCTAAATCTATGGGCTGTGCTACATCACTGTCACATAACACAGGGTGCATTGTAGGAGCGATAAAGGCAATAAATGTATTTGACATGAAGATCCACAGGGGTCATAAAACTACAATAAAGCAAGTAGGCTAATTTAGTAAACACTCCTAACAGCAGACAGAGGGAAGGACGCACTAGTACCTTACATAAAAATGAAAAGTGCTCTGCATAACATATGTTTTTGCAAATTCTGTGTTGACTACTCCTTTAACAAAACCAGAAAGCCATAACTTCACATGAATAGATGCCAGTAAATTTTTTTCACTTCTAGTGCTACTGTATTTATGACAAAACAAGGCACACAGTAATGACCCTTACACTTTGGTAGTTAGGCCTTCAGTAGTGTGCCTCCTAATGAAGGCCTTAGCGTCAAAGCACAGAGGGCATTTGCGTGCTTTGTTTTACCGTCAATAAAGTTGCAGTAGCATTGAACATATTTTTTGTGGCAAAACGTAAATACAGAAAGTAAATATTACTGAGGCACCAAAAATATTATTCACATACAGTCATCAGAAATAGTGTGCATCCACAGAATGCTACTGTCTTGTCTCCAGAAAATCCCCCAGTCCACACAATCTGAAATGACAGCATAACAACAAATGTACAGTCTCTCAGAATTAATGGCACACAGTCTTGCATGCAGTGTTTACACACGGTCACCAGAATTAGTGTGCATCCACAGAATGCTACTGTCTTGTCTCCAGAAAATTCCCCAGTCCACACAAAGTGAAATGACAGCATAACAACAAATGCACAGTCTCCACACTCCAATAAGAACTATGTGTCTTGCTGCTGCTGTTGGAATTACATGTAATGCTGCAGTTGTTGACCTGACTGTGATGATGCACAGTGTCTTGCCAAACGGTGTGCAAGAAAGATAACCTGATCATTGAGTTTACCATCCAAGATGATGAGACTGAGAATGCGGTTGGTTGCCCAAAGTATGCTGCACTGACCCCAACAGGAAGAATGCTCTTTGTGTGTACACTAATACTACCCTTGGTAAGTTGATTAATGTACCTGCCTGGCACCATCATTGTTTTCCACAGAACCTGACCTTAACTGTGATACATACATATATATATATATATATATATATATATATATACATATATATGTGTGTGTGTGTGTGTGTGTAATTTGTTTTCTACATATATACATGTAATCATTGTTTTATTTTGTGTCACAGGTCACATAATCACTCTTGGTGTGTTCATTTCTGTGCTTGATGAGGAATTGTGGCATTGGAATATTGTCAAGCCAGTGAAGGTAAGTATTTTTTTTTTCTTGAGGGGGCATTTTCAAGCACATTTCAATAATGGTTTATTGTTTGATAAATTCTTCACAGGTCTTATCTGCAATGCATCCTCCTCCAGTCCAGTACTGATGGTCATGGTCATGGATTCATACTACTTGTTGTGTCATGTCTGACGGCCCAGGAGGTATGATGTTGAACTTGTTATTTGGAGAAAGCAACAATGAAAGCACACTGCAACAGAAAGTTTCCCCCTTAAAGAGATGAAGAATGAGTTATTAGTACTTGATTGCAGTAACACATTATGTTTAAAGTGTGGCTGTTCTATCCTGCCATATATGCTGATTAACAGATACAAAGCTGTCTCAGTAAGCTACATGAAGACCAAATCATCACAATCACAAATTTAATACATGTAACCCATACACTGTGTCACTATCCCTATGTCTTAACTCAAGTTACATTCTAAAAACACATCTTGTCAAGTTTTGACTGGGATCAAACTTTGTTCAGCACTGGCATGGCTGCTGCAGCAGTACAGTGTGTGATGTGCATGACAAACATATTATGTGACATACATGTCACCTACTTTATATGACTCATCAGTCGGATTTGCACTCTTTTGAAAAAATGAAAAACAAAAAAGCACTGATGAAATAAAACTGATATATTTACCAGTCTGGAAATCAATATTTTGTAAGTTGCTGTACACAGTACTGCAGTACCATAGTCCTCCAGCGAAGGAGAGTGGTTTGTTAACCTGTAAAAAAAGAAAATAAATTTACTGTATGTGTTTTGTCTGACCACTGCATCTCATAAAATCAACAGGAAACCTAGCACAGCTAAAGGAAGTTCCATAGTATGAAACATTAATACACAGACTCACTTTAAAGTATTAATAGTAACCAAGAAGTCTTGTGGCTGATGTATGAGGTCTCCTCTCTGACTCCATCTGCCATGGCATAGGCAAGACACAGAATGAAAAACATTAGTGTACTGGTGGTGGTGGTGGTGGATGATCATGGGCACATCATGATGACATTCCCTGTCACAGTTCTCTGCATCTAGTGGCTTTTCCTGACAGTGATTTTCTGGTGGTGGTCATGGGTGCACATGCTGTCATTCCCTCTCACATTTCTCTGCATCTGGTGACTTTGGCTAAGAGCAGTTTTCTGGTGGTGGTCATGGGGGCACATGATGATGTTCCCTCTCGCATTTCTCTGCATTTGGAGGCTTTGGCTAAGAGCAGTTTTCTGGTGGTGGTCATGGGGGCACATGATGACATTCCCTCTCACATTTCTCTGCATTTGGTGACTTTGGCTAAGAGCAGTTTTCTGGTGGTGGTCATGGGGGCACATGATGACATTCCCTCTCACATTTCACTGCATCTAATGACTTTGGTTAACAGCGGTTTTCTGGTGGTGGTCATGGGGGCACATGATGATGGCTCTATGATGCCGGTTCAACAAGAAAAATGTCAACTGCCATCACAGCGCCAGGTTCCATGTCAACAGCAATTTGCAGCTGGCATGGAGCTGTACATATCGGTGTGTGTTTTTTCTTTAAGGGGCTTCTCCCCCAAATCCCCCATGTGGGGCGCTCTGCCCCCATACCCTCCCTTACTTTAGGATTCTAACTACAGGTTGGAGTTAGTTTGGGGAGTGGGTGAAGGTTGAGGGAAGGGGTTGCCCGGTACCAGCGGCACTTCTACAGTGACATGGCACTGTTGTCGATATCGACTCATATCACCGTAGAAATGTCACTGTTCAGGGGGCATACCCATGATGACATTCCCTCTCACATTTCTCTGCATCTAGTGACTTTAGCTAACAGCGGTTTTCTGGTGGTGGTCATGGGGGCACATGATGAAATTCCCTCGCACAGATCCCTGCATCTGGTGGCTTTCGCTAGCAGCAGTTTTCTGATGGTGTCCTGGGGAACAGCTGCAGATTTCAACACATTCACTTTCACTGTCAGACACACACAGTTGGGTTGCGGGCAGGATATATTGTGCACTGTGTTATAAATATGACATATGGAATTTGAGTAATTCTGTGTGGGACACTCATTTAACTTTATGAAAAACAAAAGATGTACCACAGAAAAAATGTGGCAGCCTTTTAACGACTTCACTTAAAACCTACCAACATCAACCTCATCATCATCCTCATACAGAAAGTTGCCCTCACAGTCATCAGGGTCTGAATTCTGCCCACTAGAGAATTCTTTCTCCATCATGTCATCATCTACTTCACTGATAGGCTGTTTCATGCTGCCAGTGCCACCAGGTTGGTCCATTTCTACAACATCAGCACAACCATGACCATGTTGGGGTACAAATACTGACATTGCAGTTCGAGCTGGTATGTGCCCCTCATTCATTTTTATGAATGTCAGCAAGCTGACATTTGCAGGAGAGAGGTTTATATTATGATCCCGAACTATTACACTCACTGAACTGAATAACCTCTTCACACTTACACTAGAGGGTGGGCATGTCAGGTACTTCAGTGCCACTGAGGTCAGCTCTGGCCATTCACTGAGCTTTCCACTCCAGTATAAAAGAGGATCATCAGTTATTGACAGATGCCTATTTTCAGCCAAATATTAGTTAACCATTCACTGTGCTGCATGAAGTCCAGTGGTTGATGCATTATTCCGTTCTCTGTAATCATTTATGTCACAAATCCCCACTTGGGACAAAGCACCCCGAAGTGGGTTAATGACAACCGGTTTTGATGACAGACCACCTGGAACTGCAGCCCCCTTACTTACTTGATACTACTTCAAACTGACCTTCAGCCTGATGATGCCGCTGAGGTTTGCTGACCTTGGCATGTGACTTCTGTGCCTCATGAACCAAGCGCACCAGTTGCCCACTGACATTTTTTACAGGTTCAGGCCCTCCCTCCAATAGTGAGGCAAATACTATACATGTTTGTATCATGGGTCCAGCATTGTTGCTATTGCAAAGTCTTCACTCTGCTGAATGCTTAAGATGTGCTGATTGTACTTGAATAGTGTCAACATGTGTTTTAGCAACACACTGCTAGAACAGCCTCTAGAACCATCAGGGCTATGCTGTAGATTCAGCAATGTCTGCCTCAACATGCGCAGCAGTGGAATTGACTGGCTAATGCAGGCTGACTTGACACTCACTGCTTGCGTGGTGTGTTCAAAAGGCCTCAAAATTGTTACTACAGAGTCCATGAGGTGCCACTGTTCAGTCGTGAGAGACATGGAGGCCTGGAAGTGTCATGGCTAGTGTGCATGACAAGATATTCTGAGATGGCTTTGTACTATTCATACAACCTCTCTGCCATGTATAAAGTGGAGTCCCACTGGGTGACTACTTCCAGCTTGAGGCGGTGCTGTGGGAGGCTGTTTTGGACCTGCAACTGCCGAAGCTGGTCACGGGCCTTTGCAGAGCGTGAAAAGTGAGAACAGATACAGCATGCAACTGTCAGCATTTCCTTTATATCAGGGTGCTGCAGAAACTCCTGCACCACAAAATTTAAACAGTGGGCCATGCATGGAACCTGAACAAAGCCACCATTTGCGATGCATTTAATCACATTTGACCTATTGTCACTTGCTATAAACCCAGCTGTCAGGGACAGGGGGTTCAACCACTTGTCAATTTCAGTCAGTAGCAAGTCCAGCATGTTTTCACCAGTGTGTGAACAGGTCACACTGCGCATAGCAAACGTTACATGCTGTCAAATTCCTGGAAGATTGCTACGATGACAGTTCACCTTACTACACTGATTATTCACACTACCACCAGCACAAACAACCCACAGCACCTGCACCCAATGTACAGTTATACACAAATATGAACTCCCCACTGTTTTGCCACTTGTCCACATAGTCATACTTAAATGGATGAATGAAGAGGAGGAATTTTAAAGGGCATGTCTTACAGAGTCAGCCATAGTATGGTATAACTCGTGTACAGCATGGGTGGAAAAGTAAGTCCTGGATGGGACTTTTCATTTTCGATAGATGCATGCTACAAACCACCAGAATCCAGTTTTCTCCATGGAGGAGAAGGGCAAAAGATCAATTGCCAGCATTTCAGCTACAGCAGCATTAAGGTCACGTGACACTTCATGATTGGGTGGGTACTTCAGGTTATGGGCAAAAATACTCTGCAACGTGGGCTGACTTACACGTTTTGCATGGGGAGTAACAAATGGCTCTGCTCTGTGAATGGCCGGGGGAGGGGACGTGTGATGAAGCAGGCTGCACAGGTGACATATCCACAAATGAGTTTATTTTCCCAGATTTCCACACAGGGGTTGATGTATCACTTGCACTAGACGTACTGCATTGACCACCAGCACCACTGTTACTCTGACCCCAACTTGACAAGATTTCAAAATCATCATCCTCCACCTCATCATGCCTGTACTAATCCTCTGTTGTTCTTTATTTATTTATTTATTGTAGTCATGGGAATTACAACCATTTGAGTCAGGGATTCATTTCCAAAGGCTCCACATCAGAGTTACAGAGAAGTACAGTCAATGTCATCATTACTGCAGACATTCAAACTTGGTCTTACAGTCATGGAAGGGGATAACATGCTCATTAAGGTTGATGATGAGGGTGAACATCCCACTATGGCATTAGCTACCATCTGGTGCTGGGTCCACAGTGCCATGTGCCTGTCCTTAAGATGTGTATGCTGCCCCCCATGCCCAGATGGCTCCCCTTTTTACCTTGACTCACACATGCATGGCAAAGCTGGCAGATTGCAACTGACTCATCATTTGCATCTTGCACAAAAAATCACAAACAAGGGATTGTGATTCCTGACACTTACTTTTAACATGTCCCTGATGCTGCTTATTAGACTCTGTTGTTTTAAGCCCTGAAATGGGGGTGTGCCACATGATTTTTCAGGCAGGACACACTTGGACTGCAACTGATCATGACCATGGCTACCTATAATTATTACTGGGTCATCATCATCATCATCAACATCAACTGGAACCACTAATCACAACTTTTTCATGAGGGGGGAATTTAATACCAACAGACCCAGACACAGCCATTTTGACTTTCTTTTTCTCCAGCTCTCAACAGGGATCGCTGACCTCATCATCATATTCATCAACATCATCCGCATCCACATTTTCTGCTTGGATGCTGTCATGTGGACTACATGTCGCAACCACAGCAACATCATCATCATCATTATCATCACCCAATATTTTTGCACCACACTGTGAATAATTACATGTCAAAGGCATGACCTCAACCACGATGGAAGAAATGTGACATTATGCATTATCGTCGCCGTGATCAGAAGCATGTTCAACTATCACTGGGATGTTACTGGGGAGTATGACATAATCTACACTGTCACTCACTGCTTTAGACTCAACTATATTTTTTGACATGGTTAACTGCTCAGAAGTGGAACTTGAGGTAACAATACTCATGCCAGCAGAAACTGCGCTAACACCACCAGCTGGGACAACATCATCGCCTCCAACTATGAGTGAAGCTACAGCTTGTACTGTAAAAAACATTGATGGAGAAATCCCTTTCTTCACATCAGGTATGCACTTCTGCGTACTACCATGCCCACCGACAATCTTGCCACTGGCAGCAGTGCCATGGCAAGAAACAACTTTCCTTTCATGTCTGTTTGAGGGCATTTTGGGGGATCACCCAGAAAATTGCAAACCAATTTAGATTTCAGAACTTTCAGTCTGGCCCAGTGGATGTGATATGAAGCCTAGAAAAACAACAACAGTGACTTGTACTCTGCAGATGTAGATTGCAAACTAAACATGCAAAGGCACGGACAGATTAGATTGCACAGCGCAATCAAGAAAAAGATGCAGATGCAAAGTCACAATAACACCTTAACCACTGTTGCTCACAACAGTCACAATCCAAATCCAATATGGAGAAGAATACTTTTTGCCACGGGGGGGTGCACTGCAGTAACAGTACAAAACCAAACCAATATACCACAATCCCTCCAGACCACAAAGCAGTACAAAATCACACAGCTGCAGTGGATAGCAGGTTCACACTGCTGCAATTACTCTTGGCACAATAAAAAGTGTCTGTGATTTGATGGCACTCGTCGCACGCACGCACACACACTACAAGTAATGATTGACAAACTGAAAACTTCAGTAATATAACTAGATCTTTTCAACAAACTGAAATTGTGCACTGCTGGATCACAAAATTCAGCAAAAAAATTTCAAGAATTACTGAAACTATTGCTGTGTGTACATTAACACAGTTATACAACAAAAATATAACCAAAACAAAAAGACTGCCTTTTTCTCCGAGACACTCTACCTACACGTACACCACACAGATATGCCCCTCCCCCAAAGCTCACTTCCAGTGTCTCTCAGTACTCAGACTGAATGTTACAAATTAACATTCAAAATCCACACACAAACAATAAACACTCGATGATACGAGTACAAGAGGGTTTCCTACAATCGATGTACTATGTTTTAAGCCAAAAAAAATGGCTCAAAAAAGATTTTTAACAGTTTTTATAGAGATTGAATCACAGAGCTCTGACAGCAAACTGTCTCCAACTATCACTACACACACATTACACTGAACTGAGACTGTGCAGAACAATCTAGAACCCATGTGACCTGAAATCCCATGAATCAATGCAAAATTTGCCTTGGAGCCAAACAACAAGGCAAAGTGGTGAAAAGTACATTGGAATCAATGTACGTTGCTTAAAAGTACACACAAAAGTGGTTGGGAGAAGGTGGAGTAATGTGAAGTGCATTGAAAACAATGACTTTGCTGTACTCATTATTTTTATTTAATTTATTTATTTTTATTTATTTATTTAGGGATTCAGATCATACCTTTGAGCTCAGAGCTCTTTTACAAAGGTTCCATGTCAAACAGTGACAATGACAGCAATAACAAACAGTTTACATACAATACTACAATAGTAGGTAGCTAGTATACAATAAGGTTACAATGTCATTCATAGTACCAATGGTGATAGTACAACATCAAGAGCATTCAACTAGGGTAAAGGACAGTGTTTATATGTAGCGAAGAAGATAGAGAGGTGTGACATCTAGTATGAGAGTCCAAGGAGGAGTCAAGGGGAGTGGAGACTTGGGGGGGAGAGTGGGCGGCCAAAAGAAGTGGCTTTGTCTAGGAGGTTTGGAGGTAGTGGTAGTAGGTTGGTTTTAAGGTTGATCCAGTGGGAGAAAAGGCACAGGGGGGAGAGGAAGACATAGGGATAGGGTAAGATGGAAGAGTGGGGGTTAAAGGAAGGGGAGGAGAATGTGCATGAGTGGGCATTATGGGTGTTAGAGTCCTAGTGGCAGTCACAAACTGTCCTAGTAAGAAGGTGTTGCCTTAGGCCATTTTTGAATTGTGAGATGCATTGGGAGTTTAGAATGTGCACTGGGATTTCATTGAGCCATTGGGGGGTCCTATAGCGGAAAGCACACTGTCCCTGCACAGTTTGACGGAAATGTGTTGATAGGGCCCCCCTCATCCTGCCTCTGGTGGTATAGGTGGTAGCACTTGGTGTTAGGATGCTAGAAATGCATGGGGCGGTTTTACCCATTAGTGCCTTTTTTCCAAGGAGACATGTTTGGAATATAATCCTGTTCTTTAGTGGCAGCCAATTGGTCTCCTCGTATAAGGAGCAGGTGTGGGTATTTCGATCTGCAGCCATTGAGAGCCTACATGCCTTGTTGAGGGCAATGTGAATCGTTTTTAGTGCAGTGTCTGTTGCTGCGCCATAGACCACCAGTCCACAGTCGATGGTAGAAAGGATGGAGCTGGAGACTAAGAGACGGAGGGCCTCTGGAGTGAGATACTTTTTATACCGATATAGTACACCCAGCTTGGTGTTCACTGCCTTTACCACTGTGTCAATGTGTTGGGTGAAGTTGAGGCAGTCATCAACGGTGACCCCCAGGTACCTGAAGGTCTGAACTTGTTCCAGCGGCTCACTGACTTTATTGGAGATGGTGAGGGGAGGGAGATTCTTTTTGTGCTGTGGGCTGGCTGTGAGCATCACCTTGTTTTTTTTGTAGTTTAATAGAAGTTTATGGCTACAGAACCAGTCTTCTAGCTTGTAGGATGCCTGCACCTCGGAGTGGAGGGCGACTATTGATGAACTGCTGGTGAGAAGCACAGCGTCGTCTGCGTAAAGTATCAGTTTAGTGTCACAGGCTTAAGGAAGATTATTTAGGAAGAGGCTGAATAGTAAGGGCCCCAGTATTGACCCCTGTGGGACCCCTAAAGATACCTCGTTAGAGTTAGATACTGTGTGCCCAATTTTTACACATTGGCTTCTGTGTGTTAGGTAGTCCTTGAACCAGCAGACAGCATTGGTTGCAACCCCCAGGTTCTGTAGTTGAGTCAGAAGGAGAGAGTGATTGACAGTGTTGAAGGCTTTGGTGAGGTCTGTGAAGACTGACCCCACCAGCTTTCCTTTGTCTAGTGCCTTGTGCAAGTAGTCAGTGTAGTCCAGCAAAGCTGTGGAAGTACTATGATTCTGCCTGAAGCCATGTTGGTTGGGACATAACAGGTTGTATTTGTTGAGGTAATCTGTGAGTTGGGCAGCCACAATCATTTACAGGGCTTTAAATAAGGGAGAGAGGATGGATATTGGCCTGTAATTGGCGGTGCATGTCATATCACTGTTCTTGTGCACCGGCATCATGAGAGCCTGTTTCCAGATCCCGGGGAACTGTGCAAGAGCCAGCGATTTGTTAAATAGTTTTGTAACTGGCACGATGATGACATCCAGTGTTAGGGATAGGAGTTTCATATCGATTCCATCACTCCCCATTCTGGTTTTGCCTAGTATTTTTTTTATGTATTTGTAAGCCTCCTACACTGACACTTTTTTGAAGTAGAAGACAGGGATTGAGCCCCCTTGAGGTGTGTAGTTGGTTTGTTCCCCAGCAGGGTGCAGGTAGTCTGGGGGTAGCACTCCAGTCAGGTCAGTAAATGCTGTGTTGAGAGAATCCACGATGTGCCGAGGGTCAGTAATCATGACGTTGTTAATGTTGAGTGAGTGGGGGATCTTCTCATCCTTCCCAAGAAGGTTTTTGATGTTTTCCCAAAAACTCTTCCCATTTCCCCAAGTTTTTTTAAGCTGCTCCTTGTGGAAGTTGGCCTTTGCTTGGCGGATAAGGTTGGTGCAGTGGTTTCTTGCAGCTCTATAGCCTTGGAAATGTTGTTTGCTGTGAGAGGACCTGGCTTTTTCCCAGAGGCTGAGAGGATGCGAAGTATTCCACCTCAGGTTTGGAGTGCTTCGAGGATTCCCGGGCACTCTGCAAATTGCTCCGGGGAGCAAATTTCAGCCACTTCACCCACCACTGATTGCAGCACTCTAAATCTGTTATCTATCTCCGGTATTTTTTACTGCCTCATTCTATCTAGGTAGTGGACAGGTACTGCAGCATCCCCTCTAACCCATAAAAGGAATTATGTTTCCAGTTTTGGATTTGTGTGACTACTAGTTAAGGTGGTGTTGCTGTGCTTGTGTGGCTGCTCCTCTTGAGAGTGCAATCTCCATCTGTCTGTTCGTTTGCATCTGTTTAGGGCGCAATCTGCATCTGTAAGCCACAGCTGTTTTTTTGGCTTCCCATCCACCCCAAAGTTCAGAAATCTAAATTTGTTGTGAATTTTCTGTGTAATCCAAAATAGTGCCTGGAAAAAGATATGGATGCAAGGATGTTTCTGGCTATGGCACTTCTGTGACTGGCAAGCATGGCCATGGGCATGGTAGTGCGCATCATAAGTGCACAGTTGATGCCATTAAAGGGATTTCTCAGACTATGTTTTTAACAGCATAACACATGTGATTGGTGGGCTGTTTCAATTCTGACTCACTTAGTGTTCAGCAGAAAACAAAGCAAAGTGAACGTGAAGCACCCTAATGCGAAGTCATAATGGGGTGAAGTTACCAAAAGATGAAGTAGTGTTATTCTGTGTTGGTTTCACATAGCGTTTCTCAGTGCAGAGTGGACGATTTTGCCCCAAGTTTGTGGCAAAGTTAAATTTCGCTGCATCTCTACTTGTGTGGCAGAAGGCTCTGGGGCAGCATTGAGCATAACAGATAACCTTGAAAAAATATTTATTTGGGTCCAGTATAGGGTTAAGCAAAATAGTGGGAAGCTTTAAGGTGTGGGTGACATTGATTTGGGAAGGTGGGAGAGTAAAGGCCATGAAATTGCAGCAGGCCTCCCAGTTAGAACATGAATGATTAAAAAAAACTTCTAAGAGCCACATGATTTTTCATGCCACAGCTCTGAATTAAGAGTTTTTTTATATGGGTTTCATGCAAATTACTGGTCATGGTATGGTATAATACACTCAAGTAATGCATTCAAAAGCAATATTAGTGGATGAATATAAGGGAGCCTTATCATAGACAGGACTACTGTACAGTGAAGGGTTGCTGTTTATCCTAGGTCCTGTTTAGGAATCTTTTTTTTCAGTTACCTATAGTCTGCAAAGTTCTATACTTATACAGAGGACATATTGGTTCACATAACCTGCATTGCTGTATTTCAAAATTTATGTAGTACATTGGCATTTATTTATCAGCATTATTTTCGGAGTTAACACCACTTTGCTTTGTCTTAATTAACCCAATGTACCATTGAGTAACATGAGAGATTGCTGAATTGTATCAGTAAAGACAAAGTAATGTTACTGCTGGAGGTGATGCTGGTGAATATAGAGAACTGTGTATGGGCAACCATACACAACAAACATGTGTCTGAAATGAGAGGTATGTATGGCAACCAGGAACCTCAAGACAGAAGTTTGCATGCCATGGATGCCCCAAGGTTCAGACTTACAAAACCACACAAAACAAGCCTGACAATGTTCTCTGTTACAGTGCTCATCTTTCCTTTACCTTGGTTAACTGAGCTTTTATGTGCTCCTACACCTGTTACCAATTTACTTAAGTTACATTTATCCTATTAATCTGCTAGTTTAGTTCTAGCTTTGTTAATGTGCCTACTGTTCTTGTTATCCTAGTACACCCTATTTGAGTATTCCCTTATTTTTGCTAATCAATTTCTTTACCTGCTGTGTTTTCTGATGCTCAATTGGTTTACCAGGGTTGTCTATTGTGTACTGTTGTTTATTTATATTTGCGTACTGCCTGGTTTATTTCAGTTGTCCTTTTAGGATTACCATCTTATACAGTACTTATTAATAATTAATTCCTGATTATCTTGTTTATACCTATTAGGATTATCCTGTTATAGTATAATTTTCATTCCAGGCCTCCTTGATTTATTTTAATTCCAGTCTCCCACATTTGGTAGACAGAACTGATCACACTCAGCTTTCACTCCTTGGAGTGAAACTTGCCCCCCCCATACTACTTGTTCACTGAACAGTGCTTTTTCAACTTGATCAGTTCTACTATGCTGCTCCTGTCATTTTTTCTCTTCCTCTCCCTATTTTCCCTCATATTCCTCTGCCTTCCATCTTTCCTAACTTTCCTTTGCCTGCACCCCTCCCTTACTCACCTTCTCCCACCCTCCCATCCTCTTGCCTCCCTGCATTACCTCACTCTCCCTGGCATTCTGGCTGTAGTCTCTTCTTATCTTCTTGGCTTCATCTTGATACCCTTCAATCCCTCCTGCCCTCTTACCTTACCAACTCTTATTCTTCCTACTCTCCCCTTTCTTCCTCTTTCCATAAGCATCTCATAGAATACTGTACCTTAAGCTTCTTGTCTTGTTGCTGCATTTAGTTGCAGGAGATATTGATCTTAACTGTAGCCCTTCCCTATCTTCTCCTGGCCGCAAAGGATTGAGAGTGGCCCGTATCAACATACACAGCTTTCTCCCTAAGATAGAATTGTTGCATCCACACACTTAACCCTAAATCTGATTTATTGGTGATCTCACTATCTTGGCTGTCCTCCAAGATCCCTGACTCTTCTGATGCCATCCCTGGTTGCACCATTATTTGTCAGGATCAAGCACAGAGGGGGGGTGACATAGCCATCTACTTCTCCTCAAACATTCAGTTTAGCCAGTGCTCTCCATCTCTATCCCCTCTGCCTATGAGATGCTTCTTCTCAAACTATAGCTCCCATTTTCTGCCCCCTTGTTTTCTTCCAGTGTCTACTGCTGCCCTTGCATGTTGTAACCTTTAGTAATAGAGTTACTCACCTCCATCTCTTCCCAGTGCTCTTCTAGTGAGTTTCTCATACTATGTGGTTTCAGTTTAAACTGGCTCTCCTCCTCTCTTCACAGATTTTGCCTTTTAACTCAGGTGATCAGTGTCCCTATTCACTTTAATTTTTATCTGTCCTTCTTGGATTGGGTCTTATCCTCCAGTGCACATCAAATTGTCAATTCTATCACCCTTCCTGATGCCCTCAGTGACCACCATATGGCCTACTGTGTGCACAAGATTCATTGTCTTAATGATCTCTCCAAATTCATCCAGATCAACTCATTCAAGCTTGCGAGGACTGACTAGTTTGCATGCACTCTCCAGAACAAACTTAATCAACCCTCTAAGATGTGGAAGGTGATTCATTAACTTTTCTCCCCCCCCAGTCCAGTCCCCTCTCCCTGTTCTCAAGATGAGTGGTACTGCTATCCCTGACCCTGCTGCAGTTGCCTCATCTTTCAATTCCTTTTTCACCTCTTGCGCCCATTCATTCCTCTCTTCCTCCTCTTCCTCTTCCTTGTTCTCTTCTTTTTCCTCTGACTCTCCACTTGTCCTACTACCACCTCCTCCCTTTTTCCTTTTCATCCGTTACCCCGGCTGTTTCTCTTAATGGCCTCTTAGCTCTAAATCCTCAAAAGGGTGGGAGCCACGTTGGTATTCACCCTAGACTCCTATTTCACTCTGCTGATGCCATTGCCCTCCCTATTACCTACCTCCTTTTCCTCTCTTTCTCCTTATCCTGTGTCCCTTACTCCTGGAAACTGATTACTGTCATTCCTCTACCTATAAGGGGTGACCTATCTTTCCCTAGTAACTTCCAATCTTTCACTATCCTTCCCACTTTGGCTAAACTGCAGTAACACCTTGTTCTCTCCTAACTTTCCCCATTTCGTGATGCAGCCTTCTTCATCACTCCTTTCCAGTTTGACCTTTGAATGTCACATTCCTATTCCACCGCTCTCCTCTGGTTCCCTGATACTATCCTCTCTGGCATGGCTCATGGCATTGTCACCTCTGGCATTTTTGTTGACTTAGGCAAAGCTTTTAACACTGTGACCGATCCTATTCTCCTGGTAAACCTTAAGGCTGCTGGACTTTCAGCTTTCTCAGTCCAGTGGTTCCACTTCTATCATGAGGGTGGGTTGCAAGCTGTCTATATTAGAAACTCCTTTTCCTGTCACTCTCTTTCAGCCAAGGCATTCCTAAGGGTCTGTCCTTGGCCTAGTTCTATTCACCGTCTTTAAAAATGACCTCCCTAATACATACTCCTCCATGTCCATTCATATGTATGCAGATGATAGGGTACTTTTTCCTCTGGTTCCTCTGCAACTGATTGCACAACCCAGCTCCAACTGGACTTTAACAACATCCAGCTCTGGTTCCAAGAAAATAAGTTATCCCTCAATGCTTTGAAAACAGTCACTGACTTTTGGCACCAGACAGAAGCTTGCTAGAGTCTCCTCTCTTCCCTCCTTTTATACCCTTCATGGTGCAGCTATTGCAGATGTCTCCACCTTCAAGCACAGTACCTTGGGGTCTGGCTGGATCACCACTTTGATTGTCTGTTCATGTGGATGCAATCCACAGCAAATGCTACACCAAGCTTGGGATGCTATACAGAAGTAATAGAAACATTGTTCCTGCAGGAAGATAAATCCTCACTAAGATGATTCTCATCATTTCTGACTGAGGAAACATTGCGCTTGATTCTCAAAGCCCCAGTTTTGATGCATGGTGCCTGCATCAAACAAAAGTGATGCAAGAGGCACCTTTTGTCAAAACTTGCAGCAATCCCAATTCTTAAATACTGGCTGTGCCAAATTCTGGTACCCTTGAGACAGACTGGCCCTGTGCCAGTCCTACACCAACCAAAGGGGTGTACCATGGTGTACAGAGATGTGCACCAGTCCTTTATGCCCATATCACCTACCGTGGGATTCTGCATGGTCTCAAATGTTCACACACCCAGCCAGAGCCAGAGCTTGTCTAACTGGCAATGGGGCAGTGGTGTGGAGGACAACAATGTGGATGGCATGTGCCTGAGGGGGAGTTACAGAGCAGGCAGCCAACTATCACATGACCCTGCAACAGGGCATAAGGCAGCCAAGGGATCCAGTGCCCCTTGAGTTGGCAGTGTTCTCTGTCCCCCCCAGCATTGGTCAGAATGCTTTTCATCCCTCAATGACATGTTCCTTACCCATCCCTCCCTTAGATCAGTGCCAACCCCCCCAACCACCCCACCATAAGCAGTGCCACAGCCACTGCCAACCTCCTGGACAGTTACCTGATGGATTTGGACTCTTGGGGTACAGCCTCATGGCAATCCCAGAACCTGCAGCATTCCCCTTCCATGCACCTTTTGTTTTGTGCATGGGAGCACTGGTGGCAAGTGAACTGACTTTGATGCTTGGACCTCACCTGTTACAGAATCAGGTGCAGGGATCCTGGTGTACTTGGCCCTGGTGCAAGCTGCTCTTTGCCACAGCTTTCATTGGTCTAGGAAGCCATTTGAAAATCAGTCCCATTGTTTATAATGCTACTCCAAAGTCCACTTTAGCTAGACCTTCTCTTTCACTCTTTCTGTCACTTTGCCCTTGACAAACCCTGCGTTCACAGCATTGTACTCTGTACTCTGTACTCTTTTCTCTTCCTCCCTTCTGTTGATGCCAGGTGCCTTAGCCACTGACCTTCATTTATCTCCAAATATCAGTTTGACTCTCTCCCCTTGTATCTTGCTTCTCTTCTCTCTCCCACACATTTTCCTATTAATCCCTTTGTAATTCTTCTTCTTGCGCTCTTGTTCCCCCTCAAATGAAATCTACTGCTGCCGTTTAGGGGTGCTAGCTGCACAATCGAGTAGACCTGATAGACCACTTGTCCTGTTTCAATTGGCAGAATCATATGTTCATATATACTGCTGTCCAAGCTACCTTCTCATTCTGCTTTCCTAAACTATAGGGTTCTCTTCCCCTCTTACATTTGCTCTGCTCCTTCCATTTCTGCTCTGAAAACTCTCCTTCCTGAGTTCTCTATTCACTCTTGCCATTGGTCCTGACTCCTGATATTGGGGTGGACACAAAGTCACCTGCAAGACACACTGAAATCTGTCAGAGCATGTCCTGTCCCTGGGTATCAATTATTTCACACTGTTTCTCATTTTGTTGTGTTGTTTACTGTTTATAGTTCTTTTGACTATTCCACAATTTTCTGTACAGTAATGTACTGTTTGATAATTTATTCTTTAATGTTCTAGCACTGTATGTTTTTTTATGTGCTTTTTTCCATATTATTGTATTATTTGATACATTGTAGTTTGTATCACTTCTCTTCTCTTCTATTTCCCCTCCTGCCAGGATGAATCTGGAAATTTGAATTATGCATTAAGCAGGTTAGCAAGAGGAAAAGAAAGAGGGGACCATTATGGTTTTCCAAAGAGGTAGCAAAGAAAGTGAAAGCCAAAAAGATTGCATTCAGGCAATACAAAAAGACACAGGCAGAAGCGGATAGGGAGAAGTACCAGGAAAAACAAAGGGAGGCAGGGAAGTCAGTAAGGGAAGCCAAAGCTCAGACAGAAGAACACATTGCAAAATCAGTGGTTAAAGGGGACAAAACCTTTACAGGTACATAAGTGAAAAGAAGGACAAAGGGAGGGATAGTGAGACTGAAGGGGAGGATGGGAGCATGTGAGGATGACAACAGTAAAGCTGACATATTGAACAGGTATTTCTGCTCAGTCTTTACTAAGGAAGAGGGTAATGGGTCTGAAGGAGTACAAGGGTGAGAATGGTGCAGAAATGGACACAAGTCCCTTTACGAGAAAGGGTCCTGAAGGAACTGGAAGTAATAAGAGCTGATAAAGCAATGGGGAGATGGGGTGCACCCAGGGTCCTTAAAGAACTAAGAGAGGTGGGCTGAACCTCTGGCTATCCTGTTCAGCCAATCACTGGAAATAGGAGGTACCCAAAGACTGGAGGACAGCAGATGTAGTCCCTTATACAAAAGTGGGAACAAAAGAAGCAGGAACTACAGACCAGTCAGCCTCCACCTCGGTAGTGGGAAAGATCATGGAAGCACTACTGAAGGAGAGATTGGTGGAACATCTGGTTGTCAATGGACTACAGGACCCAAGGCAGCATGGTTTCACCAGGGGAGGTCATGTCAGACCAACCTCATTGAATTTTTGACTGGGTGACTAGGAGGTGGATCAGGGAGGGCAGTGGACATGGCCTATCTGGACTTCAGCAAGGCCTTTGACACTGTGCCACATAGAAGACTATTACACAAACTGGGGAATATGGGTGTGGGCAGGACAGTAGTGTGGTGGGTAGGTAACTGGCTGGGTGGCAGGACACAGAGGGTGGTGGTAAATGGCTGTCACTCCACAGAGGGAAGAGTGACTAGTGGGGTACCACAGGGATCAGTGCTGGGACCGGTCCTATTCAACATCTTCATCAGTGACATTGCACAGGATATAGAAGGCAGAATTTCACTGTTCGCTGATGACACAAAGCTCTGTAACAGAGTAGACACACCAGAGGGTATAGACAGAATGAAAAGGGACCTGCAGAAACTTGAAGAATGATCAAGGGTTTGGCAGTTGAAATTCAATGCAAAGAAATGCAAGATAATGCATATGGGGCACAAAAACCCTGGCACAATATATCAGTTGGGGGTGAGGATATAGCATACCAAGCAGGAAAGGGATCTTGGGTTGTCTCTCTGATGACCTCAAGGTAGGAAACAGTGTGACAAGGCATCAGGTAAAGCAAATAGGATGCTGGGATGTATAGGCAGGGCATCACCAGCAGGAAAAGGAGGTCATAATTCCGCTATACAAGACACTAGTGAGGCCCCACCTGGAGTACAGTGTACAGTTCTGGAGACCATACCTACATAAGGACATAGACAGGGTAGAGAAGGTTCAGAGGAGGGCAACAAAGATGGTGCATGGGTTGCATCACAAGTCCTATGAAGACAGGTTGAAGGAACTGAACATGTACTCCCTGGAGGAGAGGGAGGAGGGGATATGATAGAGACATACAAGTATCTTACAGGGAGGAACAGGGTGCAGGAAAACACTATTTTAAGCGAAAAAGATGTTTCAGGACTAGAGGGCATGGGATGAAGTTGGAGGGAGGGACGATTCAGAGGAAACATGAGAAAGAATTTCTTCACAAGCGGGTGGTGGACAAGTGGAACACCCTGCCAGAGGAAGTGGTGGGGGCTGAAACAATCACGGGATTTAAGAATGCATGGGATAGACATAAAGGAATTCTAGAGGTCAGGGGTAAGGGGAAATAGACTTCTAGGAAAACAAACTGAACTTACAAGCTCAAATGGGCAGACTAGGTGGGCCATAGGCCCTTATCTGCCGACACTGTCTATGTATCTATGTATCTATGAAATGAGCTGATACCAGCTTAGTATGACTTTCCTGGTATAATTTTTGAAATAAACAAATAAACAAACAAATAAATTATTTAATAAATATATATATATGCCATTTGTTGAAGGGCATAAAGTTTGCAAGCATCATTTGTTGAATTTAAACCCATATATGTGATCTATCCTCTAAGCTAAACTACCTCCGCTAAAACACACTGTATTGATATCCTATGTTTTTTTTCTGATGTTCTAGTTATTTCCCTGAACAATATTAACTTCACCAATCCTGTATGTGGTAAATTGTTGATCTCATTTGTCCTCCTGTATCCTCAAAAAAACTGTACACTGTTTCTCTGTACCAAGTTGTTATCACTGTATTGTGCTCTCTGTGACGAGGTACCTTTGTAAACGAGCATCTGGCTCAAAGGTTGTAAACTGATGTTTAATAAATTAATAAAACCTCCTTGCCATTCTTGTTATAAAAACAGAGTTACAGAGTTTAATTCACTGTATAACACAATATAAATGGAAGCTAGCAAAATAAATACAGTGCATTCAACATTTCTACTGGGGGAGAAAGCAGAACATTGTAAAGGGGGGAATTAATAAGTAGATGAGGAAAAACATATGCAACAAAAAGTTTTGCTATCAGGTTTCAGGTTAAAGAATAGCTAATTGGGAATTACTAGGTTAAAAATTCATTCTCAGGGATCTGATGGCATTAGCAATCAATTTGAACTTTGCTATTGTGTTTTTATGTCACCAGAGCCCCTTGGTGTGAGTTCAGCCTTTTAATTGACATCTAGTACAGTTTTATTTTATATGTCACTTACTTAAAGAAACTTCATTGTTTATTGTGTTACACAATAGTCCCAAGAAAAAAGTTTACAGATAGTTCCTTCAGGGAAAAAACACTTCTGAAAATTACTTTAATGAACAAGAGAGGAATGATAATGTGAACGTGATAAAAATAAAGCCAGCTAAAAGGTAACCATTCAGGCTGACCTTTAAAATTGAGATCACTTTCAGACAAAATGCAACATAAGCACATTTTATGATGAATTTCATGTACTTCTCATTGTTATACTACTCTGTAATCTTTTGTATAAATTGCTGTCTTCAGCTACACTAAAATCGAGGTTAGTGTAAATAATGAAACTCTTAAGGGAGTTATCAATATTTTGGATGATATAAAGCATGCAATGCATTTTAATGCTGTTCTCAGGTTGCCAGATCAATACTCTGGATATATTTGTCCATTAATTGCTGTAGCAAACTAGATCAGTAAACACTGAAGGAAAAGAGTTGCATGCTGAAATGTTGTTCCATACAGTTTCATGGAGTCTTTCAGGGAATTGATTTTCTACCACTGATGTCACCTGTAAAGGAAAAGTGACTGGATGAAATAACACAATAATAAACTATTGTATATGATGAATATTTCTGTAGTGAATAAGATGAGTTTTATTGATTATAGTAACAGAAACTGTTTGTAACAGATATTCGCATGTCTTTGAAACAGACCCACATGTCACTGTACCAGCTTCTGTTTGTTTTTCAGCACTTTTATGTACAGTAGTGAGCAAGGTTTCTTTATGTATAACTGCCCTACTAGAGCTTGCTGGGGCTAGCTTATGTAATTCTGTGTCTGTAGGAGCAAGCAGGGAGCGTTGAAATGTACCTGTCATGGTCCTTCTGTGACCTTTGACCTTGAGACATGAGGTTGCTGCTGCAGTGTTAACTGCAGTCGGAATGGTGTTTTGTGTATCATGTGGCACTATCTTGACATTTTAAAGGCAGGGTATAACCACCAACAGCAGTTATTTAACTGCTTTGAAGTATTTGGGTATTGTGTGGTGAAACCAGATATTTTGGACTGCCACTTCTGGTCCGGATGATTTAAAAGCAGTGCCTCTACTAGAAAAACCCAGAGCAAGAATTCTTTATGTGTAACTGCCCTGCTATAGCTTTATGGGGTTAGTTTATGTAATTCTATGCCTGTAGGACCAAAGACAATCTCTGTGCTTTACCTGTCACAATTCTTCTATGACCTTTTCCCCCGGTCCCTCTGGTTTTGTTACTCCCCTTCTCCCCTGAAGACCTTGTGCTCCTTCTATGACCAATCACTTCTGGGCACAGTTTGTCAGTGCTGTAGTAAGCTGGGAATTGCAAGTAAGGGTGAAAGTGGGGGAGGATTTATAGAGAAGGGAATCACAGAAAGACTGATTGGGATTGTGGTGACCAGGAGATGCCCTGGGATGAGAAGGCAGATGGACAGAGTCCCCCGTGCCTTGTCCCTCTGACCAGAGAACCTCCAGGACCAAGGGGGAAGGTAGCTGAGGGACCTGCCTCCTCCTTTCATTCTCTTCAGGCAGTGTTGTGCAATGCCAGGTCAATGGCGAATATGACCTTCATTATACAGTAACAGATCTTGTGGCTTCAGTTGACCTGACATGCATTATAGACACCTGGCTGGGGGATATCTCTGGTCCTGGATTGGAGGCATCAGTCCTAGCTGGTTAATCTGTGGTTCACTGTCTGAGGAAGAAATGCAGGGGGGGCACTTGTTTTAGGCTGGAGCTCAGCCTGATGGTACATGCAGCGGGGGACACCTGTTCTTTTGAGTGCATGGCAGTGTGGGCGGGTCCCGAAGTTGATTTTAGGGTGTTTCTTGTCTATCGTCCACCTGGTTGGGACAGAAACTTCCTACAAGAAGTGACAGTCTTTGTTGCCAAGAGGGTGTTCGAATCACCAAGATGGCTTGTTCTTGGTGATTTCAACACCTGGGTGGATGACTGTCATAGAAGCACAAGTCAGGAAGCAGAAGAAGACCAGAAGCAGTTGTAAAATTCCCAAGTAGCATTTTATTATTATCAACAACAGTAAAATAAAAAATTAAAAATTGTTTAGTATAACTATTGACAAAGGCAGTACAAGCAGAGAAAACAAAGTCCTTCATCTGAGGGTTTCTCTAATTTCAAGTTTCTGTCTCTGTTTCTCACTTCCTAGCAAAAGTATTACTGCTCTTTTTATAAGTCTTTACCTGGGAACTTGTTAAGAGACATCCTGTTTCTCATAAAAGGTTCTTGCCAGTTTCTTTGCAAATAGAACAATGTCCCAGCTGGCCTCCTACTGAGAGCTTTGTAAAAGTGTTTGTAAACAAGCATGAGAGGAGCTCAGACTACATCTCAGCTTAACCCCCTTTCTTCCAAATAGCTTTTTGTAATAATTTTAACAGTATAACTAGATACAATTTCAAACATATGGATCCCAGTTTCACATAAAGATTCACGGATAGTTTTATAACTACATATACTGTACACAAGGGGGAAGAAAAGACAAAAACAGCAAGTGAAGGCAGAGATAGTCAGAGGCATAAAATCATGATACTGATAGAGTGATCAGTTCCTAGGTCTCACAAGAACATTTGGTTGTGTAACCAGACAGATAAGAAACAGAAAAGGAGAGGATAGAACAGATCCTTGAGTTTTAACTCTTTCTAAATAACAAGTAGGTCAGGGCCTTGTTCAACCCTGTCACAATGATGAGGCTTTGTCTGGTGCTGGGGAATTCCTGTCTAACATGGAGGCCCTTGGCTTAACTCTTGTTATCACAGCCAGGACCCGCCACTCTGAACATGCACTCAACCTTGTGTTCTTCCTGGGGCTTGAGATTGACATCCTCAAGACTGTTCCAGTCATTTGGTCAGATCACTGCACTGTCAGGTTTAGCTTCACAATCCCCTTTATTGTCCCTTCCCCTGTAGAAATGGTACAGTTCTGCCCTTTAAAAGGGTTATGGTCTGAGGGACTGTTGGAAGAACTGGATGTTTTGTATGTGCTGGAGGCTTACACAGATGGTCCAGAGGAAGCTGTGAAAGCCTACAATAGGGCTATCACAGGGGCCTTGAACCTTTTGGCACCAGCCCACGTACACATTCTAGTTTCACTGCTTGGCTCACCTTGGTTTATGAGGGATAAGTGTGTTGAAGACCAGGGGGAGGAGGTTAGAGGCATTACAGGAAAATCAGGACCAAGGAGGACAGGCTGGTTCTGACAGCTCATTACAATGAGTATCAGAATGCAATCACTTGAAAAAAAGGAAGCATTCATGTCTAGGATGATTGCAGCTGGAAAGAATCGACCAGCTCTGTTCTTTCAGTTTGTGGACAGGCTTTTACATTTGGCCTATGTGGAACCCAATAGAGCATTTTTAGCTCAGAAGTATAAGGAGTTCACTCAGTTCTTCTCATACAGGATATCCTCTGTTAGGGCTGGGATTTCTCCAGTCAATGAGCCACTTTACAACAAGGTTGGGCCTCCGGGGAATGGGTGTGTCTAGTCTCCCTATGGAGAGTTCTGATCAATGATGATAGTGGAGGTCTGTGGGGTGATGTCAAGGCTAAACCAACTTTCTGCAACTTGGACCAGGGCCCAACACGATTACATGTTGATTGTATTGGAGCTCTGACCTGGTTTTTGCTGAGATTGTCTGGTGTTCTTTAACGATGGGGGTTTTCTCTGAGCCTTTTAAATGGGCTCTGGTAAAGCCCCTGTTGAAGAAACCATCTTTGGACCCCAAGTTCTTTGCAAATTACTGACCTGTCTCAAACCTCCCCTTTTTGGGGAAGGTTCTTGAGAAGGTGGTTGAGGAGCACCTTGAGAGTTGCCTCATGAACATTCATATTTATGAGCTACTCCAGTCTGAATTTAGGGCTATGCACAGCATGGAGACCACATTTGTATGGGTGCTGAATGAACTGGTCAGGGTGAGGGATAGGGGAGAGCAATTGATTCTCATCCTCCTTGATCTCTCATCAGCATTTGACACTGTAGATCATGGGGTGTTGTTGGACAGGCTGAGGGATTATATTGGGCTCAGTGGCAAGGTCAAAAAGGTCAACAGATGGTTTGAGTCCTTCCTCTGGGGCAGGTCACAAAGAATGGTTTTGGGGAATTATTCCTCAAGCCCAGTGGCCCTGTCCTGTGGAGTGCCCTATGGCTCTGTCCTCTCCCCCATGTTATTCAAAGTGTACATGCTGCCCCTCGGTGAGGTCATAAAGCAGTTTGGGCTTGGATTTCATTGCTATGCTGATGATACCCAACTCTGCCTTTCTTTTCCACTGGGAAGATCACAGGCAGTTGACGTTATGAATAAGTGCTTGTCTGAGATCTGAATGTGGATGTTGTCTAATTGGTTGGGACTCAACCTGGAGAAGACTGAAGTATTGGTGGTTGTGCCAGGTTTGATGGGGGGGTAAGGAGCCTCTGGAGAGGATTTAGGGCTCTTTATTGACTCAGCCAAACTGAACTGGAAGCCTCTATAAAAGTGAGATGTTTAGGTATCCTTCTGGACAGCAAGCTGACATTTGATGCTCAGGTGTCAGCAGCTGTTCGAAATAGATTTTATCATCTATGGAATATCAGCTGAATTAAATCCCTTATCCCACCCCTGACAATGTGGCCACACTGGTATGTGCATTTGTTACCTCAAGGCTTGACTACTGTAATGCCCTCTACCTCAGGGTCAGAGGGGGATGCGATGTGGCACCTCCAGCTGTAGTAGAATGCTGTGTCACAGCTATTGGTGGGCCTCTTGAAGTACTGTCACATTTTTCTGGTGCTGCGAAAACTGCACCGGCTGCCAGTGTGCTGACGCATCTTCTTTAAAATAGGTCTGCTAATGTATAAAGCCCTGCACAAGCTGGGTCTGGGCTACCTGATGGGGCTTCTGCAACCCTTCATCCAAGGATGCACTCTTTGATCATCAGAAGAGGCCCTCCTGGAGGTCACCAGGGCAAGATTAATCTTCCATTGATCAGACTTTTGAAGTGGCTGCCACAATCCTCTGGAATTCCTTGGCAGGGCACCTGTGGGAGGTTCCATCCCTAGTGACATTTAAAAGAAAATGTAAAGCCTTTTTCTTTCAACAAGCCTTTGGGGTCTAATGTAGCAACTGAACATGCCCAGTAGTTTTTTTTGCTGTAGACTGCTAGAGTTCATTTGTATATTGGAGTATATTATTAATATGTATTTTATGTTGTATTTGAATTCTGTTTATATGCTGTTTTAATTGTATATTTGTAAGGGCAAACTTCCAAATGAAAACAAAAATGCAAATGCGTGTGAGTGGTGGGGTGCTAAATTTGAACTTACCAGGCCCATTGTAAGGGCACCCTGAGCCTTCAGGGAAGGGTGCCCAAAAGAAATAAAATCTACTACTTCTACTACAATTTGAGGGGCTGCTGCTGCAGAGCTAACTGCAGTTGGAGTGGCCCTTTGTGTACTTCTGTAGCACTACCCTTTGTGTACTTCTGTAGCACTACCTTGTCTTTTTAAAGTCATGGTATAACCACAATAGCAGATTTTCAACTACTTTAAAGTATTTGGGTGCTGTGTCCTGAAACCGGAAGTCTCAAACTGCCACTTCCAGTCTGCACGACTTAAAAACAGTGCCTCAGTGAGTGGAGGTAACTGCAGGGTGGAGGTGATGCACAGGCAGAGGCAAGTGTGTCTGCCTGCATCCACTGATGGAGCAGACCCCCCCCACACACACTTTCCTTCACAAGTAAGCTGATAATTCATTACTCTTTGGATGATAAATATAGAACAAATAGGAGACATATTAGAACTACTCCAAAACAACTGCTTGATTAGTAAATGCACTAGTTGTTTTATGTACACTAGTGATTCAAAACTAAGAAATGTTCCAACTCTCATTTGTACAAAATGTACCCATCTATTGTAGCAGCACTGCAAAAGAAATTTGAGTCATTAAAAATGGACTTACAAATTGCTCTTTAAATTAACAAGATTGGGAGATTTGTAAGCAATATTGAAGCAGAGAATTTGTTTACAAATGCAGCATCACAGAAAAATAAAAAGAGTACTTGTGATAGAGAGTGCTCACTCACCAGCTCCAGTGCCAACAAACAAAAAGTGAAAAGTTGCTGAGGACAGAAAGAGTAGATCAGTAGAGGTTAGTTATCCAATGAAAACACAAGAAGGGTAGAAGAGCAGTAGCATCAAGGGAATCTCCCATATTGATTCAAAACAAATTAACCCCACTGGAAATTGAAGCAGAAACAGAGACAAATTATATGCCTGATCTTCTGGCAGTTGAACCTTACTTAGATAGGCAAATTACCAGTAAAAATAATTATCCACTACCCAAAAAAGTGGTGACCGGTTACTAAATAAGTGGATTCACATACAGCTACATTTGCAGAAATGATAAATTATACTCAACAGTCATGTTTACATGAGGCAATGATTGCAGATGTAGACGGGGCATAGCAAAACTGAACATCCCACAAAATTCTTATGTTATTCTACACATGGGTAGTAATAACATTGGCAAAAGACATGAAAAAACATCTGTTGTGAATTTTTATATTTAGGAGTTAAACTACAGAACAGAGGTTGCAAGGTTGTCATATCTAGTATTTGCCCTATCCCAAAAGCCCATCCTGAAAAAAAATCTCGCTATCAATATAATTAATATCAGGTTATCTAACTAGTGTATAGATAAAAACATGCATTTTATCAACAACTGGAACTGTTTCAATCATAAAAATGAATTATTCTCAAAGGATGACATTCATTTAAATCAGTTGGGGGCTAAAATATTAGGACTTAATTTTGAACACTGTTTAATCAATTTTGATTTAAACTAAGTAAAAAGGGGGAATGTTCTATTTATTTATTTATTTATTTAAACAAGATTAACTAGGAAAGACATACTGAACCGCAAAGCTTGTTTCCAGATGCATCCTGGGGGAGGTAGTAAGGGATAAGTACAAACAAGTAGAAGTGCAGAAATAACAATACAACAATACACAGTATGCGCAATAATATACATTACCAGGGCAAATAATAATGCAGGTTAAACATCATAAGTGTGAAGTACCCTGCACACACAAGAAAGTAATGTCAGAAATATAGGAAAGTGCAGGAGAGAGAATAAGTAGATGAAAGTGAGAAAGAGAACCTGGAGGGCGAAAAGGTAAAGTAATAGTGGGAGTAAAAGAGAGAGGAGAAGAGAACAGATTATTTATTTATTTATTTAGATTTTGTTAACCAGGTAAACCCACTGAGACCAGAGGTCCCTTTTTCAGGGGCGACCCGGGGTGAGTACACCACCAACTTTACATTAGGTACAGTATACAGCTTCAAAAATACATATAGTTTGTACAGGAGGTTGGGTAGCAGTAAGGCAGAGACAGAGAGCATGCGGCAAGTAACAGATTCAGAGAAATTGCATTGTCAGTGGGGTACATTAAGTCCATGAGTCTTCAAAAAACATAACACAGTTTGTACAGAGGTAGCAGTCAATAGAGGCTAGTTAGTACACAGGGAGCAAAGGATTTGTCGGTAGCCAAATTTCGTTAAGGAGAGGTAGGGAGCTTTATCTAGTGGTTGCAGCAGCAGTGGCTCAGTTCAAGGGGGTAGACTTTAAGACTGGCCTTAAACAAGGAGAGGGAGGGTTTGTCAAGCAGGAAAGAGGGGAGCAAGTTCCAGAAATGAGTGGCAGTGAACTGGAAGGAGCATTTTCCTTGATTGGTACAGATGCGGGGTATGTTCAGAAGTCGACTGGAAGTGGACTGGAGGTTGTGGAGGGGGACTTTATGGGTAAGCAAGTCACTAAGGTGAGGTGGATGGTGGATGGAGAGGAGTTTGTAGGAAAGGCAGGCAGGGGAAAAGGATAGTTTATGCTTGAGTGTCGGCCAGTGAAGGTCCTTAAGAGCTTCGCAGTGATGCCTCCTAGGGGAGGAGTGGGTTGCAAAGTGAGCAATGCGGTGGTAGAGGGTGGAGAGCTTGGTTAGCTCAGTCTCTCTGAAGGTCTGTAATAGTGGAGAGCCGTACAGCAAAGAGGGGAGGAGGTTGCAGTTGGCAATGGTTCTACATGCTTCTCCGGAGAGGGAGTTCCCAAGGCAGTATAGCAAGCCCAGTCTCTGGTGGATAGATTTTGTTAGGACATCTATGTGGGGTTTGAAGGTTAGCTCCTGGTCAAGGGTAACCCTAAGATACTTAAACTGGTCAGCGACCTCAACACACATTCCTCAAGCTGACGTTATCCGGAGAAGACCGCTACAGTCTTTACCCAGTTGCCGGGTCCCGAAGAGAACAGCTTTTGTTTTTTCCTTGTTTAGCTTTAGGTGGTTGGCAGTGAACCATGTTTCAAGTTTTTCCAGGCAAGCTTGAAGTTCAGTTGCAATGACGGAGGATTTGGGGTCGCTGTGGTAGATTATAGTGTCATCAGCATAGAGTATTAGGTTGCAGGGTGCACACACCTCTTCTATGTCATTCACAAACAGGGAGAATAGCAGGGGACCTAGGATGGAACCCTGGGGTACCCCAGCGATCACAGGCTTGGGGGTTGATTGGACGCCCTGCCAGTGGACTGTCTGAGTTCTGTTTGTCAGGTAGTTTGTGGTCCAGGAGAGAGAGAACTGATCCATGCCAAGCCTTTGAAGCTTTGAAAGGAGCAGTTTATGACTGACCATGTCAAAGGCCTTGGAGAGGTCAATGAATAGCGTCCCCGTTGGGGTGCCTTGGTCCATGGCATTGAGTATGTTGGATGTCAATCTGACTAGGGCAGTGTCCATGCCATGGCCTTTCTGAAAGTCATGCTGGACCTTGGAGAGGAGTAAGTGTTGTTCCAGGTAGCCTTGCAGCTGATCGTAGAATAATCTTTCCAGGATTTTTCCAAGAGGCAGGGGAGGGAGATGGGTCTGTAGTTCTCCACCCTGTCCCGGGTTCCTTTTTTGTGGACTGGAACTATGGTGGCACCTTTCCATTTACTGGGGACTGTCCCTTCATGAAGGAATCGGTTAATGAGTAGGGCTATGGGTAGGCAATGGCTGGTGCCGCAGCCCTCAGTAGACGAGGCTCTAGCTGATCATTCCCAGTAGATGATTCAGGGTTCATTTTGCAGAGTAGTCGTAGTACCATGCTGGGGTCCACTAGTTTCAGGTGCAATAATGGTTGAGATTATGGTGGGTTTGGTGAGGGAATAGAGTGTTGAGGAGTAGGAAGGGGTAGAAACAGTGATTACTGGGGGTAGAGTGAGTGAGATAGAAGTAAGGTAGTGGGAGGAAGCAGTGGAGGGGAAAGAGGGTAGAAGAAGGGTGAAATGAGGTTGGAGTAGATAAGGAAAGGTGTAGGGCTATGGAGCTAAAGGCATTTACAGGAGGGGGCAGTGTGGCCTTGGTGAAGACAGGAAATAGAGTGTTTGGAGGTGGCAGAGTGAATTGTTAGTGGAAGGGAGTTCCAAAGATTAGGAAGGTGGAAGAAGAAACCAGGCTGGCCAACAGGGGATTTACAAGAGGGGAGCAAAAGAGAACAATAACCTGAGTTATGGAAAGAACATGGCGGGGGGGCATGGGGAGAAGAGAGAGCTGAGGTAAGGAAGGAGTGAAGCCAACCAGAATTTAGAAATAAAGGAGGCACAGTGGATGAGATGGTGGTCATTCAAGCAAGGAAGGGAGAGAGCAATGTACAGAGAACAGTGGTGAATCTGGGAGGGGGGACAGGCCAAGGAAAAACAGCAAAAGGAGTGGAAGAGGGGGATCCAGTCTGCCACAGTGGATTTAGGTGCAGCACCATAGACTAAGTCACCATAATCAAAAATGGGGAGGATCATTTTAGTGATGATGTCCTGGCAGGCAGATATAGGGATACAGCTTATGCTCCTATAAGGCTTGGGTTGGAGTTTTTTTGTACATGGCATCTACGTGCTGAGAAAAACCAAGGTGGCAGCCAAGCCAGACACCAAGACACTTAGATAAGAGTAGATCATCAATTTTTTACCCATCGAGGGTGAGGAACATGGGGAGTGAAGGGAATCTAGAAAACCTCTACCATGTGCTGAAATGCATGGAGACCATTTTCTTAGCATTAAGGGATAGTTAATTAGCCCTGAACAATTTCTGGACAGTGTCAAAATCAAGTTGAAGCCTGGATGTTAACTCTGATGGAGAACAGCCAGAGGAAAACAGGACCATATCATCTGCAAACATGTGGATGGATGCAGATGAGCATGATGAGGGGAGATCATTGAGGAATATGGAGAAAAGCAAAGGGCCAAGGATGGAACCTTGGGGAACACTGGTGTGTATGGATAGAGGGGATAGAAAGTATCTCCAGTTCTCAAGGAATGAGATCTATATACATGGAGGGAGTTGAACCACCTGGATAAGGAGTCAGATAGGTGGGGAGATCATTGAGGAAAATAAAGAAAAGCAAAGGGCCAAGGACAGAACCTCTGGGAACACTAGTGTGTATGGGTAGCGGGGGCAGAAAGTGTCTCCAATTCTCATTGATTGAGGTCTATATATAAGGAAGGAGTTAAACCACCTGGATAAGGAGTCAGATAGACACTCTGATTTTAGTTTGCCCAGGATAACAGGAAGGGAGACAGCTTCAAAAACTTTCACTAGATTGGCAAAGATGGTGGCAGTGAGGAGGCATTGTTCCTTGCCAGAATGGATATAATTTGTGAGCATGAGAAGAGAGGACGTGGTGGAGTGAAGTTTTCAAATGCCAGACTGGAAGAGGGTAAAAAAGGAGGAGGAGTCAAGGAAAGTGGAGAGCTGAGATAGAACTATGTGATCTTGAAGTTTGGATAAGGTTGGGATGAGACAGAATGGGCAGAAATTGTCAGGAGAGGAGGAGTCACCTTCTTTAGGAAGTGGAATGACAGTTGCATGCTTCCATGTATCCAGGACTGAGACAAGAGAAAATGATAGGATGATCAGGGAGGAGATGGGCAAGGCAGTAGCTCATGCAGAGTGGAGTAGGAGCTTGGGATCAAGCCCATAAGGGCTCCCACCTTTCTGGGGGTTGAGCACCAGGAGGGCTTTAAGAGTAGAGGCAGGGGTGATAGGTGAGAAAGAGAAGGGGAAGAAGGGAAGAAGGAAGGAGAAAGATGGAGGGAAGAGTAGTGAGAAGTGAAGAAAGGAGTGAGGAAGCACAGGTGGTGAAATAGGAGTTGAAAGCTGAGGCAACAGAAGGAGCATCTGAAATGGTGGGGTCACCCACCTTGAGAACAGGGGAGAGGTACTGGGTGGGGGGAGAAGAAGAGGGTGTGTATTACTTTCCAGAACTTGGAGGGGTTGCTAGGATTGTTCTGAAATGCTGAAGAAAAGAACTCAGCCTTAGCTAACCCGGTCACTCTAGTACAAGAGTTCCTCAATGCATGGTACTTGTTAAGGTTAGTCTGAGTGCTAGAGGACATGTAAGACTTCCATGCCTGGTCAAGTGCATGGAGGCAGGCTTAATGTTCAGCCAAGATCCAGGGAAGGTGAAAACCTCTGACCCTGGTTTTCCTGAATGGGGCATACTGATCCCAGACTAGTAAAAATTTTGATTGGAAATATTATAGGGCTTGATTGATGTTACTGGCCACAGAGAAAGGGGAACAGTCAGTGGAGAGCAGATCAGTGTGTAGTGAGGATAAGTCAGTTGATTGGAAGGACCTGATTTGGATAATTTTGGGAGGAACTCTGGGGTGGTGAATTTTGTGCACACAGTAAACCATATGATGGTCATTGAGTGATCAGGGAGGGTACCATCATCAATGATATGGTGTGGGTGAGTAGCAAGAACCCATTCCAGTAGAAAGTGGCTCTGAGAACAAAAATTGTGACAAGTACTCATTCTATCACACCTCATTATAATAAAAAATCCCATCACAATAAAGTGGTAAATATTTGCCTAAACTTCATGATGTTAAATGCTAGAAGTATGAATAATAAATGTCACAGATTATTAGCTTTGGTTACATGCCAGAGTATTGACATCATAGCTATCACATAAACTTGGTGTGAAGATACTATGGCTTGAGAAACCAATATAGATGGATACAATCTTTATATATGGAATAGAAAAATAGGAAAGGTGGTGGTGTAGCAAGTTTTGTAAAACATAGCATTACCTCAATAGACGTCTAAGGCAAAATAAAACACAAAACCTTTACTATTGAAACCATCTGGGTTAAATTGATTAACAGCATAGCCATCATTTTAAATGTAGGTGTTTTTTATCACGCACCTGATTGCTCAATCGATACATATAATGAGCTGCTATCTGAAATAGAGGCTGCAGAGAATAGGGAGACTTAATTATTTTGGGTGATTTCAACCAGGGAGAAATATACTGGGAAAACTACACACCTGGGGGAAGAAATTACCCTCAGTATGTGAATATTCACAGTTAAAACACAATGTCCATGAACCTACAAGATGGGAAAATATTTTAGACTTAGTACTATGTTCAGATTATCTTGACCATTTGCATTGCCAGCGACCCAGGTTCAGGAGCAGACTTGGGTGGTTGGAGGGTTAGCCTGGAGGAGATGGATTAAATGGCAGGCTGCCCACTCTCCATCTCCTTGGGGGAGAGTGAGGAGATCATGCCTCCTGCTGCAGTGCTCTTGGGTGACCACATGCCTGCCAGATGTTTTGCTGTCTCTACGTTGTGACATCATTGCATGCTGTGCCCCTCAGAACACACCTGTCACTGAAAAATCCCCCCAGATGAACAGCATGCCACACCACTCCATTGGTGTCCCCACATAGTTGACCTGGAGCCCCAGTCTCCCAGACACCGAGCGTGGCATCCGACAGGGGAAGTAGGGATGACACTGGAGGCCCTGCCCTGGGGGTTAAGCCAGGGATGAACACCAGGATGGAGTGTGGTCCCTAGCTGGTGACAGGGAAGGCAGTAACGGCATGGGCTGATGGGGAGCCACACAGAACATAAAGCATATGACAGGGAAAATATAGACAAAATTAGATACAATCTTGGCAAAATAAATTGGGAACACTGAAGACATTTGGCATAGCACTAAAAGTATAATTTTACATTTAACCAATAAATATATTCCAAAGATACATAAATATAAAAATAATAAATTGAGAGTGAGGTAGTTAAACAAGAAAATTAAAAGATTATAAAATAAAGAGAACAGATTTTATAGGGTGTATCTCTATATAAAAAAAACTCATCCTCTTGGGAAGCTTTAATTTCTATCCAAAAGAGTTGCAAAAAAGAAATGAAAACTAAAAAGGTAACAGAACAAAATTTGTATACAACCCCCCAAAAAGATAACAGCAAATCTATCTATGCCTACAGAAATTCCTTAAAAAAAACTCAAAGTAAGGTAGGACCAATATTAAATAACAAAACTCTGTTATATGATAATACAAAAATAGCAGAAACACCTAATGAAAAGTTTTGTGAGGTTTTGGACCAAATGATAAACCAAATTAGCATTCAAACTCCACAACCAGTGATTGATTCATCATTTCAAAAAGAGACATAAAAAGTAAGATACTTAAATTAATAAGGAAAACTATACCTTGACCATATCAAATCACTGGACAAATATTTTACATTGTGTCAGAGTTTTTGTTATATCCACTAAAGATTCTATTTGAAGAATTAATAAATACTGGTACGGTGCCTAAGGATTGGGAAACAACATATGTGGTTCCTACAGTATACATAAAAAGAGCTCTAAACAAGATTCACATAACTATAGACCAAATAGCTTTACTTCCACTGTTTTGTAAAATCTTAGAAAGTTTAATTAAGGAAGTAATTAGTAACATAATTAGTAATCTGGACCATTAACAACATGGATTCATGAAAGGGAGAGGTAGTGCAACTAATCTGATCTGTTTCTATGAAAAGATTAGTGAGTTCTTAGATAGAAAAGCGCCCTGTGACGTGATGTATCTTGATTTTAGAAGGCTTTCAGTCTCATGCCACATTGGTCTCTCATGGAAAAATAAAAAAAAAAATCAACCTCAATTATTCTGTTACCAACTTGATTTCCAAATGGTTGAGGGAGATATCACAAAAAGTGTTGGGCAATGGTCATTTGTCAGGGGTGGAGCATTACTAGAAGAGTCCAACAGGGCTCTGTTTAAGGTCCTATATTAGTCCAAATTTTCATTTCTGACCTGACAAAAAAACATTATTAGTCAGTCAGTGGCTGATGATGCAAAACTGTGTGTGTCTAAATGGGGTTGGGGTAGGGGGTGCACTTCATCAGAAATTAGAGCTCTTCAAAGTGCTTTGGATCAAATGTATATGTTCATAAACTGTTGGGGCATGAAGTTGAATATGGAAAAATGCAAGGTCATGCACCTTGTTAAGAACAATCACATACTATGTGGGAGAAACTTTGGAACAGCGATAATGAACTTGACCTAGGTATTAAAGTCTCTCATGGTTATGGTAACTCTAGCCAGGTAAATACAACTATTAAAAAACAAACTTATATGGGCCTTTAAGAGTAATGCTGTCTCTAGGGATGCAAAAGTTATAATGGTCCTCTTCAGGGCCTATACTCAACCACAGCTGAAATATGCATCTCAACTCTGGTGTCCATACAAAAAGAAAGACAGAAAAAAAACCTTGAAAAAATACAGAAAAAATCTACAAAAAGTATATGAAAAATGAAAGATAGAACATATGATGATCGTCTTCAGGATCTTAACCTCATGTCATTAGAGACTAGACAACTAGGAGGTGATCTTTTATTAATGTTTGAAATTATAAAAGACCCCTCTCTGTTCACAGAGTTGGGCATAGACTTCAAAAGATCCAACAGGGAAATCAGAGGTCACCCTTTAGAAATAGGTAGGAAAACATTCAAAGCGTTAAAATGGACAATTTTTTTTTTCATTAAGAATAACTAATCCATGGAACCTTTATCTCTTGATATAATAATTAGTAAAACAAAAATAGAATTCAAAAAATAAACTTGATAAGTACATCTTAATGGGAGGAAAACTCAGTTACTACCAACAATGAATCTTCTGTAGGAGCACTAATGGGTAACTAGCCTTTTGGCTTCTTGTCTCTCCTTAGTATGATCCTTAGTAGTTACTCCAGTTATATTACAGGACTCATACATTACTGTTCAATGCCCTGGCATTAACATCATTGAATGGTATTGTGTTGGTGCCAAAATGACCTACAGTATGTTGAAAAAGGCCATTGTGACATCGTCCAAAGTCAAAGCAAGCACAGCCTCTGAACAACCTGTGAGGATTATAGAGAGGAGATTCTTTTATGAATTGATTATGCATGTACACATAGAAACATAGAAACACAGAATTTGACAGCAGATAAGGACCACTTGGCCCACCTAGTCTGTTCATTTTTCTACCTAACAGATAAGCTGCAGATCCTAGTTAACCAACAGCTTACTTCCTCCTACCCCCTCCCACTAGGACTGCCTTATGTCTGTCCATGCATTCTTGAATTCCCCCACTGTTCTTGACTCCACGACCTCCTCAGGGAGGCTGTTCCATGCATCCACAACCCTTTCCGTGAAAAAATACTTCCTCACATTACCTCTGAGCCGTCCCCCCTCTATCTTCAAATTGTGCCCCCTTGTACTTGCATATCTCTTTTTCTGAAAGATTCTACCCTCTTGGACTTTGTTGAGTCCCTTGAGGTACTTGAAAGTTTCTATCATGTCCCCTCTCTCCCTTCTTTCCTCAAGGGTATACATATTAAGCTCCTTTTGTCTTTCTTTGTATGTCTTCTGGTGCAGACCCTGCAGCATTTTGGTTGCCCTCCTCTGGACAGCCTCCACTCTGTCTATGTCTTTGTGGAGATGGGGTCTCCAGAACTGCACACAGTACTCCAGATGGGGTCTCACCAACTGTCTGTACAAAGGGATAACAACTTCCTGTTTTCTACTATTGATGCCTCTTCCTATGCATCCCAGTATCCCCCCAGCCTTTCTTACTGCTTTCTCACATTGCTTACCCACCTTTAGGTCATCTGATATAATTACCCCCAGGTCCCTTTCCATTATTACTGTTGTCAGTATCTCACCCCCCATTGTGTACTCTTCCCCTGGGTTTTTGTTTCCCATGTGCATTACCTTGCACTTATTTGCATTGAATCTGAGCTGCCATACATTTGACCATTCCTCCAACCTTGCCAAGTCCCTTCTCATCCTTTCCACTCCATCTTGTGTATCAACCCTGTTTCAGATCTTTGTGTCATCTGCAAAGAGACATACTTTTCCTTCCAGTTTCTCTGCAATGTCACTTATAAAGACATTAAAAAGGACCAGTCCCAGTAATGAACCCTGCGGTACCCCGCTAGTAACCCTCCTTTCTTCACTGTGCACTACATTTACTACTACCCTTTGTGTCCTGTTGTCTAGCCAATTTTTTATCCAGGCTACCACCTTGGGGCCCACTCCAAGGCTGGCTAACTTGTGTATTAATCTTTTGTGTGGAACTGTATCAAATGCCTTGCTAAAATCTAGGTAGGCCATGTCCCCAGCCCCTCCCTGGTCTACTACTTTGGTCACCCAGTCAAAGAAATCTATTAGATTCATCTGGCATGACCTTCCCATTGTGAATCCATGCTGCCTTGGGTCCTGTGCCCTACTGGCCTCTAGGTACTCAACAATTCTTTCCTTCAGAAGTGACTCCATCATTTTCCCTACCACTGAGGTCAAACTAACTGGTCTGTAGTTTCCTGCTCCCACTTTTGTGAAGAGGAATCACATCTGCCCTCCTCCGGTCCTCAGGTACCAACCCATCCTCCCATGATTTGTTAAAGAGAGTAGTCAGCGGTGCCACTAGTTCTACCCTTAGTTCTTTTAGAATTCTTGGGTGAATCCCATCAGGCCCCATTGCTTTGTCCACCTTCAATTTTATTAGTTCTTTCAGAACCCTTTCTTCTGTAAATGTACTGGTATCGACCCCCATCTTCAGAGTGTTTCTCTTGTTTGGTTTAGGTACCTCCCCTCTTCCTTTGTGAATACTGAGCAGAAATATTTGTTCAGTATCCCTGCTTTTTCACTGTCCCCTCTACCCACATTCCTCCCTTTATTAAGCCTCAGTATCCCTCCTTTGGTCTTTTTCTTCACTCCCTAATTTACCTATAAAAGGTCTTATCCCCCTTCTTAACAGAATTGGCTATCCTTTCCTCGGTTTGGGCCTTTGCTATTCTGACTGCCTGCCCAGCATCTTTCTGCTTTAACTGATAAATTTCTCTGTCCTGCTCCTTCTGTGTTTCCTTATATTTCCTGAATGATATTCTTTTCTCCTTAACCTTCCCTGCCCTAACCTTGTATTTAAATGATATAAATCTCATCAGATTTACTGTCCTGGTTAACTATTATATCAATTGTTGGTTTGCTTTGGTGGGCTTGTAATGTAAATAGTAATTGAAATAAGGTACTATTATTTCTTCGCTAGTAAGCATCAATGTGTTTTTTATTTTATCATGTATTTATTTATTTAAATATTATTCCTGCATTTGTACACAGTTAAGATATATGTCTTCTTTTCAATGTGCCTTATGAATATGACAGTCACTCAGTTCCACTGCCAGCAATGGTGCCTTTTCCATGAAGCAGGCATAACAGGTGTTTCTCATTGGCTTGCAGTCCATATGTTTCCCTCTTGAACACCCCCTGGTTAATAGCTCAGCTACAGTATGTTGAGACTGTCTATTGGTGTCCCACAAATCTACTCCACTGGAAATATAGGACTGCCACATGCAATGAACTTATAAGTGGTTGTTCCCTGTGCTTCATTTGAGTCTCAAACCACAGACAAGATGTTACGAGAAAGTAAAAGAATATTGTTTTTAATCTATTTGTTAAATATTTAAAGGGGTGTAGGGAAATACATAGACATGCTTCTCTGACATCTCTGTACTTGTAGATGTACAGTAATTGTACAGAGCACAATAATACATGAGATCTCTCTGTCTTTTTCTAAACTCTGATCTCTTTTACATCATCTTCTTATATACCCTTTCCCTTCTTACATAGTTACAAGCTGTGATGGCATCAAATTCCTGTCTTTTGAGTGTCTGTTTGGAGCGCCATATCACTTGACTGCCTGCGGATGCTTCTCTGTTGCATCTTAGTCTTACAGTAGTATAAAAGTCCTGGCTGGTTAACCAAAGTAGGAGGCAAATGGTAGCCTGCATTGCTAGCACCCCCAATGGTGCTGCAGTCATGACACAAAACTAAGGATTAGCAGCAGAAGGACAGTACACATTTGTCACAGTATCAAGTTATTTTATGAATTTAAAAATTAGGTAGAGTTGCCCAGACAGTTGGAAGCTAGGCTAAAGTCCTTACTTATCACCTGCTGTAAGGCCTCATGTATCACCTACTGGAAGACTTTGTCAGGGGGTGGAGCCACTGGGTACACACAGCTGTTAAATAGCGAGAACAGAAAGTGAGAAGAGAAAACAGGAAGAGAAAGGTGAGAGAAGGTATTGTCAGACTAGCTAAGGATGATGGGGGGGACACAGAAGATGATAAGGACAAAGCAGAAATCCTCAACAGGTATTTCTTCTCTGTTTGTAACAAAGAGGAGGAAGGTTGCGGGCCCTCTCTTACAAGAGGCAACACAGAAGGTGACAGAGTATATTCAGGACCTTTTATAGTGGAAATAGTCCTAAAGGAACTGGATAAACTCAATGTAAATAAGGCCATGGGACTGAACAGAGTACATCCAGGTTGCGGAAAGAGCTAAGAGAGGATCTAGCGGCTCCCCTGGCTGACCTTTTTAACTTATCACTTGAGCTGGGTGAGGTCCAACAGGATTGGAAACAGGCAATAGTTTTCCTTCTACATAAAAATAGAAGTAAAGAAAGTGTAAGCAACTGCAGACTAGTAAGCCTCACCTCAACTGTGGGCAAAAAAATGGAAACCCTTCTAAAGGAGAGGATTATATCCTTTCTCGAAGAAAATAGCAATTTAGACACAAAACAGTAAGGCTTTTCCATGGGTAGATCAAGCCAAACTAATCTAATAGACTTTTTCAACTGGGTAACCAAAATAGTGGATCAGGGCAGTGCAGTAGACATAGTATAGCTGGACTTCAGCAAAGCCTTCGACTTGGTTCCATAAAAAAGGCTACTAAATAAGTTAGGCAGCATGGGGGTAGGGCAACAAGTGGTGAACTGGAAACGGAGCAGGATTAGCGGAAGTACCCAGAGGGTACTTGTAAACTGCTCCATATCAGAAGAAAGAGGAGTAGATAGCAGAGTGCCACAGGGGTCTGTGCAAGGTCTGATAATCTTTAATATTCTTATTAGTGGCATATCTGAATGCCTAGAAGGTGTGGTGAGTTTGTTTGCAGATGATACAAAAATGGGCAACAGTGTAGCCACTCCAGGAGGAGCGGAAAAGATGAAGACTGACCTAAGGACTCTGGAACTGAGATAAAAAACATGGCAATTAAACTTCAATACAAATAAATGCAAGATCATGCACCTTGGAAGATGAAACCTAGGAGAAGAATACTACTGAGGAGAAGTAAAACTGGAATACACTTTGCAGGAAAGAGATCTAGGAATAATTATAACGGATAACCTGAAAATGTCTAAGCGATGTGAAAAAGCAACACTAAGGTCAAATGGCATGCTGGGCTGCATATGAAGAGGGATTACCAGCAGAAGAAGACAGGTCATAATTCCACTCTGTACTGTAGATGACTGGTGAGTCTACACCTGGAGTACAACATCCAGTTCTGGAGGCCGCACCTTAAAAAGGATATGCACAGACTGGAAACAGTGCAAAAGAGAGCAACAAAAATGATACTGGAATGCACAACAAAATATGATGAATGGATGTGGGACCTACACCTGTATTCCCTGGAGCAGCAAAGGGAGAAGGGAGACATGATAGAAACCTTCAGGTTCCTAAATGGAATAAACATGGTACAGGTTCAGGACCAGTTTCGGATCAAGAATCAAACCAGAACCAGGGGGCATTATATGAGGCTGGAGGGGGGCAAATTTAGGGGCAACACACGCAAGTACTTCTTTACAGAGTGGGTGGTAGATGCATGGAACAGCCTTCCATTGGGAGTGTTGGAGGTGAAAACAGTGGAAACTTTCAAAAATGTTTGGGATAGGTACAAGAATGCCATAACACTGAATTGCATCTAAGGAAGTGGGGTAGGAACAAGGGCAGACTAGATGGGCCATATTGTCCCCTTATGCCATCACTTTCCATTTTTCTAAATACGAACAGTTACAACTGCATTCTAATTGATGTAAAACTTGCAAAGTGATAAATACCTTTAATTCATACAAAATCACTAACAGGTGCATGTACTGATGTGCAAAGCATACAAAAATTAATATGTCCACACAGAGCTTATCACTGGCCATGCCATTGCTATGCTATTTAATATTCATAGTGGCCCATTTACAATAGTAATTCAGTTTAACATAAACAGTAATCAAGTGGTGCTGGTACATGTACAAGTAATTTGGTTTAACATAACAGTAATCAAGTGGTGCTGGTACATTTACAAGTAATTCAGTTTAACATAACAGTAATCAAGTGGTGCTGGTACATTTACAAGTAATTTGGTTTAACATAACAGTAATCAAGTGGTGCTGGTACATTTACAAGTAATTCAGTTTAACATAATAGTAATCGAGTGGTGCTGGTACATTAAAAGATGAAACTGCAAATAAAATTCAGACTGAGACACCCTTTGTGAAATAATAAAACCAACTGGAGTATATTCAGGGGTTCAGGACTGGTAAGGAAAATCTGTCTAGTAACCGATGTCAGCACATATGCAAAGTATGCATGAGAAACAGGTTGGCAAAAGACAGAGGAAAAATATTTAAGGTACTGTTCTGTAAATGCCAAAAACTGTCATGCTACAATGTAGAATTGGCACAGTACCAGCAAGAAGGGAAGTGTATGCATGACAGACAGGACACAAGGGAAAAAAATAGCAGATGAAGAAAACAGCAGGATGGATAGTACAAACAATATGTTGGGAGGAGGGAAAGAAAAATGTTAGAAAAGAGAATGAAATAAAAGTAATAACTCTGAGAAGTAAATCAACAGTAAGAATATAGCAGTCATTAGGCAATCCATTATCAACAATGTTTAAACATATTGGGCTTTATGCCTCATGGTGCACAAAGCATGTGGAAAAGTGCAGTAAAGGCAGCGAGTAGCTACGCGGCACACAAGGCAGACGCAATATGCGGTATGCATGGCCAGGTGCATAAGTGCTGTGAACACTGGTGGCAGGACCACAGAGGCCACATAGCCACCTGCGTAATCCACACAAGGAGGGATAGAGATACTGGGGACCCTCCCCTTGACCCCATCATATAAGGGCATGTGGACTATCCTGCATGTAGGTGAGGAAGTGAATTGCATGAATGTACACAACACACAGGCAATGGCGGAGAATAGCCTGACCATGGAGGACATCCCACCACAATCCACGATGCCCGTGGGTGCAGCACAGAGAGGAATGCAGCGCCTGGGGATGGGTTTTCACTCAAGTTGAAGCAAGCCCCATGCCAAAACTTCACTGGTGGCCAAGTGACAGCTATGGTCTCTGATATAAGGACCCACTATGGTACACTGTACAGAGTAAAAGCCCTATCCATGGCCCCAGAGATCAAGGCATGTCTGTGGCTGGATAAACAGGCCATTGTGAACACCTCCAGCCCAGAGGCATGGACACTGTCAGCCATAAAACATAAGTGGTGTGACCTTTGCATAGCGGTGAAAAAGAAGCTCACCTTGGGTGAACGGGCATGCCTGGGCACAGCTGAGGGCCCCTGCAGCATAGACACTGCACTGACCTCAGTGGAGAGAATAGTAGCAGACACTCTCACAGCAGTGAGCCTCCATGGTGAGGTGGAAGGCATCAACACCCTGGAAGGTTCGGCACCACAAGCAGGGGGTGGTGACCAGAGGAAATGTACCACATTCACATAATAACTGCCCTGTTTCCAACCCCACAGACCCTGGCACAGAGTAACACACTACCACAGGTGCAGCAGGACCAGACAGGATGGCATGGCACAGCAGGCCAGAGGCAGTGACGACATAGAGGATGAGGATAGAACAGGTATGACACCAGTGTAGCCACACCCCAGACATCAGTACCTAGGAAGTCACTGTCACAGATGTAATAACAACCCTGTGTCATCCACAGGTTCCAAGCATGTGCCCGAGCAGAGTCCGGAGATGCATACTGACATGGACAGCACACAAGCATGAATGCCTGAGGGGTCAGAGGAGCTAGACGAGGTTGTGGAGAGTGGGGGCACACCCAGGAGGGATGGCACAAGTCACACCGACAGGCATGCCCCACAGAGCACAGGTTGGTGGGCACCAATGACAGAGGTGGTTTGGAGCCAGCATGCCAAGCCCTCAGAGCATAGGTAGGATACCAGCAGGAAGCTAGCAGCCAGTGGAGATGAGGGCTCATCAGCACAGGCCTTAACCTGGCCATGGCTAGTGTGCAGTATGGGTCTTATGAGGATATACTATGCAGAGCTGCGTCAGCTAAATCAGAACAGACTTGAGGCCCAGACCTGCAATACAGTGGTGATCTTAGGACTGACTGAGAAGGTATGTGGCATGCAGCACAGTACTGATGGGCTGGGTGACCTCTTGTGCCAGCAAGTAGACCAATATGAAGCAGATACAGCACCATGCCCCCAGTCTACCTCCTCTCCACACCATGTGGCTGTGCCCCTCACCCCAGATGGGCACAGCCCTAGACATGGGCAGCACTGTGCCAGCCTTCCTGGGCCCAGTCATGCCACCCTATGCCACAGACAGCACCCCAGATTCAGGATTCCTTGGTGCAAGCACAGCAGAGTGGCAAACACCAGAAACACTGTGCAGTGACACAGAGGAACATGGTTTTGGCTCACCCCAACCGCTTGCACCCCAAGACCATATGGACAGTTGCAGCACCGCACAAGAGATAGGGACGGAGGAGCAACAAATGGTGACATCATCCTCTGCTGTGCATTGAAGGGGCAATGTGCCTGCACAGTGGCTGGCACAGAGACTAGGCATGTGTTCATCAGCTCGGCCAATGCAGAAGCCCTATGACAGAAAAGGGCCGAAACAATGTACACATTACAGACACATAGATCACAAGCACTGTGTTACACCACACTGCACATTACACACCACATACCACGATGCACTTCGTACCACTACATGTACACCATCCAGCACAGCAACATGGCCACCCCAACTCACAAAGCTGTACACAAGCCAGAAGACTACCTCCCTTAGTGTTCTGTGCCACATTCCACATTATGGGAACCACCCCAAATGCCCCACCACCCTCACAATACCCCCATGCAATCCAACACCCAACTGCCCCTCATGCAAGGGTCCATATCACCCCACAACAGTGTCCCCCTACAGGTGGGTGCACACAAAAGATGATATCTTCATCTTACACCTGCACCCCCCACTATCCACCAAATGACACGCACCACCACCATGCTGTCCATCCCCACAGAGACCACTGATGCCACCACGATGTCCACAGGCACATGATGGAGGGTGATGTACCCATTCCACATTCATCCTGTCCGCTGCCCTGTACATGGACATCTCTAACAGTGGAATGTGCCCTGTAAAAGGGCATCACATGCTGCATGGCCAGAAAGTATCTTCCATCCTGCACCAGGATACCCATTGTCTGCCTCCTGTACTGCACTTGGCTGTTAGTCATCCTGCATGGGTATATTCCACTGCATGGTGATATTATGGAGCATGGTGTATGCAGCGAACACCTTGTATGCCTTTCCCAGTGACAGCATCATTGTTCCACCTGTATGGTCCAAATACCGAAACCTCATCTTCAGCAGCCCTATCATTCTCTCGATGACAGTCCATGTCTACTTGTGTGCAGTGCTGTACGCCACCTCCACAGCATGCGTAGATCCAGAAATGATGTCATCAGGTATGGCCTCAGCGGGTATCTGCTGTCACCTATGCAGGGAGCAAGAATAACATGCAGTCAGGTGCTACTGACATGGGAATGCACAGTGGTGCACATGGGGCTACCATATACTCACCCAGCAGCCATCCATCAATGCATTCATTGGCTAGGAGATTGCCAAGCCATGAGCCAGTCAGAATATAGGAGTCATGACAGGAACCTGGGTCCTTGCCACACATATATGTGAATGTGCCCTCAGCATAGCACACGACGTGACAGTTCACACTATGGAACCCCTTTCTGTTCTAGTATGCCTTCTCATGTTTGGACAGTGACACAAACACTATATGTGTGTAGTCTATTGCACCAATAACATTTGGCATGCCATGCATGGCATGGAATGCCTGTTTTGTTACACAGACATCGACATCAGATGTTGGGAATCTAATACGATTGCACACATGGCACAGCAGGGCATCTGTTACCTGCACCATGGGCCTGGACATGAAGGACTGGTTTATACTGATGACATCCCCAGTCACCCTCTGGAATGACCCTGATGCATAATAGGACAGTGCACATAGCACCTTTGTCTCCACTAACATTGCCCTGGTCAGCCTTGTCTGTGGTGCAACAGTGTCAAGGACCATGTCACACACCTGTTGTATGGTGTGCTGGTCCAGGCTGAAGTGCTCTGTGCAATGAGTGTTCCTCAGGGTCTGTGCATCCAGCCATGGTTGGAATACAGAAGGACATGGCCTCTGCATCCTTCACCACTACCACACCGCATCCCAGAGGAGAACATTCACAAGTATACCTGGACACATTCTGTCATCTCCATATGGATAGCTGTCCACCTGTGCATACCCTGACCATGGCCCTTTATCTGTGCCCAGTCACAGGTATGTTTCTTTAAGTGTGTGTGTGGGGCCACCTATGTCTGCTGATGATACATCGTACTGGAGTCACATGCACAACCTGACCGGCAGGTGCTATACTTGTGATGGGAGCTACATCAGTTCCAGTATACCTAAGCACTCCATGGGATGGGCAGCTCCATACATACCCAAAGAAGCTGTGGTGGGAGTTGCAGGTTGCTACCTCAGTGCACCACACCAAGGTCACCTATGGCAGCTGACCATACTGGTCTGGGTGAGTATCATGCATACTGTGTGTGGGATGGGGTGGTGTTGCGTCTGTGGTCCCCTTGTGGCTGATAACTGTGCTATTCATCTGTGTCATGCAGAATCACCTAAGTCTTCTGAATAGGATAGTTCTAGCATGGATGGAAGCAGGATGGGGCCACCAGTGAAATGGTGACAGCCCCCAGAATGCCACGTTGGAGGCATGAGGACCCTGACTTCTTTGCCCTTTGTGTTGGCATGGAGGATATATGGTACAAAACAGAATGGGAATAAGTGGCATGTGGAGTCACCCTCAAAGGTACGTGGACCTCACTGTATCACACCTTTGCAGATTCACATTGCCTGTTAGTGCCATCACATTGCTCCCACTCATGACAGCCCTCTGTTTGTTGTCCTATTGTTGCAGCACTAGAGATCCAGTCCATCATCTTGTGCTGGTGCCATACCCCTGGACAGCAACTATCCCACCTGGGGACTGCCGGGACTCCATGGGGGGGGATTAGGGCATTGCCGCTGTACAGTACACCACATCAGGGATGCATGTGTGGACTGAGAAGGCATACCACTGCCTGGTTATGTAACTCTTACGGTGTTTGATTGTTGTTCTTCCAAATGCTTATTGCTGCCCATTGCCCGGGACATTGTATTGTACAATGGATTTCAGCTTTTTGTCAGTTCTATAAATAAATGTCATTTTGTCAGCCTCCTGTGTGGTTTACTGTCTCTTGCATGGGATTGTACCTGCCACTGTGTGTGTGTGTGTGTGTGTGTGTGTGTGTGTGTGGCCAGTGGGGCTGGGTGCATGTATGCAGTCCACCATGCAGGCATGCTGGTATGTGCTATGCACCCCATGGAAGCTCTGTGTGGTGGTATTCTGGCCATGTGGTATGGGGGGAACAAGGCAGTGCCCATACCACACATACACCTGCCCTGCCTCTCATTGTCATAGTGTGCATCTGTAGGGGGGTGGCCATGGTCAGTGGAACGGCATCATCACAGGTTGCTGGACCACTGCCTGCCCTCTGCAATGGGCTTCATGGGTTGCATCTCATCCAGGGCTGTTGTAGGCTGTCTGTTGCTGTGGATAGAGGGATGTGCACTGGTTGACATTTGCACCTGGTATCACCATGTGTGGAACACTGGTTTGTCATTTTGTGCATAGTGCCTGCACAATGGGAGCACACCTTGCTAACATGAATGGGTCCACACTGTACCCCATACAAGGTGTGACAGGAAAGCAGCAGTATGTCATACTGCACAGAAGCATGCCTGGCAGAATGGCCATGGATCATGATCAGCCCTGCACATGGTGGCCATCAGTATAGCCTATGGGACATTGGTTAGCTATGATTACACTACTGTACCTGTGTCAGGATGATCCCATGTGGTTGTGCCAGGACATCCAGGGTGCATAGGGGCAGGCATGGTGGTCCAGTGTGCATACTTCCAGTGCTTCCACAGTGTCCTGTCCTGCTGTGGGTGCAGCTGGCATATCTGCATTCAGACACTTATGGCCACCCTCATTACATGCATGTGTTACATGCTTGTGCCCAGGGGATTTACCATTAATGCATAGAGACCATTAATTTAGAGACCTAACTGGCATACCATCTCCATTGTCGATATAAAATGATAAGGTACTTAGTGAAAGAGAACAATACCCTTTTTCCACAGCTTAGCAGTGGTCAAGAGGTGCTGATTCCAAAAAAGATAAAACCACAAATGAAATCCATACCAAAACATCCTTTGTAAAATATTAATCCCAATTTGAGTGTATTCAAGGGTTCAGTGCTGATAGGAGAAATCCATCTGAAAACTGTTATCAGCACACACACCGAGTTCATATGACAAACAGTTTGGGAGAAGCCAGAGGTAAACTGTTTCAGTAGGTGATATGTAGGGGCTATAGTATAATTTCCAGGGCATGGGTACGTCTACCCAATGTTTAAATTAATAAAGCAACTTTTGATGTTGAGTCACATTGTGTGCATTGTCCTTCTGCTGCTAATCTTTAGTTTTCCAAAGTAACTCTTCAGACTGCAAAATGTGGCCAGTTGGAACCCAACATAAATCAAAAATGTACATAATGTATTGATTTAATAATGAAGTTGTCTTATGTCAAAGCCCCTAGAGATGCACCATCTCATTTTCAAGACTGGTGGGGTCTCAGTGAACAGCAACAGTTAAGATATACAGTGCAGCTATTATTATACAGAAAACATTGTCCAGGCAAATTCATAACTCACAATTCATGTTTTTTTTCATACCAGTCATTTACTCATCATTGTCTGCATAGCAGAGGAGGGCAGGAGTGGGGTAACAGAAGGGACAAGTAAGGAAGCAGGAAGAGGAGGCAGGTTAGAGGGGAAGAGGAATGAAGAGAATGGGCAGCCATGTGTGCCAGAGAAAGGAGTCTGGGAAAAAAATTCCTGACCTTGCGACAATTACTACAGAGACAGACCATGATCTGGCTGCCATAACGGAATCATGGTGCACAGGTAACCACAACTGGGAAGTCACCGTCCCAGGCTAAAAACATGTCTGGAAGGACAGGTCAGGGGGCAAGGGGAGAGGGATTGTTTTATAAGTAAATAAGGGTATGAGGGCTCCTGAGATTCAGAGGCAACAGGGGGTTAATGAAAGGTTGTAAAGGGTTGAAAATACTATGATTCAACCTATAGACAGGGTCAGGAGCCATTATTCAAATGATGGTAGTGTACAGGCCTCCAAAACAGGTGGAGGATTTAGACGGAGACCTTGGGGAAGCCATTAGCAAAATGGCCAGCATACGGGAAGTTTAAATTGTGGGGGCCTTTATCTACTGGCTGTAGATTGGGGCATTCTCACCATATTTACAGTACATCAAAAGGTAGGGCCATCCTCAGCTCCATAAAAGGGGCATTTCTCAGGCACCTGGTTTTGGAACCTACTAGGAATGGGGCAGTGCTAAACCTGGTACTTACAGAGGCAGCATTGCTGACATCACAGTTAGTAGTTCCCTGCATACAAATGCTCACCATACTGTATGGTTTGGCATATGGATAGGACAGATAAAAAAAACTCTAAGATAAGGGTCCTGGACTGCAGAAGGGCAGATTTTAAAGAAGTGGGAAACTGCCTTAGAGCATGCCGGGGTGGGGGAGACAGAGAGGGAGTGGAAGCTCAATGGAGAAATATGAATGAGCGTATAACCCAGGGAACACAATGCTGTTTGAAGAAAGTGAGCAAGGGAAGGAGGAGAAAGAGGCAGCTATGGTTCTCTAAGGGTGTGGCAAATGCATTGAAGGAGAACAAAACAGCATTTGGAAAGTACAAGTAGACCCAGAAAGATGAAGACAGGTAGGTATATCTAACAAAAAAAAAGAAGCAGTAAGGAGGGTGAGGATAGCTAAAGCACTAACAGAGGACAGAACATATAAGGAGGAAAAAAGGGGACAAACCTTTCTTCAGGTATGCAAGGGAGAAGTGGAAAACTAAAGGAGAGATAGTGAGAATCAAGGTGGTAGCGGAACTGCACAGAGGAAGATCAGGAGAAAAAAGAATTACTAAACAACTACTTCTGCTTGGGTTTCATGCTGTAGTAAGCACCAGGAAGAGGGGGAGTGGACAAAAGTCCATTCTTGGTAGAGATGGTCTGGAAGGATTGGAAGCCTTAAAGGGGAATAAAGAAATGGGACTAGATGTGATTTATCCAAAGGTCCTAAAGGAACTAAGCAAGGTTCTGGCAGCACCTTTTAGCACCTCAGTAGAGATAGGAGAAGTTCCAGAGGACTGGAGGAGGGCTGATGTGGTCTTTCTGCACAAAATCATTAGTAGGGAGGATGCTAGCAATTACATGCTACTCAGTCTCACTGGATACTGGATCCAGCTGGCTTCTGTTGGATTGCTGGGAGTCAATTGGTCAGGTGATTGCTAGGATTGTCCAGTGTTAACATAAGGAGGATGGGTTTCCAACGGCCTTGAAAGGGCCATCATGAGACTCCCTCCTTAAAAAAACTTCCTTTGACCCAGACATTGTGCCAAATTACAGACTGGTCTCTAACCCTCCCTTTTTGGGAAAGGTTATTGAGATGGTGGTGGCAACACAGTTGGAGATGCACCTAGAGGCTTTCTCCATCTATGATCCATTTCAGTCTGGTTTTACAGGGTGTCATAACATGGAGACTGCACTTGTTAGAGTGTAGAATGATCTTCTTTTGGCTAGAGACAGAGATAAATGTTCCATCTTAGTTCTTTCCAGTGTCTCATCAGCGTTTGACAGACACTGTAGATCATAGGATTGTAACATATTTTTTGAAGGACTTGAGCTTGATGGGTTTGTGCTGAGGTGGTTTGAATCCTTCCTCTCCAGTAGGGTGCAGCTGGTTGCACTGGGGAATTTTCTCTCTCTACCAGCTGCCTGATCTGTGGAGTATCTCAGGGTTCTATTCTGTCACCCATGTTATTTGTGGTGTGCTGCCTCTAGGAGAGTTGATATGAAGGCACAGTTTTCAGTTTCATTGTTCTGCTGATGACACTTAGCTGTACCTTTCATTTGCCCTGTGAGAAAAATTCAGTGGGTGTGCTAAATGGCTGTCTATCAGTGACCAATGACTGGATGGCCTTCAACTGGCTCATGATAAATCCACATAAGATTGAAGTGCTAGTTGTGGACCGAGGTATGAGGGGGTGACTGACTTGAGTTGAGGCATGGCCTGTTTACATCTAGGGCCTACTCAACTTATAGGCAGAGATAGAGTGAAGAATCTAGGCATCATTATGGATCACAAAGTGACTACGGAGCATTAGCTGTCTTCTGTGGTCTGTAGTCTGTAGTGGCTTCTTCTATCTTAAGAACATCACCCAGCTCAAGCCCTTTCATAGCCCTTGTGACTTGAAGTCTCTGGTGCAAGCCTTTATGACATCTAGGCTGGACTACTATAATGCTATTTATCTCAGGCTATCTGGATGTTTGATGTGCAGCCTACAGCTGGTGCAGAATGGCATGGCAACTTGCTCTGAACATATCTCTCCAGCTATGCAGACATTGCACTGGGTGCCTGTTAGGTGGTGCACCTCCTTCAAGATAGGGTTGTTAACATACAAAGCCCTACATGATCTGATTTCTGACTACCAAAATGAGCTCCTGTATCCATATGCTTCTGGCCACCCTCTCCGATCTTCAGAGAGAGCCTCTTGAATGTCCCTAGATCACATATAAAGTTGCCTGGAGATTGTATTCTTGCTGTAGCTGCTCCACCTCTTTGGAACCAGCTCCCATAGGAGCTTTGGGAGCCCCCCTCAGTTGGAAGCTTTAAACGAGGATTGAAGCACTTGTTATTTATCAGAGCTTATCTTATGATTTCCTACTTTGCTCCTGTATTTGTAAAGATTTAATGTACTATATGCTGCTGTTTTTTAATTGTATTTTATTATGTGAGGCACCCAGAGCCTGCAGGATTGGGTGGCTAAGAAATAGATATTCTACTAATGTAACATCAGTGGTGGGGGAGTTTATTTATTTATTTGGTTTTTGTTAACCGGGTAAGTGCACTAGCCAAAATGACTATTTTCAGGCATGACCTGGGAGAGTACAGGCACAATAATACAAAACTTCAAGGAGACTATACATGAATACTTTTACATGAGGAAATATTCACATAACAATGGACATTTTGACAACAGATATAAAGGGAGGCAAACAGCACAGACAAAAATGAAAAAAACAGCAGTAATGTTACAGAAGACAATAATTCAGGTGATATGAAGGCAACACAGACATTTTAAGAGATAATGTAAAGTGCTAATGGTGTGAATGTCGATAGGCAGAGAGAGATGAAGAGGGGCTGGAGAGATAAATAAGAGGATTGGGGGAGGTGGCGAAACAGGCAGTATGAACCATGATTGAAAGGGGGGTTAGAGAAGAGGGGAGAGATTAAGAATGTAATGGAGAGGGAAAGGGAGAGATACAGGATGAAGGAGTAATTGATAAGAGAGGAGACTGAGACTGAGAGGAAGTGCTACAAGAGGGGTGGACCGCTAAAGTAAATGAAGACACTGCTGAAGGAGAAAATTGTGGAGCACCTGTAGGAAAGAGGGCTGCAGGACTACCAACAGCATGGATTCACAGGTGGAAGGGCATGTCAATCTAGTCTGATACTTTTCTTTGAGTTACCAGGGAGGTGGATCAAGAGAGAGCAGTGGATGTGGCCTATCTGGACTTCAGTAAGGCTTTAAACAGTGTGCCATACAGCAAGCTAATTAAGAAACTAAGCACTACACACCATGTTGCAACTGCAATCACGTGAAGCCAGGGGATGCAGTCCAAGGGTGGCTAGCACCAAAATCCACGATAAAAGAAAACAAGGAACTACACTCCAACAGTAATGCTCAGCCATATGTCTGAATTTGCACATAAAATTTAATTTCAGTTGGAGATTACAACTGAGCTATATACCTGATACAGACATGGGAGTAAATGTCCCAGTGCTTCACCAGTCAAGGCCTTGAAACTAAGCAGCCTGGGATTGGGCAAAAGTGACAACATGTGTATGAAACTGGTTAAAGAAGAGGAAGCAAAGGCTGGTGGTAAACAGTAGCCACTCAAGCAATAGGAGAGTGACTTGTAGGGTGCCACAGGGTTTGGTGCTGGGATCTGTCCTCATCAATATCTTCATAAACAGTATTGCAAAGGAGCTTGAGGGAAAGGTGCATCTCTTTGTGGATGATACAAAAATCTGCAACAGGGCTGACACTCAAGAAGGGGTGAAGAGAATAAAAAGAGATTTCAGGAAACTAGAGTAATGGTCTAGGGTGTTGCAGCTGGGTTTCAATGCCAAAAAGTGCAAAGTTATGCACTTGTGAATGCAGAACCCAGAGGCTGTGTATAAGATTCAAGAATGGAGCTTGCAGTAACCAAGCAAGAAAGAGACATAAGAGTCATCATATCTGATGAGCTCAAGATAGCTGGACAGTGTGACAAACCAGTTAGAGTGGCTAGCGGGATGCTGGGGCGCATTGGGAGAGAGATTTCTAGCAGGAGGAGGGAGGAAGTGCTGCCATTGTATCGCTCAGTGGTGAGGCCCCATCTGGAGTACTGTGTCCAGTTCTGTAGACTACATCTCCCAAGGACATTTAAAGGACAGAGGTGGTACAGAGGAAAGCATCCAACATGGTGAGGAGATTGCAGGAGAAACCATATGAGAAAGGTTGCAGGAACTCAACATGTACTCCCTGGAAGAGAGGAGAGTGAGAGGGGATATTACTGAAATTTACAAGTACCTCATAGGAGTGTACAAGGTGTAAGTGGAAGTTATATTTCAGAGAAAGGAAGGCACTAGAAGAAAGGGTCATGCAACAAAGCTAAGAGGTGGAAGTTTAGGAGAGATGGGCAGAAATTCTTCTTAATAATAATAATAATAATAATAATAATAAAATTTATTTGATTAAGCGCCTTTCAAATTTTTCAAGGCACTGTACATAAAAACATGAGAACACCAGCATAATCAATACATACAGTAAAACAACACAGCAAATATTACAAGCTAAAATAACCAATTACAACATAGCAGGAAATGTATTCTCCCATAAAAAAGACTTTAAGGCCTTTTTAAAACTTCCCACTGCTGTACTCTCTCAGAGCTGACGGGGCAGAGAATTCCAGAGGGTAGGAGCCACAAAACCAAAGGCACAGGCTCCAGAGGACTTCAAATTTACCCTCGGAATCTCCAGCAACCCCTCGTCAGCCGAGCGGAGCTGTCTCAGAGGGGTGTAGGGCACCAGAAGCTCTTTTAAATAGTCAGGACCAAGACTGTGTAGGGCTTTGTAGGTCAAAAGACCCACTTTAAAGGGGATCCACCACTGTATTGGCAGCCAGTGCAGAGTGCGCAGCACCGGGGTAATATGGGACCTTCTTAAAACCCCAGTCAACAAACGTGCTGCCGCATTCTGCACTAGCTGCAAGCGGTGGATATCAACCCCAGAAAGTCCTAGGTAAAGGGAGTTACAGTAATCGAGATGAGATGTCATGAAGGCATGGACCAAGACCAGCAAGTCACAAGGTGGAACCAGGTGCCTAATCCTGGCGATGTTTCTGAGATGAAAAAATGCAGTCTTGACAACTGCAGACACCTGATAATGGAGGGTCAGACCAGTGTCAAGCTCCACACCCAGGTTACACACCCATTCAGAGGTAGGGATCTGGTCTACCCCCAGAATTAATCCAGAGGGGGACCCCACCCCTAAACCCTCAACCCTGTGACCGGGGTCCACCACCATAACCTCGGTCTTTCCCAGATTCAGCTTCAAACCACTGGTATTCATCCAGTCTTGGATATCAGCGAGGCAGTTATTCAGCACCGAGATAGCACTAACCTGGTCAGGTGCAAAAGACTGGTAGAGCTGGGTATCATCAGCGTAGCAGTGAAACCTCAGCTCAAACCATCTTACAATGTCTCCAAGGGGTAGAATATATACTGCGAATAACATGGGGGAAAGCACCGAGCCCTGAGGTACCCCGCAAGGCAGGGAGAAGGCCCCAGATGAATGCAAACCCGAGACCACTCTCTGCGTTCTCCCCTCGAGGTAAGATGAAAACCATCTGAGGACCACACCCGATAGTCCACAAATGGATCTCAGGCGTTTGAGCAAAACCCCATGATCCACAGTATCAAAAGCTGATGACAGATCAAGGAGAACCAAAATAGAGCGGTGTCTCTGATCTCTCGCCATCAGAAGATCATTGAGCACCCGAACCAGGGCAGTCTCGATGCTATGCCTCTTACGAAAACCAGACTGGAGAGGTTCATATAAACTATGGATGGTCAAATGGTTATCCAATCGTGCCACCACAACTTTCTCAATAACCTTCCCCACAAAAGGGAGGTTAGAGATTGGTCGGTAGTTTGCTAGGTCATCCGGGTCTAAAGAAGCTTTCTTCAGAAGGGGAGTCACCACCCCTTCTTTCAGAGAGCTAGGGAAAACTCCCATCTCTAAAGAACACTGGATAATCCGAGCAAGGACAGGGCCGATAGTCTCATTACAACCCATAATCGGGGAAGTAGGGCCCAGATCCAAACTACAACATGTTGGGCGCATCTCACGGACAATCCTCATAGTGTCTACGAAATCCGGTAGATTAAAGGAACTCCAGGAAACTCCGGGCTCTGCGACAAAACATTGATCAACTGCAACAACCTTAGAGTGAGGTCGGGGGCACTGCCTCCGAATGTCTTCCACCTTATTCGCAAAGAATCGAGCGACCTCCTTGCAATCAATTTGCGTGAAAGCTCGATAGATCTGCCGACAGACTGGGTTGCACAGTCTGTCGACAGTTCTGAAGAGCTGAGCCAGTCGATTCCGAGTGACAGAAATTTCCCTGGACAGGAATTCTGCCTTCTTATGGGAAATTGCTGTTTGGTAGAACTTATAGTGCTCTAGCAAAATAAGATGGTCGGCATCAGAGGCAGTCTTCCTCCAACGATGCTCCAACCTACGTCCCAACCTCTGCAACCCTCTCAATGCCCCATTGAACCATGGGGCAACGGGATGGCGCAGGAGGGGGCAAACATGGGCTGGTGCAATCTGATCAAGAGCAGCTGAGATGGCCCCATTATGGGCCATTACCAGCTGCTCAGGATCAGTGCATGACTTGTCAAACAACGAGAGGTCAATAACCACCATCAGGTCTTCAGGGATGATGTCGCACAATGGGCGGTACTTGACCAACTCCACAGGGGCCGACCTACCCAGGGGGGCCTCAAAATTGAACCCAACTGAGTAATGATCAGACCAACTGACTGGTTCCACCACCAGGTCGGAAGCCTCGATCCCCAGGAGGAAAACCAGGTCAAGAGAGTGACCTCCTTTGTGAGTAGCTGCGGAAACAACTTGTGTAAAGCCCAGAGATGTCATCACCTGGAAGGCTGGTGGATGACTGGAACAGCCTATCAGAGGAGGTAATGGTGGCAAAAACTGTGGGGAGCTTCAAGCATGTGTGGAATAGGCATGGGGAACATTATGTAGAGGACCAGAGGGAGGGAGTGACACCTATGCACATTTTGGATCAGTGGTAATACAATATGCAGGGACAAGTGGCAGACTGGATTGTCCTAAACACCCTTTTCTACCTACAAGATCATCAGATTTCTTCAGTTTTTCACTATATGATGTTTACCATATCATTAAAAGAGAACAAGACCTAGGATTCTTATCCTGGTCCTGATTTCTTCATTAAAAACATAGCTTTAGAATTACAAAATTGTGTTTTGATTATCTATATAAGGTTTAAACAACATAATGATTTTGATATTTTGTAATGAACAAGTGATGATCATTGATGATTACAGTGTTGTGATTTCATTCTGTAAGTCAAATGGAAATACAGTACTAATAAACATTGTTTCAGTGGTAGATGCAAGATGATTGTTGAATGGTAGTGATGTGTGCTCCTTTTTAATGCTGGTCTGGAACTTTAAAATAAACATGATAACGAGGTCCTTGTAGTACAAACAACAAAAAGATCTAAAATGGAAAGAAAACCAACTGCTGAACATGAGAAATGTTTCTCCTCTTCCAAAAAGTCTTGTTTTGCTTAGCTCCATAAAGCAGTTCTTGTTCTTGAGTGCCCAGGCCTGGGGAGAGTCACTCCAATTGTTGAAACACAGCCGGGGTTAGCTTTCTCTAAACGTCCCTGGTAGCTGCTAAACAATCAACTGAAGCCCCAGATGCAGATGCTGTCAACCATTCCTTTGATGTCTAGAAAGTCAGCCAACATGGACTTCAAAGATACATTGGAAGTTCTGAAAGACATCTCGGTAAGCCTGAACTAAAAAACCTGATGTTCTTGTGAGGAGGATGGGGACAGTTGAAGAAAACCTGAAAAACTCTAAAGAAGAAGCTAAAGAATTAAGAGCAGTCTCTAAAATCCAAATTAAGGTTTCCACCATTGTGGCAATAGTAGTAAAAAACATCTGTGAGTGCACTACTATTTGGTGAACAGTGGAACTTATGGTGAAGATTCAAAGTTCATTGTTCAACTATACAGTCATTATATGTGAATCAATATAAAATGTACATTATACAATACAATAGATACAGTTCCAAAAGGTTATTCTTTGTGCAAAAGAAGTTTTCTTATAGTCGTTTATCTCTAAACATCTGTATTAAACAGTGCAAAACAGTTCATACAGTACATATTTTAAGTTAATCTCATTTCTATAATAAAATATCATAAAGGACTTAATCCTTAGCTAACTTTTACTGCATTTTTCTAAAAATGTAAACAGGAAACTGTGCAGGTCAGATCTGTGTACTTACACCCCACAATCAGCACATTGCAGCCTCGATTCCCAGAAAACTCATATGAGTTGGATAGTCCTAAGACTCAAAACAGACAAACCCTTCATGGACTCTTACCACCTATAAAAACTTCAGAAATTTTTCTTTTTTTTTTTGTTTGCTTCTTCCCCTGTTCCTGGTCTGCCACTCCTTCGGGCCACCCAGATGTCTCACTGGCACCCCTGCCCGATGCCAACCACGGCCACCCCACATTGCAGCCCCTCCCGGGGTAATGCAGTGTGTTCCTTTGCCAGAAGGGTCCTCCTCCTCTGAGGGAGATAGGCACTAGTGGGGGATGGCCAGCACACTCCACATTTCACTCAGGGTGCTGCTGAAGTGGAACTTGGGCCACATCAGGAACTTGGTTGCAGCAGAGGTTGGCGACTATCTTCCGGCTGGCCATGGAGCATTTTTTCCTGTTTGCTCCCAGGGGCATGGTGTGCCACAAATGTCAAGACATATGCCAACATACACCACACCCCTTCTAGGTCTTTGGGACTCAGCACACTGCCATTCTCCCAACCTCCACCAGGAATCAGCAAGCACCGGATCTGTACTCCCCCCCCGAGAGAAGGCAAGCAGTCTACAGATGCTCAAGCCTTCTCTCTCCAGCTGGCCCTTTAGCTCCCGGGTCCGTTCCCAAACCCAGGTCGATGACGCTGCAAACGGAAATCCAACCACTGCACCGACTGGACAGCCCAATACATTTTTCTAATCAGAAACAGCATGACCATATTACATAAATCATGTTAAAGGGGAACAGTCACATTTTTGACCATGAAAGACACACATAGCTCATTTCCAGTTGTGCTTTGCAGCTGGGTTGCATGGACCTGTTTTATTGGCAAGGGGAATTTTAGGACATTAAAAAAATCCCATATTCTTACACTTAGCGCCTTAGGATCTTTAGAATCCACCTGAATAGTCAATTGAGATGGGAAAAAGGGGCCTCCATTTAATGACTCATGCAAAGGATAGTTTCTCATAATTACCCCCCTCCCCCCAAAGTGTTCCACTGCAGTGTCAGTATTGGGTAGTAGCTGAACAGTGTGCAATCTACATATTTACTAGCACTTTTATAGGATTCTTTGGCACCTAAACTAAAACCTTTAGAAGCTAAAGATCCAAACTAGTTCAATGTTCTGTTTAGCTCTTTGTTTGCATTATATTGCTGTAGTTGAGGAGTTTATAACAGAAAGTCATACAAAATGAAGATACCATATGTTTGAACAAGCACTAAAGGTGCTCTGTGGAAGCTTTTTAAAGAACCATTTCTTAATAGTACTTTATTTAGATCTACTTTGCATTACCAAATGTGGCACATGTAACTGATATATTCTCTTTTCAAGCAGTGACATGTTTACGCAAAGCAGAAAAGGTGGCTCAGGAGGAATATGAGTCTTAGTCTTTCACATATTGAAGTGTAACAGCAAGGTCAACCTGTTGGAAATGTTTAATCTGAGCTGCTCCAGCAGGACCCAGACTTGTTGGACATGTCTTGAAGCTCAAAGGTGAAAAATTCCTGAATTTTGTTAGGAGGCACTTGTTCTCTCAGAGGGTGGTGAACCTAGGGAGTAGCCAAACAGTGGAGACAGTACACTATTTTTTTCTTTCTATTTTTTTTTTTTTTTTTTTACAAATTTTGGCCTGGAATGATACACTAAGCAGAATCATATCTCCAGGTGTATCCTGGGAGCACAGAAAAGTTGAGTAACTTATTTATGATCACACAGTATGTTAGTGGTGTCTGTGGGATTCAAACACAGTTCTTCAGGTTTGCAATTCAATGCTATGAACCAGTATGCTATACTGCCTCCCAAAGAAGATATTATGGGTCTTCAATGAAAGCCCAAATGTATTTCTGCTTACCAACAGAATCAGATAGTGTTCCGGTGTTATAGTTTGGGTGGGAAATCCCTTTAAATTAGAATGCATTTGCACAATATACTTATTGATCATTGTGTATGAAGCAGGGGAGAGGGGCTTGATTGACTTATTGTCCCATCCATCCTTAAATTACTATATGACTATGTTGATAAAATATGTTACTATACAAGAAAATAAAACCATGAAACTAAATTTACATATACAAATTCCTTACAATCCTTTAACTAGTGCTGTTTTTTGAAATGTATGCCCATTGGACTTTGTTCAAACTAATTTAAAAGGGAACAGTCATCATAAATGGCCATACATCCAAGTATGGGACTTGTCCGAATATGCCCATTGTGTGCATAAATATTTTGGCTTACTTTCTGTTTACTGCCATATAGTAGATTGTATCAGACTAATTTTGCTTATGTGTAGAAAGACATCTTCTGTTACTACGAATCCCAGAATCCCCTGAGACTGACATTAGATCAGTAGGCAGCAGTGGGAGATTCAATTGCCTACAGTGCATGTTAGAGCATATATCAGCTCTGATCTTTTGTTTGCTGGTCCTGCTATCCTCCCTAGGCTAAATGCAGTCACAAGTGACTATACTTAGCCCCTGGAGAAAAGCAGAACCATAAAACATCTGATCAGAGGTTATAAAAGCTCTAACATACACTGCAGTCTATTGAATATCCCACTTTGCCTACTGCTTTGATGTCAGCTGCAGGAGATTCTGGTATTTATAGTAACAAAAAATGTCTTCCCATAAGTAAACACAATTAGTCTAATAAAATCTGTTACACTACACTCAGACTCTCATAATTCCCACATATCTCAAAAACAGCCCTTGTCACTCCAGTCCTTAAGAGTGGTGATGGTATAGCTGTGTCCATTTACAGACCTACTATATTTCTATCCTCTGCCTTCTGTCCAAGGTTTGGAGTGAATTATTTCTGATCAGCTTACAGACTACCTCTGGAAATACAATTTACAATGCCCACAACATCATGGATTCAGATGGCTCCACAGTATTAGCACTGCTGTATTGGAACACACAAGTTTCCTCCATTGGAAGCTTGACTGTAGGTATCTGGTTGGATCAATTTTCATCAGTTTAAGAAAAGCATTCAAGCTAGTCAGTCACACACTCCTCCTCACCAATTTCTTCTCCCATGGCCTCTCATTAGAGACACTGTCCTGATTTCAAAACTATCTCACCAATCAGTCCCAACGTGTAAGGATTAATGGTACCCTATCAGACACCTGCAGTGTTACTGTTAGTGTCCAACAGGGATCAATACTGGGTCCACTTCCGTTTAGCCTATTTGTAAATAATCTGTCTATGGCCTGCCCTTTGAAGATTCTCTTCTATGCTGATGCCACAGTAATCTACATCAGCAGCATGCAGCAGAAGACACTCACCCGGGAACTCCTCTGTAGCTTTAGGACTATAGAAAGGTGATTCTCACAGAACCTACTTCTCTTAAATAACAAAAAAACATGATATTCTCTAGTTCTCAAGGGACGAAGAGAACTTCCCTATTTAGCATCACTAACAGTAACGGAGACACCCCGGAACAGGTATCTCCATTTAAATATCTCAGTGTAACCCTAGATGAATTGCTCTCATTTGCCCCACATGTTGACTACACTGTTAAACTGGCTCACATAAAACTAGGATTGCTCTATAGGCAAAGACACTCCCTAACTACTGCAGCTAAGCAAATAGATCTATCTAGAACCATCTTACTGGTGCTGGACTATGGCCTTGCTGTATATGACACGGCAACCGTTTCAGTACTAAGAAGGGTCCAACTGGTCCTGAACAAGGTGTGTAGGTTCTTCCTTTAGTGCAAATAGACATACTCATACATGTACCCCATACCCTCAAACAGGCTGGCTCCCACTAAGGGATAGAATAAAGTACCAAGCATGAATGCTAGGTATGAAGGCACTTATGGGTTTATCCACTCCTGCTATTCTAAACCTTCTTCACCCTGCCACCAACCACTACACTACTAGGAGTATGGATTGTAAGGCACTATCTTTTTGCAAAACCAGCCTCACCAAGCGTTCATTTGCCTACAGGGCCCCCCTCAGGCTAAATGAGCTGCCTGATTCCCTACTTTGTCTGCCCTACATTTCACAGTTTAAATCTGGGTTAAAACAACTTCTCACTAAAGGATCCAACTGTGACTGTTACCAGACCTGCCCACTTGTTTTCTTCTACTTGTGGGGCTTTGAAGCAAAACCTGCTAGACTCTGTGTATTGATACCCCTCCTTTGTATTTTACCTCTATATCTGATAAAGCTTCTTAATGTTGCTATGTACAACACTACTTGATTCTTTATGTAACTATTACATTGACAAGGAACCTTTGTAAATGAGCTTCTTAGCTCAAAGGTGTAGATCCGATTGTACAAATAAATAAATAAACAAAAATGTTTTTGTACACAAAGTGCCCATTGGGATGGTATCACATTGCCACAGCGATGGGAAAACAGCAAAGACCATCACTGCGACATTATCAACAGTTTGCTGTTATCATTCACTGGATTCCTGATGCTGCTGCCTCTGGGGTATTCACCCTCTCCCTGAACCAACTCTGACTTGGAGCTGGTTATCTAAAGTCCAGGGTGTGTGGGGGGCAAATCCTCCCCCAACAAAAAGCACACATTTCCCCAGTGACGGCACAATACCAATTGGTTGCGTGCTGTCACTGTACTGATGGTCATTGCAATTTATGTTGCTGCAGCATGGTGGAACCATTGGGACCAGCCCCACACTTGGGTCTGGGACACTCTGTGTTGTCTGTTACCCTGTAAGACTTCTCAGGTCTTGTAGTCAGACTTTTTCTTTTTCTTATTTTAAAAATTTGCAATAGATTATTTGCAGGTTTTACTAAGTACTCATGATTTTCTGCAAATTAAGCAAATACCGTTTTTTTAATTTCTTTCTACTATGTTTTTTTTAATCCAGTGTTTTTCCCCATCTTTTCATTCACCCCTTCCCCAAGCAAATGCGCGCCACATCCTGAAGTGCCCCCCCAACTTGCCGCCCCCTCCTGCCTGCACTGCCACCAGACCTCCACCTGGTGGCAGTGGAACTATGCAAAGGGGCGATAACCACTCCACGAGAGGAGGGCTGCTTGATCCTGTTCCACCCTTGTGCTGGCACCCCAATGACCCGAGGTCATTCCTGAACCCAGATCACGGGCATGGCGCGAGGTGTGGCATCCAGCACCTCAACCCTCAGCACCACAGAGCTGGGCTTCAAGTAAATACCTTTGAGGTGCTTATACATACATTATAAAAATCTTCACATTGTTGGTCTACTGAAGAGTTTGGCTTTGTTGTTTAAAAATACAAGGGGTTCGGATAAAGATACTTAATAGTTTTACAATAATGATTAATGCCTTGCTGCTCGCTACATGATCAAAATATTTAATTTATCATGAAATTATATTGGTTTTCCTCTGAGAAGAAGTATCACAATGGCATGGGATGGGGATGGGTTGGGGTTTAGGGCTACAATTTATAAATTTTAAATTTTGAATATGTTGGCCCTGTATGAAGTACCATACCACTGATATGCAGCCCTATGTATGTAGTTTGACCCTGGGTAGTGAGGTTTTAGAATGGGGTTGGAGTTAGGCTTAACAATCCTAATAGCACATTTCCAGATTTTGTGGACATTGGGTTGAAAACCATGATGGCACATTTTCAAATTTTGTGGGGTTTGAGTTTTATGTGGCATCAACTCTAATCTACATTAATGTAGTTTTTTTCCAATTAATTTCTTCAGTGTTTGAGAAAATAGCTTATTTGCTTATTTTGTGCATGGTTCTTGAGGCCTTGCATGAAGCAGGAAGTGACGCCTAGCTTACTTTGGGCAGGGCCCTTTGGACCCTGCAAGAAACAAGATGTGCAGGTTACTTAGGTTTCTGTGCATGAGTTCTAAGTTTCTCTGTGTAGGATCTTGCAGCCCCTGCAGAAACCATGAGACAAGACCTAACTTTCTTACTATTTTGTTTACATATGACTCTAATTTTAGTACAAAATGCACATAATGTGTACCTGTATTCTTGACTATTTCCTTGTTTTTCAGCTTCAAAACTGTTGCTCATGTAGGACTTAGAAACTTTTTCACAGTTGTTACTTTTAAAATTTTTATGCAGCATGTAGATTTTCAAAATCTCTGTAAAGGATTTCTTTACAAATGTTTCATGTTTACTTAAAAATATCTAATTCCTAATTAATTTAAAATAACACCTATTTTGTCTCATTATACCCTCCCTCACAAACAGTAAAGAGTCACCCTTAATATTAAGTATTTAATAAGTCATCATACTTTAAAGTTCTTGTTCATCTGGATCTTAAACACTCATTAGAAACCTTCATGCAGCATGTATGTAACAACCATCTCCTACCAGCAGGGTTTACTGTTAGCATATGCTTGTGATTTGTTATATATACTCACAGATTTGTCATAATACACATTGTCATACATGTATTCCCTATATGTGTGTTATTAATGATAGAAATGTATTTTGCTGCTATAGGTTAGGTTTTAGTGAACTCCATTCTTAGAGTTATATTAGTTTACTAGTGCTAAATGCCTTTTAGAATTGCTAAGTGAGCATTTACATACGTAGTGCTATGATTAGTATTACTGAGATATGAATTTTACTGACCATGCTGAGGGTGGAAAAGTACTGTAAGGAGATGTGCATGTGTGGAAGACAAGAATGCATTGTTCTGTACTACTGTAAGAAACCCAAGGCTAGCTAGTTTTATATGAAGCAGTTGCACATAATGTGCTGAAGCTGCTGTTGTTCTATGCTGGGAAAGTGTTTATTCTGTATGAAGATAAGGGAAGCTGAAACAAGAGCCCTAATCATGAAATACTGGGTAAATACAGAATAATTTGGAAGTCTCAGTGGAGTAGAGCCCAGACTGCCCATTGAGTGGTGGGGGGCTGCCCTTGCTCCCAGGGTGGAATGTATAATTCTGTATTTTGGCATAGCTGTTAATGAAATGCTTACTCTGAAACTGTGTCTCTGAGTCATCAATTCCAGCTAAGAACAAATCCATGATAAAGGTTTGGCATAGCGATCACACAAATTTACATTGGCACCCCAGTACGGGTACATTATTCAGACACCACAGAAAAAAGCATCAGGGTAGGCAAAGATTGCAATCTAACTATTGTGGTACTGTACATTGGTGGATGAAGATGTGGGTGCTCCACCACCTACCGAAAGTGCATAGCCCACCCAGTTATTGCTTCTTTTTGTAGCCTGTCCATAGGTTGGCAGACAGGGTGAGGGGACCTAGATGCTGACTCAAGACACACAGCGTGTCATGGTCCAAACCATAAAGTGGCAGGCAGGGACCTAGCTGCTGACAGATGGCACATACAGAAGCATGCCATGGTTCCTTTTCTTTTTATCTTTAAATGTACTATTACTTTTGTTTTATTTGTGATCACAATGGAGGATTATATCTCTAAGTTTGTGACCAGACTCAGAGTGTGGGCCACACAACAGTTTGTAGGTCTAGACCAGGAAAAGAAACTAAAGGAAAAACCAAACACAGATTATTGTATGCAAGGTTTGTATATAGCATGCCAAGCATTACACTAAAGTGAAAGACAGTCTGAATAAAATGAAATAAACCTTGTCAGACAAAGACCAGAATACTAATTTATCAGCATTCCAGAAAGTATTATCTTGCAGCATAGATGACAGACAAAACAGAGGATTATACATGCAAGGACTTTGTCTGATATATCTTAATTTTTAATGACAAAGGTTCATCATCTAGGAAGGAACACATTGGCATACTAGATAACATCTAACCCTTATGTTCTGTTGGCTGCAACAATTCCTTTCTTCTATGCTAGCTTTCCTATTTTTTTATAAAACTTTGTATTGATCAATCAAAGTTTATTAACCTCTTAATGCTCTGATTTTTTTTTCTGTCTACAAACACACACACACACACACACACACACACACACACACACATGCACACACACCCCAAGCATTAAGATGCAAATGGCTACCAAAAACACAACTTTCAAGTAATGTGAATGTTTTAAACAAAGTTATCTCCTTTAGAAAGATAACACAGAAATGTTACTTTAACTTAGAAACTGTATTGATACAGTAAATGTTTTGCCCTACGGTTTATGCAATGCCTTATTTTCAGTAAGTGCACAAGTAAAGATATTATGTTAGAACTAGATAAAACTGATGGCAGACTTGTATGGTGCTGGCATGTGAGAAAACAGTTTGTGTAAGTGAATAAAGTGACTGTGGATGATTTGGAGCTTAAGAAAGCAGAATACAGGCAGGGGGCCAGATATTCAAAACTTTGCCCCGGGGCAAAATTAGCACTGCCCAGCGGGCAAACTTAGCCCAGAGCACAAAGAAAGCTATATTCAAAAGGAATAGCACAGGGCAAACAGCTTCCGAATATAGCATGGTAATGAGGCCATGCAAACTGGGCTGGGAGTGCAGGGCAAACATAGCTCTGGAATAAGACAGCACTGAATAAAGCAACCAGGAAGTGCAACCCACAACAACAACACAGTGCACAGCAATGTGAGGGCAGGTACAGATGAACTACATGGCCAATGTGTGTGCCAGCAAATGCATGGACTCAGTACAGCTGCAGGAAGCAGCAGATGTGAAAGAACAGTGATCAAAACTGTATAATATTCCCTGTACCATTAGCACCGCACTAACACATTAGCGCAGCATTAGCATGGAGCTAAGCAGTTAGCCTGGTGCAAACACGTTTGCCCAGAGCTAAAATGTGCCATATTCAAAAGTGCCATACAAATGAGCCTACTTAGGTAGCCTCTGGGCAAACAACCAGATTAGTATCTCATTATACCCTGATTTGCATGCAGTTTGCCCAGCGTTACTGCAGGGTCCCACAGAGCCACCTGTAGGTCAGTCTGGAAGTACAGGGGCTGACCAGGTCCAACCACAACTCCACCTGTAGGTCAGTCTGGCTGTGCACGATGATAACTGCAGGCTACATGTAAACAGTACAGCATAGCATAGCATATTGTACCCCAGGGGAGAAGACAGCATAGGCACAGGTGATGGTGGTGCTGCATGCAACTGTCACACTGTAGGGCATGCTACAGTGCACAGCAGAAACTACAGTAGCAAAGGGGCCAGTAGTGTGTGGACACAGCAATGCCTATGGTGTGTAGGGCAGTGATGATGACTGCACTATACACAGTGAGATGCCCAACTTGCAGGTGTTTCCTGACACTGGACATTACTGTTACGCTGTTGTGTGACCCACAGATGCTGCACCTGTGGCATGGATGCTCACAGTGACATGTAAATTTCTGGCTTTGTGTGCTATGGCAGTTGTACAGGTGTGCGGTATGTGGCTGGGGGGGGCATATATTATCCGAAAGGCACACTGGTGTTGGGGTATTCCCAATACTGGCCCATGTACACTGATTGATGTGTCTCAGCTTTGTGGCCACACCTGATCTGTAGCACAGCCTCGCCACCCATACATGCTCCCCTCAACATCCTCCATGCCCACAGTGCTGCATGTGTGTTCTGGCATCTGTTGGCATCCACAGAAGTGCGGTCCGCAGGTGTGTGCTGTATGGCCACACTGCCGTGCTGTCCACTGGTGGCAGGGTCACCACTTACTGACTGGCATGGCTGGGACTGGTGGCAGATGATGGCATCATTGTGATGCCATCAGTTAGCAGCATGCCTCCTCTATTTTTGGCTTTATCTATGTGTCATATTTATTTGTTAGGGTCACGCAAAACCCACGCTAAACCCACGCAAACACCGCGCAAAGCCATAGTGTCATGCAAAGCTGACTGCCGAGGGTTAAGACAAGCTTTTTCTGGGCGGTAATGTGCACCGCGCTAAGTGTCACGCTATGTCGTGCAAAACCACTTAGCGCAGCGCTAGATGCTGAATATAGTATTGCGCCTGTATTCATGTCAGTTTGCCCCTTGCATACATTATAATTTTGCCCGGTGCTAATGCAGTTTGCCCGCGTTATTTGGCTTTTTGAATATAGCAGACCCGTGCTAATCCCGCGCTAAACCTGCGCAAATGTTTTTTTGTCCGGGGCAAAGTTTTGAATATCTGGCCTAGAATGTTTTGTTTAACACTTTGTGGTTTTGCACATGGGACTTGAATCTGGCTGGTGTGTTTTTTTTTTTTTTTATAATGGTAGAAAGTGGTGTTTTCTGATATGGATAGAATTATTGCAAAAGTATGGTGTGGTATGAACTAATGTGATTAAACCCCCACTCCAGAGGGTGTTCAGGATACTGAAATCATTCCTTAAAGAGGCATGGAGTCATGATAGCTAACACCACCTTCATTGGTTTGAATCTAGTGAAGGGGGGGGCACAAAACCAAACAGTGAAAAGAAGCAAAAAGGTTCTTCTTCTGCTGTAAATATTTGCTCATTTGAAGTTACCTGTAGCTTTTCTATTGCTTGGAACATCTGTGCCATCTTATTTGCAAGGGTGTCCCAATATATGGCATACCCCTATTGTGTTACCTTAGACACCAACAGATTTTTATTCTTGAAGCAGAGTGTTTGCTGAGCACAACATGCTCAAACATTTTTTTTCTTTTTTCTTTCTGCAAGGGGGGGCAAGGTTCCAAAAGAGGTGCCTCAAACTAAAACTGATTAAGAAAGGGTCAATTTGATCACCTTGAGAGCTTCTCAAACAGAGCAGCTGGCTGGAATCAACTCCACAGACAACAAGGATATTTTGTTAAGTGCTTACATCCCTTTTCTCGGCAAGAGCCTTGATTAAACAGTTTATATTATGAAACTAACCATTTAATTACAGCATTTTACGATTTTAATATGTCATCATAGAGGCGATACCTCTGTGTTACTCTGCATATGTGGTTGATAGTACTGTGTATTGGGGGTTGACTTATAGTAGACTGTCCCACTACATCTCCCACTGTTTTTCCCTCCACCCACCCTCCCTAATCATTGCATTGCTGTTTGTGACACTTTCATAGTTAAGGGCTCCTGGGTTTCAAACCAGGGCTGACCTTTGTCTATAACCCTATCAGCAGTCCTTACCTCAAGGATATCACTGCTTCACTGCTTCCTAGTGCACTTTAGCTGACATGAATTGTACTATGAATCCTGCACTGATCCCTCTGCTGGCAGCTTCACTGCTAGGCCCCCTAATGATACTGGATTTATGTGCCTTGGTGTTAGCTGTTGACCAAGTGAACCTATACTCCTTCTCTGAAACCTGCCAACCAGTTGACCCTCCCCCGGACTAAATAGATGGGAACAAACTCCGCTTGGCCCCACAACCTTAGCTTTTCTCACCAATCCTGAGCGTTGCCTACTTGGCTTCTTCATGCACTACCTCTCTCTATCATCCTCCTTGCTGCCATGCCCCTTCTTTACACTACTTTCCCTGCTGTTACTGGCAGGGGATGTAGAAAGCATCCCAAGCCCTCTTAACACCCCTATTGCCTCCTCTAATAGCACCTGGCCAGCCCATCTGGATTAAAAATTGTTCATATGAACATTTGTAGTCTCCCATCCAAATACACTAATCTCAATGCTTGGGTATCCCTTTACAAATCCCATTTCACCTGTCTTTCTGAAACTTGGTTAGAGCCACACATCCCTGATGCCACGTACCAACTGCTGGGCTATGGCCTCTTATGCCGTGACAGGCCAGGGAAAAAGAAGAGTGGTGGAGTCACCTTATACCTCAGAGAACTTCTCTCATTCATCACCATCCTCAGATCTGACCAGGATTCCCCAAGTGAATTGCTCATCTCTGAGATGACCCTGGTCTCTGCTAAAGAACTCTTCTTGGGGTGCTGTTACAACCCACTGGCAGTGAGCACAGAGGGCGTGCAGAATCTTCTGTCTGGTCTGGGGGCACTCTCTCCATCCAGGTACGGTCTAAGAACTTGTTGGGACTCTACTGTCTAACAGATGAGTCATCAGCCATGACTTTTGTCATGGATGCCTTTCTGAAGATTCAGGATTGCCACTTCCCACTCACTACTAGAAGAGTGAGACATGGTTATACCCACTGGATCTATAAAGAGCTCCTGGTCTACATGAATGCTAGGGACAGAAAGTGGGTTGCCTATAAAACATTCCACTCCCCTGCACTATGGAATGATTATAGGTGTCTTCATAATCAGTGCAAACAAATGGCCAAGTCCAAGAAACTGAATTTTTACCATAACCTCCAGAGGGAAAACCTTGGCAACCCCAGTAGATTCTGGTGATCCCTAAGCTCCCTACTCAGTCCCCTCTCTAACAGTCATGTTATACAATTAAGCTCCCCTTCCGGCCTTCTGACTGAACCATCTGAGGTTGCCCAGGCATTCAACCTAAAATTCATGGCGCTCACTGTAGACCTCAGCATGCTATATACCAGTCAACAAATGAGCCCTAGATCCAGCCCAAATGGCCCGCCCTCTTCCACCTTTCTTCTGCTACCCTCTACCCCACTTTCTACTTCAGGGCTATCTACCAAAAGGACACCACCAAACTCCTTAAGAGTATCTCTAACTGGGCCAGCACCATGACAGATATCCTCTCCCCCTCCCAGCTCACACTTATTTTCCCTGCCATATCCAAACCCCTCACATTTATTTTTAATCTGACACTGTCCACCTCCTTTCTGCTTGACTCTTGGAAAACTGCCAAGGTGGTACCCATATTCAAAGCTGGGACCACCACTCCTCCAACAGTTATAAGCCAATTTATATCCTCCTCCACCTAAGCAAGCTCCTTGAGAAAATACTGGAGCTGTATTTGTGGACCTGACCAAGGCCTTTGATCTGGTCATCCACTCCCTCCACCACACCAAACTCCACCTGCTCAGTTGCTCTAATGAGACCATCAACAAGTTTCGGATCTACCTCTCAGGCCACTCCAAATCTGTGTGCATAGTTACTGCTATTTCCCCCTGCCCTGCCTGCCTCTACAAGAGTTCCCCAGGACTAAATTCAGTGCTCCCTGCTATTTATCATCTTTATCAACTCCTTTCCCACCAATAGCCTCAACTGTGACTCACTCCTGTATGTGGATGATCTTGTCCTCTTTCACAGAGACAAATCCCTATCTACCATATCCTCTGTTCTCACCCAGAACTATGGTTCAGCCCAGCACTAGTTCATGTCTAATTTGCTTCTGGTTAATGAAAAGAAAACCAAAGCCATGCTGCTTAGAACTAAACCATACCTTGCTAACATTCTGAAATCAAAGTCCTCCCTCTCTGTGTTCTCTCCTGAAGGTCCAGCCCTGGAGAATGTTGCTACCTTTAAATACCTGGGTATAACCTCTTCTACACGGAACACATCAACCTAATTGTTCACAGGGTTAATCAAAAACTTGGGGCTGCCTATTGTCTGATACATTACCTGATCCCTGAGATTCACCTAGCTATTGTCCAATGCAATCTGCTTCCCGTCATTGATTACTGTTACCCCATCTACCAACGTGTGTCCTTCACCCTGCATACAAGACTAACATCAGTCTGCAATAGTGTCTGCCATTTTGCTCTCCTGGCTCCTTTCTCAACCCATCTCTGTGACCTATGAAGGTTGCTTGGTTGGCTTCCTCTCCAAGGCCATTTTGATTATGCCCTCAGCTGCACTGTGGATAACACCCTAAAGGGAGGGAACGCATCCCCACACTCATCACTCCTCAAGGTCAGAACCATTCCCAGGAGGCTTCTTGAATCCTTGGTCCCTCCCCCCAGGTCCCGAGAGTCTTCACTAACATGGGAGGCCAAACCCTATCCATAGCAGCCCCTTCCCTGTGAAATTGAATCCCCAACCCTCTGTTCATCTGGCATGCACCTCATTTTCAAATCCCTTCTTGAAGCCTGCCTATTGGTGGAATCTAGTTGCTACTGTTCACCAGGGTAGCCCCTTGCTCCCCACCCCTGTCAAACCTACCCACTTAATCCTGGAGTTAACCATTCCCTTTGGTGTATCAGTACCCTTTGTAGCTTGATCCTCAGTTGTTACTGTATTGATTTCATTGAGACTTGTATTTTCTTGATTTTTTTACAATAGCATTGTAATACTTAAGATGTATCTGTACCATCTGGATGCTTGCATTTTTCATTTTTAACTGTGTTTGATTTTATATGTATTTAGTTGTGTATTGCTGTTTCCCACACATTTTGTATTGTATGCATTATGTGCCATCCTATGGCCCAGGTCATGCCTGAAAAAAGTCCTTTGGATCAGTGCACTTACCCAGTAACCAAAGACATCAATAAATAAAATAAAAAAAAATCTATTTGGTCACTTATTGACTTGCCTTTCAAACTCATTTTTGCACTATTTTCAGATTTTATGTTCATCTGGTACTCCCTACTAGAGTTTTTTTGTGTCTGGCAGCATAACAACTTCACTGTCACTGAGGAAAACAATGGTTAAAGTCCACTCAACAACAGCTCTCTTTAACCACTGCAATGCCCAAACCAATCTCCTTGCAAAAAGAAAAGAGCTTGAGGGGGAAAGCAAGGACCTTATCCACTCCTCCACACCTACACTCTGTGGCAAGTCTCTGAGAAAAGTAAACTTAGGCCATTTACCTGAGCAGTCTGCAGAAGCAAGAAAAGTAACTAACTGCCTTATGGCGCAGCTGCTTCTTGTAGGCTCACTGTTTAAAAAGCATAAAAGAAATTGCAATTGTCATCCAGAGAATAGAATTCTGCTATATGCTGATCCAGAAATGTATTTCTGCATAACCTGATCTGCTCATGGGAGATTTCAGAAGGCAGACAAAAGACATTTTGAAAATGCAGATTGGTGGTGGCCAAATATGCAAAAAAAAGACATGCACAGACATTGTGAGAATTACACTGTATATGCTCAGAGTAGCCCCTTATAGCATAAGGTCTGAGTAGCCACTGACAAGTAATTTCATGTAAATCAGTTTAAACTGTTTAAAGATCTGAACTAACCTATCAATGAAGCAGGGGGCTAAAGCCCTCTACTTTGTTTTTCTTTCATTTTTTTCAGAAATTAACGGCAATGTTCATGACATCAATACCACAATACCAAGATCACATACAGTACATCTGTATGAAAACAACACATCTTTGTTGATCAGTCCAGTGCACCAATCTGATCAAGACATCAATCAACTGACTGTTAAGCATGCATGTGATGCAGAACCATGCCCTCAGGTGGTGACACATATCATATTGAGGGTTCTTAGACTGCCACTACTGGCTCCCAACATTTTGCCATTATCTGCACCTGAGACTCTTTCAAAGACTGAACTGCACCCTGAAGTGGGACTGGACCCACTCAGTGATTTGACTGTTCCTGTACTTCTATCCCAGGGACTTTGTTGAATAATGTACAGTTTATGCATAAACATGTCATTTTTAATCTGTGAATTTGCTTTTACATTTGGATAAAATGGAATATGGGCCTTATGTGGGAACAAATGTATTATTGATTTATGCTTTATTATTTCTAGATGTACTTACCACTTACCAGGCAAAAGCTCAAGATCTCATAGCAGGCCAAGAAACAGTCCAGTGGGATGAAAACTTCCAATCCAGATGGTTGCAGAGCCTGGATGGAATGATAGGGTCTATCTCAGGATTGTTTAGGTCTGGCATGTTGGTCTGGAATCAATCAAACCTGGAAACCATAAGGAGACATGTCAGTTACCTGTAACACCAATCTACCAAGTCCATTTTGAACTCTGCCTTATAGGGAATCAAGGGCATAGCTACTGAAGAAAGGTATATGCTGTCTACAATATACATGACATAGCAAGACTGCTTAATGAAACACAAGTTAAGATCAATTAGTCAGTTGCATCTAGTAATGTAAGCACCTGACACAAACATGTAGGTAGAGAAGTAATATGTACAGCCTGTGGAAACAATGTTCTCACAATGATTTGCAATTTGCTCTTAGATGTGGAAACGGTGCTTCCCTGACCTCATCTCAGATAACTACTTGAGCAAAAGGTATTGCCCGGCCTGTGTCCCCAATATACAGGACATCCATTCAGGATGCTTGAAAGCCTGTCAGAAGTTTTCATTTGTGACAGCTAGAAATGTGGGGTATGTTACCTTGTCCCTTAGCCAGGGCAAGTGTTACACCACTGGACGCTGTTCCATTCAAGATATCTTGTACATATCATTTACTGTTTCTCTACCAGTGTTTGACCCAGCTGAAGCTGTTTTTTGAGAAACTGAACATGGATCATTCAATAAGCCACCTACAGGGAGATATTTATAAGGAGAGGGTGGATACCCCTTCCCTAGTGTATAACCCCACTACAGCATTACCACAGGCACTACAAGCAACATATGACCTAGTGAAGGGTATAGGTATGTATGTCCCTTTAAGGTTTTGATTTTGTTCCACTTGTCTAAAGCCTTGATGGGGATCTCAACCAGAATGCCAGTGTCATTATTAAACTAAACTTTACATGCCTCGTATAGCTCACAAAATGGTGTCCCCTTGGGTAAAGCTAACCTACAACATGGATGGTTAGTATTACATAGTCACTTGCCATGAATCATTCACTTATGAGAATTAACATGTCCAATAACTTCCCCAAACTTCTACTTCAGTCCCACTGCTTGCACTGTCATTGGTCAGTTATATCACTGGTACAACTTAATGAAAAACAATATATTCTCCATGAACCTGGTCATCAGGATGATGTCATAAAATACACTCCAACCTTCAATGTGCATACTGCATCCTCTCTCCATAGACCTAATGCTTCTTTTGCACCATAAAGATGAACATGATAACAATAATTAATAGCATGATTCTGGCACAACAATCATTGTATACTCCATTACATGATGATGATTTTGATTTGTTAATTTCTGTGAGGAGATAGAATCATTTTTTAGACGGCTTTGTCTAAAAGAATATTTTTTCAATAAAAACTACACTCAAACAACACATTATGAGGAGTTCACAAATTATTTCCAGGGCTTATATGGCCTTATGGTTAATTCCCCATCTAAGGAGAGACTTCTTGAATATCTGAGTGATTTACAATTGCCAGCTCTCTCACAATCCCAGCAGAAAATTTTGGAGTCTCCTATCTCTGAGGGTGAGATTGAAAGGGTAATTAAATCTCTCCCATCCGACAAATCTCCGGGCCCTGACAGGTTTACCTCCAACTTCTACAAAGTTTTCTCTAAGCAATTGATCCCCATTTTGCTGCCACTCTTTCAGGCTATTCTCTCTGGTCAAGCATCCAATCCCTCCCTTTTTGAGGCGCTGATTGTCTTGTTGCCTAAGCCGGACAGACCGTCTGATCTGGTCTCAAGTTACAGGCCGATTTCCCCTCTTAACCATGATATTAAAATCCTGGCAAGACTATTAGCCGACCGTTTGGAGACAGTACTTCCCTTTTTAATCGGGGCAGATCAGGTTGGTTTTATGAAAGGTAGATCCTCTGTTGATCATCTGAGGGCCCTGTCTTATGTCTTCCCGGTATCCAAGGATGCTCCGCATCCAATGGTCCTGATCTCGTTGGATGCTGAGAAGGCATTCGACAGAGTCCATTGGGATTACCTGTTTGCCACGATGGAAGCTTTCGGTTTTCCTACGAAATTCCAGAATTGGGTTAGCTCTCTGTATAAGTTTCCTTCTGCTAGAATTTCATGTAATGGGGTTATCTCCACCCCCTTTAAATTACATGTAGGGACCAGACAGGGGTGTCCCTTATCCCCCCTTCACTTTAATATCTACCTAGCGCCTCTTATCAGGAGATTGTCTGGTGCCCAGGGCATCTCGGGTATCTCTCTCGGGGAGCAGGTGGTTAAAGTGGCGGCCTATGCAGATGATCTTCTGCTGCATGTAACCCATCCACTCACATCTATTCCCATTATTCTGAAGTTAATAGATGACTTTAGCAAGGTCTCTAACTACAAACTCAATGTAGGTAAGACTGTGGTTTTTCCTCTTAACCACAGAGTATATAAACAGGACATTATTGAGTTTGGGCTCACTTGGAAGTCTGATTATATTAAATATCTGGGGTTCCTTCTCACTTGGAACACAGCACGGCTCAGACAACTTAATATTGATGCACTGGTACATAAAATAGATCTAGACCTCTGTTGGTGGACTTTACTCCCCCTTCTCTTTGGGGCAGAATTAACCTAATCAAAATGAACATCTTTCCTTGTTTATTCTACCACCTTAACATGTTAAACATATGACTCCCCCTGGCCTGGGTTAAAAAAGTGCATAGCATGATCTCTACCTTTATATGGAGTGACAAGAAGGCTAGGATGGCTTTCCATAAGTTAGCATCTCCGAAGGCTAAAGGAGGGTTAAGACTCCCCCATATTGGACTATATCACTGGGCCAGTCAGGCCAATAAGTATCTCAGATGCCTGACCATGGATCAACAATCCGTGGCTGCCACTTATATCCAGACTTGGTTAGCCGCTGAGTCCACTGCCATTAGAAAACATGGCCCTTCGGCTGCATTGCTATACACCAAGGTTAGTTCCTTACCAGAATCTCTACATAGCTCCCCTATTGCCGTCTCAATCAGGGTTCATACTCAATTGTGTGCTTTTCTGAGGTATAAAAATCTCAAGGATTTATCTCAACCTGTTATAGGCAACCCTAATTTTTTGCTGGATGGCAAGCTTCTCTCACCTAGTTGGATCCCTCAGATAAGAAACTGCCATCTAGATGACTTTATGTTATCCGATAATCAATGGTGCTCTTCTGCTGGCATTATGCACAAGTTTATGCTACCTCACACAGCAATTTTTAAGATTTTTGAATTTCGCCACTTACTGGTTAAAGTAATGGGCCCGTTCCCCCCTCCTGCTCCCAATATCAGTTTTCGGGCTACTCTTATGGAGTTGGTGGGTTTGCCTCATGCTGTATCTAAAATATATACTGCTCTGTTCACCTGGGCTTACCCTGATAATTATGCTCCCGTCTCCTTTTGAGCCTCTCTCTTTCAGGGCAGAGATATGGATTGGTCTCTCCTGTGGCAAAGTTGCCATAAGTTCCTTAAGCAGGACAGACTTAGATTAACACAATTTAAAATTTTACATAACATTTATTATTCTCCGTAGAGGCTCGCCAGACTGGGTCTGATGTCTTCCCTCCTTTGCACAAGATGCCAGTCTCAAGAAGGTGAGCTCCTTCATATTTTCTGGAGCTGTCCTAAAATCTCCCCACTTTGGACCATGATTAATCAGCGTGCTGATCCTCTTTTAGGGCTCTCAGAATTGTTCACCCCCAAAATATGTCTTCTTGGGGATTTCTCCTCTATTTCGGTGGTGAACAGGAGGTACCACATAGCATTGATGTCGATGTCTGTTAAAAAGGTGGTGTTGAGGCACTGGAAGGACACGGAGGTACCATCTTATGTTGAATGGCTTCAGGAATTGTTGGTGAATCTCAGAACAGAGAGGACTATTGCCAGTTTATACAACAAACTGGAAAAGTTTGACAAGATGTGGGGCCCACTGCAGACTCTTTATGCACTAAAGGTCTAAGTACTACCAGGTTATATTCTCTGGTGTTGTGCTAAAAGAGTACCGATGCACTGGGTTGTTCAGGGTGGGAGTTGGGTTGGGTGGGTAGGGTGTGGGGAGAGCGAATCATTTTATATTGTGTGTCTGCTCCTTGGGGTTTATGAAGTACTCCACCATGATTCGTTCTCTGTAATGGAAACTTTAATAAAATTTGAATTATAAAAACAACACATTATGACAACACAAAGAAACATCAGACTGGAACCCTCAGAGCGGACACAACCCCAAGTTGGATGCCTGCATTAACTGCTTCCGTGGAAGAATAAACTCCCCAATCCTTAGCAAACAGCAGAAACTCCTGTACAATACTACACCACTAGAAAAGAAGGCAATACAAACTCTGAATAACAACCATAACATTATAATAAGACAAGCTGAGAAGGGTGGAACTGTGGTTGTGATGAACACAGAAGATTACATTAAAGAGACATACAAACAGCAGTCAGATACAGCTTACTATAGAGAACTCACTGAAGACCCGAATATACAATATACAGAAAAACTTAAACAAATCATCATGTCTCTACCAAACAACATCCAAAAGTTAAAAATACTAATTCCAAACAAACCTACTCCAGGGACAGTCTATATGCTACCCAAGATACACAAACCAGGGAATCCAGAATGACTCATCATCTCTGGCACTGGCACACTCACTGAAAACATTTCAAGACTCATTGAATCCATTTTAAAACCACTAGTAAGAGCTATTACCAGTTTTATTCAGGACACTACTGATTTCCTCAGGAAACTGAAACAAACTGGACAACTGCAACTGAACACTATCCTAGCCACAACGGATGTCACTGCCCTGTACACTAATATTCCACATGAAGATGGCATAGCAGCATGTCAGAAATTTTTAAAGGAAAACACATCCACAGGAGACAGTCCAGAAACCACCATCAGCACTCTAATAAAATGAATTTTGACAGACAGCTTCACTTTTAATGGCAAGCACTTTTTACAGATCATGGGGGCAGCCATGGGCACTAAAATGACACCAAAATATGCCAATCTTTTCATGGACTGCTTAGAGGAGGATATTTTTAAACACCACCATTATAAACCATGGCCAGTATATTCAGACTTCACCAGGCTGGGGTGCAAGCCTGGGTGCAGTGCAACTGGGATGCACCAGGGCGTGATCTGGGTGATATTCAACAATGCTGTGCCATGGCTCAGCACCATTGAATATGGCACCATGGGCACCCGCATTGCGCATAATGCAGTGGCACTGCACCAGCGCAAGTGGCAACTGAGGAGCAGGGGGATGCGCAAGTGTGGATGCGCTAGGTGCAGGAACTATGATATTCAGTGGTGGGTATGCAAATGGGTCCATTATGCATGCAAGGCAAAAATGGGGAAATTTGCATGTCATTATGGCCCCATTTGCATGGAGGTGCACCGATCCCCAGTGACGTGCACCTGGCACTCTGCCAGGCTGCAGCCGTCAGGGACCAATGCCCCTGCCCCTCAGTGACAAAGCACCCCAATACCTGATCATGGGATTTGTATAATTGTAACAGCCCTGGTGGTCCAGTGGACCTGTGCCCCTGCCTGATGGCGGGCTTACTAAACATAGATCTAACCCTGGTGGTCCAGTGGAGTGCTCCCACGCCCGATTGTGGGCTATGTAAATTTAAAGTTATCCCTGGTGGTCCAGTGGACTGAATCCAGCCCAATTGTGGGCTTTGTAATAAAAAATTAATCCCTGGTAGTCCAGTGGACCCAGTCCCAAGCCTGATTCTGGGCTTTGTAATAAAAGATTATTCCCCTGGTGGTCCAGTAGACCTGCTCCCAAGTCCGATCATGGGCTTTGTAAAGGACAAACCCTGGTGGTCCAGTGGTACCCCCTCCCCACCTGCCCACTCAGACCCACCACCCCAATCTCCCTGGTCAGTGGCGGGCGGCTGCTCCCCACCCGCAAGCTGCCTGGCTGCCCACCGACTGACAGCGTACAGTACGGCTATACACCCATTGGTCCACAGTGTGGGCCAATGGGCATGCAGATCATACAGTACTACATAGTCCCGATATGTGAATGGATCCAGGATGGGTACATGTGTGATAACCATATGGTCAATGACTGTACTTTCCGTGAGGAACAAAACAAGTTAGGTTTAGTAATATTACATGTTAAATCACAATATGAACATGTTTTATGATTTGTTACAACATAATATTGTCCATCAGAATTGTAGGAAACACAAATTTGAGGAATCTTCCATTTGGTGAGCTGGATAGGGCAGGTAAATGATGAATTTGTTAGACGGCTGGTGAAATGTTGAACATCCTCCTTGTAGTCCTTGTAGATCTAAGCTGGATTCGACATGGCTGGCTGAGCTATAGAAAGCAGTAGTTTGACAGTGCCAGAATTTATAGTGTTATTAGTAGAACTATCATTGTCCATGGAAATGACCAATCAAAAGAATCAGCATAACCACAAACAGGTTTGATTAACTCATTGTCTCCTAGAATATGCCTGTAGGCAGTTGCAAATGTACTGCAGCGTGTCCCAGAATGACTACTGAAGTCACCCACAGACTCCCTGTGTGTCCTAGTAAATGTCTGGAGATGTCACTCACATGTTTTAATATTGCTTGCCAGCAAGAATTGATTAGAATTGACTGCATAGCACCATTAGAAAGGTAATGTCGTGCCGAACCATTTTGCCACTGACACTTTGTGTGTATCATGTTCACTTTAGGAGTTATTCACATTTATTTATGACATGGTGTGTATGGCAGACATTTTGTCCATCAAGAATCACCTAAGCACTTTGAAGAAAACACACATTCTGGGTATCTTAGCCAATTTAAAACAAAAACCGAATTGAGCACAATTGATTGCATAGCACCACTGGAAAGAAATTTTATGCAGAACAATGTTGCTGCTGATACGTTCTGTGTATCATGTATACTTTAGGAGTTATATGCATTTGTTTATGATATGGTTCAGATTTGTCCCTAAAACCTCACCAATGCACTTTGACTAAAATGGGGAAAAATTATGTTTAATACTACAGAAATAGCAGTTTTTTTTACAAACAAATTATTAAAACTACATCTATTGTCTGGATGCTTAATTTGTTATTGATCTGTTACTCATTTCCCAACAAAAAAAAAGGCTTAGGGTGCATTTTATTGTGGAAATTGTTTTTTTTTTTTTTGCTGTTTTGACCAGCATAGAGAAAACACCTAAATTAACTGTTATTACTTGCATACCACCATTAGAAAGGTAATTTTATACTGAACAAGTTTGCCACTCATACTTTGTGTCTAGCAGTTACGTTTTTTGTGCTATTAGCATTTGTTTGCGGTATGTTGATTATGTGGCTTGACTTTGCTTAGAAGAGCCCAGGATTCACTGTTAACAGCATATAGGAGACAAGTGCTACAACTTCAGAAAGCAGCTGTAGAGGCAATGAGTTAAATCAAAGACATCACAACAGCATAAGTAGTGATAAACTTTTTTGGCACAACAATCAGTGTGGGGTGAAACCCACACATTAAGTTCATTATGAAAAACCAGTAGCGGCATTAGAGCAATACTTTCCCTGTAGATGTTACCCTCAAGGTGTCTCATGGAGCAGATGATGGCCAGTTTGTCGACAATTGCAGTTTTGGGGTCGAAACATGGAAGAGACACAGTAAATGTCACATACATAGTGCTCTGAAAGGAACTTTGTCGTGTTTGGTTACAGGACACCTGGTTGGGGTGTCTAGTCACATAACCTAGATTTCTGGCTGTAGCTAAAGGAAAAGAAACAGTGTGTTGCACACATTTTACAGTACATGATAAGGAACGGCAATGTGAGAAATACCATTTGGCCATACGTTTATCATGAATCAAATCAGGGATTCCTCCGGATTCAAGATCCCAGAAGAGATTTGTCATGATGATCATGACATAAGAACCATATGCTGAACATAAAAGTTCCCTGGCTATGTGGTGCTCAGAGGCTTCTTTGTTATTTTGAAATACCAGTTAATTAATCTTAGATTCATTAAATCTGTGTGCAATGTTGTACATGTTATAGACTGTAAAATGCTCTTCTTGGGTAATAACATCAATATCATGTAATACAGGGGTAAGTACATCATGCTGTACACCTGTCTGAAATTTCAGGGTTTGAATTTTAATGGCTGCCATGTCTGCCTTATTCCAAACTGACATACCTATACCAAAGAGACCTGTGACAGTGCCTGTGGCAATGGCTGCTCCAGTAAGGTCACGTTTTTGCTTCCTACCTTGCTTTTGTTTGGTAGGGAAAAGGAATACACCTAAATATTATATGGTGTGCGGTCCAGCTACTGGGTCTTGTGTGTTTGTTTTATATGCTGCTAGTAGGTCTAATAACATAACACTGTGGAATCTGGAAATATTTGTATTAGCACAATATCCAAACTCTGCCATGTTCTAGTTGGTTAGGTTAAGCACCACTGGAACATGCATAAACTGTACCTTATTTACAAGGGTACCTGGAAGTGATGGTGCTTCAAGACCACTAGTTGGTCTTGGTTCTTGAACAGGACATTGGATAGGTTCCTCTTGAGTAGGAGGAACTACAGTAATGAACATAGCAGTGCTAGCAGTGTAGTGATCTGCACAAAATTGGCTGGTTGTCATATTTGGAAATTTGGCGCAAAAATTTGGATTATATAACCTGGGGGAAATATCTATCATCCGCAGGATGCAAGGTGTGTAGTAGCCTTTTTAAATTTGGATTGTTGGTGCTAGGGTTCATCTCCTTTTGGGAGTCTGGAAAAACATATTTGAGGAGCACACCTGCCAGTGTGTCCTGAATCATGGAAAACAACAGACATGTTGCCAAAGTCATCTTGGGTATCTGAAAAGAGAAAAACAAACAATTAATAATCAATGGCCTTCCCATCTCTGGTGGGAAGGTATTCTTTTAATTACCTTTGTACAATTTCAACTGATTTGCATGAAGTCACTTATCTATTGGCTTTTTGTGGTTTGTGATTCTTATCTGGCATACAGATGGACTGAGTTTGTTGATTATGTCATATGGGCCTTGCCATTTATTTGCAAATGGGTGGCTCAGGGTGATGAAGTTGAGCACTATGATCTGGTCTCCTACTTGCCAATTGACTTCTTTGACAGTTTTGCGAAAGTACAATTTGGATTGCTGTTGGATGTGTCCCATGTGTTGAGCTGCAAACAGGTGAGTCTGGATAATGTTGTCCCTCAACTGCATAACATAGGTGTCCACTGCCACTCTATGTGTGGTAGGTGTACTGAGGTCAATCAACAGTTGCTCAGGTAATCTCATGCATCTCCCAGTCATTACTTCAAATGGAGTACACCGGATAGATGAAGCTGGGGTTGCTCTGATTGCCATTAGGTATACGGGCAACAAAGTGTCCCAGTTTTTGGGGCTGTCATCTATGAATTTGCAAAGTATTAGTTTTAGCCTTCAATTGGCTCTTTCTACCTGGCCTGAAGATTGAGGATGGTATGGAATGTGAAATTTATGGCTAACACCAAGCATTATCAAAGATTGTTTAATTACCTCACCTGTAAAGCTGTATCCTTGGTCAGAGTCTACCTTGAGAGGTAGGCTGCATCTGTTAAATACTTGGTCTACCACAATTTTTTCTGTCAGTTTTGCTTTGGGTGCATGAGTTGGATAGGCCTCTATACATTTTGAGAATAGGTCTGTAATCACAAGTGCAAACATTTTATTTCTGCTGGCTCTGGGCAGATGACCAATGAAGTCAATCTGGATTGCATGGCAGGGGCCAAATTGCCTCTGGGGTAGCAATTTTCTAATTTTCTTGTCAGAAATTGGGCTGTTCTGTGCACAGAATAGTCAGTTGTCCATGTAGTGCTGGACATCTACTGTCATATCAGGCCACCATCCTGCAGTTTTGAGTTTCTGCCTGGTTTTGTGCACTCCTTGATGTCCTCCTGTAGGGGTGTCATGGGCCTGATGAATGAACTCTGCACAGTGATGTAGGGACCACCCATGATTTTTGTTCTTCTTCTGTAGACTGGTATCATACCAGTTTTTGATCATCTGAGAGGTGTAGATTATTTGCATGTCTTTTGAACGGATTGTTTGTTATCATCTCTTTTTCCTTGTCTTTTAACAAGTAGTGAAACACGTTTTTGATTTGTAGATCTGTCTTCTGGGCTACACTGAGATCCAGTGGAATTATTTGGTCTTTTATGTTCGCTGCTGCTACCACTGCTGCTGACATTGGGTGAGACATGGTCCATATGTCCCCCCCCAGAACCATCCTTAGCAAGGGTGTCTGCTCAATCATTGCAGTCTTGAAAGGGTTCAACCTTTGAATGGGCTTTCACCTTATGTATATACAGTTTGTACTACAACTTCTGAACACGGCCATCAATGTATATGAATAAGTCCTTGTACTTGATTGGAATGCCATCAGAAGAGGCAAAGGAATGGAATTTCCAAAACAGCATTAATTCTGTAATGGAATTACAGACACAAGTGGAGTCAGAAAAGATGATTGTATCAGATTTTCAATTTTTTTCCATTTCCAGAGCACAGGCCACTGCTGCGTTCTGCATACTGAGAGGATTTAACAGTGCATTCTATGGATGCCTGTATGGTGTCCACATTGGGGTAGATGATCAGCACACCCAATCCTGCTATTTGTTCTCTGTCATGGTAGGATGAGGATCCATCTGTGAAGATATGGCAAAAAGTAGGATTTTTCAAGTCCAGATCTGTTGCTGGCAGTAATGTGCCTGTATTTGGCAGGAATGGAGGATGCAGCCCACATTCATGTGGTGGTCTTTTGTACAGTAGGCCATGGGTCAAAGCAGAGGGAAATTTTGATGGCTGTACTCTGATGTCCCGATCTTGCAAGAGAAGAAACCAGTAGGTAAGTCTGGTGTTGGAGACTGTTCCATTCTTCACTCTGTCTGAAAGCAGGAAGTTGGTAGGTGTATGGTTAGTGTGTAGTACAACTGGAGTAAATCATGTAATGTTTAAGTAGTGTTTGATCATCCAGTATATAGCCAAAAGGCTTCTCTCACACAGAGAGCATTTCAGTTCAATTGGTGTGAACATGTGGGGTGCATATGCAATGGATCTGTGTGTAGTATTAACCTTTTGAGCACAGATGGCTGACATGCCCTCCTCAGAGTTTGCTGTTTCCAAATGAAATGGAAGGTCTGGGTTTGGGTTGACCAATGCTGGGGCAGAGGCTAGTGATTTCATCAGGACAGCAACAGTTGCTATATGCTGAGGTCCCCATGTCCAAGGGATGTCCTTCTTTAACAACTCATACCGAGGATCGGCCTTTTGTGCAAAATTACAGATGAAGTCCCTGGAGTAATTTACCATACTCAGGAAATGTCTCAGTGTAGCCACACTGGTTGGGAATGGCAAATCTTATAGGCCCTGTATCTTGTTTAGGGTGTGGTTCCTTCCTTCTGCAGTGATGTATAGGCCAAGGAAGTAGAACTCTTTTTGGCAAAGTTGTACTTTGGCAGGGTTGCATTTGAGGCCTGCTCTCTGTAAGAGAGTCAAGAGCTCATCTAGGAGTGCTAGGTGTTTCTTTATGGTGGTGGTTGTTAAAAGCAGATCATGCACATACTGCAAGACACATTCTGGTGTTGAGAAATCCTTGATAGCATCCCTCATGTGGGTGTGAAAAAGAAGGGGCTGTTGTGGAACCCCCGACACAAGCAGTTCAATGTGTACTGTACTTCTTCAAATGTGAAGGCAAATTTCTATTGGCTGTCAGGGCTCAGTGGGAGTGACCAAAACCATTGGAGCTATCCAGAGTGCTGAACCATTTGTGTTTTAGTTTTGGCAGTTTGAGCACATCTGGGGCAGATACCACAGTGGGTGCACAGCTGGGGTGGCTTGATAAGTCGTCTGTAATTAATGGTGAGTCTCTAGGTGTGGTTTGGCTTTTTCACAGGACAATTGGGTGAATTGGCTGTTGAGACACATGGTCTGATGGTCCCCTGCTTTAACAGTGATTCTATGGTGGCCCTCAATTAGGTCAATGCCTCTGAAGGAAATGAGTATTGTCTTTGTTGGGCTGGTTCCTTGCCTGTAACTTCTTTGAGAGTATCCATCCTCCCACAATCATGTCTGATTTTAGCAAATGCTTCCAAATGTGTTTGCAGGATAGGTTCCAGCTGAGGAAATAGTTTGTGTGCATGGAGCATTGTGATGATGTCTTATTCCATGGCATTGGCTGCTACTGCAGACACTACTTGAGAATCAGAGATGAGTAACATGTGGCATTGTCCAGTAATTTGAATCAGGAGTTGGTTGGCTAGGTCCACAACACAGCCATGTTGTGCCAAAAAAATGAATTCCAAAAATGCTGGCATGATGACATAATACCATCAGGTCAAACCTGTAGGTCACAATCAGTGGTCCAACATCCATTGGTATTGGATTGGATGGATAGGCATTCAAAATGGTTCCATGAAAGGTTTTAGCAGAAGTTGCCCTCCCAGTTGACCATAGGGAATTCTGTGGATCACTTTGATGTAGAATGGGCACAGCTGCACCCGTATCTAGTAGTTACTGTAGCTGGCAGCCCCCCACCAAGGCCTGTACACAATGCTGTCTATTATCATCCTTCACAAGGGTGGTGATGATTTGAACTGGGGCCTGTAACTGTCAGTCTGAACTTTCACGGTCTTCTCCTTCTTCAGGTGGATAGTTGTAGTTCTCCCCAGCTGGGTCAGCCTTGGCTACCTCAGATATCTGGCAGACCTCAGTGTAGAGGGAATCTGGGATTTCTACACATTCCAGTCAAGCCACTTCCAGTGCTGTAACTGGAACAGCAGTGGCCACCGATGCTATGGTTTTCTTGGGAATGGTATCAACCAGTGACTGCAATTTTGTCACTAGTTCCCTAAGCCTATTGTTTTCTTGGACTAGCTCCTGGTAAGTAGGGCCAGAGTTTTGGCCTTTGTATCCAGTGACCACCTTCACTTGCTCTTGTGAATTGGACTGTTGATTTTGCTTAGGCTGGTTTGTTTGTTGAATTGTGCTTACCCAGTAAGACTAGAAGTCCCTTTTTCAGGGGTGACGTGGGGGGAATGGGATACAGATGGCAAGCAACTGAAATTGAACCAGATTAAGCTGTTGGTGGTATTTTTAGTGAATGAGGGAAATTTGGCCAGGACACCGGGGAAATTCCCCTACTCTTGCTGCAGAGGGCACTGGAGCTCTGCAGGAGAGATGGAGGACCTCAGTTTGGAGGAGGTGGTGGAGGACAGTGATCATGTTGTTGCAGGTTCAGAGCTCTTGGTTTCTACTTCACGAATTATGCAGGTAATATGCTAGACATAAACCAAGAAATTGCTCAGACTTCAGTGGAATCTTCAGCTTCCTCATTATTGAATGAGGAAATTATGGCAGAAGAACTACATTTGCAACAAGAAATGGAAAGGAAAAAATTCAACTATTGGATTTAATTTCTATTACAGAACTGGACTTTTAGTCATGTAGACAGAAACCAGAAGCAGAAAGTTCCAAACATAAGCATTCTATCGCTAGTCCATTAAAAGAAGGAAATAAACATTTGCCTTTTGGGCAATTGGATTCAGAATCTGGGACTTTAAATACTGAGATGGTTGAAAGGTTGAAAGACAAGGCTATGCATGAAATACTACCAGAACAGTCATGTCATTTAACAGACTGGTCTCCAGGTGAAGCCGTAAGACAGGCTGGATGGTTGTGGTCAGATAATAGATGGATTCCGACCCTGACATTCTTATACCAGGATCTCCAGTCCGAATACAAATTCAGACATCTAATTTGGATATAGTGCATGAATCATTACCTAACACTATTGGCACCCAGTCTAAGTCTCCCAAAGGTAACAGTGAGAATGTGCAACCTCAAGTTGAGGCTGCTGTAATACCTGATGCGTCAGACTCAGGTAAAGAGAAAGGTGACCTCATGGATTCAAGACCTACGCTAGCGATACATTCAGTGGCTAAAAATCCTTCTTTTCCACACATAGAAAACTGAGATGATGGTGGTTTGGATTCAGTTTCTGTTCCCAGTAATTCATTCCCGAAAGATCAGCTACAAGGTGGTATTGATAAGCCTGTGGATGTTGGTCCACAATCCTATGCTGGTTTATTCTGCAAACCAACAGAAGCAGCTAAACACCAGTTTTTGGTTCGTCTCCAGCACAAGAGTAAAGCTACAGTGGTGCCAGACCGAATTTGGGTAGGAAAGACCTTGCTCATTGATTCCATGGGATTCTCCCAGGCAGAGGTATATGCCTTCATTCACCCACCAGGAGAACATAACTATGACATTAGTTTTTGTTCCATAGTTGCATTAGATACATTTTGGAGACTTTATTACGAGGTTAAGGAACAAGAAATCTGAGCAGACTTTCAAGCTATCCTGATAACTAAGCCCACAATTAAGACTGTAACAATTCTCTTTAGAAACGAAGGGGTTAAAATTTCAAAGATAATGTTTTGGTTAGAAAAAAGCTGCTCAATTTATGATAAACTCAAACCCATTATGAATGAGAATGTTTTTTGGACAGGGGGTTGGACAGTGAGAGTTCAATTATATCAAACAGAGGAAAGCATACAACATTTGCCCAGTTCCTTTATTCTGCGCTGGGACAGGGGCATTATTTTTTACCCAGGGAAGCCTAAGAACTGTTACAAATGTGGTTCATTATCACATTTGAACACATCCTGAGATCAAGTAAAATGCTTCCGATGAGGGGTATTGGGACATATGGCAGGTCACTTTATAGCTCCACCAGTTTGTAATTTATGTGAAGAAAGCAATCATTCTTATGCTGAATGCCCCTATGTATCTGTGGAAACAGATGAATCTTCTGATCAGGAGTATTACTTATTACGGGCTAAAAGATCTTTTGGTGGTCCAAAGAATTTGTTTGGGAATAGACGTAGGGGTAGGGGTAGAGGGGGTTGGGGTCCTGGATATAGGAGACAAGTAGTTCCTTTGAGACTTACTACCCCCCTTGAAGGACCTGCTTCTCCTCCTGAAGATTTATTAGTCCAGGTTCTGACAATATCTAACTTATCAGGGGAGGGAAGGGAAGAAAGGGAAACCCCGTTTGTGATCCCTCAAGGTTCATCCCAACGCTCAGCTAATTTGTTAACACAGGGTTCAAAAGATAATCTACATTCTGGAGGATGGCCACAGGACTTTGAAGTCAACCTAGTTATACAAGAAGCAATTCCTGATGAAGAAGAGGATATGCAAATTGTTGCTTCTTCTTCTCTAGTGACAAAGCCCTCAGAAGGGCAGAACAAACCTCCTTTATCTCCATTACCCTTAACTAACAGATTTGCTTTTTTTTTTCGTCCTGGGGAGAGCAGGTAGAAATAGCTCATCCTTTGCCAGACCCTGATAATTGTTTAGGGACTAGTGAAACAATAACAGCTGCAGATTTATCCACTAAGAATACTCGGTCTGAGCCTCATAAATGAGTGACCGGATCGAGTGTTAAATACCCTAACCCTTCCCGAGCCCTCTTTGATATCCATTGCCACTTTAAAAGTGAATAGTTTGAAATCATGAGCAAAACATTTGACAACATTTGGAGTATTATTAAATTTACAGTATGATGTATTTTTATTACAGGATACAAGATTACATTCACAGAAAGAAGTTTTGAAGGCAACCAAAGATTGGAATTGGGGATTATCACACTGGTCTATGGGTGATGAGACATGTTGTGGGGTGGAAATTTGTTTTCTTACACCAGAAGTACATATTTATAAATTAATAGATATGGAACCAGGATGAACCCTCATTTTAGATGTGTCATTCAAAGTGTTGCAATGTCGGCTAATAACAGTGTATGGACCTCAGACAAAAGCTCTTCAGATAGTTTTACTGAAGAAGATTCAACTCTTTCTTTATACCAGTCAGCAAAGTTTTTTTGCAGAGACTTTAATATTAATCTTCAGCAAAAAACAGATGTGGGGAAACAGTACTGTGACAAAACATTCCTTAAATCCCTTCTTTCGATAGTGGGTCTGGTAGATACTCACTCAGCAGGTCACAATAAGGCAAAATCAATGTTTTTTAGGGTGTTTTGTCTTCTAGAATTGATTCTGTATTTACTCATAAAACTTTGAAGATTGCAAAACTTCTTTATGTTCCTGTAGAATCTTCTGACCATTATTTAATTGTGATCTGTTTTGAAAACCCTCCTAGTAGGCAAAAAGGTCCTGGAATTTGGAAGCTTAATACTTCCCTTTTACTACAGCCTTCCATTTTATCAGATTTGAAAATAATTATAAGTGATAAAATTTCCACTATGGGATTGTATGAGGAAATTGTTAATTGGTGGGAAGATTTGAAAATTTGTTCAGTGGGCTATTTTTCAAATGATTGGTAAATCTAAAGTTAAATCACAAAATGCACATTATTTATCTCTTAGACATACTTTGGGGTCGTTATTGTCAGCTCAAGCAGTAGGGAAAGGAGATTTGACAGAAGATATTAAGAATATAAAACAAGAAATGTCCAAATACCAATATAATAGACTAAGTTCTTTACATAAAGAACAATCGTTTGGTACACAGGGTAAGACGGCCCATGTTAACCCATTTTTGGCCTGTCAATACCAAAGGAAAAAACAGGTATTTACTAGTGTGAACACATCTACTGGGATAATAGTTACAGATAATTTAGGAATTATGCAAGACTTAGATGCCCATATTGAGAAGACCTTTGGGGTACAAAATATTGATTCAGATTTTATGGTTCAGTTTTTACAGACGGTGGCTCTTCCCCGATTGACTACTTCAATGCAGTCCACCACGATGGTGGATTTTACAAAAAAAGAGCTAGAATCTGTTACTTTTTCACTTAAGTAAAATGTGTTGTCTCCAGGATCAGATGGATTACCTAATGAGTTTTACAAAGTTTTGTGGGAAATTATGCCAAATGAGCTTTTAAGTTTGAATATTTTTTTTCTTACTGAAGTATATTTACCTTCAAAGATGTATGAAGGATTGATGATTTTTCTCCATAAAAAAATTGACTTTGCTGATATAGGGAATTGGCGACCATTAACACTACTTAATGTAGAATTTAAAATGTTTTCAACATTATTAGGGAATAGATTAACATTAGTTATTCCTGATTTAGTTGGTACTTCACAATTTTGTTCAGTTTCTGGATGAAGTATTATAGAAATGTTGTTATAGAGAGATTATGGAACATAGGATAGGAGAGACAGGGTTACAGACAATTTTGAGGTATTTGGTGAGTCTAGACCAAGCTAAAGTATTTGATGAGATTGCACATAATTATTTATGGAGTTGTTTATTGGAATATGGGATTCTGGAGTTATTTGTGAGTAGACTTCAATTATTTTATGCATTAGCATACATTATTCCCTATAAAAATGGATGGCAGGGGTGTAAGTATCAGATTTTTAAAGGGGTATGCCAAGGTTGCCCATTGAGTCTGCTCCTGTATGTTGTAGTGTTGGATTCTATATTACGAATATTGATATTTGGTATACAAGGAGAATTAGGGGTACATGCAAAGATAGTAGATGTGTAGACAATTTATGTTTAATTCTGCATGATGGAGTTTCTATAGCAAAAGCTTGTGACTTAATCAAAGCTATAGGGACAGTTACTGGTGCAAGAATAAACAAATTTAAATCTCATTGTTTGAAATTAGCAGGATTCCCTAAAGAACTGGAGGTAGTGGGAGGGATAATAGTAGAACAGGTTCCCTGTAAAATATTGGGAATTTATTTTGGAGGCACAGACAGTGCGGCATTTAAATGGATGCATGCTTTACAAATAGGTCATGCTAAAGTGGCAAGTTGGAACAGATGGAAACTATCCAAACAGAAGAGGGTGTATCTGCTAAAGACTGTTTTGATTCTGTTTTTTTATATTTAAGTAATATTTACTTACTACTTAAAAGTTTGGAGACATCCTTATTGAGATTTTTTTTGTGGCATTCGGGGCAGTCGATTAAACCCTATGAAACAGAATATATTATATTTGGACATTCAATCTGGAGGACTGAATATGGCGAATCCAGTCCTTTTTTTCTTTACTGTGCTTTTATATTAAAATGTGTTGCCTATAATAAAGGCTTGGGGGTCCTTTTGGATTTCTCCAGTTCAATTACAATTGTCAGTTATTTTAAGGGAATGGAAGTCTAATACTTTTGTTCACAAAAATAAAAGACGTCCAAAATTAGTACAAGGATGGGTTGGGCTTTTTGATAACATTCAACAATGGGAAATAAAATGGGACTTAGTTATTCAATATACCCAACAAGCACTGTATAAAACTATATAAAATACCTTATTTTTTGGATTCCCCATTTTCAAGTATGTCAGAACAAACCCGATTAGGTATATCAAAGTATATCACGAATTCCCATATTCCAGTGTATATGTGGGACACAGTTTGATTGGGGATACATAAAAAGATTAATGTTAGAAATAACTAAAAACATAAAAGATTGCAGGGACATTATTGTCCAAGAGAAAGCTGTGGTTTACTTTTAGAAACAATGGAACATTGCTATTTTCAGTGTCCCTATGCAGTGGAATTTTGGGATGTGGTAAAAAATCGCTGTAAGGGTACAGTGATAGTTCCACCTTCTGAGGACCTTTTATACTTTGGGATTTATGATAAACATGTGGCACACAGTTTTCTTAGTACTCAGCAGATGATACATGAGATGTAGGTTGTTGTTACAACAACAAGACATCTTAGTGTTTGAACTATTCTGCATGTTACAACAAGAACTTAGCCGACTTAAATTGCAGGAAAAATCTAGTTTTGGAAAGGTATATTGGGAGGACTTATGGAAAGATTATGACTTTATACTATGAATACATAGATACTGAACTGTATGGATTATATTAATTTCCCTTTTTCTTTTAAATAATTTGAAAACTCTAAACGGAGGAAGAGTAACTGAAGGTTTCATGACATGAGAATGAAATTTTAGAATGTTTAGTAGTATTTATGGGATAATTACTACTTTTTATGATTGGAAAAAAATAATATATTGGTTTGATATGAGGTAATATCAATTTACATATTAATTATTTGTGATTATATAAAAATTATACTATGATTGTATCTATGATTGTTGTTTGAGTTTGTAAATTAATGTTTTTTTTTCCCTATACTTTTTTTTTTGACCCACGGTTGAAAAGATTATTGCAATTATGTCCTGTGTATGTAATTATACTGATCTGTTTATATGTGCTTTCATGATATAAATAAAAAATTCCCCTACTCTTTTGGTAGGTGGTGCAGTGGAGCCAAAAGATTGGAGTCCCAGATGGATGGAGGCAGTGGAGGAGGATGGTCGAGTGGCAGCCTGCCATGGAAATGCTCTGGTGAAGGAGAAGGTATGGCTGGAATGTACCCTGGAGGTGGCCAGCAGAGCATACCTACACCCTCTCCTCAGGAATCTTCATCAGTAGGTGTTGTTTACACCAACAGTTCTATGCTGATAGAAGGCCTTACGAGCCTGGACCAGGGAGTAGGACATGGCATCAGTCGGATGGTGGACGCTCCTAGCGTGGAGGTTCTGAGTGTTGCACATCAGGAGGATAGTGGATTGGGATCCCTGTTAGAGGAGAAATGTCACATTCTTCCGGTTGGCTCAGATGAAGAGCTATACAAAAGGAAATGCCCTGAGGTGGATTCTCCCTCAGCAACTCCAGGTAGTGGCGTCAATGATTTTATTAGTTCTACACTGCAAAAGGAAGGGGAAGGTGGATCTCCACCTCGGACCCTGGTTTCCCACTCTGATATATAATCGACATGGTCCCCCAAAATAGCACTAGAAGGTGCAGGCTGGGTACAGTTGGAGATAGGGCAGTGGATTGTGGATCATACCTTACCAATTCCAGGGGTCTCAGCTATGAAGGGACAGGATTTGGGCACAGTAGATATCTCATTGGGGATGTGCTCACAGACTGAGGATCCTGCAAGTACAGAGAAGGTCCCCACATTCCTGAGGGCCCCTCTGGGTGATGCATTTCACTTCCAACAGGAAGAAGTTTAGAAATCCACATCACAACAAGGACAAATGAATGAAGAAGATATTTCTCTTTCTTTCTCACCCCGAGAAGGTCTCTTTCAAATGGATGTTCCTGATGTCTCCTTAACAGAGGACCCCACAACCTTGGTAGTAGATCTGGCCCAGGGCATGGCCCCAGGCATAGGGGAGATTGCCCTGGCCTGCAAAATCCTGTTCCTACATATGCAAGTTTATTCAAGAAACCTGTGGCACTAGACAAATGATGGAATGCTGTAAGACTGCATTTTCTGGGGCCTAATGACACCATGCCAGACAGGTTCTATGTGGGCAAAGTGCTCATTAAACAAATACTGGACTTTTCACCCAGTGAAGTGTATGCACTAATACACTCCCCTGGGGACAGTACCTTCAATATCAGCTTTAGAACCCCAAACTTACTTATGCCTTATTGAAAACTAATCTGGCTTGGACTCATTTCCGGGCCATACCCCCATGAAACAAAACTTTTCAGGTCATCACGGTTCTCTTTTGTAATGAGGTGGTAAAGGTGAAGGACATTTCTTATTGGCTGGAATGCAGATGCAGATTACAAGGTAATTCAGAACCCATTCTTGATTCAGAGGGGTTCTAGAAAGGAGGTTGGAGGCACAAAATCAATTTGGCTCAGACTGAAGAAGGGCTACAGCACCTCCCTAGTTGTTTCTATCTAGGTCAGGACAAAGGGTTCATATTTTACCCAGGTCAGCTCCACCACTGTTATAAATGTGGCCCGGGTAGGTACTTGAGCAGAACTTCCGATTCAATAAAATGTGTCCAATGTGGAGAATTGGGGCACTTAATGATGGACTCTCACCATCCCATAAAATGCTCCCTATGTGAGGAAGAGCATGCCTAAATAGAGTGTCCATGGGCAGCTCAGAATAAAACTAATGGTGATTTTTGTATACAGGATTATTTTATCAATTTGGCAGTCCACGCTGCACAACACCAGAGACCTTCATCTCCTGCCCCCCTGGAGGGTACAGAATCCAATTCCACCTATACAGCCTGACCCCCCCTGAAAGGGGCCCCGAAACAGATATTCTATAACTACAGATGTTGAGCAAACCCAGGCAGTGCCCACCATGGCACTATCACCTAAGGAGGTGGCCATTCCAACTACACCTATGCCTCCCCCTTACCACCAGAGGAGGCTTTACAAGTCGTGGCAAGCAGACGGAAGAGTCTACAGTCTATTTCTTCTGCAAAATCTCTTGTGGAATAGGGAATCCCACTGCACAACACTTATATGGTGCTTCAAGAAGACGGCAGCACCGGGGAGTCACGTGATACAGCTTCCTGGCTAGAAATACTTTGGACGAGCTCCCACCAATCCCCCTCTAAAATCTAATATTTTCAGCATTTCCACACTTGAATACCTCAGCTAAATACCCTGTTTACTTTGAAGAAATACCAAGTGAACTTTTTGGATCTTTTGGTTCAGGGTTATGGAGGTGGAGATGCAGTCAGCAGTCCCAATACACACACCCCTTCCTCCACACCAGAGAAGATGCCAAAAAAAACCAGGCCACAGCAAACCACACAAGTTTGATCCTCAACTAGCCACCTGGAGCAGACACTACTAACACTTGGTAAATTCCTAGAGGAATTTCGGCCATTCTGAGATGAACTGAAAGAACTCACCTCAGAGGTAAAATCGATCACGTCAGCATTAGAAGACATCGCCCATAGAACCACAGAAAATGTGGTCAGGATCAGCTCGTTGGAGAAAAAGGCAGACCGAGTTGAGCCTGAATTTGAATCAACAAGACAAAGAATCAGCAAGCTGGATGCGAAGGTGGAGGACCTCGATGGCTGTAGTAGGAGGAACAATGCGGTCTTAATCGGTCTTCCTGAATGGGAAGAAGGAGGCAACACGATCCTATATATTCAGAAGTTAGTTGCCCAATTAGCTGGCCCTTCCCCCTCTTACTCCATTGAACGAGCCCACCAGGCCTTGCGACCGATGCCCCCGACAGGCACACCACCCCGTCCACTGATTTTTTGTTTTCTTAGCTACCAAGAACACCAGCATTTCCTTAAGAAACTAAAGGAGGTGCAAGAAGTTATATAGGGAGATACGAAAATCAAAGTGGCCCAGGACCTCCCGGTCATAGTCTGACAGCAGCGTACGGAATTCCATCTGATCATTAAAAAGTTGATCTTGGCCTCAATCAAATTCCAGATGCTTTACCCGGCCAAGCTCCAAATAAATTTGAAAGGTACATGGGCTAGTTTTGAAGACCCTTTAGCAGCTGAAACATCTTTAAAGGAGGCTTTACCCGACTGATTTAAACCCTGTTGAGACCCAATATTTGATGCTTGGTTTTCTTTCCTGTTAACACTAGAGGTCTCTACTGGACTTTAAGAAGGGTCTTATAATTATTGAATTCTTCATCATTCTGAGACTTTTCTTTCAGGGCATGCAGAGTTGCACTCGAACTGTGGGTCGGACACTTTCACCCAGCAAGATAATTTTGTTAATTTCCTAAGTTGTCATACTAGTTTCATTCAGACTTTGTTCGGCTTTATTACGGGCTCACTAGCTCGATGTAAGACCGTCTCTTTTTTGTTGGTGAACTCCACAGATGGCCCCCGACTATTATCTGAATTCCCCTTCAGCTTTCTACTTTTATATTAAGACTAAACACTGTGAGGTAACAGTGCAATTCCAGAACTGTGATCTTGAATATGCCTTTTACATTGCTCCTCTAATTATTAGGATAACCCTTTTTGTTTTTGTTTGTCGTACAGGAGGGCAAAGTATTTGTTATTGTGATCATACAGGGATTTCAAGAGGGCTATTTTATTCTTTACTGCAACATTGGCAATAGTAAGTCATGTTCTATTTGATCTGGGTATTAAGGCTACTAGATTTTCTGGATACTACCAATAGTAATCAGTTTTTCCTTAGATCACACCTAACAAAAAGTTTGCTAACAGTATAAATTACTGGGGGGGTACTGGGGGGGGAAATGAAAGAGGTGCATGACTCAGGGAGTTAGGAGTCATGGGCGAGTTCTTTTTGGGGTTGGGGAAATTTTGGATGTTCATTGTTTTTTGTGTTTCTATAGGAATGGGGGAGTAGTACAAAGGGAAACAATGTTTTTGGGGGAAGGTTTTTGGTATCCTTGTTTACATAATAACCTAGACCATATTTCCACAGATTTGTACATTGCTTTCCAGTTAGATGACAAATAGACTTAAATTTATTTCCTTGAATGTTAGGGGTGCCTGTAATAATACAAAATGATGGCAGATTTTAAAATACCTAAAGGCCCGCAAGAGTGATGTCTCTTGTTTACAGGAAACCCACCTTTTGGACACCGAAGCTGATTTGTTCCATAGAAACCACATTGGTCAAGCTTTTGCAGTGGGCTTCAACACACAGAGCAGAGGCACTGCCATCCTCTTTTCATGGAGAGTCTCATTCTCCTGTTCTCAATGCATCCAAGACCCGAATGGCAGATGCCTCCTTCTCAGGGGGCATTGGACAGGATGGAATTAATAACAAGTAGTGTCTACGGACCCAATATGAATTCTCCTATTTTCTTTTCAGACTTAGTGACAGCTCTTTCTCCTTTCCATAGTCTTATGATACTTCTAGGTGGAGACTGGAATCTCCCTTTTACCCCGGATTTAGATAAATCACACTAAAGGACCCAGGGGTTGACTCCTGCACAAAGGGCTATCAGGGAATTGACCAAACAGTTTGGTCTCTGTGATCCCTGGAGCGTACTCAATCCTACTACCAGAGATTATTCATTCTGCTCATTGGTGCATGGCACCTCTTCCAGGATTGACTACTTTTTGGGTAGCAGAACTATCTTACCAGGGCTACTAGATACTGCTATTGAACCAGCTGTACTATCTGATCACTCTCCAACCTGGTGTTTGCTCACCCTAGAAGCTCATCAGCAAAGAGAAACCATATGGAAGCTTAATAATTCCCTACTTAAGGATGACTGGGTATACAGATTGCCCAATCAATCAAAGTTTTCACTGACACTAACACTCACTCGACAGATAGGGCAGACATTGAATGGGCAGCCTTGAAATGTTATGTCAGGGAAGAATTTATTTGAATTGTGACAACCAAGAAGCGCAAAGCTCAAGGGCAAACATCGCAATTATTAGTCCAAATTAGGGATCTGGAGAATAAACTCTCCCCTAAGTTGAACGAATCTTTCCGACTTTCACTTATTAAGATATGAGAACAACATAATGAGCTATTAAGAGCTCAAGCAGAATTCACTATCTTAAGATCTCGTTCCACTTATATAGATCAAGGAGAAAAAGTGGGCCATTTGTTGGCCCTGCAGCCAAGTGTCAAGAATCTTCCCATCTAGTTAAAGCCATCACTTTCCTTGCAAATGGCTCAATAATAATCACCCCAAAAGAAATAGTGTGGGAATTTGAGTAATATTACCATACACTATACTCACCCATGTCCAAATCAATACTTTCCAGTGAAAAAGATGACTATCTCCAGTCAATCTCCCTTCCTCATCTCAAGGAAGATGATCATATGATTTTAATATCACCCATCACAGAACCTGAAATTCAAGAGGTGATTAGGAATCTTCCCCTAGATCAGTGCTTGTTAACCTTTTCTGGTCTGGCGCCCACCTGACCACCTTTCAGCCTTGTCAGGGGACCCCCTACCAAAAACACGCATTTGTTATACTGCAGCGCAAAAAAACAACAGCAAGTAAATTTTATAAAACAACGTAATTTTTTAATAATGTCTTTGCGATTATACAAAAAACATACAAAAATACATCAATATTTATTACCACTTCTGTTCTGAAATTGTCAAAAGTAAAAAAATCCACTTAACAGTATTTGACAATTATCAAAAAAATTAAAAATTCAATGTGCTGGGGGGTAAATGTCAACTAACACTAAATAAAACAAAAAATCATTTAGTAGTAATGGCACTTCTTTAGCTGCTAGCTGTTGGTTGGGGAGGCTTTAAGCTTTAAGCACTATAAACACTGTCCTTATCAGCAATCACCCCTGAAATCATTGCTGTAACACAGACCATAGAATACTAGCACACACATAGTGTACATACCCAGACAGATATCCATGAGTCCGTGATTCGTAAGGGATGGACTGGATATACTGAAACTAGAAAGTGATAGCCAGAGGCGAGAGGGGAGAGAGCATTGAGAGGAACCATGCACTTGGAGAAGAAGCTACAAGTGTTCAGACAGCACTCATCGGCTCAGTAACTGTGTTAAAAGGAGCAGAAAGTGAGCTGTTAGGTAATTGGATTCAGAGGAGCAGAAATAGATCAGCACATAATTGGGAGTCAATTACAGAAGTCAGGCAAGTGAATAATAAACAAGCTGCAAATAAAGTTTGAACGAGCTTCAAATAGGGAGGTGATAGTAGGAGGCACATAGATATGAGAGAGAGAGAGAGAGAGAGAGAGGTGTGGAATTATTCAATGTTTTAGCTTTTACCAGCTTGTTCGCAATTGAAATTGTGACGGCAAATGTAAAATGTAAAACATACCACGCTTTGCATTTCAATTTACAGTCTATTCCACAGACCCCCTGAATGCACTTATAGACCCCTTTTGGGATCCGGACCCCCGGTTGAAAACTGCTGCCCTAGATAAAGCCCCTGGACCTCACGGTTTCTCCCCTAACTTTAACAAAAACATTGTTGACCAATTGGCACCTTGGTTGTTGAGATTATTCACCCACATTATCTCAGAGGCTTCAATGGACCCCCAGTTACTGGAAGCTCTCATTGTGGTTATACATAAACCTGGTAAACCAGAAGACAAAGTCATAAGTTACAGGCCCATATCTTTACTCAACACTGACATCAGAATCTTCTCTAAATTACTAGCTAATAGACTTGGCAGGGTTTTACCCTCCTTAATTGAACCGGACCAAGTAGGTGTCATGGTGGGAAGGACAACTGATGATCATCTCCGTAAACTGGCTCATGTCTTCTCTGTGTCTAGGGACTCAGTCCACTCTGCGGTTCTGGTGTCCCTGGATGAGGAGAAGGCTTTCAAGAGGGTTGACTGGCAGTTCCTGCTTAGAGTTCTGACAAGGGCTGGATTCCCACCCCTGTTCATTCAATGGCTCCTGGTATTATACTCTAAACCCAGCGCCAAAATATACTGCAATGGGATATTTTCCTCTTCCTTTCCCCTACTCTCAGGAATGAGACAAGGCTGTCCTCTATCCCCCTTTTATTCAATTTATATTTGGAACCTCTTTTATTTAAGATAAGGGAGAATCCTAGGATACAAGGTATTATGATTGACTGTCAGGAACTTAAATTGTCCGCCTATGCAGATGATATTTTGCTGCATCTTACTCAGCCCACTAGCTTCATTCAGGCCACTTTAGACACTATTGCAGAATATAGTCGTTGGTCAAATTACAAGGTACATTTTGACAAAACCCAGGTTTTTCCTTTGAATGACAGAACCCACAAGGGATTCCTAATAGAAACAAATCTGCAATGGTCTGCCAGGTGCCTTAAATAGTTAGGTATTTTTCTAACCAGAACTCATCTCCATATAAAACAACTTAATCTAGACTCCCTACAAAATGTTATTCAGCAAGATTTAACTCGCTGAGTGGGTCTTCCTCTTTCTTTATGGGGCTGGATCATCCTGATCAAGATGAATATTCTGCCCTGTATTTTTTATCCTATTCATATGTTGAATCTCTGGTTACCACTCTCCTGGTTCAGCAGAATGCATAGAATCATTTCAAAATTCATCTGGAAACAAAAACCCCCAAGGAGAACCTACCATAAGATGGCAGCACCCCAACTTAAAGGTGGTCTACACTTACCAGATTTCAAGCTGTACTACTGGGCCAGCCACTTGAGTAAATATCTTAGCTGGTTAGTCCCTATGGAGGACTCTTCATCTTCTCCATATGTTCCCACCTGGCTTTTAATAGAACATGAAAACTTGCAATCCTTGGGGCTTTCAGGAGAATCTATGCTACATGTTAAATCTCGAGACCTCCCCAAATTACTCTCTCAATTACCCCTATTAATCTCTGTGAAAGTCCATTCCCAGCTTTGCTCCTATCTTAAATATGCACATACTAAGGATCCTCTCCAACCATTGTTTAGAAACTCACATTTTAAAATAGGAGGTAAAACCCTCTCTCCTAGTTGGGTCCCGACACTGTGGGATATCTACCCAAGTGATCTGATAGAAGGGCCCTCTTATGTATCCTCAGATGAAATTATGAAAATGTTCCCAACTCTAGGCAGGGCTTTAAGATATATCAAATTCGGCACCTCTTAATTACAAAAGATTTGCAGTCCAGAATAGATAGTAAGATTGGTGTTGAAATGAAGGCATTAGCCAACATGGCTCAAAACCCACATGCAGTTTCCCAGGTTTACCAGGCTCTTATAATTTGATTTTTCCAATGGTTAATGGAATTTCCTATTACTGGAATGACACCTTCCCTCTTAGATCTCTTGACTTGTCTAAACTTTGGAAAGATTGCCATTCTTATCTTACTCAAGATAGACTGAAGTTAATGCAATTCTCCTTTCTACATAATACATATTTAATTCCGGTCAAGTTATTAAAGATGGGTAGGACCCCTTCCTCTAACTGCACAAGATGTAACCAAACTGAAGGTAATCTATTTATATCTTTTGGGAATGCCTTTCCATTGCTGCCTTGTGGGATACCATACGTCAAAAAGCAGACCCCCTACTGGGTATTAGTGAGCTATTCACTCCAGAAATATGTCTGATTGGAGACTTCTCTGCTGTACTGGATACACAGAGAAGATATTTTATGGCTTTGATCGCTCTTTCTCTCAAAGCAGTAGGTTTACAACAATGGAAGTCCCCTGCAGTTGTTACATATGCAGAGTGGCTTCAGGAACTATTGTTTAACTTAAGAGTGGAAAAGATGACAACAAGTTTAAATAACTGACTTCCTGTATACAGATCCCATTAGGAAGCATTCCATATGTTATATAGTATATACGTTGTATGGATAACATAGAGACACTCTCTTGATATGATGGTCTATACAGTGGTTTCTTCTTTATCTTTCTGTGATGCCAAAAGGGTAGATGGGTAGGGGGAAGGAGATGGGGTTTTAGTAGGTTATGTTTTTATAATTGTATGTATGTTATAATTTTATTTTTTTATGCTATCATGTAGTTTATTTTATTGTTGGTTATTTGTATTGTCATACAAAAATGTTTTCTTTGAATAAAATATATTGAATTTCAACAAAAAAAAAAAAAGAAAACGGCGGCATCGAATCAGACTCCACATCTGTTCACTCATCTCAACCAGAGAGGCCATCTGATGTGGAACAAATGGGAGTTTCTGGAACTGTAAAGAAAAGAAAAAAGAAAACCCTTTTGGACACATGAAAATGAACAAAAAAGAAACAATGACAGGGTATAGGTAGTTATCTCTTATAGCAGGACTTTGAGCTTTACCCTGTGGTGTGTTACTTTTTATTTGATGATGACCGGGATCTATACAATCACTGCTGCTTCCCTCAACATTCACAGCATACAATCTGAGAAAAAGAGGCTGTTAATCTATTCATTATTTAACAAAGGGGGACAGAATATTGTGTTTCTGCAGGATACTTGGCTTCACACCAAGATGGATATAGACTGAGCATCTAAGGACTGGAAATGGGGGTGTAATGTACTGGTCAATTGGAGAGGATTTGCATAGTGGGGTAGGAATAGGAATAAATCATCCCTTAGTGCGTCTCTTCCAGTTGATAGAACTAATACTGGGAAAAGTGCTCTTGCTAGATATCATGTTATCTTCAGTGTCCCTTAATAAATGTTTATGCTCCCCAGTTAAAATCTTCTAGGGTAGATAATTTTAGAGTAATTCAGCCATACCTATTTACTGCAAAGCATGTGTTTTTTTTGGGGGGGGGGATTTTAAATGCAGCAGATATTTGACAGATAGAGGGTGTACAATGAGAAAAATACTTTGTGATGCCAACTGTTTAAATGACCTCTTGGTTCAGACTGGTCTGGTGGATGTGATGGCAATATCAGGAACCCCACAGAAAACCTTTTATCAGGGGATAAAAGCCACCAGGATTGATTTCTGGTTTCTATTGTATTCCCTGGGGGTTGTGAAGTCAAAAACTATGCCAGTTACACCATTAGATAATGCCATTGTTGAAGTGACTGTTTCTAGCCATGAAATTATGCACCATGGCCCAGGATATTGGAGACTGAATATGGCTTTCCTATCCCTCCCCACAGTAAAGGCTGGTCTGACCTCCCTCTTGGAAGCTAGAAAATCAGTTTTTGAGTTATACGATTCCCACTGTGACTAGTGGGAAGATTCCAAAATATAGTTCAAAAAATACTTCCAGTCTATAGGTAGATTAAATGGCAAACATAGAAAGGGGTTGTATCTGATGTATAGGGAAACATTTAAAACTTTACTCTCCCTTGCGGCTCTAGGTGATCACACGGTTCTTCCGGAATTAGATTCTATTTGAAAACACCTCAACACAGTACAATATGACTGTTTGAAATCCTTGGACCAAGAATGGAGGTTCAGGTCTCAGGGGAGAAAAGCTTTCATGAATCCTTTTCATTTCTGTGCGCAACACTGGCAGCAAAAACACATGGCCCATCTGAGAACCCCACAGGGGGCAGTGTGTACATCTAAAACTGAGATTCTACGTGAAGTAGATAGACATATTGCACAATTGTTTCACCCATCTGAAGTAACTCCAGGCTTTCATAAGATCTGGTTAACAGAGACTCCACTACCACAGCTTCCTGTTTCTCAAGCTCATTTGTTGATAGTCCCATTTACCCCCCCCAGAGGTTTCTATGGGCCTATTACAAACAAAAGAAGGAACGGCCTCAGGGAAAGATAGGATTCCTTATGAACTATATATATTAATATTTAAGGTACTATTATCTGAATTTACTGCAGTGTTACAGGAAATTCTGGATTTGGGGACCCTTCCATATAGTATGTCTGAGGGTCTAGTTCTTTTTATGATTAAAAAGGGAGATAGAGCTCTTCTGTCAAACTGGCGGCCTATAAAATTGCTGAATTCTGATTTTAAAATGCTAACTAAACTCCTGAATAATCGCCTTCTGCTTTCCTCGATTTCTCTAATACATCCAGCACAGACATGTTCTATTCCTGAGAGGAGGATATCAGATGGCTTCATTTTATTAAGGGAAATATTTCAAAGGGGAGGCATGGGAGAGCTCATGGGCTTACTCTTTAGCCTAGACCAAGCTAAAGCCTTTGTTAATGGGAGTTATGGGTTACCAGGTGGGTTTATTAGGTGGATAAGGACCTGTTATTTCACTGCTTCTGCACAGTCTTTCTGTAACAGTTGGGTGGGACACACATGTAAGGTCACAGGGGGTGCGACAGGGTTGCCCTTTAAGCCCGCTTTTGCATTTATTTACACTAGATACATTAATTTGTCAAGTCTGTGCCACCCAGGTTATAAGAGGGGTTTCCTTTTTTAGTATGGACCCAGAGATCAAATGTATAGCTTACGCGGATGATTTATGTTTTGTAGTTAGCAATATGGGTTCTGCTCAGGAATTGGGGAAGGTGTTAAATGGGTCTTTGAGGCACAATGGAGCCCAAATAAATTATGCTAAATGTAACTGTGTTCCCCTGCGACAAGACAATGTGGCAGCTACACAAATTATTGGGATTCCAGTAGTTAAAGACACTTGTACGATATTAGGTCTGCAATTTGGGGCTGGAGATCTAGCCGCAATAAATTGGGAAGCTAAATTACAGATAGCTCAGGGAAATGTCAACTTATGGAATAAATGGCAACTCTCTAAATTAAAGAGGGTATACATAGTGAAAACTTTTTTGCTCCCTACTTTTTTGTATTTAAGTATGATTTTTAGCCTCCCCACTTCATTAGAAACAAAAATGTATGGGTGCTTCTTCTCCTGTATTTGGGGGAATAGGCTTAACCCTATCAAAAGATGTATCTTATTAAGAGAAAAGAAACATGGAGGGCTTAAGATGATTCAACCTGCTGTGTTTTTCTTCACAATGTTTCTTTACTCTAATTTAGTGTGCTCTAGTAATAAGATCTGGTTACCCTGGGTACTGGACTCTATTGAACACATCTTCACCATTTGGCTGGCCCATATGCATATACCCAGACAACAATCTTTACAACATCTCCCTGACTCTTTTAAGGTCTGTTTTGGGAAAATAAAGGCTTGGGTGATAGCAAAAGACCATCTTATTCAGTTCTCTAGGAAGGAACTATACAGCTATATTATTCAAACGTTTTTTCAGGAGTCTGCTCATTTTGACACTTTGCCTCCCCAGAATAAGGAAGCATTGGGTACTATGTTAATATCCTCCCGAATTGTGCACTTAGTGTGGGATGTGTTATGACTTTCTCTACATGGAAAACTTAATGTCAGGGGCAACCTGAAGTACAGGCAGCTTTCTGAGAGATACTGTTCTCATGACTCCTGTTGTGCTATGGTAGAAACATTTGCACACTTGTTTTTAGATTGTCCTTTTGTTCAAAGGTTCTGGCAAAATATTAAGCAAAAATTGCCTACTTCACCTTTTTACCCTATGGATCTAGAGACACTGTGTCTGGGCATTTTACGCTATCTGTGGACGAAACAAGACAAAATCACAATGTGGCTCTTTCTGGACTGCTTTAAATTTTATATATGGTTCGTTCAGTGTTGGCTGACAATGCAACAACTGAAATTTACTCCTGATGACCTTTTTGTTATGGTAGAAGCCTCAATCAAAAAGTTGAAACTACAAGAAAGTTATGTAGCTTCTGCTTCAATAATGTCAACTAGATTGGGGTCAATAGACTGGGTATAAAGGAAATTAGGGCTCGGAGGTAGTGTAGCATGTTATGACATCAGGGTTACAGTCTGACATAATTTTTTTTGTGGGTAGTTTTATTTCCAAGTATGGTTTAGTCTGCAGTAATACTGTGTTGTGGGTTTGGTTATTAACTTCTGATGATTATTTTCCTGATCCTGGGGGTCTTCAGTTTCAGAATTACACCTCAGGGTGATAGTATTTAATTTCCCTTATAATTTATATACTTTTTTGTGAGGGGCTGTATGAATGATCCCTTGTATTGTTGTATTACTGTATGATGAAATACTTAGTTATGTTTATTTTTTTTCTATTAGGATTAAGCGTGATGTAACACTATTATGTATGTATTTTTGTTTTCAGCTATAATCAAAATTCCCCTACTCTTTTAGTGGTGGTGGGGGGTATTTTAGTTTTATGATTACATTTTTGAGGTCTAATGAGGAGAATGAGAGAAATGGGGATGGGGAACCAGATGATCAGATGGATAGGAAATTGGCTCCATGACCGGACCCAGAGGGTCGTAGTTGGCAGGATAGTCTCATCCCCAAGGAGGGTCATTAGTTGGGTCCCACAGGGATCAGTCCTTGGGCCCCTCCTGTTCAACGCCTACATCTCTGACATAAGGACAGGTATCAGGAGTGAGATGAGTCTCTTTGCGGATGACTCAAAACTGGGGGCGGTGGTGGATGAGGAGGAGGGGAGGGTGGCCCTACAGGGGGACCTGAAGGCTATGGAAAGATGGCCTAGAAAGTGGAAGCTGAGGTTCAATGCAGGGAAATATAAGGTACTGCACCTGGGGGCCAGAAACCAAGTGTACACCCTGGGGGGGGATGCTACAAGTCTCAATGGCTGAGAGGGACCTGGGGGTGGTGGTGGATGTCAAGATGAACAGCTCAGAGACCTGTAGGAGGGCAGCAGCCAAGGCCAACAGGATGCTGGGATGCATCACTAGGGGGATCACCTTCAGAAGGAGGGAAGTGATACTCCTCTGTATAACTGCTTGGTGAGGCCGCACCTCAAGTACTGCATGCAGTTTTGGAGGCCACACTTAAAGAGGGACATTCAACTCCTGGAGAGGGTCCAGAGGACGGCAACCAAAATGGTTTGGGGCTTGGTGGACAGGACCTATGAGGAGAGGCTCGAAGAGCTAAATATGTACACATTGGAAGAGAGATGGGACCGTGGGGACTTGATAGAGGGCTTCAGGTACATGAAGGGGGTAAATAGGGAGGAAATATCAGGGTGCTTCGAAGGAAGGAGGAGGGGGCCAATAGAGGGCATGGGTGGAAGCTGGAGGGGGAAAGATTCAGGGGAGAAAGGAGGAGGTGCTACTTCACTGAGAGGGTGTTGGAGCCATGGAATGCACTGCCTAGGGGGCTGGTGGTGGCAGAGACGGTGGAGGGGTTCAAAAGGGGGTGGGACAGGCACAGGGGAAGGGTTCTGGAAGCAAAATCCAATGCAGTGAGAATATCCAAACTGGGAAGGGAGAAGCCAGAGAAGGCGAGGGGGACAGCAAGGTCAGCTCTCAGGGTGGCGGTTGACCAAACAAGCAGATGCAAATGACCGTTAGGCCTATTCTGCTGGCATTTTAGTATGTTAGTAATGATTTAGTTGAAAGCAAATTTGACAGTGTATTAATGTAATTCTTATTTGAATACTCTTATTTTATTATTTGTATCTTATTTTGTGTGACAACAACACTGTCTGTTATTATTTGTTGCTGAAGTTATAATAAAAATACCCCTACTCTTTTCGATAAATGCCATGGGATCTGTAACATCCACCTGAACTACCATCAATCCAGTCAGATAGAACCTCAGTTTAACGTTACATCCAAAGACGACACCACAGAAGTGCAGCACCCCTCTCATGCTGCACTACAGTGTCAGTATTGGGATAGTAACCAAGTGCCAGATGAGGGAACTGAACCCACAGCCCTCTGATCTCCCAGTCTCAGAGGTGAGTGTGCTACCTACTGAGCCACTGACACTGAAAGTACTGGTAGTACTGTTTCTTTTCATTCTTGTGGTACCCCACCCGTCTCGGAGAGGGTTTCTGCTTGTGGGCCAGGGCCTTGTTGGACTTGCTTCCTTGCCCTTCCCTTCTACTGCATAGTGCATAGATGACTCGCTGGTGTTCTGCACTGTGGCCACTTTGGATTAGGAGCCTGTCATCAGGTCTTGCATGTACAGTTGAAAATCTCTTTCTCTTCTCTCTAGGATTCTGTCAGATTTATCAGTTTGGGGGAATACTGCAGATTCGAGTTTGTCTCAGAGTGCCAGCTGCATGTTTTCCAGAAACAGAATTTTGTATTCAGTTGAATCATGGCTACTGCTTTCATGTGTCAGCTGTTTGCCAGTGTTGTAAACCAATCACAATTGATGATCAAACTGTCCTGAGCTTTCCTTGGCATATTGCTTAACAGGTTGGGATAGCATTACACCAACAAGGTTGGGGTTGTGAGCAGCCAATAGCTCAGTGGCTATGTCATTGAACCTTGCCCTTGTGTCAGTTCATGCAGCTTTGGGTAGTTTTGCCCAGAGGGTGGGCTCAATGGTTTGACTCAGGACCTGTACTCAGTACTCCTCAGGGTGACTAAGCATTTCACATTGATTTTTAATCTTTTCAATGTGCAACTCAAATTATCGCTGGTGGTCATGCAACCTACTTTGTCTGCAATGGTTTGGATTGCCTGGGCAGCTTATAGTGGATTGGAAATTACAGTGGGGTTGGAGCTGCTACCTTCTCATATACCTTTTACAACTGCCTCAGCCTTAGCAGTGGCTATGCTCTTAAGGACGGGTTGCTTCTCACCCTCGCCATTATATACATTTTCCTCATTTCCTCTCTAAGTGCCTCTGACTGCTCCTCAGAGAACATCAGGGCAATACCAGCCTGCTTGATTGCAAAATCGATCATCTGATCAATCTCCTGCTTATCTTCTTTCTTGAGGATAACGATCGGTGGTGGGCATCTCCATCCACCTCCATCACTATGGGAGTCACCATCTTGGATGACATTTTCATCACCGTTGTCATCACCTGATGATGATGCTAGGTTGATGGGCAGGGAATAGGGTCCATCCATAGCCTTCGCATGACCTGCCAAGACCCCTCTTTGATGGTGCACTTTCATCATCTTGGCTCTGCAAACAATGTAATTTTCCCTGCAACTTTGCTGTCCTTTACAAATATGTACCTGCAACACTTTGTACATGGCACTGAGATCATTATTTTCCTAAGCTCTTTGTCTAGCTCTCTCTCCATCTTTCTCACTTCCTCATACAACTCTTCATTCTCCTCTCTTAACGTACCATTCACACCAGTCAGTAAATCATTCATCTGTAACACTTGCCTCTTATCCTGCTGCAACTTATCACACTCGTCCTTCAACCTACCTAATTCTATCTCTGTATCTTGCACAGCACAATGCAGATCACTCTGAGTTTTGTTTCAGAGCAATTGGCTCTCCTGTTCCAGTTGTTGCCGTTGTTCAGACGTTTCAGCAGACCGGGTGCCTAGTTCCTTTTTCAGAGCTGAAATCTCAGATCCCACTGCTTTTACTATTGTTTTTGCTGCCCGTAAGGCAGCAAAGAGTGCAGGAACCATTAACCCTTTCTGATCATGTCTTTCAGCTGTTGGCTTGGATTCCACATGCAGGGTGCACACTTGATGTATGGGATTGCTCTATGATATAACATCCAGCACAAAATCATCCCAGCCTCCATGGGAAGACAGGAAATTTGAGACATCAAGTCTCAGTTCTGTACAGATAGTGGCCATGTTTTTGAGATCTTTTCAGTTTTGTTCTAGCACTAACCATGGGCACAAAGCGTATCCATTCACTTTGCACTCAGCTAATTAGGCAGATTTGTCGCAGGGATTCCAAAGCCCCCCTCAGGACAGCACTGCTAAAGGATGGGGGAGGCGGTATCTTGATCCATCCATACTGCAGAAGGGCATGGGAGATGGTTTGAATTTATGGCAGAATGGGTGGGTGGAGGTTCAAGTTCCTGCTTATCCCAAACCCGTTCTTCTGTACACCTGTTGTTTTACTAGTTCAGTTCTGTCCAATTTTGTCCTGCCACAGTCACCAGAATGTCAAGAGGCCAAGTCCCTGCAGTACACTGACCAAATGGCAAAAAACAACCCAGGAACATGTGTTACAGATGTTAGTAATAAAGTTTATTAGTATCCCAAAAAGACAAACATTTGTTGCCGGTTACATAGCCAGGAGCCAAAAAGATCTCTGTCTATCCAAGAAGAATGATGTAACTCGAGGTGGAGCACAATTACACAAAATTTTAAATGGGAGATAAGGCTGCTGGTTACTGTAGTAAATGGCACATTCATACATTGCTAATAACTATCTCATTGGTCAGTTTGGTGGGCATCTCAGGCTGGTGTACAGTAATCTCAGATATACATTTGTGCTAAAGTAGGCACTTTGGTAAAACAATAGAGTGGTTCATATATATATATTTATACTGTATATATATATATATACGTGTGTAGCAGTAAACAGTTATATTTGCTAATGCTTCATGATGGTGCCCTAGACCACAATTATACTGCAGATTTCTTATAACAGCTAACTAGTAATTATATCATAAGCAAGCAAACTTTGTTATACTCATTTCCCAAGCTGTTATAGTGATGATATAAGGGAAACCAGAGGGTTAGTAAGCCTATGCATAGTAATATGTTAAGAAATGAGTGAAGCCAAAGCATATAGCAAAAGTGGGAGAAGAAGGCAAAAAAGGCTCTGTCCTGAGGTATTTTATTTTATTTATTTATTTGCTTGTTTGTTTGTTTAAAAGTTTCACCAGGAAATGCACACTGAGCAACATCACTCATTTCCAGGTGTGTCCTATTTGGAAGGGGAATGGGAGTGAAACATATTACAACAATAATACAATACAATACAAGATACAATTGAATGTGGATAATGATGCAGAGAATTAAAGAACTGGAACAGTAAAATCATAGACTGAACAAAGATGTACAATATATACAATATATACAAAAATTAAGCACATGGTAGACATTTCCATGGAAGTGCAATAAGCAGGAGCTGCCAAATAGAGAGTGGGAGTGGGAAAATTAAAGGCAGTTACAAGCAGGGTAAAGTTTCAAAGGAGTGATGAAAGAGAGGAGGGAGAGCAGGCATTGTGGTTTTCCAAAGGGAGGGAGTTCCAAAGTTTTGGGAAATGATGAGTGAATGCAGACTAGTCTGCTCTGCTGGATCTAGGATGGACAGCCATGGTACGAGAATCATAGCTCTGGAGAGAGTGGGAGGGAGGTGGCTGTGGAGATAAGGTGGAAGAAAGGTAGAGGGGAGACAGCCAAGCCAGAATTTAGAGATGAAGGAAATGCAATGTGAGTGACCCCTATCATCAAGAGAGAGGAAAGAAAGTGATTGGTAGATATCGCAGTGGTGAGTATGAGGGGGACAGTTGAGGACAAAGCAGCAGAAGGATTGAAAAAGGATGTCTAGTCTGCATAGAGAAGTTTTGGGGGCAGCACTGTAGACTACATCTCCATAGTCAAAAACTGGAAGGGTCATTTTCTGGACTAGTGCCTTATGGGCAGGCAATGGGATACAATCACGGCTTCCATACAACACATCTAAACTGCAGTGCAGTTTTTTGATGATGGAGTCACTGTGTCCAGAAAAGTCAAGGTGCTGGTCCAGCTAGACACCAAGATACCTAAAGGAGGAGGTGTCCTCCAGTTTTGTCCCATCAAGGGTGTGGAAAGTGGGGAGGAAGGGGAGCCAAGAGAGAGTCTCTGCATTGTGCTGAAGGTCAAGGAGACATTCTTCTTAGCATTCAGGAATGGTTGGTGTGAATGTAACCAGTGCTGAACATTATCAAAGTTTGCTTAAGTCTGGTAGGCATACAAGAAAAGGTTGTGGACACTGAACATGTACTCTGTGGAAGACAGGAGAGAAAAAGGGGACATGACTGGGACCTTCAAGTACTTGAAAGGGATAAATAAGGTTGATAAGGATAGTCTTTTTAAAATGAGTGGCAACCATAACACAAGAGGGCACAGTCTTAAGCCGGAAGGCTAGGAGGGTTAGGAGGAAGGTCAGGAAGCACTTCTTCAGAGAGGGTGGTGGACATTTGGAATGCACTGCTGGAAGAGGTCAACTAGTTGAAGACAGTGGGCAACTTTAAGAGCAGCTGGTATAGGAATGGGGGAAGGTAATGATCTAGGGGAGGGAGGATAGGAGGAGTGGAGAGGGAGGGCAGGGACATTAGATCAAGCTGTGGACCCTGCAATATGAGCAGACTTGTTAGAACAAATGGCCTTCTTCTGTTGGCTTCTTTATATGTTTGTATGTTCATATGATCCAGAGGTATACAGTACTGTATCATCTGCATACATGTGGATATTGGCAGAGGAGCAGGCTGCTGGAAGGTTGTTTTGGAAGATGGAGAAAAGAAGGGAGCCAAACACAGAACCCTGGGGTACACCTGTCTTGATGGGGAGGGGAGACAGGGAGTTAGCAATATGAACTTACTGAGTCCTATCAGACAAACAGGTTCTGAACCAGCTTGCAGCAGAGTCAGACAGACCAACTGCAGTGATCTTGGTAAGAGGGTGGGGGTGACAGACACTGTTGAAAGCCTTTGCAAGGTCAACAAAGATGGTGGAGGTAAATAGGCCACTTTACATCCCAGTAAGGATGGAATCAGTGAGCCTGAGGAGACAAATACTAGTGGAGTGTTGCTTTTGGAAGCCAGACTGGAAAGGGTAGAAGAAAATGAAGGAGTCAATGTGGGAGGAGACCTGAGAGACCAACACCTGTTCCTGGAGATTTGCAAGGATAGGGAGAAGAGAGACAGGGTGGTAATTTCCTGGAGCAGAAGAATCACCAACTTTGGGAAGTGGGATTACAGTGGCATGTTTTCAGGCCACAGGAACAGAGGTTAGAGAGAAGGAACGGTTTAGCAGATAAGAAAGGGGAACAACAATAGCTGGGACAGATAGATAAGAAATGTTGGTGTCCAGACCATTGGAGGAGGAGCTAGAAAAGGGGTTTAGGGCAAGGAGAGTTTTGAGAGTAGTAGATGGCATACAGGAAGGAAAGAAAAATAGCAGAGCAAGGGGGAATCAGCGGACAAAGAGGAGGATAGCGAGGGGGAGGGGCAGGGACAAGAGGAGAAAAGAAGTACAAGTGGTGAAGTAAGAGTTGAATTCATTGGTAACCGCCAGGGGGTCTGACAAATTTGATCCATCAACACTAAGTACGGGGAAGGGGGATTGGGCAGATTGGGAGAAAAGGGTTTGTGCTACATTCCAGAATATAGTGTAACTTCACCCATTGGTGAACTGCAAGATATAGCAAAGAAAAGGAACCACTCACAGGGTGACTGAGAAAGGAGGGGAACACATTCCTCAGCTGGTGACACTACATAACTCTTTCACCTCTCTGGCAGAATGGGGCTGCCAAGATGATGTACTTGTGGTAGGGGGCAAGGGAGGATGTGAGTATCATTCAGAGCAGATGACCAACATGGAGGCAGAGGATCCCAGCAGAAGAGTAAGCAACTTCTGGTGAGGGACCAAATAATTGGGGGAGGGTAGGTTTGGGAACACCATGGAAGTGAAGGAGGGAGGTGAGGTGTCTACCTGTTATCTTGGCATGGATGGATGGAGAAAGGAACCTAAAGATCACTAGGGTGGAGGAGCAGGAGCTAGATGTCATTGTCCATCTGGGGACAAATGACCTGGCAAAATGGTGCAGCAGGGGTGGTTCAGGGAGCTGGGGAGGAGCCAGAAATAGGTTGGATGCATAGCAGCCTTGAGTGAGGTGCTACATGTGCATGGCCAGGGGGAGGAGAGAGAACACCATACCATGGTTTTTAATGACTGGTTGAAGGCATGGTGCAGGGAGGTGGAGTTTGGCTGTATCTGGGACTGGGCTCTTACCTATAGAGACAAAGGCCTGTTCAAAGAAGTTGGCCTTCATCCATCCAGAAGGGGAATGGCAGTCCTTAGTGGAAGACTTAAATGCCACTTTGATGGGCATTTACATCAGTCAAGGGAGGAGGCAGAAGCAAAGAGGGAGGCAGTGAATGCCCCTGCCCCAGAAAATGAAGCAGCAGTGAAGAGGGAACAGGGTCAAGGGGTGGGAGGGATGGGAGAATTGAGAGGTGTATGTCAGACTAAGAAAAATACTGGAGGGGGTGCGCAGACGAAGGATAAAGAGAGAAAGACAGTATTTAGTTAGTTAGTTAGGTAATTAGTTATTATTTGTTTCACCATTCGAATTACACCTTTGAGCACACATGCTATTTGCAAAGGTTCCACGTCTAAGTCAAGAAGACGATTCATACAGCAATAATCTCAAGTTCATTACAGTTGGTAATACAGTAATGTCAGTTCACTTCGTGCGTAGTTAGCAGTAGAAACCAGCAGGTTATGTAGAGCAATGTGACTAGAACATTTGAAAGGTTCAGAAACTAGATAACAGCATCTCCAGGGGGGCATAATCAGCAGTGAGCATTGGAGGCCCTATGTACCTGTGTGCACACAGTTCATGAGAAGTAGGGGGGAAGAGAATGAGCCAAGGGGATCTAATTAGTTATAACAGGTGCATTTGGTACTTTTCATGAGTTCTGTTCTCAATGCTTTCTTGAACTGGGCAATTTTAGAGAGTCCTACAAGGTTTTCAGGCAAGTTGTTGGGCCAGTTAGATGCTGTTATTGCATAGGAGTGCTTGCTAAGGCTAATTTTATAAAAAGGTATCTTTAGGGCATTCCTAGACGTACTCCTGGTGATGTATTGGTTTTTAATGGGCTGAAGACATTACGAATAATTAACGGAGTAAGATGGAACTGTCACTAGGAGTACAAAGCAAGATGGCAGGATAAGGTACGGGCTCTCCTGCTTTGAGGGCTAATCTAGCAAAATCTGCTGTGAACCTAGGCAAGAAACTCCATTTTTGGGCTCAGCTGTGCAGAACATTCCCTGGAACTGGTAAATATCATTATTTACTTTGACTGGCTGTCTTACTGCAGTGATTTCAAACCAGATCCTACCTCCTGTTGTTTAAGGCCCACAGCCACCAGCATGGCTCAGATCTGCCAGCCTAGGATCTGGGACCATGCCTCCATCGAGGCTATGCTTACCCAATTAATAGCGCAAATGTTGCAAGTGACCATCACCACCAACGATGCCACCTAGGTCATGCAGTCCCTGGAGACTTGCATGTTTCAAAATGAATGGCAGGTGAATGCCATGGAGCTAAAAGTTCAGGAAATCTCTGTGGCTCTCCAGGATCAGTAAAAGACAATTCACAACATGCAGTGCAAGATAGCTGACCTAGAGAACTGGGGGTGGAGGAACAACCTCTGGTTCCTAGGCTTTTCTGAATGAGCTGAAGAACAAAGCACCGAGGCCTTCCTCCAAAAAGTCCTCAGGGAAATGTTACATCTCTGTTATGCTCGGCCACTCCAGATGGAGTGTGCGCATTGCACTCTAGCCTGTTACCCAGGCCCTGGGACAGGGCCCATCCCATTATTGGCAGATTCATGGAATGGAGACAAAAAGAACTGGTGCTCGCCAAGGCAAGGGAGGCTATACAACTGAGCTGGGGCTCACATAAAATTAGCGTTTTTTAGGGCTACTGTAAGAAGCTTTCCAACTGGAGAAGGACTTACACCAAGGCCTGACACATGATGCACAAAGATGGCCTGCTCTTCTTGTTGCTCTACCCAGCTACAATGTGAGGGGATGAAAGGCAAGGGAAGCCCAAATCATTATCTCCACCTAAACAGGCTGAAGCCATGATCCTCAAGTTACGGCTGGGCTGCTCACTACCCCCCCCGCCGGAATGCTCATACTTAAGCAACTGCCATGACTGAACTGTTGCTCCTTCGCTCCACCTGCCCGCCTCACTCCTATGCCGAGAGAGATCCGAGGGAGCATCTCCAGCTCCAACAAACATGGACATTATGAACTGGGGGAGAGGATCACTGTACTAACAGCAGTAAACGTAAATGTTTGTTTCTGAGAGTGAAGCATCCTCCCCAAGTAAGCTGACTGTATTTTGCTGCGGGCAGCCAGTGTTGCTCCTGGCCATTATTGGGATCATGAGGGCAGGAGGGTGGGAAAGAGGATGTGGGGCAGCTATCAGCCCAAGCTGGTATTCTGGTGCAGGCAATAGGGATGCCGTGATAAATGAGGTTAAATGGGAGGAATACAAAGGCAGTCCTGACATCCCCAACAGCATCTGTCCCCCCTTGACTAGGGTACCCCCTATCTCTTTGCTCTCCTTGTGAGGGCCAGCAATGATCTTCACAGCCAGCTACTCCGGAGCACAATGGAAGGCAAAAGGTTAGCCCCCCCACAAGGCCAACATATCATGGCAACCTCCTCACAAAAAGCCTGACTGTCCCCCCACCCAAGGCTGACTCCGGAGGGATGGGGGGAATGTCACCCCCCTCACGAGTAAATTGTCTCCTTTGCGATATGTCCCCTCCCAGCTAGCCAGGAGGAATGCAAGTCAGGAGAGTTTTTCTGCTTAAGCCTCATTCTCTGTTCTCTCCGAGTGTTATGGGTGTTACACACAGATTCCATGCCTTCCCACAAGGCAGGGTTGAGCCCACCTCTCTCAGGTAGTTTGTACTATGGGCCAATTCTGGGGGATACCCCTTCCCCATGTTTTAGTGACTAGGTGACTGCTCATGGTAGGTGCAAGCTATCTTTGCACCCAGGAAGCAGAGGAGGGCCTTCAGTCTATGGCTGCGGCCAAGGATTCTCCTCTGTACCACTTCATTGACAGTATTGTGCATAGTGCAAATATTTTGCTTTATGTATTGTGTTTTGTGATAGAAGTTAGGCACACTATGTCACAGATAGTGAAAGTATGTATGTGCTGCTGCTATGTTTCCAAAGTGTTGTCATTAGCTCCTGTTCCATGCCAGGCCTGCCTGCAGATGCTGGTGCTCCTGGGGAGGGTCACCCACCTGCCTGCAGTCGCAACTTCCAGAAGCATGGTACCATTCAGTATAAGACTGCCTCCCAACCCCAATGGGTGACACGAATTGTATCACCTGGGATGGGCGAGGTTTATTGCTTCATTAGAGACATTTATCAGTGCTGCTGACCCTCGGACTATCTGTTTTTGTAAAGCAAGAATTTCATTTTTTTTTGTAAAGAAATTGTTCTTTTTTTGTAAAGCTAGAATGACATGAAACGCCGCCCCCCCCCCCCACACACACACACACACACTGTTTCTCTCCTCATCTATCAATCCAGTTTAGGCCATTCAGTGTCACACTGCCATTGTTTAAAGTGATTTACCTGCTCTGAATGCACTGTGATTACATTCCTCTTAAAAATTAATTCTCTGCGAAAGGCCGAAGGGTTTTAAGTTGACCTTTTTATGCACTCCTTAATATCCTAAAACTACAGCCTAATCCTTTTTATTATTAATTCTGAGTGTAAAACTGTAGAGTCTTAAGATTATTAGACCTGTACTGCACTGTCTATTATTCTAAGCGAACAGCTGAATAATTTTTAGAATTAATTTCTGTATAAAGCTGTAGTTTTAAATTGACCAGACTTTTCAGTGTACTGCCTAGCATTCTAAATTTAAAGCCCAATCCTTGCCTCTCGCTTTGCCACCTGTCTGCCCTCTAACCTACTTACGTCTCCTCCGTTTCTATTACCCACTTTGTAGTTTAGCCTCCTCCTTCCAAATGATAGTGACCACCCTGTTTCTTTGTTTGAGTTAACCACACCTCCTCTGCCTGCTCCTACTTAATCTATCTCCTTTCCTCTCCCCCTCAGGTGTGCCGTGACCTCCTGGGGCTTGCACCTCGCCACCAGAGGAAAAGCTACAAGCCTGTCCTGGGAAGCAACCCATGATTCTGCTACTGCAAATTAGCAGACCCTGAGGCTTTCTTCCCCTGTTGAAACTGCCACCCGGGATCCTCCGAGCTCCGGTTCGTTGCAGGGCCCAGAAATCTACAGAAACAGCCAAAAGCCATATACCCCCATAGGTATGTTGGTATTTGGCGCCTTTGGACATTCTGAATTTTCAGTGCCAACACTCTGATTGGAGGATCTCAGCCTCATTGACTTCTTCCTGCTGGTCTCCATTTTACCTTGCTTCATTAGAGATGTTTATCAGCGCTGCTGACCCTAGGACTATCCTTTTTTGTAAAGCAAGAATTTAATTTTACTACATAGCAACTAGAGGGCTACAACAGCTCTCTTTTCTTTTAAAGAGAAAACACATTATATTTTCTATGTCCTCTTCTGCTCTAGTGGACCTGGGATACCTGTCTTTCTGAGGACCATCCCCAGGGTTTTTCTGCCTCTTTCTCCGGCCGAACCATACTCATCCACTAAGGCTGCAAGACTTGAATGCCTGCCCCTACTCCCATTCTGTACTGGTGGAGCAGTGCCAGAAACAGAAACGAAAGCTACAGACCAATCTTGCCACACTGGAATGCAGCCTTGAACCACTTCACTGACTCAGCTGCAATGAGTTGCTCCACAGGTACGTTCAGCGCCAAAACTGCCTCTCAGACAACAAAAGAATTTTGAACTTATGACACCTGATTGCCGATTGGTCTAGGATTCTAGTGACTTTTACTGCTGGCAGTTGTGGAGTTTAGATCTACCATGGGAAGTTACAGCTGGTTCCTTGGTGTGTCACTAGCTTTACTAGCGTTCAGCTCAATTCTTCAGAACCCTCATCCCTCCCTAAAGTGGAATGACCCTTGCGCTTCTCCCTGTCCTGCATCCAACAGTTCCTTTCAGGTAGCCATTCTGGACTGTTGGGCTTCTCAGCTGTCTCTGCCAGGGAGTAGGACATCTCCCGAGCTGCCTCTGCAGATTACTCCCCCATCCAGACTCGAGACTTCCTACTCATAGCAAATTCCTGCCAGGACACTAGTGGCTGCAACACTAGGCCAGTATAACACTAGGAGTGGGTACAGGCCTACCCATCAGCACCACCTCCCCTATTGCCCAAAAAACAGTGTTTACAAATTACAGTTCGCTGCCTTAAAAAAGAATCCTACTTCTTTTACTATTGTGCTCAGGCAATGTCGAACTCAACCCAGGACCATTAGACACCCTTGCTTCTCCACCAGACCTGGCAGGTATCAAAGGAATGTCTTTATGCATCTTAATGCCTGTAGTTTGCTGAAAAAGTTCACCCTTATCCAGGCTTGGGTGAGCCACACCCTACCTGATGTCCTAGTGATCACTGAGACCTGGCTTAGGCCAGCCACCCCAGACAATGAAATCAATATTGCAAATTATTTACTCTTCCGAGCAGATAGGCAATCAAGAGGAGGTGGGGTGGCAATTTATGTAAGGGACAAATACTCAGCCTCATGCATAGTCACATCATCCTCCCCCAAAGAATTTGAGTGCTTGACCATAAAGATTGAACTTTCTTCTTCCAGTGCACTCTGTGTAATAGGCTGCTACCATCCCCCTTCTGCTGGGCTTCATCTCCTGTCTCACCTCAGTTCCGTAATTGGGTCAGTTCCTTGGAAACCATTATTCTTGGTGACCTGAACTACGATTGGCTATCAAGTGCATCAGCTCACTTGAAATCCTTTTGTGACACTCTAGGGCTGGTGCAACTCATTGGCGAGCCTACTCGCCCAAATAAAAAGAACCTTAACAACAACTCCCTCTTAGATGTAATTTTAGCTAGCAAGCCACACCTGTTCTCTCATGTCAGAACATTTTTCTCAGACATTAGCGATCATTGTATAATCAGCACCATTAGATCCTTGCACAACCCACAGTTTGTGGCAAAGTTCTTTATCAAGAGGTACAAATGCAACTTTGATTTGTTTGCACACGTCCACGACTTGAAACATTCACCGCGATGGCAGGAATTCTTCCTAGCCAAAATGGTTAACAGGGCATATACTATTTTTTACGATATTTTAAGTGAGGCTTTAAATAAGCATGCACCCTTGGTTAAGGTGTGAGTCAGGAGCAGCACCTGCCATTGCTTCTCACCTGAGCTCAAAGCTTCCCTGTTAGAAAGGGATACTTTATGGAAAAAAGCCCGAAGAAGCAAGAACGACTCAGATTGGTGTCTTTTTAAGAGAGCACATAACAAGTGCACAAAGTTGGTCAGAGCAGCCAAGGCTGCCTACTATAGTTTGGAGCTAGCCTCTGCCCCAAGAAATCCTTCAAAGCTCCGGAAAACATTAAAAGACATGTCTGGACATGCACCGGGTAAGGCAAAAATTAAGTCCAGTGGCAGCATTATCTCTAACCGATTGGAGATATTGGAAGCCCTCAATAACTATTTTGCAACAGCAGGGCTAGCATTTGATACTTCTCCTGCCAATGACCTCCGCACAGCTCAGGGCCCACCAGCTCACGAGTCCCCCTCTATCAAGGAGGCCTTCTCCCTCCTGCCTGCCTCTCTAAAAGAGGTGGAAGACCTACTGCTGCAACTGGACACCAGGAAGGGAGCAGGTTCTGACTTCGTAGAGCCATACTATCTGAAATGTGCCTACCATGTGCTTGCGGTGTCAATCACCCACTTATTCAACATCTCACTCTCCCAGGGTAGCCTCCCCGCTCAATGGAAAATATCCCATGTCATCCCTCTATTAAAAGCAGGTGACCTCTGCAATCTAAATAATTACAGACCAATCTCCCTCCTCCCCATCCTGTCTAAATTACTAGAAAAAATAGTGTGTGGCCAGCTAGGGGTATACTTAGAATCCAGAAGCCTATTAAACCCAGTTCAGTCTGGATTCAGAGCAAAGCACAACACCATAACAGCCTTAGGTAAGGTGACCAATGATTGGCTCCTAGGCCTTGACAACAAGAAGCATGTCTGTGCCATTTTCTTAGATCTTAGTAAGGCATTCGACACAGTTGATCACAGCCTGCTTCTTTCCTCCCTAAGCACCTTAGGCCTAGACCATAAGTCTATGTGCTGGTTTGCAGACTACCTCGGAGAATGGAAACAGCAGGTTAAAACTGAAGGTGATCTTTCTCCATTAAAACCTATGCTGAGGGGCGTGCCCCAGGGGTCTATCCTTGGTTCCCTCCTCTTTGCAGTCTACATTAACAACATCAATGACCCCAACAAAAAAGCCAACATCCACTTATTTGCGGATGACACTGTACTGTACTTGAGTCGTCCCACGCCGGAAGCAACCTGTGAAGACCTCCAAGCTGAATTTAACCTTCTACAATACCAGCTCATAAACAAAACACTTTTGCTAAATGCGAAAAAGACAAAAGCCATGTTCTTCTCCCCCTCCTTGCATGCAGCAATTCCTGCTGGGGGGGAGCTATTCCACAAATGAACACTGTTCTTGGGGAAACACTAGAGTATGTAGCTAAATTCAAATATCTAGGAGTTTGGCTCGATCATAAACTTTCCTTCACCGACCATCTCGAAGAACTACAGAAGAAACTAAGGCAAAGATTAGGACTATTCTACAGAATTAACCACCTGCTCAAACAGGAGGCAAAGATTCAACTGGTTCAAGCTACCTTCCTATCTTTAATAGATTACGCAGAGCTGCTTTATAGCCACTGCACTGCCTCTGCACTGGCTAAGATGGACACCCTCTACCACAGAGCTATCAGGTTCATTACTGGCCTTCCACTTTCCACACACCACTGATCCCTATACTCATCGTTAGACTGGACTTCCCTTCACTATAAAAGGAATAGAAATGCTGCCCTATAGGCCTTCAGAGCGGTGACCAACAAGCTCCCTCTCATATGCCTCAGATTGTATTCCCCAGAGTGTGTTAGGCACCTATGCTCTAAGGAGCTATTCCCTAATTGCCCTCCAAGTTCCAAGAGTCCAAACTCATTTCGGCAAAGCTGCTCTAAGCTTCTCTTTACCCACAGTGTGGAACGGTTTACAAAAGAACTTGAAGCTGAGCTGCCCTGTTAGCCTGAATATCTTCAAGGTGCTTTACGATCGCTACATGAAAGCACCTTGCAAATGTTTTCCTCATCGCTAGCCCACTAATTCCGCAACTCCCCTTTTCCATCCTGACACTCGCCATGTTTATACCCCTGGCTCTCACTCTTTCCCTATTAACTCTTCCCACTTCACCCACCCTTCCTTGTCCACTCCAGCCTGGCTAAAGTCCCACCCCATCCATAGTAGTGTCCCAATTATCTACCCCTCCTCCGTCATTATCATAATAAACAAGTACACGACAGCCATCGTCACTTTCTGTGGTTTTAGCCCAATTTTTCCCCCAGTCATCTGTAATATATCCCTCCTCTTCTTTACCTCTCTAACCTGCCACCCCATACACAACCTCTTTCCCCTGTACATGTAGTTGCCGGCTGCCTCACTCAAAAGATCTCTGCTTATAACCCCTGTATGCCTATGGTTGATTGTACATCTGCTGACTTCTTCAATTGTAAAATAATGCTGTTTTCTTTTTATTTATTTATTTCAACGTTGTATTGTACTGTATACACTGTATACACTTTTTCTTCCTTGTACATTATTGCTTTTTGTATACCTGCTTCTGTACTGTACTTTGATGTATTCATGACCAGGTCACCTTGCAAATGAGCCTTGCTCAATGGTGCCTGCCTGGATAAATAAAGATTTTGATTGATTGATTGAAATACCCCCAATAAAAGGCGGCAGGTGCTATCTCACCTTAAGATACTGCGGGCAATGGTGTCCCTCTTACAGGAGACCAAACTGATGGCCAATGATCATGATAGATTAAAAAGGGAGTGGGTGGGAGAAGTTATCCATGCCTCCTCCCCCACCAGAAAAAGAGGGGTAGCTATATTAGTTCATAAGAACCATAGGTGGACAGTTACCAAGGCATCCAGTGATACAGAGGGGAGATGGGCACTAGCCTAGATGGATGTGCCAAAAGGCCTGGTACTGCAAGCAAATGTATGTGGTCCCAACGAGGATGAGCTATCCTTTTTCCATGGGTTGACCCAGAAAATCAGCGAGCTAACATGGGGAGCCACCCCATTCCTTGTTGGGAGGGATTTTAATCTCACGCTCATCCCCTTGCTGGATAGGTTCCCCCATTGACATAGGCCCCACAGCAAGAGGGCCCAAGCAGTGTTCCTGATGTAGCAGGATATGGGCCTTACCAGCATATGGAGGGTCTTCCACCCCCAAGATCGGGATTACTCCTTCCACTCTCCAGTTCATAGCTCTCTTAGTCGAATCAATCTGTGGCTAACATCCCCGGGTATCACCCAAGATGCCCTAGAAGCTACCATCCCTCCACTGGTCATATCTGACTACACTCCAGTACATCTGACATTCACCTGGGGCTCTTCTTCTTCCTCTGCCCACTCATGGAGGCTAGACTCCTTGTTACTGCACAATCCGAATATCCCCCCATGGCTCCAGCAGGTGGAAACACAGTTCTTTCAGCTAAATCCTGTAACAGACACCTCTGTGGGCAACACATGGGAGGCTTTCAAAGCCATGTTATGGGGGGGCCATCATGGGATATGCCCAGAGGAGAAGAAGCAGAGGGAACAATGCCTGTCTGATCTTGAAATACAGTTAAAGATAGCAGAAGAGGCCCTCAAGGCACTTCCAAAGCCTTCTCTCCAGTCACAGGTGGGCCGTACAGTGGCCACCCTTAGAATGGAGATGAACAAGTTGTTTTCCAGGAAGTATGAAATCTCCATCCTCCAGCTCAGGCACAAATACTGGGAAGGGGAAAGAGGGGAAGGTCCTAGCCTATCATCTGAGGAAGCAGCAGGCAGAAAGGCATATAGCCGGCCTGATGGACAGACAGGGCAAGGCCAGGGCCAAAACTGAGGACATAAATCAAATCATGGTGAATTTCTATGGTACACTTTACCCCTCCTCCAGAATCCCCAACCCTGCGGGAACTCATTTGTTCCTGTGTGGCCTCCACCTCCCCACATTCTCCAGCCAACAGTCCCTGGCATGAGATGGAGGACGTAGCAACAACCCTCAGATCTTTATAATAATAAATAATAAAACTATATTTTAAAGCACCGTTCCAAAACCAAGGTACTATACAACATTACAACATATAAAAACCAATAAAACAAAAATTTGAAGAAAAGGAAAGCACCAGAAGGGGATGGTATCCCACTGGAGGTCTGGCAAATGCTGCAGCCAATAGTCTCCCCAGTCCTCCAACAGGTATGTATGGAGGCCCTGGGGAAAGGCGACCTTATTCTAGGAAGCATCATAACTATCCTGCCAAAAAAGGAGAAGGACCCCTGAAGGCTGCCAGCTATAGAACTATCTCCCTGTTAAACGTGGACAGTAAGATCCTAGTAAAAACTCTGGCCACAAGACTCAACCCACTTCTCCCATCCCTTATTCACTCATCCCAAGTGTGTCTCATGGCTGGTAGGTATAGTGTGGACCACATCGGGTCCCTGGTGAATCTAATACATAATGCTAAATCCCTTCCCACCCCAGCTGCGGTGGTGGCGATCAACTTTGAAAAAGTTTTCAACTCCATCGAATGGGATTTTGTCCAACAAGTCTTGGCCATGATGGGGGCTGGGGAGAGGTTCCGGGGGGTGGGTCAAAGCCATATACCACCTCCTTATGACAAGGATCCTCACCAACTCCATGCCCCCCCCACTCAGGAGAGGCATGTACCAGGGATGCCCCCTTTCCCCACTACTTTTTGTGCTGGCAATGAAACCCCTGACTGCAGCCATCAGACAGAACCCCCAAATAAAAAGGGCGACCTTAGGCATGGAGGAATACACCACCTTAATGTATGCGGACAACCTCCTGGTACCCCTGGAGGACATAGCGGAGGCCTCTCCTCCCTTCTGAACTCCCTCTCACTTTTTGCTACACTCTTGGGGCTGAGACTGAACCAACCCAAGACAGAAATACTCCCCTGAATGATAAGCGTATACCCAGTATGGCAGCAGTGCATGACCTAAGCTGAGCACCAGGGGTGATCTCATATCTCAGAATATGCATCACCCTGGACCTCTCCAAAATCTGGGAGGTCAACCTAAAACCCCTACTTGCCACAATTCACATGGAGCTGGACAGGTGGAAAGCCCTGTAGCTCACTTTTGGCTGGCAAAATCTCCGCCATAAAAATGGTCATAGCACTGAAGGTCATGTACTTCCTTTCCCACATCCCCCTGAAGCTACCACCCTGCTGGTACAAGAAACTTCATGTTACGTTGGGGTCCTTTATATGGAAGGGAAAAAAACCTTGCTACACTCAAAACAAATTGCAGGTGCACTGGGCAGAGGGAGGGTGGGATCTTCCATTGTACAAATGGGCTTTCCAGGTAAGCCAAATGCTTAAGTGGTTCACAGGGCCAGCACAAACATCTCCACAATGGCTTGGTATGGAACAGGTATATAGTAAAAAAGAAACTTAGCACTGCTGTTGTACAATCCTCACCCACAAGGGTCCCACTCACACCCCTCAATAGGTCCCTCGATAGAATACTGGACACAGCTTCATCAGAGGTTAAATACAGACCCAAACCCTCTATGCCTCACCCCCTTATAAGGGAATGTCAACATCATAGTCGGCAAAAAACCTATCAGCTGGGCAGACTGGGCCACAGTGGGCCTGGAGTGTCTCCAGGTTGCCTACACACTGGGGACCACTGTATTGGACTACTTCCAGGGATTATTTGATAGATGGAGCATCCTCCCCAAGGACTTCTGGAAATACCTTTAATTCAGAAGTACAATAGGTGAATACACCAGTAGGCACCATCCCAGGAGACCTAATTCACCACTTGTGCAATGGCTTTCCCTTACAAAAGGCCAGACCAGTGTAATATAATCGAAGCTTTGAGAAAGTGCCCCTTGCAATCCCTGGAGGCCAAATGTAAATGGGAGGCCGCACTCAACAGCCAGATATCAAACCAGGAGTGGAGCTCCTGTTTGAAACTGGCCCACCTGGCCTACCCAGACACCAGTAGTATATTAATTCAAAACAAAATACTACAATCCTGGTACAGCACCCCCACAGTGTTGCACAAGGCCAAGCTATCCCAGGACAACCTCTGCTGGACTTTGCTCATATTCTGTAGCACTGTCAGGAAATTCAGCCATTATGGCAAAAGGTCTGTGAATTGGGAGCCAAAATCATCCAGAAAACAATGCCCGCTACACCTGAAATGCTGCTGTTAGGCATCTATGCACAGAGTCCCAATTACAGCCACCATCAGAAAAAACTGATCGTTATCACATGCGGGTAAACAGGCTGCTACTCAGTAAATGGAGGACTGAGGTGGTCCCCTCAATCACAAAAGTGCTAAATGCCCTGATCCAGACGGCAAACTTGTCACAAATGACACATGTGATAGCCAACTCACTCCTGCAATACGCAAACACATGGGAACTCCTTATCACATTCCTGAAGCCCAGGGAGGGGATCAGCAGAAGGAGTAGTATTGGGTATAGTGGGACCCCTTCCCACACATCCTGTTCTCCTGCACAAGAAGCTAGGATGGAAACAGAAGAAACAAACAGGTATTTTACTTTATCTGGAATTTATGAAATTGACATAAGAGATTTCAGCCGTATTGGTCCTTGCAAAACAGGACAAGATGGAAGGTTTGATACCTTTTATTGGACCAACGAGTATCTTGTACAAAGATAGAATTATACAGAAGCTTTCAGGTCCACACAGGTCCCTTCTTCAGGTGAATAGCAAAACTGAGCAACAAGCAGTATTTATATCCACTGTGGAGCAATTACAAATCAGGAAGTGAAGTAGGAAGGTGATAAAGGGGACTAGAGATGAAAGTCTAAGATGCAAAAAATAAAAACATGAGAAGAAATGGGGAGGGGGCATAGTAGGAACAGGTCAGTAGGAGATCAAAGTAAGCTAAAGGGAAGACAAAAGCATGCAGATAGGATCTGAGATCAGAGGCTGGCTGAAAAGGGTAGCATGGATAGGAGATGCCTAAAGATGCAAGGAAATAAAGAAATTAGGAGAAACAAAAGAACAAAGGCCTAGATAAACAGATGTGTGGACATAAGAGGGAGTAGGTGGGACTGAGCTCAGGAGTTAATAGAAGAGGCAGGGAGGATGTGAGGTGTAGGTAAAAAAACAGGGCAGGCAGAACTCAGAGAAAGAAATATATAATAGTCAGAGAAAAACAGAACCAAGATGTGATAATAGAGACATAATTTAGTACACAATAAAAAATAATTACAGTTTACCATAGTGGGTCATAAAACTGATGCCCCAATTCAGTCCATAAATGTTAGATTTAAATTGTTTTATATATTTCAATTTCCATGTCCTACTGCCCTGTGTGTTTCTGAAGTTGCCTCTAAGTATCAAGACAGATAAATCCAGGAGAGTGTGATCTGTTTGCTAAAAATGGTCTCCTACTGGAGTGCTGATAATCTGGTTTACTATAGTGTGACAGTGGTGCTTCATCCTGGTTTTCAGTGGTTGGCAAGTTTCCCCAATATAGCAACCATTAGTGCACTTTTTGCATTGAATTAAGTAAACTACATTGCTGGATTGACATGTGAAGGATCCATTAATTTGTAGTATGTTGTTCTGGCTGGTCTTAATTGGTCTTAATGGTCTGTAATGTTGTTAAATTGGTAAATAAGCATGACCCCTTTATTAAGGTCAGGGTGCACCATACCACCCACCCCTGGTTCACTCCAAGTCTTAAGGCTGCAGTCACTAATAGGGACAAGTCCTGGGCTCAGGCCAGGTGCACCAAGAGCCATACGGATTGGCAGATGTTTAGAACAGCTAGAAACACGTGTGTAAAAAGCATTCTGGCCACAAAAGCACACTATTATGTTTCTACCCTAGAACAGGCCAAAGGGAACCCACAAAAAATCTGGAGGACACTTAAATTCCATTGAAGGACAGCCTAGTGCCCCCTCCATTTCAGCGAAGATCCTTACCAATGGCAGAACTATCGAAGGTAATTCCCAAATCTTGGAAGAATTCATCTCCCATTTTGTCACTTCTGGCTTAGCCTTTGATTCCTTGCCTTATGCAGGTCGAGGGTTAATCAAGCCTGTGCTAGCCATACTCCCCATACCTTGACTTGTTCTTTCCAGCTGCGTTCACTTAACTACAAAGAAGCAGAAGACACACTACTCAATCTTGATTCTAAGAAAAGTGCAGGGATGATGATCTTGAACCATTTTTCTAATACTAGGTTATGCCTATCTCACAGATCCCATTCTTCATATTCTCAATCTCTCCATCTCTACTGCCACAGTTCCATCTTGTTGGAAATCCACCCATATCCTTCCCCTATTCAAATCAGGTGACCCATGCGATCTTAATAATTACAGACCTATCTCAATTTTGCCTGTTCTCTCTAAAGTTTTTGAAAAACTGATCTACAATAAAGCAAAATTTTATATTGAAACCTTCTCACTTTTAAACCCAGCACAATCTGGCTTCCGGTCTAAGCACAGCACTATCACGGCACAGGCTAAAGTTACCAATGACTGGATCTCTGCTATTGATACCAAAAAGATCACTGGTGCAATTTTCTTACATCTAAGCAAAGCTTTTGAAACAGTTGACCACAACTTACTAATCACCAGCCTTATAAAACTAGGTGCCACTCCCTCCACCACTCAGTGGTTCACCAGCTACCTTTCAGGGAGGACCCAGAAAGTGAAAGCTGATGGCATATTCTCAGGCTCCTTGCCAATTGCCAGGGGAGTCACTTAATGCTCCATCCTAGGCCCTGTCCTTTTTTCCCTGTATATCAATGATCTTGACTTTCACATCACCAATTCCAGCCTTTACTTCTTTGCTGATGACACAGTACTGTATACCTCTGGCTCTACTTTGTCTGAAGTAAGGGACGTACTGCAAGCTGACTTTGCTCAGCTGGAAACTAACCTCATTAATGCCAATCTTCTTCTTAATGCCAAGAAAACTAAGGCTATGATTTTTACTCTTAGTAACTCTTCTACCTCCCCCCTGGACCACTGGACCACTGAAGGACTTTGTTGCCACCTCGCTAGGCGAACCCTTGGAAGTTGTCCCCAAATTTAAATATCTTGGCATTTGGCTGGACAACAAACTTTCTTTCAAAGATCATCTTGAGGACCTCTCTAGAAGGTTAAAAGCCAGGTTGGGTTTCTTTTTGAGAAACAAGTCTCTCTGAAAGAAACTAGAATCAGGCTGGTACAGGTCACATTTCTCCCCTTGCTTGATTATGGGGACCTAATTTACAGCTCCACTGCAACCTCAAACCTAAATAAATTGGATGTACTCTACCACTGTGCCCTGCGGTTCATCACCAATTCACCATACCGAACCCATCACTGTGACCTTTACACAGTTGTTGGCTGGATGTCACTTACCACTAGACGGCTGTTTCATGCTGGTATCTGGACCCTCAAGATACTCTTTAACAAACTTCCAAGCTACCTCACATCCCTCATCAGTATCTTCCACTGTGCATATTCCCTCAGGAAATCAGACTTTATCTTCCTTGACGTGCCTAGAACTCGCACCAAATTTGGTAAATATGCTATCTCATATGCTCTTCCAACAGTATGGAACCTACTCCAAACCACTCTGAAACTATCCAGTATGGTCTTGGTTAATTTCTTCAAAGAGTTAACAGCATCCAAATTAAAAGATATCTGTAACTGCTTTTAAGCCTCTCCACGGGCCCTTATAGCCTGAAGACCATTCACCTGAAACCTGCACCTGTCAGGACATGAAACCAATCGGCTAACCACAAAATCTTCACCTACTTTTGCCTTCTTTATCTCTATCCTTGTCACCCTACTCTCCCTAGCACTATTCCTCTACTCATCTCATATTTTCAACCCCCCCTTCTTATTCCACTACTCTATCCTGTCATCTTTACACCCTCCTCTTACTTACCTGCTCTCTCCTGTCACAGTACACTCCCTACCTGCCAAGCTCCCCACTATCTAATGCTAATAATCTCTACCTGCTCAGTCGAATTTCTGTGCCAGGTATTACATGAACCTTACTGTACCTTATTCTGCTAGAATGTAATTATATGAACTGATGCATATTAATCTTATGTGTATATTCTTTTATGTTACCTTGTATATGTTGGCTTTTTATGCTCAGTCTCTGGACTGTTAATATGATCTAGGACCTCCTTGTGAATGAGCTTGCTCAACTGAGTTTTCCTGCAATAAACCTGAATTTGAACTTGAACTTGAACTTAATGGTGGCCTGTGTGCATATATGGGTGCAGGTCTTACATCTTGCCACGTTGCATGGTGTCCCTCTTGTTTTCTGGTTATTTTGATCTGCTGGGAGTTTGTTATGAATCATTATGTTTGAGAGGCTGAGGGGCTGCTTATAGGCAATGACAGGTGGTTCAGGGAAGATGTCTTTCAGTGTTTCATCTTCTCTCAGCATGGGTTGTAGCTCTTTGATAATGTCCTGAATGGGTTTTAACATGGGGCTTAAGTGACCCCTTGGAGTGGATGCAACCCCAAGTTGGAGGCCTACATAAACTGCTTCCATGGAAGAATGAACTCCCAAATCCTTAGCAAACAGCAGAAACTCCTGTACAGTATTACACCACTAGAAAAGAGGGCAATACAAACTCTGAATAACAACCATAACATTGTAATAAAACAAGTTGACAAGGGTGGAGCGGTGGTTGTGATGAACACAGAGGATTACATTAAAGAGGCACACAGATAGCTGTCAGATGCAACTTACTATAGAGAACTCACCGAAGACCCTACTATACAATATACAGAAGAACTGAAACAAATCATCATATCTCTACCAAACAACATCCAAGAACAGTTAAAAATATTAATTCCAAACAAACCTACTCCAGGGACATTTTATATGTTATCCAAGATACTCAAACCAGGGAATCCAGGACGACCCATCATCTCTGGCATTGGCACACTCACTGAAAACATTTCAGGACTTATTGAATCCATTTTAAAACCACTAGTAAGAGCTACTAACAGTTTTATTCAGGACACCACTGATTTCCTCAGGAAACTGAAACAAACTAGACAACTGCCTCCGAACACTATCCTAGCCACACTGGATGTCACTGCCCTCTACACCAACATCCCATATGAAGATGGCATAGCAGCATGTCAGAAATTTTTAAAGGAATACACATCCACAGGAGACATTCCAGAAACCACCATCATCACCCTAATAAAATTCATTTTGACACACAAGTTCACTTTTAATGGCAAGCACTTTTTACAGGTCATGGGGACAGCCATGTGCACTAAAATGGCACCACAATATGCCAATCTTTTCATGGCCTGCTTAGAGGAGAATTTTTTAAACACCACCCTTATAATCCATCTGTCTACCTCCGTTTTATTGATGACATATTCCTGATTTGGACAGAAGGTGAAGATTCTATCAAAAAATTCCATTATGATTTTAACAACTTTCATCATTCCAAAAATGTCACTATTGAATACTCCACCACCAGCATACATTTTACTGACACCACAGTCAGTATCACGAAAAATGGACATATACAAACTGCTCTGTACAGAAAACCCTCTGACAGAGACTGCTACCTGCATAATTCCAGCTTCCACCCTAATCATGCAAAAAAATCTGTAATTTACAGTCAGGCGATTCGAAACCATTGAATCTGCTCTGATGACAGAACAAGAGACAGACAGCTCTCCACACTTCAGAATTCCCTAATTCAGCAGGGCCACTCTCCAGGACAAATTGACAGAGAATTTGAACGAGCCATACAAATACCACGAGACAATCTGCTGGAATACAGGCAAAGACATCAAACTGACTGCACACCCCTAGTGGTCACTTACAGCCCCATGCTAAAACCCATTCAAGAAATTATCAAAGAGCTACAACCCATGCTGAGAGAAGATGAAACACCGAAAGACATCTTCCCTGAACCACCTGTCATTGCCTATAAGCAGACCCCCAGCCTCTCAAACGTATTGATCATAACAAACTCCCAGCAGATCAAAATAACCAGAAAACAAGAGAGACAGCACCATGCAACATTGCAAGAAGTAAGACCTGCACCCACATATGTGCACAGGCCACCATTAAGACCAGCCAGAACAACATAATACAAATTAATGGATCCTTCACATGTCAATCCAGCGATGTGGTTTACTTAATTCAATGCAAGAAGTGCACTAATGGTTGCTATAATGGGGAAACTAGCCAACCACTGAAAACCAGGATGAATCACCACCATCACACTATAGCAAACCAGATTATTAGCACTCCAGTAGGAAACCATTTTTCAACAGATCACACTCTCCTGGATTTATCTGTCTTGATACTTACAGGAAACTTCAGAAACACACAGGACAGAAGGACATGGGAGTTGAAATATAAAAAAAAATTAAATCTAACATTTCTGAACTGAATCGGGACATCGGTTTCATGACCCACTATGGTAAACTGTAATTATTTTTTATTGTGTACTAAATCATGTCTCTGTTATCACACCTTGGTTCTGTTTCTCTCTGACTATTATATATATTTTTCTCTGAGTTCTTCCTGTTCTGTTTTCCTCCCTGCCTCTCCTATTAACTCCTGAACTCAGTCCCACCTACTCCCTCTTGTTTTCACACCTCTGTTTATCTAGGCCTTTGTTCTTTTGTTTCTCCTAATTTCTTGATTTCTTTGCATCTTTAGGCATCTCTTGCCCATTCTACCCTTTCAGCCAGCCTCTGATCTCAGATCCTATCTGCATGCTTTTGTCTTCCCTTTAGCTTCCTTTGATCTCCTACTAACCTGTTCCTACTATGCCCCCTCCCCATTTCTTCTCATGTTTTTATTTTTTGCATCTTAGACTTTCATCTCTAGTCCCCTTTATCACCTTCCTACTTCACTTTCTGATTTTTAATTGCTCCACAGTGGATATAAATACTGCTTGTTGCTCAGTTTTGCTATTCATCTGAAGAAGGGACCTGTGTGGCCCTGAAAACTTGTGTATAATTCCATCTTTGTGCAAGACGCTTGTTGGTCCAATAAAAGGTATCAAACCTTCCATCTTCTTCTGAAATTGAAATACAACTGATCTTTCTGTGTTACTGGTGGAAGGTTTTGTTACAGCTAACTCCATTGAAGGCAATAAATGCTTTGTATGTGTTTTGTTTGTATTTGTTGCAGGCTTGACCCTAGAAGTGCCTCTCAAGTTTCTCCGAGCAGGTCACCGAGGATCACCTCTTACAGCTGATACTCTGAATAATTTATTTTTATTTATTTATTTAGTTTTTATTAACCGGATAGGTGCACTAGCCATAAAATGACTATTTTCAGGCACGACCCGGGAGAGTACAACAAAAGGAGAACAGTTGAACAACAGCAACATGGGTACAATAATACAAATAGAGGAACAGTACAGCAGTGCTACAAAAATACAATGGGTAGAAACAACAAAAAATAATGGCAAGCATTATACAGATAATGGCAGTAAGATATAATAAGTGCAGAAACCATGGACCCAACCTGTGGAGTGAAAGGGTTAATACGATAGTAAGGTTATATAGAGAGAAATGTGAGGAATGTTCAAACATAACAAGAAAGACTGACAGAAGGAAGGTCAGGGGTGGTAATTGGCAAAACAACAGTGGATGGTCAGCAACAAGGTTCAAGAAGGAAGAGAGCTAGTAGTCAAAAAGTTATTTACAAAGAGAAGGAAAATATGGGTAGGGAAGAGGAGAAGTCTTGGAGCTGGATTAGAGCAGGGTGACATTACTGGTAAGTCTCAGGAGCTTAGGTTGGGTCAAAGCATGTACAAGCATCAGCTAAGGATAGATAACAATGATATTCACTTTTAAATCCAAAGTGAGACTGAGACAGCTGGAGGTTGAGTGGAAGAGCATTCCATAGCCTGGGAACAGAGAATTGGAAGGCCCCTGTGTCTTTAGTCGTCCGACATCTCGGAACATAGAGCAAGGATTTGCAGCTGATCGCAGGCCATGGGAGGATGGTTGAGGGACCAGCAACGCCGCCAGCTGGGATGGCTTTTTTTCCCGGATGATCGAGTCCATTAGTGATCCAAGGTAGTATTGTCTACTGGCAGAGGGTGAGAGCCAATTCAGATCCTTATAAAGAAGGCAGTGATGTTTGAGTCGAGGCGACGAAGAGGCAGATTGGCATATATTGTTATAAGTTATGTCCCATTTTAGTAGGGAGGTTTTATGGACAGAGGTAAGAATAGAGGCACCATAAGTAAGGGTTGGGAGCAGAATACCTTGGGCAATTGCTAATTTGGCCGAGGGTGTAAGCATGTAGATCGTTTTGTAAGCTATTCCTAGTTTCGAGTTTACAGTTTTGCACGAGGTCTGAATGTGAAGATTAAAACCCAGGGACTGGTCCAGGAGGATCCCAAGGTACTTGAAGGAAGTAACATTTCAAGTGGAAATCCTCCTGGGTGAAGGACTTCCAGCAAACTAGAACAGGTCTTAATCTTCGGTGCAGAACCTAGGAGCATGGCTTTCATTTTCTTTTCATTTAGTACAAGCTTACAGTCTAGTAGCCAGTCTAAGACCTTATTGAAGTCTGAAGTAAGTGATGTGTTTATGCAGGCAATACTAGAAGAACTAGTGTAGATGATCAGGTCATCAGCATAGAGAATAGCTGACCAGGATTCCAGGACCTCAGCTGCATTGTTGATAAAAATTGAGAACAGAAGGGGCCCAAGAATAGAGCCCTTGGGGACCCCAAGGTTGATAGTAGATGTGTTGGACAGGGAGGAGTTAAATTTGACAGCTTGTGACCTGTTTGACAGGTAGCTACAGAACCAGTCCACAACAGGGGTAGAGAAATGGAATTTATGGAGAGTGGAGAGAAGCAGGGGATGGTCAACAAGGTTGAAAGCCTTAGTGAGGTCAATGAAGAAGGCACCTGTGAGTTTTCCAGAGTCCATGTTGGACAGAATATCAGTAGTTAGTTGAAGAAGAGCCGTGGTGGTGCTATGACCTTTTCTGAAACCATGCCAAGTGTCTGAGAGGAGATTGTAGCGTGTAAGGTAGTCAATGGTCTGTGATGCAACTATTTTCTCTAGGATCTTGTTAAGGACAGAGAGAATTGCTATAGGTCTGTAATTGGCCATGTCCTTTGGGTCACCTTTTAAAGACAGTGCTACTCTGCAGATTTCCATAGGTCTGCACAGTGCTATGGATAAGGGATAAAGTGTAGATTCTGGCAATCGGAGAGGCAATGAGTGGAGCAGCCAGCTTAAGAAGATGAGGTTCCAGTGAGTCAGAACCAGAGCTGGTATTGGCAGATATGGATCTCAGTAATTTCAGAACTTCTGCTCTTAATATAGCCTTGAAATAGAATGGTGGTGCTGGAGGAGCATCATACGATAGGGCAGTATGGTTGTCTGATGGTAGTGTGGTAGGTAGATTGGAGTGCAATCCACTAGGTTGTAAAGCCAAGGTATAGTATGAAAGATCAGAGAAAAGATTGTTAAAACTGTTTGAGATGGTCCTAGGGTCATTACAATGTGCACCATTTATGACCATTTCATCAGGATTGACCGACTGCGAGTACCGAGAAATGTTTTGACATGGGCCCAAAATTTCCTCGGGTCGCAGGCTGAGCTTTGTAGAAGGTTCTTGCGGTATTTGCTTTTAGCAACTCTAACTTGTCTCTTACATCTGTTCCTTAGTTCACGATAGACAATAAGATCTGACTGTAGGTCAGTTTGTTTGTAGCGAATCCAAAGCTTGTCCCTCTGGCACAGATTAGCAAGGAGGTCTTTATGCAGCCACCTCGTCTGTTTTCCTCTGACCCTCCTAGTAGTATTGGGGGCATATTTATATTGAATGGTAAGAAATTAATTTATGAATATCTGTAGAACAACCTCCACATCCTTTAATTGATAGACACCTGCCCAGTCGATATTGGAGACATCATAGAGAAATGCATCCTGGTCAATATGAGCTAGATTTGTAAACGTGATTAGTCTTGATGGAGGAGATGGAGGCGCAACCATAGATAGGATACAAAAAGTGGGTGAGTGGTCTGTTAGTGCATCTGCAAGGATTCCTGCTTTTGACACATGTTCCATATGGTTACCCATCACCCAGTCTAGCAGTGTACCCGTTTGATGGGATGATGTGGCTCTAGTTGCTTCAGAGATCAACTGGTGAAAATTATAACTAAACGTGAGTGATTGCAAGGATATTTGAGCTGACCCTAACCAATTGAGATTAAGATCACCTAGGATGACAGCCTCATTATGATTTACAGTCTGGGAGGTGATGTCAAGGAGTTCTTGAAGACCTACTATTCCCCCAGCACCCTGCACAGATATAGGCACAGATAATATGAAGCTTCTTTTCCCCCAATACAATAGTTGCCTGTATGAATTCGCACACTGCGGGAGAGGCAGATGCTGGGACAATAGAGATGTTGAGGTGGTTTTTGAAGAATAGGGCAACTCCACCTCCTCGCTTGGATGAGGATCTATCCTGCCGGAACAGGGAGTAGTTAGGCAAGGAGCATACTTCCTCAGGTATTCCGGATTTTAGCCAAGTTTCTGTGAGACAGAGTACATCAGGATTGTAGAGTTTCACCCAGGCCTCGAGTTCCGCATGGTGACAAGTAAGACTTCTGATATTGATATGGGCAATTAATAATCCTTTCTTGGACATGCCAGATAACTCATTTGGGGAAAAGAAACAGGTAGGTGGAACTGGATTTAGTCTGACATCCCCAGATAGCAGAATAATGATCATGGCTAGGAACCAAAGCCTTGTACAGTGGCAGGTTAGGGTGAAAACACGTCTCCATGGCAGCTTCCTCCTAGCATGTAGAGGGTAATAGATGCTGCCTCTAACAAGGAGGATAGGGTTAGGTTGCAGATCAGGCTTAGTCTCTGCAATCAGGTTAGAGAAAATATAGTTGCAGTAAGCCTCTGAGGAGTCTTTTGCCATTTGGTTACATGGGAGAGCCCATGTGGCAGTGTGCAGGCTGAGTAAAAGGACAAATGACAAGAGTGCCCACAGCAGACTATACTTCGCCATAGTGTTACTATTTGACTTGGGTAGGAAGGCTAGTGGTATACTGAGACAGAGGATTAGCTCTTAGGGATAAAGAGATAGTGTGTGTAAAATTAAGACAGCCAAGGGTGACTGTGTTCCACCTTTTTAACCCTTGGCCAAAATTAGAGATAGAGCAAAAACAACAAAATGTTTCCTGCTAGCGTAGCAATTATTTAGAAGAAGTGTATCAGAGAAGCAGAAAGTAAAGCCCCACAAAGGTTAATTAGGAAAGCAGACCAGCCAGAGGCTCTACTTGTGGTAAAGATTAGAGTGAGGAATTGAAGACCTATTCAAGATATGTTAGACAGCACCCCTAGTGGCAGAATTTTATAAGGAACCAATGGGAGACTAGACAGATAGCAGTAGTGTTCGGCAAGAGTCAATGCAAAGCAGAGGGTGCCGAAGCCCAGAGACTGATAATCCGACAGAGAAAAAGCAGGGCCAAACAGTGGCCAAGCAGAGAGCAGCAGTCCAATTAGAGGAGGGTGGCAGCAGGTGGCCACCTATCAAACCCGTACAATGCTAGCCTGGACACTTAACCGGATGTGAAGGTGTTCTGTTCGTCAGGAGGATAGAGGTACAGGCAGCTGGCAGGATTAGCCGCACCGCTAACTGGTAGCACAATCAGGCACAGTGGATCTATTTTAAGATATAAAATGTAGGTTAAGATAGGATGTTATTAGCTAGGCCAGGGGGTACCAAGGCAATTTGAAAAATACTCAGGGTAGCAAGAGAGGAAGCCCAGGTATGGAACTGCACAGTAGATAGCAGAGCAGGAACTAAACAAAGCTGATAGGCAAGCAGGTGGTGAAAATAGGAAGATGTCTTTAAAGGCAACACAGGACAAGTGTTAGGCCTAATAACTGCACTCTGTATCTTTAAGAGGAGTTGCAATATTAGAGAGAGAGGATGAACATTGCTAGGGGTGGCGCTGAGGTGGGAAGGAGAGTATTTAATAAAGGCTGGAGGTGGGGGATGGGAGGGTGGGCATAAAAATTCAAGCAGCAAGGAGACAGAAGGACAGAAAGTTAAAGAGAAATTGAATTATTTGCAGGGCAAAGCTTACAACTGTGACCCAAATGGAATCTGGTCTAAACAGAAAAAACTGTATCACTTTAAACTTACTTTCCGATCCAGGGTAGCTTACCACTGGAACTTAAAACAAAGAGAGCTGTAATATTTAATCTACAAACCTGCAGCCTAAATGAACTTGCACTTCAAACTACCCTTAGAGTGCAAAATTGCTGTAAACAGGCTTAGGTTCGTGTTTAAGTTAGGATTTACAAGACAATTTGGAGACACTTAACAAGTACCACAATCAGAATATAACATTAGCTTACGGTCCAGAGAGGAAACAGCAGTAACAAAGAATTAAAGAACTGCAGCAGCCCGTCAGCAGGCAGAGTCAATGGTTCTGGACAGTCCAGTTTCTGCAGCGTACCTTCGGTCTGGTGATCAGCGGGCAGTGCAGCGAGGAAGGCACCCGGAGGACAGAAGGGGTCCGCCCGGCTGCTTGAAGCAGCAGAGGCACCCGTGTCAAGGGTGAAGCTTCGGTCTGGTGATCAGCAGGCAGTGCAGCAAGGAAGGCAGCCAGCACACAGAAGGGGTCCACCCGGCTGCTTGAAGCAGCAGAGGCACCTGTGTCAAGGCACAGGTAAGCCAGTTTACAGTCCTATGATAGCACCCTGTACTCAAGGGACCTCCTACAGGTTAGACTGGGCATGGAATGGTTATAGTTCATCACCAAGAGGGTCAGGAAATATGTTATGGCTAGGCCTGCAACAAAAGGTTGCATCTCTCTACCCCAGTTTAAGGTTCAGACTGTTTTTGCAAGTGTGCTATGTACAATCAACCCTATAGACATACTCAGTCTGTATGTAATACATGGTCAAGTTGTTTTGTGTACTGTGTATATGATGTTTTTGAAAATAAAAATCTTTAACAAAAAAAAAGAAATTAATGGGGTAAGACAAAATAGTGCCTTTTTTGCTTGCAAACAGATCTGATATCTTAGCCTTTCATGAAGGGAGAGCAAGATAGTCAGGGTTATAAAGGGAGCAGGCATGTGCAAGCATGTCAGCCCCATGTGCAAAGTGACAAGCCTTATTAAGCACTGCTCTAACTCTGTTAAGTACGGAGTCACTGGCTGCTGCATAGACAGGGAGGCCATACTCCAGAATTTTTGTTTATTTATTTAAAATTTGGTGACTGGAAAAGGCACACTGAGCCAAGTCTCATTTCCAGGTGCGACCCGGGGACAAGGTAACATAGGGAATTAACAGTGTTACAAACAATGAGATATATCGCGGTTACAAAACCTAATACAGTGTTGAAACTCATAAATACAGTGAATAAAATAATCATAATGCAAATACCAAATACACAAAGATAATACAGGCTTAGGACTGAGCAAATAACAGAAACAGCTTTGAACGTATAGAATAAAATTATAGTACAAGCAGAGTATGCTACTCACCACAGGTGCCTAGGGGCTTGGTGGAGGTGAAACTGACTTTGGGGGGACACTTTGGTAGCAGGGGTGGATAGAAGGCACTGTGAGCATAACGGAGAGGGAAGAATTCTAAGGAGTCTTTTGAGGGAGGAAAAAGAGGAGGAAAGGTGATGATCAGAGGTAAGTTTGTTCCAGAGAAGTGGGAGATGATAGGAGAAGGCAGATTGGTCTATGGCAGAAAGGGGGCAAGGGATAGAGAATGTACATGGGTCTTTGTTGCAAAGGGATTATGTAGAAGTGAGCACTTGAGAAAGGTGGGAAGAGAGGTAGGGGGAAGAGTGCCAAACCAATACTTAGCAACAAGGAAGGCACAGTGAACTAGTCCCTTTGTGACAGTGGTACTAGTGAGAGAGCAGAGTATAGGAGGCAGTAGTGTGTGAGGGGAGGGGGGGGGAGGTGGTAGGGAATCAACAAAATGAATTTATTAGTGTGTCCAATTTGGAGTGGGATGTAACTGGAGCAGTGCCAGATACCATGTCTGCATAATCAATGACTGGTTTGATCATTTTGTGAACTAACTCCCTATGAGTGGGGGGAAGGAGACAGTTTTTATGATGGTAGAGGACTGCAAGTTTTGGTTGGAATTTGGTACAGATGGTGTTTACATGGGTGGAGAAATCCATATGACTATCCAGCCAGACCATTATGTATTTAACAGCAGGGACAATCTCTGTTGGGGTACCATCCAAAGTAATGAAAATAGGGGGGACTGGAAGGAGGCCAGTTTCTGTATACAGCCAAACATCATGGCCATGGCTTGTCTAGTACTGAGTTTCAGCTAGTTGGATTGAAATCAAGACTGTTCTCTTTTGAAGTCTTCATGGACTGAGGATTACACGCTGATGGAAGTGGGACTGGAGTTGTAGATGACGGTGTCATCTGCATACATATGTATATTAGAGGAGTTACAGTTGGAGGGGAGGTCATTTATAAATAGGGAGAATAGGATGGGGGCAGGGATAGAGCCTTGAGGGACCCAGTAAGGATAGGGAGAGGAGTAGAAAATGTGTTGCCTATTTGGACTGATTGCTGCCTATCATGTAGATAGGAACAGAGCCAGTTAACAGCAGGTTCAGTGAGGCCAATAGATTTAAGTTTATGAAGTAGGAGGGGTGGGAGACCAATCTGAATGCATTTGCCAGATCTATGAAAATGGCAGCTGTTATAAGACTATTGCACATTGTAGAGAAAATGGAATTGGTAACCCACAACAGGGAGGAGGTGGTTGAGTGCTGTTTCCTAAAACCTGACTGAATGGGCGAGAAAGAGTTGTTAGTGGCAAGGTACTTGGACAACCTGGAGTAAATGAGTGACTCCTGGAGTTTGGCAAGAAAATGAAGGGGTCAGATGGGTCTGTAGTTCCCGGGTATAGAAGGGTCACCACCCTTATGTAGAGGTAACACCTTGGTGGATTTCCAAGCTTTAGGGACAGTGGAGGTTGAGAGGGAGAAAGTAAAGATATTTGCTATAGGAGCAGCTATAGCAGGGGCAGAGATGTGGAGAAGCCTAGGGTGGAAACCTCAGGGCTGGTTTTGGCGAGGTTAAGAGCAAAGAGGGCTGTACAGACTTCATGGGGGGAGAACAATGGGAAGAGTAACTTGGTGGGTAGGGAGACTGAGTCAGGAAGTGTAGGAGAGAAGCCTGGTGGGATGGGGAAGGAGCTGTCATGGAGAACGCAGGTGGCAAAAATTTATTGAAGACCTCTGCTACTGATGAAGGGTCAGAGACCAGAAAGCCATTGATTTTTAGGGCTGGGGAGGCCTATTGGTCAGGGGGATCAAGGAGAGAGTGTAGCAATTTCCAGAATGATGCTGGGGTGTTTTGACCTTGTTGCAGGTGGGATTTGAAATATTTAGCCTTGGAGAGATTGATGGCCTTGGTGCAGTTATTTCTGAGCACTTTGTAAGCTTGGAGGTCTGCCTTGGCTAAGGATGTTTTAGAGTTGGTAGGACCATGCAGCATACTACAAGACGCTTGCTTTGGTGGTGAGGTTCAGGCAAATCCTGAACAGTGCACCCAGCTTTCTGTTTGCAATGCTAACAATGTTATCCACTTGTGCAGAGAAAGATAAAGTGTCATCCAGGGTAAAGCCCTAAATATTTGAAAGACTCAACCTGTTCAAATTTATCTCCTTTATCATTTAGGATGACTAGGGTAGGGATCCTTTTTTTTCACTTTCAACCCTGAGAACAGCATGTCCTTGTTTTTTTTTATTGTAGTTTAATACCAGCTTATTTGGAGAGAACCATTTCTCTAAAGTCATTTTGGAGGTCAGAACATACAGTAGTTTTGCCTGTTGTGCACTAGTGGTGTAAATAACAGCATCGTCATCATATAAGAGTGCCTTAAATGTCAGACAGGCCTTCAGAAGTCTATTTATGAATAGACTAAAGAGGAGGAAGCCAAGAATAAAGCCTTGCAGCACGCCCACTGAAATGCTTTTAATATTAGAGAGAGAGAGAGAGCAGTCAACCTTTACCATCTGTGAATGGTTGGTGAGGTAGCTATGAAACCAGGTTACACAGAATGGAATTTTCTCCCCAAACATTCAGGGTACAGGCATGGTGTCCTAAGGTAGCATCTCTGACAGGTTTTGTGAGAAAATATTAAATGATTGTGGAGCTATAAGGCTATAAAGATAGATTCCTTCCAGTTACCCACCACTAAACTCTAACATTTTAAAATATATGGACATTGATTAAAGAGATGTTCCATAGTTTCCACGTGAGTTACGCATGGACTGGTTCCATGTGATAATGGCCGTTGGGGTGAGTCTACATCACCGAAAATCAATTTCAGCGATGTACACACCCGGCGCAAAGTAAAAGGGTGCCGGGGACTTGTTTTTTTCTTTTGCTTATGCAGGGGGCTGTGCCCCCCACACCCCCCTACTAAAGGATTCTTAACTCCAGGGGGGTGCATGTTGGGGGGTGCAAAAATGGATAAAAAAAATTCTCGGCCAGGCACAGCAAAGTGAATGCATGCCCAGACCCAAACCTGGCACCATTGCAACCGTAGCCTACCCCCCACCCACTATGCCTCAGGGCCAGCTTGGCAGCCCACTGCTGCACTACACCTCACAAACCCTCCCATTGCTCAGTGTTCTCATCCCCCCCACGCACCCGTACATATAGTGACATCCTGTGACTATATCCGTGCATCCCCCATCCAGTCACTCTCCCTGCCCGGTAGCCCTGTGGATAGGTGCCATAACTGAGTCGCCCTTTTTGGAAGCACTCAATCACAGTCTCCATTGTCACAGGCTACACATGAAACCCTAGTACAAGCCTTTTCTGCTATGCTTCTAGGTTTTTGATTTGACTTAATATTTAACTGTTAATGACAACAGAGCCATTGGATGTCCTACAACTGGAAGAATCCTGGTATCAGACTGAAGGCATAACATCTGGGGCACATGGGTAGGGGGCCAGTGATCAAAAGCGGCTTGATTTGGCAATGTGCGGACAAGTATCAGAGTCTGAGGGAGTCATAGGGAGCAGGGGTGCTTGTGCCAGAGGTGCTGATTGATTTACATGAATTTTTTCAGAATAGTTATATTTTCTTGTTTTGAGTATTTTATCAGAATTGGAAGCAGGGCTATGGTATCTGTCACTGGTGTAATACTATTATTAATTTGTGTGGATATTTTATCTAGGTATGCAACCTTACCTATGCTGGGGTGGGGGGAATCTCAATGACACTGATTTTACTAGGTCTGTTGTAGTAGCTAGTAGTTATAGACAATGTTCTGATGCCATGGTTCTAATGGGGGAAAAGAAGTTGTTTTATTTAAGTGTACATTTTTACATTTCATTTCCAGATGCATTTATCAGAAAGGTCGAGGGGATGTTTTTTTTTTTGTTGAAATTATTTATTTGCTTTCAGCTTCTTTTACTTGGTGGGGATGTTGAGATGACTCCTGGGCCTAGGGATATGGATAATGTTAAAGCCCCATCAGTTATTCCCTGGTAATTATTTTATTTATTTTTATTTTATTGCATAAGATCGGAATTACAACCCTTTGAGTCACAGACTCATTTGCAAAGGCTCCACGTCAGTTACAGGGGTGGAGGGGGAAACATACTATAAGGATACATACGTAGAAAAGCAGTATATAAGAAAAAACATACACACTCATTTTTGGACAAACAGTACTGGTATTACATACCAGGCTCTATCATAGATATGCATAGGCAGAGGTGGGCAGTGTTCGTGGCATCATTTGTAGTGAAAGGGAGGAGGCATAGTCGTGGGGTCTAAGTAGACCCTCTGTCTGTGATTAACGAGGATAGGAAGCATAAAAGCAGGGTAGAGCTAGCCACAGTCACAGGTTTCTGACTCAATTAGGTGGGCTCTGAGGCCTGCTTTGAACAGGAAAATGCTGTGAGTCCAAGTGAGACGAGGAGGTAGAGCATTAAGCCACATGGGAGCATGGTACCAAAGTGATCTTTGACCCATTGATGTCCTGCAGTGGGGGACCTGGAATGAGAGTTTAGTAGCGAGGCGAGTATTGCGCCTGGTGGGGGCTGCTTGGATTATGGGGAGGAGGGCAAGTGGGGCTTTCTGGAGTTGTATTTTTTTTGCCAATTTGCAGGTGTGGTAATGAAGTCTTTGTTGGAGATTTAACCACCCAGTAAAGGACAAAAAAGTCGCATGTGTATGAGTAAGACCGGTCACTGCGGTGACTAGTCGGCATGCTTTTATTTAGGGCAGTGTTAATACTGTGTAAAGCGGTTGGTTCAGCTGATCCATATATCATAATCCCATAATCAATTAGGAGAGGATTGAGGCAGAAACAGCTAGGTGCAAGGCCTGCAGGGGTAGACAGTGTTTAACTCTATAGAGGACTCCCACTCTAGTGTTAACAGTGGTGGAAAGCAGTTTAATGTGGCTATGGTAAGAGAGAGCGGTATCTAATGTGATACCCAGGTATTTGGCTAACCGTGTCGAAGGCTTTGGTAAGATCCACAAAGATTGCACCTGCAATGTCTCCTTGGTCTAGGGACTCATGTATGAACGAGGTGAGCTCAGAAAGAGCGGTGACGGTGCTATGGCCTGCCCGGAAACCATGCTGTGCATGGCTTAGGAGGTTGAATCTAGTTAGGTGTTCAGTGAACTGGTCAGAGACTATTTTTTCCAGTGCTTTAGAGAGAGGAGGAAGTATAGCGATAGGTCTATAGTTGCTTGAGAGTGTGGGGTCTCCACTCTTCAGGATGGGAGTGATTAAAGCACTCTTCCAGGCTGAGGGAAACTGACCAAGGCAGAGAGAGAGATTGAGAATTTTAGTAAGGTGGGGAAGTATGACATCCAGAGTTAGCCGAAGAAGTTTAAGATCTAGTGAGTCACTGCTGTACCGGGAATTGGAAATGCGTTGGAAATGTAATGTTTTGCTTCCTGATTGAGATGATTCTCAGCCTGAAGGGTAGTGGACCTGAGCTAGAAGGAGGTCAGGGGAGGGAGGGGGGACAGGGTGGAAGAATTTAGGCGGAAGGATATGGAGGAGGTCCGAGAATGTGGTGTTGAGGGCTTCTGCTATAGTGGAGGGGTCTTGGATGACTTCTCCATCTATAGTGAGTTGGGAGGGGGGAATTCCCATTTAGTTCCTTTATGTTTCTCCAGAATTTTTTCCCGTCTCCCCAGGAGGAGGTAAGGGTTTGGTGGTAGTATGAGGCCTTAGCCTGCCATATGGCCCAAGTACATTTATTGCAGGCCGCTCGGTATAATTGTCTATCATGTGTGCTTTGGGAATCAAGGGCCTTATGCCAAAGGTTATCCCTTGATTGGAGCATGTTGAGTAGTGAGGGTGAGAACCAAGGGTGGTTCTGGATTCCGCACTGCTTGGTGAGGGTGCAAAATGTTGCAGGCCTTATTAAAGGTGTAATGAAGTGATCAAGCACTAGGTCAACAGATTGCGTGGTGTATATAGGAGCCAGTCGCAGGTAACTAGATGGGCTATGAGTTTACGAGACCTCTTTTAGCTGTCTCTGCATGGAGATTTGTGGCGGGCAGGGGGAGTTTGCCAGTCCACCAGCTGTTCACCGGAGAGTGGTCACTAATTGAGTCTGGGAGCACTGAGGCTTGGAGAGGTTCTGAGGCCTATTTGTGAATATAAGGTCTATGAGGGTGGAGGCCCCAGTTCTAGTGTCCCTTCTGGTAGGAGAGGTGACTATTTGGGTTAGATCATAAGCCAGAGCAGCATCCTTGTAGCTGGATGAGGTAGGGGATAGCCAGTTGACGTTGAAGTCTCCCAATAAGATGAGTTCACTAGTATTGGGTAGGTTGGAGATTGTCTGGAGGATAGAATCAAAGGCTAGTTTTTGGTTTCTTGGGGGGATGTAGGCAGCAATTATATACAGCGTTTTGGTGCCCAGACTGATTTTCACTGTTAAGGTCTGTGCGCCATGTTCTGGCACAGGGGTGGAAACTTCTGTGGCAAGCAGTGGGGAATTAACATAAATAGCACAGCCGCCACCTCTCTTGCTGGCCCTATCGGTCCTGAAGAGAGAATAGTTACTGAGGGGGACCGCATTATTGGGTATTTTATTAGAGAGCCATGTCTCCGAAAGGGCTAGGATGTCAGGTGTATGCTGAGCAACCCAACCTTGGAGAGAGGTGAGTTTTTTGGGTAGGCTGCAAATATTCAGTGTTGCTAGTAGCAGTCTACCCCTAGGGTGATGTGGAGAGGCCTTTGTGCAGGTAGGTCCTGGGTTGGGGTGGATATTGCCAGATAGTAATAGTAGTAGGAGGGTGTACCATAGAAGGGCCAACCTGCAGAGTTTGGATGAGCGTTGTTGGGATTGGTAGGAAGAGGGGCTTTTGTCATTGGTGGTAGGGACAGGTAGACTGTGAAATACGCCTGCAAGAAGGGCAAAGGAGGTGTGGGCGGCGGTTGTGGTGTTAGCAGTGGTGGTGGGGGGTTGTTGCCTTGGGCTGAGGAGGAGGAGCGTTGAGGTGCAATGAGCAGCATATGAGGGTGTGAGAGCTAGTGTGAGGGCGTAAGGGTATAGGCCAGCTGGCCCCGATTGGCTAGCATGAGAGGTGTTGCTGAGACAGCATCTAAGGTCAGTACTGGTAAGGAAGTAATGAATGGAAATGTTATGGCAATGTGGTTCTGTTAATTTGGGGGGGATGTTGATCATAGTGTAGGATCCAGGAAACCAGGAGGGCAGTTAGTAGCAGGGATAACATACTGAAGTTGATAGTGAGGGATATAAGTAACAGTGGCCTCTAGTGGTAGCCTAGTATAACCTGCAGCTGGAAAAGTGAGCTGATAGGTTATTTCAGCTCGTCACCTGACCACCCTTGCCTATAAATCCTAAGGGTGGTGGTGGGGGCGGTGGGGAGCCGAACGTGTAGTGTTCGGCAGAGCCAAGCCTTGGCACCAGACTGCATAGATTTTGGCCGTGAGGAGGGGCGCACATGATTTGAAACTGACACATTTGAATGTTTGTAGTTTGCTACTTAAAGTGGCAGAAATTGAAAACATAACTTACTCCTATAATGCCGATTTAATAATTGTCTCTGAAACTTGGTTGAAAACTACTGTAGGGGACCCTTTGTGTGCACTCCCTGGTTATAGTGTAGTAAGGTCTGATAGAAATAGAAGTAAGACAGGGGGAGTCATAGCTATTTATTTCAAGGATTATTTTCAGGCCACAGTTGTTTCTAGAAGTAGGGACTGTGAATGCCTGAATGACTGGGTAGTAATACAATTACTGCTGGGGGGAAGCAAATATGTTCATATAGGAGGAGTATACAGTCCACCTGACTGTGGCTTTACAGGCCTGAAAAATGTGTTGGAGAGTATATCCAAATATGTGGTTAGTCCTGATTTTATTATGTTTGGTAATCTTAATGTCAACTGGCTTTGTCTGATAGCTTGGGAATGGAGAATTTATTACAATCTTTTTCTTTGACTCAGCTTATCAATGAACCTTTTTGGTTAAATATTGTTTCTGGTAATCACTCAGTCTTGGACTGGGTGGTCGCTGGCAGCCCTCAGAAGGTGTCTCTGGTTGGGATGCTTCCTGATTTTGCTAGTGACCGCCAAGCCATTTTTTCTGTGTTAAATTTCAGGAGCCCACGAGTTCCTTCTTATTTTTTGCAGTACAGGAATTTTAAGCATGTTGGGATTTCAGGAGCCCATGAGTTCCTTCTTGTTTTTTGCAGTATAGGAATTTTAAGCATGTTGATTTGTCTATTTTACATACTAAACTGTTGGAATTGATTAGTCTTTTTTGGACTGTATTCAAGATCCTGACAATGCGTTACATTTTTTTTTGTAAGATATTAGTTCCCCTACATAATATTTTTTGTCCACTGAAAAAGATCCAAGTTAGAGTGGAGTATAATCATTGCCTTACTACTGAAATTAAGGACTGGATGAATGCTTTGAATTTAGCTCTGATTAACTTTAAGCAAATGCCTTCTCATTTTTTAATGGGCAGGTACAGGTTTCTTCATGATAAAGTGTCTAGTTTAGTGAAGGATGCAAAAAGGGTCTTTTACAGGAAACATTTTGAAGATTAGTTATAAGTTAATTAACCCTAAGTCTTTTTGGCAATCAGTGAATCAACTTTTGACCCCTAATGAAAAGTGTGCTATCAAATCACTGATTACACCCAATGGGGTAGTAACTGATCCTATAGAAATTTTTAACTTATTTAGATCAAAGTTTTTGTATCTATCCATTTATTATGTTAATGGGTCAAAAACAACTGCTGAGAAAGCTCCTCTTCAAACTATTAGGCCCCCTTTTCATTTTTATTATGTCTCCTGGAAGCAGGGTCTGAAATTACTACTGACAATACCTAATAAATATAGTGACTGTGAGGAGGGATCAGATAGTCATTTTATTAGGCTAATAGCTCCTTATATTTCTGATCCTTTGTGTATTATCTTCAATTTAAGTCTAACACCAGGTTCTTTCCCCTCTCAGTGGAAATGTGTGAGAGCTGTACCTGTTCCTAAGACACCTGAGGCTAATGGTTTAGATAATTTTTATCCTATTTCTATACTTAATCCTTTGAGTAAGCTTCTTGAAAAAATTAACAAACAAATGACTACTTATTTACAACAGTATGATGTATTGAGTCCTCAACAACATGGCCTTTGGCCTAATCATGGGACTGAAACTGCCTTTGTCAGGTTCATGGATGCCACCCTTAGGGCTTTGATAATGGCCTTATGCTGGGGGTGGTCTTCATGGACCTAACCAAGGTATTCAGCTTTATAAATCATTCTTTACTGTGTGCTAGACTGCGTGAACTGGGTTTCTCTGATAATGTTGTGGCTTGGTTTAGGGACTATCTACTGAATTGTTCTCTTTTGTTACTGTGGGTCCTTCTTATTTCTTTACTTATTCATTCTGGTGTTCCCCAAGGTTCCATCTTGGATCCTCTTTTGTTTTCCTTGTTTATTAATCCTTTACCTTCTATATGTTCTACCTGTGACAGTTTACTCTATGCTAATGATTTAATTCTTTAAACCCAATCTCATTCTATATTGTCATTAACTACTTCCTTGGAGCAAGATTTTATTTCTATTTGTCATTGGTTTGCGGAAAATGCACTTTTTTTGAATTCTTCTAAAACTAAGTCCATGTTATTTGGGACTTTACCACAGCTGCACAATAATTTTAATTTAACTATTCATGATGAATTTGGCACTTGTTTGGAGCAAGTTTATGAATATAAGTATTTAGGGGTCTAGCTTGAGCCAGACCTCACTTTTCAAGCACAAGTCAAAGCCATCTGCCAGAAGGTAAATCAAAAATTGGGTGTATTTTTTAAATGAAAAAGTGTTTTTCCTCAGAGACTAGGAAGGCCATAGCAATTGGGGTGCTCCAACCTCATCTTGATTATTCTGGGAGCTTATATCTTAAATTATCAGTTAGGGAAACTCTGGCCTGACAACAGTGTATAATAATATTTGTTGTTTTGCATCGGACACTCCTTTTCAAAGGCATCATTGTTTGCTTTATTCTTCCCTTTACTGGCTTCCCCTAAATGCTCGTTTTATGTATTATTTATTTATTTTTTTAGTTTTTAAATCTCTTGTTTGTACAAAGCTATCTCCTTTAACTGATTTGTTAAGTATTTGACATTCTATTTTGAATCTTATATCTTTTAGGGGTACTCTCCTTTTAACTAAATCTTCCTCAACAAAAGTTGGTGCTCTGGCTTTTTCTGACTCTGCACTTTTATTATGGAACAGTTTGCCTGAAAACTTGAGAACTGACTGCTCCTTAGATTGCATTTAAAGTAAGCTGAATGGATGGGTGCATGCTTCAAATGTATGTAAATGTTTTTAAATATGTTATCTTTGTTATTATATATTCTTCTGTATTGTGTATTTGTTATGTGTTCAGGTTGGACTAGAAAAAGGGCTTGTCCCAATGTCCTCACCCGGTTAACAAAATAGAAGCAAATAAACAAATTAAACAGTCTCAATAGAAAACTGAGATTCCAAAACCCCCTGATACAGGACTTTCCTGGTTATATAAGACATGTGAGTTATAAGGATTTTCTAGGGTCTGATTTTACTATAAGCCTGCTTAAATTAATATGGGGTTGTGGCCAAAAGCTTTATTACCTTCAAAATATCATGTTCCAAAGCCAACAACTATGTCTCACAATGCAGCCGTGTCTAAGGGAACCAAACTGTTGACAGCCCTAACACTAATGGGTGAATGTCAAACTGGAAACACATAACAAAGACAATGAGGTTTAACATAGCTAAACCCCTTTTGTTATATTGGGAAATATGTGAGTCATCTCTTGAGTGGAATCAGCCTGCTCCCCCACAAAAAAACACTTGAAAGAGGACTCCAGAGCATCTGGGGTGGGTGACACCTGTCTGATGTAGAGGAAAAGGGGAAATAAAATGTTTTAATCATAAAAATTGTTTTTTTCCCCCATCTGCTACCAGTTCCAGTTGGCAACCCATTTTTTACCCAGCCCAGCTTCAGGCTCCCAGTTCAGTCTAGTGGGGTTTCCATTCCCAATGGAAATGCTTAAGATATTTAAGGGGTCATCCATGATTCTTATCCCTGCCACTATGTGAGGTTACCCTCCCTCTCCACCAAAAAAAAAAACAACAACTATGAAGTCGATTATTCAGGATAGTAGATAACTTTGTCATGTCTGTATTGAGCATACTAATAGGTTTCCAATTGGACAACCTATCCACAGAGTTATGTAAATAAGCCAAAAGCCCCACCTGCATGCCAGGAGCAAGTACCTTATTATTCAACATATGATTTACCTCCCCAGATGTACATAAATAAATCAAAAGTCCCTCCTGCATGCTAAGAGCAAGTACCCTACCATTCAACATGTGGTAAAACACCAGTGCAGTTCTTCCATCAAAGCCAGGCCAATATGTTTACAGTATAAAGTTCACTTGTGGGGCCATCTCCCACCAGTGTAGTGTTACTTTTAAGAGAGGGTATGGCTGTAAGAATCTCAGCAGGTGAAATATCATCCTAGAGCAAAAGTGTATAATTATCTGAAACCACAGGATGTTGGAATTGGGGAAATAAATGCTCTCTTTGCATTAGCAGTGAGGCTCCATAGAGGTCATTAATGTCCTCTGATCATTATAAATCCCATCTATAGCTTTCTTTTTGACTCTGGATTTGCAGCTTTATGTACTTAATCTTTTTATTGAAATAAATCAAAAACATACAGACATCTACATAAGAACACATCCACCTTATAGCAATACGAAAGGAGTCACTTAGGAAGACCTGTTACATAAAGTCAATATAACACAAACGCCCAATGTACACATGATGATAATAAAACTGAAATCTTAATTATATCATAGGTAGTACATGATGGAATACAGTCATACGGTGTAGTAAATTAAAGAAGAAAAACTAATTCAAAATGGAAGCTAAAAGCAGTCAATGAACGGGCATTCAATGATTAATACAAAGTTATACCTGTAGGAATGCAGACAGTATATGTTAAAAGTGGAAAGAGAGAAGGAGTACAATGAGAAGTAGGAGAAGATAGAAGAATATAAAGAAAGAAGTATAGGTGAAAGTTGGGAGAGGAGGGATATCAGTATATGATAATATCAAGATTGAATATATTTGAAATAATCCTGCCAGGACTGAACATACGTAGTGAGTCGGTCATGAATAATATGTGATAAATAATCTAGTGAGGCGTACTTGGAAAGGCTATTGAAGACATCTGAGATGGAAGGAACCGATGTAGATTTCCATTTTGTAAGGATCAAATTCTTAACCAGAAGGAAAAGTATATTAAACCATCTGAAGAGTGTATGTGTATGGTAAACATTATTTGGAGTAAGAATGCCCAGAAGAAATAATTTGGGGTCAAAGGAGAATTTTTGTCCTATGACTTTAGAGGCAAATATATAAACTTTACACCACAAATTATTAATGGGAGCACATGACCATAACATATGAAGCAAATTCCCGTTGGTCTGATTACATCACCAGCAGTCATTATTGTTTAATAGACCCATATGTTGAAGGATGGAAGGAGTTCTATACCACAGATGTAGGATCTTAAATTGTATTAAAGAGCTGTGGTTATCCTTAAAAGAATTGCTTGCGATACGCCAGCATTTGCTCCATTCTGTATCTGAGATATTGTAATTAAGAAGAGTACTCCATTTGTTTTAGGCTGAGCTGAATTGGTCAGGTAGATTATCAATAATGACTTCATAGATGGAACTATTCAATTCCATAGATAGTTTAACCCAATATGAAATGTAATGGTCTAAAAGATTGTGTTTGTGAATAGAATGTGCAATAGAGTTATAGGCTGTGCAGATTTGTAAAATCTTCCAAAAGTCCTGTTTAGGGAGTTTCAAGGATGTCTGTAAATCAGAATACGATCTAATGGTGAGAGAGTACTAGTCCAGGAGGTCTCCGAGAGGGAAAATACCTTTATTTTTCCACAAACGGCAGGCAACTGGGTGGTTTTCTAAGGAAACTAATTGGTTGCCTCATAAAGGGGCATAAAACCAAGGTTTAGGATTAGATTTCAAGAATTTGTGAATTAGTCTTTAATAAAGAATAGAGGATGATATAGTTGGGTGAGATTTCAACTTGGGAGTAAGGGGATTAAAAATAAAGGAGGTAATAACTCCTCCAGAACACAGTGCAGACTCCATACCAATCCAGAGTGGAGCCTGAAAGGATGGTTTCTGGAACCATTTAATAGTTTGGGCAGTGCAGAAAAACCAAAGGTAGCCTTTAAACCAAGGGAGTCCAAATCCACCTTTGTTCCAATCTGAATGAAGTTTGTTATGATTAAACCTCAATGTTTTCCCCTGCCAGATGAAGTTACCTATTAATTTATCAATTTTAGCAAGAAAAAAGGATGGTAAAATTAAAGGAATATTGGTGAAAAGGTAAAGGATTTTGGGGGATATGGACATTTTAATATAAGCAATTCTTCCTAAAGAAGGAAAGGTTAAAAAGTTGTCATCTGTCCAAAGTTGTTTTAATATTATCTAATAAGGGATTAAGATTATTCTCCCATTTTTTTCTTAAATTGCTAGATATTTTAATATCTAGATATGTTATACCTTGTGGAGACCAATGAAATCCAAGAGGTAGATTCATAAAATGTTTACAGTGGTCATTAAGGAGGAGAGTTTCAGATTTATTAAGGTTTAAAGTGAGGCCGGATAAATTTTTAAACGTGTTAAGGAGATCAACCAGCAGGGATCCAGCCTCATTCAGATTTTCAAGTAGAATTAAGAGATCATCGGCATAGGAAGGAGAAATATATCATGAGTTTCCAAAAGGGATACAATTAATACATGCAGATTGAGGCAGACAAGCTGTCAAAGGTTCTATTGCTAAAATAAACAGGGAAGGTGATAAAGGACAACCTTGCCTAGTGCCCCTAGCCAGTTGAAAGTGGGAGGAGATAGTCAAGTTGGTAAGCACCCTGGCTACAGGGGAATTATATAATAATTTAATCCAGGAGCAGAAAGTATGAGGGAGACCAAAATAAGATAACACTTGATAGAGATAATTCCAATTAATGGAATCAAAAGCTTTCCCAAAATCGATGGCTATAGTGGCCGCTGGTGAATTAAGAGTTTTGGTTCTATGAATTAGATTGAATAGGGAACATAAATGGTCAGATCCAGATCTATGTTTGATAAAACTGGCTTGTGAACAGTGGACAAGTTTAGAAAGTAAAGGTTCAAGTCGGGAGGTAAGTAATTTAGCAAATATCTTCCCATCCGTATTCAACAAAGAAATTGGTCTGTAATTAGCTGGATGTGAAAGGTCTTTATGTTTTTTGGGGATTAAGGTTATAACAGCTTCAGTACAAGATAGGAAAGTTTCCCAGTGATAGAGGCTTCTTGATAAACATGAAGAAGATGGGGGCATAACGTATCAGAAAGCTTTTTGTAAAAGTCAACAGGCAATCCGTCTCCACCAGGGGATTTGCCAAATTTCAGGGAAGAAAGGGCTTTCTCAATGTCTTGCAGTGAGAAGGGTTCTTCTAAAAGATTGGCTTCAAGGGAAGAAAGATGGGGGAGATGTAAAGTTTTAAAGAATTGTTGAATTTGTTCAGTAGATGGAGGATTTGTATTAGAATATAATTTTTGGAAAAAGGTTTTCATAATACGATTTATAGATGGGTTATCCAAATGAGTTATGCCTTTCTCATCTTTTAGACTTAAAATATGATGCCCCATTTGTTGTGCTTTAAGCTGGTAGGCTAGGAGCTTCCCGTTCTTATCACCAAACTCCCAAAACTTGTGCTTAACTTTAAAAAGGGCTAGCTCAGTTTTACGGGAAATTAATTCATTAATTTTAATTCTGAGCTACAATATTTCGAGATGTAAGGGGGAGTCAGGACGATGTTGATTTACAGCTTTTAAAAGGGCCCAGTTGTGGAAGTCTCCCTTGGGTCCGAAATCTTTGTTCCCTTCACAGAGTGTGTGCCCTTTTTGAATAAAAAGAAACATTCCTTTTTTTGTATTATAAATGTGTGAGCTATAGCCATTGCCCATCACAGCTGTCAGAGACAAAGCCTTTTTCTGAAAGTGGTGTCTATCATTCAAACATGAGAGGTATTCAGATTTACCTTGAGTCTTACCTTGTTTTTTTTTAAAAAAGACCTTGAAATCAGCTTTGATATCCTCCCACTAAACTATGGTACCATCATAGAATATCATTACTTACTTCCTAGCAGCAATTAACTCTTTCAATGAAGGAAATATCTGTTGGGAAGATAAGAGAGTAGCATTCAACTTCCAGACTCAAGTGCAACACGGCGATCCACACAAAAAATGTTGCAGTGCATGGCTGAGGCACAGAGAAACAGGGTGGCCAGCCCTATACAGGAACTCCATGAGTACAGAAAATCACATGCAAATATAAAGGAGATATATATACATATATATATAATATATATATATATATATATATATATATATATATATATATATATATATATATATATATATATATATATATATTATATTAATTACGCTGCCACTATAGTTAGGGTTGAGCGGCCACTTACATACTAAAGTCAAAAGTTTGAACATTAATAACTTTGGACCCATTCAATGGATTTGCCTGAAATTTAGTACATGTGTTGTGGTGTACTAGGTCTCTTGATTTGCAAAATTGGCTTTGTGTCGGAGTGCTGGTCTTCGTGTATGAAAGCACTGAAAAATGCAAAATTATCCATTTTTGAAGGCACCTTTAGGCATTCTTAATGTGGTTCTGCACAGCTGTCATGTAGTGTGCCACTCTGTAAGATGGCTTGTTTGAAAGAGCTTTGGTGGCTGAACATGCCACTTTTTGTTTGGTGAAAAAATATTAAGGCATTCAAAAGTTATGGCACTTTTAAGTTCCCATTATAAGTCAATGGGAAAATGTATATGTATATCTTGTGATCAAAGAATGGGGGTTCTGACCATCTGGTCTCACCTGGCGATCAAAGAATTTGCAGCCTTGCGGTTCAAGAATCTTTGTTCCTGAGGAATTTTCAAAATTCTTTGACCATGAGGTCCGCCATTTTGTTTTCAGTTTTCCAATCACACAAACACAAATATCTCGGCTCAGGGGTCACTTCTGAAGTAAAACGTTGATAGGTTTTACTCAGGGGACCCTGATCTATCAAGCCATGGCTTTGGTTCCATCCAAATTGGTCAAAAAATAGAGCTATAAGCTTTTAAAATCTTAATTTGCGGCTCGCTAAAGATCTTTGATCACGAGCCTGCAAATTCTTTGATCATGAGATTCTTTGATTGTAATCATGCATCGTGATCTAAAACACTAATATCTCAGCTCAGGGGTGGGCTAGGGACACAAATGAGGGCTTGTTTTGCTCAGGAGGGTCCGTTATGTCGAATCATGCCATTGGTTTGGTTCAAATCAGTGAATAAATCGTGTTTCACCCTTTTTTTATTCTTTGATCGTGAGCCTGTAAATTCTTTGATCACGAGGCTGCAAATTCTTTGATCGTGAGATTCTTTGTTCGCGATCTTGCATCATGAGCGAGGGATGAGATGGCCAAATTTAAAAATCATTTTTCTCAGCCCATGGGTGTCCTAGGAAGTCAAATGAGGGTGGGTTTTACTCAGCGGGCTTCGTTCTGTCCAACCATGGTGGTGGTTTACTGCAATTCCTCCAATTTTTTGATTTATTACATTTTTTATTCTTTATTCATGAGCTTGCAAATTCTTTGATTGTGAGGCTGCAAATTATTTGATCATGAGATTCTTTGATCGTGATCTTTGATCGCAAAATAGGGACAAGATGGCCAGATTTCTTATAATGGAATAGATAGGGAAATTTTGCCAATCTTTGACATTGAATATCTCAGAAATGGTTTGGTCTTTTTACTTGAAATTTGGAAGGAAGAAAGGCAACATCCCACAGATGTGTCTTGTAGTGGATGGGTCAAGAAATATTACTGGGCAGAAAAGTTATGGCACTACGAAGTTGGCACTTTTTCCCATAGGATAACATAACGGCGTCCGCCATATGACAGGAATTCTTTGCTGCTTTGCTGGAAAATAACGGTTTGGTCTTTTGGGCTGAAATTTGGAAGGAATAAAGTCACCATCCTACAAATATGCCTTTTGGTGGTTTGGAGAAAAAATATTACAGGGTGGCAAAGTGACAGCACTCCAAAATTGACAATTTGTCCCATAGGATAACATTATGGCGTCAGTCGCTTCTTTCAGGGCACATATCTCAGAAAATGTGCAAGATGGGAAAGTAGTAATTCATACAAAATTTTATTTTTTTTCCCTACGTCATACGGTTCCTGAGATATAAGCAATTTAGTATTCCAAGTCGTACTTTTCTGCTCTGAAGTCAATTATAATGCATACATTCTTTGTTTTCAATTAGTTTTTTCAGTGCAGTTTTTGGGGAAAAGAAGGGTGTGCCTTTTTGTTACTGTGACAGCTAGCATTTCCAGTTGTGCTTCTGTTACCATTTGAATCAATGTTCCCGTCCATGCCACCGTGTGTGTAACGGTTTGCGTTTTCATATGCGCTTGCATATCTGTTTCTGTTGTCTTTACTGTTGCTGTTACTGTTACCATTTAAGTTTACTATTGCAGTACCATGACCTTATGTGCAACAGTTTGCGTTTTCATATGCGCTTGAGTTTCTGTTTTTATTGGCTTTATTGTTGCTGTTACCATAACCATTTGCATTTACAACTGTGGTTCCATGAGTGTGTTTGTTACGGTTTGCATTTTTGTACATGCTTGCATTTCTGTTTACTTGGGTGTTATTGTTGGTGTTACTGTTACCATTTTCATTTACAAGTGTGGTACCGTGAATGTGTGTGCTACCAGTTGCGTTCTGTATGCACTTCTGTTTGATATCTCCATTTACGTAACTGTTTGGTTCAGCGTCACTTTACGCTTGTGTTTCTATTAACGTTTGCTTTGCCATTTACGTTTGCTTTGCCATGAGCGTTACTGTTGCTGCTTGCATTTGCTTTGCAGTTCCTGTTACTGTGTAGCAAGACATCACGTGGTGGGAGCGCGGGGCCCAAAGTGCCCGCAGCTGCCGCCACTGCATTCCTTTCATTATTTATCATCCTCATTCTCAAACAGAGGAAATTAGAGGAAAAAAACTCCATTTAATGCATCAGTTAGAGTTGTTCCATAGACAAAAGCTAGGGAATTCAAGTTAGGGTTGATAGCTCCCTTGAGCCCCTAGCCCACCTCTCAACCGCATTGATATGAGTTGTCATCGTCCTAACTCTCACCCCATTCTCCTATACCTCAGCTTCTTTACATATGTGATGGGGTGAGAGTTAGGACCGATGACCCCAATGCACACCCCAATGCCGGTTGGGGGTGGGCTGAGGGGGTCCAAGGGGGGGCTTTCAACCCTAACCCAAAATTTCCTAGCTTTTATTTGCTATGGAACAACCCTAACTGATGCATTAAATGGAGTTTTTTGCCTCTAATATACATATATATATATATGATGCCCCCCCAAAGAAGAGTCAGTGGACTCAAAGTGCCAGGGTGAATGTGGTCAGTAGCACAAGCCTGTTTCCATATGTGATTGTCTTTTACAAATTTCATGAATTAAACTGTAATTATTTAAACTTTTTGCATGCATGGTGCTTAATTTAGATATAGCTCCTTTACGTGTAAATGAGAATTTGTGTAGTTGTTCAACTTCCAACACCTGGCACATTCAACCATTTCGAACTAGTGCCTACTGTAAATTCAACTATCTGATGACTAGAGAATTCTAAAGGCTTTGTGGCAGATGACCGAATAGAAATAGTGAGGGAAGTGAACAGAAAATAAATGTGGGTAGCAATAGCACCTTTAAAGAATGTAGAATAACTCTTACCAGTAACCTTAACATAGGCATCTGATAACCTCACAGTAGTTACCAAATTAAGCAAAAAGGACATTTCACAGAACATCTTTTTTGGTTTTGGAGGCTGCATTATGATCCAGGGCAGACAGACTGCTATTAAAGTCACCTCTTAAGATGATGAACATAGAGGAGAATAAATAGGGTTGTATGATCTTAAATTGGTTACTCCTTGCAGCTTTGGTTTGCTGCTCATACCATTTATCATTCAGTATGCTTGGCCGTGTATAGTAACTTCCAGCAGCACAGCACACCCTGGACATAAATCCAGTAATTTAGTGACCATCAGACCTGGAACATTAAATGATATGCTAACCCCAGAACATGGTTCTATCACAATGGATCAAAAGGAAGGTCCAGCATGTCAGGCAGTTTGGGCAAGGCCAACATCAGTGAGTGTAAATTCTCATATCCTGTAAGATAATAACCTCATACTTGGACAGTTAGAAAAAGAAAGGCAGTCAGCCATTTCTTGTAATGCTTAATGTTACTGACATTGGCAGTTGCCAGTGTAACTTCTTGTAACAGGATTAAGGCACACAAAAGAGTGCAATAAAAAAAAACATAATAATTTAATTTTCTTTTCCGCTTCTCCCTTTTTTTATTTTCCATTTTCTTTTTTCACAGGATATATCAGAAGTAACTTCTTCAGACTCAGATGAAGGGTTTGGCTGAGATGAAGGCAAAACATCGTATCTGTTGGAGTGGGAGACTAAGTTAGTTTTCAGTAACTTGGGCTGAGGCTAACTCCCATTCCTCCAATGTCAAGTCACCATCTGTAACCTATTTGTGTCAAGTGGAGATGGGTGGGGGTGCATGACTTCCATAGTAACCTCTTCATGGGAACCAACCACAGCTGAAGTGCTGAAATCCTAGAATAGAGGTTTGGGCTGCATCTTGGCAGCAGCAGAAGTCAAGATGCCTTGATCTTCCAGTGAAAGGGTCATAGCTGGGCCTTCTGGAATAGGGTTAGGCTCTGGAACAGATTTAATTGGTTCTGTAACTGTGTCTACTACTAATGAGAATTTATTCTTTGTTGCTTCCATACTAGCCTATTTATAATTGTTGGGCTTTCTGAGCAAGAGTGACCACCACACTGAGTTCCAACTGGCCACCTTGATCCAGCTGATTATGTGAATCCCATGGACAGCACCTTCAGGAGTGACCAGCCTCCCACACAGGTTACAATGCATTTCATTGAGTCAGTGCATACTAACATATCCAACTTCATCACACAAACTGCATTTTACTTTATCACAGGTCCCACTGAGATGGTCTTGGCAGCCACACCTGTAGCAGGCATTAGGTTGGCTTACATAAAAACAGTACACCCCAGATTCAACCCAAAAAAGAAACTATTAGGTAGATTTTGGATACCATCCTCAGTCTGTTTCAAATGTATCCGCACATTCCAGCCCCCTCTCCAAATGTTTACTGAGTGAATAATAGTCTCTGGTTCACGCAAAATAGTACATTTCTGATTTTACTTAGCCTGGTGCTCCCCGTTATCTTTCCTGCCTTATGGTAATAGGGGAGACATGGTATTTTGTCTTTTCTCCCCTTGTTCCTGGGACCCTGGAATGTGGATGCGCATGTGCATGGAGGTGTGCTTGTGCCCCGTAGCTCCAGTGATGGTTCCATCTGCCCTCCCAGACTAGTGCCTAGATTTCCCCCAGCCTGGCACTGCAACCTAGCCTCCACTGGGTAGCAACCAAGAGTTGGGGAAATCTCATGTCACTCCCTGAAGAGGAGAGCTGCCTCGTGGCTACTCAATCCTTGCTCCTCCTCCTCCCCCCAGCCAACCCCTGGTGGCCCAAGCTAGCTCCCAAACCTGGGTTGCCGGTGTGGCGTGGGGTGTGGCATCCAGTGCCTCATCCATCACTGCCACCAGACTGGCCTGTACAGTTCTCCTTTAACCAATACACGATATCGGTGAGACTGACACCTTCTTTCCTTCTGTTTTAACCAGTAAACAATACCAGTGATGCTGACCCCCTCTTTCCTGAACATGATAGTGATTTGTCTTGTAGTCTGGCTTGCTAAGTGGTACAGCCAAACATGGGTTTGAGAGGGCAGTACTTTTGAGGATGTGACATTTTTGCAGAAATGCTCCAACCCAACTGAGGTCTTGAAGTTAATGTCAAAAGTTGATTCAACAGCCACATGAATAAGTGCATAAATATCGCTCTTAAAGAATTTCATGAAGCCTTTCAGTTGAGTCCTTGCCATATTGGCCCTATCTGGGGCCTCATCCAAGCTCCACTTGTATATAAGCAATGCAGTGTTATGGTGTTTTGCCAGTAAGATTGGGGCTTGAAACAAGGAGGCATAACGTCTTTGTTTCTCTGATCTGGAGGTACTTAATCTACCCTCAGTGTTAGCTGGTAAGGAAGGCACAGGGTATGGGTTACTGCAGGGAGGCTGGGGGCCTGTCAAGAACATCTGTACTAGGCTCAGTTCAGAGTCCAAGGGTGGTTTCCTCATCAGTAGTTGTTTTCCTGTGGCAGAAGAGTTTGCAGAGTTATCAGACTGTTCATAGTGTGACACAGACAACATATTCATCAAGTTAATATTTACAGGCATGGGCTATGCCTGTGAAGGGGGCCTTGTGCAGCAATTTCAATACTGTGGTCAGTCTGTTTGAGTGCCAGCAGCTCTGAGTATTGAGTCAGTGCCAGTTCAGGTGGTATTTCTGGACTATATTGAGTTCCCATCTGAACTTCTCCATCATCCCCTTTTTCAGCCTACCGATGTGGAGATACAAGTCTAGAAAACATTTCAGGCCATACCTGATCAAGGACTAGTACTAGAGGATCCCTGGGTCTCAGGATGCAAATTGATAAATTACCTTAGAACCAGCAGCCATCCAGGCTATCCCTCTCCCATCCCACTGCCACTAAATTCTGCTCTACTGTCCCTCCCGCTTCCCTTTCTCCCAAAGCTGTTACAACTGTACTTTCAGCTGGCTGCTCATCTCTTTCCATTCCGGACTTTGATTGGGTTGTAGCTTCATAAGCGGCAGTCATTTTATTAGTTTCTGCTCTGACACCCACTTGCTGCAGCACACATGGCTGATTGTTGTCAGAGACACAGCTGGGCTTTGCTGATAGGGTGTTTCAGTCTTCAGGAGATGTCTTTCACATTGACACCTCTTGATGGCTGCAACCCTCTGACATTCTAAGCTGAAGTCTAGCTGATTCTACTTAGCCCCTCTCTGAGCTATCATAGCAAGCAGATACTTTCTCTTTTCTTGCAGCCGTCTTGTGATACTAGGTTACACCAAGCCGCTTTGACAGAAATTCTGTTGAAAGCCTTTACAGCGATGACACTATGTCAGCTATGATCGCGGTCAGTATTGTGCTGTCAGGAAAAATGTTTTGTTTTTTCAGGGGACTGTGCCCCCATAACCCCCCAAAATTAAAAATAATCAGCTCTGGGTTGGAGTTGTTTCAGGGAGGGGGTGCAAGACCCGAAGAGACCATGACCATTATAGCGTACTGTCAGATTTGATGCTGTAATGGTCATCATGGTAAATGTTTCACTGTCCTAAGGGTGTAAGTTGGTACTATAGGCAGGTAAAAATGGACAGAATAGGTGGGCCAAATGGTCCTTACCTACCAGCAAATTCTATATTTCTATGTTTCTGTACTTAGCATTTTTTCCTTGTTAACCGATAACTATGTAGCACATCCTGAGATTGGAGTTCCAGTGCCTGGCTGCTGACTTGCTTGAGTTGATCCGCTTTCTCTGCCATTACCATCATCACAACCACCACCAACTCCTTCAGGTACCATGTTTGATTGTAGCAGCTTTGAATCTTACATAGTTTTGGTTGGGAGGGAAGCAGTCTCCTCCACCTGGCTTGCCACGTCCACCTCCTCCAGGCCTGCATCCTCCACTCCCAACAGGAAGCATCTTGCACCACTCCTGGGAGAGTAGGGGAATTTTTATTAACAATACATATACAGCCCGTACAGTACTAATTACATCTATGCTCAAAAGAGAAAATAGAAAACACAAAGAAACCTGAAACAAAAACACAACAAAAACAGAAACTATTCCCAAACAAAACAATAACAACAAAAACAGAAACCGAGACTGGTTTCTGTTTTTGTTGTTATTGTTTTGTTTAAATAAAACAATAAAGTAGAAAAAAAATCAACTTATCTCCAAATTATAAGAATCATTCCTATAGTAAACCTTAAAAATTATTACAGTGCAAACATACCCTTTTCCTAGCCCAAAAATTGATAACAAGAAAAAATATTATTTAAAATGTGTGAACCCTTTCCTCCATTGCTGTACTTCTTGCTGTGAATAATACAGTGTATCTCTATCTTGGAAAATGGGTCTGAGAAATCCTGCAACCAGACTGGCTCAGAGAGCCAACCAACCGGTCCGGTATCAGGCAACCGAGACCTGGGAAATAACAAGCTCCAGTCTCTTTCTGCCTGTTTACCTGTATTACTGTGCCATGGAATTTTAAGGATTTGTGAAGCAGCCATTTTTAACTCTCACTTAGGGAGACAGAGTTACTGAGTAACACCCCTTCTCTTCACAATGCTGTCCTTGCTCTTTTAAATTATAAAACAAAGTTTTTACTCAGCACAGCACTGTCACAAAGCCCAATAAATTCTGCTGCCAGCTCACCCACTCATTGAGCTCCATTCCTCCCACTGACTCAAGTGTGGCAATCTGGCACTTTCATCAGTGGAGACAAAAATACTGCTGCTTGCATTGATGCTACAGTCACACTCGCTCTTCCCCTGCTCGACCATTGCTGAACCACTCTGCAAAAGCAAACTGTTCCCCTCTTACCTCTCACAGTAGACAAAGTTTCAAATTATGCACTTCCCTCAATACCATGCTACACATTCACACTTGATGATCCACCACAGCCCAGAGTTCCCTATTGTCCTGCTTACTCAAGTTGTAGCCCCACTCTCTGTTGGCATCTCAGAAAGATTCCTCAGCCCACACCCCATTGCTGATGTTCTCTGTATCATGACTGAGTCCCACTGCCTGTATTATCATCTCCAGCCTCAGTAGCTTCTCAAGCTCAGCTCCCAACTTCCATTGTGGTAACCAAAATGAATGAAAAAAAAATGCCAACCTTCAAATCAGATCACTCTGACAGCAACCTGCCATGGGTCTCTATCTGATTATCTCTTCCTCCGGGTAGCAAAACATTATACTTGAATTAAAAAAAATACAATTCTGTCTCAGGAAAGTGCATGTGTGTGTGTGTGTGTGTGTGTGTGTGTGCGTGTGTGTGTGTGTGTGTTTGGGGTGGGGGGGATTGGAGTAAGCCAGAAGGAAATTAATAGACACTAGACAAATGATGAACTTTTAAAAAATAACTATGTTATAAACAGCAGTACCTTCTACTGCTAATTGTACCAGGCGAGGGACTATTTTACAAAAAAATGCATCTGTATTCATTTTTTTAAAATTGTAAGATTTTATTGTGATTTTTAATAGAACATACATAACATATATATGATATAACAATCCAACAAAGACAACATTATACAAGTGAACTGTTGGTTGTTGTGGTCCTGAATCAGTACCACATTAAATAAATAACATCAGTATTCTGTATTATATTTATTTAGGAGTAAATAAAATAACTTGTCTATAACCTAAAGACCATCTCATACTCCCTAGTACTTGATAATCTGGCACTTGATAAACCTGTAGATTAAGACATATAATGTATAACATGTATTCTAACTGGAAACCATTAACTAGTTATCAATAACTTGGTGAAAAGGTGTGTACTGTAGTCTCGGTACTATGCTTTCACATTTTTTAACATTTCAGCAACCAGTAATCTATCCCCAGTCTGGGTGTCCCCAGACTGGAAGGCCTGAGGGTGCCTGAGGGTGGAGTGAGAAGTTTGGTGGAGTATGAGTGTTATCAAGTTTCACAGAGGGGGCTTATAAGGTGGTGGTATGGAAGCAGAGCATATATGTGATGGAAGATATAGTCCCCATTTCTTGTCATACCCCTGGAGTTGGTTTGCATTAGCGAAAGCCAAGCATTCAAATACTGCCACCCTTGCTATTGCCGTTTGCCAAGTCAGAAGCGGGGGGGGGGGGAATCATTTGCTGCCATCTTATCAGGAGCACTCTCTTTGCTTCTACTGTAGTAGTACCACTAGTAGTTAATTCTTTAGCTGAACAATACAATTTAAAAGCTGTAATGTAGCCCCCCAGCATTAGGAGCGATGGGGATGTGGGTATTTGACATTGCAAGATTTTAGAGCAATCCCCTAACATACCCACCCAGAAAGGGCCGTTTATTGGGACATTGCCAGAGAACATGTACTAAGTTGGCATTGGGGACCTGGTATCTCTAGCAGTGAGTGTTTAGGATGAGTGCCATCCTCTGTAATACAGCAGGAGTGCAGTACCACCTTAGCAGGACCTTAAGTTGGATAAACAGACCCCTGGAGTCCTTATAGGCCAGATGGACCTTCTTAAAGTAGCTAGCCCATTCAGCAGTAGGTATATTCACCTGTAAGTCCTGTGCCCACTTTAGTCTACACTTATCAGTGGTGTCTAGGTGAGAGTCCCTATGTAGGTAATACATTAAGACCACCATACCCTTCAATTTGCCTGGCTTGTGCATTGTCATCAGCCAATCCCATCCACAACCTGGTTGTTCCCTTTAGCTAAAATACCAGATTGCTTATAGCGCATGCCAGTGTCATGGCTCAACTCTGAGACCGTGTTTCTTTCACATTTTAGCCCTTGGTTTAAAATAAAAAAACAGTTTCCCAAGTTCAGCTTTGTTGACAGACACAGAAAAAATGTTTAGCTGAACTCGAGTTGGAAAAGCTATCCCAGATCCTTGGCTGTTGTCATAAGGAGCCTGACCCACACCCACACCCCTGTGCCTGCCAAAACACTCCTCAAACCACTGAAATGTCAATTAATAATAATAATAGCTTTATTTGTTAAGCGCCTTTCAAATTTGTCAAGGCACTTTACATAAGATAGATAAAACAGAATAAAATAGAACAACAGTTTAAAACAGATAATCATTAAAGTTCAAAACACAATATAATCAGGCAGAATAGGCTTGGAGCCCATATAGTGCTCTCCTGGCCATGCCATCTAAACGCTGATCCATAGGGTTTCAATAAGCATGGCCCACATTTATCTACATGGTGCTGATACTCTGTGAATGCACCTGGAATCCTCCACCAGACTGGCCAGTGCACTTATGTTATGTGTTACCATGCTTTGTGGCAGGGTACCGTTTGCCCAAAGGATGATCCTTCATAATGGGAGGAACCAGAATTTCATCCTCGATCTGCGGTAAGTCCTGGTTCTGTTGTACAAAATTTTACATTTTTCCAGAAAGGTTTATGCTTTTGATATAATCCAGTATTTGCTTCTGATAATGTCTGCTTGCCCTGTTCTGACCATTCTTAGTTTAGGCCATGTGTGGGGAATGGTATGTCATGCCTCGTGGCTGTCTGCCACAGTGTTTGATTTACTCCAGCTCTTTTATTGCACTGGAGAGTCTCACTGCACCACTCAGTTTGTTCAGAGCATATTCTTATCCCTTTTCGATAGTGCCATTGTTAAGCAGAGCACTAACCATAGTAATTAGCTTGCTTTGATGGTCTGCGATGGGACAGAGTTAAGCAATTAAGTAGCCATCTGGATGTGATGCATAGCCACACCCTATCTGTAGTCATTTTTAATAATTTTTTAGTTTTTCTTTTTAATTTTAAAAATATTTTATAAACATTTTACAAATAACCCATTTTCTATGCTGAATGATATCCTCCAGTGTGGGAAGTATGGACTATACCGAACCTTCTGGGTGTTATAAGGACTCTCTGTCTGTGGCATCAGGTCTAATTATGCCCCTGGGTGGTCCAGTATAGCCCAATACTTCCCACCATGTCGGGTGTTATTGCTTACACAAACCTCTGTAAATGGAGCAACATCCTTTGTTGCTGTAGCACTGATCTACATCTCACCTGCCATAAACAAAATTTAAGGCAGGCAAAAACAACACTTGATAAAGTGATGTTGTTATACTTCCTTAAACTGTGGAGAAAGTCACCTAGAACTACACACTCATAAATGAATCTCTCCAGCAAAGGAAGTTGCTGTCCAGTAGCCAGAAATTTCTATAAATGTACAGTATACCAAAAATACAGTCTAAAAGAAAATGCCCCACTGCTTTCTCTTACACTACCTTATTCAGAATATGGACATAATCTTTCTTCCATCACCCTTGCATTCAGTTTTCTGAATGAACATAACCATAGTATATCCCATGCCCTTCTTAGAGTTATAATATCAGTTAGCTGTTTAATACCTAAACTGGATTTCTCTAGTCTACAATGTTTAAAATCTGGTTCTTGCGGTTCTATTGTGTCCATCACCAAATCATATAACTGCTTCTTGCTAAGGCAATAATATATCACTTTTGGACTTGCCACTTAAGCAGTTTTGGTACAGTTGAGGTTATAAAAAACTGGAATCTGTAGCTTTTACAACACTTTTTCAGGTTTATATCACCATGCTGTTAAAAAACATTTTTAAGTTCTCATAAGTCAATATTTTGCTATGGAGTGTTCAGGCTGTATTACTAACTTAAATGTTCCTGACCAGAATAATGTGTGTACAAAAGCAACTGGGTTTGAATATGTACACCCCCCTCCTTCATAGGAAGGTAAATCATTTCTCTCTTGATGAGATTCAACCTGCTCCCCCAAAACATTTGAAAAAAAAAATTTAAGTTACCTCATCTCAAATTTTACAGGCAGTGGATTCACTCAACTAATATATAAGAAGCTAAGTACCACACATTTTACAGGTAGTGGTTACACAAAACTAATATGTAATAAGCTGCTAATATATAATAAGCTAAGTACAACACATTTCTTCAGAATATACACTCTGTTTTGTTTGGACAACCTCCATCCTTTCCATTTATTTATTTTTTTTCACAAACCTTCAAAACATCCTCCCAATTACTTTCCATTACCTCTCCTGGTCCAAACTTTATGCCTAATATTTTTATTGTTTCATTTGATATCTTTATACCTGCTACCTGTTGCAATCTATTGAGTTGGTTCCCCAATTGTATACCTATACCGTACATTTTCCAAAATTTTGTTTAGCACCCAAAACTACAGGTAAAGCGCTATTTCTGTATTACTTTCAACACTGAAGCTATATTTTTTGTATTGCTTACAAAGACACACATATATCATCTGCATATGTTATCACTTTAAGAAATCCTTCCTGATAAGGGAAGCAATCCAATCTATGGAATCATTTTTAATAATCTCTCTAATGAATGGGTCCAGGGTGAAAACATATAGTAAAGTGCTACATGAGCCACCCTGCTATACCTCTACCTTTACCTTTAAATCTGTTTCTTTCCTTCCTAAAATGAAAGGTACCACTTACACCTTTTCACATAATACGAACATACCTATGAACATACAAATCTGCCAGCAGAAACAGGCCTCATGGTCTGTCAAGTATGCTTGAGTGCACAGCTAGCACCCTTAGATTGCAGTTGCCTCACCCCTTCCCCTCTCACCTCTAGGAAGTTCTTATCGCTACTTATTCAGATTCTTCCCCATGCCCTATATCATGCCCTTTTAAAACTACCACTGTCTTATATGAAATCACCCCCTGTGGTAGGCTGTTCCATTTATACACTACCCTCTCCATGAAGTAATGTCTCCTCATCCCTCTCCTAAATCTGCCCTCTCCTATCTTAACCCATGCCCTCTCGTGTTCTTTCCCTTCCTCAGCTTAAATAATCCATCAGCACTAGATTTGTTGTTCCTGTTCTAGTACTTCAATGTTTCAATCACATCTCCCATATCCCTCCTCTTCTCCAGGGTATACAAACTCAGATCTCTCAGCCTGTCCTCGTAGGTTTTGCCTTCCATCCCCCTTAACATTTTTGTTGCCCTTCACTGCTCCCCCCTTAGCAGTCTAATATTCTTCTTCAGATATGGACACCAGTTCTGCATGCAGTACTCCAAGTGTGGACTGACCAAGGACCTGTAGAGGGGCAGGATCACTTCCATATGCCTGGACGAGAATCCCCTTCCAATATACCCCAGCATTCTATTAACCTTAGCTGCAGCTTTCCTGCATTGAGCAGAGTTGTTCATGATCTCTGTTACTATCACCCCTAAGTCCTTCTCTTCCTTAGTAACCCCCACTCTCACAGTCCCTAACCAATGTTCTCTTCTCCAGTTCTTGGCCCTGAACTGCATAACCTTGCACTTCTTCTTGTCTCTAGCCATCTCACAAATCAGCAGGGATATCATATTCCAGTAATACCTGAAAAAGAAAAAACTGTTTGACTCTATCAAAAACTTTACTTTGGTCTAGAGAAAACAGAAATCCAGAGTAGTTGCTCCTTGCATAATATTCCCATACCTCCCTTATTATGAAAATATTCTCTTGTATTTTCAAATTAGATAGCGAACAAGTTTGTACCAGATTTATTAAATACGTTGCTGCTTCCCTCATTGTATTATGTAATATTTCAGTTAGAATGTTAAAATATGTGTGTAAGATACAAATAGGTCTCCAGTTTTGAAGTAATGTCCTGTCTCCAGGTTTAAGCAAAAAATAATTAAGCTTTTTGTACAGTCAGATGGGATCTGATTTTGAGATGAGAAGTAAGAACATACTTTTGTCAAAAAATCAGCAAACTCCTCCCTAAAAACTTTATAGAACTCATCATGTATCCTATCCTGTTACATGATGTCCTGTTTTTAAAGATTTCTTTTACTATCCATGTCTTCTACTGTAATGTGGGATACCAGTTTCTCTTTATCTGCCTCAGTTACTCTACACTCCACCATCCCCCCAACATTTTGCACATCTTCTGTCTTCATTTCCCCTATAACACTATCATTTTCTAACTGTTGTTTTGTTAACTCCATAATCTTGTCCCTATCTGTTCGGCGGCAGTATAGCACAGTGGTTTAAGGCTCTGAACTGCAAATCTGGTGACATCCAGCAGACCAGAGCAGGGTTTGAATTCCACAGCCTCCACCTGCATATGGTGTGACCCTGAGCAAGTCACTTAACTTCCTTGTGCTCCCAGGTTTCACCTGGAAACAAGCTTCCACTTAGTGTGCCCTTCCTAGTTAAACAATTTCCCCTTTCCCTACTGTTCCCTTGGGATCCTGCAGAACTGTGAAATTAGAAGCACATATCCTATCATTACAAGTTTTACAGTGATCACCATATGATGTTTTTTGAGTACCATAGTTTAATATTGTTTGTAAAGTGCTTACTCTACCATGTTGATATATTTGCATTTTCTGTTTTAGATGTCTTATTTGATCTGAAAAGTCCTTCTCTGTTTAATATGCTATTGAATTTTTTAATCATCAATTTAGTTATTGGTATCACGATAAACAGTGCCCAAGGGAGAGAAAATGTTTCTTGATTGTACTTTATCCGAAGTGTTTCAAACCTTGCGGTGTAATATAGCTTATATTGAAATTGTCTTCACCAGACACTTGAATTAAGGCATATATTTCCGATGGCCACAAAACTCATGGATTCTTTCAATAATTTTCTTTGTACAAAAAGTCTGTCTGGTCTGGGGTCCATCTCCACTCTATGTTTAATACACACAGCATTTTTCCTTGTGGCAGGTTCTGCTCCAATTTTAAACAAGTCTGTAAAACTCAGGCCCCATGGTGGTGGTAGTAGTGGTGGTGGGGAGGGGGGGTAAACCAATTTTTAGAAAATTCTCCTTCATCTTCTTCTGTAGAAAATTTAGTCTCAGTTTCCTTGTCTGCCTGCTTATTCCCTTTATAAATATTTATTGCCTGTTTTATTTTTCAGTGCTAGACTTAGCAGTTTTTTGCATATCTCTCTATGTCCCCAAGACTCTTCAGCATTTTTATTATTTGTATTATCTTTATCCCTTTGAGTTTGTGCATAATCTAAATTATTATGTGCCCCAGACTATTGTGCATGTCATTCTCTTTTCCAGTACTAGTAGTGGCATTGATGTCACGTGTAGTGACTGAATCATTAGCATCAGTCATTTCCTCCAACAGAAATACCTTATTTATTTTTATCTGGCAACCTTTTATAATTTCTGCTGATGGTGTCACTATGCCTCCAATGCCTTGCAGCACACTCAATCCTGATTCTCCCTTCTCAATCATCATTGTTACCTCTCCTTGTTGCTGCTCTGTTAAGAACTGCCAGAAAATGCTTTGTCCTACTCAGAATTAGGCACCCACTTGCCATCCTCCAGTTTCTTCCATCCTGATTCTCTAAAAGCTTGTTCCAGTGACCAGGATTCTACAGACTGATTCTGCCCTTGAATGCTGAAAAAGCCATGATTATTCTCACTCTTGCTGATGCTGGCATTCTTTGATCTGCCTGTCAGTTGTTTGTCAAATTCTGCCTGGCTTGCCATTGCACTCTTCCTCCTAGTGGCTGGATGTTTGACAGGATCAGTTACTGTTTTCTCCAAAGGTACAACCTTTGCCATATTTTTTTCAGCTTGACTAAGGGCTTCTTTTCTACAAGCACTTTTTTAAGTGCTTCTTTTCACTTGTTATAGTATTCCTCATCATCTGCTAACACTGCCACTAGCATTTGTCATCTCTCTGACATCTCTTTCTCTAATTGAGTATCAGCAGCAGCAATATCATCAACAGTTGTGTTTTTTAGGAGCTTCTTCCTCATTTTCAGCCTCCACCTCTGTATTATCTTAGGGAGTTATTCTAATTTCTTCTGCTCCCGCTTGTACTGGAGTCCGTGGTCATTAAGCTCTATCCTCCTGGTATTCACTGGCTGGGAGGGAAGACACCTTCACAGCCTGCTGCAGCTCACCCTTCAGTGCAGCCTCCAGATCCATCATCTTGGAAGTGGGCCAACAGCACTCCCTTCTGAGAATACAGGAGCTTCCCTGGTGTCATGACCAAGATTCACCCATCAATAAAACAGATCCATTTAATCCACCCTTCAAGACACACTTGAAAGCAAGCTATCAAAGCCTAGTGTGCCTTTTCTGGTCAAAAATGTTATATAAATAAATAAATGCATACATACATTCATAGATTCATAGATATGTGATGGCGGAAAAGGACTTTCATGGCCCATTGAGTCTGCCCATTCCCCCCTCTGTAAGTGACCCATCGCCCATAGATTCCATATATTCCACCCTCTGCTCCCAAGTCAATCCCTTCTGTTTGTCCCATGCCCACTTGAATCCCTCCACAGTTCTGGCCTCCACCACTTCCTTCAGCAGAATGTTCCAGGACACCACCACCTTCTCAATGAAGTAATGCCCCCTCATTTTACCCCTAAACCTACCCCCCCACTTCAAACCTGTAGTCCACATTAGTGGTGCTGCAGGATTAGCTTGTGGAACTTGTAACACTTGTGTTCCTTTGTTGAACAGGAATTTGTACAGGTCTGAGGAGTGCCTTCCTACCCAGATGCTAACTAGGAAGTACTGAAGGGGTGGTAGTTCGCATGTACTAAGGGAGCAACCTACAACTCAATCTGTACAACTGTTATTCCTTCCCTTCAACTTGTATCAGCAATATTTTAAGTGAAGCTTTGTATGAGAGGAAGAAACTGTTTTTATACTTATAAAAGCAAACTTTTAGTTGGGGTGTTGGACGCCATTTGTCACGTGACCATGCACCAACTTCTGGGTTGCGGTACATAAATTTGCTAGCCCCGAGCAAGCGGGCCATTTATTCCAACTCTTAACCTCTAGTCCACCTTATTGGCACTGCAGGATTAGCTTGTGGAACTTGTAACACTTTTGTGCCTTGTTGAACAGTAATTTGTATGGGTCTGTGGTGTGCCTTTCTACCCAGACACTAACTAGGAAGTACTGTGGGTCTTGTAGTTTGCATATCTTAAGGGAGCCAATGACATCTCAATCTGCACAACTGTTATTGTCATCCTTTCGGCCTGTATCAGCAATATTTTAAGTGCTGAAGACTTGTATGAGAGGCAGAAGCTGTTTTTATACATACTAAATCTAAACCTTTAGTTGGGGCATTGGAGGCCATTTGTCACATGACCACTCACTGACTTCCAGGTTGCGGCACATACATTTGCTAGTCCTGAGCAAGTGGGGCAAGCATGCACAGGGCAACCACTCTTATCAGGCATGTCTGGTGGGGACCAAGGACACAAGGCTTTTGTGAGTATAAACCTATATATTAACAAGCATACATCTTGCTCTGGAAGTGCTAATGTAAACATACATCAGTAACTGTCTGCCTCTAGTTGTCTTGGTTCATTGTAGTATAGAGAAACCTGACTTGCTAGCTATAACTGAGGTATTGGAAGAGCTTTTTAAGTGGACGTGTTTTGTGTGTGCACTCCTGTAATTAGTTGCACAAACCATGGCCCTCTTATCAAACCCCTACAAAATGTTCCACCTAATGACTGGGGAAACTGCTGGTATTTGCAGCACATGTAACCATCTTGTAGTGAATTAGAACCCTGATCTGAGTATTAACTTTCCAAACCCATGTGATAACTGCAATAATATAGCTACACTAAAGCAGGAAATCTCCACATTGACACCAGAGCTCCAAAAAGCAAAAGAGCTAAGAGATTTAAAACAGTTTGTTGATAACATGATCAGGGAGATGCCACCCATCACCTTTTATCACGAATATGCACAATGCCGACATAAGCCTTATACATCTCCCCTCTACATCGAATGAAATAACTTCATCTTTGTGCAATAATGCCAGAAAATATAAAAGACCAGGGGAACCAAAGCCAGACCATTCTAATTTGGCAGAATGGGAAACTGTTCAAAGTAAAATGTTTAAAAAAGAGAGAAGAGCAGATAATCACTTTCCTTTTATTAGTCACACTAAATCTCAGGAATCTACAAATACTGCCTTGAATATGCAGTGTTCAAACAGATATGCTATGCTAAATGATCTCAACTCAGTAGTACCAATTCCATCAACCAGCACAACAAATAATACAGGGACCCCACAAATAATTGGTAACTTTATAGTTTGCTATATAGCTTAAGTGCTTCCACAAGAACATGCTCTTAGAAACAATATCACCTGCCTAGCAGGAACCAAAATAGAAGATGTATCTTATCGAATTGGCGACCTGATAACTAAACCCAACTATAATATATTAATTAATTCTGGAACAAATAATGTCAGTCGAACTCATGAAAAAGATATATGTTATGAACTAATAGACCTAAGTCATAAAATAAAAAATAAGGACTGCAAAGTAGCAGTATCAGGAATTCTACCTATCCCCTGAGCTCACCTTGAAAAGAACTTGACCATAGCTAGGATCAATACCAGGCAAAAAACTGGTGCTCCCGAGAGGGTTTTTTAGTCATAGACCACTGGAACACTTTCTTTTATGATAAATCTCTATATGCAAAAGACGGTCTGCATTTAAATAAAAAGGGGCCTCAAAGCTTAGTTCCCACTTCATATCTGCACAACATTGCCTTACTTTAAACTAATAAATGGAGTGGGAAAAACAGCCTAACTAAGTTGTCCCTGACTCTACAGAATCCAAAAACTACTCATAAGAACCACACTAACAAAATTAGAAAAAAACATTAAAGGCATTTTACTAAATGTGCATTGTCTGAACAACAATTTTTGACAAACTTTTGGTTCATTGTAGTATAGAGGAACCTGACTTGCTAGCTATAACTGAAACCTGGTGGCCAAACATATATCTATGGGGGAAAGTGTAGAGGGCTACAAACTATTACATCTCAGTAGATCTGAAAAAAGGGCGGTGGAGTAGCACTATACATTAACTCGGAACTTAAACCTATTGAGATATTCAAAAAAATTAAATATCCAACTCCACCGAAAGAGTCTGGACCAAAATTGAAGGCCGAGACATAGGCAAAATCATTGTGGGCCTATTTTACCACCCTCCAGATCTCTCTTCGACTAATAGTAAACTAATTCTGAAAGAAGTTGAAACCGCAGCAGAAATGGGAGAAATCCTGTTTTTGGGAGATCTCAACTTCAGAGATATTACTATTTTTTTTTATTTCAAAAGTTGTTGGCATTTTCTATAGAACAACAAAGGCATGATGTGAGTACATAAAACAATGATAGTACATGAAGAGAAATTATCGAACAAGTCAAGCCCCCCTCACTTGGCATCATGGGATAAACTTAACCTGTGGCTCTGAGCAATCTGCAAGTCCTCTTTTGCCTTATAGCCTTTCACTGGGGAAAGGATAAATCTTACAGAGGTTAACCAGGAGATGTGCCTGCTTGAAATAAGTAGAGGGCATGAAAACCCTCCCAAGTTCTCTTATAGCTAGCCATGGAGTCCCATAGGCTAGCTTTGAGATGTTCAGATCTTAGATTAAACAATAATTCCTTTAGCCATTCTAATATGATATGTCCTCTCTGTCCAGCCAGTGTCTTAACACTAGTTTCTTCACTGTGAGGGAAATTAGTGCCATGTGAAACCTGCAAATACATACAGGAACTTGGGAAAAGTCACAGAGGAGGCAAATATCTGGGATAAATACATCATTTTAGGCCAATAAGGGGTCAGTCTTATTTTGGATCATGGCCAACAAATGTTTTACCAAAAGACACTCCCAGAATATGTGTATTAGGTTACCCTCTTGAGTCTCACATCTGATGGACATAGAGGAGGGGTTTCGCTCCACCTTGTGTAAAGGGGTCCAATACATATCTTGTAATATTTGATACTGGGTAAGATGGAGTCTATCTTGGGGTATGTAAGTATGCTGGTCTTTCCAGATCCTCTCCCATCTACCAACAGAGTTAGAAAACTGGTTAGCCCAGAATTTGGGATCTCTGTATTGAGCAGCAAAATATTTGGACAAGAGAGAAGCATATAGCAATGATACAGCATGAGGTTTGCCATATGTTCCCATGAGACCCTGAAGCCACTCCACTGTTTCAGTGTCCCAGACCAAGACCTTTGAAAACTGGACCAAAAGGTGTCTTAATTGGTACACTTTAAAGATCTGTTCCTTCGGAATCCGAAATTGGGCCATGATAGAGGAGGTGGATTGACAACTTCCCTCTAAGAAGAAAACTCGAGTATTGGAGTCCCTAAGTGAGGGAATCCAAGAGGTTGGGTACATTTTCCCCTTGATTTAAACTTAAGATTCCCTATCACTGGCTGGAAAGAGCTGGAAGTGTGCTTATATTTCAAAAAAGTACACAACTGGGTATGTATTCTTACAGAGAAAGCAATAGGCGAGTCATACACATTCTCAGGTAACACCTTAGGAGATATATAAAGCATTGCTAATAGGGAGATGCCAGCATTTAAAATCGGTTCATGTTTGAGGGTCAGCCATGCAGGAACATAAGGGTCTGATGTGGGGTTATCGGGGCGATACCTACTGCAAATATTTGCCCAATTGGTTTGCCCAGAAATATAGGTCAAAATGGGAAGTCTCCACACACCACCAGTTTATTTTAGGCTCTTCTGGCAGTTTTGCCCTTCCAAATGAATGAGGTGATAATTGAGTATGTTTTTTTTATTTTTTTAACCACGTTATGGGGATCCATGAATTTAACATACTGAGGGGGTAAAATAACCTTGGCAAAATATTCATTGCAATCAGGATAATGCGCCTCCAAAGTGAAATGGGGAAGGATTGCCACCTGACAAGGTTTTGTTGAATTGTAAGTATTAAAGGGTTAAGATTGACTTTTCTTAATGGGGTTTCTCCCCTTGTTAGAAACAGCCCCAAGTATTTTAAGCTAGATTGGCTCCATTGTAGCCCTAGCAGAGTGATATCATACTTGGTGAGTCTCCCATTCAAGTGGAAAACTGTGGTTTTACTTAAATTAATTTTATAGTTGGACACTGCACTGTATTCCTTGAGGACAGAAAGAACAACTGGGAACGAATGCGTGGGGTGTTTGATATGAAGCAACACATCGTCAGCATAAGCTGACAGTTTAAAAGTCTCTGATCCCATCGTAATGCCCTGGATGCCTTCTTGTTCTCTAAGCTTGGTTAACAAGGATTCCAGGTATATATTGAATAGGAGAGGAGAGGAGATAATGGACACCCCTGCCTTGTGTCCTAGTAGAGTGAGAAGCAGTTAGAGAACATGCCATTGCAATAAATCCAGGCCAGGGGATTCTGATAAAGGGAAGAAATCCAGTCAACAAATTTATAGGGGAATCCGAATCTAACCATGGTACAGAAAAGAATTGCCAGTCAACTCAGTCAAATGCCTTCTCTGCATCCAGAGAAAGCAGGCCAGCCAGAACATCTATATCTCTGGCTGCAGAGACGATGTGAGCCAGTTTCCTGAAATGATCAAAAGAATGTCTGCAGACATAAAGCCGACTTGGTCTGGGTGAATTAAAAAATATATGATCTGTCTAAGCCTGTTGGCCAATAATTTCGATAAAATTTTTATATCGCAATTTAAAAGTGAGATCGGCCTATAGCTCCCAACATTTTCTGGGTCTTTGCCTAGTTTTGGGAGAACTATAATTAGTGCTTCCAAAAGAGTACTCTCCAGAGGGTTAGCACCCATTATCCATGTGAAAAGCTGTGATAACCATGGAGTGATTTGTTTGGAGAACATTTTATAAACATTTAGGGAAAACCCGTCTAGTCCTGGGGCTTTATCAGCTGCGAGAAAGGTGACAGTTTCCTGGATCTCTGCCAGAGAGATGGAGGTGATCAGGGAGTCCTGCTGTGCAGATTCTAGGGTTGGCAGTGGAACAGAGTTCAGGTATGCCTGAACTCGGGTAACTTGTGGCTTCAAGGGCATGGGACTGTATAGATCAGCATAAAATTTGGCAAATTCCCCCATGATCTCTTTAGGAGAAAGTAGGAGAGATCCATCCATCAGGGAATTATTGTTTTACACAATTTTAGAGGCTTCTGCTTTGTTGAGCTTTAGGGATAGTAAGTGGCCTGTTTTCTCCCCCTGATCAATATATGTCATGCCAGTTTTAAGGATCGCATATTCTGCCTTCTCATGGAGCAAGTTTGAATATTGATCCTGGAGACAGAATAACCTAACCCTGTCTGACTCTGGGGTAGTAGGGGAGAGTGAGCTCTCCATGCATCAGATATTAACTAGGAGATCCAGAGCCTTTTGTTCCCTACTTCATTTTCTCTGCACTGCTAATTTAATGAATAAGCCTCTTAGTACACATTTTAAAGTGCACCATTCTAAATCTGGCCGAGTGGTTGAATTGAAATTGTCTGCTGTGTACCAGTCAATTTCTTGCTCTATGTGCTCAACAATTCCATTGTCTTTAAGAAGTTGGTTGTACAACTTCCAGCTGGATTCTTTAGGTACATCAGTGGGTAGTGTTAGGGAGCACCAAGTTACAGCATGATCAGAGATGACCCTGGGATATATTTTTGCATCCATCAACCCCCCAAGCAATGTCTTACTAATTAAAAGGTAATAAATCCTGGATTGGGAGTTATGAGCCTCAGAACAAAAAGTGTACTCACTTGATTGCGGATAGAGAGTTCTCCAAGGGTCGCACAAACCAAGATGGTCCATAAGGTCCCTAATGGCTCTCTGTGCAGGTGACAACCCCTTAAGCTTGGGATCAGATTTATCTAAAATTGGGGATAACAGAAGATTCCAATCACCTCCTATTATAATGGGTAGACTGATAAAATGGGCTAATATTTTCACTGAGACAATAAAGAACCCAAGGGAGTCCGCATTCAGGCCATAAACACTGCCCAGTATCATGGTGATTCTCTCCAGCCAGCCTAATAGAAAGATATATCTACCATTCTGATCTCTAATAATCTGGTCAGACACAAACTGAAAGCCTCTTGCAATTAGAATTGTGACCCCCAACTCTGGGTGCTGTCCCCTGCATTAAAGGTCTCCCCAACAAACTTTCTGTGAAAAAGGGTGGCTTCTGATTCTTCCAGGTGGGTTTCCTGGAGAAAGGAGATGTCACTCCTTAGAAAAAATGAATATGTTTCAACACTATGTATCACTTGACTTTACTGTGACCCCCATGAATGTTCCATAATAAAAACTTTATAGGCAGAGCCATTAAAGAATCTCATGTTTCAGTAACCTCTGTTCCATATCAAATAGGAAAACCACATGTAAGGAAAAAAAGATAAACCATCCATGATGCCAGAACAACCCTCCCATCCCACCTTCCACCCCCCCAAACATTCCCCACAGAATAATATCCCATAAGAAAGAACAAACCCTAATACAAGAAACAAACCCTTCCCAACCTACTTCCCTGAGAGTCAAGGCACTGAGTGTACTCCCTGGCAAACAAAGCTTGATGCCCTGACCCTGAATAATTGCTCTCTGGTATGTAATGTACCCTCTGAGGTAACCCTAATCCCCCCATTCCACCTGTCACCAAATATTTAATACAGAAATCTGCATAAGCAAAATAACTCCCATGATATAAACAGTAACCAGTAAATAGGCTAAAATTCCCTGGGCTGGCAATTCAGGCTAAAAAAGGAAAATAATCAACCTTAGCCTTGAAGGGAGTGGAGCTGGGTAGACTCTCTACCATCAGCTGAACCCCGAGGAGAGGAAACCACACTCACACATGCCACTTTAGTGCACCTCGTGGCTGAGGATGGTACACTACTTTAGGTGAGAAAAACAGCTCTCATACCAGAGAAACCCTTGTCATGCCCTCAGGTGGAAATAAAAACCTGAGAGAAGAATGAGGAAGAAAAAAAGGGGGGAAGAAAACAAAAGGGGGGAGGAGGAAAGGAGCTGTTAACTAGCATGGATCACATCGGGTTTTAAAGGGCTCTGTGTATTAAATAAACACCATAGGTTCTCTCCACTTTGTCAGAGAGCTTACAGGAAACTTGCCTGGACACAAGAGGATAGTGGGGGCCCAAAATACCTTTAGGTGGCATGCTAAGCTGGGGGGAATGTTCAAATGAGAGGAAAAATAAAAAAAAAAGGAAAACAACATGAAAGCTCCCCTTATCCTAGCTGCACTCCTAGCCTCAGTGCAGTAGGTCTGTCAGAAGTAGGCTTGTAGCTGGGAAGTACATTAAACAACCAATTAATTCTGTGTGTCCTTCTACCTAAAGCATAGCCTTCAACAAAGTCAGTCACTAAAGATACAAAAATAGAACAAAAGTTCAGAATGAAAACACTTGCAGTCTCCTACTCACTATGGTGAGTTACATTAATGAACATCCTTCGGTTGTTATAGGCAATCATTTTCAGCCAACGTGGAACAAATCAGGGAGAGCCATCTTAAGAAAGTCCTCAGCCATTTTCGGATCTTCAAAGGGAGCCCATTTCCCCTCAAGATGCACCTGGAAATTAGAGAGTGTATCCCATGCAATACTTTATGTTTGCTGCCAAGAGCTTGGTGACAATACCATGATAGGCCATTTTCTTTTATATCACGAATAAGGGAAGGTCTTGAGTCACCCATATCAACTTGCCACCCCATTGCACCTCTCATATTTCTTTGATCTTCACCATAAAGTGCTGGCACTCCTGGTAGTTCAAGAATTTGAAAATTAAGGTTCTTGGTGGGGCACCAGGCTAGGGCATGGATCTTAAAGCCCTTTGAGCCCTTTCTATGATATAGGTCGGGCTGAATGGAGAGGGGCCAGCTAATTTTTCCATGAGCTTTTATGCAAACAGCACTGAATTGTTCCCCTCTTCGCCCTCTGGAAGTCCGACTACTACCGCATTATTGCGGCGGCTCCTCCCTTCCAAATCTTCAATTTTGGCCTCAAGCTTAGCAAGGCATTGATGGGTTGCAGCCATCGCCAGATCCACCATTTCTACCCTGTACCCAAGTGATGTCAGGCAAGTTTTACAGTCTCCAGTTCAGATGGCTAGATCTTCCAATTTGGTCGAGACTGCTTTAAACTCATCTGTTAGAGATTGCAATTCTTCCCTGAATGGATTGAACTCATCCAAGAAGCAATTGAGAGTGAGGGGGGACTGTTCTTGGGAGCCAGAGGACTGCCGCCATGTAGGCCCAGGCTGAACCTTAGATATCTTAGTTATTTTTCATGGGTATTGGGTGGCATGTGTCGTGGGAGAGCTGACTGCATCTCCACCTTCATAACATTGATTTCACTCCTGAAGAGTTCCTAGAAGACCTTCAGGTATGTTTATCTCTCAGGGGAACATTGCTCAAAGTTAGTTCTTGAAGAATTTAAATGAAAACAGACGTTTATACAGGAGGGAACAGCGGGAGTGCTCACAAAAGCAGCTACCTAGAGGATTGCATCATGTGATCTCAACTTTAGAGATATTGGAGCAACTGGACTGCATCTAATGGTAACTCCAAGGCCTTCTTGCACCTTTGTAGTGGACTTGCCCTTACTCTGCATGTAGCTACACTCACTAGAGGTGATAATATGTTAGACTTAACTTCATAAACCATCATCATCTCCAAATGCTCTGTTACTACATTATTCCTCTGGCAAATAGCAACCACAATATGGTTAATTTTGAAATCAAAACTGTGTTTGAACAGTCTGTTAAAAAATCTGAAATATATACTTTTATAAAAGGGCAAATATCTCCAAAATCAATAATCGTCTAGCAGATATTACCTGGCAAAATATGTTGAAGAATATTTCTGTAGAAGAAATATGGTCCAGCCGGAAAGCAACAATCTGTAATACAGCCAGACTTTGCATACCCATAATAATAAAAAACAATAACAACTGCTCTAATCTTAATCCCAAATTGATGAATAAAAAAATTAAAAAGCTTATATAAAAAAAGATATATAAAAAGTGGCAAACAAATAAATCTGGCCTGCATTGGAAAGCTTTAAAAAAAAAAGCTTGCAAAATTAGAAAAGCGAAAATGAATGTTGGACAGACACTAGCTAAAGAAGCTAATAATGGGAACAGTAAGCTATTCTATAATTATATAAACTCATTAAAAAAGCAGAATTGTAAAGTTGGTCTGCTCATAGTTTCAACTCGGACTATAAATTCCCCTGTGGAAATGATCTCTTCTTTAAATAGTCTCTTCTGTAAAGCCTTCATTCCCAACACTGCATCTGCTGACCCCTTGAGTTCTCAACTTCCTGAAAACATCATGTTTACCAAAGAAGAAATAATAGATATGACGAAGACTTTAAAAAAAGATTATTCACTTGATCCTGATGGTATTACAATGGAGATGATTAAACTAATGCAAAAACATCTTATTTTACCAATTCAAATTTTGTTTAATCAGTATCCAAACAGGACACATACCACTTGATTGGAAAACTGCAAATGTAATGCCTCTTTTCAAAAAAGGCGACAAGTGGGATATGAATAATTATAGACCAATCAGTTTAACCTCAGTCATCTGCAAAATTATAGAAATTATTATAAAACATAGAATGACAAATACCCTAGGAAACTTTGACTCTAATCAACACTGTTTCTCTAAAGGCCATTCTTGCATAACCAACTTACTCTGTGTTTATGAAAAAATGAGTCTTCAACTTGGACAAGAGAATACAATGTGACATTGTCTTCTTAGACTTTAAAAAGGCATTTGACTCTGTCCTACACTGGGCACTAATCAAAAACTGGTCTCCCTATCTAGACACCCGTGGTTAATTAAATGGGTCCAAAAGTGGCTGCATGGCTATTTGCAAAGATTAATCATAGATGGCCATACCTCTGACTGGCTAGCAATAACAAGTGGTGTACCCAGGGTGCAGTTATTGCTCCAATTAAATTTCAAATTTTTATTGCTGACCTAACCTGAAACATAAATAGCTGGTCTACTAAATATGCTGATGACTGCAAAATTGATAGGCCTTGTAATACCCTAGAAGAAAATCCACTTCTCCAAAAAGATCTGGACATTTTATCTGCCTGGTCTAATCTCTGGGATCTCTCCTTCAATGTAAAGAAATGCTGCATTATGCACCTGGACCTCAAAAATCAGGAATATAGTTACACTGTTAACAGTCTTATTCTACAAAAATCCATTTGTGAAAAAGACTTGGGGGTATACATCTCCAATGATTTCTCTTCGGAAAAACTATTTCAGACAAATTAGCCAGTGCCAACAGGGTTCAGTAGTCAAGTAAACGTAAATTCAAAACACAAGACAAATATGTTCTCCTGCCTTTATGTAAAGCATATATACGCCCTCTTTTGGACTACTCCTCACAACTCTGGTGCCCTCATACCAAGAAAGATACTGCTCGATTCGAAAAAATTCAGCGTAAAATAACCAAACAGGTTAAAGGTGCCAATGCACTCTCTTATGAAGAAAGTCTGAATACATTTAACCTGAGGTCCTGAAAAACTAGGAGATTACGGGGTGACCTACTAAAGAAGAACCACATCTGAGCAGCAGCAACAACATCGACCTCCCCCACAGCGACACTTGGACAGTGCCACAGAGCACCCCGATGAAAAGAAGACTGATGGACAAAACAGCGCTGCAGCACCCAGCACAGTGCCCATATCTTACAACATGATGACCGGACACTGAAAGCTGCACCAGAGATGGACACCACCATTAGAGACCCGACAAAAGGAGCACACTCCTTCTTGGTGAAGGTGATACCGCTGGGCAGCAGGGCGACACACAGAGCAGCAGCCCAATGGAATTAACAGACACTGTGGTGAACAGGGCCAAATGGGACTGGCAGTACACAGCAGGCAGGGAACCGCAGCTTAATGCAGACGGACGTACAAGCAGACACACAGAGAGGAGCACAGCACCACATTACTACTGGGCAATGCAGTATGGCACATGCCAGGCAGGGTGACAGTGGGCAACCAATCACAGCAGGGACTCCAGGAACCATGACAGGGACAGAGCAGACAGAGGTGGTACAGGCACAGTACCAGCGGCGGCAATGGGGGGATACACAGTGTGCCGACGGTGGCATGCCCCCCTCCTCATGCACCCCAGAGCTCACAGCTGGAGGCAGCTATTCAATGCCAGCCCCAGCAGAGCTGACACTGTGGTAGGTGAGTCACTCCATTTGTGTTGTTGCTGCTGCAGCTGTTGGGCTTTTCAGCATAGGGATTGTGGTGTCACTGTGGGGGTGTCGCTCTAACAGAGTGTTTCCACCTGCGACTAGTTAGCGAGGTCATCAATGACACTTATCTAATGCCCAAGATGGGTCTAGAGTTCAAACAAATCAATGTAAACACAAGAGGGCATCCTCTACAATTGACTCACAGTCAATCTATAACAAATAAATGCTCTTACTTCTATTCCCAAATAATTATCTATCCTTGGAACAAACTGATGCTCAAGGTAGTTGTAAGTGAATCCAAGCTGACCCTTAAAAACAGACTAGAAAGCTTTCTACTGTAAAACAGAATAGATTACCATGGATGAATGACAGAGACAATATATGGGCTTCGCTTTCTTGCTTGTTTTCCTTTTCCAGTGAATCCTTCCACCCTCAGTCCATGCCCTCTAGTTCTAGCACCTTCCCTCCTTGTGAATAAGCTCCTCCACCCACTTTATTAATCCACTTCACATACTTGAATGTCTCTATTATGTCCTCCTGCTACCTCTTGGTCTCCAGTGGGTACAACTCCAACACCCTCAACCACTCTTCATATGGCTTCCCACTTAGCCCATGCACCATCATGGTGGCCCTTCTCTGTACTCTTTCCATGCCATCTATATCCTTGTCTAGGTGAGGTCTCCAGAGCTGAACCATGTACTCAAGATGGGGTCTCACCATGGATTTGTATAGTGGCTTCAGCACCTTCCACCTACTACTAGTTATCCCTCTCCTTATGTACACCAGAATTCTATTCATCTTGCCAACCACCTTGCTGCATTGGTTCCCCCACCTTAAGGTTGTTTGTGATTATGATTCCTAGATCCATCTCCTGCTCAGTTGCTTTCATTCCCCCCCCCATGTATAGTTTGCTTGTGGATTATTCCACCTCATGTCCATCACTGTGCACTTTTTGGCATTGAATTTTAGCTGCCATGTTTCTAAGCACCCCTCCAGCAGCTTTAGATCTTCCCTCATAGCCTCCACCCCCTCTAGGGTGTCCACTCTGTTGCAGATCTTCATGTCAACTGCAAAATGGCAGGCCTTCCTCTGCAGCCCCTCTGCTATGTCACTGACGTAGATGTTAAATAGAATGGGCACTAGCACTGACCTCTGTGGGACCCCACTCATCATCCCTATCTCCCTGGAATGCACCACATTTACCACTACCCTCTGGCTTCTACCCGTCAGCCAATTCTCCACTAGCCATTTTATTTTCAGTCTCACCCCCACTCTCCAGTTGTTTCATCCATCTTCTGTGGGTCACAGTGTCAAAGGCCTTTCCAAAGTCCAGATAGGTCATGTCCACTGCCCCCCCACCAATCAACCACCCTCATCACCCAATCGAAGAACTCTATCAGGTTCATCTGGCATGACCTCCTCCGTGTGAAGTCATGTTGATGGACATACTTCATCCCACTGTCTTCCAAGTAGCTAACCACCCTCTCTTTCAATATTGCCTCCATCACCTCCCCCACCACCAATACGAGGCTAATTGGGTGATAATTGCCCACCTCCTCCCTGCTGCCACTTTTGTGAAGTAGCACCACATCCACTCTCTTCCAGTCCTCTGGCACAAACCCTGTATCTAAGAACAGGTTAAATAACCTCATTAGTAGTGCTGCCAGCTTCTCCCTTAGCTCCCTTAGCACTTTAGGATGCAGGGCATCCAGCCCCAAAGCCTTGTCTACCCTCAGTGTACCCAACTCCTCCATGGCCCTGTCCTCACTGATTGGACTAAGATCCACATCTCCGTCCCCCCTTCTCTTTCCCCCAACACTTGTCCCCTGCCTTCTTCTTCTATTGTGAAATCTGAGCAGAAGTATATTTTCAACTCCTCTGCTATCTCAAAATCCCCTTCCACTTATACTTCCCCCACTACCTTTGACCTTACTATCCCCTGCCTTGCCTTCCTCTTCTCCCTTATTTACCCCCAAAAAGTTTTATCACCCATTTTGGCTTACCTAGCAATTATCTCCTCTGTTTCTGCTTTTGCCTTCCTAATCTTCCTTCCTGCCACCCTCAGCTTCTCCCTGTGTGTTTCCCTGGTCTCCTTGCCCTGCATCATTTGATATTCTAGGAACACCATTTTTCTCTCCCCTGTTGCCTCCCTCACTTCCTTGTTGAATCAAAGTGGCCTCCTCCTTCTTCTGCTCTTCCTCACTTTCCTTACACAGATCACTGAGGCTTTTAGTAGCCCCCCTTGATCTTATTCCATAGTTCCTCAATACCCCCATCTCCCCCTTCCCCTCCATTTCATTTAGGAATATCTCCCTCATCCTTGGAAAATCTGCCTGCCTGAAATAATGGATCTTTGTGATGGTCTGACTCACTTCATATCCTGCTCTAACCATAAAGCCCACCATGTTATGGTTGCTTGATTCTAGGCTGGCTCCTGTTCCCTCCACACTATCCCCATTTGTGAGGACAACGTCAAGTATACTACCTCCCAGTGGGCTCCCTGACCAGCTGCTGCAGGAACGCTCCTTGGAGGGACTTGAGGATCTCAGTGATCCTGGATGTCCTAGCTGCTGGGATATCCCAGTCTAAATCTGGCTGGTTAAGGTCACCCACCAGTGGAACTTCCCCCTTCAATGCCATTCATTGAACAGCCCTCAGCATCTACAGTACATGTCCACCTCCTCACTCTGCACTGGAGGTCTGTTCACCATTCATAGATTTATTGATGCCCCAGCCCTTTTCTCTAGTGTCACCCACAATACTTCTGCTTCCCCTTGTGTAGAAGAGATATGCTCTACCCAAGAAACTGGTGTAGCAGTTAGGGACATGTATCTATCTTCTCCCCTTCCTTCTATACGATCTGTAGAAACAGAGCCTCTAAAAAGTATCCTGTTCTTTTCTAACACTACAGTAGGTTGGCCACCTATGGCAGTCTTTTTGTATCCTCCCTAAATTTTTTTTCTTCCTTTCTTTGTTTCTTATTCACCATTCCTCCCCTCACCAGAAACCAAATGCCTTTCTAAAGAAATAACAGATATGGCTATGAGCAAAAACAGTAGCTGCCTGCATATAGGAAGAAGGCTGGAACCTGAATAAATATGTATACTGTCATAAAATGCCAAGCTTGCTTGCTGGCTGTTTAATAAAGAACTACATGTGCTTTATAGGAAGACAGATAAAGTGCTTAAGTTACATTCAAACATAAAGTGCTGGCAGTGCACTAATGAAGTGCAAGGTGCTTTAGAAAATAAAACGTCATGTTGTTTGAAAGCAGTGCTAAACAAACCCTGTAAGGGAAAGGGTTAAAAAAAAAGAAACTGCTGTTGTTTAAACCATTGTTATCAAGTGCAGTCAGAAATAAAGGGCATCATGCCAAAAAGAAATAATTGGCACCATGCATTCCTGCTTGAAACTGAACCAGCCTAAAATGTAATGGTGATCTGCATACATTTCACAATGCTTTGTATTATGGGGGTATGTGTGATTTTGTACTTCTTTAAAACTTGGCTTATTGCCAATGCCCTTTGGGGTAACCCTCTCTTCAGTGCTTTTGCACTGAGGTTCATTGTCTTTAGCTTGTTTTGCATTTTTTTATTTGGGCACTCTATCAACCAAACATGCAAGATCAATATAGGGGATAGTTCACTTCCATAGTAGAGATAGATCAGTAGATCAGTGGGTTCGTAGGTGCTGACCAAGTGCAGAGGAAGGACATGCATAGTCTGTTGCTACAAACTGATGTATGGAAAAAGGGATATACCATTGCTTAAGGGTATTCCCTGAGGTAACTGAGAAAAGTGAGCCACCTGCAATTGTGTAAAGAATTTCGGTTTTTTTTATTTATTTTGTAGTTAATTATTTTGTCCTGAATTTAAATGAAAATAAAGCCACATTGCGGTATACTGCACCAATCTACTGTTGTCTGTGTTACCCTTCACCCACACCCAGCCACATATGGTGTAAGAAGTGGGATGCTGACTGGAAGCCCAGGATAATAGGGGGATTCCAGTCAGTTGGCTGCTGTTGTCTGCATTATCCTTCACCCACACCTGGCCACAGCTTGCTCCTGCTGCATTTCTGTCACTTTAATGCCACCTGATATACTGCACAACCTCCTCTCCTTCCTGCCAGTCCTATCCTTCCTGAATAACCTATACCCCAGGACCTCTACTTCCCAGGCCTGGTGCTCAGACCACCAGGTGCATGTTATGGCTACAATATCCGGGCTCTCCCCTTCCATTATTGCTTCAAGGTCCTCCATCTTGTTCCCCAGGCTTCTTGCATTTGCAGAAAGTCCTTTCCACCATATGTCCCCCCCTCTCATCACCCCCCCCCACCATGAGTAGTCTGTCACCTTTTTGCCGGGGAGTGCTTGCTAGTCCATGCTCTCCTCCTACTGAGCCCTCCCCCAGCCTAGCCTCGTACTCACCCCTTAGCAGTTTAAACCCTTCCCTAAGAACTTATCAACGTATCTTTGTAAACCCCCCATCAGTACTCTTGCTCCCCTTTCACTCAGATGCAGTCTATCCTTCCAGTACATACATACATACATACACACATACATACATACATACACACATACACACATACATACATACATACATACACACATACATACATACATACACACATACACACATACATACATACATACACACATACATACATACATACATATAGCACATGCATATATTTCTGTGCTGCTATATCATAGTGGATATGGAGTATTGTGGTACTGTACTTCTTGGTTACTTTGTGCTAAGTTATATTATATGCATTGTTCAGCTCTTGTATTTCACTGTTGTAATAAATGTATTTTGAATGGCCCGCAATTGAATTGTGACTAAAAATAGACATTTTGTGTCTAGTGCACTTACTTGGTTGACAAAAACTAATTGAATAAATAAAATTGTCCTATACTTAGAAAAGAAAACGTTGATATTTAATTAAATAGAAGCCAGCAGTGCCCTAGTCAGCACAATCATTTTTGAAAGGAAAAGGGAAGCCTAAATGTAAAGTTAAATAGGAGCGATGGTGACAACATACCAACTGGCACATTCATTTTTAGAAATGTGCTTCTTGTCTTCATACTGTTACAGTGAAATGTTATCAGCCAGACACTGCACTTTCACAAGCTGGGATTCTATTCTGGCCTTTTGCATGATTTGAGAAGGCAGGAGTCTGCTGCTTAGCAAGCATCTCAGTGATTTCAGTTCCACAGAGCAGTGAGTTGTCACATCCACTGCTGGGGCTGATGCACTCCAAAGGGTCATCTCAACCCAGATACAAATACTCCTTCCAAAAATGTAGGTGTACCCAGAGGCAAGTACAATAAAGTACTCTAATTGACTACTGACTTCAATTATCAACAAAACATCACAAACAAACCATTGAAATAATAATAGTCATCAGATTTATTATAGCTTGAAGTAATAAGACAGAAGTGAAAGTTTTTGAAATTCACAGTGATGTGCAAAACAATGCAAGCCCCTCAGGGCCATTTAATCATGGAAGAACAAGGGTATGCCTTGCAAAGCAAACCTCTCACCTAGTTACCAGTGGACCATGCCCAAGTGTTTCACTCATAGAACACAACCTACTGAAGCAAATGAGATGTTTGGTTGAGACTTACCCCATTTACTTCATACTGCATTGTGTGAGTTGGTGCCATGGATGATGGTGGTTCTGTGCCTTTACAGTGGCAGCATCATTCTGCAGACAGGGGTTCTTTTCCACCTATTACTACCCTTGCATCAGAGCTGGTGGCATGCAGTGGCACAAATGTAGACTGAAGATGGTGCATGTTTTCAATACCTGCCTCTGACTTTCTCTTTTAGGGACTGCTGCTGTGCCACCTTCCCTCTCCTAGGTGGCAGCCAAGCAGCAGTATAGACTATCCCACCCACCTCAAAGGAGGCAATCTGTTAATGGACAATAAACCCTCCATCTCATCAGTCTGTAAATGATCTTGGTCCTTGGTCTATTCCTGAACCCAAGTACCCAGTGTGGCAGGAGGTGAGCCATCCAGAACCTCAGCCCTTAACATTACTGGTGTGGCTACAAGTTTACTGTAGCTCTGATTTCCTTAAACAATATTGTTTGTGGCCTTGAGGGGGCTGAACCTGCAACCTACTGTTTTACAGTTCTGTGCTTTTACCCTCTGTACCATTCAGCCAGAACTACTATATAAACTCTTACTTCAGCACACCCTTATTTCTGCAGATCCAGAGTCAGTGGCAGTATTAGCTCAAATGTATTGTATTTTAGATCTCTGATGGACTGCCTGACTGGCTTCATACTTAAAGATGGCACATAAATGACTGTCACAACTGAAAGTGCAGGCTGTCAGAATATCTGCTGTCACTGCGCTTACAGTACTTAACATCTAGTTCCATGCTCTCTCGGCTGGCTACACGATTTTTTTTTCTTTAACAAACTGCAATACAACAGCAGAAACCCAGAGCAACAGGAGATACTGCTAACCCATGCCTCCATGCCAGCTCAACTCTACCCAAGAGCAACAACAGTCCTGTACATGCTTTAAGTGTATATAGTACACAAAATATAGTAAAAAAAAATGAAAACTGCATACAACATAAAAATACTTGAAGTGACATAACTGATTTATTGCAGTTCACCATGATCCAACAGACAAATCAGCTTCTTAAAGTCACATGGCTTTCAGTATTTTATCAGTTTAATTCCATGGTAATTTTTTTTTTCTACAGAATGCAGCCTTTCCACAGATATAGCAGAAATAAATTTACCTCAGAAATAAGGGTTATGCCGGCCCGGTACCACAGAGGGCTGAGGCGCTGGTACCTTACCTAGTGCTACGCTAGTGACCAGGGTTTGGGAAAGACCTCAGGGAGCAGGCTTGGGGGTGCTGGAGTGGGATTGAGCCATGGCTCTCTCCTCCAATGGGGTGGATGCCCACCCATCTGTAGTCCCACTCCCACCGAGTGAAAGTCCAGTGGGTGTGAAGGCGATATCGGGCGGCGACAAAAATCAGAGGAAGGGCGGAAGGGGCCAATGAATCCTGACATGTGCATGCAGCTCCACATGCATACAGACATGTGTAGGCTGTGGCCCTGGGAGTTAGAAGGGAGTAAAAAGGAAAAAAAATTGTATATGGAAAAGGAAAAAAAAGAAGCAAGGGTTATACAGTATATTTTGTGCAATTTGTTCCCTTTTTCTTTATTATTGAGAGAAGTGACATAAAGCCAAGGTTGCTATACCTTGGACATTGTTATCCTTGGCTTCTTGTCTGCCCATGATATCATAACGATCATTATCTCCACAGCAACATATTGGGATGTCATAAAAAGAATTGTGACTGCAGAAGTAGACAGGCAGAAAGAGCAAATATGGCAGAGATCCTGTTTCTGTGCAAACATCCTTAGTAATTAACAAGTTAGGGTAACACTTACACAAAAGGTGAAAATACATAGGATTGACATAGGGGAACCCTAGCAATAGAGAAGAGAAGGTAAGCCACAGATCAATTAGTGTCTGCAGTATATACAGTGGGTGAGAAACATGAGCAGATTAGTTGGGCCAGGCAGTCCTTATCTGCTGTCAAATCTTATGTTTCTATGTAAATATCAGTTAATTTTTGTCTAGATATTATGTTTTCCAGAATAGTCCCCAAAACATCACCAGCTCTGTAAAACCCTGTTACACTGGAAGCAAGCATTCGGCATTCACAAATGCTTGGTACGGCTGCAGTGGCCAGAGCCTGCAGCCATTTTGCTGTAGATGGAAAAATGGGATACAGAAGTATACACTAGGGGCCAGATAATCAAAAGGGTTGCACCATGCGCAACAGGCTGTGCATGCGCAAGTCTGAAATTGCGCCATTCTGCGATATTCAGCAGGAGGCAGTTGCGCCACTGAAAACAGGCTGAGCAACAGCGCAATGCAAATGAATGCATGCTCAACTGGAGGGGGAGGAACCATGCATAAACTGCACAGCCCGATATTCAGCCGGGCTGTACAGAGTTAATGCAGGCGCAACCCCAACCTCGCGCCTGCACAACTTTGAGCCAAAAAAAAGGCTTAAGTCGAGGGCCACCCACAGGTGAGCTGCTGTATTGCAGGGCGCAACACAGCAGCTTCCACCTGTGGCTGCCTCAACCCAGTCCCTTTGCCCCCCGCAGCCCGATCTCAGGCATAGTGTACTCCCTCCCCCACCAGCCCGATCACGGGCAGCAATGTAGCCCCCAACATCTCCCTGGTGGTCCAGTGGACCGAAATGCCTGATCGCGGGCAGAAAGTAAACTGAACCCCCGAACATCTCCCTGGCGAAATGCCCGATCACGAGCAGAAAGTAAACTGAACCCCCTGAACATCTCCCTGGCGAAATGCCCGATCGGCGGGCAGAAAGTAAACTGAACCCCCAAACATCTCCCTGGTGAAATGCCCGATCGCAGGCAGAAAGCAAACTGAACCCCCAGACATCTCCCTGGTGGTCCAGTGGACTGAAATGCCTGATCGTGGGCAGTAAGTAAATTGAACCCCCAAACATCTCCCTGGTGGATAGTGTCCCCCACCCCACCCACCCATGAAGCCACCACCCTGCTCCCCCGGCGGCCGGCGGCGGCAGCATCCACCCGCCTACCGCCCGCCGCCTGTCGACTGACTACCCAGTAGGGCTGCACGCCCATTGGTGCAGAGCAAGAGCCACATGGGCATGCAGCCCATACCACATGACAGTCCAGATTTGTGAAGTAATGTGGGATGCTGCCACTGCCAGCTGCCGGGGAGCTGGGTGGTGGGGCTTCGTGGTGGGTGGGTGGGGACACTAGCCACCAGGGAGATGTTTGGTTTCTAATTTACTTACTGCCCGCGATCGGGCATTTCGTCCACTGAACCACCAGGGAGAAGCGGGGTTCGATGCATTTACCGCCCGCAATCGGGCATTTCTGTCCACTGGACCACCAGGGAGATGTTCGGCGGGGTCGATTTACTTACTGCCCGTGATCAGGCATTTCGGTCCACTGGCCCACCAGGAAGATGTTCGGGAGGAGGGCGAGCCACATTGCTGCCTGTGATCGGGCTGGTGGGGGGAGGGAGTGCACTATGCCCTTGATCGGGCTGCAGGGGGCATCAGTCCCCAATGGCTGCTGCCTGGCAGGGCGCCAGGCGCAAGTCCTCAGGGATCGGTGCATCTACATGCTAATGGTATGCAAATGGGGCCATAATCAGATGCAAATGGCCCCCCCGTGCCTTGTATGAATTATGGCCCCATTTGCATGTCACCTTTTGAATATCATGATTTTGCGCATGGCGCAATGGTACTTGCACCACCGCAAGTTGAATGCTCCACTCTGACAACTTGCGGTGGTGCAAGTTCCACTGCGCCATGCACAGTGGCTGTGGCTGGGGGGTGATATTCAAAGGAGTTGCTCAATAGCGCAACTCCTTTGAATATCACCCCGGCCACACCCCTGCGCAACTATTTTGCTCAGCGCAAGGGCTTGCGCCTCAGAATGGTGCAGTTTGAAGATCCAGCCCTAGGAGTTTTCAGTGTATCCTTCTGCAACTTCAAATCACTATGCCAGATGAATGAAATACTCCCCTCTCTCTATTCAGTAGACCAGTTCAAGCACTATTTATTCAGCTTGTCTGTCTTTCTCATCATGTCTGCTTTAAGTGACCTGATAACTTGCATCTCGGAGTAGGCACAAAGGCAAGTTACTTACACCACTTCTTTGAAGCAGTTTAACTGTCTGCAACTATGCAATTGGAACCTTTTTTCCATGCTAGTGTCAAACAAAACTTGATTGAATAGCTATCTGCAGAGAGGGAGAGCGAGAGAAAGAGAAAGAGAGATAGAGTGAGAGAGAGAGAGAGAGAGAGAGAGAGATTTTCACTTTGTACCAGAGATGTACCAGGCATTTGTAAACAGAAAACATCAGAAGTATATTTGATCTGTTTTAACACAGGATTTAGAATGTTCACTTGTTGTCTTGTTAATTTTATTTATTATTGAAATGTAATTTGCTTGTCTCTGGAACCTAAATAATGTACTGACATAATTTCCAACAGAGGACACAGCAAGCATTTAGACGAAAATAACTTCAGAGGAGTTTCAAATTACTTTACCACTCCCAAATGCCTGTGTGTGTGTGTGTGTGTGTGTGTGTGTGTGTGTGGCAATGATATATCTTTGAAGAGCTGGTTTATGTTAATGCTTTCAGGACCTATCTAACAGTTAGTGGCATTAGAACTCTCATGGCTTTATATTGGTAGGGCGGTAAATACTAGGCAACTAATGTTTTAGTGGTTTCCAGGGCTTGCAAGGGGCATCATAGGGGATTGCAAAGAAATCAAAGCAGTGTCAACTGCAACACCTGGTTACACCAAAATGCATACCTCTCACCCTGCCCAGACAAAATTGAGGGACAAATGCTCACAATTGCTCACAATCAGGGATACCATTCTTACTTGATGTACAGTACAGTGTCACAGTTTTTACATCTATTCAAATGCACTGCACAACCTGTACAAAGGGTAATATTGTGCACTGGCATTATTACATACAGTACATGCTTGTAAAAGGCATGCATAGGTAAACCAAAAGTTAATTGGCTGAACAGAATTGCAGCCATGTTACAATTGATTTCCCAAAATGAATAAAGTGAAAAAAAAGGTATCAAATTTTAAACAGCAACATTGGCTATATGTCATTATTGTGTTGCGAATGTCTAGATTATTACAAATAAAACAAACCAAAAAATCCCATATTGTAAATTATTTAACCTTGATATACAGCTGGATATCATCATAATACAGTAACTGCAAACAATATTTACTATTGTGGTGTCACCACTCTATAAGTCATGTATTGCTTCACACATGTTCCCCTTGATTTTTTTTCCTTTGCTCAGTGCATATATTATTACATAGACAATGACCGCAGAAAAAGACTAAAGGTCCATTTAGTCTGCCTAGACTTCCCAATCTGCCCTGGTAATTATTGTCCATATAGGGTTTTATCCCTCCCAGTCCACCCTCCCCTTCTCCCCTCCTTATTGCTGCTGGCCTGAGCAACCACAAAACCCTTCACTCCATCCCAGTCGTGCATTAAACCATTTTTGCTTTTGGTGCCCACCACCTCCACTGGCAGACTGTTCTACAGTTTCACCACCCTTTCCATAAAATATATTTTCTTCACATTCTTCTTAAACCTTCCCCCCTCCAGTTTCAACTCATGACCTCCGGTTCTTGTTTGTCAAAGCATGTTTGTTTACAGTCCTTAATCATCTCCCACTGCATCTTTCCTAGACTTGGGCCCCATAAAAAAAAAAAACATGATTATGCAGTGGGATGGGGGAGAATATGGCATCATGAGTGGCTGCATTGTTTGGGGGTGTTCCTAAAGTTCAGTGAGTATACAATAACAGTTGGTCAAGGATTTGAAACAAAACAAGTCTGGGTATAGTAACACCATTGACATGCATTTCAGTTGTACTATGAGAACAGAAGATAAAACAACCAGTAACATTAATGAATTTTTAGAAAAGGTAAGCAATTAGAAAATATGGGTTTTCAACTAGAAACATAGAATTTGATGGCAGATAAGGACCACTTGGCCAAGCTAGTCTGCCCATTTTACTACCTAATGGATAAATTGCAGATTCTAATTAACCAACAGCCTACTTCCTACTACCCCCCATCATAATTGCCTTATGTCTGTCCCATGCATTCTTGAATTTCCCCACTGTTTTTGACTCCACTACCTCCTCAGGAAGGCTATTCCATGTATTCACAACCCTCTCCATTAAAAAATACTTCCTCACATTACCTCTGATCTGTCCCCCCTCTATCTTCAGATTGTGCCCCTTTGTTCTTGCACATCTCTTTTTCTGAAATATGCTATTCTCTTGGACTTTGTTGATTCCAATGAGGTACTTGAAAGTTTCTATCATGTTCCTTCTCTCCCTTCTCTCTTTGAAGGTATATATATATTAAGCTTCTTTAATCTCTCTTCATACATCTTCTGGTGCAGATCCTGCACTATTTCAGTTGGCCTCCTCTGGGCAGCTTCCATCCTGTCTATGTCCTTGCAGAGATGGGGTCTCCAGAACTGCACACAGTACTCCAGATGGGGTCTCACCAACTGTCTGTACAGAGGGATAACAATTTCCTGTTTTCTACCGGTGAGGCCTCTCCTTATGCATTCCAGTATCCCGCCAGCCATCCTTACTGCCTTCTCACATTGCTCTCCCACCTTTAGGTCATCTGATATGACTACCTTCAGGTCCCTTTCTATTTTTGTTGTTGTTAGTACCTCTCCCCCCTCCCCATCTTATACTCTTCTCCTGGCATTTTGTTTCCCAGGTGCATTATTTTGCACTTCTTTGCATTGAATCTAAGCTACCATACATTTGACCATTCCTTCAGCTTTGCCAAGTCCCTTCTCATCCTTTCCACTCCACCTTCAGTATTGACCCTGTTGCAGATCTTTGTGTCATCTGCAAAGAGAGATACTTTTCCTTCATGTCCCACTGCAATGTCACTGATAAAGACATTAAAGAGGACTGGTCCCAGTACTGAACCCTGCAGTACCCGACTAGTAACATCCCTTTCTTCAGAGTGGACTCCATTTACTATTACACACTGCGTCCTGTTGTCTAGCCAATTTTTTACCCAAGCTATGACCTTGGGACCCACTCCAAGGTTGGCTAACTTTTATATTAATTTTTCATGTGAGACTATGTCAAATGCCTTGCTAAAGTCTAGGTAGACCATGTCCACAGCCCCAGTCAAAGAAATCTATTAGATTTGTCTGACATGATCTTCCTGCTGTGAATCCATGCTGTCTTGGGTCCTGCGCCCCACTGGCCTCTATGAATTCAGCAGTTCTTTTTTTATCATAGAATAATTTTTATTGTTTAAGTAAACATCACATGCAGAAACAAGAAAACTTCTGCCAACATAAGGCTTAACATAATAGTGTACACATGTCAATGTTTGTCACACACATTACTATAACTTGGATCTCTGAACCTTCTTATAAGACAGCTTACAACACCTAAGAACCATAGTACAGCATAGTTCGTCCATATCTCACACTGCTATTTGGGTCACATGGGTGCCACCACCCCAACACTAAGTTTCCTGTATCCTGCTCAGGTCAAGTATATGAATAATATCCAACCCCTGAAGAAGTATATAAGGGAAAACAGGTCACACCAAACCTCAGTGTAGCAGCTGCCAGGATCATCCCTAAGAGCACACATAGGGGTCAGCTCCCTATACTGGTTTAGCACATGATCTGGGCGGGGTCTATGCCACCGACAGAGGCACAGGGGAATGATTACCATACCAGAGGGGAGGGGGGAGCCTGACACAAAGCCAAGTTAATATAGGCCTCCCATTTGGAAAAGTAAACGGGAAGCAGCCATCTCGCAGCATAGGTTAACCTTTCAAAGGTAGCTAGCCTGGAAATAGCTGCATGCCATACCGAGATAGGTGGAGGTAGAGATTGCCGCCATTGTCTTAATATGAGCCATTTAGCCTCCAGCAGAACCACTAGGACCTAGTTCTGATGCTGTGGACTCAGATGCTCTAAAGGAGCCCTATCGCCCAACAGCCACATGGGATGTGAGAGGTCTATAGGCTGTCCCAACACCCCTGAACAGTCCATTGCTACCACTGACCAAAGAGGAGCTAGCACCTGGCATTTCCATAGGAGATGCAAGGTGTCAGCAGGGCTGTGCTCACACCTCCAACATCTATCATGTGAATGATCCCCCCACTTAAATAAGATAGCAGATGTTCTGTACCACCTAAGCAATATCTTAAGCTGAATTAATTGGCTTCTAGCATCTTTGTAAGTGGTGTGAGCTGCATGAAGGCAGCAGGACCAGGTTTCTGGATCAATATAACTACCAGTTTCCGTGCTCCATGCCGATCTGCATGACTCCTGTGTGATCCGATTGCGCCCCCCCGCAAGGTACTATAGACCTTGCCCGCTAGCCCATGAAAGGAGGGTTTTAAGTGCAGCGAGGACAGCCAATACCACTTTGGATCCTCTTTACTCAACCAGTCCGTGGCCTGCACTGCATTGTGAAGTTGCAAGAACCTCCAAAAGTCCTGTGTCTTTAACAAAAAGTGTGCACGCAGTTGTTCAAAGGACATTAAGGTACTAGAGTTTGGTAGATAGAGGTCTTGCACGGTATGAATCCCTTTCCCTTCCCACGAGACCCATGACAGGGGCTTATTGTTGACCCTGATAAGTGGGTTGCACCATAGTTCAGAGTACCTAAAAGGCATCCTTGCACCCTGCTTCGCCGTCCCAGCCGACCTCATAAGGCGAAACCAAGCTCTCCTTGTAGTGTCCATGACTGGGGTAAGTTTGTCCCAGGGTATGACAGTGTAGGTTAGCAGCAAACTAAGAGGAAAAGACTGGCAGATCTGTCTCTCCAGCTTCAACCACAGCGGTGGATTACCAGGGGCTGGAACAAACCATTTGACTGTCTGGGCAGCAAGAAAAGACCAGTGGTATCTCCGGAAACAGGGAAGCCCTAAGCCACCCCGTGACCAATGTGCCCACAGTTTATTAACACCCCATCTAGGCTTCTGTCCTTCCCACAAGTAATCTGATATTAGCTTGTCTAACACCTGAAATACTTTATTTGATAATACTATGGGGAGGTTGTTTAACAAATACGCTACACGGGCAGCATAAGCATATGAAGTGCCACTGCTTTACCTAAAAGGGACAAATTTAGGCATTTCCAATGTGCTACCTCAGTAGCCAATTGGGTAATTAGAGGGGTAAAGTTCCTGGACTCTATATGCCCCCAAGGCAAAAGGGATATGTATTCCCAAGTAATGCAGATTGTCAGGTGTCCATGATAGTTCCGTCCCCCGCAGACACTCTTTAGTGCACGCCCCATTCAAAGTGGTGACACTAGTTTTCTTTTGGTTGATATGCAACCTTGATATATTAGCAAATAAATGCAAGGACTCCAGTACAGGAGAGAGGGACTCTTCTGGGCGGGAGAGGGTGAGAAGCAGGTTGTCTGCATACGCCATTGTCAAGTATTCATGGCCACCCACCATACTGCCTTGAACCCTCTCATTGGCCTGGAGTACCCATATGAGGGGGTCTAGGGCCAACAGAAAAAGTACCGGGGACAGTGGACACCCCTGATGAGTGCCCCACTGCAGGGAAAAAGGCACAGATATATCCTTATTGGAAAGTATCCTCGCTGTGGGTTTATTATACAAAACATGGATCCATTGTTTGAAATAAGCACCAAAACCATATAGGTCGAGTACTTCATGCAGGTAGGGCCACTCCACCGAGTCAAAAGCTTTTGAGAAATCAACTGCTATAGCTGCCATAGGGGTGGAAGATAGCAGGGCTAGCCATTTAATGTTGAGCAACAGGCAGATGTTATCCGCCACAGCCCTACCTTTGGTAAAGCCAGCTTGAGACGGGTGTACGATGGAGGGCAAGACCTCCATTACCCGTTTGGCAAGTACCTTGGCTACAATCTTAGTATCTACGGAGATTAATGAGAGAGGGCAATAATTCACACAGTTTAACGGGTTGTCAGATTTTTTCGGGATAAGGGTAATCAATGCCTCCCGCATTGCTGGTGGAAGGGAGCCAGTTGAGTGTGATTCCTGCAGTGCAGCGAGTAGAGGGGGGCAAATTTCAGGGCTTAGTAGCTGGTATAATTCAGTGGTCATACCATTGGGCCCAGGAGCTTTCCCCTTAGCCAGCTGAGACAGAGCTTCGCGAACTTCAGCCTCAGTAATAGGTGCATTCAAGGCACTTTTCATGGCTTCTTATAGCTGAGGGATATGCACAGATGAGCAGAAATCCCTCAACTGACCCCTAATACAGCCTGTCTCCTGAGAGATACTGGATTGATACAGCAGCTGATAGTAACGCGCCATGCACTCATTGATCTGCTTAGGGCCTGTAACTATCTCCGCTCTCTCAGTTCTAAGGGCCTGAATATGGGAAGCAGCGTGCTACTTCCTCAGCTGGAATGCCAGTAATTTCCTACTCTTGTCCCCACCCTCCCAATGCGCATGTTTAGTCCTGGTCATATACCACTCAACCTGTTGGTGAAGAATAGTATTAATCCGATACTTTAAGCCGACAATCCCCCGCAGTGTGGTAGTGTCCGGGTCACCAGCAGTAGACGATTTAAACTGCGCTTCCATGGTGGAAAGTTCCACTTGGAGCCTATTGAGTTCTGCCTTATGTTCCCTATTCTTCTAGGCCATATAAGCTATAATATGCCCTCTTAACACTGCTTTAAAGGCCTCCCACACCATATTCGCGGACGTATCCCCTGGCTTATTGTGAGCAAAGTAGTCCTGAGCAACATCCTGGACCATACTCCTGAAAGAGGGATCCTTAATCAGTGAGGGGTTACACCGCCATCTAGTGCCCCCCAAATGCCCCCCATCTGAAAAGTGCAGGAAATGGGAGCATGATCAGATATTATAATATCCTTGATCTTGGTTGCTACAACATCCTAGGCTGCCCATCTATTTGCAAGCCAGAAATCGATTCGGCTATATGTTGCATGGACCTATGAGAAGAATGAATAGTCCCTTCCCGTGGGGTGGTCTCTGCACAAGACATCAATCATGCCCCATTCTCCCATCGTTTCTGGTAGGGTGCCCAATACTCAAGGGTGAGTTTGTGATGTGGGCTTAGATTTATCAAAAAAAATATCGGGTACCAGATTAAAATCTCCCCCTAACAAAAATTGTGAACAGTTTTGATATCCCTCAGTGAGAGACTCCAATGCCTGATTAAGGTCACGGAGTACCTCGGGAGAATCCGTATTCGGGCCATAGATATTTGCTAACACTACATGCCCCCCCCCGGGTGAGAGAACCTAGCCCCTATCCATCGACCCTGGGTATCCGTAATTGTTTTGTCCAATGTCCATGGGCATGATTTCCTAATCAGAATGGCCACCCCTTTGGACTTATTCTGGGCTGAGCTAGCGATTACTGTCCCAACCCACGATCTCTTGAGCCAGCCCACAGTCCTTGCAACCTGATGCGTTTCCTGCAATAGCGCAATATCTGCATGCAAGGAGTGGAGGTGCCTGAGGACAACATTCAGCTTAACTGGATGGTTAAGCCCCTTCACATTCCAAGATATGAGCTTAAGCCCCGTACTGGAATGCATCGTCACTACGTTGAGGTTTCCGTAAAGGGGGAAAGGAGAAAAAAAAATGTAGTACTCACCTCAAGAGCCCCAAGAAAATGAGCAAGAGTAATAGTTCAGGATACCTGAGGTTTGCAAAGTGTTCAGTAAAGTCAGGGTCCGGTAAGATGAACCAGGCAGGATGTGGCCCCAACTGACCTAATAGCTGAGAAAGAAATACACATAAGATTAAACAACCCTCACAACCTACTAAGATATTATGTAACTATAAGAACACCCAATAAACTGTGAGTTAAGCAAAAAAAACTATATTGACTATATTATTCCTCAAACTTCTAGCACAGTATAACAATAAGTATAAAGCAATAAGCTAATGAGTCTTGGTGTATGCACAATGGTACTATACCCAAGCCAAACACTAGGATAAGCCCTCTGCCATACTAGCCAAAGGCTCGAATAGGGGAAGAAGAGATCAAACCATTCGATTACTGCCAGGCTCAACCCCAGCCACGCCTGAGCTAAACATTGTCCCCAATACCACCCATACCCTACCGTAGGGTGGGGCACCTGAGTCGGGGATAAAAAAGAGCCAAAAAGAAATTGAGGGGGGCCCTGGTCAGCAAATGTTGCCACCCAATGGTATGTACTAGGCAGCCAGATCCCTTCCAATCTTCCAAGTCCCACACGACAGCCCCAGCACATGCCCCCCAAAAACTAATAGCAAATACAGCCCTTTAATCCTTCAGTCCGGTAGAGATGCTCCATCCGCTGGTAATGATTCACCGCTTACACCCTGCAGACTCTTAGAGAACACTTCTGCAAAGGACAGAGTTCCTGGCTTAATGTATAGGGAGGAGTTAGCTGTAGTCTCCTCTGCATCAGACAGGTTGTCAGACCATATTCCTGGTTCCACCACTTCCATAATAGCTTTGTCAGGTATATCCTCTGGGTCTATTTGATCCCTTTGCAGTGACTCCTCTTTGGTTAGCTTAGCCGGGTGTGCCATCTCTTGCCCTTCTGCAGAATCAGCATCACTATGAGACCAGTGTCTAACATGGGGAGCAGAGTTATTGTCCCGCCGTGGTTTTGTGGAGAAAGCAGTACTAGGGAACGCAGTCTGGTCATGCCCTCACCTAGAGCTCTCCATATCTGCATGCCAGGGTTGAGAGAGCTTAGCGGACCCGCACCCTGAGGGGCTTATCAGATCACTGCTAATGTCCCCGTACAAGTTTCTACCCCTAATCGGGTTCTTGCCGTCTTTGTCAGGATGTCATAGCTCCTTGGGAGATGGATTTTTTAAATTCAGACTCTGCCAGTATTTGGAGACCCAGGCTTCCACCTCCCAAGGAGACTCAGCCACTATCTCCTTCCCTTTCTTCGATACAGCCAAGTAACCCAATTGACGGAATCTGTACTTGAAGCCGTGCTGAGCCAGAATCTTTTTAACGGGGGCAAAGGCCTTCCTTCAAGCTGCCACTTCAGCAGAGAAGTCTCTATAAAATGAGATTTTAACCCCATGCCACATCACCTCCTAGAGGTCTCTGGCAGCACGCAACACTCACTCTTTCATGGAGTATCTCAGAAGGTATGCCACTATAGGTCAAGGCCCAGGTGTTATCAGGCGGGGGCCTCCAGGGACCTGGTGTGCTCTGTCCACTCTACAGGCCCTTGCAACCTATCCACCAGCATCTTGGGGATCTCCTCATTTAGGAATCTCTCCATATTAACCCCCTCAGACCCCTCTGGTATGCCCAAAATCCTGATATTGTTCCTTCTACTGCAATTCTCCTGGTCTTCAGCTCTCTGCCATAAGGTAGCCAGCCTGCTCTCATGCTCTTGAAGACGCTGAAGTAGTTTGACCTGGTTTAGCTCTAGACTCTCAGTCCTTTGCTCTACAACATTGAATTTATCCTTTAATTCTTGCACTTCATCTACATTCCCGGCAAGAGTGGTTGATAGGGAGTCGACGTTGGAAAGCAAAGTCTCCAACAAGGTTGCAATATGTTGCAGCGAGGATTGAACCTTCGATTCATGAGCAGGGGGTTCTGAGGCCATTGTGCACAGATCCTACACAGCTGCTCCCATCCAGCGTACTCTGACTGAAAGTTTATATTCACAGCTGATCCCCTGTTGAACTGCTTCAATTCCGAGAGGTAAAACAAATCGCAATCAAGGGCTAAATGCTCCCTAGCTGCACTAAATGACCACGCAGCTCCAGCCAGGCTTTCAGAGGCAGCATTCTAACCACTCAAGCGTGGGGGACCCGCAGCCTACACACTGTCATACAAGTCTCATGCACTGCTTCCAATTGTCATTGCTGCCGTACTCCAAATGCGCTGAATACCTCACCGGACCCAACTCTGCAGCTGCGGGGGCATAGCGCGGTATTTCCGCCATTGTATCAGACTCAGATGCCAGCTAACAGTTCCGAAATGACAGAGCTGGGGCTCGCACTACAGCATTAAGCGGCCATGCTCTCCGGCATCCAAGCCACGCCCCTCGAACTCAGCAGTTCTTTCCTTCAGAAGTGATTCCATCATTTTCCCTACCACTGAGGTCAATCTAACAAGTCTGTAGTTTTCTGCTTCTGTCTTGCTCTCACTTTTGTGAAGGGGAGCCACATCTGCCCTCCTCCAGTCCTCAGGTACCACATCATCTTCCCATGATTTGTTAAAAAGGGTAGTCAGTGGTGTCACTAGCTCTACCCTTAGTTCTTTTAGAATTCTGGAGTGAATTCCATCAGGCCCCATTGCTTTGTCCACCTTCAGTTTCGAAAGTTATTTCAGAACCCTTTCTTCTGTGAATGGACTGGTATCAACCTTCCTATCCAGAGTGCTTGTATTGTTTGATTTAGGTACCTCTCCCTCCTTTTCTTTTGTGAATACTGAGCAGAAGTATTCATTCAGTATCCCTGCTTTTTCACTGTCACCCTCTGCCCACCTTCCCATCCCTTCCCTTTATTAAGCCTCACTATCCCTCCCTTGGTCTTTCTTCACTCCCTAAAGTACTTATAAAAGGTTTTATTCCCCTTCTTAACTGAGTTGGCTATCTTTTCCTCAGTTTACACCTTTGCTATTCTGACTGCCTTCCCTGCTTCCTTCTGCTTTAACTTGTACAGTTCTCTGTCCTGCTCCTTCTGTGTTTCCTTATACTTCCTGAATGCTACCTTTTTCTCCTTAACCTTCCCCACTAGAAGCTGGAAATAATATGATGCAAAAAGGGTTGACAGTGACCACTTTAAAGTTACAATTGGGGTGGTGAAAGAGAGAGATCCTGTTTCTTATCCATCTCAGTCATTGTTAGGGGTCGGTTTTTATTCTTCCTGGCCTGGTTGTGCGTGAAGGATCACCACCATCACCAATGGCTACTGTAAAATAAATAGGGTTAGCACTTCTATTCTCCGGTTCACCACTGTGGCTAAGACATTTTGATGAAAGTAACTGGATGTGGCTGGCTGTTGCACCACACCACAGTAGGCTTTCACTGTCACATACATCAGTATGTTTGGCAAATTGGTGCCATACAACAGAGGAACTTTTTTTGTCCTCACAAAAATTATGAGCAAAGCTTGCTATAGAGTGTAATTTCACTCACTGCCCCTTGAAAACATGACATATGTTAGTCCAGTTTTGGTACCAAACAGCAGAGAACCCTGGATGTTTGGTTGGGTCACAGAAACAGGAAAGCAGCATCAAACCTATTTGTAGAGTGACTAATTCAGTTTGCAGGTGGCTAAAACACTGGAGCCATTTTAGGCAGTGGCTAATTTTTAGACCTTAGCATTTACTCGGCTGGCATGTTATGTACTGTCCCCTTATCTCAAGCAGCACTTAACCATTTGCCGGATGTGTAACGGAAATATTTTGTACCTTGCCCCACATCATATTCTTTTACACTTTGAAGCTGGACAATAGCAATTTCTATTAGTTCTTTCTCCTTATCACTGCCCTTTGTGGGAATAAGGAACCTAGACAAAACTAAACTCATATATGGATGGGGGATAACTAATGACCATTTTACATGATTATGAGACAGCAATATATGGGCATATAATGTCTTCCGTTCTCTCAGAATTCCTACTAATAACTCCCAAGTATTACAGAAAACAGTTTTGTAAAGAGGAAATCAATAAGCTCTTATCAGTTGTTTATACCTACACTGTTGTGTAGAGGCAAGACGTCAGACTGTACATGGCAGGCAGGTATCCAAGCATTGCTATGCACTCTGACACATAAAAATGCATGTGATCAGCTGTCACTGAGCTAGCAACACCTAGCTGTCTCAGCTCCCCTATCCTCTATTACCCTTTTGAATATCATGCCTGTGTCGCATCATACAACATGAATTAAGTGTGCCACACAGTTTACAGTATTGACGTTGCACATATTAATAATTTTACATTGCATCCATTTGAATCACATAATCTGTCATACATAGAAGCATAGAAACTGATGGCAGATAATGACTGCTGGGCACATCTAGTCTGCCTGTTTTTAATTATGATCACTTTTTCCTGCAAACCCAACTTGATCTACAGCATTTCCACTCCCTTCTGTCCTCCAAACCAAAAGTTAATTAGCTGAACAAAATTGCAGTCACATTACAAGTGATTTCCCAAACATGAATAAACAATCCCCCCCCCAAAAAAAAACAAGATCGCAAACTGTAAAGAGCATGCTTTGCTATCTATCATTACTGTGTAGACAATGTCTGGATTATTTAAAAATAAAACAAAAATAAAAAAAAAATCTCATATTGTAGCTTACTCAACATTGGTATACAGCTGGGTGCCATCATAATACAGTAACTTCATACAGTATGTACTTATAATGGTGTCACCACTCTATTAGTAGTATATTCCTTCCTACATGTTTCCCTTGATTTTTCCTCCCTTGCTCAATGAATATATTATTACCAATTTGATCATTATGTCTGTGTAGCATAGTACAACATGAATTCTCTGTGTCAGTTTACAATATCGACATTGTGCATATTACTAATTTTACACTGTATCCATTTGAATTAGATAACCTGCCATACATAGAAACATAGAAACCAGCAGCAGATAATTTGTTTATTTATTTATTTATTTATTTATTTACCTTTTGTTGAATGGGTGGGGTACACCAGGCATACATATGCCTATTTTTCAGGTACAACACAGGAGGGTACAGTACAGAATACAGGAGTCTATAGAACACAGGGTCAGGTAACAAGAACAATACAACAGTACACATAAGCAATGGCAATCAAAAGAACAAGCAGTAGGGAGACATTGTTGAGACTAAGTAATCACAGGTCAGGACACAGCATTAATACATGAAGATATCATTAACAGTATAGGTTTTGAGAGCTGAATGATTAAGGCAATGGAACATGTACAGGGACTAGGGATAGTAATGGATACAGTGCTTAATGGGGCAGGGATTTAGTGCAGGGGGTAAGTGAGTGGATGAAGGGAGTAGGAAGGGATAGGATGAGGATAAGTCTAAGGTGTTGAATTGACTAGAGATAGGTGCATATGGAGTGATGCATCAAGAGGGAGTGAAGTTGTCTTTTGAAGGTATTAGGTTCTAGGCAAAAGTGCACAGCAGCTGGGAGGCTATTCCACTGTATAGGAGATGCAAAGGAGAAGGCCATGGAGCCATATTTGGATTTTGATCTGGGGATAAATAGTTGCCCAATGTCAGAGTATAATGATGTGAGTTGGATAGCAGGAGGGTAGCTAGAGAAAGCTGTTTCTGTGTGGAAAACATGTTGTGTACCAACTTACAGAGAAAGGTGTGAAGTAAGGCAGTAGGAGACAGCCAACCTAAATTGCTGTAAAGTAGGCAATGAAGAGTGAGGTGATTGCAGGATAAGGAGACTGCAGACATTTTGTAGCATACTGCCCATTTGTGTTGGAGGAAACTAGAGGAGTAGGCAAACATGGGTAGCTTATGGAGAAGGAGTCAGTGAGCAACTGTGATGCATGCAGAGGTGAGAGATTACTTCTGGCAAGGTATGCAATGCCTAGACTGGAGCTAATGGGTTATACCACACAGAATGTGAGAGCAGAAGTCCTGGGAGGGATCAAATGTGATACCGAGGTATCTGAACATGGTAACAGTATCAAGGGGGTGCCATCCTCAGTAGCGACGGCTGGGGGGGTAAGCATGTTTCTTAGTCTATGAGGGGTTCTGAGGAGCATGGCTTGGGACTTAGAGGGTATGAGTAGTTTATTGTCCTTGAACCAGGACCAAACAGAAGCTAGGTCAGATGCAAGGTCTTGGTTGATGTCAATAATGTTGGAGGCACGACAGAAGAACACCAAGTCATCTGCATATAGTAGGGGAGCAGTGTATTTCAAAACAGTGAGTAATGGAATTTATGTGAAGAGAGAACAGCAAGGGGCCAAGAATGGAACCCAGGGGGACACCAAGAGAGATGGGAAGGTAATCAGAATGTGTGGAGCTGACTCTGTCTCTTTGTTGCCTACCAGAGAGATAGCTGGAGAACTAGGGGATGATGTGATCTCAGACTCCAATAGTTCTAAGTTTGTTTAGTGGTATGGGGTAGTATACTGTATCGAAGGCCTTTGATAGGTCTATAAAGAAATCTCCTGTGAGGTTGCCTTATTTCAATGCTGAATAAATTGCATTCGATAGAGTAAGTAGCACTGTGCTGGTACTGTGATTTTTATGAAAACCATGTTAGCTGGACCCATCTTGTCTGCCTATTTTTAATTATGATCAGTTTTGCTGCAGATCCAAGTTGATCTACATCACTCTCTCTTCCATCCCTTTCCTTCCTCCAAGGGTCCATTTGTGTCTATCCAAGGTATTTCTGAAACCCACCCCTGGTATCGATCCCACTGTCTCACATGGGATGCAGTTTCAGAAATCTACCACCCATTCTGTGAATAAGTACTTCCTCACATCTCTTCTCGATATACCTCCTTCCAGTTTCATATCATGACCCCTTGTTCAGTTCCGGGTAGTCTGGGTGCCGGCATAAGGGTGCTGGCATGCAAAGTGCCAGTAGCAGGACACTGGCAGTCACAGTGCAGCACAGCAAGGCAGCAGGGGACAGAGAGTGTTGACACACCTGACACAGCTGAGCAGTGCCAAACACCACACGCCCACAGCCACTCTTACTGTAAGGTGGCGGGGTGGCGAGAGACATGGCTCCACCAGGGAGCACCATGGGGCCCACCCTGACAGTGACACAGCCCCCCCAAGGACACACAGCACAAGGGAATGGGGAAACATGCAATAGGTCACATGGCATGGCTACTGACCCACATGCCCAGAGCCACGGTGCTGCTGTGCACACCATCCAATGGCAGTCACCCACCCCACAGCAGGGGGCCATGCATGGGAATGAGCCGCCATGCACCACTGCCACCTGGCGTCAGGGAGTCAGAGGTGGGCAGGGTCAACAGAATGCACAACAGGGAGGGGTGGGCAACATGAAGAGGGGCACCTGTGGCACAGTCACAGAGAGGGGTACACACACTGGGAGGGGGGGTGCACAGGTAACATGTGGGAGACCACAGCCCCATGGCACAGTGCCACAGCAGGGGCAAGGGACAGCATGGCAGTGCATCCAAGGGGTCCATAGGAAACAGGAAGGTGACACCACAGGACAGTGCCACACCATGTAAGGAATGGACAATGGGATGAGGGACTGATCCCACCAGGGACACTGTGGGACATACATCATGTGGGCACGGTGCTGCCGGTCTGACTTATAACATCCTAAACTGACATCCCAACAGTTGGTAGCACATTGGGGATATGCAGATACCAGGACATACAGGCAGTTGAGTGTAACTAGCAGGCACCCACAATGCTGCATGTGGCAGTGGAACCCAGGCACCGGGTGGACAAGCGCAGGACACATATACAGGACAGCACCTCCCCAACTCTGGATGCCAGCAGCCCTAACCGAGCCCAGAGCCCTGGCCATATGCCCACCTTAGCTAACGTGTCACAGTGCATCTTGGACACCCACAGCAGTGCAGTCCACTGACACACACCACCACACTCACATGCACACATCCACACCCTCACATGCACAGGCACACGAACAAAAGACATGGGAGGCAGTAATGCTGTTCACACACATTTACTGCGTGCTGCAGGATGTGTTAGTTATCACATATCCGCTGGTGCTGTGTGCCACCCGTGGTGCAGTCCTGCAGGTGTGCACGTGCAGTGGGCAGGCTATTGTGACTACACCTGCAGCTGGAAGTACATGGCAATGCTCTCAGATAGTCCTGCATGCTGTACTCCATGTACTGTGCAACCATATCCATTATACGCAGGCCACTGTACCTGAGACTCCTCCGGGGTGGCGCAGCTGGCTCCCCTGTCATGTATTGCTGCCCCTTGATTTCATTGAGCTGCTCCTCAGTTGGCAGACAGTTGATGAAAGTCCAGATGGAGGGATGGACAGCCCCCAGCAGGGAGATGAAGCCCCTGTGCCAGCCCTCAACAGCGTTGATGGTCCGTGGCAGACTGGACCGTATGGCAGTGAAACAGTTCCAGACGACAATGGGGAAGGTAAGCTTGCACATGTGGCCACTGCAGATGTGCTGCCTGAGCCAACAGTTCTTGAAATAATCCAGGAGTTGTGCCAGCATGTCCTCCCAGTCAGCAAAGAATGGCCATGTCCGCAACTCATTGAAGGTCTGCAGCTGTGGTGCTGTGCTTGCAGTCCTCTGACTGCACTGCACAGACCGCCATAGATTTTCCAGGCATGGCAGCTGCCCCCCTACAGCCTCTGCAGTGCACTACTGCATGCTGACACCACCTGTTGTGGGGGTTCTGGTGTCTGCAGTGCCCTCCTCCTGATGTTGGCATGCACACACTGCACAGTGATGTCCACACAGTTCAGGACATGGTTATGCATTGCCAGGGTGGTCACTAGCTCCCCCTGGCTGGTGTGTGACCATGCCTTGCAGCAGCTCCCATGGTATTCCACACACTTCCAGTAGGTCTTTAGGCCTCATGTGTGCTCCTTCCTGAAGAAGAATCCATCATGTAGCAACAGTCTTTTGCCCTTTAGGTTATTCACATATTCCAGTGGCATGCCTGCAGCTCCCTCTGCAACTGAGGCTGCTCAGCACTGCTGCTGTTGCCTAAGTACCCTACCGCGGGTGCAGGCCATTGGCCACCTGTGATATGGTGCACCTGAATGCCCTGCTGGTCAGTTCCCTGTGGCATGCTCTGATTGGGGTGTGTGCATTGCTCTGGGGGCCACCCCTTGTGTGTCTGTTCCACCTGGTGGCCCTCCATATCACTGCCTGTCTTCCAAGTGTCCCTCTGTACAGTCTGGCTGTGGTTATCCCTCTCCACCACTGCCTGCACCCCACATGGAGCTACTGCATACCCTGTGCTGTACCTGCCCAGCTGGTGCACATGGTTCCGTCCTGCTGCAGCATGCACTCTGCACAGGGTGTGTGTGCATTCCTTTGGCAATGCACATTCCTAGGCACACCTGTGGGAGCCTTCCTGTCATGGTGCAGGTGCATCCCTGTCGGCACCTGCAGTTGGGTGGGTGCCACTGCCTCTGTGGCTTTGTCCAGCATCCTTTCAGCCCCTGGTGAGTCACAGGTGGTGTCTGGCCCCTGTGGCTGTTTGGGCTGTCCAATGCAGCCACACATCCAGTCCTGGCTGCTGTGGCAGTCAGCTGTTGTAGTGTGCCTGCTGCTAGTTGCCTGTTCCAGCCCTGTGCCTTTCTGCATCCCAGTCCTGAGGTTGCCCCTTTCCCTCTGGCAGTTCATTTGCAGTGCCCTGTGTGCGAACATAGCCACGCATGCTCCCACTGTGCGGTGCCGCGATCTTCTGATGTTCTGCTTGCTGGCGCCGCTCTCGGTCTCTGGGTGCTGGACATCCTCTTCTACCAGTACTCTGCCAGCAGGTGTGCGCTTGTGGTCCATGCACCCCATCCAGCAATGTATTTTGTGGTGCCCACAGGCCAGTGCCCAGACCACACAAAACCCTCCTTGTTCTAGGGCACCTTTTTCTCTGAAATAAAACAGCCTCCGGTACCTAATTAACCCCAGTGAAGTATTTAAAGAGATACATCATATCCCAACTCTCCCTCCTATTCTCCATGGTTTACATATTGAACTCTTAGTTTCCTCTCATAGGGCTTCTGATGTAGACCTTGCATCATTTTGACATCCCTCAGCTCTCTTCTTGTCACATTCTCCTTTTTGCACTTGTTTCTCCTTCTTCACCTTTCTTCTTTGCCTGCTTCTATCCCCTGCTACCTTCGTTGTTAACCTCCTTCTATCTTGAATAACTTGCATTCTGGTGGGACTCTCTTCCCTCAGAATCTCCCTACTCTCTATCTCAGCCTGTGGTGGCACACTTTCTGTCTCCCTTATTTCTTCCATGACCCCCCTTGGCTACTTTAAATGTCCATTGAAGTAACATTTAAACCGTCCACTGAAGACAATGGTTCCCTCCTTAATGGAAGCCGACTATCGCCTCGGTATAGGCTCTTATCCTTCCAGGTTGGCCCTCAGTCCCCATTGTAACCATACCTCTCCAATCTGCACCATTCCTTCTACCATTACTTGAAGACCTTGGTGCAGAGCTCCCGCTCCTTCCCCACACAGTACAAGACACACTTGCTGCTTGCATTTTAAATATTTGGGAATCACAGGATCGACCAGATAAGTGATCTAATTTTACCAAAAATGAAATTCACACACCAGCCATAGTAACTCTGACCAGAATTTGTTTTTATAATTGTAACTTAAATTTTAGGTAAGAAAAATGTATTTTTAAAGACAAGGTAATATGCACACAGAAACCATTAAATCCATTAATGTTTCACATGAAATAGAACAATATACACCAGGCAGGCAGGAATTTATTTGTCTTATTTTTATTTTAGTATTTGGTAACCGGGTAAGGCCCACTAGGTACAACTGCCTGTTTTCAGGGCACTGGGTGGTTAAGTGACTTGCCCAGATTCACACAGTATGTAAGTGGAGGTTGTGAGAATCACACCCAGGTCTGGTCTGCTGCATGTATTAAGCTTGCTCACAGCTCATTACTCTAACCACTAGGCTATACTGCCAGCCCTCAGTAATACTGCATGTTTGTTATTTTAACATTCTTCATATTTTCAGGATCACCATTTTTCATTCATAAACATAAGACTGCAGATAACAATGCATAATACACCATGAGCATTCAGTATTTCTGCAACTAATGTACCCTGTTCATGCTAAACACATGTTAGAAATGCAGTACTAGCATTTCAAACACATGTTGTAGGGGCTGTCTTTTGGAGGAGGAGAAAGAAAGGACTGTGAGTCAGGAAATCGGGGCTTGTATCCCATCCTTCTTAATCATTGGCTCACTTTGTGGCCCTGCCTGAATCAGTTTCAACTGACTTGTTTATTTACAACTGCCCTATTTCACACCCATACCTCTAAAACTGAGAAGCAGAGTCCTGCTTACATGAAATTGCATCTCATGTGAGCTATCCCAAGGAAATTATAAATACATATTTTAAAAATTCAGCAAACAAAATGTGTATTTATGCTGCTTGTTCCTGGCCAGAGAAGCATAAGAGTAGTCACTACAGCAGTGGCTCTGGATCTAATAAACTAAATTATTCAGAAAGGAGGTGGTGGGATTTGGTCTACAACAGATTCTTATCTAAAATATACCAACCATGTTTTGGGAATGTGCTATGATTTAGGTTTGCACTTATAGCATTTAGTGTTACAGAATGAAGTATCAGTTACTAAAGAAACACTGATGAGGCTCTCTAGCAATCTTTTCTCTTAATTTTTCAACCTCTGAACAATATTACTAATATAACATCTTCTGAAAAGATTTCTTAGACGAAGACATTAGTACTTGTGAAGACACAAGTCAACTCCATGGATTGTCACCTTCATTCTTTGTCTTGGGACCTCATAACTCTTCTAATTATGCATGGCAGTGTTTTTGTGTGTACAAATTATCTCTCTTTTATGCATGACCACAGCTGTGTCAGCAGCAATACATATCTGATTCATTTGCACTCATACTAATTTTGACATTATCCAATCAAAGCCCAAGGCCATGATGACACCAACATGTAGGCTCACCTACACATTAATCGTATGCCATGGATATGGAATATTATTTGAATCATTGAAATTACAGGAGCCATGTATAAAACTGGCACAGGTACAGTAAACATGCAAATAATGTTGCAACATACGCAGTATATATACTAAATTAGCAAGCTTTCCTATTATTACTGCTGCACTTAAAGCAACAGTTTCTATTATGTCAAGCACTGTGTACATATATGCTATTCTATTTTAGATAGCCCTTATCTCTTGTCTTGTGAGATGCTTATTTTGAATATTTTTCAGAATCTGTTTAGCTGTTATTTAATTACTGGTGAGCATCAATAAATATGGCTGCTGCAAGGTACCACCAATGTCTTTAAACATTGTTCAGCATCACTTTTCATGTAACTAAAATGTACTAGTATGCAACATAAACTTCTGCCAGACCTCTTTGGATACTTGAGATATCAGGGCAAACTCTGGGCAAAAAAGAAACATAAGCCTAACATTGTGGAAGTAAGATGAGCTGTGCAACCATGTATTGTAAATGAATTTAAAAACAAAATAAACAGATATTTCTACAATTATTGAACACTGGAGATACTGGGACTTACTCCAGGCCATAAAGCTGGAGCTCTAACATGACAAAAATAAGATGAATTGTGTCACTATAAAAATGAATTTAAAAATACATTGTACATTAGGGATCAATATCGAAGGTTGAGAAGCAGTGCATTAGGAAGTGTACAAAACATTTGCTTACATAAATGGCTGCTTCAAAGGTTTGAAAAGGGTGGTCTAGTGGTTAAAGCACAAGCTTGTTGAACTGAGAGATAGAAAGTTTAGTCTCCACTAGAGCCAAATACTCACTGGGTTACCTTGGGCAAGTCATTCAACATCTTAGTGCTCAAGTTCACCCAGTTGCAGAAATGGGTTAAAGCAGGGCCTCGCTGGAAGCAAGATGTTGTATCATAGCTGAGCTATCCTGAGTTAATAAAAAATAAAGCAAAAGGTTATGGGTGTCATTCCCAGCTCTGTTAATCAGTGCAAGTTGTGACGTGAAATACAAAGTGTCGATATTGTATCTGGAGTGGTCCAAGTGTTGGCATAGTGTTCATGGGGCACTATGCAAATTTTCCAGAGAAGCTCAAATACACCAATATTCTACTATCCTGGCACATCCTGATACCATAAATCCTATAAGTACTACTCCATGCTGTCATAACCATATAACACAGGCAACCTTTGTACATTTTATGCTTTATATTACTGTAAATGTGTTAATTTGGTAATCTAAAATGTGTAAACATGTATTTGTGTACTCTGTTACTGTTTTTGTACATACACCCTGCTTTTGGCACCTTATTGTTTGCTATATTCTGCTGTTCCCCCCCCCCCCCGAAAACCTTCTTCTGGTCTCACCTCAAAACCACCTCCAGCTCTTGAGCATCAAATACAGTCGGGCCCACCTGGATGCACTGCAGTGTTTTAAGTTACTGCATGGCAAGAAAGATTCAATGCAGTAACTCTGTTGCAGAATGCTGCAGTATTGTGTTGCATCCTGGTGGGCTGCACTGTATACACAAATAACTAAACCTGGAACCCCATATCTCTATCTCATTGCTCTTGAGATAGGATTCCAAAGTTTCAGGTTATTCTATTGCAGAACACATGCTGTCCATGTTACCTTCTCTGGCCCAGGTGTATCAGCCTATAGTGTCATTTAAAAAAAATTGCCTCAATATCATGGCTCAGAATCGATCAATCAATCTTTATTTTACCAGGTGGGAGACCATTGAGTAGAACTCATTTGCAAGGTGGACCTGAGCAAAGTAAGACACAACAGTGCAAAATACAATACATGTAGCAATGCAAAAGGGTACAAACGGAATTTGAGAGAAAAAAACCAACAATACTCTATTAACACAAGAATGAGGACAACATTGGTACAGGATAAATACAGCAGATATTTGCAGCAATTATTTACAATACATACATAGTTATACAGTGTAATATATGTCAATGATGAATATGATAGGGGACCAACACAGCAGCGGGACTCTAAAGGGAGAAGGACAATAAGGAAGAGTAAATGAAGGTTATGGGGCTGAGGAAAAAGAAAGGGGGAGGAGAGAGAAGTAGCATGAGACAGGCAAAGAGGAGCATTGGGAGGGGCAGCTGGGGGGGGGGTCATGCAAGGAAAATGTCCCAAGCCATAGGGATCAAGCAGCAGTCAGGGGAAGCAATTGCAGGGCTCACTTAAGGAACATGCAAATAGCGTTTTGAAGGCTGGCAGTTTTATAGGGATTACTAACTTCATGTTTTTTTGCAGTTTATTCCACAGTGACAGAATTTCATAGCTTATAGAGGATCGACCAAAAATGGGAGTTGACCTTGGAAATAGCAAGTAGGGTGTATGAAAGGTTTCTCAAGGTGTAACTGCCTGCAGTACAGGTCAGCAGGCATTCAGTAATATACTTTGGGAGTTTCTTAGTGAGTGCTCTAAGAGTCCAGCATGCAGTGTTTTTGTGTCTTCTAAACTCAGAGATATCCTCCCAACCATGGAGCAGAGGGTGCAATGGTGGGTGGAGTATGGAGCTCTGGTGATAAATCTTATAGCCCAATGATAGAGGGTGTTGAGTTTAATTATGACAGAGCAGGGACTATGTCCATAAATGAAGTCAGCATAATCCAAGAGAGGAATAAATGTAGTTTGCACAAGCCTGGTTTTTGCATCCTGTGAGAGTAGGTTCTGGTGCTGGTAAAAGAGGTCATGTCTTTGCTTAAGTTTTTTCAAAGGTTCTTCAATGTGGTTGGCAAAGGAAAGTTTGCAGTCAATCTAAAGCCCCAGGTATTTGAATTTTGCCACAGATTCTAAGGATTCTCCTCAGAGTTGGTAATATGAGGAGCTTGACCAAGGATATATGGATTTGGTGCATTGACCACTGGTGAGAAAATCAATCATGGTTCACAATGTCAGGAGCCTTTACAGTGAAGGGGTATTGCAACATTACAGAGTTATGCCTACTTCTGTCACTGTATGTGTACATGGGGAAGGGAAAGGAGTAGTAGGAAAGGGATCAGAGAGCAGGAGATGTGGTACGTGGCTGAGCCACTTCCATGGTGGAGTGCTTACAGCACTCGCTCCTGGAGTGGAGGAGAACTGGATAAAGGGTTTGGTTCCCTGTCTCCTGGAACTGAATTTTTTTTTTAAGCAAAGACATTTCCCCCCCCTCCCAAGTTTCTTCCCATCACCGAGGTCCACACCCCCTCAGAGTTGATTATATTAATTCTGGGGGGTGGGGGGTGTAGCCCCCAACATTGTGGTGTGAGGGGAGAGGAGCCACCCTCAAATCAAAGGATTCATGATGTTTTTTCTTTGTTTTTGTTGTGTGTCAGGATTTCTGTCAGTCGGTATCATCATCAACGTTGTGATTTGTTTTAGAAATTCTGGTTGTAGCGTTGTGTACTGCAATGTTATTGTTGGTGATGTTATTGCCTGGAACCAGCCCAGGTAGTGAAACTGATATCACATTGACCTACAGAATACTCCGTAGATACCATGTCCAGCCGGGATCATGCATCTTCATTATACTTCTTCAGGTACCCTGCACAGGGACCACAGCATGATGCTAGGTGCTGGCTACTTGGTAAAGTACAACAAAGATGCAATCCATAGATGCTGGGTATATGGTAAAGTACAAGAAGGATGCAATCCAGAGGTGCTGGGTACTTGACAAAGTACAACAAGTATGCATTCAAGAGGTGCTGGGTACTTGACAAAGTACAACAAAAATGCATTCCAGAGGTGTTGGGTACTTGATAAAGTACAACAAAGATGCATTCCTGAGGAGCTAGGTTCTTAATTAAGGACAACAAAGATTCACTCCAGAATGCTTACAGCTGTGTTCAATATATCTCCATTTGAAACATGCTAAGGTGCTGATATATTGCTAATGAAATGACTTTCACTTGCCAGCAGTCACAGCACTGACCCCCTCACCCATGACAGTCACATCAGAGACCCCCAACCATGACAGTTACAACAGAACCCACCCCAACAGTCATTGCACTGCCCCCCCAAATGACTGCCCATAAACCAAAGTCTGGACACTGCACTCCACCAACATCAGACACAGCACTGACCACATGACCCCAACATTCGCAACAATGGCCCCACCACCAGTCACAGCTCTGACTCACAACCTCAGCAGTCACAACACTGACTCCCACCCCATCAGTCACAGCACTGACCCCCACCAAGAGACATCACTGATCCCTGCCCTCAACCATGACAGCACTGACTCCAACACCCCTACAGTCACATAAATGACCCCATGTCCAACAGTCACAGCACTGCTCCCCCTACAGTCTGACAATGATGCCTCACTGCCAACAGTCACAACCCCAGTAATCACATCACTGACCCCTCAAACAAGTCTGGACACTCTGCTCCACCACTAGTCACAGCACTGACCCCCCAAGCCCAACAGTCACAGCACTGACTCCTACTACCCTACACCCATCAGTCAGAGTACTGCCCCCCCCCCACACCAGTGACAACAATGATCTGGAAGTTAATATTCTAAGAGAGAAAACAAAATCAGTAAAGTACTCTTTCTGCATCAAAATCTGGTAGTGTTACTTCCATGTCATCAATCCTGAATGCCCCTCTCCATCAAATCTTACCTCCACATTCACTTTGCTAGTTTATTACTTTATTTTGGAGAATCTCTGACTTTCAAAACTGGAGTTGAGTGCATCCCTGTGTGTAGCACAAATTAATTAGAAAGGGTATGTAATATAGTAGAGGGTACAGTACCCAATTTTAGCTTTTTCCACACAATATATTGTAGTCCAAGCACCCTCCCCCACCCTCACAGTTTTGAACTGCCACGGCACTGTGATCTATTGGTGGAGTGGGGTTCCCTTCCTTGCCCAGTTATGCTTTCCACAACAATGTTCACATTTTTGCCCATAAAATATTCTCAGACGTGCTTAGGATTTGTTTCATGTAAGAGGGTGATCCTATGTCCGGCTCAGTGACGCAGATGTTGGAGGTGCTTGCAACTGACCTGCTGCTATGGTGTTGGCCCAGGTTTGGGAAGAGACTTTGATCACTGGGGTTCAGCCGGGGGGAAGGATTAAGCATCTTAGGGACTGCTCCTCTTCTCTTTTGGAGAAGTGGTGGACAGCCATCTTGGACCTGAACTACCAGTAGGTGGAGGCTTGGTGGTAGCGCAGGCTCCATGCAACTTGCAGGGAGGGGCCATGGTGCTGTAGTACGTGCATGCCTCCATGCATGTACAAAGACATCCTGCCATGGACAGGGGAAGGGAAAAATAAACAGAAAATGAAGTCAGGCAGGCTTAGTTAATTATCAGTTTTGCTAACAGTGTAGGCCAACTGAGACATAGGATCCCCTTTTTCAGGGCCAACCATGATGCCCCACCTGCTCTCCCTCAACCCACATCACTAGCTAGTCCCTGGGTACTTCTGGATTGTGCATTGGGGGAAGATGACCCCCTTCTCTTTTCATATTGCAGGGGGAAATTCACAATAAACAGAAGCCAGGGCACTAGGAAGAAGACCAATGGCTTTTGCTGATGGGGAGAGGGCTGAGAGCCCACCCACTGGCCTTCCGGAAAAAATGTTTTCAGTGACATACCCATACACTGATGCTGCTCTGTGCAAAGTCAATGAAGCAAACCTGGGTGAATTACATAACAGTTCTGAGCCATGGTGTCAATATGGAATAGCTTCCTACACACCCCACTACAGAACATTCGAGATACAAAATATAGAAGATTGTGTATGAGCAGTCAAACATAAGAAGGCTGGATTTGAATCAAGACATTTCCTTGGTAACAGGAGACCTTGAGAGTGCAGCGTGAGAGGTCTTCTGTTACCAAGGAAACCTTGAGCTTCAAACACGGCCTTGTCTGTGTATGACTGCTCATACACAATCTTTTATAGTGCATTAGCTACCATACTAGAAAAGAAATAACCGGGACACCTTTTATACATTTTCTTGTTAACACTGTTCAAAACTGATAAAAAAATCTCCTTGACAGTGCTCTCGTTAAGAAAAAAAAGACACATCTTCCACATAATCGTCAGCACAGTTAGAGATCAATGGGCTGCATTTCAACAACTTGTGCTGCTGTAGTGATGTCACTAGTGCAGCACAACAACATCATGATGTTGCTACAGCAGCACAACAAGCTGGTTTTCCATCCACAAAAGCATTTCACGATACACTATAGTTACACTGACAACAAGGAACCTAAAAAATATAAATAAAAATACAGATGCAGTAGTATTTTTAGTATCTTTGCATGGAGGAGTGAAGTAGGTCTCCAAGTCTGCTAACAAAACATTGGACTTCCCGGTCTTTTCGTCACCCTTCTAGGCATTTACAACAACGAGGTTTATTTTTCTTTCTTTGAACTTGAAGGTATAACTATATCTGCAACCGTACATGAATTCCAAATTCAGTCATTGAGGGACCAAAGGGAAGATAGCAAGGAAGAATTCTGGAAATCAATGTACAGTAATGTGTTTATTTTGAGTACTAGGGATTATCTAGGAAACAAAGCACTCTCCCTGCCCTAACCAGCACTGAAAGGTTATTTTTATAAAAAGGTGTGTGATTTTATTGTACAGGCGCCTTGGTTTGGAAAGGTGCCTTTTATAAATAAAGCTTTGATTGATTAATTGATTGATTTAGGACAGATTACATACTTAAAATATATGAAGCTGGTTTTCAATAAAACAATGTTATCATAAACAAAAAAAAAATCTTGAATATAAGACTTTTGCCTTAACATGCTAAATTTAAAGGCTTATAGTATATGACACCATGTTATGTTTTAGTTGATTGTTTTTGTCCGTTCCTCCTGCCCCAATTTGTTGCATTATTACTAAGCTCTGGGATCAGGCCACTGCTGCAGAGGTATATTTATAGCAGCCGATTCATCAATAGCAGATCAAAAGGGGCGTGTTATTCTACTGGAAAGAGCCCCAAAAAAATAACATCAAGCTGTCTTTGTAAAGAAGCAAATCTAAAGAGACTGAAAAGTACTCAATTCTTATTAAAAAAATATAAGTTGTTGCTTTTGGTATGCTACCGGAGAAAAAACAGATTCGGAGGTAAACTAGATAGCTTTCAGGAGTCAGCAAAAGGTAAAGCCAAGATAGTAATGTATTTATTTTCTTAATGTCTCCTGCCACATTAGAGAAACCATGCAATCAGACTACAGCTAATAGCCAGTACTTTAAATGGCCCTTTCTTAAGAACCAAATGGTTAGATTTTGAGTTCAGGCATTATCTATAGTTTTGCTTATGAGGCATATTTGTTTGCATGAATCGGTATGTAATCCCCCAAGGGTGGGGCTTACCTTGTTTTGGCTCCCAACAGTCTTGTCCCGGCAGTCCTGGTCTATGGTGCACTCTCTGTTGCTCCTTCTGACCCATGTGTGATGGTCTTGTTGTGTAGAACTGGAGGAGCTGGATACAGTTCATTTCATTTTCATTTCATTTTATTTCAGGGTTTAATCATTGCGAACAATACTCATTTAAAATGGTGACCCAGGGCAAAAATACAAATATTACAGCAATAACACATACACACCTTACAATTCAAAAGTACAAAACAATATAAATATAAGACTAGCACAATAATTTACATAACAACATACATACATGTAAACATATTTAATTATTGCACAACAACTCTTTATCTGTCTTTTTACTATAGCCATAACCCATTGTTTGCAAAACCTCATTGATGGAGGTCTTCCATTCACAAGATAAAACCTTATTGGAAAACTATTCCATAATCAGGGAACCATATAACTAAAAAAAGATTTTGACCTTGCAGTAGTTGACAATGGTACTACCAATTCCCTATATAATGCTTTCCTCAAGGTCGGATTTACATCCCTAACCATCAGCCTTTCAAAAAGAAAGTCTGGAACATCGCTGTGTACACTTTTACATGGAAAAACTATCTACAGTAATAAAGTTAAGATCATCAGCTTGGTGGTACAGTGCAGTTAGCTCTAAGCAATCCAATAGAGCACCGTGCCAGCTCTCTATGCACACATTCAAGATGGCTCCTGCTCAAACACGTGAGCTGGTGGCTTTCCTCGCACTATCTTAATAGTGCTATGGTGCTTAATGTTAAAGCTGACCGGGTGGCTCAGCAACTGTTGCCTTTGTGGGTTCCTACCCCTGGGCCCTTAAGGATATAAGTGGGAGTTCAGAGTTACACAGGAGAGGGAGAGAAAGAAAAAGAAGTAAACTCTGCAGCATTGTTGTTGGGCACTGTCTTTTTAAGAGCAGCCAAGGCTGCATTGTACCTAAATGCTCTGCCTGCCATCTAGAGGGACAGTGCTTCAGTGCCAGCAACAGGCATGGCGAGACTGTGCCATGCAACACTCTGCCAATGGGCAGTAGTGCAGATGGGCAGCTACTAAACTCTGGTGGCAGTTAATGTTAATATTTTATTGTTTGCCTGCAAAAATACTTTAAAGTTGGGACTGTGTTTTAAACTGGACTGCCAGATTCATTTGCAGCCATCTCAGCAATCTCTGACCTTCTCTGCAGTCAATAGGGAGTCATGGAGCCCAGAACTACAGAAAGGGGGCCTTTGGGAGATGGTGAGGACTGTGTTTTGGTGCCTTTTCCCCCAGCCAATCAGGCATGAAATGAACATTCCATATGCTAATTTCAAGGATTGACAGCCTGACTGAAAAATTGGGACTCTGATCTGATCCTCTGAGAAGGGGGGGGGTAGATCCAACTAGAGTCAGTCATCTGGGAGCTTCCATACAGTGTGGCAACTCAGACTGTGAGTGCTGCAGGAAGTTTGGAGGCCTGCCTGGGGCTTCCACAGTCAACAACCCAGGAGGTACCTTTATGTTGTCTCCAAGATCTGGAAGAAGATGCCACTGTTTAAAGTGGTTTTGCTGAACAAATAGCTGAGCCTTGGAGATCCTGAGAGACTGACACCTGCTCTCAGCCATGCAGGATAATCCAGATCTTTTGAAGGAGTTGTTGCAAAGGTCTGCTGACCTGCAGAGACACATAGATTTTGTTTGCTGTCTTTTTTTTTTTTTTAAAGTCACACCTGCCAGCCTGCAGTGTGGCTGAAAGTATAGAAGTTAAGTTCCTGAGATCTAGGAGGTTCCTAACATTGGATAGTTGGGGGATCAGCCAGGCACTGTCATAGCCTGGCACTACCTATAACCTCATCCTGAAGGATGGCTGCCTGGTCATATGTGGCCCTGGTCCCTAGACTGGTCCAGCAAGAGTTCCATGGAGCAGCAAGCATCTCCACATACCTGCAACCCAGCCAGAGGGACCTGCACTCCTGCCTAGAGTCCTGAAAGCTATATACATAGAGAGGATCAACTTTAAGTCTTAACATCCTACAGTGACAGTTATTCCAGAACCATGATTAATTCAGGGCTTGCTCTGTGCTGGGGAGAGTGTAATAGTTTGCCATCAAACATTTTTATTTATTTTAAAGTGCTATAACGCCAGCCAACCAGCTACACCTTGTCACACCTGCACCATACAACCATTTGAGTACCCAGTTAGGACTTTGGGGAATACTGGTACCAGTAGTAAGGTGGGACACATTGTTTGTGCATGCTTTTGGGGGGGTGGGCACAGTTTATTATTAATGTTGCTGCTCATGCTTTTGTAAGTTAACTCAAATCTTACTGAATCATTATTTATCTTTGCATCCCTTATTCCCCGTCTCTGTTTAATAAATAGTTTATTGTTATTGTTAATTTGTCTCATGAGCATTTTATTAGCTATAGTCACTAATTGCATGCATAGCAAAAAAGCTAAATGGTTTCTGGTTTTCTATGTGTGGGGTGACTGTGAGGGGAGGTAGGTAGGTATAGCATCTCACGGGGTTGTGCCAATCACCCAGCTGGCCCCCTTTATTTTAACTCTGGGTGGATACACTGTGCTAATTAACTTCTATTGGGAATGCCCCCGCCTTTAAGATCATAACAGAGCCCAGGCCCCTCCAAACATTCTTGAGCCCACAAGGAAGGGTTGTAACTGTAGTATATACAGTGACACGGTTGCAAGTAATAATAGCTTAGCATGACTGTTCTGCTGCTTGGGCTTGTCATCTGCTTCAGGCGACTGCTGCCCCACCATCCTGTAATCAGGGGTTGATATTAGTTTGCATTTAAGGGTATTTTTTAATGATCAAGATTATATTCTGGTCAGAAAGTCCTGGTTTCGCACCTATGTATCTTTTCTTGAGTCTTTGCAAAGATCAAAACTAAAACAGCAACTGCTAAGGCAAGAACTCATAGCATTAGAAAACACAACACTGGTATTTTATATCTTGCAAACTCATTGTGTTTCTAACCTATTTCCAAAACATTAGAAAGTCTTACATGAACAACACTAACAGAGGCAAGAAGTTACATTTAGCACTGCAGTATCCAGCAGCTAATTAAAGATGGAAGGATAGGGATAGAGAATTCAAGCAAAACAAGTACATGTCAGTCAGGACAACAGGAAAAAAAACTTGGTTAGTATTTATTTATTCAATTGCATTCACCAGCAGAAATTTTTCAAAATCCTTTTTTATGGCTGCAGGAGCAGAGCCTGCAGACATCTTGCTTCAGAGAAGCACTGACCGGATCCAAAACCAAGGGAACAACAGTAATAAAGTTAAAACTAGAGATGCAGCAAATTTAAATTCTGCCTGTGAAGTGCATGTGAAGTGGGTACTTCGCGTTGCCACTCCGCTATATGGATTGGGCAATGCAAAGTGCTCAATCCGCCTTGTCATTACCACTTTGCGTTAAGGCGGAATGGCAACGCGAAGTAAGGCAAAGTCATAGTTTTTAATGGACTTCGCGTTCCTCATTATGATTCTCTAAGTGACCACTTGGTGTTTCAGATTTGGCAGCCCCCCACACACATCACATGGCTTACAGTACTGTAAGTCACATGCTCTTTAGCTAGGCAGGAAGAAAGTGAGTCATACAAGCAGACACTTTTACTTTCTCCTGTGTAGACGGAGACAGAGTAGTGTGTTTTGTGACTGCTGATACTTTGAGATCAGAGAGAAGGAGATTTAAACTTTGATTTAGACCCAACAGCTTTTTTAAAAGCTACATTTTTTTGTCTTTTCTGTACTCATTTTTTACTTAATTTGCTTTTTCTGTGAATTTTATTTTTCTTACAGGCTTAGAATATATCCAAGTAACTATTAAAAAAAATTAATGTTGTGATTCGTGATGTGATCATAAATCATGATTTATGACTGCATTTGTGAATGTGATGATGATGAAACATTAATACCTAAGGCTGTACTTCCCCAGGCCCCAATGAGGTGTGACACAAAACTCCCCGACTTAAAAACACTCATTAATGAGTACAGTGGTGGAGTGGTGAAGCATGGAGAGATGCTACAAAACAGGCTTACAATACATCCAAGTAACTATTAAAAAAGATTAATGTGATTATTGACATGATCTTAAATCGTGATTTGTGACTACATTTGTGACCATCTATGATGATGAAGAACGTGATTTGTATCACGAATGACTCGTGATAATGGTCCCGACTTAAAAATGCATATTAATGAGTACAATGTTCATGCAGAATTATGCACCACACCTGTCCAGTACTCTGAAGGGAAGCCAAATAAACAACTGTGACTTAAGTTAGAGATGGAGATTGGTCCCTAAAGAGATGCAAATGCACAGATAGATTAAGATTGCGCTGTGCGCTGAAGAGATGCAGATGCAAAGGCACAACACTTAACCAGTGCTCACCATCAGAAGTTCAAAAATCTGGAAAATAATTCCTTTTCAGGTTGGGGCAGGCTATGGGGGGGACAGTGTACTGCACTGCTGCAGTAACAGTCACTAGTACTAGTACTAGTAAAGATACAACAAAAAAGTACAAAAATTATACAGCTGCAGTGGATAGCATAGCAGGTTCACATTGCTGAAATTATGTGGCACAATAAAAGGTGTCTGATTTGATGACATGCGTCACACACATACTCACACACACACTAAGTAATTCGTAGCAAATTGAAAACTTCAGTAATATAACCACATATTTTAAAAAACTAAAATTATGCACTACTGCACCACAACAATCAGCAAAAAATTGGCAAGAATTATTGAAAATATTACTGTGTGTACATGAACGCATACAAGAAAAGTATCACCAAAACAGAAATCTCTGTCTTTTTCTCAACGTTAATCTACCTATGCCCCAGATACGCCCCTCCCCCAAGGAAACTTCCACTGTCTCTCAGTACGCAGACTGAATATTGTACATTAACATTCAAAATCCACACACAAATAATAAACGCTCGATGATATAAGCACAGGATGGTTTCCTATAATCGAAGAAGTAAAGTATCAGCAAAACAAATTACCCCAAAAGGCTTTTTTAAGAGCTTTTAGAAGGTTTGAATCACAGAGCTCTCAGAGCAGATTCTCTCCTACAGCTTCATACACACACTACCCCAAACTGAGGCTGTGCAAAACAATCTAGAGCCCATGTGACCTGAAATCCCATGAATCATTGCAAAATTCACCTTTGGAGCTTAAAAACAAGGCGAAGTGAGGTAGAGTACATTGTTTTCAATGTACTTCGCCTTAAGAATTGATAGAGTAGAGGTTTGGGAAGGCGGAGTAATGTGAACTCATTGTTTTCAATGGACTTCGGTTTACCCATTATATTGCAAAGTACTCTGCTTCGCGTTTCGGAGCACTTTGTGAATCCACCTTCACTCTGCAAATCACTTCGGGGAGTGAATTGGGGCCACTTCGACCACCACTAGTTGAAGCATGATACCTCCACCACCTGATACCCTCTGCTGTGTTCCTGCTGTGTCTATTTTCTCCACCACACCACCACCACACTTTTTTCCCTTTAGCTTCATGCTCAAGAACTTGGAAAAGTAATCGTGCATCACCAGCAGCATTCGTATAGCTTACACCGTTAGGGTTTTACTTTCAATGACATCCAGCCAACGTAATACAGACATCGACCCAAAATAGTGTTCTTATCACTTCACCTGTAAAAATGTAGGATCAAGCTTGATATATAGGCTGCAGAAGTCCACATGGGTAATGTAGTCTATTAATTCTGTGCTAGATGTCGATCAGGCGGGTAAAACCCTAGAAGCACTACAATTCCCAGAGTGCCTGGTACCTTACCTGCAGTTCATGCGTGTAATTTCCTGAACCCTTATGTTACAACAAGAACAAGCAAGAGGTTGAACATTTACTGTAGTACTTGGAAGTTGTACTGTCTTATATCAGGGTGTTATTAGGCCTAGCAAGCTCAGTGTGAGACCCTGGCACTGTTGTGTTCTTAGTTGGTGCTACTGTGCAAGGGTTCACAGAAAATAGGAACATGATAGTGATGACACGTCCAGCTGGAAACAAACTACATAGTTTTTGAAACCTGTGGATCTCTTATGCTATTTTATTCAGTTCCTATTCACTATGAAGATATACTATATTTTTTTTGCCTCACAGAAGTGAGAAACCACTCCTTAGTTACTAAGCAAGCAGTTATGTTGAAAACAAAAATGGTCTGGTTCCCAACAACTGGAACTGGGTGTTAGTTGGACCAAAGACTGCCTAAATATGAATAAAAACCAGCAATTTTCAACTTATTCAACTAATGTGGTTGGTTTCCTCTCAGGCGGGAATAGTGTTGCCTTCTCCAGTTCCTGGAACTTATCAGTAACCTGGATGGTCCTAGTCTGAAGCCCAGAGTAGAAACAGCAAGGCTGCTATTGTTTGGCATGTCATCACCAGTCACTGCATGATGGACAGTTCAAAAAGTAGCACGAGAGCAGATATTATCTCTTTCTTATGCTCTCTGAGCTGAGACTCCCGATTCCCAAGTCTTGCATGATCTGCTAGACAGAACCCCAGAAGAACAAACCGGAATTGTGAGCAAGTTTGATCACTCCCAAACACCCCCAATTAAACCTCTGGAAAAATCTCTTGGCTGATAAGTTAAAATTCATTCTGAGAAAATGGGACAGATAAGAGGGTGGCTGTTTGAGCCCATTTCAGTTTAGATACCTGGTACAGTTTTTTTCCTTTTGTGTTTTGTTACCTGGCTAAATAAATAAGGGGAAATTGGCTTGCTCTTTTTCTGATGGGTAAAGTGAGGATGCCCCCCCCCCTTACACACACACACAATGTGAACCAGATAGATTAGAAGGTACAGAAATCCACCTCATTTATAAAGTTCTCTGTGGATTCAGGATGCTCTTGGAATTCTCTTCTCCAGATAAGTGTATTGTACAGACAAGATAAAATGTTCAAGGAATCTGCTTTTTTTATGTAAGAGCAATATTACTGGTGTGACAAGCTTCAGTTCTTTTGCTTATACTTATCTGCTCAGTTATTTTAACAGTGGAGCCAGAAGGCTTTTAAAAAAGTGAGTGACTGAACCTTAGGATCTTTGTCAAACTGTGTTGACCAGAACAACAAGCACACAGAAAGGAAGGAGTATTTCTAAGTTGTTTTGTGGGGGTCTCTCAACCCTCCCCCCACACACTCCTTATCAAGGAAAAAGCTAAAAAAACACTGTTTTTCAAATAATCTAATAAATACAGTGACAAATATAAAAAGGAAAGAGTTTCTGTATTACATATTGTGTGGTAGCATTATTGGGAGTAGCCTCTTCCCCTCCCCCCATTTGTTCACGGAGAGAGCCAAGTCCAGAGCCATGTGTGTGGACAATATTTAAATTGAGACTGTTCAGTCCATAGTTTTGTTATTGGGCTGTGCTTCCATGCATGAGGGCTGTGAAAGCATAATGCGTGCACATGGTTATCTGTTCCCACAAGACACAGTACATAAGGGATATGCAGTGGGGACCATTGGAATAAATGATTTATCTGCAAAAGAGCAGTTTGACATCGGGTTACCTCACGAGTAGCGTAAGCCATGAGTGAGTTGTCCCAGGTCAAAACTGCTCAAGTGCAGACAAATGATTTATTCCACTGGTCCCCATTGCGTATTAGATTTATGCAATAGGGATACCATTTTTTGTGGAGGTTGTATTTTATTTTGTTTCGTTTTCATTTTTTTCCTTTTATTATTATAATAATTGGGATTTTAATTTTGAATTTTTTATGGGCTTATGTGTGTTATTGCACATTTTAGACCTTGCTGCTAGGGAAGCTAGAATGGTTGATAGGGAGGCAATATCACAAGGTTGACAGAGCATGTTGTGGTTGATTATTACTTTCATGTGGGCGGGCCAGACATGTTCAAAAATATGGCATCTCCTTCTCTCGCTTAGCGAGAACCTGGTATTGTTTTACTGTACCTTTTGTTTTGTTATTTTATTATTAAGTATGTTTTATATATCTGGTTGATCCTGCATCTACCTGAATCTATCTGGTTGATCCTCCATTTGTCAGATGCAGCTTTTTGTTTGAATTGGTACCATGGATGTTACTGGAGAGAGCAAGACAAGATGTGAACAATGCAGGCAGTGAATGAAGGAGAGGCAAATGAAGCAGAATGAGGTGAATGTGAAGGTTTTGCTTTTTAAAAAAGGTACTGTTCTTGTGGAAATTGTTGAAAATGGGACAGGCTATGTTGAAAAGGTAACAGAGCTGGAGACTGAAGTGTGTATGCTCAGGGAGTAGGCAGGGGTGTGAGGAAAACCTGTTCCCTGTGGTGGATTCAGCCAGTTATGTTTTGGAAAAAATACTGAGGCACACATCAAAGCAGGCAAACCATTACCACCTGTAACGTCGGCATATAAACACATCACCAACCCAAACCTCATGGGCAGTGCAATGTTAGCATAGGTCTGGTGACCACCGAGTCCCCCATCCCACCCACTGAATGCTGGCCCCAGGAATAGTGATGGCAGCCAGCCCCAGTGTGATGGCCAGTCCCCCTTCAATCCGCCGCCACCGATTGCTTACCTGTGTCCCATGACACAGTGCAATTTACTATATCCCTGATGTCTAGTGGACCCCCCACCCCAAAAGGTAGATCCCCACCACCACACACCCCAACAATGGTTGGGCAGCCAGCACAGCCCTCCACTCACAGCCATGGCTGGCCACTAACTGAACTGAATGAATGAGCACGGATACGCATGACGTTACTGGTTGGATCCCCTGTGGCTTGCAGCTTGTCTTGTGGGCAGGAACTGAGTACAGTCTAAGCAAGTTTTATTAGGAAGAAGTGCTTTGTAGGAAAATTGCTATGTTGTCATTGTGGAGTGATTTGTTTTTCTTTTAAAATATGGTTTACCATGAAGCAAACAGTAGAGTTGGAGAAGTAGTGAACAGGTGGGCCAATGAGTGAACTAGTGGGGAGGCGAGATTTGGAGCAGTAAAATGCTGAAAAAGCTTTGTGAAGTAAAGAAACAGTTTTTCTCCCCTTGTTCTTTAACAGTGAATATTTATTTTTTTGTGTAATGGTGCCGTGTGGGAGGGGGGCTAACATGGTATAGGTCACACAGGGATGCTTACTTGTTGAAGTGAAGAGTACTGTAAAATCAAAAGTGCAAAATGAAAGCAGTCTGGGAAGTAGTGCAAGCAGGTGTGAGGGTTGTTTGGTAGTTTGTGTGTGGTGTAGTAACTATGTAGATAAATGAGTAACTGTGTGCACAAATGAAATTTATACACACAGTTACTCAGATAAACGGGTTTATCACACTCTGTTTATGTCCACCACTATTATATAAAACAGGGTTATCTACTCCTGCAAGGTACAGTAACATGCCATTTGATAAGCTGTGGTGTTATTTCACTAGACACATAAAGGTGCAAGGTTAACCTCTCCCAAAGGGTTGTTGCAAGGTGCTACTAGCAAGGAATTGATAAAGGCCATGCATATACTTCATCTCCCTGGAGGTCTGATATTATTCTAACAGAACACCTTTCTTTTAAATAATAGGCTGGAGACAGTGTTACAAATCAACCAGACCCCACATTTATTTGTGACAACTGATCTTACAGAAAGAGCAAAGAACAAATTGTGCAGATTGCTTGCTGTCCTGAATTTTATCTTTTCTTCTTGGCTCAATTGCCTACTTCCAAAAACATCTCCTATTGTTCTTACAGACAAGTCGTGTTAGCCCACAACATACTAATCCTTGCTGAGGATTAGTATGTTGTGGGCTCCTGCAACTTGATTGCAAGAACGAAGCAACCAAATGGAAGTAGGCAACTGAGCTTTTCATTTAAAAGCAAGTAGTACTGCTGGAATAACACTGGACCTCCATGCAGGTAAAGTGTTTCCCTAACCATTAGTTAAAAATCATAGTCTACTGTCATTCAGTTTGGGCATCTTGTGACTAAAGCCTTCAGTTGGGAAAAACCCTACTAAACCCAATATGGCATTAGTGTGATCTGGCCTCCCCTTCCTGATCCATTTATGCAAGACATGCAACCACTTGCACAGTACAATGATAACTTGGTGCTGGGATCTGAGCAGTGGGATATAACCTGACTGAACCCTGACAACTCTTTAACTACCTCGATATCATTCAACAGCCAGGTAGCACAAAGACAAAAAATAAAAGATCAAAAGATCTGCAATAATATTTGACTCTGCTTTATTCAGTAACTAGTATTTTTTTAATAACATATTTGGCTAATTTAAAGCAAAATATGGTTCATTATAAAGTGACTCTTAAATATCAATATTTCATAGTCTGTAAACTTTAAGCATTACCCGCCCCCCTTAAAAAAAAGCATTATCCAAAATGGTCCGATCACCCAATTCAATAGAATTTTGATAGATGCTGACTAAGGGGAAATATACTCAGGCAGGTATTTTTTCCTTATGCTTTTGCTTGTTGGATCACCAGGGGAAGGGATGGGGGGGGTAGAAGAAGTAGAGTGGAGAGCCGAACTCACTTCAGCCAGCAGATCTTTTGATTGGCCCTTGTACAGGCAAGGTATGTGACCAGCTCAGCTACACAATGTTTAAAAGCCTTTCCTTCAACAGTTTATGGACTTAGCATAACAGGATGAGCACAGAATGCTGAAGATGTCATATAACTTAGGGAGGGCATTTTTTTTTTATTTTTTTCTGCTATGTGTCACCTCCAGCCAGGTACTTTAGTCCCCACCTAAGGTTCACTTTTAAAGATATAATAATAACTGGGTTTTCCTTTTTGACATTGGAAAACTGTGGCACTATTTGCTGTAATAAAGGAGTGTTTATTATGGCAAACACATGCATGATTTCCATTACATTAGGCATGTGCCTGCCACACCACTTCCTCTGAGACTGCTGCCTGCCTCATCTTTCTATGGGAGATGGTAGCACCACTCAGACTACTTGGCGGTAAGTCACTGCAGCAAATTGTAATATAAAAAAAAATCTCCTGGCAGAAATAAATGAATAAAAAAAAAGTTGAAATAAATAAATAGAATGACCATAGACTCTGCACACAAACCTAAGTGGACAGCAACCACACAGGAACATCTTGTTTATTTTATATAGATGCTGAGGTCAACAAGGAAGACCCAGCAATTATATAAAATAAAATATGGGAAGATATGTGTGTAAACTCAAACGTTGCACATACCCTCAGGGTTAGATGCTTGCACAAACCCCTCGAGTTTTGCTCTCGGCGTTTATGTAGCATCTAAGCCCTCGTGTGTGTATACAGTAAACTTCTTGTTACACACACCACCCCATACTTTATTCTATATGTTATACACCTTATTAGGTCTGGTGATGTTCAAATGTATTTATACTCACTTGAAAGGCACACAGAAAATCTGTGGATATGCAATAACTATTAAGAATCACAACTCTTATTACCTACTTTCAGATGTGCTCAAATTAGGCAGACATTGTAGATTTTCACAAAGCTGTGATGATGTAATCACCCATAACTGTAAACTTAGAAATAAACACATGACTAGACACATATAATTTGAGATCAGATTGCTTTATTGCAGTTAATAATCTAAGAATCTCATCTGACTTCTATAAACAGTTTATTATACTGTCCTCTTATGTCAGGTCCTAGGAGGGATGTGTTATAATTTATTAAAAAGGGACAAAAATTAAAAAAAAAGAAAAGATTTGCAATAATATTCAACCCTACTTTATTCAGTAACTAGTATTTTTAAGTACAAAATCTGGCTAATCTAGAACAAAATATGGTTTATGATAAAGCAACTCCATCTTAAATATTAATATTTCATAGTCCGTAAACTTTAAGCTTTACCCCACCCCACAAAAAAAATCCAAAAAGGTCTGATAATCCAGTTCAATAGAACATTCAATAGATACTGGCTAAAGGGAAATAAACTCAGGCAGGTATTTTTGTTTTCTTATGCTTTGGCTTGTTGTCTCACCAGGTGAAGGGGGGTGGGGGGCTAGAAGTAGCAGAGTGTGGAGCAGAGCTCATCTCAGCCTACAGATCATGTGATTGGCCACTGTATAAGCAGGGTATGTGACTAGCTCAGCTGCACCATGTTGAAAAATCATTCCATTAACAGTTTATGGACTTAGCATAGCAGGATGAGTGCAGAAGGCTGAAGATGCTATATAACTTAGGGAGAGCAGGTTTTTTTTTTTTAATGCTTTTCTGCTATGTGTCACCCCTGGGTACATCAGCCCCCACCTATGGTGAGTCCCAAATCACCTTTTGTCAAAAGTATAGCTACATTGGCACACAGTTCCAGCTATAGCCAAAGCGAAATGAAGTTAAGCTGGCATGCTTTTAAAAGAGAATGCAAGTTGTTGAAAATATGTGGGTGTTGAGGACTGGAGGAGGGCAGATGTGATTCCCCTTCACAAAAGTGGGAGCAAGGCAGAAGCAGGAAACTACAGACCTGTTAGTTTAACCTCAGTGGTAGGGAAAATGATGGAATCACTTCTGAAGGAAAGAATTGTTGCGTATCTAGAGGCCAGAGGGGCACAGGACCCAAGGCAGCATGGATTCACAGTGGAAGGTCATGCCAGACAAATCTGATAGATTTCTTTGACTGGGTGACCAAAGTAGTAGATCAGGGAGGGCTGTGGACATGGCCTACCTAGACTTTAGCAAGGCATTTGGCACAGTCCCACACAAAAGATTAATATACAAGTTAGCCAGCCTGGGGTGGGTCCCAAGATGACAGCCTGGGTAAAGAATTGGCTGGAGAATAGGACACAGAAGTAATAGTAAATGGAGTCCACTCTGAAAAAAGGGGGTTAGCAATAGGGTACCACAGGGTTCAGTATTAGGACGGTCCTCTTCAATGTCTTTATAAGCGACATTGCAGAGGGACTGGAAGAAAAGTATGTCTTTGCAGATGACACAAAGATCTGCAACAGAGTTGATCAAAGGTGGGGTGGAAAGGATGAGAAGGGACTTGGCAAGGTTAGAGGAATGGTCAAATGTATGGCAGCTTAGATTCAATGCTAAGAAGTGCAAGGTAATTCACCTGAAACAAAAACCCAGGTGACAATAAGTGAGTGAGATACTAACAACAACAAAAATGGAAAGGGACCTGGGTAGTCATATCAGATGACCTAAAGGTGGGCAAGCAATGTGAGAGGGCAGCAAGGAGGGTTGGGGGATACTGGGATGCATAGGGAGGCATCACCAGCAGAAAACAAGAGTTATTATCCCTCTATACAGACAGCTGGTAGAGACCACATCTGGAGTACTGCGTGCAGTTCTGGAGACCCAATCTCCATAAAGACATAGACAGGATGGAAGCTGTCCAGAGGAGGGCAACAAAATGGTGCAGGTCTGCACCGGAAGACATATGAAGTAAGACTTAAGGAGCTTAATATGTATAGCCTCGAGGAAGCGAGGGAGAGGGACATGATAGAAACTTTCAAGTACCTCAAGGGAATCAACAAAGTCCAAGAGGGTAGCATCTTTCAAAAAAAGAGGTGTGCAAGAACAAGGGGGCACAATTTGAAGATAGAAGGGGGGTGGCTCAGAGGTAATTTAAGGAAGTATTTTTTCACAGAGAGGGTTGTGGATGCATGGAACAGCCTTCCAGAGGAGGTTGTGGAGTCAAAAACAGTGGTGGAATTCAAGCATGCATGGGACAGTCATAAGGCAATTCTAGGGGGTGGGGGTAGGAAGAAGTAGGCTGCTGGTTAACTAGGATCTGCAGCTTATCCATCAGGTAGGGAAATGGGCAGACTGGGTGGGCCAAGCAGTCCTTATCTGCCGTCAAATTCTACGTTTCTATGTTTCTATGTTGCTCATGAGATTGCCCACTGAATTTACTACTAATTCAATCAAGCATTCTTTTAATTATTGTATTGTAAAATGTATTATAATAGGAGTATAAAAAAATCCAGTAATCTGATTGGCTGAGGAGCTCAGAACCCAGTGCTGATGTCCTATGACAACAGCACTGGAAGAAGGTACAGTAGCCTCTTCACAATAAAATCAATAGTACCAGCCATTCCTGACTGCCATCACAAATGTGGCTATCACCTTTACTTATTAAAAACTTTCAACTAGACCCTAAAAAGAAAACTGTGTAAAATTTATAAACATAAGTATTAAATGTTATTTGCCCTCATAATACTCTTGTTGCACACACACACACACACACGCACATAACCTAAAAAATGAAGTACTACAGTACTTTTGGAATTGTAATTTATGGTGTTTCTTTGCTGACCATGAAAAATCCCCCTGCTATCCTTACCTGCTTACTAGGGCAGTCTGTGTTGTTTAAGCTGTTACAGATAAAACAAAAGCCCTGATTCCATCTAAGGTCTTCTGTTGTGTGCTAGTGGGAGTAAACATTCTGCCAGTAGAACTGAGCAGAGGTTTGAATTCTTGTATTCTATCTGTAGTGAACATTCCATCTATTGAATGTTGGCAAGACAGAAAATAAACAAGACAGAGAAAAGGGATGGAATACTATAAAGAAGAGGAAAGAAAGCTGAGGGAATGGGTGAAAGGGGGTGTGTTGGAGGAAACTAAATGGTTAAGAGCTAATTAAAAATACATGAATGTTGCTGTACATAGTATTTAAACCTGAGATGGCATGTCAGTGCTGGGATCTGCTGCAGCTATTTTAAAAAAGTCATAAAAATGTTAATTTTTTGATTTGGTGCATTTCTTTACCCCCCCCCCAAAAAAAAAACTAATCTTGGACCCATTTTATAATCACAGTAAGACACTCCAGTGTGTACATTGTGGTGGGTTAATGACACTTATCAAGTGGTTAGAATGAAGGCACTGTGGTGTGCCACTATCTAACCACAACACATACCCTATTTTAATATATGGATTGTGAAAATAATATGCTTAAAAAGCATACAAAAAAATCCTTGTAATACCATCGCTCCTGGAGCGATAATACTACTGTTGGTCAGTGATAATACTATCGTTCGGGTGCCATAATAGTATAGATTCGGCACCTGATCGATGAGTATTATCAAAAAACAAAGAGCGCATGTAAAAGTATCTCCGACGTTTCACAAAGTGCCCTCTGATTGGCGCTTTTCCTCTGCGAGGCGGGCAGAGGAGCTCTGAAAACATGGCGGCTTGCTGTTCGCTTAGCGAAACAATCTTCCGTGAAGCCTTGCCGTTTTTGGGAGGTTTAGGTTGAAAACCATTTGACAACCGCACTCGCTCTGGGCTCCTCGGCTCACTTGATACCGCCACTGACCAACGGCTAAATGAAAACCCACGCAGCCACTCGTCCACACAGGACTGGGGAACCCTGCCAGCACGCACATCCACCCGCTAACTCCACTGCTGAAACGGAGGTGAGTCAATTCACCTCGTATCCATATATTAAAAAAAATAACAAATAGGTTCTGGCATTTCAAGGTAGTAATTCCATCTTGAGGTTCTGGGAACACATGAAACCTCTCGAGCTTCGCTCTCGAGGTTTTCTGTGTCCCCAGAACCTCTCGATGGAATTACTACCTTGTAATACACCAGAACCTATCTATTATTCTATTTATATCTTATTGATTTTTTTTGTTTGTTTGTTTGTTAGGACAGTCTTCACTCCTGTTAAAAAAAAAAAGGGAAACACAGAAAATAATCACATGGATGCCTCTGCCACAGCACGATTGTTCTCTATAAGGACACTAAATGGGACTGTCAATATTAATGTGTTCCATTCTACAAAATGAAAAATGAGATAAAAGCCGAAGTATAAAAAATATTGCTAAGCTCAAAGTAATACAATCAGCTATAAAAAAGTCAGTGTAAGCAATATGGAGGGATGCAGCAAAGCTCTTGAAGGGACTATCTGATCTCTATTTTATGTATAAATTATAATCAAGTTATAACTTCTGATTTGTTTCTTATATCTATTGCTTAATCATTAAAGTCTTGTCAGATTTTTTATAGCCATGTTATAATCACAAAAAGGCACTCCAGGGTATGTGTTGTCCCTGAATTACGTCACCCTAGGTGTGATGTTATTCAGCGATGACACACACCCTCTCATGCCGCATTGCTTAATTGAAGTATTATTGCAGTGGACTGTATATTTTGAGTAAAAAAAAAAAAAAGCAAGAGGTGTAGAGAACATGGTGCATTCTAAACTGTAGGTAGAGATGTACGAGGGGCCAGCAGACAGTTGGTAAAATTAGCAATCTAAAAGCACATGGCACCATTGAGATGACACAGACAGAGACTGACACTGAATTATCCCCAGACAATCAATGGTAAACAAACAGGCCAGTCTGATCAATATCAAACCTCAAGTGACTGGCTTCCTGATATGACAATTACTTGTATTTTTTAGCTAGTAATGCAAACACAGTCCATTCCAAACCTATCTGGTTTATGTCCATCTGGCCAATGTAGTGATAGGCGGGGTCTAGTGGTGACTCTTCAGGTCTTGCCTTGTTGAGACATGTAAGCATTAAGCCACGATGAAGGTGGCATCTAATAGGGAATTAATGCATGGTTGGGGGGGGGGTTGTGGCTCAAGGCTGATGGCCGGGTGCCTACAACCACCCAACCATGTATTAATTCCCCATTAGATGCCACCTTTGGAGTGGCTTAATGCTCTTGTAACATGAATTGTCTGCATTTATGTTCACTTTAACTCTTTTTGTAATACTGTGAAATAAAGAATACACAGACATTTTGCAGTGTTGTAATATGTTTACAGCACTTTGGACTTGGTCTGACAGTTACAGCAACATTTACTTAGATGCTGATGGTGTAAAAACAACAAGACAAATAATGAAACAACTACTGTTATTAAACATATTTTTCAGCTTTTGGGATGACTACACATGGCTATTAATTTCATAGCCGGCGTAGGAGGTCCACAGTGTGAGAACCTATCAGTTTCGTTACTTCCCATTTTTATTACTTTGCATACTGCATGATGTTTCCTTTCTGCGCATGGTGTTCATCTGATGTGCTTCACTGGGATGTACTGTGAATGACTGGAGATGAAAGGGAGCTAACAATTTCAACTGTGGCGTGTGTATTGACCTGTTATGATCTGGAAGTGCTTCTGTGCTGGTTGCTAAAGGTTATTTTATTTTTGTGATTCTTGCCTTTACTGCGATGATAAACCAGGGTTTGGAATGATTAATTATCATTTCTAATATTTCCATTCTTCTCCTGCATGCTTGGCATGTCAAACAGAGACATGGGCATTTGGGTGGGTGGGTGGCACAGACAGTGACAGTTTCTTGTATTCAACCTGCCGTCTTCTCCTGCACTGCTTATTTTCTTTTGTGGATTACTGTGGTACTACACTTTGGAGGTGGCATTATCATAACATTAATGGCATCTCCATAGTGTATCATGTGATGTGTTTTCTCCAATCACTTTTGTTCTTTTTCGTTTTGGTGATTTTGCCACGTTACAAATGTGAATATGTAGTTGGCAGGGATGACCTGCAGTTATCTTCAGCTAATTAACATCAGCAAAGTAATCATTTTAACTCTTAACTTTGATTTTAAAGCTGCAGGATTACCCCGCACATGTCCGGCAGATGGACTGGACAGTCATTGGTACCGTGTTTGCAAAAATATTAATTCAGAGACATAGTGGCCTCCTTGATATTGAAGGGTGACTAATACATGTCTATGCATTTAAAAAAAATCTCTTGATTTGTATACTTGAGGGTGTCGGAGTAGTAGGTGGAGGGGAGGGTTACAGCTCCTTACATAGACGTCTTAAACATTTATGGATTTACATGTTTGGATATTAAAATGCTTTGTCTTAATTTACCTAATCAAGTCACTCTGGCTAAAGTATAAATGGATGATTAATTCTAGATCATATGTGGTTACTAGGTATTGGTCACAATTAGGTACTCAGCAGCTTGTTTCCATAGTAGACATTACCAACTAGTGCCTTCCTGATGAGCTGTATAGTTCTGAGCCTCCCTGCATGCTGTGATTGACATCTTGTACATAAATTATTTTGTTCTTTTATTTTTCCTTGAGAATAGCAAGAAGCTAACTAGGCTTACTTTGTAGTGTGGGCAGCAGGGCTTGCTTAAACTGCTCTGCTGCAATGGTTAAGACTATCATTTGGGGGGTTAAAGATGTATCATGGTGAGAGGGGTGCTGGAAAGCACACATAGCACCTTTTCTACTCACTTGTCACATTCCAGCAAACAGGACGGTCCCAGGAAAGGATTCCATTTCCTTACCAAATATGCAGTAAATTCAGACAGTTCTCAGCAAGTGAAAACCTCCACAAAGGATAGGCAGACCACAAGTCATCTATGCAGTACAGTATGATGGTCTCTGCAGTTCAACCTACAGTAGGTGCCATACTTGGCAGAAGCTGTTTTCATCTGCTTATTAGATGGCCTTATTCCATGTCTACCTGGTTATATTAATGCATGGAGAACATGACACCTACAGGATCACTGATTACAAAGTACTTATTTTCTAGGTTCCAACATTTTCCTTAATTTATGTATAATCTCCAGTTGTTTGCAACCCATATTATTGATGAGTTCCTACATTATGTTATGCACAGTAGCTGCAATGTAGGAACTCACAGACAATTCTGTGACTTTTCTACAAAAGTAACTCTATGCAAATCAAGACCGGAGTAGACACAGCAGACAGCAATTCAGAAATGTTGTAACACATATGCACCCTACCTATACATTACAAACAACCTACTCTGTGTGCTCCTGGTTTATAAATGCTACCTGAACCCCTCAATGGAATGACAGTGCCATTATACTCATTTGGGTGCATGTTATTCCTTAGATCCTATAACGGGTTATCACATACACTGGTAATTTTGTACAGTTTATCCTTTTAATCAGAAGTGCTTTACTCTGCAAATTCAGTCTACTGAGAGCTGCACATAGTTGATAGTAAATTAGGAAAATTAATTTGGAGGCAGTTTTGTTTACAATATTTTAGTTCTTTACAGTTAGAATTGAGGAGAGGAACGTGTTTCTGTAGAGAGACAGGGAGCATGTTGTATAAATAGAAAAATGGGCATTATGTGATTTTAGTATGCATTCCATATAAAGCGATGTGTTTCAGAACACTATCTTAATATGACAACAGCAAGAGTTTATTTAGAAGGAAAACAATATTTTTCTATTTCCTTTCTATGTGGTATTCTGGATCCAGTCATAATTCCAGAAAACTGGAGAAGGGCTCATGTGATCCCGCTCCACAAGAGTGGTAGCAGGGAGGAGGCAGGAAACTAAAGATCCATCAGTCTTACCTCAGTAGTGGGCAAGATTATGGAGGCACTCCTTAAGGAAAGGATAGTGCAACACCTGGAATCCAAAGGGGCACAGGATCCAAGACAGCATGAGTTTACAAAAGGAAGGTTCTGTCAAACTAATCTCATAGATTTCTTTGACTGGGTAACCAGAGTGGTGGACTAAGGGGGAGCAGTTGATGTCGCCTACCTTGACTTCAGCAAAGCTTTCAACACTGTTCCACATAGAAGATTGATAAATAAGCTGGGTAGGCTTGGGTGGGTCAAAGTTGGTCAACTGGGTGGCAAACTAGTTGATGGGCAGAAAACAGAGAGTGGTGGTAAATGGTGTACAGTCAGAAGAGATGCAAGTCACAAGTGGGGTACCTCAGGGATCAGTCCTGGTGCCAGTCCTCTTCAATATCTTCATTAGTGACATTGCAGATGGACTAGAGGGTAAGGCTTGTCAGTTTGCAGATGACACCAAGCTCTGCAACAGAGTAGATGATCCAGATGGGGTGGGCAGAATGAGAAGAGAGCTGAATAAACTAGCAAAATGGTCAGAAGAGTGGCAACTGGGATTTAATGCAAAGAAGTGCAAGATCATGCACACAGGGAAGAATAACCCTGAAGACACCTATAGGCTGGGAAGGGAGCTGCTGGCAGTCACAAAGGAAGAAAGAGACTTGGGCATCATCATCACCGATGACCTGAAATCATCCAAGCAGACCTCTAAAGCAGTAGGTAAGGCTAGGAGGATGTTGGGGTGTATTAGTAGGGGTATTACAAGTCGTAAGAGGGAGGCAATAATCCCTCTTTACAAGACACTGGTTAGGCCCCATCTGGAGTACTGTGTGCAGTACTGGAGGCCACACCTTCACAAGGACATTAACCAAATTGAGGCAGTCCAGAGAAGGGCAACCAAAATGGTGCAAGGACTACATCAGAAAACAGATGAGGACAGATTAATGGAGCTCAATATGTATACCCTTGAGCAAAGGAGGGAGAGAGGTGTTATGATCAAAACATTCAAACACCTTAAGGGCATTAACAAGGTGAAAGAGTCTAACATGTTTAAATATAAGAAAAATAGCAGGACAAGAGGACACAGCATGAGATTAGAGGGAAGCCGATTAAAGGGGAATGTAAGGAAATTCTTTTTCACAGAAAGGGTGGTGGATGCATGGAATGGTTTACCTTAGTAAGTGGTAGCTATGAATACAGTGCATGGCTTCACACAGGCATGGGATAGGCATAAGGGAGCAATACAGATGAGTATGAACAGATAGGCCACTGACAGAGCAAAGGCCAATGGCACATTTATAAGGTAGAAAAAGAAATGGGCAGACTGGATGGGCCTTGTTGTCCTTATCTGCCATCAACTTCTATGTTTCTATGGTTTTTTTGTCAAAATTTAGTTAAAGAGGGTTGTCCTCTTTAAAGGCAGACCTCATTGTCCACAGGCCCAGACCAAGTGTATGGGTGGCCAAGAGCAGATTAGAAACATAGAAACATAGAATTTGATGACAGATAAGGACCGCTTGGCCCACCAAGTCTGCCCATTTCACTACCTGATGGATAAGCTGCAGATTCTAGTTAATCAACAGCTTACTTCCTTCTGCCCCCTACTAGAATTGCCTTATGCCTGTCCCATGCATTCTTGAATTCTCCCACTGTTCCTGACTCCACAACCTCCTCAGGAAGGCCGTCCATGCATCCACAACTCTTCTGTGAAAAAATACTTTCTAACATTACCTCTGGAGCCGTCCCTCCTCTATCTTCAAACAGCCCCTTGTTCTTGCACATCTCTTCTTCTGAAAGTTACTACCCTCTGTACCTTGTTAATTCCCTTGAGATAGATGAACGTTTCTATCGTGTCCCCTTCTCCCTCCTTTCCTCAAGGGTATACATATTATGCTGCTTTAGTCTCTCCTCATATGTCTTCTGGTTCAGACCTCGAACCATTTTGATTGCCCTCCTCTTAACAGCCTCCGCTCTGTCTATGTCTTTGCGGAGATGGGGTCTCCAGAATTGCATGCAGATGGGGTCTCACTAACTGTTTGTAGAGAAGGATAACAACTTCCTGTTTTCTACTGCTGATGCCTCTCCCTATGCATCCCAGTATCCGCCCAGCCCTCCTTACTGCCTTCTCACATTGCTTGTCCACCTTTAGGTCATCTGATATAATTACTCCTAGGTCCATTTCAATTTTTGTTGTTGTTATTAACTCACCCCCCATTGTGCACTCTTCCTCTGGGTTTTTGTTTCCCAGATGCATTATCTTGCACTTCATTGCATTGAATCTGAGCTGCCACATATTGGACCATTCTCCAACCTTGCCAAGTCCCTTTTCATTCTTTCCACCCCACCTTGTGTATCAACCCTGTTGTAGATCTTTGTGTCATCTGCAAAGAGGCATACCTTTCCTTCCAGGTGATCTCCATTGTTGCTTATAAAGATATTAAAGAGGACCGGTCCCAGTACTGAACCCTGCGGTACCCTGCTAGTTACCCTCCTTTCTTCACTGTGGACTCCACTTACTATTATCTTCTGTGTCCTGTTGTCCAGCCAGTTTTTTATGCACGCTACCACGTTGGACCCACTCCAAGGCTGACTAACTTGTATATTAATCTTTTGTTTGAGACTGTGTTGAATGCCTTGCTAAAATCTAGGTAGGTCATATCCACAGCCCCTCCCTGGTCTACTACTTTGGTCACCAAGTAAAAGATATTTATTAGGTTCATCTGACATGACCTTCTTTCTGTGAAACCATGCTGCCTTGGGTCCTGTGCCCCACTGGCCTCTAGGTACTCAACAATTATTTCCTTCAGAAGTTATTCCATCATTTTCTATTTGAATGGCAGGGAAAGGAAGGGGGTGGAGAGAGCAGCAGGGAAGGACATAGTGAGGTCACAAAATGGGGAGAGGCTATGAGGTAAGAGCTGGAGTGAGGTGAAAAACAGGGACTGGTCAGGATAGGAGTGAGAGAGGGATGAGCAACAGGGGCATTTAAGGGCAAACACAGGCCCAGTGAGCTCACAATTTTGCTCTAAGAGAATTGTTTCTCAGAAGCATGTCAGTTTGACAATTATTCTGAGTTATTTACTTGATTTTGAGCCAGCTGGCTGTTTATAGGGCTAGATATTTTGAGTTAATTAGCACAATTGGTTAATGTAGAGTGAGTTACTAGATAAGAATTAAGGTATTTTTGGTAAGTGAAGGAAACAGGGTTTCAGCTTGGGCAACAAGATAAGCTGCAAGTGAGTATTGAGGAGTTTCCTGTAAAAAGGTAAGTTTGTTAAAAAAAAAAAAAGAACATGTAAGAAACAGCAGAACCTTTTTGCGTGCCTGGGGAGAAGCAGTTTTGTTAAGTGTTGTACTGGTGTAGCATTTGTGGCATCGGGATTTTTTTGGTGCCAAATTGTGAGGGCTTGGGATTAGAGATGGGCAAAGTGGAACGCGGAGTGAAAGCGAATTCACAGAGTGCTCCGCAATGCTAAGCAGAGAACTTTGCATTATTAATGAGTAATGCGAAGTCCATTGAAACAATGACTTCACGTTACTCCACCTTCCCAAACCACTACTCCACTAATTCTTAAGGTGAAGTACATTGAAAACAATGTACTTCGCCTTACTTCGCCTTATTTTTAAGCTCCAAAGGCAAATTTTGGCAGTGATTCATGGGATTTCAGGTCACATGGGCTCTAGATTGTTCTGCACAGCCTCAGTTTAGAGTAGTGTGTGTAGGAAACTGTACGAGACAATCTGCTCTGAGAGCTCTCTGTGATTCAAACCTTCTAAAAGCTGTTAAAAAAGCCTTTTTGAGTCTTTTTTTTTGTTGAAAATTTAGTTTATCGATTATAGGAAACTCTCTTGTGCTCATATCATCGAGCATTTATTGTTTGTGTGTGTATTTTGAATGTTAATGTACAACATTCAGTCTGTGTACTGAGAGACAGTGGAAGTGTGCGTTGGTGTAGGTAGATTAACTTGGAGAAAAAGACAGTGCTTTCTGTTTTGGTGATATTTCTTGTATAACTGTGTTAATGTACACACATTAATATTTTCAATAATTCTTGCCATTTTTTTGCTGATTGTTTTGGTGCAGCAGTGCATAATTTTAGTTTGTTTAAAATATGTGGTTATATTACTGAAGTTTTCAATTTGCTACGCATTACTTAGTGCGTGTCTAAGTATGCGTGTGACGCATGTCATCAAATCAGACACCTTTTATTGTGCCACATAATTTTAGCAATGTGAAGCTGCTATCCACTGCAGCTGTGTAATTTTTTGTACTTCGTTGTGGTATCTTTACTGGTACTCGTACTAGTGACTCTTACTGCAACAGTGCAGTACACTGCCCCCCCTTGGCCCGCCCCAACCGGCAAAGATATTATTTTCCAGATTTGAATTTCTGATGGTGAGCACTGGTTAGGTGCTGTGCCTTTGCATATGCATCTCTTAAGTGCACAGCGCAATCTTAAGCTATCTGTACATTTGCATCTCTTTAGGGCCCAATCTCCATCTCTAACTTAAGTCACAGTTGTTTCTTTGGTTTCCCTTCAGAGTACTGGACAGGTGTGCTGCATAATTCAGCATGAACATTATACTCATTAATATGCATTTTTAAGTCAGGACCATTATCAGGAGTCACTCGTGACACAAATCACGTTCTTCATCATCACGGTTACAAATGCAGTCACAAATTACGATTTACGATCACGTCACGAATCACAACAGTAATTTTTTTTACTAGTTACTTGGATGTATTGTAAGCCTGTTTTGTAATATCTCTCCATGCTTCACCACCCCACCATTGTACTCATTAATGAGTGTTTTTAAGTTGAGGAGTTTTGTGCCACACCTCATCGGGGCCTCAGGAAGTACAGCCATAGGCATTTGTGTTTCTTTATCATCACGGTCACAAATGCAGTCACAAATCACGATTTACGATTATGTCACAAATCACAACATTAATATTTTTATTAGTTACTTGGATGTATTGCAAGCCTGTTTTGTAGTATCTCTCCAGGCTTCACCACCCCACCATTGTACTCATTAATAAGTGTTTTTAAGTCAGGGAGTTGGACAGTCTCTGCAGTACATATGCAGACTGGCAAGAGAACTGCACCCATGCAGTTTATCACAGTATACTTCCACTGCTCAGAATCCATATGGAAGACAACAAAAAAAGTGCATGATTACATACAAGGGTCGGGGATGGTGGAGGAATACATTTTATAACACAGCAAGGAAAGTGTGAGGGGGCACATGATGTGAGGAAAAAAAAATAATGTGGGATCCCATGGTGATACAGCAGCAGTTCCAGCATGGACATAATTTGCAACTGATGTCCCTCTATGTAAGAAAAATAAAATTTACAGAAAGAACAAATTAAGTAAAAAAGAGTAAAGACAGAAAAGACAAAAAAATGTAGCTTTTAAAAAAGCTGTTGGGTCTAAATCAAAGTTTAAATCTCCTCATTCTGATCTCAAAGTATCAGCAGTCACAAAACACACTTTTCTCTCTCTCCATCTGCACAGGAGAAAGTAAAAGTGTCTGCTTGTATGATTCACTTTCTTCCTGTCTAGCTAAAGAGCATGTGACTTACAGTACTGTAAGCCATGTGATGTGTGGGGGGTCTGCCTAATATGAAACACCAGGTGGATAACTTAGAATCATAATGAGCAGCTGTCCCACCAGCGCAGCGGTTGGATTTCCGCTTGCGACACCAGTGTTCTGGGTTCGGGAACAAGCCCGGATCACTGGAGGGCCAGCCGGGGGAAGAAGGATCAAGCATCCTACGACAGCTCTCCTTCTCTGGGGGGAGGGTAGGGGATGAGTCCGGTGCCTGCTGGCTCCTAGCAGAGGCTGGAAGTGTCACAGGATGCATGGCCCAAGTTGACTAGGGGAGGAGCAGATGTCAGCATTTGCTATGACGTCACCACGCTGCTGCCCACAGAAAACAGGAAAACTGCTCGCTGGCCTCCAGGATGATGGCTCTCCATTCCCGGAGCACCCCCAGTACCTGGCCAGGGCCTCCTGTTCCTCAGCAGCATCTCCGAGCTCTAATAAAAGTGTGTGCTGGGGTCTTCCCTCTCTCTCCCTGGTGCCCTTCCCCCTCGGAGGAGGGGGACCCACCCGGCGATAGGGATACACCGGGATATCCTGGGGATTGGCTGCAATTTGAGGACCTGAGGAGGGCTGGCCAAGGTCAGTGGGGTCGGAGGAACTTGTGGAGCCTGAAGGAGTGGGGGCTAGTGAAGTGTGGGAGGTGGTATAAACACATAATGCAAAAAAAAGAATCATAATGAGCAATGTGAAGTCCATTAAAAACAATGACTTTGCCTTACTTCGCATTGCCATTCCACCTTAACATAAAGTGGTAATGACAACGCGAAGTGCCTACTTTGCTTTCACTTAGCCGGTGGAATTTAAATTCGCTGCATCTCTATTTGGGATATGCTGTACACCTGAGAAAAAAAGTTGTGCTTGCTTTGTTGAGGCCAGCATTTGGTCTCATTGGGTAGAATATGCAGTTTTGTTTGGGGGTGAATTATCAACTGTTTTGTGCTTTACGGCATTTGTTGGGAACAACCTCAACACTTACCCTGTTTGGTTGTCCATGGAATGCAGCATCTGGAGCTTTTGGTGGAGAGAACAGATGAGGCAGTCATTGCTGTTGACCGACTGACCCTCTTTAGGCTCTGTGTGTTCCCAATCCAAGGAGGTAGTGGGGAGATGTTGTCAGGCCACAAGAGGGGCAGAAAAAGAAGGGCATTTGAGTGGGGTAGTGATGTGGGGTGGGGAAAACGACCACAAAGAAAAGGTCACTGAACTCACCCAGCTCACAAAAGCTTCTGTCCACACATCCAATAAGTGTAAAATAAACAGATCTTTTTATTAAAAGTGCAAGTAGGAAAAAGCTACTCTCAACGGCTGAGGATGCCCAAACAGACTGTTTTTTCAACCCGTAGGTCTTTGTCAAAGCATAGCACCTCCAGCTGATAGCCTAAAATTATACATGATAATGATATCAATCTTTAAATTCAGTATGAAACTTTGAAATGTTATATTTATTGCTGATCAGGGAGTTCTGTATGGTAGCCTATGATGCTTACTACAAGAGTTTAGTCAAATTATTGCTTATTTGGTTCTGAAAAGGCACAATTCTTTCCCAGAATACGTGGAATATAAGTTATGTACTCACAAGTGTATGATGTTTTGATAATGTGATATATATATATATATATATATATATATATATATATATATAACACACACACATATCATATGGTAGATGGTTTTGATGTCACTGTATTTATTGGGAACATACAGTAATATTTATGTGCACTCTGTGACTTTAATTTGTAATTGCTGATCACACATTAAGTGTGGAGAGGAAATGTTTAAAAACACCCATGTCCACTGGGAGAGCTATGCTTTGAGAAAGACCTATGGGTTGAAATGACAGTCTGTTTGGGTGTCCTCAGCCAAGGAGAGCAGCTTTTTTCCTACTTGCTCCTTTAATAAAACAAGCTGATTATTTTACACTTATTGGATGTGTGGACAGCAGTTTTTGTGAGCTGGGTGAGTTCAGCGACCTTTTCTTTGTGTTGGTGGTCAGATGGTCATGTCGAACCAGGCCCATGCAGCCAGCTCTTACTGTTCCTATAATGGGGAGAATGACCCAGGATTTCTGCTGCCGAGAAAACTAATAGGCCCTGTCAAATGGCGATAACCTGACGGCCATCCCATGGTGGTGGCATCTGTTGTCATTGCCACATGGTGGGGGCTGATGTGGGGGTTTGTAACAGAGGTGGCTGATTAAAAAGGTGAATTGCATAGGAGAAGCCAGGGAGGCAAGAACGAATTAAGGAGAAGAATTTTGGGGGCTGGTATGAGCGAGTAGCTGAGAAACTAGGCCAAGAGACTGGCCAACCAGTGTATGGTATGTGGACTGCGTGTCAGTGGCATCTGACATCATCACCATGTGGCAGACTGATTCAGACCACTGGTTATAGCAGTGGGGGGGCACAGCCCACGATTGTTTTGGTGACAAGCAGGGGCTGGTTTAAAAAAAAAAAGTGACTGCTTCAGCCCCTGCAATCACAGTGTGTGTGTGTGTGTGTGTGTATATATATATATATATATATATATATATATATATATACACATACATAAAGCAAGAAGATAGCAGAGCAGAACATGAGGCTACAAGGGGAGACCGGCCCTTAGGTTTCAGGGCAGCAGTCTGTGTTGCGGGGGAAGCTGAAAAGGGCAGCCATCCATGCAGTGGGTTGCTGCTAGGGGGCAAGGTGGCAGCAGCCCACCAGTACACTGTCTACCAGGTCATTATCTAGAGGGGGGCACAGATTGAGGGGAATCCACCCCACCTCATGCCCCAGATATATATTTAAAAAAAATAATAATAACGATAAAAGTCAACAACAAAAAAATATTTACAGAAAGAAACAGGCAGAATTTTTTTACTGCAAGGTGCCTGTGGAGCACGTAGCATTGGACCGCTCTGGCCTACCAGACCTCAGCGGAGGGTGCCCCAATACAGGGTTAATGATGGCTAATGGTTTTGTTGTGTATTTGTAGGTTGTTTGAAGGTGGTTATGGCTCCTAGGAAGAACAAGTTCACCAAGGAGGAGTGCTACCCTGCAGTAATGGAGCTGGTGTCCAAAGCGAACCAGTTGTTGGATGATACTGATCCACTCAGCCAGGGCAAGGGCAAGAAGTGAAAGGGTGACAAGCAGCAGGGAGGGAAGAATGACAAAAGGGCACCTAGGGCCCCAGCTGCACCAAGGCCGCCAGATCCCATTCTGGAGCCAGTCAGCCCAGTACCTCCCCCTGCTCCGGTGCCTGCTCCGGCCCCTGCCCCTGCTCCTGTCCAATGCCTGAACCCGCAGTTCCAGTGAGGTTGGTTCCTCCTGCCCCAGAAGCACCTCAGAATCCAGTGCCAGCACCAGACAACACCAAGCCAGCTCCTACAGTGGGACCCAGCTCCCAGCCAGACATACAGTAAGGTAACAAGGAGGTCACACTGGAAAGCAGTGTAAAGGAGTATGTGGAGCAGATGCTCAAAGCTATGGAGGACAATGGTTTGGGCCAATTAGAAAAAGCACTGGGGGAGCTGAGGAGCAAGGAAAAGTTGGAGGGCACAGGTGCAGGATGGGAGCAGTAGGGGACAAGGAATTTGGGTCCGAGATTGGATCACTTGGGGTTAGGATTGAGGACTATGTCCCATTGGCTACCAAAGAAAAAATTTGGAAGGGTGAATTCATGGACATATTCGCCCTGCCAAATGTGGACAATATGGATAAGTATGAATAAAAGGAAAACTTTGAAAAACAAGACATGGCCGTAGCTATAGTCCTGTTGGGTAAGGATGAAGAAGAGAAGTTGATGAAGGTGAAAACATGTGACAATTGGTCCCCAGGGTTTATATATTACATGGCCATAGTTATAGAAAAGAAGCCAGAGTTGGCCACTCCCCTGTTCACCTGTTGATATATTCACTCATTATAAAGAATGCATATATAAAAGAGGGATATAGCTGGTTGAAGTATGATGAAAAATTCAGGAAGAGAATGGAGCACTTTGGGGATGTGAAGTGGGGCACCCGGCAGATCGACCTTTGGTTAGAGATATGTATGGGGTCCACTAGTAATGATACTGAGGGGGCCAAAAAAGGCAGGGCAGCTACAAAATGCTGTTGGGGGTACAACCTGGCATTTTGCTCCTGGTCAAATTGTTGCTTCTGGCATGCCTGTTCCAGGTGTGGGGGCAACCATCTGGCCTCCAGGTGCAGAACTAACTGGGACAAAGGTAATGCCAGTCAGGGCAATTCATATAATCAGTCCTTTTGGGGTAACCATGCAGGGTTTAGGGGTCAGCATTGGGGGAGAGGGAACAGGGGCAGGGTGAGGTAGACGCCAGGCCTTCTACAACCGACAGCAAGATAATTAATAGAGATGTAACAGGGACCTTTTGTCTGGCACATACCCCCATAAAAGTTTAGGTGATGCAGGAGTAGCTGAAGTCTTACCCAGACAGGGAGACAGCTTCCATACAATTGGCAGGTTTCCATGAAAGTTTCAGCCTGAACTTTAAGGGAGCAAGAAAAGAGACAAAAGCAAAGAAGGAGGGAGAATTTATTGGAGCAGAAAATTTAGAAGGAAATAGTGGCAGGCAGGGTCGAGGACCCATTCAGGCATCCACCACTGCCACAGCTAAGGATATCACCCTTGAGGCTGGTGCTGAATAAACAACCGGGGGAGTTTCGGGTGATACGTCACCTGTCCTACCCGGACAGGGATTCAGTCAATGACCACATCAGTGAAGAGGACAGCAGGGTGATGCATGCCACTTTAGAACAGGCAGTCAGATTGGTTAGAGCATCACAGGGAGCATGGCTGGCAAAAACAGACACTGAAGTCGCTTTCCACCTGCTGCCAGTCCAGCCAGAAGATTGGGACCTGTTAGGCTTCTGGGTAGGGGAGGATTACTACTTTGATAAAGCCATGGCCATGGGCTGCTCTAGTTCCTGTGCTACATTTGAGAAGTTCAGCACCTGGCTGCAGTGGGCATTTCAGGACAAATATGGGTATTGGATAGCGGTTCATTACATGAAGAACTTGCTATTAATAGGAGAAGGGTGACAACAGACAGAAAGGATGTTGCGGGACTTCAAGGCCATGTGCTGGGAGCTAAGGGTACCCCTGTCCCCAGAGAAAATGGAGGGATCTAGCCAAAGGACTGAGTTTTTGGGCATTGAGATAGAAACAGCAGGGCAACTATTTAAACTGCCTGAGGCTAAAGTGAAAAAACTAAAATCGTTATGGCACTGGGTCCAAAAAGTGCTGACAAGAATAATGTCAACATGGTGTGCACAGTAAAAATAGCAAAACATTTTTTACAGGGGGCACACCCCGGCACAGAGGGCTATGCTCCCGTGCTGCCCATCTGAAGAATTCTCATTCTGAGGGGGAATGGATCACAAGGGAAGTTAAAATTTGTGGGGCAGTTATGGCCTCATGAGAAAAAAAAAAAATCACGAGGTATGCCAAAATGTTGGAGATCAGGATTAGAACTCTGGTCTCCACTGCTGCTGGCTGAGTTGCTCAATGCCCCAGCCCTCCACACCACAGAAGCAGCTTGGCCAGCATCATGGATTCTGGTGCCCTTCTGTTCCTTTGGTATCATGGACAGTGACCAGGGGACTGCTTACAGCAAGTGCTGTAAGTCCCCCATCGCTGTCCATGTGATCGCTTACCAGACTAGTGCTGTATAGTGCAGTGCTATTCTGGTAGTGCTCACTTGATGGGGTACCAATCACTACTGGGGTTCATTAAGGCAAGGCAGAGGGTACAGCTCCAACAGGGCAGCAACTCATGGGTCATTTAAACTTTACCTGTAGGGCTGTAGCACTTGGCTGCATGTTTACACAGCACCTGGCTCGGTCAAGGCAGGGAGCTTCAAGGCCACACTATTGGGTGGATATTAGAAAAGGGACCAGGGATGATTTAGAGGTATGGGAGACTTTCCTAAGCCACTACAACAGCAGGACCTTCTGGCAGGAGGAATGGGTATTTGACGCAGACTTGCAACTATACACTGATGTGGCAGAGGGCATAGGCGTGGGAGAGTACTTTGGGGGAAAATTGTTTGCCATGGCATGGCCCAGCACTTGGTCCTAGACCGGCATAATGAGGAATATCACTTTCCTAGAGATAGTCCCAATCTGAGTAGCCCTAGAAGTATGGGGGGAGATGCTTAGGAACCAAAAGGTCACTTTCTTGAGTGATAATAGGGTGGTGGTGGACATTTTGAACAATTGGAGATCAATGTAGGAACAAAGGGTACCCCTGTCCCCAGAGAAAATGGAGGGGTCTAGCCAAAGGATTGAGTTTTTGGGCATTGAGATAGAAACAGCAGGGCAACTATTTAAACTGCCTGAGGCTGAAGTGAAAAAAATAAAATCGTTTTATGACAGCTGGTGCTAAAGGGCTTAATGTTGAATATATCATTTGGACTAGACACAGAGATGGCGTGGACAACATGATAGCAGACTGCCTCTCCCACCTGCAGATGGACAAGGAGTAGAGCCTAGACAGAAGGCAATTACAAATTACGTCTGGAAGGTTGGATCGGGGGAGCTGAACAGTTATTTCACAACTCCTGGTTCCCCAGGACACTAAAGGTGTACAAAACCTCTTGGAGGGCCTCTCAGGCATTCTGAACACAAAATGGCTGCCAGGTGAGTGGGGTGGTGTTGGGAGACCAGGTAGCACAATTTATAGTGACAGGATGGAGGAATAACTTGGCACACGTGATAATGGAGGTACATCAAATCTCACCAAAGCCACTGTCCACCTCTTTGCAGATGACACTGTTTTGTATGTCAGCAACCCATCACCTGCAATTGCCCGTGAAATTTTACAAGCAGAATTCTCCTTGTTGCAATATCAACTACTTAAGAAAAAGCTTCTTTTAAATGCAAAGAAAACAAAAGCAATGTTATTCTCCAATCAAAGCTATACTAACACCTCCTCACTAAGCAATCTCCCCCAGCTACGCACTATCCTTGGAGAAAGCCTGGACTATGTAGAACAATTCAGATATTTAGGGGTGTGGATTGATAGCAGGCTTGATTACACACATCATATTGAAGAACTGCTGAAAAAACTTCTCCAGAGGCTTGGCCTATTCTTCAGAATAAAACACTTCCTAACCAGAGACTCAAAGATGAGGTTAGTCCAGGCCACATTTCTTTCAGTTGTTGACTATGCAGACTTCCTTTATGGTCACTGCCCCATCTCCTGTCTAAGCAAGTTGGATACCCTATACCATAGAGCAATAAGGTTCATAACAGATCTTCCATCTAACACTCATCATTGCTCTCTCTATGCTGCAGTTGGATGGGCTTCCCTATACCTCAGAAGGAACAGAAATGCTGCACTATGGATTTACAGAGCGTTGTCTAAGAAACTTCCAAATTATATTTTAGACTGCTTCACACAGGCCACAGCTAGCTCCTATGCCCTAAGAAGCAACAACTTCATCATGCTCAAGATACCTAAAGTCAACACCCGGCAAGGGAGGTCTGCAATCAGCTATTCTCTAGCTATGGCATGGAATACTCTACAGAAGACCCTAAAGCTGACCAATCTTATACCTCTAGCATCCTTTAAGCAGCTTTGCACAGGTTTCTTCACAGAGAAATGCAACTGTTACCACAAGATCTAGTCTAGTCACTTCATAACCCTCCCTTTCCAGACAACCACTATATATGGCATAATTTTTCTCCACAGTTCTCCCTCCCAGATAGCAACCCTTATTATGGTACCTCAGTTCCATTTAACTCTACCTACCTACCTACAAAACCTTCTCCCACTAACTCCTGGCCTTTACTCCAACCCTAAAATACTCCCCATACCTCCTAGTTTTACAATATGTTGCGTGTATGCCTTGACTCCTCTAGTGGGATATGTATATACTTTATTTTCTAGTGTAATTTTCATATAACCTATCTTGTCCTGTATGTCTTAATCAACTTTTTATACTTGATTATTGTATATATAAGTGTTTTGTCTGTATCTGTTATGCATATATAAGTGCCTTAATGTATCTGTTTATGTACCAACTATTGAACCTTGACCTTATCAGGTCCATCTTGTAATGAGCCTTGCTCAATGATGTTTGCCTGAATAAATAAAGATTTGATTGATTGATTGATTGATTTGGCTGTGATAAGCCAGGTGTGCATAATGAAGGGGTGGGAGGATCCCACAAAGAGTAACCTCATTAGGCACATGATGCAGAGTTGGCTGCGGTGAACTGGGAGGGGCCAGGATAATCGGAGGCCACTGCCAGAAGGACTACTGGAGAGGCTACTGGGGGTCTTGCACCAACTATGCAGGTATAGTATTGAAGCAGTTTTGTTTAAGGCAGTTTTTGCCACCATGTATAGTGGGGTCTTCAGAGTCAGTGAGGTGGTGGGAGATGGAAAGATGGACAGGTTCACAGGGTTGCTGTGGGATGATATGTGTGGACAGGGGATGGGATATCTGTACTGGTAAGATGGTCCAAGACCAGCCAGTCTGGTAGAGGAAGCAGGGTAATGCTACAGTGTCACAGAAATACTGCTATCTATCCGGTAGGGTCCCTGCACATACATGTGGCTGGGCTCCCAAGGGTTGTGAACCCACTGATATTTCTACATGGGGTTGGGTCCCAGTGACAGGGTCACAAGTGGTAGTGGTTTTAAAGAAAGATATGGATTTTTTTGGGGAAAACCCGGTGGGATACTCATCCTACTCATTTCGGTTAGAGGCAGCCTTTGAAATGACTGCACAGGGAAGTACACCTGGGGACATTAAGCATAAGGGGCATTGGTCTTCTAACTATTATAAAAGGTATGTTTGCAATACTATGACTCTGTACTAATTATGTTTTTCATTTCTCCCCTTTGCAGGTTTGGGTAGTTAATTAAGAAGAACGGAAAAACATTTAAGGCCAAATGACTGAATGGGGGGATCACTGGGACAGAGTGAGAGGGGGTAGGCCAAGAATGTGAGCTGGGCAGTAATTTTATCTTTATTTATAGTTTCTTCAGAGGGGACAAGGAAGTTTGGAAGCATGGATATGCAGTCACTCCTTCATCCACTGGGTGGAAAAATGGGCATCCAGGAGGCTCGGGAGGAGGCAGCTGTATTTGGACATTAACATCATCAAATTATCCTAAAGAGGTATGCCAGGCATGAAGTGGGCATAGCTACTACCAATGTTGAGGGAAATAGAGGGGAATACAGCCACCCAGATTTAATCATGATTCATTTAGGAGGAAATAATCTGGGGACCAGACCCTGGCTGGACATTTTTTACAAAATTAAGGTGGACGTTTATAAAATAAAAGAGTGGTGGCCAGAGGTGACTTTAGTTTGGTCCAATATTATTCCATGGAGGGTGTGGAAACATGCTACCAGTAATAAGGCTTTGGACAGGAATAGGAAGCGCATGAATGCATGAGTGGGCAGACTGTTTGAGTGTTTAGCATTCCAAAAGAGTCTGCACTCCACAAAGTGTTACAGGTCAGTCAAAAGATGCACTCTCAAAAATACATTTTTAAAGCTTTTATTAGCCATTACATAGGAGAGTGTGCACACAGACTCTACTGTCACTTGCCCCAGTGCTTTGGGTCCAAACAATCCTTCATCAGTGTTGAGAGTTTAGGTGGCATGGTTGTTCATTAGGGAGTAGTAGAAGACAGAGATGAGTATTACAGGGGCTATGAGGTACACCTCTCTGGTCTGGGTCTGGCAATGTTTAATGCTGAGATAGCCAACGTGATTGAGCCATGGATGCAAAAATAATGGGATGAAACAGGGGGGGGGTTTTGGGGGGGAAGACCACCATCCATTGCAAGTGGGAGGTGGACTAGTGGAAAACAGGGGATGGGGGAAGATAGGATGGTGGGGAAGGGGAAGGGGACAAAGAATAAATAGGACATAAGAAAACTCAGCAAGAAGTAGGGGTATGGTGCATACGCTTATACCCCTTGAATGGAAAAAGAAGAGAAAAGACACCCCCCCCCCATGATGTACATCTGTGGGGAGAAGAAGACAAGAAATAAAGGAAAAGAAATTAAGAGAAAATGGACAATAAAATATTATGTGATAAAGTGGATATACCTATGAATTTTAGTATTAAGTGAGAATTGACATTGAAAGAATAAGTAAATTAATTGCCAAATTGAGCACCCACACATACTTGTCTGTGTCTTTATTGGTGGGGATCTGGGGGACAAAGAGGGTTGCCCTCGTTAAAGGGCAGACTCTATTATCCACAGGCCCAAACCAAGTGTGTGGGTGGCCAAGAACAGATTGAATGGCAGTGAAATGTAGGGGGTGGAAGGAGGGGCAGGGGAGGGCATAATGAGGTCACAAAAAGGGGAGGGCTATGACGCAAGAGCTGGAATGAGGTGGAAAACAGTGACTGGTCAGCATCGGAGAGAGAGGGAGAGGGGGTGAGCAGCAAGGATATTTAAGGGCAAACACATGCCCAGGGAGCTCACAATGCTCTAAGAGAATTTCCCACCCACCTGCCCTAAAGTAGAACTGGAGTTTTAGCTGGTATGGTCACTGCGGAAGGTGGAGTGCAGTGGACCATTGGGGCTGCTGAAGGTGGATGTCAGTTACACCATGGGGAAGGGAAAACAGGGAAGGGGGAAGGATAGGCTGGGGAAGGGGGTAGGGGACAATGAATAAACAGGACATAAAAAAACTCAGCAGCAAGTAGGGGTATGGTGTGTACTCTCATACTGTTTGAACGGAGGAGGATGAGAAAAGATGCCCCTCCTCCATGATGAACATCTTGGGGGGAAGGGAGACAAGGAATAAAGGGAAAGAAATTAAGAGAAAATGGACAATAAAATATTGTGTGATAAAGTGGATTTGGAATGGATGATTTTATGGAAATGTTACTCAGAGATATATGTATACCTATGAATTTGAATATAATTTAAGAATTGAAATGGAAAGATTAAGTAAATTAATTGCCAAATTTAGCACCCACACATACTTGTCTGTGTCTTTATTGGTGGGGATCTGGGGGACAATGAAGTTGTGATTCAGCAGTGTCGTCATTTTTCCAGAGTTAACTTACAGAACTTGCAGAGTGGAGTGCCACTGCATAATACATTTCACATGCATTAGATATGAATAATAACGGAGTCCTTATTTACTGAAATCTTTAACATGTAAAGGACTCACAAATAACCATGGTTCTGTGATATACACAGTATTTAGTTGAAACAATGTATACTCTACAGTAATATTATAAACTACATTTTTCTAATGCAAAGCTATAGTATATCCCAATTCCAGATTTGCAAAGAACAGTGTTTTATACCCTTACATCAGCTTCGCTGTATGTACGCCAATCCTTGTACTCTTTAGCACCCACACTGAATACAGTAATATTCTGGTGATGCCACCCTTGCTTCCTTTTTCACTTGTTATTTTTTAACTTGACAAGCTGATCCTTGTTTGTTGTATGTTTTATAGTGCTGTTGTCCGGTTGTATTTTTTGCTAATTTTTTTCAATAAAATATACTATAAAAAAACAGTGTTTCCTCGGGCCACCATATTGTCACAGGTTAGTAGCAATACTTCTATTACGTTATGAAACTGCCTTTCACATTCTCCTTGTCTTGGAAGAAAGGCCATACACTGGGTCAATGATATAAAGCTTTGCATCAACCCTTGCTTTTCCTCTGAAAATAAATAACAGTTCAGCTTTCAATAACAGTACAGCTCTCAATGTTGTTATATAATGTTTGGGTTAAACTTTTAATTTAAGTGTGTAAACGAAAATTAGACCTTTCTAAAACACAATAAATAAATAAGTAAATAAACACAAAAATAAATAAATAAGTGCATACACGCATTCATACATACATACAATAAGTATGTTATATCAAGTCTTCTAACTTTTAACAATTTAGCATAAAATCCCAAATCTATACTGGACATGAAAAAACAAACTTTCATTTGTGGCTTTTTTTTTTATTATTCCCAAAGTGCTGTATTTAAAATATCTATCACTTGAGCAGCTCTTAGTGGGTGCTCCTTACTCCTTTTATTAGAATTGAACTTTAGCTACATGTGCTAGACAGTTTTTCAACTTCTCTACTATACAGTAGAGTTCACATTAAACTTATCGTGCAACCCATAGTATGAGTAACAAGCTTCCTAAATTAGTGGCCTTGATGGGAGCGGGACACCTGGATATTGTGGGCAGTCACAGAAACATGGTACACAAAGAACCATGACTGGGAAGTCAACATACCAGGATACACAGTCTACAGGAGGGACAGGGAGGATAGAAGAGGAAGAGGAGTACCTCTCTACATAAGGGAAGGGAACAAAGCAATGGAACTAAAGGGTAAACAGGGAGGAGAGGCGGCACTGTGGATCACCCTGGAGACAGGAAATGGCACCACAATCCACACAGGTGTTGTATACAGACCCTGTCTCAGGCGGAGGAAATGGACAAGGAAATGATAGAAGGCATTCTTAGGATGGCAGAAAAAGGGGAAATATTGTTGATGGGGGACCTGAATATGCCACATATTAACTGGAGCATCTTTACTGCAGCCACATCAAAGAACTGGGTCATTCTCAAAGCCCTACAGGGGGCATGCCTCAGACAGCTAGTGTTGGAACCAACTCGGGAGGGAGCAGTCTTTGACCTGGTACTCTCAAACGGGGATGGAGAGAAGATCTCAAATTTAGAAATAGATAGACATCTGGGAACAAGTGGCCACCAAACAGTGTGGTTCACGATAACCACAACCATAGAGTCAAGCCATACAAACGTGAGGGTACTGGACTTTAAGAGGGCTGACTCTGCCAAAATGGGAGAGTCTCTCAGAAAAGCACTAGCAAATGGGCATGCAGGAGCAGTGGAGGAACAATGGGGAAACATCAAAACTGCCATCACAGAGGCAACAACATAGAAACATAGACTTTGATGGCAGATAAGGACCACTTGGCAGACCCAGTCTGCCCATTTCCCTACCTACTGGATAAGCTGCATATTTTAGTTAACCAACAGCCTACTTCCTGCAACCTCCCACTATAATTGTTTTGTGTCTGTCCCATGCATGTTTGAATTCCCCACTGTTTTAGACCCAATGACCTCCTCAGGAAGGCTGTTCCATGTATCCACCACTCTCTCTCCGTGAAAAAATTTTCCTCACATTACCCGTGAGCCGTCCCCCCTCTATCTTTAAATTGTGCCTCCCTGTTCTTACACATCTCTTTTTCTGAAAGATGCTACCCTCCTGGACTTTGTTGATTCACTTGAGGTTCTTGAACATTTCTATCATGTCCCCCCATCCCTCCTATCATCAAGAGTATACATATTAAGCTCTCTCAGTCTTTCTTCATATGGTTTCTGCTGCAGACCCTGCACCATTTTAGTTGCCCTCCTCTGGACTGCTTCCATCTTGTCTATGTCCTTGCGTAGGTGAGGTCTCCAAAACTGCAAACAATACTCCAGATGGGGTCTGCTTCACACAAGCCTTTGTGTGAAGCAAATAAACAAATCAAAATGAAGGAAAAAAACACTATGGTTCTCAAAAGAGGTGTCAGGGATGGTTACAGAGAAAAAATAGCATTCAGGAAGTATAAACAAACACAGAAGCAGCAGGACAGAGATCTGTACCAGTTAAAGTAGAAGGAAACAGGGAAGGCAGTCAGAATAGCAAAGGTCCAAACCAAGAAAAAGATAGCTAATTTGGTTAAGATGGGGAATAAAACCTTTTATAGGTATATTAGGGAGTGAAGAAAAATCAAGGGAGAGATAGAGAGGCTTAATAAAGAGGAGGGTGGATGGGCAGAGGGTGACAGTGAAAAGGCAGGGATACTGAACAAATACTTCTGCTCTGTATTCATAAAAGAAGATGTTATGGATGTACCTAATCCAATCAATAGAAGCACACTGGATAGTGGAGGTTGATACCAGTCCATTCACAGAAGAAATACTTCTGAAAGAACTCCTAAAATTGAAGGTGGACAAAGCAATGGGCCCTGATGGAATTCACCCCAGAATTCTAAAAGAACTAAGGGGAGAACTAGTGACACCACTGACTACCCTTTTTAATAAATCATGGGAGGATGGTGTGGCACCTAAGGACCAGTGGATGGTGGATGTGATTCCCCTCCACAAAAGTGGGAGTAAAGCAGAGGCAGAAAACTACAGACCTGCTAGTTTGACATCAGTGGAAGGAAAAATGTATTTATTTTTATTTATTTATTTATTTATTGAATACTTGGATTACAAATACCTTTGAACCATATGTTCTTTTACAAAGGTTCCGCATCAGCATGAATTAAAACAAACAAATAGGGAAAAACTAACCATCATGAAATCATACAGTAAAAACAGTAGACACAGTACAATAGGATACAAGCTGATTCAGGTTCCAAAATACAGAGATGCAGTAATACATAGACAAAAGTTAATGTAACCCCCACCCAGGTATGCCATTTCTATCTTGACAGCACTACCTAGTGGGCTGGGTTCGGGGAGAAATATGTCACTCGGCACATTGGCTAGGTTTGGCTACTCTGCAACAGGGGCGCCCAAGTAACTCTGGACACAGGAAGTAATAACTGTAAGGTCCAATACCAGAAGTAGGATTCTAAAGTGTGGCTTTTATTCACATCCAACAGAATAACAAAACATAGATGGACCCCCATGTGGCTACACCCCTGGTAATGCAGATTTATGGAGATCAGAACACATCCACTTTCACTTTAGCCCTAAGGCTTTGAAACACACTGGGTACATAGCCCAGACTTGTACTCTGCTATGGGTTTCCCTGGCTCGGCTCCCTTGCCAGCCACTTGAACTACCTTCCTTCCATGGCTTGGCTATCATGCCAGCCCTTTGGACACTTTCCACATAGCATGGAAACATTTACTGATGACTCCCTAAAACACCTATGAGCACTTCTGGCTCCATCAGGGAATCTTCCTCATCAATCTCATGTCTGGGTACTTTCCTCAGGCACTGGCCAAGTACCTGATAGAAAGCAGCAGGTGTCCCAAAGCAAACCCGTAGAGATGAATTTGGTTACTACTGTTGGGGGGGTCTCCCACCTCTCACTCCCATAATTCATACCCGGTCATTTCTCCGGACTGTAACACCTCATCCATGAAAACACTTTGCTCTGTAGATTCTCTTTAAATGTATTCACATTCAGTCTACTGTCCTTACATACCATTTGCGCTGAACTTGAACATACTTAATAAGTGGCTGTGTCCATTACTCTAGACCCCCCACAGAGTTAAGCAGTCCAATCCCCACATCTTCCAAACTGTACTTGGCTGTCTTTTCCTGACCCCACAGTAACAGTCACTTTAGTTTCATCTTGTTTCAGGTGAAAACACATTGACCCTTTAGCAGAGTGAACTCACCCCTTGGTTGCCGGTGCCCCACAGGCATTTTCTTTTCAAAGAAATCTCATCCAGAACTTCTGGTGCCTCAGCACAAACTTAACTCAGGCAGCTTATTTTTCCCTAGCTGGACAAGGGGAGTTGCTCCTGGAAGCAGGCTGATTCCTTCACCACATCTCTGCAGGGATGGGGCCTGAACCAGTGAAAGGGGTCTCTACCACTTGGCTCTTCTTGTGTTCCTCTTCAGGTGAGAACACACACCTGTACAAAAAAACAGCTCTTTGACAGAGCTTAGAACTCTGAGGACCTGCTTACAGCAGAGCACCTCATTCCTCTACTACAGACTACAACAGACTGACTTCAAATTCCCCAATGTTCTACTCTAACCTCCAACTGCAACATTTAAGTGTGGCTTATGCAGCTGTGACAGTTCTAAAATGATGTCATCTCTCAGTCTCAGCTGAGACTGAGAACAGAGTGAGACAGTGTGAAATCCATTTAACTGGAATTTCACAAGCTGCCTTCCCTGCCTACCACTAGGTCTAACTCGGAGATTTGTAATCCTGGGTAACAGGTGGGTTTCATTAACATCACGTGGCATTAACAGTAGGTATCCTTGGTTCAGGAGGCAATAATATCACATTACAGGGAATCATATCCTAAGAGGTGCACAACAAGGAGGGAGTTTGAGGAGCAAAATTGCATGGGGTTTAGGTGAACGTCATGAGCATAATGGGTGGTGTTCAGTGTGGAAAGAGACAAGACAGAGAAAAGCTGTCAGAACTAAGACATTGTTGTAAAGTGCATTCAACAGAAGTGCAGTGGGGCACAAGGAGGGATGAGAGATGGGGAGAGGGAGAAGTAAGGAGAGGACATGGGAAAATGAGGGGAGGGAAGCAGATGGTATGTAGCTGGGAGGAGGTGGGGGAGAGAGAGGACAGGACATTGGGCAAAGGAAGCAGGTGGTATATGACCAAGAGGAGGAGGAAGGAGGAGAGATGGAGGGAGGGAGGGAGGAGGAGGGAGGAGAAGAGGAACAGAATGGGTGACAACAGAAGGAGGGTGACATTGGAAAAGGAGGGGAGAGGGTGGTACAAGGGATAAGAAGCTATGGTTGAAGGAGGAGGCAGGGAGAGAGGTGAGCAAGGGGAGTGGGATGGGAATAAGCGGTAGCAGGGGTCTGATGAGGGAAAGGGCAAACCACAGTCTTAGTGGGTACAGTTGCATATGGTGAGGTCAGTTAGGTGACAGCACAGTTTATGTTTGTATGGGCCAAGCTTGTTCTCATCATCAACAACCTCAGGTCAGAGACCCTTCATTAGGGATGGTGCCCTGAGGTAGAAGGCACTTTGAGCCTGATAGGTGCTACAGAAAGGGACAAAATATGTGGATTTGAGTGTACTGCATGTAAAGCGTGTGTTATGAGTAGATTGCATGAAGGCATGTTTAGCAGGAGGGGTGAGGTGAAGGTAACTCTTCTTTGCCAGGAGGCAGGTCTGATAGGCTAATCAACCATAAAGATTGAGGTAGTTAGTGTTTGTATAAGTTGCAGGCATGTGTATGCTTACCTGCACCTGTGACAAGTCTGCATCACTTATTCAGGGTGGTCCTAATTCTTTTTAGGGTGTATCTGAGGCAGCACTGTAGAATACTAGCCCATAATCAATTATGGACAGAATGGAGCTAGTTACTGTGGTATGCATGGCTTCATTGGTCAGACAATGGCGATGGTGGAAGAGGACTCCAGTTCTTAAGTTAATGGCTTCAGAGATGTGGTGGACATGTGAGTTGTAGGAGAGTGTGCAGTCAAGTGTAGTACTAAGATATTTAAATTCCTGCACTTGATCGAGCTGTTGTTGTTGTTTTTCCATGGATAGCAATCCTGACCATTCTGAATTTGTTGTGGGAGGTGTAGAATAGCATGGCCTTGTTTTTTTTATAATTCATCAGTAACTTATGCTGATTGAACCAGGACTCTGCATGACTGAAGTTTTTCAGTAGATCCAGAGAGAGGGGGGCAGGATCAGAATGGGTAGAAAAGAGGACAGCATCGTCGGCATAGAATAACATTTTATTTTCGCAGGCTGCAGGAAGGTTGTTAATGAAGAGGCTAAATAAAAGCAGGCCACGTATGGATCCTTGGGGAACTCCAGATCTCACTGGGAGGCTACTGGAAAGAGTCTCGGTGATCATTACTTGTTGGCTCCTGTCGGTTAGGTAGCATTCAAACCACTTGATGACCACATTTGACAGGCCAAGTGCAGAGAATCCAATAGAAACCAAAGATTCATGGTGTCAAAGGCCTTTATTAGGTCAATATACACTGCACCAAGTAAGTTACCTGTAACCAAGGATTTATTTATATGGTTAATAAATTCTAGTAAGGCAGTGGCAGTGCTATGGGCCTTACAAAAGTCATGCTGCTGTGGACAATGTAGTTCATATTTCTCAAGGTATTCAGAAAGCTGGTCCACAACAATACATTATTGCACTTTGGAAAGAGGTGGTAAGATAGAGATGAGGCAGTAGTTGGATTGCAGAAACCTATCACCACCCTTATGTATATGTGTGACAATGGCCAATTTCCAAAGCTGGGGAAACTGTCTGAGGGAGAGTGAGAGATTTAGAAGTTTTGTATGGGGGAGTAGGACGGCATCAAGGGATAGTGAGAGAAGTTTAAGATCCAAGGTGTCGCTACTGGATCTAGTTTTACCTAGGACTTTTTAAAGGTATTTACTAGATTCAGAAAGAAATATTCTCCTGAAATAGAAGGGGTGGTGGTAGTCTTGGGGAGGTTGTTCTTACCATTGAGACCTGGCAGGGTGGAGTTATCGAAAAGGTTCAGGGAAGTACACTGCTAAGATCAGTAAAAGCATGATTGAAAGTATCAGCAGTTTCTTTCTGATCTTGTAAAACAGCCCCATCATCCTGGAGCATGGAGGGGGAGGATTTGTTGGGTTTTCCTGTAAGGTTTTTTATGTTTTCCCAGAAGGACTTGCTGTTACCCCACATGTCTGTTAGCTCGTGTTTGTAGTATTCTTGCTTGATTCTGCATATTGCCTGGGTACACTGATTCCTGGTTGCTTTATAGCATTGCAGGTCTGGTTGTTGCCCAGATGCCATAGCATGGGCCAAAGGTTATCCCTGTGCTTCATTATAGTACTTAGCTCAGGGGTAATCCAGGAATTATTAAAGGATCTGTGTTTTCTTTTTTAAGGGGGCAAAAGTATCGCAAACTATGTTAAACCAGGTAATGAAGAAACTGAAGGCAAAACTGATGCATCTTATGGAGGTGATGGGTGACCAGTCAATTTGTGAGAGAGCGGCAAGGAGTTGGGGAAGCTTTCCTTTTTTTAGTATATGCTGGTGGCAGGTAGTGGGCTTTGACTTGGGTGCCTTGTTTGACCATTGGCAGATAACAGGGGAATGGTCACTAAGAGTCAGGGAGTACTTCAGTGTTATTGATTCGCTAGGGTGGGTGGTGAGGATCAGATCAAGCTGGGTGCTACAGCCTATTCTGTAGTTGAATCTTATGGGGTAGGGACCATTTGGGTTACATCTACTGCAGCAATGGCATCTTTGTGCAGGCAGGATTCAGGTATCAGCCAATTCACACTCAAGCCACCCATAACAATTGTCTCGTTGTGGTGTGGGTGATTGTCAAGGAAGTCAGTAACCATTTGAAATCCTGATGCTTGCTCATGAGGAGGGATATACATGGATATAATGGTAAGAGACTTACCTTGCTGGCCAATAATTATTTTAACCACCAGCATTTGAGAGTTCCTGTGGGGGGAAGATATAGGGAGGACTTGTCCTTTGAGGGTATCCCTCATGTAGATGGTGCAACTGCTGCCTCATTTACCTGTACGGTTTAGCCTGTAGAGGACAAAGCCCGGAATACTGCATTATCAGGGATTTTGGGGGAGAGCCAGATTTCTTTAAGAGCTAGGATGTCAGGATTATGTTGTAACACCCAGACATGCAGGTCATCAAGCTTGGGCAGCAGGCTGTGAATATTAATGGAGGCAATCACTAGGGACCCTAGTTTGAGGGTTTGTGTGAAGGATAGTACAGGGGGACCTGGGTTTGGGTGAACATTCCCAGCAAGAAGTAATAGGAGAAATGCAATTCTTGCAAGATAATAGGCAAGATGTTTCTTTGCCTTATGCTGTCTCCTCGATGAGGATTTTCCACTGGGAAGATTACTACAAGAGGTGAGAAACTGCAGGAGTGGGGGTACTTCAGTTGAGGATTGTTCAGGTTATTACCTGGGAGGTTATGCATTGGTGAACAGGTATGTGCTGTACTGCATGGTTCAGTGCTCCAGGGAATATCTCTAGATGTGAGGTTGTGCATGAGAGGGTCAATGGCTGTTGTGCCTTCACAGCTAAGTGGAATGAGAAAGAGAATGATTAGGAGTGAGGCAGATATGTTGTGAGACTTACTGTATGACAGCAGGGGGATCGAGGGCATGCGACGTGTGTACAGTGCTCTGAGGTTGCACAGATTTGCACTTTAAATAGGTGACTGTAGGCTATAGAATTCTAGAAATAGACAGATAGGTAGGACTTAATGGGTCTGTGTGGGAAGATACTGCAGGCTTAGAAATGTACACTATTATTATGTGTGATAGCTACAGTAAAGCCCAGAACAAAGTGACCTGTGAGGGAAGGCACTGCAAGCTTAAGAAGACACACAAATAATATGGGATAAAGTTCTAGGACAGCTAGGACCAAAGGAACCTGTGAGGGAGGACACTGCAAGTCTCTAGCCAATAAGAAGGACATGGCTGACAAAGGGGAGGAAGAAACACATATTTAATTAAGGTCCGGGGAAGGGGAGGCTGGGTGGGCAGAAACATCAGTCCCAAGAAAAGCCATACTAATCAAAATAGATATAAAACAAGCTGTTTTAGGCTTTGGCATGGAAAGGAGCATTGCAGCCAAAGGTAGACAAGTCAGATTTGAAGGTGTCCAATCAGGAGCTAGCACAGAGAAGCTGCAATCAATCATCTACTCAGCTGGCAGTCCCGGTCTTAGGCTGAGAGTGCACCTGAGGTGTGGAGCTCCTGGGTTGGGCTGAGGTGGCAGGAGCAGCTGGTGGGCTTCCAAAATGCTATTGCTGCCGAAACAGGCAGGTAGCCTGCTCAGGAATTGCTGTGGAAAGGAGGAGGAGGAGAAGAAGAGAAGTTAGGAATTTAGATAAAAAATAAGGGATCCCTAAAGAGCTGGGCACTAAATTGGGGGCAGGGGAAAGATAAACGAAAGAATTTAGCAAGAGGAAGGGGGAGCGGGCAAGGAGAGTCAAGAGCAAAATGGGCAGATTTAGCTAGGCGGCACCAGCAGTCTGGCATGCTTTGGAGATGCCAGAAAAGGAAAATAGCTAGCTGATTAGTGGGCAAAGGAACAGGCAAGGAGGTTAGGGAGAAATAGGATGTTTCGATGGCAGTACTGGGTTTTAACGAGGGCTAGCACAGCTCTTAGAACAACCCAGCCTTAAAAGGTAGAAGCAGCATAGTAGGTAAAAGTTTAAAAAAACAGTAATCAGTATGTTAAACACATTGAAATATGCTGTGCCAGAGACACAGTTCAGATAACCCTAGCCCCAAACATAGTAAATTAGCAGGATAAAAAATTCAACTGGGTGCTAAACATTACATTTAACAGAACGCCAAAAAATCAGTCCCAAGAAAAGCCATACTAATCAAAATAGATATAAAACAAGCTGTTTTAGGCTTTGGCACTGAAAGAAGCATTGCAGCCAAAGGTAGACAAGTCAGAGTTGAAGGTGTCCAATCAGGAGCTAGCATCAAGAAGCAGCAATCAATCACATACTTGGCTGGCAGTCCAGGTCTTAGGCTAAGAGTATACCTGAGGTGTGGAGCTCCTGGGTTGGGCTAAGGTGGCAGGAGCAGCTGGTGGGCTTCTGAAATGCCGCGGCTGTCAAAATAGGCAGGTAGCCTGCTCAGAAATTGCTGTGGAAAGGAGGAGAAGAAGAGAAGTTAGGGATTTAGATAAAAAATAAGGGATCCCTAAAGAGCAGGGCACTAAATTAGGGGGCAGGGGAAAGATAAAAGAAAGAATTTAGCAAGAGGTAGGGGGAGCGGGCAAGGAGAGTCAAGAGCAAAATGGGCAGATTTAGCTAGGCGGCACCAGCAGTCTGGCATGCTTTGGAGGTGCCAGAAAAGAAAAATAGCTAGCTGATTAGTGGGCAAAGGAACAGGCAAGGAGGATAGGGAGAAAAAAGGTCACTTAGATGGCGGTACTGGGTTTTAACAAGGGCTAGCACAGCTCTGAGAACAACCCAGCCTCAAAAGGTAGAAGCAGCATAGTAGATAAAAGTTTAAAAACACAGTAATCAGTATGTTAAACACATTGAAATATGCTGTGCCAGAGACACAGTTCAGATAACCCTAGCCCCAAACACAGTAAATTAGCAGGATTAAAAATTCAACTGGGTGCTAAACATTACGGTTAACTGAATACCAAAAAATCAGTTCCAAGATAAGCTGTACTAATCAAACTAGATATAAAACAAGCTGTTTTCAGCTTTGGCTCTGAAAGGAGCATGACAATCAATGGTAGACAAGCCAGAGTTAAAAACATCCAAGCGAGTGCTAGCACTGAGAATCCATGACCAATCAACTGCTTGGCTACCAGTCCTGATCTTAAGCTGAGAGTGTACCTGAGGTGTAGCCACCAAAAAAGGCAGGTAGCCCACTCAGGGCTTGCTGAGGTGTGGAGTTTCTGGGTCAGGCTGAGGTGGCAGGAGCTGCCAGTGGGCTTCTGAAACGCTGTGGCCACAGAAACAGGCAGGTAGCCCACTCAGGGAGAGCTGTGGAAAGAAGAAAATGATGGAATCACTTCTAAAAGAAAGAATTGCTGAGTACCTAGAGGCCAGCAGGGCACAGGACCCAAGGCAGCATGAATTCACAGCTGGAAGGTCACATCAGATGAATCTAATAAATTTCTTTGACTCAGTGACCAAAGTAGCTGACCAGGGAGGGGCTGTGGACACGGCCTACAGTACCTAGAGTTTAGCAAGGCATTGACACAGTCCCACACAAAAGATTAATAAACAAATAAGCCAGCCTGGAAGTGGGTCCTAAGCTAGTAGCCTGGGTAAAAAATTGGCTGGACAACAGGACATAGGGTAATAGTAAACGAAGTCCACTCTGAAGAAAGAGGGGTTACTAGCAGGGAACCGCAGGGCTCAGTAATGGGTCTGGTTCTTTTTAATATCTTTATAAGTGACATTGTGGAGACACTGGAAGGAAAAGTATGCCTCTGTCAGATGACACATAGATCTACAACAGGGTTGATACACAAGGGGGTTGAAGGATAAGAAGGGATTTGGCAAGGCTGGAGGAATGGTCAAATGTATTGCAGCTTGGATTCAATGCAAAGAAGAACAAAGAAATGCACCTGGGAAACAAAAACACAGGGGAAGATTATACAATGGGGGGAGGTACTAAGAACAACAAAAATGAAAAGGGACCTGGGGGTAGTCATATCAGATGACCTAAAGGTAAGCAAGCAATGTGAGATGGCAGCAAGGAGGGCTAGGGGATACTGTAATGCATAGGAAGAGGCATTACCAGTAGAAAAGAGGAAGTTGTTATCCCTCTGTACAGACAGTTGGTGAGACCCCATCTGGAGTACTACGTGCAGTTCTGGAAACCCATCTCTGCAAGTACATAGACAGGACAGTGGCAGTCCAGATGAGAGCAACTAAAATGGTGCAGCGTCTACACCAGAAGCCATGCCAAGAGAGACTAAAGAAGCTTAATATGTATACCCAGGAGGAAAGGAAGGAGAGGGGGGACATGATAGAAACGTTCAAGTACCTCAAGGGAATCAACAAGGTCCAAGAGGGTAGCATCATTCAGAAAAAGGGATGTGCAAAAACAAAGGGGCACAATTTGAAAATAGAGGGGGGATGGCTCAAAGGCAACATGAGGAAGTATTTGTTCATGGAGAGGGTGGTAGATACATGGAATAGCCTTCCTGAGGAGGTTGTGGGGTCAAAAACAGTGTCTGAATTCAAGAATACATGGGACAGACATAAGGCAATTTTGTTGTGGGGTAGGAATAAGTAGGATCTGCAGCTTATCCAATAGGTACGGAATTGGGCAGATTGGGTGGGCCAAGCAGTCCTTATCTGCTGTTAAAGTCTATATGTCTGTTTCAGTTAACATTCAGTTAACAATTGAACTGTTAAGAACTGTTAAGGTAATGCATAGGAAATCTTTTTTTTTATTTGCTCTTTGTGCCCCTTTATCTCCCCACCATTTGCCACTCATTAGGAAGCCCTATGTGGTATTCCCCTCTAGCTCTACCCCAGGTAACTCCTCAAAAACTGACAGACCCACCCCAATTCTGCCTTGGATTGTGCTCTGGGTGGGGAAGGAGGTGATCCCAGGTAATTCCTTCCACAGTCCCTAAGTGTGTGTCGGGTAGTCCAGCCAGCCCCCCGAAGGAACCTGGTTAAGGAGTATGGGGGTAGCCGGCTCCTATCTCCTAGCAACTGGTGCGGTTTATTTCCTGCTTTCAGTCCTCCCCAAAGGTGTTGGCACTCAAGGGTATTGAAGGGGGAAGGGCACGTTCAGACATGCCTCAGCTCTGTATCCCAGTCGACGTTCTTACCTACAGAGTTTCTTCAGTCCCGCTGCACCTCCATCCATTGTCACCCGGTGGCATTTAATGTGGTAGGACTTTCATCCCACCCTTCCCAGAGGAGGAAAGCAGCCCCTTGGGCACTTGATCCTCCTCCCCCCAGCCAACTATCTGACAGCCCGAGATCACTCCAGATTCTGGGTTGCTGTCTTCGCATACAGTAGTGCTACTGCTTCACCAGTGAGCCAGCCAAGCAAGGGAACTCTTTTAATCACTGATATCTGGGATTATCACCTAGTTAATGTTGATCTCTGAATGAGTTGCCTAGAAACACAGAATTTGAAGCTAATGACAGATAAGGACCACTTGGCCCACCTAGTCTGCCCATTTCCCTACCTGATGAGGCAGTATAGCGCAGTGGTCTAAGTCTCTGAGCTGCAAATCTGGTAACATCCAGCAGACCAGACCTGGGTTTGAATCTCACAGCTTCCACTTGCATACTGTGTGACCCTGAGCAAGTCACTTAACCTCCTTGTGCTCCCAGGTCGCTCCTGTAAAAAAGCTTCCAGCTTAGTGTGCTATACCTGGTTAAACAACTAAATAAAAAAAAAAATGAATAAGCTGCAGATCCTAGTTAACCAACAACCTACTTCCTCCTAGCCCCCACTAGAATTGCCTTATGTCTGTCCCATGCATTCTTGAATTCTCCCACTGATCTTGAGTCCACAATCTCCTCAGGAAGGCTGTTCCATGCATCCACAACCCTCTCCATGAAAAAATACTTCCTCATATTACCTCTGAGCTGTTCCCCCTCTATCTTCAAATTGTGCCCCCTTGTTCTTGCATATTTCTTTTTCTGAAAAATGCTACCCTCTTGGACTTTGTTGATTCCCTTGAGGTACTTGAAAGTTTCTATCATGTCCCCACTCTCCCTTCTTTCCTTAAGAGTATTCATATTAAGCTCCTTTAGTCTCTCTTCATATGTCTCCTTGTGCAGACCCCACAGCATTTGGTTACCCTCCTCTTGACACCCTCCACTCTGTCCATGTCTTTGCGGAGATGGGGTCTCCAGAACTGCATGAGGTACTCCAGATGGGGTCTCACCAACTGTCTGTACAGAGTGATAATAACTTCCTGTTTTCTACTGTTGATGCCCCTCCCTATGCATCCCAGTATCTCCCATCCCTCCTTACTGCCTTCTCACATTGCTTGCCCACCTTTAGGTCATCTGATATAATTACCTCCAAGTCCCTTTTCATTTTTGTTGTTGTTAGTATCTCACCCCCCACTGTATACTCTTCCCCAGGGTTTTTATTTCCCAGGTGCATTACCTTGCACTTCTTTGTGTTGAATCTGAGCTACCATACATTTGACCATTCCTCCAACCTTGCCAAGTCCATTCTCATCCTTTTCACCTCACCTTGTGTATCAACCCTGTCACATATCTTTGTGTCATCTTCAGAGACATACTTTTCCCTTCCAGTTCCTCTGTAATGTCACTTATAAAGACATTAAAGAGGACCGGTTCCAGTACTGAACCCTGCAGTACCCCGCTATTAACCCTTCTTTCTTCACTGTGGACTCTGTTTACTATTACCCTTTGTGTCCTGTTGTCCAGCCAGTTTTTTTATCCAGGCTACCACCTTGGGACCCACTCCAAGGCAGGCTAACTTGAATATTAATCTTTTGTGTGGGACTGTGTGATATGCCTTGCTAAAATCTTGGTAGGTCAGGTCCACAGCCCCTCCCTTGTCTACTACTTTGGGTCGCCCAGTCAAAGAAATCTATTTGATTCATCTGACATAACCTTCCAGCTGTGAATCCATGCTGCCTTGGGTCCTGTGCCCCACTGGCCTCTAGGTACTCAACAATTCTTGAATAATTTTAGTTGATAGCCACATTCTACAGAAGAAGAAAAAAAACAAGTAGTTGGCAACTCATTGCAGTCACACAAAATGAATGGGTTGCAAACTGGCTGTACAATACATTTAATGTGAATTGTACTGTTCATCTTTTTTCAAGTTTCTTCTCCCTCTGCACTATTCACCCTCCCACCCACATAATTATGTGTCATCCGCAAACAGACAACTTATACCCTGAACCCCCTTTGCTAAATAATTAATCAGCAGATACTTCATCTGCTAGGATCTCAGAGTGGTTCTGGGTCATCACAAAAGGATTCTCACTCAAGAGAATTCCCCGTTTTGCACCTCTGTCCAGCATCTTTTTTGGTTCCTTGGATCTTGCTGAGGGATCATACCATGAGGCATCTCTTTCCTCTACACCAAGCAACTCTTCAAAATTCATTTTTCTGGTCTTGCAGTAGTCAGATCAGCAATTAGACACCTAGTAATCTACATTCTACATACTACATAGCTACCATATGTCCACAGCACCCTCTGCAACATGACTGCCCTGTACCGATTGCAATGATCCCCCCAACTATGCATATATGTCGATAGTGTTATAAGTACATTTAAATTTGGCCCCTTAATAATCAGGTTATTCCTGAGAGAAAAAAGTATTAGAATATTTTACAGTGCCTCGAACTAAGCTCCTATTCTACCCTACTAACTCCTAATTTACCTTAACAAGATCACATGTGGATATTGGGTCCCTGTTTTAGAGCCCATACTTAAGAAAGGATATCAAACTGTTGGAGAGTATACAGAGAAGAAAAAACAAATACCAAGATTAAACAAGAAATTGTATACAGAAAGATTGAGAGAACTGAATATGTTTATATTGGAGGAGAGAAGAATGAGGTTAGAAATGTTCCATCTGTTCCAAATATTAGAAAACAGAGACCTCATGATGCAATATGGTTTACAGTACAAGGACAGAAATTGTGATTAGAAATTTCATACAAAACAGCTTAACATAGACAGGCAAATAAAAATTGGAGCTAGGATAGAAGCAGCACCAATACATTGCTTCATAATTTAAACTAACTCCCATACCCTTCTTGTCATAAATAGGATGGTAGAAGCAGTACCAACAAAGTAAATACTCTAACTTAAGCTAAGCCCTACAATCCCAGATCATAAAAGGATGTATAGAAGCATTACCAAGCACAGTAAATGATATCTTAAACCAACCCCACACCCCTTGGGTCTGAAGAGGAGGGTAAAAGCAATAGCATAAAAACTATACATAAAAACTTAAACTAATCACCACACCCCTCGGGTCATAAAAAGAAGGACAGAATCAGTATCAACATAGTGAATAATAACATATAACCACCACAAGCCCCATGTCACAAGAGGGAGAGTAGAAGCAGTACCAAGCACGTTAAATAACTTAAATTAACCCTCACACCCCTTGGATCCTAAGAAGAGACTCAGGGGCAATGTGAGGAAGTATTTTTTTTCCACAAAGAGGGTGGTGGATGCATGGAACAGCCTTCCTGAGGAGGTCATGGGGTCAAAAACAGTGGGGGAGTTCAAGAATGCATGGGACAGACCTAAGGCAATTCTGGTGGGAGGGGTAGGTGGAAGTAGGCTAATGGTTAACTAGGATCTGTAGCTTATCCAATAGATAGGGAAATGGGCAGACTGGGTGGGCCAAGCGGTCCTTATCTGCCATCAAAGTCTATGTTTCTGTGTTTCTATGTAGAAGCAATAGCAGGCACAGTAAATAATTCAATTAACTCCCACACCCCTAAGGCCATAAGTGGTAGAGTAAAAAGCAGTAGCAGGCACAGTAAATAATATTTAACTAATACTCACACACCTTAGGTCATAAGGGGAGGGTACAAGCAGTACCATGATTAGTAAATTATAACTTCAACTAACCCTTGCAAGCCCCAGGTTACAAGTGGGAGGGTAGAAGCAGTACCAATCACAGTAAATAACTTAAACCAACCCCCACACCCATTTCTTCATAAAAGAAGAGGAAAAGGAATAGCAGGCACAGTAAATAAGAATTAAACTAACCCCCACACCCCTCAGGTCATAAGGGGGAGGGTAGAAACAGTACCAAGCTCAGTAAATAATAACTTTAACTAACCACATCAACCCTCGGGTTATAAGGAGAGACAAAGAGGATGCAGTAAATAAATATTGTAAATAATAATTAAACTAATTGTATTTATTATTCAAATAAACATAAGAAATTAGGGATGGGTGGACCAGCTCTGCCACACTTCTTTCTCCTTTCTGGACCAGGCCGACTGAGTTCTAATTGAGAATACTGGGCCTTTCATGGCTCAAGCTGATGTGGTGAGTTGGCCTAGTTCGGAAATGCGGTCTAGTGTGGTACTCAATGGTTTGTGATAGAGAAGGTGGATTACAGGGAGCAGTTTGTATCCCTTTTGTGGGAAAGGGATGTCCTTGTTTCTTCTATAGCTCCTCCAAGGTTCTTGAATACTTATTTCTGAATCTTTGATATGGGAGTGCTACTATATTTCTTCAGAGAATGGATTCCAAGCTCCAATGTTTTCTTAAAGTTAGCTTTTTATTGTCCAACATTTCACTCATGCAAGGAAGCTTTTTCAAGGGTCTTATTCACTGTTTTAAAACAATATGCACTTTTTTAGTTTCCATTATAATTGTTTGACAATATTTTCCACATTTTGAAAATTTTTCATTCAGAAATTAAATCCTTTACTTCTAGTCACCTATTTCTTCCAACATTTTCAGATTACAATGCTTTCAATTTGCAATTTCTATAACGTAGTTACTTCATTTCTTAACTTGGGTATAAATGATCCTGTTACTAATTCATTCTTTAAATTGCATTACAAACTATTACATGCTGATTTCACAGTCATGCCACCACATTCCATTTAGTTCTACATTTTCATTTATGCAGTAACTGCATTACCTGCTATGTAACTGGATTGCAAATGCTGGTTGGCTTTTCAATGCATTTTTGCCATCACCCTTTTTATGATTTTTAAATTGATCCATAACACCTGCAAAATATAATTTTTAAATTGCATTTCTTGTCTGCAATTGTGGTTATAATTAAAATGTGCCTTCTATACCCGAGCAATCTTTTTCCTTAAGCCCATTTAACTTACGTGTGTTTTCTGTTTGTTTTATGCTGACTCCAGCTGGCATTTTTTGCAATATTCATTTGCCTGTAAATATGTAATTTTAGGGGGCTTTTAATTCTACCTCCTTAATATTGCACTATTAAATATATAATCCTTATGCCCCACTGTTATTTCAAATGCTCTCTTTTACCTGATGTTTATTCTCCCCTTAATGTCTGCACTGGTGATGGCATCTGTTTTTTTTGTGCTGCTCTGCCAAACACTGCTGTGTCTGTCTCCTCTCAGGCCTTTTTGAAGAGCCCATGATGATATGTCACCTGAGTGGAGAATGTGACATAATCATCATGTTGCTGCTGAGCAACTCTTGGTTGCCATGATACCATACACAGCCTCCTGCTGTTCACAGCATTCAGGATGCTTGTCAAATGGGCCCTTTACTGCGCTATAATTTGTGGTGCAAAATCCTTGTTTTTTTGTTTTCAAAACACTATGGGGGGGTTTGTGGTGACCACTTATCCTAGGGTTTACTCATTTATATACTCATTCAATTGATTTAAGTTATTCCATGTTATTGATTTAATGTTTTACATATAGATGTTTTTTTTGTTGGGAATCATGGTGGGAGAGGCCTTCAAGTGAGGAAGGCTGAATGCTTTACTTAATACTTTCAATTATATTTTATCTTTTGATCTTTGTCATGCTAATTTGTACTGATTTTTCATATTAGCTTAGCCTCATTATAACAAATATTTCTGGATTCACCAACAGGCAGGCCAGTTTGTTTCCATGTTCATGCCAACCTTTGATCCATTTCATTTTTGCATCATCTAACATTTTTCCATAATTGCCACATCTTTCTGATGACATGACTATTTGCAATCCCCAGAACCTAAGTGATGCTCCATTATGTCCTGCTTGAGTAAAATGATGGGCTACCTGTGATGTTTCTTCATTATTTCTTATATCACTTTTATGTCCGTGGATGAAAACTTTTAGGCTCCTGGTTGTTTGACCCACATATAATTTATCACAGGGACATTGTAATAAATAAACAACTCCCTGTGAATTGCAAGTTATATGTTGTTTAATAGCAAATTTCTTCCCATTGTTTGGGTGTACAAATTCCTTTTTGTTATTGGTATGACTGCAAACCCAGCATCGTCCACAAGCGACCATCCTCGGCTGCAATGGACCCAGTAACAACTGCTGTGCTGTTGATGGCAGTTTGAATTGGGATCTAATCAGCTGGCTTTTAAGGTTCTTAACCCTTTTTTGCTGCCACCATGGGGGTTTGTTTTTATTTATTATTTATTTATTTGCTTTTGGTAACCAGGTAAGCACACTAGACAGCAAGTGCCTATTTTCAGGTGCGACCCGGGAGAATCACAGGGTAATTACATAGGAGAGATACATTGACAACATTACAATCAGGAGCAGACATACTCCAGTAGTGAGACAGAGTATCAGTTACAAAATTAACATAACAATAGGGAGCAGAACGTACTCCAATAGTGGGATGAACAAAAGGGATTATCAAGGCGGGAGAAAAAGCAACAGAAGTACATATCAACAATCACAGATTACTAAACATACAGGTCCAGGGGCTATAGGGTGGAATGAGACCTCCCCCAGGTTGAAAGACACAAAAAGTCGTTCTTCGTAACTAAAAGTGGAAATGGCTGGGTTGTCCTGTTCTACCAGGTGCCAATATTTGTTAACTATGGTATGTATTTTGTACATTTTTGGTTATATTTTGTGCTAAATACAACTCTGTCCTGCTGTGATTCAGTATTGTTACCACATTTTGGTTGGAGAAGGGTTTCCCTATTAGCTCCTCTGATTCATAATTACTGTGATAACATTCTGCATTTCGCTTGCCTAATGGTGTTATTAGCATATGCCCTTGACTTAAATCTTTCTACGATCATTTTCTGATGTATCACACATTCTTGCTCTTCATTGCAATTTATTTTAACCCTGACTAGTTGGGCATAGGCTATGCAATTTTGGAGTCAGGGCTCAAGATAATTTGTCCCATATAACAATGTGTTCCTATCTATTGTTTTTTTTGTAAGTGTCATCAGTAGTTTGTTATTTTTCTTCACTATTTTCAAATCCAAATAGGGTATTTCTGTATCACTGTATAACAAAATTTATGTTAGAATCCCTACTGTTCAGTTACTGAAAATAATCATGCAGTCATTCAGCAATTGTCCCTGGCCATACAAAAACAAATCATCAATTTTTCTAAGCCATGAATCAACCCTGGCATAAAAAGGATTCACCATATCATTTAGCACATACAGATTTTCAAAATGGTACATATAAGAGTTTGCGTAAGCTGGCACCATGGTGCTTCCTATGGCAGTCACCCAAGACTGTTGATAAAATTGCCCATTAAATTCAAAATAATTTCATGTCAAGATATGCTGAGCCAACTCTTGCAATCCTCTTTTATTTAGTTTTTGTATACCGTCCCCAAGGGCTAACACATATTCCATGGCTGCCACTCTTTGATCATGTGATACCGAAGTAAATAGGTCAGAGACATCTAAAGTGACCAGTATTGCCCTCTCTTTTATTCCCCACTCTGACACAGCCTGGAGTTTTTTAATTATTTCAATTCAATCCTTTACATAGGTGGACATTTTATCCACCTGTTGTAGTAGATCGTAATTTTTAAATCATGATATGGATTCTAACACTATCAATTGCATTCCAAAAATTCACAAAAATATAAGCAAGCCACCTAGAAGGCTAACTGTGTCTGGGAAAATGTCCACCTATGTCCATCTACAGTAACTGTGTCTTTTGCTGTACTGAGATCCTCTAGCTTCTTCAGCAACCTTCTGTGAGACACAGAGTTGAAAGACTTACTGAAATTGAAGTGGAGTTAATCCACAGCATGGTCCTTATTCACTACCCATGTTACCCAGTCAAAGAATATTATCAGGTTGCTCTGACAAGACCTTCCTGCCATGAACCCCTGCTGATTACTTGGAGTTCATTGCTCTCCAGGTAGGTTATGAAGTTCCCTTTGACTAGTGTCTCCATCAGTTTGCAAAGAAACATAGAAACATAGACTTTGATGGCAGATAAGGACCACTTGGCCCACCTAGTCTGCCCATTTCCCTACCATACAGGTAAGAATGACAGATCTGTAGTTATCCAGTTGCTCCTTGTCCCTCCAGCCCCCACCCCAACTTTGGGTGGGACTACTTCTGCCACTATCCAGTCTTTTGGAACTATCCCTGTCTGAAATGAGCTATTGAATAGCCCTACCAGTGGTTCAGTTAGTTCCACTGCTAATTCCTTGAGCATCCTCACATGCATCTTATCTGGCCCCAGGGTCTTATCTATCTTAAGGGCTGCTAGCCCTTTCCAAACCCTTTCACTGGTAATTACTTTCTGCCTCATCTCAGAGATGTTAATACCACTCTGGCAGATGCCATCTGTCTTCTATTGTGAATACAGAGAAAAAATAGTCATTAAGAATGGCTGCTTTCTGCCTATCCTCTTAATTACCTTGCATCCCTCTGTTAGCCAAACAAGTCCTATTCCATTATTTATTTTTTCCCTAATGTATCTAAAGGCCTACCCCCCCCCCCCTCGCAATATGCAGGTGTTTATCTCTCTTTACTTCTCTAACCACTGTTTCAGTTTCCCATGTTCTCATTTTGGTACTCTCCCCATTCCTTCTTCCCTTATTTCTCCTTGAACCTGGTGAAGGCTTTTTTTTGGCTCTCTTTGCTTCCTTGACTTTTCCAGAGAACCATACTGGTCTCTTCTACCTTTTGCTTTTGATTACCATTATCATGCAAGACTTTGTTGTCTCCAGAATACCACTTTATTGCTTCCATCATTCCTCTACATCCCTGATGTTGTCCACTCAGACTAACTTGTCCAGGACCAGCTCCCTCATCCAGTTGAAGTATGCCCTTCTGAAATCTAGGATTTCAGTCATTGATGAATTCTTACTTGGCCCTAGGGCCATGTCAAACCATGCAGAGTTATGGTTGCCAGACCATAGTGGCTCCCCTACCCTAACTCCTCTTATCATGTCTGAGCTGGTGAGCACCATATCGAGAATGACAGCCTATCTAGTGGGTTTCTTAAGTAGCTGCACCATCAGGCAGTCTTGCAATATATCCAGTAGAGCCTGACTTTTGGAATGCCTGGCTGGTGTAATGACCCAATCAATATTTGTCAGGTTTGGATCTCCCACCACCATCACCATCTCCCCCTTTGCCACCTAACTTTCTAGTTCTGTCCCTAGCTCCTTATCTCTCTCTCTCTCTTTCTCCTTTCCTGGGGCTCTACAGATGATCTCCATTCGTAGTTTCTTGCCAGAGGATGCAGTGAGATGAACCCACAGCAATTCTGTTTCCCCTTTAACTCCCCTGATGTTTCCATCCTCCACTGCTTCTATGCCCTCCCTGACATACAGGGCTACACTTCTTCTCTTATCTTTTCCTCTATTTTGTATAAATGTGCTGTCACGTGGGACTGTCAGGTCCCAATCATTATTCTCAGTGGCCCACATTTCTGGGATAGCTACTAGATCTATCTTAGTGTCTGCCACCGTTGCCTGGAGCTCACTAATTTTATTTCCTAGACTCCTAGCATTAAGGCAGACCACATTTCAACCTTCTCCTGATCCCTTCTTACTTTTTCTTATTCCTTCTACCCTATTTTTCCCCAGTCTCCTTAATTGTTTTTTTTTTTTACATGCTGAATGTAGGCTTTGTAAAACCCTTCCTCATTGGTCTCTTCCCCAAATCAAATTTTAAATTCAGTCTTATTGTTACCCACCATGCTGCCACTAGTCCCTTGTTCATAGGCAGTCCTAGCTAGGTGCCCCACCCGCTCTCCCTTTTTAGTGGTTCCTCTAGCCTCTGTCTCTGCCACAGTCATTTTAACTGTCCTATTTAAATGTCAGTCATCTGCCTCAGAGCACTGGCACCCTCTCTCATCAGATGAAGGCCATCACCATGATAAGCCTCCTGTACCAGAAGCCCCACAGTCCCCACTAAATGGTATCCCTCCTCCTGACACCATCCCTTCAGCTACACATTAAACTCCTCAGTCTCTTCCTTCCTTACTCTTTTTTTTATTTATTTTGTTCATCTTGGAAATACCTTTGAGTCAGAGACTCATTTGCAGAGGTTCCACGTCATACCATGAATTACATAGGAGAAGGCAAATAGGAAAACTAAACAGAGGGGATAAAAAAACTATTGCAAATTACAGTAATAGCTCAAAGAGCACTACAGGGTGCAAGACAGCAGTTACAATTCAAAATTCAGGAATCGTAAGCCGGACTGAGATAAACAGTTCTTTTGTTAATAAGTGCTGATATGGCCAGTTAACTTAGAACCAGCAGAAAGTGCAGACTGGGCAGTAATAAGCTGAGAGAAAGATGGGGGAAGGGGGGAGACAGGGGGATATGAGAGGGTCAGAAAGGGGGGTGAGGGAAAAGGTGATGGAGGACAGGGGAGGGTAGGAGGAGTGGAGTGAAGGAGTAGGGGAGGAGAGGGAGAGACAGGAAAAGGGGGAGGGAAAAGAGTAGAGTTAGGAGAGAAGGATACTAGGTGAAATGAAGGTGAGAAGCGTGGAGGTGGCTGGTCAGGTTGCACAGTCACAGGTACTGGAGGAGGCTAGAAATGCTCAAAGTTTCGATTTAAATAGGCCAAGTTTAGATTTCTTCATGATGTCAGAGTTGAGGGTGTTCAGCCATAGTGGAGCACAGTATTCAAAGGACCTTTGTCCTTCCGTGGTCAGGCAAAAGGGGACTTTCAGGGTTTGATTGTTCATCCCACTGATGAACCTGGTGGCAGAAGGTAGGCAGAGGAGGTTTTGTAGTACTCTGTCACACTCATTCCCCTTATTTCACACACAAAGAACCTCAGAAAAGGTTGATGAAGCTGAGTGTACCTTCAATCAGTCCCCAGCCTATTAAAGTGTACCAGCACTCCCAGATCTCCCTCTCCCTTCTGTAACATACACCCTGTCCTATCTATATCCCTAATGGCTGATGTACCAGGAACGTTTCTGACGATTTCACTTCACTTCCCTCCACCGACCACCACTTTCTCTTCTACCCTAATAACTGAGTCCCCAGTCACTGACTTTCTCCTGCTCACCCCCTCAGGTGCCTTCAATTTGTCCTGCCCATTTGCAACAACAGACTTAGAGTTTCCTCCTAATGGGGTCAGGTACCTGAGCTTCCTCCAGGGGTGCAGAGCAATTTGCTGTCTAAATGATGTGAGACTGGCAGAACCCCTTCATGATGACCCTGTCGCCCTTTCCTCTACCATTCCCCATCACCATCTAGCCCCCTTGGCCAGTGGGCTTCTAGGAAAGTGGGTATGTGAGGCATGGACCACAGCTGAACCAGTGCTGCAGCTAAGATTTCTCATCTCTTGCTGTTACCAGCTGAGCATGGAATTCCACAAAGGTTCAGAAGATGGGGCAGTGCCCCTGCCTCCAGAGCATAATCCTGAAGAAGACCACCCCACTGTTCCACTACTGACTACCTCTTCACTGTACCTCATCTCTATACTAATCCAATGATAGAGTTCTGTTATATTTGGAGTACTTTCTACATCTCCCTTATTTAATCCCTCAATCCTTAGTTAATTACAATTATATATTTGCAGTTGTATAATTTACATATATATAAATAAAAAAAAATTCAAAACTATATACATTTCTATTTCATGTTTATCATCCAAATGTAACAACAAATGTCAGTGTTCTAGAACTCAGTGGACTACTGCTGTACATCAGATGTTCTATCAGAATTAGAACACAATGCCAGGAAAGCTGTTTCTTAGCAACGGCTTGATTCTAGCTAAATAAATATTTTCAATACTTTTTTTTTTGAAACAAGAAATCAGTAGTCCAAAAAGTCCACCAAACAGTAACATACAAAATCACTATACTACACAATTATCTGGCCACAACACTCCACCCTACAAAAGACACAAACTGCCAAACTACTGTATGTAAATAAAATTAAATTTACATTGGATGCGATTCACCACAGAACAAATGTGGTGAATTTCCTGCTCCTAACCAAAATCAATCACACACACATCCCAGGGAACTGAATGGCTCAGTGTATTGGTGATGGTTTAGGGATAGTTTCACCTCTATGTCATGGGTTCAGATCCAGCACAGGTCAATAATGGTTGAAAGCCATTATCACCTAAAGGTTGTTCAGTGGCCTACGTGAAATGATTTGTGGTGGTCTCAGTTAAGTTCTCAGTGGCCAAGTGTCCACATAAAAAAAAAACAGTAGCAACAGTGGGCACTAACTGGCACCTTTTTTGGCAATCTCCCATGAGAAGCCAAGTATTGAATGGGTCTGGAGTCCAACCTACCCTCTCAACTACGTAGTGGTCCCCCCATAGCTGGGTTGAGGCACATTGGTGGGACAGTGTGGAAAAGCTTGCAATGTGATTACCCATGCTGTGTCTATCATGTGGATAAATGGAGAATTTTATGTTCTAGTGCTGTCAGTCCAGCATTCACATGCTGGAAAAATACAAAACTCCCATACCTTCCTGTAGGCAACAATACCCTCCTTCTCCATCCACAAACTGTGCACAAAAGAAATAAATATCAGAGAAAAAAAAGAATGGAACATGTTCACTTAGCTCCATACAGATAGAGCCCATCTGCTGCTACCAGCATTCTAACTCATAATAGCGCATTTCATAATCAGCATTAGCTGTGCTTAAATATTTCTCCTTTAGGGGCTAATAGTCTAATGCATCCACTACATATGGTCATTTTTATTTATATAAAAGGTCAGCATAAAGAACAATGCTCCAGGGACTTATAAATGCTAATACAAGGGGAAAACATCTGAACTGCTTGTGGCCAAAACCTTGTTGAGTAGATACAGTAATATTTTTTGACAGTTCTTCAGTCTCTTTTTATTCAAACACCTTTACCACTTCTTGACTTGAAGATAAAATACATAAACATTTTCAAAGTACTGTTGAAAATCTTGGCCGATGGCCTTACAAAGATAGACTTGTTTATGGAGTAATGTTTTTACCTTAGTCTCTTAAATTCGGCTTAATAATATACAGAATCTAATTCATCAAAAGACCAGCACTCTTGAATCATAATGAGTCAAATTACTATTAAAGAATGGGTCAAACTATTACTAAAGAACATATAATCATATGTGCAGTACTTTGTCTGTATTACAATACTAAATTATTTCCTAAACATTAAATCCAAGTGGTTATCATTCAAAGGACCTATTGAAATTTGCATAAATGTCATTAAATCAAAACATAGGATATATGTTATTTCTCTTGATCTTTTGTTTCCATGCTGAAGGAAATATGAAATCAAGCTTCTCAAATATGATGACAGATTTTATGAAATGGAACTTACAGATAACTTAAACAAAATTTTTTTTAATGACTTCAATACTTCATCAGTTATTACAAACATGTTATTACATTATTACTGTCCAGTCTGAATTTTTCAACTTTTCAAAAACTCTTGAAACATCTACTAATATGTTTGAAAATTGTTCAATATGTTTGCTACTATTGAGTTACAATAAGTTGCATAGTAGAAGGACAGTCACACAACAGGGCTGTGGGATGATGGCTGGACCTCAACAGCAAAGCTTAAGAGATCCAAAATGTCATCTCTTACCCAAGATGAGAACCCATGATGAGTTGTGTATGTCACTTGCACTTTGTTTTTTGCAGTATGTTAAAATTGTTCTTCCAACTTGTCGGTTATTAAGTAGTATAAAACTCACAAATTCATCCAGCACCCAGTTATGAATAACACATCAGGTGTAAGTAATAAGAAAGGGCAATTGATTTCTAAAATGAATCATAAATAGGGTACAGCATGCTTACTTTAAAAACAAGCGGTGACTTGTGTCGATAGGGCTCTATCTAAAGAATTTGGGGTAAAAATCTTGAAAATTACTAAAGTTATGAGCCTGCATTAGCAAAATGTAATGTAGCCTCATACATTTGTGGTTTTGTCATACTCGTATCAAAATGCTACAACCTGTAGCATTGCATCTGGGGCAGATCAACCCCATTCCAGTTTGAAGCAGTTACTCAGGCCTAGCATCACCCTCATCCATACTCCCATTTGTAGAGTACATAGAAGCATAGAAACATAGACTTTGATGGCAGATAAGGACAGCTTTGCCAGCCAAGTCTGCCAATTTCCCTATCTACTGGATATGCTGCAGATCCTAGTTAACCAGCAGCCTATTTCTTCCTACCCCCACAAGAATTGCCTTATGCCTGTCCCATGCATTCTTGAATTCTCCCATAGTTTTAGACCCCACAACCTCCTTAGGAAGGCAGTTCCATGTTTACACCACCTTCTGTATGGAAAAATACTTCTTCACATTGTCCCTGAGCTATCCCCCCTCTATCTTCAAATTGTGTCCCCTTGTTCTTGCACAACACTTTTTCTGAAAGATGCTGCCTCTTGGACTTTGTTTATTCCACTGAGGTACTTAAAAGTTTCTATCATGTCCCCCCTCCCTCCTTTTCTCGAGGCTATCCATATTAAGCTCCTTTAGTCTCTCTTCATATGTCTTCTCTTGCAGACCCTGCTCCATTTTAGTTGCCTCCTTTGGACTGACTCCATCCTGTCTATGTCCTTGAGGAGTTGGGGTCTCTAGAACTGGACACAGTAGTTCAGATGGGGTCTCACCAACTGTCTGTACAGAGAGATAACAATTTTCTGTTTTCTGCTGGTGATACCGCTACCTATACATCCCAGTATACCCCCAACCCTCCCTAATGCCTTCTCACATTGTTTGCCAACCCTAAGGTCATCTGATAGGATTTTCCTCATGTTCCATTCCATTTTTGTTGTTGTTACTACCCCCCCCCCATTATGTACTCTTCCTCTGGGTTTTTGTTTCCCAGGTGCATTATTTTGCATTTCTTTGCATTGAATCCAAGCTGCCATACATCTGACCATTCATCTAACCTTGCCAAGTCCCTTTCATCTTTTCCTTCCTTTCCATGCCCCCCTTGTGTATCAACCTTGTTGCAGATCTTTGTGTCATCTGTAAAGAGGCATACTTTTCCTTTCAGTCCCTCTGCAGTGTCACTTATAAAGACATTAAAAAGGACTGGGCCCAGTACTGAACCCTGTGGTACCCCACTAGTAATCCCCCTTCTCTTGAGAGTGGACTCCATTTACTATTACCTTCTGTGTCCTGTTGCCCAGCCAATGTTTTACCCAGTCTACCACCCTGGAACCCACTCCTAGACTGGATAATTTGTTTATTAAACTTTTGTGTGGGACTGTGTCAAATGCCTTGCTAAAGTCTCAGTAGGCCATGTCCACAGCCCCTCTCTGGTCTACTACTTTGGTCACCCAGTCAAAGAAATCAATTAGATTTGTCTGACATGACCTTCCCACTGTGAATCCATGCTGCCTTGGGTCTTGTGTTCTACTGGCCTCTAGGTACTCATCAGTTCTTTCCCTCAGAAGTGATTCCATCATTTTCCCTACCACAGAGCTCAATCTGGCTGGTCTATAGTTTTCTACCTCTGTCTTGCTCCCACTTTTGTGAAGAGGCATCACATCCACTATCCTCCAGTCCTCAGGTTCCACACCATCCTCCCATGACTTGTTAAAAAGGGTAGTCAGTGGTGTTACTAGTTCTCCTCTAAATTATTTTAGAATTCTGTGTTGAATCCTGTCAGGCCCCATTGCTTTGTCTACCTTCAGTTTTAGGAGTTCTTTCAGAACCCTTTCTTCTGTGAATGGACTGGGATCAACCCCCCCCCCCCATCCAGAGTGCTTCCATTAATTGGATTAAGTACATCCCCATCCTCTTCTTTTGTGAATACTGAGCAGAAATATTCATTCAGTAAGCCTGCTTTTTCACTGTCCCTCTGCCCACCCACCACCCATTCTGTTCAAACTCACTAACCCTCCCTTTGTCTTTCTATGCTCTCTAATGTATGTAAGAGGTGTGGGAAAGGAATGACACAGACACAAGTGTATGGTTCTACAGGACCCAAAATAGTGGGTTAAATTCTTTTTATTAATACTTAATAAGTGGACTTATACTCGGCAAACTAAACAAAATAAAAAAAAAAATAAACATTAACATTCCAGATATAGCTCAAAGTGACATTACAGTTCTAATCACCGTTCGTCTTCTGAAATAAGCTATAATAATACAGACTGGGTAGTAATTCCACCTGTCTCCTCAAGGTCTGAATGGTGCTGCAGACCTGCTAGGCTCAGTGTTACTCTGAACCTCCAACTCACCTATCTAGAATATCTGAAAACATCCCTTATATACCTGGTTTTTGTCAGATGACCACCCTAAACTCCGCCTTCTTCCTAATTTAACTTAAAACATTCCTTAAACACAACATTATTATCATTGAAACATTACTGTGGCATATGCTTGTGATAAGAGTGTTACACAGAGGTTCATGATATAAAAACAGGCTGTCAGTGCATAAAGATAGGGAAAAATGGCCGTCCGGCTCCTTAGAAACAAACTGAGCAGCACTGGCGTAGGACTCTGAGACACCACTCTAAGCCTTTGATAAGTGAATTGCATAATTATAAAAGAATCAGTAGTAAAACAACATGACATATTTTTATTCATTCATTCTTACTGTATCCTGTGTTTTGTGAAAAGAAGGAAAAGAAAACATGTGTAAAGATTCCTGTATTTAGTCTAACTGTGTTTTGAGGCCTATACATTTTAGCAGTGTGTTTGCATTTTACTAGATGTTGCTTTAAGAACCTGCAGTACATAATCTCCATTTCACAGCATGAAAATTACAAGCATTTATATTGCACAGCATCCCTAACCAACAGTAATTCTAAGAGGGGAATTCAATGCAAGCAGCTTTTGTTTTCAGCAGACTGTTTTATTTCAGATGAACTGCTTTTAGCTAAATATTCAGCCTGCTTTTCATACAAGAGCAAAATATATTCAAAGGAGTGAGTGTTTTAGCATGATTCAAACAAGGTAGTGAGGGACACAAAGGCCAGAAGTTGCAGTTTAAAACACAAACTGCAAGTTGCAACTCGCAAGACTTCTCTGTCTCCTCGCAGTGTGTATCATACCTTACTTGGGCCAGTCTATCTTTAGTTATGCTTGTCTACAAACAAGGGGGGGGGGAGTACAATTTTTATCATTATCAGTAAGACAGTGGGGAAAGTATAGTGGACATAAAACTTCCTCCAGTCTCAGAAACAGTATATAAAAGAGGAGAGGATAGATGAGGACTTTCTACAGGTGACCATTCTATAGAAAGGTGAAATACAGCAAAATAAAAGGGTAAAATAAAGTAGAAAAAGTACAAGACAGGTATAGATGCTACTGCAGTAGTCTTGAAAGAAATAGATGAGTCTCAGCAGAAGGGGGGTTCCACTTTGACAATGTACCTATAAAAGGTTTTATCCCCCTTCTTAACCAAGTTGACTGTCTTTTCCTCAGTTTGGGCCTTTGCTATTCTGATTGCATTTCCTGCTTCCTTCTGCCTTAACAGGTACAGTTCTCTGTCCTGCTCCTTTTGTGTTTCCTTATACTTCCTAAATTATGTCTTTTTCTCCCGAACCTTCCCTGCCACCTCTTTTGAGAATCATAGCTGCTTTTTTTTTTGGTTTGATTTGTTTATTTGCTTCACACAAAGGCTTGTTGTCTCTGTGATGGTAGTTTTGATGTTTTCCCATTGTTGCCCCACCCCCTCCTTCTTGCCTGTTTGCTAGTGCTTTTCTAAGACACTCTCCCATTTTTCCAAAGTCAGCCCTCCTGAAGTCCAGTACCCTCACTTTTATATGGCTTGGCTCTGCAGCTGAGTTTATCGTGAACTACACTGTTTGGTGGTCACTTGTTCCCAGATGGTTACCCTTTTCTAGATCTGAGATCCCCTTACTGTCCCCATTTGAGAGTATGAGGTCTAAGATTGCTCCCTCCCAAGTGCGTTCCAACACTTGCTATCTGAGGCATGCCCCCTGTTGGGCATTGGTAATGGCCCTACTCTTTGATGTGGCTTCTGCAAAGGTGCTCCAGTTAACATCTGGCATATTCAGGTCCTGGTGTATAGAGACACCTGAGCTTCAGATCAGATCAAAGTCCAAGTCCAGGAAATCTTTCCCAGGTGTCCAGTGGCCTGCACATCTTGATGTTACAAGCACTCCCTGATGTTCTGTGGCACTCCTTGCCATCACCCAAAGCCATGCCTTCCCTTCAGCTGATCCAGTCCCAGGCAAGAGTGCAGGTCTTCTTCATCTCTTGCTGCAAGCCCCAATTTACAAGTGAAACTCTCACTCTCAGTTATCCCCCATCCCTTCCTTGCTGTCCCTGTAGTCCCTCTACCTAGTTCATCCTAGTCCAAAAATGTCCTACTCCATCTGGCTTGCATAATTCTGAGCAATCTGTCTGAGTTACCTCTTGTGTAAGACAGGGTACATCAATTTAATCGGCCTGCCATATGTAGCAAACCAACAACGAAAAACATTTCCATAATATCCTTTGCAACCTTAAGGAAGCTTCTCCTTCTTCTATTATTATGCTCTGGAGATGCCAAGCTTAATCCTGGCCTAGGAAAAACTCTCTCCTCTCCCTTGGACCGTACAGACCTGAAAGGCATAAAATTCCTCCATGTGAACGTATGCTGTCAGCTAAAAAAGTTCACATTCATCCAGGCCTGGGTATGTCACACCAAGCCAGATGTATTAGTGATCCCTGAATCCTAGCTCAGATCCTCCACTCCTGATTGGGAAATTAACATCCCTGAATACTCCTTATTTAGAGATGACATGCCTACTGGGGGGGTGGTGAGGCCAAATATGTTAAGAACAAATTCACAGTTACATGCCTAGAATTGTCCTCTGTTGCCAACCAATTAAAATGCTTGGCCTTAAAGTTGGAGATATCCCTGTCATCTGCACTATGTATCATAGGTTGCTATAGACTTCCATATGCTGGTCCACAAATCCTTACCCACCTAACCAACGTCATCGAGCTTGGCCCACCTGAAGCAATTATCCTTGGGGACCTAAACTTCAACTGGTTGTCCCATGCCCCTGCATCCCTTAAGGAGTTCTGCGATGCTCATGGCCTAACACAACTCATCGGAGAACCTGTGCATCCTAACAAAAATTCCCCTGCCAATAGTACACTGCTGGATGTCATTCTAGTAAACACACCACACCTATTCTCCCATGCAGGAGTTTTTTTCACAGACATTAGTGATCATTGTATCATTGCAAGCATAAGGTTGGTTCAGAACCCACCCTCCCTGTCCAGGTTCACCCTTAAGAGGGACAGGCGCCACTTTGATTTGCCTGCCTTCCTTGAGGAGCTGAAACACTCTGTGCATTGGCAGGACTTCTACCTGGCCAAGTCAGTAGAGTTGGCCTATGAGATCTTCTCCGAAATTATGACTATGGCTCTACATAAACATGCACCACTTGTAAAAACCAGGGTAAGGGGAAAAACCTGATGCTGGTTCACACCTGAACTCAAATCAGTTTTATTGAATAGGGACAAGCTATGGAAATAAACAATCTACAAAAAATCCTATTGACTGGTGCAACTTTAGGAAAGCCAGGAATGAGTGCACCAAATTGACAAGAGATGCTAAGGCTTCCTACTTTCGCACAGAGCTGGATTCTGCCTCCAGGAGCTCCTCCAAATTTTGGAAATCTGTTAAGAACATGGCTGGTCATACCCCGGTCAACTCCTTGCCTGCTAAGATCACTGCTGGCAGTGCCACTATAGGTGACAAAATGGAAATCCTCGATGCTTTCAACAACCACTTCGCCACTGCTGGCCTTGCTTTCGACAATTCACCTGCATACTCCTTACACTCCTAATTGGCTCCCCAAAGCTTGAAACCTCCTCCGTTCAACTCAGTTTTCTTCCTCCAGCATACCTCTGTGAAGGATGTTGAGGAACTTCTGCTAAAATTGGAATTAGGAAAAGCGCAGGCACCAACTCTCTGGATCTTTATTTTCTAAAAGTCGCCTTCCATGTCTTGTCTGCACCTATTACCCACCTTTTCAATATTTCTCTATCCCATGGTACCCTCCCATCATTATGGAAAACAGCCCATGTCCTTCCTCTGTACAAATCCGGGGACCTTTATGACCTAAACAATTACAGACCAGTTTCATTGCTACCTACGCTGTCCAAATTGCTGGAAAACATTGTAAACAAGCAATTGAAAACATATGTAGAATCTATGAACCTTCTAAATCCCATGCAATCAGGCTTTAGAGCACAGCACAGCACCAGCACTGCCCTAGCTGAAGTCACCAATGATTGGCTCTGGGACCTGGAAAATAAGAATTTTGTCTGTGCTGTGTTTCTAGACCTAAGCAAGGCTTTTGACACTGTCGACCACATACTGCTCCTCTCCTCCCTCAAGGCCTTAGGTCTGGATCCACTGTCCCTTCACTGGTTCGCTGATTACCTCTCTGACCAGTGGCAGCAAGTTAAGTCAGATGGTGAACTATCCCCCCTTAAACCTCTGCTAAGAGGAGTCCCCCAGGGTTCAATCCTGGGTCCATTACTGTTTGCTATCTATGAGAACAACATTGATATGAACATAACCTAAGCCAGGATTCACCTATTCACAGATGATATGGTCCTCTACCTTAGTCGCCCCTCACCTGAAACAGCCTGCAAAGACTTACAGTTGGAGTTCAACATTCTCCAGACCCAACGTCTCAAGAAAAAATTGTTATTAAATGCTAAGAAAACTAAGGCTATGCTGTTTTCTCCCTTCCTACTGAATGCAAACTCAACCACTGCCAGTACTGTCTCACAGATTAGCACAATTCTGGGTGAAAACCTAGAATTTGTTAACAAGTTCAAGTACCTAGGGATATGGCTCGATAACAAACTCTCCTTTACGGACCACATCGAAGACCTTCTAAAGAAATTAAGACAAAGACTTGGTCTATTTTTTTAGGATTAACAACTACCTCACCAGCAATGCCAAATGACGGCTGGTTCAAACTGTATTTCTCTCCCTGGTCAGCTATGCTGACTTCCTTTATAGCAACTGCCCCACATCACACCTTGCTAAACTGTATACTTTGTGCCATAGGGCACTGAGATTTATCACTGGTCTTCCTCATGCTACCCACCATTGTGCTCTCTATACAGCCACGGGGTGACCCTCTCTTCACTTCAGGAGAAATAGAAATGCCTTAATCTGGACACTCAAAGTCATCACCAAGGAACTTCCTCTTTACATTTCTGATTGTCTCCCACTCTGCAAACCTGGAACCTATGTACTGAGAAGCTCATCCTTTATTTACTTTAAGACACCCAGGCTAAAAACACATCTCGGGAGAATGGCTATAAGTTTTGCGCTACCATCCCTATGGAATACTGTACAAAAAACTCTGAAGCTTAGCTCACTGATCAGCATATCCTCCTTCAAGACCCTCTATGGCCTTTTAGTTAAAGAAATCTGTCAATGTTTTCACCTCCACTAAATATCCTGCACGTTGACTGGCCATGGTTTAGACAACACCATCCATACTATTCTCCCTGGAATCTCCTGCTGTAACACTCCCCACCCACACTTGTCTTTCCATGTTGCAATCCCCATCACCCACCTTGTGGCCTCATCACCACTACTCCCCTGAATCTCCTGCACACCCGACCCTCGAGTGGGCAGACTTGACAGCCTCATGTGCCACCCTTCAGTCCATGGTACGGCCATATCTGCCCTGTACCCGAGGTGGTCCCATAGCCAGTACCATCCTGAATTTACTTATTTAACAATGTCTATGTACCTAGTCATTTATTGTGCCTATGAGTTCCTTGTATTGTTTGAATCTGTATAGTTCTTTACATTGTTTGGAGTGTACTGCACTTAATTCATATGTCCATGTATCAGGTCCATCTTGCAAATGAGCTTGCTCATCGATGTTTCACCTGAATAAATAAAGATTTTGATTGATAGATGCTTACTTTAAAAAAAATGGAGTGTACAGCTTAGCAACATACCTCTCAACTGTCCCTGATTTTCAGGGATGTCCCTGATTTTGCCTCAAAATTTTACTCTGTCCCTCCTAAAATTTGTGTTTCCGTAGCTAAACAGTGGAAATTGTAAGCCTAAAATAATGTCAAGCTTTAAAGTTACAGACTTGTTCTTGCTTAGAAAATGCATTTTGCACTAAGCCCCATATTCTACCAGCTTTCTAGGTGGATATCTCTGATTTTGAAGATGTGTCCCTGATTTTGGTACTTTGTCCCTGATTTTTTCAAGTCTTATCCCTAATTTGTGAGGCAGGAGGTTGAGAGGTATGCTTAGCAATAGTGACAATCTCCACTGCAACCACTTCTGACAGTGTTGCAAATGGAAGCAATTGTAGTACAGACTATACAACATGAGGAACTTTAGGGACATAGTGTATCTCACTGTGACATAGTAGTGACATCACTATTATAGTATGACTTTATAAAACCATTATACTATAGAAGTGATGTCCCAGCTATGATACAGTGGGGGTTTTGAGTGTATGGATTTCGATACAAAGTAGGGGGTAACCATACATGAAAATACATTTCTGTATATATTCTCAGCTTGCATTCAGATTGTTATTTGCAGATATAGTATGTGAGTGTTCAGTAGAAATGGATAAGAATCTTATGGTTTTGCTAATGTAGATTGAAGGAGTACCCCACAACCAATCAGGGCACTTCTTTCCCCTGTGAATAAAACACTCTTATTATGTGAAGAGTACCTCACATGTAGTTGATACATACACACACAAAGTTGTGAAAACACAGACACAAAGGAGGTGGTGTGAGACATAGGGGAGCACAGAAATGAGCAGCACACATGAAATTTCAGTAACAAGAAGGATGCAATACATTTCAATATGAGTGCAAAAAGCAAACCTTAAACAGTCCTCACTGCTTCAAGCACTCTACCTCTCATCAGAAGGGGTGGAGCTACAGCATAAGAAATATCCTTAAAGACATAAAAATTTAAAGTTACTCTCCCCAAATTCCTTCATGTTCTGTATGTTATATCAAAACTGGATTATGATATGTGCATGATAGAAAGGAAAAAAAAAAACAAGCGATTTAAAAGGAATTTGCATAATAAAAAGTTAATCAGCACATTATTTCATTTGTAAGTTAATTGAAACATTTTATACCAAACAGAGAAGGTGCATATGCAGAATGATGGAGCAGGAGGGATTAAAGAAATGCAGATGTAATCACCCAGTCCCCTGGGGTTACTAGAATCCCATAAGCATCAGCACTAGGTAGGGAAGGCAGCTGGTGAATAACTGGTTAAATGGGTTTTTCGCCTCCTCACTCCCTGTTCACCTGGTCTTAGTTGAGATGACAGAAATAAGGTAATTTAGAACCCTCGCAGCAGCACAATTCCTGGCAGCTGCCTGTGAGTGGGGAGTTTTAGAAGCTTCAGTCAGAGTGTGTGTGTGTTGTCAGCAGTTGAAATGAGAGGAGTGACAGCTGCAGTGTGGCCTATGTGAGGAGAGCCTGTTTTCTCACCCTAGTCCTGATAGACATTGGCATGCCAAGAGAAGTGGTGGAAACCATTGTCTACAGCAGGAGCTCCTGATTTTCTTCCCCAGAGAGATGAAAAGGACTGCTAAAGAACTGATCTCTGGGGCAATCCCTGATTTGATCCGGAACCCTTTGAAGCTGCCCATTCTGTTTCTAACAGCGAGTAAATTTGACTTTGTGCTTCCTGAAGGAACGTACCTGCACTTGGGTGTTTCTCTGACTAAAAGGGAAAGATACACCAGTTCTGTTCTAAGTTTGAGACTGTTCTCATGTTTTAAAGTTGGCTGGCAATTGTGGGGTCCAGAGACAGAGTCATGCACATTGTTCAGAACTTTAATTTCTGCACTCATGGAGTAGTGTTTTCATATGCTGGATGTGGAGTCATTCCAATATGCATCGTCCTAAATGTTTTTACAAGCAGCTTTAAGGTGTAACTCTGAAAGAATGGTTGGGTATGGACATGGAAGTGAAAGGTGGGCAGACCCCATTTGGAGTGACCAGTTCAGCATTACAAGTTCTGTAAGGGTGTCTGGTTATTCAGGACATGGTGGTCAAAGCTAGAGGAGAAAGTTTACAACCAAGTGTGGATTGTGCTAATTATGAGCACCAGTGTGCTCCATCGTGGCCAGTGCCACTAGAAGAAATGGTTCAGTGTGGCCAGTTGCCACTTGCTGAAGAGTTAAAGTCCTATGCCATATAAAAAATGTGTGCTCAGCTTTGGCCAATGCCACTAGAAGAAATCTGTGTTTGGTTAAGGCTATTACCACTGAAGAGAATTCAGTGTCCTATGGAGTATGGAATACATAGAGTTTCTGTCAGATACAGTTTTCTGTTGTTCTGCCAATTCCCTGTGCCACGTTGTGTAAACCTTGTGCTGTCCACCCTTGCTTTAAAGACCATCTTTTGGAGTAAAGTCAAACTCTAGAACCCCAACCTGGTTTGAACATTCATGTTACTGCTTCCTGTTTGGAATTACTGGGTACTCCTCCAGAAGTATAGATCTAGCATAGCCCTAGCAAAAAGTTCTCTCCTCAGGACCTGGTTAATTGGTCAAAACTGTAATTGCTTTTGTATACCCCCAACCCTTTCTGACCTCTAGAAGTAAAGAGCCTGGTATACATTCCCAAAGCAAGGGATGGTACCATTTTTTATGAAGTAGTTTGTGTGCCCAGTCAAGGGTACCGAGGGGTAGCTAACTGCATAAAGTGGCAGGGGGTGATTACAAAAAAATGGGGGCTTGTCCAAATATCTTGTTTAATTTGAAGAGAGAACCAGAGATTTTTGCTGAGGTATGGCTAGTATCTGTCTGTCTGGTAGCATGGTAGCCCAAACAGAAAAAGAAGCTTTGGACAAATGGGTTTTACCCAGAAAAATGCCATCCAAAAGTGTTGCTTATGTGCCTGCTTGAACAGAAAAGAACAGAGTGCTGCTTGTGTGTTGTCAGCTTGCAATGGACAGTAAAGTCTTGAAGTGTATGTCCTAGTCCCTGCATAAGAAAGTGTTTACTGAACATTTAACTTGCAATTTTCAAATGCCAAAAATAGTATGGACTTTAGGAAACAGACTGAGAAATGTGCCCTGAAAGTTTCATGTGCTTTGAGTGTAAATTGGGGGAGACGCTTGAGAAATTGCCGGAATCTGTGGAGAAAATATGTTCCATTTTGCAGTTTAAATTTGCTCCTGCTTGATGATCACTGTGAAGGAAGGGCAAGCGAGGAGAAAGAGAGAGAGAGAGGCTCATTTGCATGGCATTGAGTGATTGGTGTGACTGCAATCAGTCCCATCCTCTGGTCAGCCTCTGTGTGTAGCCAAGTGTTCGAGGAGGAGAGAGAGAGAGTGGTGTACAAGTTGGTTGACCAGGATCAAACATTGAGGGGCTTGTGAATGTTTTAATCTGCAGTAAACATACTTTTGCTGTGTAATTTAGGCCTCAACCTGTTGTAAGACCAACTGTAAAGTGAGCATACCATTCGTGGCTATGATCAGTTGGACTGCCAACCTGTTTCATCCCAGAGGTCTTCCCAGGATCAGCACCAGGCTGAACATTTCCATAGGAGGAAGCCAGCTACTGAATTCAGTGAGTAAAACCAGTTAACTGTGAAACAAACTGTGTGTGATAATCAGGCCAGCTGAATCTGTGTGCAAGCAGTGTGATTGTTTTGCAAATGACTGTACATTGTAACAGCAAGGCAATAAACAAATATTCTGAGCATAGACTGTGAGCAGTATAAAGGGGTTCAGCAACAGTGAATGTTTCTAAGCAAAGAGTGACTGTGATTTATATATTAGGGTGCAGCAAACAGGCAGTCCAGTACAAAGAAAAACAGTAGGGCTTGGAAGTGATTTTGAACATGTGTAAACAGTTCTTTGAATTGATGCTGATCACAAAGTCAAGTTTAAAGTCAAATGAATATGCTGAAAGATAACAGCAGAGCAATCAACTGCAGTTTTGAGTAAATTCAGTAGCCAGAAAAGGTCTGAAACACAGTATTGTGTCAGTGAACAAATGTCTGATGCATGAGAAGAGTTACTGCCACCATTACTGGGTGGGGTCAGCAATGTAAACAAAGCAGCAGGGAACCATTTTGTGAGAGAGCAGACACTAGTGAGCAATTCAGGAACAAGAAGTTTGTGTGTGTTTGCTTTCAGACATGTCTTCAGGAACACTCCACTACCTGGATCATGCCCAAGCTATGATTGCAGTGGAGGTGGCAGCACTAAGAGAAATAGACATAACTTTCTATGGTGAAAGGTTGCCTCCAGATGTAGCAATCCCTAGTCATCCAGTGAGACTGTACATTGTGTGCTTAAAGGCTGGAAGGGATGTGTTTCTGATGCTCCACTGCTTGGATTGCCTCATGAAGTATGGTATGAGTAGGGGTGCAGATGCCAGAGAGGGCATCATGAATTAGATAGGCTCCCACATGAACTCATAGGAGACTCTGCATGTAGTAGCATGCAGCACCATGTTGAACCTGTTGGGAAAAGTTCCACAGAGTGTGTCACAGAAGGAGAGAGAGTAAAGTTGATCAACTGCAAGGGCAGGAACAGAGAGAGGTTTCTACCCCTGTATCATAGTTGGACAGTGAAACGGAAGGATCTACGGATCCTTGGAAGGAAGGTCTGAGTCCTAACCTAGTGGGGGAGGATGAACTGCAAGAGACACTGAATTGGGAGGTGACCACCTCTGCACCTAGTGAGGACTGGACTGTCTCAGGAGTGATGACATTTACTCACTCCTGGGCTCAGATCATGAGTGAGGAAAAGGAGGATGAAAAAATGTATCTTCATGTTGAGGATCCCCGTGAGTTTCCTCAAGCTCTTGCCTCAGATGAGTCAGAGAGAGAAGAAGAAAACTCCAGTAACCTGCTCACAGAGATGGTCAGAGACAAGTTCTTTTGATCTTTAAGTATGTGACACTGGCTCAACCAGAACTGCCCACCCTCAAGCCGGGCCATGGGCCACAAACTTGTGAAGAGTAGCAAGGAGGAGAGACTGGTACATAGAAGGGCTGATGCCATTAATGGGAAGTCCTTTCCTACCTTTCCTCGATGAGTCTGAGAGGCAATCAAACAGAACAGGCAATCCTGGTTGTTGGAAGAGGCAAGCAAGAATTTGTACTGTGGTGCAGCAGAATGTGTCAGGGACAGAGTCATATGTGATTGACTTAAATTCTGGAAATTGGGCAGGACTGTTTATGGACACTGTGAACCGTGGATGGGGCAGGGAATGAGACATTCCACAACATCAACTTTGAATGCACAGATGGTATCATAGTCCTCAACCCACACCCTGAGTGGTACTACCCTTAATGGTTGCCACTCCCTGTGAATATGCCCAGCATGCCTAGAGGAAAATGAGCAGTGGCAGCCCAGTGTTTGTCGTCCGAAGCAGCAGTATCCAAGGAGGAAGATGCAGCTTTTCTGGTATTCTAAGATTCTTCAGGTATATCCAGATTATCAACCCAGCAGTGTTTTCCCATTTCCATCACCTAGCCTTCCAGATGACATCCATCCAGCTGTTTTCCTGGTTCTTTGCCTAATTTTCCAGATTACGTAAACCCAGCAGTTTTCCTGTTTCATCAATTGTTTTTCCAGAGGAAATCAACCCAGCAGTTTCCAAAGATGTCACCTGGTCTGAAGGGGGAAGGTCCTCAGCTTGTAGAAGAAAGGTGATGCTTTGTTGTCAGTCTTCAAGGAACTGATCAGACCAAATTTTTAGTTTACTTTACTGTCTTTGCACAATACATCCTACATTTGAAGACTGTCCACAGAACTGTAATGACTGTCATCAAAGACTCTCCCCATGGATTGCAGTGCTATACAGGCCCTGTCCTCTCCAGGAACTGTTCTTCTGCATGCTCTGGCCTAGCAGAGACTCTTTAATGGACCCTGCCTATGGGCAACAGCATTCTGTCACCTGATGGGACTTTTTAGGAACTTCCATCCTGAATGTGTTGTATAAATGTCTTTTTTCCATTTTTCACTTTTGTACTTTTATATAAAAATATTTTGGGGTTCTCTCGTGTTCAGGTGGAGGTTTAGGCACTGAGTGGAATTCCAAATGATTTTTGTATTTTTCTTCTCTTGTGAGTGTTCCTGAGGAAGAAAAGAAGAGGAGAAAAGAAGAGGATGCTGGAGCTCAGCCAAGTTCCCATTTCCTTAGTGTTTATAAGATGGTCTGTGGTTAACAGGGTGTTAACTTGCTTTTCTTCACAGGTGTGAGGTTTTGGGAAAAGTTTTGGGGAATGTAATGCAATGTAATGCATGTTTCTTGTTTTTGTTCACAGGTACCCTGGGAAGTTGGGGGGTAGGTTCCCCAGTGGGCAGTCTTGTCAGATAGATTTTTCCTGGAGGGCTAGAGGGATAGACAGGCTAGAGTCCTGATCTGCAGTAGGGACTCAAAGTTCTGGTCTAGTAGGGCATGCTTCAGGCAATTTCCTTGCAGCCAGTGAGTATCTATAGATCGATCATAGGATAGGGGCTGAAGTCTCATCTGCCAGCCTCTGTGCCTTTAGCGTTGCCTGCCTGTGCCTGGCATATGGTAGGGGAGAAGTAGCATTACCTCCCTGTAGGTAACACAGAGGTGAGGCAAGGCAAGGCAAGGCAACAGTTATTTAAAAGACACCCAATCACGGAGGCTGTGGGTGCTGTACAGATAAATAGACACATTTTTCCAAACAGAATCAATAAAAAAAAATGAAAAAGAAAAACATAAACATGGAAATAATTAACCTCACATAAAAACATTTCTCATAAATAATAAGCTAAAAACATCAAATTTCAATAACTGTAATCAAATCTGTAAATGGAACAGATTACTCCAGAAGGCCTGGGTGAATAGAAAGGCCTTAAGGTGGGCCTTGAATACCTCCAAAGTAGGGGTCCCCTTAACCCCAAGGGAGAGTGAATTCCACAGGACGGGGGCGGTGACACTAAAAGCCCTGTTGCCAGACGATTTCAGCTTTGTCCTGGAAATTGCCAGGGGACTCGCACAGGTTGAATGGAGGGGGCGAACCGAGAGAGCAGGTGCAAGCAGGACTAACAGATAACCAGGGCCCTGACCATGTAGGGCATTATAGGTGAAAAGACCCACTTTAAAGAGGATCCTCCACCTGACCAGCAGCCAGCGCAGCTCACACAACTCTGGTGTTCTGCACTATCTGCAGTGTGCATTGAGATTCTCCAGCGATTCTAAGGTAGAGCGCATTACAGTAGTCAAGCCTTGATGTAACTAAGGCATGCATCAAAGTGGGGAGGTCCAGAGGTGAAACAAGGGGCTTCATCCTGGTGGCCTTTTTGAGATGGAAAAAACAGGAGCAGACAGTGGAATATATCTGTGCCTCCATCGTCAGAATCCTATCCAGAATGACACCAAGTTTTCACACCCTAGAGGAGGCCTTCAATGGAACAGATCCCAGAACAAGCCCAGTCTCTGATCCAGAGGCCATCTTGTCTCACACTCTATTTGACTCCACCACCAATACCTCTGTCTTATCGTGATTCAGTCGCAACCAGCTAGAGGCCATTCAGTCGTTGATCTCAGCAAGGCAGATGTTTAGCACATCTACCACATTGGATGTTCCTGGGGCAAAGGATAAGTATAGCTAGGTGTCGCCAGCGTAGTTAAAAAAAATCCAAACCATACTTCTAAATGATCCCTCCCAGGGGTAGCATATACACTGCAACCAGCATTGGGGCTAGCACTGATCCCTGAGGTACTCAACAAGATAGGGGGCTAGGGGTGGAGGAGAAATCCCCTATCATGACACGTTGCCTCCTGTTGGTTAAAAAAAGACTCAAACCAGCAGATGACAGTGCCAGTGAGTCTGCAGATTTCCCTGAGGTGGTCCAGCAACACACAATGGTTCACAGTGTCAAATGCTGATGAGAGATCAAGGAGAACAAGAATTGTCCTTTCTCCTCGATCTCTGGCCCTGAGGACATCTTTCAGAACCCGAACAAGTGCAGTTTCCCTGCAGGGGGAGGGCCTCAAACAACTGGTACAGCAACCCACAAGAGACAGGGCTATCCTAGATCTAGTACTTACTAACAAAGAAGGGATCACAGATCTCCAGGTAGAAGGTCACCTGAGGGCCAGTGACCATCACATGGTATGGTTCAATTTGGCTACTACATCTAAATCATCCCATTCCAAGGCAAAATATGGGACTTCAGAGGAGCTGACTTTGATAAGATGGCCAACAGAGGTAGCTAGCCCTGGCAAAAAGTAACACAGGTGAGGAGGTACAGGCAAAGTGGGCAAGCATTAAGGATACAATACTTGAAGCAACATCCCATTGTGTTAGACAGAAAAGGAAGTGCAAAGAAGAAGGAAAACCACTTTGGTTCTCAAATACAGTAGCAGAAAAGGTCAGAGCCAAAAGGCTGGCCTTCAGAAAATATAAGGGAACACAGCGGATGAAGATAGGGAGGCATACCAAACTGCCCTAAGGGAAGCAGGTAAGGCAGTAAGGCAGGCAAAGTCCCAAACTGAGGAAACACTAGTACGAACAGTAAAAGAAGGTGACAAGACTTTCTATAGATACATTAGTGAAAGGAGAAAGTCCAGAGGGGTAGTGCTAAGTTAATGGAGAAAAGGGAGCATGTGAGGAGGAGGACCCTGTAAGGCATCTATCCTAAATAGATACTTTTGCTCAGTATTTACTGAAGAGAAGGTAGGGCAGGGTCCACAGCTCAGCATCATGGACACAGGGGGAGGGAGGTGAGCACTACTCCCTTCACAAAAGAAAGGGTCCTACAAGAGCTTGCTAAGCTCAGGGTGGATAAGGCAATGGGACCTGATGGCATACATCCCAGGGTACTCAAGGAGCTAAAGGAGGAACTAGCAGAGCCATTAGCAGAATTGTTTAGTGAGTCTCTGAGCACAGGAGAGGTCCCAGAAGACTGGAGAAGGGCTCATGTGATCCCACCCACAAGAGTGGTAGCAGGGAGGAGGGGGAACTACAGACTGGTCAGTCTTACCTCAGTAGTGGGCAAGATTATGGAGGCACTCCTTAAGGAAAGGATAGTGCAACACCTGGAATCCATAGGGGCACAGGATCCAAGACAGCATGGGTTTACAAAAGGAAGGTCCTGTCAAACTAATCTCATAGATTTCTTTGACTGGTAACCAAGTGGTGGACCAAGGGGGAGCAGTTGATGTCGCCTACCTTGACTTCAGCAAAGCTTTTGACACTGTTCCACATAGAAGATTGATAAATAAGCTGGGTAGGCTCGGGGTGGGTCAGAAGTTGGTCAACTGGGTGGCAAACTGGTTGACTGGCAGAAAACAGAGTGGTGGTAAATGGTATACAGTCAGAAGAGATGCAAGTCACAAGTGGGGTACCTCAGGGATCAGTCCTGGGGCCAGTCCTATTCAACATCTTCATTAGTGACCTCGCAGATGGACTAGAGGGTAAGGCTTGTCTGTTTGCAGTGACACCAAGATCTGCAACAGAGTAGATGATCCAGATGGGGTGGGCAGAATGAGAAGAGATCTGGATAAACTAGCAGAATGGTCTGAAGAGTGGCAACTGGGATTTAATGCAAAGAAGTGCAAAATCATGCACATAGGGAAGAGAAACCCTGAAGCCACTAATAGGCTAGGAGGGGAGTTGCTGGCAGTCACAAAGGAAGAAAGAGACTTGGGCATCATCATCACTGATGACCTAAATCATCCAAGCAGACCTCTAAAGCAGTAGGTAAGGCTAGGGGGTGTTAGGTGTATTAGTAGGGTATCACAAGTCGTAAGAGGGAGGTAATAATCCTCTGTACAAGACATTGGTTAGGCCCCATCTGGAGTACTGCGTGTATTGGAGGCCACACCTTCACAAGGACATTAACCAAATTGAGGCAGTCCAGAGAAGGCAACCAAAATGGTGCAGGGACTGCATCAGAAGACATATGAGGACAGATTAACGGAGCTCAATATGTATACCCTTGAGCAAAGGAGGGAGAGAGGTGATATGATCGAGACATTTAAACACCTTAAGGGCATAAACAAGGTGAAAGAGTCTAACATGTTTAAATATAAGAAAAATAGCAGGACAAGAGGACACAGCATGAGATTAGAGGGAGGCCGATTAAGGGGGAATGTGAGGAAATTCTTTTTCACAGAAAGGGTGGTAGATGCATGGAATGGCTTACCACAAGAAGTGGTGGCTATGAATACAGTGCAGGGCTTCAAACAGGCATGGGATAGGCATAAGGGAGCAATTCAAATGACTATGAATAGATAGGTCACTGACAGAGCAAAGGCCGATGGCACATTTATAAGGTAGAAAAAGAAATGGGCAGACTGGATGGGCCTTGCGGTCCTTATCTGCCGTCAACTTCTATGTTTCTATGTTTCTATGTTTCTGTGCTATGCCTCATCCGAAACCCCGACTGGAAGTATTCATATAACTCATGGGTCACAAGCTGCTCCTCCAACTGAAGCACCACTACGTTGAATTGAATTATTTATATTTTGTTCAAAATTAAGGGGGTTAATTGAGGGTTTTATGTTGTTTTTGAGTTATTTTGTTTTAGTTGCATTAGTCTGCAGGTTAGCTAAGTCTGTACTGCCAGTGTTGTGATGTGTCCGAGGCCTACCCCCGTGGTCATGCGCTATTCACCCTCTGCCCTTCATGCCCTCCATCCTTTTTTTCTCCCCATTGCAGTTTACAACTTACCAGTGCTGTTGGGCACTGGGTATTGCTTGAAAGGGGAGGAGAAGGGCAGTGGGGTGAACAGTGAAGGGTGAATGAGCAGTGCCACCACATCAGGATTGTGAGATCCAGGAGATGCCCTGGGGCAAAATGGAACCCAGAACATGGTCCTCCATGTCTGGTTTCCATACCCAAGGGCACCACCAATATTGTTGGTCTGGTGGTCTGGGCAGCCCTGCAGGTTCATCCAACTTGGGCTGTGCTATGCAATGCCAGGTCCATTAAAAACAAGACTGCAATTATTGCAGATCATGAAGAAATGGTGGTTGTAGCTTGCAGCACAATGACCTGGCTGGATGAGAACTCTGGCCCCATTTTGGAGTCGGGTACTCAGTGATTCACTGCCCGAGATTGGATCACGGGGGGTGGGGGTTTCAGTCTGTTTCAAGACCAAACTTAACCTCATGATTGTACCAGTTGAGGAAACTGAGTCATTCGAGTGTACCTTGGTAGCAGGTGCAGGCTGTAGGATCGCCCTCATCTACCGTCCACTCGGAGATGAGAAGTGATTCCTTCAGGAAGTGGTGGACTTTGTCATCGACATGGCATTTGAGTCTCCCAGACTGATGGTTCTGGGCTACTTCAGTGTCTGGGTTGATGATGAACTCCCACAGTTTGGACAGCACTTCCTCCAGTTGATGTCATCTCTGGGCCTTACACAGATAGTTACCACTGCTAGCCATAAACATGGTCACTCCCTTGATTTAGTTTTTCTCCTGGGGATCGAGACCTCTGATTTGGGGGTTGAACCAGTTGGGTGGCCTGATCACTACACTGTGAGGTTTAGTTTTAGCACCCCCCTTCACAGGCCTACCCCTATGGAGATGGTAAGGTATCGCCCTTTACGAGATGTTAGCTCTGAAGGCCTGGTGGCAGTACTTGACCTATTGTCCCTTCCAGTGGCAAACAATGACCCAGATGCCCTCATGGTAGCTTATACTATAGCTATCTTGGTGGCCCTGAATGTCATTGCTCCTGTCCGTGTTTGCCCTCTCTCCCTTGGTCCCCATGGTTTGATGGGACCATGAGGGAGACGCGGCGACTAGGTCAAAGAGTAGAGCTTTGTTGGTGGAGATCCTCCCTTGATGCCAACCATGTCAGATTGATGGAGCATTACCAAGCCTATCAATCTGCAATCACCCATAAGAAGGCAGAGTTCCTGTCTGGGGAGATTGCGGCTCCTCAGAATCGACCAGATCAGCTCTTTTGCACTGTGGACAGGCTGTGCAACCCATTCTGTCTACATACTCGAAGGGCCTTTTCACAAAGAGAGTGCAATGAATTTGCTCGATTCTGTGCAACTAAGGTGGCCAACATTAGGGCGGCGCTCCAACCAGTACATTCTAGGTGTTGCTTTGGATCAGCATGAGGCTGCTGCTCCTCGGTTTTCCTAGAGTGCCTTCGACTGACCGGAATTCCTGGATATCATGTGGATTGTCTGGGGTGCAAGTCCTACATGCTGTAGTTTGGATCCAAGACCAACTTCCCCGATTTTAGGTTGTATCAATTCTATCGGTCCAGTCCTAGCATGGATAGTCTGGTACTCCTTGGAAACAGGTGAGTTTCTGAGCTCTCGGAAGAAGGTGGTGGTAACACCCCTCCTGAAGAAAGCTTCTTTGCACCCTGACTGCCATGCTAACTACAAACCAATCTCTAACTTTCCCTTTTTAGGGAAGTTTATTGAGAAGGTAGTAGCTGTACAGCTGGAGAACCATTTAATCATCCATGATATCCATGAACCCCTCTAGTCCGGTTTTCGAAAGAGGCATAGTACTGAGCCAGCGTTGGTTTGGCTGCTGAATAATCTCCTGATTGCTAGGGATTGGAAGAACCATTCCATTTTGGTTCTTCTAGATCTCTCATCTGCCTTTGACACTGTGGATCATAGGGTTCTGCTTGAGCATCTGTGGGTCATCTGTGGACTATTGGATGTAGTCTTCAGGTGGTTTACATCTTACCTCACTTGAAGAATGCAGAGAGTGATTTCCGGGGTTTATTCCTTGGACCCAGTTTCTTTGTCTTGTGGGGTTCCTCAGGGCTCTGTGTTGTCCCCCATGTTGTTTGCAGTGTATATGCTGCCCCTCAGAGACATTGTAAGAAGCTATGGGCTGAGGTTTCACTGCTATGCTGATGATACCCAGCTCTAACTTTCTTTTGCACTTGATCAGGATGGAGCTTTCTCAGTCTTTAATAACTGCTTCAAAGAAATCCAGGAGTGGATGGATTCGAGTTGGCTGAAGTTGAACTCAGAAAAGACAGAGGTGTTGGTAGTGGCTCCGGAGTGCTGGATGGGGGGCTGGGGGTTGGTTCACCCTCTGGACTTTATCTCGGGGGTGTTTCACTCCTGACCTCTGAACAGGTGCGTAACCTGGGGGTAATGTTTGATGAAGAATTGACTCTGCATTCACAGGTGTCTGTCATTGTCAAGTCCTGATTTTAACATCTGAGGAATATCTCCAGGATTAGGCACCTTGTTCCGTCTGGCGATCTTCCTACACTGGTCCATGCCTTTGTGTCCTCGCGTCTGGACTATTGCAATTCCCTTTATCTAGGGTGTCATGGGGTTGAAATCCACTGCCTACGGCTGGCGCAGAATGCAGCAGCCCAGATTCTGACTGGTACCTCCCAGTCAAGCCATATTTCACTGGTGCTGTGCAGACTGCTCTGGCTGCCAGTGCAGTGGTGAATCACCTTTAAAGTCAGTCTTCTGACTTTCAAAGCCCTACATGGACTTGGCCCAGACTATCTGAAAGAGCTCCTGGTCCCTTATTGCCCTGGGTAATCATTCTGCTCAGTTAGTGAGGGGTTGCTAGAGATCCTGAGGGTGTCTTTGAAATATTCTGGGGCCTGTACATTTATGTTTGTGGCCCCTACCCTCTGGAATTCTCTACCCCATCAGTTACAGGAGTGTACAACCATGGAGGGATTGAAAAAGGCCTTGAAAACATATTTATGGACCCAAGCATTTGGAGTCTGATTTTATTTGTCTATTTGTGCTAGTTGTTTTTAACTTTAAAAGTTGAAATGTTTGGTTTGTTTTATTTTGTAAGGCGCCTTGGTTTTTTGGAAGGCGCTATAGAAATAACGTTTTATTATTATTATTATTATTATTATTACCTTCTTCACAATCTTCACCAAAAAGGGAAGGCTGGAGATAGGTAGGCAATTTGCCCTAACCTCCGGGTCCAAAGATGGTTTCTTTAGGGGTGGTTTTACCAATGCCTCCTTCAAGGTGTCAGGAAAGACCCCCTCAGACAAGGAGCACTGGACGATCAGAGCAAACACTGGACAATTGCATCGATGCATCTCCAGTTCACAAAAAGTGTGCCTCATATTGGTCACCACCCCTATGACCTCACTTACCTCCATCAGTCTAAACTCCCCCCCACCAGGTGGAATGCACTCAGAACACTTCTGGCAACCACTGCCAGCTATGGCATTGCTGACTGGGGGAACTCCCTGCCAGATACCGGACACTCTGTCCAAGAAGAATCAAGCAAACTCTTTGCATTCAGCAATAGTAAAAATCTTCTTCAGCTGTAGACAGGCTAGACAAGGTAGCCTATCCACAGTCTGAAAAAGTGCAGCTGGTCAGTTCTTCCCAGCAGCAATCTTTTTGGACAGGAACAATGCCTTCTTGTGGTTGATTGCCCCCTGGTATGCATTATAATGCACATGCAGGGCCAGTTTGTTGTCCTTCATGCCAGGCTTCCTCCAGCAGCACTCCACTCTCTGACACATTCTCTTCATCTTCCCAAGATCCAAGTCACAGGGACCTCAGGTAAGAAGATGTGGGTCATACACGGACAGATGCGAGAAAGTCAATGGCATGAGATAGTACTCTATTATAGGAGTCTACTATGGTGCCGATGCCTCCAATGCATATGTTTCCCACACCAGATAGATTAGCTGCCACCAAAAAGAGTGTAGGATATCTTGGTGCTGGGTAGAGAAATGACTGCAGACAGTCATTTACCTCACATGGGGTGAGTGTAACCACCCAGTCCCATGGGGTTACTAGAATCCCATCAGTGCCAGTACTAGGTAGGGAAGGCAGCTGGTGAATAACTGGTTAAATGGGTTAATCACCTACTCATTTTCTGTTTACTTAGTCTCAGCTGAGATAAGAGAGATGAGGTCATTTAGAACTCTTGCAGCAGCATAAACCATGGCAGCTGGCTGTGAGTGGGGAGTTTTAGAATCTTCAGTCAGAGTGTCTGTGTTATCAGCAGTTGAAGTGTGAGGAGTGAGAACTGCACTTGTGGGCTTTGTGAGGAAAGCCTGTTTTCTCACCCTATTTTTGAAAGACATCTGCCTGCCAAGAGAAGTGGTGAAAACTGTTATCTACAGCAGGAGCTCCTGATTTTCATCCCCAGAGAGATGAAAAGGACTGCTACAGATTGGATCCTAGAGGCAATCCCCTATTTGATCCAGGACCCTTTGAAACTGTTTGTTCTGTTTCTAACAGTGAGTAAATCTGACTTTGTGCTTCCTGAAGGAAAGAACCTGTACTTGGGTGTTTCACTGACTAAAAGGGAAAGGTACACCAGTTTTGTTTTAGGTTTGAGACTGTTCCCATGTTTAAAGTTGGCTGACAATTGTGGGGTCCACAGACAGACTTATGCACATTGTTCAGGACTTTCATTTCAACACTCATGGAGTAGTGTTTCATATGCTGGATGTGAAAGTCATTCAAAGATGCATTTTCCTAATGTTTTTACAAGAAGTTTTAAGGTGTATAGCTAAAAGAATGGCTAGGTATGGATGTGGAAGCAAAAGGTGGGCAGTCCCCCATTTGGAGTGACCAGCTCAGCACTACATGTTCTGTAAGGTGGCTGTTTATTCAGGATATGGTGGCCAATGTCTGAAGAGAAAGTTTACCCCCAGGTGTAGTTTGTGCTAATTATGAGCACCAGTGTGCTCTGTTGTGGCTAGTTCCACTAGAAGAAATGGTTCAGTGTGGCCAGTTGCCACTTGATGAAGTGTTAAATTCCTATGCCATATGGGAAATGTGTGCTCAGTTGTGGCCAGTGCCACTACAAGAAATGTGTGTTCAGTTAAGGCCATTGCCACTGAAGAGAATTCAATGTCCTATGAAGTATGGGACACATAGAGTTTCTGTCAGATACAGTTTTCTGTTGTTCTTCCAATTCCATGTGCCATGTTGTGTAAACATTGGGGGTCCACCCTTGCTTTAGAGACCATATTTTGGAATAAATTCACACTCTAGTACCCCAGCCTGGTTTGGACATTCATGTTACTACTTCCTGTGTGGAATTACTGGGTACCTCTCCAGAAGTATAGATCTAGCATAGCCCTAGCAAAAAGTTCTCTCCTCAGGGTCTGGTTAATTGGGCAAAATTGTAATTGCTTTTGTACACCCCCAACCCTTGCTTACCTCTTGAAGTAATGAGTCTAGTATACATTCCCAAAGCTAGGGATGGTGCCAATTTTTATGAAGTAGTTTGTGTGTCCAATCAAGGATACCAAGTGGCAGCTAACTGCGTAAAGTTGTGTGTGTGTGTGTGTGTGTGTGTGTGTGTGTGTGTGTGTGTGTGTAGGAGTGTTATACAGATATCATTTTAAAAAAAACACCCAATGCTGTGAAAGAAAAGTTTAAAATTTTTTGGTGATAAAAAGGAAATGGAGGACAATTGGAGAGACCTAAATGCATATCATTTTAACTGAAACCAGTTTTAAATATTTTATTCCATAGGAGAGATGCAGTGATAAAAAATTAAATTAAATTAAAAAAATCCGCAATCCAGGAAGAACAAACATGTAAAGCAAAAGATCACATATAGACTCAGGTAAAAATGACAAAAAAATTTACTGTAGAGTTCAGAAATCTGGAAGTAAATGAAAAACAAAGTTAAAATATTTAGACATGATTCAAAACTGCTTTAAAATACAGAAAACGAGTAATGGTAATTAATCAGCACAATTATTTCTCAAATAATAAAAGTCTGGTCAAGGACAAAATCAAAAGGGCATTTTATAAAAAGAGAGAGACAGGTCTAACTCCTCATTAACCACTATTGGCTTGAAGGCTTGGAGGATACTGTTGCAGCATGACTCCCGCCTATAAAAGCATTGGATTCTATTACCACCATGTGGCAGTGGTTAAACATGTTCATTGCAAAAAAAAAAAAAAAATTAATTTGAGTCCCTATTACAGTACATACCTGGTGAAAATGCAGGCAGAAGGCGTATCTAATTTACCACTCCTTATGTTCATCAAATATTCCTAGATGTGTGACAGGCCTAATGGTTCTCTCTGCATACAGTCATTGGTATGGTTCAACAACACTATAGAAGAACAATTATGTACTACACTGAATGACTTGTCTAATTTCAACTTTGACTTCAGAAGCTGAATGGTTGAATCTGCTTGCTAGCTATGTCAAATTTATATACTGAACAGTGACCACAGGAGTGAAATCCATTCGATGATTTTGGCAGCCAGGTAGGTAATCTGGTAGTTTCTAACAAAATGAATACTGGAAATGATGTTCTTCGTACTGGCTGCATGACTATAAGTGATTCTAGGCCTTTGTGAAAATAAACCAGGATTAAAGTGTGATAAGAGATTCCAATTGGTCTGTAGGATTTTTTTGATCTGTGGGGAAATAGCATTAAATTCCAAAATGAATGTAATTTGTCGCTAACAATAATTGTCAGCCACACTGTCTAAAAACAAAGAGATTGTGCTGAGTCAAACATTTTGCTCTGTCTAAGGCCTTACTTGGGACATCATTCTTGTACCCTCTAAGAACCATTAATTCATATCTACTGTAGAGAATAAATTTCAAAATATTTCTATGAAGTTTTTTTTTCAGTTTCAGAAATTGACCATAGGGTATAAAAGATATGGACCATAGGGTATAAAGGATACCAGTGTACAGAGAAAATACCTTATTGAGGTGATCCAGAAGCAAATGGTTTGATACCCTTTATTGGACCAACATACTGTAGATGGTAGAAAAAGAAGTAGACATTGTTTTCTTTTTGCACCATCTTTGTTGGTCCAATAAAAGGTATCAAACCATTTGCTTCTGGATCTGTTGTTACAAGGACTAATATGGCAAATAATCTATTTCTTACTGAGGTGACAACTGAAAGCAGGAATGCATGTTATGATGAAAATTGTGAAATATGTATTTTTATTCTATTTTACATGGCATCTTATCACCTGTATTTAAAGATGCTCTTTTCCCCAGTTTGAGTCTGCTTTAGCATTTTTTTTCGCATATTTAAATAAAATAGGAGGGTTTCCTTTAATACACCTAGACCTATATTGTATTATTATTTTTAACTGTGTTTAAGTGCTCATTGTCTCATGAAGTGAGGGGGCAGTGCATGTTGCATGCTAGTTCTTTTTAGTCACAAGAAAAGTGATGATGCTTGGCCATCAGCACAGTAGCTGGGCTGCCACTCACAAAACTAATGATCCAGGTATGTGCCCTGAGCCTGGATTGTGGCCCATCCAGTCAGCTCAACACCTATTAGTGGTAAATGTCCCCAGTGGTCTGTCATTATCATTCCTTCCTACCAGCCATCCAACACATACCATTACGAGTGTCTCTCCACCCGCTTTTGAACCACTCAACTCTCTTAGTGCTTTTATCCTACCCTGGATGCCTGTCCCATTCTAACACTACCATTTCTGTGAAATAATATTTCCTGATGTCCTTTCTGTACCTCCACCCCCACCTGCTTCATGGAGTTTCCCCTTTTGCTTATGTTCCCACTCAGTGTGATTAACTCCCTGCTGTCCACCTCTTTTATATCACAGATGTCCTTGAATATCTGTAGCATGCCCCAAATAGTTGTGTGCAACGTTTTTAAATGTCACTACACAGATCACTATGCAAAACTGCCCCACTTCACATACAGCAAAATGTTACTTTGTACAGTTGCCTGTCAATTCAACATGCAGATACTATGAGAAATACCACTTCTATGGCAGAGGCACAGATAGTGACACCTTCACTAGTGAAAGTGCCAGTGCATGTAGATTTTATGTTTTACTTGCTCTGAATAAAGAACACAACTCCCAAACCCTCGTGATGCACAAAACTAGGAGGCAAAAAGCATTGCACATCCACACTCAAAGCACCCACCTATTCCCCTCTACATAGAAACATAGACTTTGATGGCAGATAAGGACCGCTTGGCCCACCTAGTCTGCCCATTTCCCTACCTAGAGGATAAGCTGCAGATCCTATTTAGCCAACAGCCTATTTCTTCCGACCCCCTCACAAAAATTGCCTTATGTCTGTACCATGCATTCTTGAATTCTCCCACAGTTTTAGACCCCACAACCTCCTCAGGAAGGCTGTTCCATGCATCCACCACCCTCTCTGTGAAAAAAATACTTCCTCACATTGCCCCTGAGCCATCCCCCCTCTATCTTCAGATTGTGTCCCCTTGTTCTTGCACATCACTTTTTCTGAAAAATGCTACCCTCTTGGACTTTGTTGATTCCACTGAGGTACTTAAATGTTTCTATCATGTCCCCCTCTCTCCCTCCTTTCCTCAAGGGTATACATATTAAGCTCCTTTAGCCTCTCCTCGTATGGCTTCTTTTGCAGACCCTGCATCATTTTAGTAGCCCTCCTCTGAACTGCCTCCATCCTGTCTATGTCCTTGTGGAGATGGGGTCTCCAGAACTGGATGCAGTACTCTAGATGGGGTCTCATTAACTGTCTGAACAGGGGGATAACAACTTCTTGTTTTCTGCTGGTGATTCCTCTCCCTATATATCCCAGTATCCCCCCAGCCCTTTCACATTTTTTGCCAACCTTAAGGTCATCTGATATGATTACCCCCAGGTCCCTTTCCATTTTTGTTGTTGTTACTACCTCCCCCCCATTGTGTAATCTTCCCCTGGGTTTTTGTTTTCCAGGTGCATTACTTTGCACTTCTTTGCATTGAATCCAAGCTGCCATACTTCTGACCATTCCTCCAACCTTGCCAAGTCCCTTCTCATCTTTTCCACCCTCCTTGTGTATCATCCCTGTTGCAGATCTTTGTGTCATCTGCAAAGAGGCATACTTTTCCTTCCAGTCCCTCTGCAATGTCACTTATAAAGACATTAAAAAGGACTGGACCCAGTACTGAACCCTGCGGTGCCCACTAGTAACCCTTCTTTCTTCAGAGTGGATTCCATTTACAATTACCTTCTGTGTACTGTTGTTCAGCCAATGTTTTACCCAGGCTACCACCCTGGGACCCACTCCAAGTCTGGTTAATTTGACTACTAATCTTTTGTGTGGGACAGTGTCAAATGCCTTTCTAAAGTCTAGGTAGGCCATGTCCACATCTCCTCCCTGGTCTACTACTTTGGTCACCCAGTCAAAGAAATCAATTAGATTCATCTGACATGACCTTCCCACTGTGAACCCATGCTGCCTTGGGTCCTCTGCCCCACTGACCTCTACGTACTTAACAATTCTTTCCTTCAGAAGTGATTCCATTACTTTCCCTGCCATAGAGGTCAAACTGACAGGTCTGTAGTTTTCTGCCTCTGTCTTGCTCCCACTTTTGTGAAGGGGAATCACATCAGCCTTCTTCCAGTCCTCAGGTACCACACCATCCTCCCATGGTTTTTTATAAAGGGTAGTCAGTGGTGTCACTAGTTATCTGCTTAATTCTTTTAGAATTCTGGGGTGAATTCCATCTGGCCCCAGTTTCTTTGTCCACCTTCAGTTTTACGAGTTCTTTTGGAACCCTTTCTTCTGTGAAAGGACTGGGATCAACCCCCCTTTCCAGAGTGCTTCTGATAATTGGATTAGGCACCTCTCCCACTTTCTCTTTTCTGAACACTGAACAGAAGTATTCATTCAGTATCCCTGCTTTTTCACTGTCACTCTCTTCCCACCCACATCCATTCTATTCAGCCTCACTACCCCTCCCTTTGTCTTTCTACGCTCCCTGATATACCTATAAAAGGTGTTATCCTCCTTCTTAACTGAGTTGGCTATCTTTTCCTCAGTTTGTGACTTTGCTATTCTGACTACCCTTCCTGCTTCCTTCTGCCTTAACTGGTACAGTTCTCTGTCCTGCTCCTTCTGTGTTTCCTTATACATCCTAAATGCTATCTTTATCTCCCTAACCTTCACTGCCACTTCTTTTGAGGACCATAGTGGCTTTTTCTTTTGTTTTGATTTGTTTATTTGCTTCACACAAAGGCTTGTTGCCTCTGTGATGGCAGTTCTGATATTTCCCCACTGTTGCTCCACTCCTCCTTCTAGCCTGTTTGCTAGTGCTTTTCTGAGGCACTCTCCCATCTTGCCAAAGTCAACCTTCCTGTAATCCAGAACCCTCACTTTTGTATGGCTTAACTCTGTAGCTGAGTTTATCATGAACCACACTGTTTGGTAGTCACTTGTTCCCAAATGACTACCCATTTCTAGATCTGAGATCCTCTCACTGTCCCCATTTGAGAGTATGAGGTCTAAGATTGCTCCCTCGTGAGTAGGTTCCAAAACTAGCTGTCTGAGGCATGCCACCTGAAGGGCATCAAGAATGGCCCTGCTTTTGGATGTGGCTGCATCAAAGGTGCTCCAGTTAACACCTGGCATATTAAGGTCCCCCATCAACAGTATCTCCCCTTTCACTGCCATCCTAAGTATGCCTTCTATCATAACCTTGTCCATTCCCTCCCCCTGACATGGGGGTCTGTATACAACCCCTGTGCAGATTGTGGTGCCATTTCCAGTCTCTAAGGTGACCCACAGTGCCTCCTCTCCTCCCTGTTTACTATTTTGTTCAGTTGCTTTTATCCCTTCCCTTATATAGAGAGCTACTCCCCCCTCTTCTGCCCTCCCTGTCTATCCTGTAGGTTGTGTACCCTGGTATGTTAACATCCCAGTCATGGTTCTCTGTGTCACCATGTTTTTGTGACTGCTACAATATCCAGGCATCCTCTTCCATCAAGGCCACCAGTTCAGGAGCTTAGCCCAGACTATGGGTGTTGGTACTCATTACCCTCCATTTCTTGATGGCCTTACTCATTTTGCCCCATCCCTGTCCTTATTCCGCTTTGTCACTTTCTCCATTTACCCCTCCGCTTCTCCCTATTGACATCTCTATGTTGGTGTCTACCTCACTTAGTACCCTGATTTTTTGGGGGGGCTAGGATTTCCCTTCTCCTTTCCAGTGCCTCCCCCCTTGGCTAGTTTAAATGCTTGCCGATGAAGTATTTAAACCTATCACCTGGGATCCTGGTTCCCCTCCTGGACAGATGCAGACCATCACGTCAGTATAGGCCTACGTCCATCCAGGTGGACCCCCGTCCCCAATGAAGCCAAATCCCTGAGCTCTGCACAAGTTTTTCAACCACTGATTGAATCCCATGGTGTGGAGCACCCTAGCCTCTTCCATGCCATAGACAGGCAGCACCTCCGAGAAGGTTACTGTGTGTGTGCTATTTGTCTAAGGCCCCTCCCCTTCTCCACAAATGCTTCTTGCACTGCTCTGATCCCTTTCTTAGCCAGGTCATTTGTCCCTAGGTGGACAATGACATCCAGCTCCCTCCCCTGTGCAGCTGCTCCTGTGATCCTCAGGATTCACTCCCTGTCCCTCCAAGCCATGGTGCCAGGCAGGCACCTTACCTCCCTCTCCCCTTCCTCCCCCAGTTCTACCTTTCTAACAATGGAGTCCCCCACCAGGAGTTGTTTCCTTCCTCTGTGGGGTCCCATGCCACCCTCTTGTGGGTCTCCTTTGTGGAGGTTCCCAGAATCTTCCATGGTCTCCACTGTGGGTGCCTCCATAGAGGAACCACACTTTTCCACAATGGCATAGAAATTGTGGAGAGGTACAACTGGACGGATGTGCCTCTGTTCCAGCACCCTCACCCTCCCTGATCCCAAGGTGGTCCAACCACTCCTCTTTCTTGGCAACCTCTGAGGCAACTGCAGTGACTCTGGTGGCCCCTATTTGAGAGAGGAGGTCCCACAAATCCTGGCCAACTCAGCCTGGAGATGAGCAACCTCCTCCCTCAGCCCAGAGACGTGCCTGCAGATGGGACAACACTGCATCCTCCAGAACGTCTTCCGGAAGACTGCTGCTCCACAGCCACTGCACCACTCCCATCATGTCTTTTTTTCTGGACCCCTAACTGTTGTTTGGAATACTTACTCTTTCCTCTGTTTGTTTATTTTCTCTTTTTTTCTTCACCTACATACTTACTGCCTCTTCCCCCTTTTAGCTCCTGATCTTCCTGTTCTAAGACAAGAAGTTCCTATATTTCTCAGTAGTCTCCTTACTTGCTCAGAGTCTGACCTCCAGCAGCTGGGGGGTATGGAGAGCTACTCTTGCCCTTCTAGGATGGTGAGTCTTTGGTGGCTCTGTGATCAATCACTTCCTGCTCCCAAACAGGAAGTTCCTGTTGTCAGTTAAATCCTGTGCCTATAAAAGTAGAACTGGTGTAGGGTGGAGGGGAGGAAAGGAGGGCAATATAGTCCCAGTAGAGAAGTTTTAGTTATACCAGTAGCTCATTCCTCCTGGTGTTCGTTCTATTCTCTGGCAAAAGCTATCTAGGGCATTGCTTAAATCTGGTTTTAACCTGGCTCCTTCTAGCTAAGCCACTCCCCCTACTTTGCAAATCTTTCTACAGTTAGTTAATTTCACAGATAACAATTCCCTTCTGACACCTGTGACAAGCACCTAGATAAGTACAGAGATAACACTGTTTATTTATTTCAGTATTCAGACATACACCTTTGAGCAGAAATGCTCATTTACAGAGGTTCCTCATCAGAATAACAATTTGTTTACTCCATTTTAAAGCCAGTATTAAAAACTGATTATAAAAGGCTGGAAAATATTGATTCAGTGACATAACAAAACAGAATGAGTGACATAAGTACTGTTTCAGCAATGTAGAGTGAACAAAAGTTGACATTCAACAGGTCAAATAATACAAAGCATAATTCAAGCACTAGGAGTTAAACAAAAGTAGCATCCCATCTGGGTATTGTCAGAGGTTAAGTCTGTGTGCTTTTATGGTACATTGGAATGGAGGAGAGGCACATGCATGAGGACACCATGTGAAGGGTAATGTGCTGGCATCATGTGCATATGTAAGAGGGTACCTTAGGGGGCAGATGCACCACAATCAGATGGTGCAAGGTTGGATTGGGTTGGATAGGGGTGAAGGTAACATGTGACAGTGCATGGGATGGGGTTTCATTAGGAGAAGCAGCTATATTTGGAGACAGGTAGGAGTAAATTTAGAAATTCCTGTTTGAAAGGACCCAGCTTAGTTGGTGTTGTTTGTATTACCTGAAGTTCATTAAACAAGTTTCCCAGCAAATATACTTCAATCTACTTAGTGTCTCTTAGAATAAAACTCTTCCACCATCCCAGTGTTGAATAATCCTACTTTGAGAGGTTTGAGTCTATCTCTCACCCAACCAGGGCTTCTTTGTATACCAGAAAATACATGCATCTCCTCAGCCCACCACCCATTGGCACCCAGAATTTTCCTCCCTTCTCATCACCTTAAGAAAGGATACTATCTGGATGACATCTGCACCAAGGAAAAACATTCTCTACAGTGTCAACCAGCTGACATCACTGATTTGTTCACAATTAATTAATTGGCGATGACGTAGTAGTAGTAACAGCTAATTGGATGAACACACTGACCAATCAGCTGTTACTACTAGGTCAGTGCAATGAAGCAAACTCCACACATTTCTTAGCTGGTTGTGTGGTAGTGGTAGCTTTTTTTTTTTTAAACAAGAGAAATTAAAAAAAAATTGGGATGCTTTGTTGAGGCAAAGTCAGATTACCATATATGATGTGACCTGCTCACTCAGTATAGTACCAGCTAAACAGACTTGGGATTGGGCGAGGTGAGGCAGCTGGGAAATCATAGTCACAGATGTATTTGCTTCATGACTAAATATGCAGATATATTAGGGAATTCAGGTTGCAATTCTTATTGCCAAGCAAGCTACTGAATGGTGAACACTGTTTGTTTTTATTCTTAATGGTTCAAATGTTGGTTAGTTGTACATCTAGGTTTCATGCAGGACATTACATGTAGTTACTGTTTACATGCTCACAATGGGAGGGACAACAGTGTCTCACTCAAGGGGGAGGCAGCGGCATCCTGGGACTGGTTTCTGTAATGGGGAGCAAAAGAGGTTGCCCTATGAAAGGGCAGCCCAGATTGTCATTGGTCTCTCTGGAAGCAGTGAGAGGAAACAGGAGAGGGAGTGGTGGAGGGTCCAGGCCTTCAAGAAGGAAAGGGAAGGGGAGTGGAAGGAGATACCATGGAGTGGGGGCTATGATGTCACAAAGGAGGAGGGGGATAGGCAGGCAGAAGAGAGTACCGAGTGCCCACCTGATTGGATGATGGGGTCATTAAGGGTGGTGCTAGAGAGGGGTAGATAAGGGGCTGCAGAGAGAGAAAATCCCTCTCTCTACTGCAGCTGCTAAATTACTAGCAACTGCACAGGACATTTTGAAGTTGAGGTAGTAGTCTCTACTGATATCAGGTAAGGTGTGGAAACATGGACCCATCCACAGGGCCTAGAAGAGGCATGATGCAGCTGGGGCAGGCTGAGCCTGGGTAGCATGAGGGCAATTCCAAACAGGGTTACCACCTGTCTCTATTTTCACAGGACAGTCCTGATTTGGGCAGCTGTGTCCTGTGAAAAAAAACATGAAAAATACTATTTGTCCTGACATTATAGTAGAAAAAATATTTTCTTACTCTCCTCTAAATATTGCAAAAAAAAAAACTATAATACCTTTATTAAAACACCATAAAATGATAAGAAACACTCAAAACAACTGAAAAACTACAACACTTAGTCTTAATTCTGCTTATTTAGTGAAAACAAGTCTGTTGTATTGGTTGAGGTTACATGTCGTCCTGTGAAAAATCATGTTTCAGTAAGAAACGTCCCACTTTGAGCTTCTTAAAAGGTGGTAACCCTAAAAATTTCCAAAAGAAAATAAAATAAAAGAAAGAATATTTGTTTTATTTATTAGAAGGTTAGTGGTACATCTAATTAACTGTAGTTCTGCCTCAGCATTTGGTATATCAGCTGGTAATTTGATGATAATTGCAGCAGGGAGCAGCACAAGTGAATATGCAGCAGGGTCACTGCAAAGTAAATCTGGTGAGCAAATTTTAAGGAAGGTTTTGCAAGAGGTCTGTATTGTGGCCAGCAGTGGGCCATTTTGTGGGTGAGTGAGGCCCTCGGCTCAAGCTTTAAGCTTTGAGGTGCTCTGGGGTGGGGGTTAGAAAAGAGGAGGCAAAGGTTTTGCAGAGATCAGGCAAGAGTGGGCGTTTTACCCACAGTGGGAAGCAAGCTGTTTGCTGGGGTGGAGGTTCTGGCACAATGGCGTTGTAAGGGTGAGGTAGTGTGACTCCTGGTGGACCACTGTCCGATGACCACAGGCAAGGAATGGAGGAGTAGGGCTCCTGGCACCTACAGCAGAGGGTGTGTGCCCGCAGGGGAGGGACATTGCTCTTTGGTGACATTTGCAGGAGAAGTGTTGTGGGAGCCAATGGGCGGTTCAGGGCCAAGCAGGCCACGAGTGGGACAGCTGCATGAACCTGTCTTGTGGCACCTATTGTTCATTAGTTCGGCCACTCAATCCCCATCACATCTGCAGGAGGAGGGGGCAGATTAGGAGATTTTTCAACTGGAGGAGTGGGAAAATGGGAAGGATGGTATTTGCAGGGAGGAGTATCAGCCAAGAGGAGGCCGAAGGCCTCTGCTGCTCTTCTCATAAGGAGTGGAATGTATTAGGGGCAGTGATTTCCGTGGTTTTTGGGTCCATTACAGCAATGCAGGCCATTCAGCCCAGTGGACATGACCTACAGGAATTTCAGTAATGGGGCTTTAGAAGGTGTTTGGTAGGTGGGGTGGCCCGCCAAGCACATTCTGAACATGGATTGGGGGAACAGTTCTCCGTGACTTGGGGGGGGTGATTTTATTCACTAGCCTCAGGCACAAGCTGAACCTCGATTGTAGCCCCCCCCCCGAGTGGCACCACCTGGCCAGGATGGCAGAATGTAGAGGCCGGGGACCCATGGCATACAGGGGGAGTCTTGGTTTGGCAGTTTGCCTTGGGGGGGCAGTGCTGGTTGCTACTGGCATGCCTTCATGATCACTCCCCTGGCAGCAAGGAGGACTACAGGGGGGAGTGGGGACCCAGGCAGCACGAGTGGGTTGGGCAAGGAGTCAGAATCAGGAATGACTGAGTAGCCCAGCTGTTCTGCTTTGGTGGGGGAGCAGGATGAGCTGACCCCCCCAGCCCAAGTTGCCACTTCAAGGGGGTGAGAGGTTTCCTGCAAGTGGGATTTTGGGGGGCTGGTGAAATGTGACTGGCCTGGGGGCCAGACTAGAGATAAGGGATCTGGGAGTCAGAGGTAGCTCTGGTAGGGCCTGCTCGAGGGTGGACACTGGGAGTCAAGGGATGGCCACACTTTTGCCACGGGACAGCCGCAGTCAAAGTTTAACAAAAAAGTAAATAAATAATAAAGAGATAAATCAGATAATTGAGCAGAAGGCAGGCCCCCACCGGATGCATTCGAGAACACAAGACTGGATTCAACAGCATTAGGCGGAGCAATGGAGGGCTATTCAATGGTGTTTAGGTATGCCCTCTTGCATGGGGAGGGTTATTTTTAAAATATATATAAATAAATAAATGGAAGCCACAGGAGCAGTCGAATCAGGTGTGGGGGGGTCAGGGCATCACAGTGGCTCTGGGGTGCTAACAGGTTGTTTTGTCTGTGGTTTCCAGAAGAACATCCAAGAGAGTGACAAAGGAAAAGGCCAGTGAAGCACTGGTGAGCATAAGTGACAGAACCAATTAAACAGGTCCAGGGATCCTCAAGAATCCAGGGAGCAGAGGAGGAGAAGAAGAAGGCCAAGACTGAAGAGCTGCTGGTGGGGAAAGTGAGAACCAACAAATGCCGACTAGGGCAGCCCAGATGAGGGTGGTGTACCTCAGTCGGAGGGGAGTAAGGTATCTGGGGTAGACTAGACAGTAGGAGGTATGCTTGAAGGTGACCTGGCAGGTATCAAAACAAAAAAAGGGGTTGGAAGGAAGAGATAAAGCACAAAAGGTGCTACAGGAATAGACAAAATCGGAGCAAGGGACAAGCAACACAGAGATAAGGGTGGTGGCAAATAAAGGATCATAGGGTTGGCCCTATGCATCACACAGGGGGACCATTTGTCCCTGGCCTTGAAGGGAAGATATGGAAGGGGGATAGTGGGGGAAAAGTGTACGAGTGGAAAGAGTAAGTGAAAAAAACAGAGATGGCAGTCATTTGGATATCAGGAGTAGGACCAGTGAAGAGGGTACCTTCAAGGGCAAGACGTGGTGCTGGGGTGGTAAGGTTCATGTATTTCAGTGCAAAAAAACCCCAAAAAACAAGCTGGCCGTACTACTTCTCACATATTTGGCCATCACCTGGGACACAAGTAAGGTGCAAAGGGGTTCATGGGGGATTGACATACGGTGAGAAACCCCTCTAAGTGAAGATCTCACAGGTACATCAGGTGTGATGCGATACTGTCTGAGCTGGATCAGGAACCTGTCAGGTCCATGGAGGTCAGGCAGTGAGGATACAAAGGGTATGGGAGGAGCAGGGCCAAGAGGCCTTCTGGCCATCTAGGAAGGCAACCTGCACCTGGGCCAACTGCAAATATAGGTGTGTTTGCTCAGGGTTTGATGGGATGAACCCCGTCATCAGGTGCAAAAAACACAACAAGAAAAACAATTTTAAGAGGACAAAATGATTAGCATTGACTGTGAGGTAATCCTTTTGGGGGGGCACATGGGGAGAACCAAGGGGGAAGGCATGATGGGCTAGGATGCAGTTTCAAGTGGCAAAGGGGGAGGGGGTTTTCATGGTGGGGGGCAAGCAGAGCTGCTTTGAGGTGTCAATGACTGTGGGGCTTTTCCACTGGCACTTTCTCCAGGGAAGGCTGGAGTGGCTGCACCTGAACCAAGAATTACCCAGACCAAGCAGCAGAGAAAAGGGGTGGGAGGGGTTGTCTGGGGTTTGAACTAATATTACATGGGTGCTAGGAAGGGATGGTCATTCCTAGGACCCCCCCATTCAGGAACCTTAGGGTGGCACCACTGGGTATCATAGTGGTGAAGGCCCTGGGGGAATGCAGTGGATACACCAGGGGTCTTCCTGACAGCAATTCCTGGAATGCTGTCTTTGTCCCAGGGAGGAACACGTTTTCATACAATCTACTTGACAAAATAGGGGGCTTCATTAAAGCCAGATAAAGAGCTTGGGGGCAAAAGCAGATAGTAAATCTGCTTTCTGGGTGTGGACGGTGCAGGAAGAGGAGCAGAAAATGATGGCCATTAGTTTCAGGGTAAGGGGCAATTCAAAGAAGCCATGCCCATGGGGTTTTCAGGCCTGTACCAATTTTTGAAGCAGTCAGCCCTTGGTTTTAGTGGATAGTCACCACAAAGCACAGGCTGCCATGCTGCCGGCTTTCATGGGCATCCGTGAGGAGACTGGGGTTCCAAAAAAAAAAAGGGGCATGGCCCAGCCACATACTAGAGTTGTAGGCATTGAGTTGGATGAGGAATACTGATGCTTCTGGTGGACGACGATGCCAGGCTGCAAGGACTCATTGGGGTATTAAGGGGAATAGGTGGGCACAGCTCAATACAGGGCAGCAGGTGCTGTGGCAAATCAACTTTGCTTGCCGGGCGGTGGCTTCAGGTAGGGCATTCACCAGGCTCTGGGCCATGGCTTCTTCAATGGCCAAGTTCCTCCCACAAGTAGGTCAATTTATTCAAAGGTGTAAAGAACATTCCTGGTGGGGGAGATGATATTAAGGGGGCACAAGGGGGTTAATTTTGGGAGAGACCAGCAACAGGAGGGGGCAGATTTGGATTTTTTTGCAGATGCAGGTGGGGGGTTTCTTACATGGTAACCTAGTACCCAGAGGAGTGGATATCAGAACCATGGCTGCCCAATGGAGGGGGGAGATGAGATTGACAAGAGGTATCACCTTTCTAAAGTTTTTTTCATTTCGGTGGCCTGGCAGGGGTATGGAGACCGAGGATTAAGAGCAAAAGATTCGATTGCAGGTGGGACACCATGGCGGAGGCAGCATCATATACAAGCAGTTGGGGGCCACAGAAATGGTGCTGCAGATAGCACAGAAGCTAGTGTAAGAGGGCTGTATGCTAACTTATCTGTTAAGACTACACATTGGGAGGGAGCAAAGAATGAAATGACTGATGGTCTCTCATGTTTCCATGGGAACAGGTTCCAGGAGCTGGCCCAGAGGGCAGCCATCAAGAGGTCACACTTGCCCCTACAACTTTGGGGAGTTGGATGAACAGAGCCTAGATATGGTTCCAGAGTGCTTGGGCACCGAGCACAGTGAGAGTCTATGGAGGCAGAATGGATGAGTGTCCAGGTGTTCTGGGAGCAGGCCAGGTTGGAGGTCAGTGGCTCAGTAGCAGAAGCCCAGGTCATGAAGCACAGGGTGGGTAAGTGGGAAGCAAGTACATCCGGACCCACCATCGGCACCACCTCACTAGCATAGGTATGGTGTGCCAAGTGCAGGGGTGGGGGTACCCAGCAGGGCGCCGGCCATCCACAGAATGCAGCAGGGATGGAGCAGAGTGCTATGGTGCACAAGCAAGTTGTGGGGTGGTTTGAGCAGGTGCTAGGGGTAAAGATATTAGGGTGGCTCAGACACCAGGGGACAAGGGTATTTTTGACAGGGTAATGGGGACTGGGAAGGCAGTGCAGGTTACTGCGGTGCTCAAAAGGGGATGGTTTTCTTCAGGGCAGACCGGGGAGTGGTGGTCCATTCTTGTTTAATAGGTGCAGCCTCAGTTGTGGCCAGGCATGGGGGGCTACCATGGGGTAATAATGTGGCATTGATCTACGTGATACTGAAGGACTTGGTAAGGAACAGGTTCAAGGGGCCAGGAGTAAAGCTGGCTGGGTCTGTGACTGGTCAGTGCAGGAGCTGGAGGGGGACATGTGATGGTTGGCAGGGGACAGAGCACAGAGGAGACTGAACAGTAGGTTAGCAGAATGGACTATACAGACAAGGAGTCTGTACACAAGGCATGAAGTGATCATACATGATACACCCTACACCTGGATGGTATGGGTGACAGGGTACACTTGCTAGGTGTGGGTAACATGACCCCAAGGATGCACATTGAGTAATAGCAGGGTTTTTGGTGGTTGGTGGGCTAGTTTTTAATGGGGGAAGCCCAGAGGCTGAACGGGGTCAGCCTGTGGGCTACTGAGAAAAAAGATATATAAAGGGGGGCCCAGCCAGAGGAGGCTATGGCAAGGCAGGTGTGGGATCCCTATGGGGTAGTCACCTCAAGTGGCCACAGGGATGGGGGGGGTCAGGTGAGGAGACACCTGAGCCCAGAAAGATGAAGAAGAAGGAGCAGGCATCAGGTCCCTACACCTGGGCCGCAAGAAGACGTGCCATAATATACATATGGTGAAAAGTATCAAATTTTGAAAGACGGGATTAAAGAATAACCCCCCCCGAACATGGTGAATGTTGACATGAGTTATGACAATATTATGGTTGTAAAATGTGATGTATGTATGTAGAGAAGCTACCTCAATAAACTTCAAATGTTGAACCATGAAGTATTGGTGTGGGCATGGCTGATTTCAGGGGGTTCAAATGAACAAAGTCTTCCATTTAATTCTATAGCATAATAATGCATTTCCAAAAACCTTCTGCCCACCATATTCTAATGTACAGTACCATGAATCTGATCATTGTGGAAATGCATGCACTGCATCCACTCCACTTTCAGCTTTCTATTTTTCAAATGATTATTACAACTAGTTTCCTTAAACTTTCAAGAAATAAGCCATATAATGTTGCTGGCAGAAAGGGTGAGTCTGTAAGTTCTGGAGCTGACATCATCGTTAATACCAGCTTTTTTAAAAAACAGGCAGAGAAATCAGGGTTACAAAACAATTTGTAATGAAATCAGGGTTACAAAACAACTTATAACTTTTAAACCAAATGCCTTAGAGATCTCATTTTTATTTATTTTATTTTTTATCTTATTACCTGATGGGAATGAGATTGAGGGACAGAGCTAGGAAACAATATATAACAAACTCTGGTCACAACCAAAACAGCTGCTAATGTATTATTCTGATGATGGATATTTATTTATTTGCTTCTGTTTACCAGGTAAGCACACTAGACAACAAGTGACTATTTTCAGGTGCAACCTGGGAGGTTACAGAGTACATAATAAACATAGCACAAAGTCAGGATAACAATACAGGCCCACAAGCAAGTGGGTGGAACAGCTAACGGTACACATGACTATAAAACGGTGAAGTAGGCAGTATGTCAACAGGATACATAACAGCATTGAGAGGTATAATAGCAGGTAGCATCAAGGCAGAGAGTCGGCAGTATGTCAACAATATACTGTACATAACAGTATTGAGAGGTAGAATAAACAGCAGGAAACATCATGGCAGAGAATACAACAAAGGAATTGAAAGTATGGGCACGTATTTGCATGACCTGAGGGCCTAGCATGAGATAGAGAGAGGGTCAAAATAGAGAAGCTAGAAGCAGGTACAGAAATGACAGAAGTGCCTCTCCAATAGAAGGGCAGAAAATGCCTTATGCTGGATTTCATCAGAGAGTAACAGCAGCCAGTGAGTTCAGCTCACTGGCTCCCAAAGCAAGTTGGGGTCGGTGGTGAGGGGGAGACTTCCCAGGGTCTATAAAGCACATAGACAGGCAGAGACCACTTTGAAGAAGTTCCATAGGGATGTTTTGAAGCAGGGATGGGAGGGAGAGGCACGAACTAGGGTGGGAAGGGAGTTCCACAGTCTAGGCGCATGGACAGAGAAGGCCCGGTCACCTGTGAGGGTGCGGCTCTTAGGGACCAGGCAGACCTGAGCAGCACTAGATCTTAAGTGGTAGGCAGGGGTTCCATATTTGAGGGGAAGGGCAAGTGCAGAGGGAGTACCCATTCTAATGATATTGTCCACGAAGTTGCCAAGGACAAAAGCGCGGTGCTTTTTGGGGGGGAGCCACTCCAGCCAAGAGTAGAGCTCACAGCGATGCGTAAGGCAAGGTGCAGAGAGTGCGAACCAGCATACATCATTATAGGCAGTATCCCATTTAGCTAGGCTAGAATTCGGGACTGGGGCAAAGGCTACAAGCCCATATCAAAGCTTGGGCAGGAGTATCTCCCTGGCTATGGTGAGCCATGTAGCCGGGGTGAGGCAATCTTTGGCTCTGTAGGCAAGTCCAAGCTTGCCATTCATGGCTTTGCATACATTCCGAAGATGCTTGGTGAGATCCAGTTGTGGATCAAGGGTAACTCCTAGATACTTGATGGAGTCAATGACTGGCAGGGGGGCCCCGTTAGCTCCGTGGATAGTTAGGGGAGCATGGCGGGAAGCGGTTTTGGCCACAGAACCAAAGAGCTTGGCCTGGGTCTTTTCCAGGTTAATGGTGAGCCTGTGCCCCTCAAGCCAGTTCTGGATAAGGTCAAAGTCAGCATTAAGTCAGGAGCTGATGATAGTGATGTCCTGGGAACTGGACAATATGACGAGGTCATTCGTGTATAGAGTTGGGTTCCCGTAGGTTGCAATGGAGGGCAGTTCATTTATGAAAAGGGAAAACAGAATGGGTCCAAGGATGGATCCCTGGGGGACCTCGCATTTAATAGGGGAGAGGGCTGAGAGGGCACAGTTGAAGCAGGTGTATTGCTGCCTTCCCCCAAGGTAGTTGGAGAGCCAGGCAAGGGCTGGGGGAGGGATTCCGAGAGAATGAAGAGTGGAGTAGAGGAGAGCATGGTCAACCCTGTCGAAGGCCTTTGAGAGGTCAACAAAGATGGATCCGGTCAGTTTGCCTTGGTCAGTTGCAGATCTGATCTCTGATGTAACCACGGCAAGCATAGTTGATGTACTGTGCCCCTTTCTGGAGCCATGCTTGGCAGGGGAGAGAACAGCATGGCCCTGAAGGAAGTGGGAGAGTTGTGAGGCAACTGCCTTTTCCAGGAGCTTACAGGTAGCAGAGAGTATGACGATGGGGCGATAGTTAAATGTGTGTATTGGATTGTAATGAATAGTCACACACACACACACACACACGCACACGTGCACGCACGTGTGCACGTATACATACACACACACACACACACACAATGTTCTTTGTATTACCCCCCCCTATGATGAAGAGAAGTGGATTTTTTTTTCACTCCTGTCTCAAAAGTGATTTCACAGAGGGACTGCAGAGACATATTTTGGAGGGAATTTTAAGAACTACACCTGCCTTGTAGAGGAGGTGGATTGAAAAAGGCTATGTTAGCTGGCCCAGTGGTGCAGTGGCAGCAATACCACCTACCACACCAGTGACCAGGGTTCAGGAATGACCTTGGGTTGCTGTGGGCTGGTCAGGGAGGGAGAGGACTGAGCATCCTATGGACTGCTCTCCTCTCTTGAGGGGGTGAGGCATGCCATTCCCACTGAACTACTACCACAAGGTGGAGGCCCTGTAGTACTGCAGGTCAGATGGATGGTATTGAAGGAAGGAAGGATGCTAAGGGACTCTGTAGCAAGTGTGCACCTCCACACACACACCCCAGCAATGGGGAAGGGGAATACACAGGAGGAAAATGGTGTAGCAGAGCACAATGATGCCCTTTGTCAGCCCCAACTCACACCACCATCAGGGAACTCTTATCCGAGCTTGAAGGGGAATAAAAAATGAAACAAATAAGACTAAGAAGAGAGGTGAACACATGAAGGGAAGCATGACTGACTTTAAAATTATGGTACTGGGCAGTGAAGGAGCTGGTAAATCCTCTGTTATTGGCTAGTCCATATTTTTTAAGTCCTAAGCTGTAGATTAGATTGATCAGGCCATTCTTCTCAGAGATTTTTCATTTCATGAGTATGCCCATAATGTCACAATTTATATCATACCAGTCTTACATTCCAGCCAGCTGTGCTGTCCAGTAGTATTTTTCAAAACCCGTGCCTCCCAAGCCCCCTGTGGTGCCAGCATCAGTAGTTCCAGTTTATTTCTAGGGATTTTATTTGCTTTTATCCAGGGTGTTATGCTTGATATCATGTCTTTTAAGAAACAACCAGGAACTGACACTGGTAACAGCTGAAAATTGTGTAAAAACTTAGAAAGAATTGTAATCTTTAACACATTCACTCAGCTCAACATTGATGATGGTAAAGTTTTTCATTTCTAAAGCAACATTTTAGCTTTGTGTAACAATAGCAGAAATTAGCTGCATATAAATCCTGTATTTTAGGGATTAGATTAGCTCCCAAGAACTTAAAACCTACTTCTGACCATTGGAAAGGCAAAATGTTTTCTAACTGTTCATGGTCACAACTACTGAGTGGCATTATAGTAGATTTTGATAGATTAAAATTATAACCAGAGGGATCTCCAAATTGCCTTGTAACATGGCTGCTTTTAGTGTTTTGTTAAAAATCTGGTGATGTGCTTCTGGAGCTCCCTTCTCTCTCTGTGTAATTTCATGGCATCATGCATAGCTCCACTATGCACTCATAAAAAGCATTGTATCGGACAACATGTGCACATCTGTGCAAAATAGCAGAACAGATCAAGGTTGGCTGCACCACCACATATCATCCCAATTTTGTATCAGATCAACTCGGCTGCATCACCTTTTCTTTATCAAATTCATTATTGCATTACTTAACCAAGTAATCCCCACCTTCACAGTATAACTATGAAAATACAAAACTCAAAAAATGACTACAATATTAATAAACAACTGAAGTTGTAAGCAAGAACTGATTCTAAAACTTACAAATAACTAGCCAACTTAATCAATATGTCTGTGTATCTATCTATCTATCTAACTATATACAATATATATATATATACACACACACACACACACACATATATATATATATATATATATATATAGGATACATGATGGACAGGAGTGGAATATGGAAAATATTCTCAATCCTGCAGAGTGAGCTCGGGATATTTCACAAGTGCTGAAGGCACGAGTGAAATATACAGTGCTTACGATGCAAGAGTTAGAATATTTTCCATATTCCATGATCTGCCCATCATGTGTGCTATTTATACCACTGAGGTGAGACCAATTTCAGTGAGAGAGGTATGCTTGTTGTTATGTTGTTCATGTCTCTTTAAATGATGCTGGTGCTGTGGTAGTGTGTGTGTGAACTTTTATGAATGGGTTGTTGAAGTGAGCTGTTGTTGGTTGGTGTGTGTGTATGTGTGTCTTAAGTGGGTGTGCTGTGTTTTGGTAATTGGTTGCTTAAGGGAGGGAGGTTCTGTTCTGTGGCAGCGAGGAAGATCGTAATGATTTGTTTTGGCAGGTTTGTGTGTTCATGTTTGGCTGTTTAAGATTGATTTAAACATTTCAGGCATCATCTGTTTGTATGCTTGGTGCACATTTGAGATTTGTTCTGCTGCTCGCTCTGTTATTTGATAAGAACATTTAGTATACTAGTTTCTGCATTCCGTGAGAGTTATACGTTTATTTTTGAGTGCTGGAACAAGTGTGTGAAATTAAAGGAAGTGCTTATGATGTAGTTAAACCATTTTAACATAAAAGTAATGGTAAACATGATGTTGTAAGTCTGGAGATATCACTGACATGATTGTTCATGTTTACCGCCATCGTGTGTGTCAATGTGAGTGAGAATCCGATTATATTACTGTTTGCTTTAATTTCTGATGTTCAGTATCATTATAGCAGTGTGTTGATAATGTGGAAGCTGGATGTTTGCAATATGCTGGTTATTTGTTGTCCATTTTGTAGGTCAGTATGTGGCAATGCAGGATTCGAAATGCAGCACAAGAGATTTGGAGATTGTTGCATTTAGAAGGAGTGCTGCAGCTGACTGTGATTATCTATGTTAATTGTCTTTATTTCAGTCTAGGGACTGTTTTAGAACTCAGCAAATTACAGGGGTGTTTCTTAGTGTTTTCAGACGCAAGTGGCTGACGTCAGCAGAGTAGGTATAAACTGTATTTATTTTAACTCTGCTGACGTCAGGAGGATTTATTTCACTTCAGTGAAAATAAAGTCATTTATCTTACTGGAATTGGTCTTATTCCCATGGGGTGTGTATATATATATATATATATGTATATAAATGCATACACCTCCTTCAGTTTTAAATACAATAAACAGTCAAGGACAGGATAAAGCAGAAGATGTAAGCGGTTGAGGGTTGTAATGTATGTGGACACAGTGGGTTAGCTATGAACTTTAGTACTAAAACAACTGTCATTTTTCCAGACAGGCAGAGCACACTGCTTGCTGCCTGGTAAAAAGGTAAGTGGTTAAGCAGCTTAATCAGGTCAAAAGGAAAAGCTTAAGTCACGCACAGGTAGTGTGTTCAGTTTAAAGACCTGCACAGTAGTATCAGCAGCAGCTCTGCTTGGTTGTGCCAAGAGCTGAACAAGTTGGAAGTTCAGCAACTGATGCTGATGACTCAGCCACTCTGATTTACATTATACATTACCCACTTGCCTCTGTCCCCACACACTCCTTTTCTGCTTTACCCCCACAGTCAGTATGGCTGAACCGACACAATACAGCAACTTCCCCCTTCCCAACGAGCTTCTTCCTCTACAAAAAGCACTACCAACTCACCAGCACTGTGAAGAGCAGCATTTTCACCATCCACCTCCCGTCCCACTGCCACTGTCTGAAAGGAGCCATAATATTGCTGCCACATCTGGATAAGCATGCACAATCTGGCTGGCATACCTCATTTGATGCTGGGGTGCAGTGCCTTCTGGGGGACATAGTTCCATGCTCACCGGGCCACTCTTAAGAGATGGTGGGAAACTCACTGCCAAATGAGCTACTGTGCCCAGAATACCCTACAGGTATGCAGGATGAGAGGTGGGAGGCAGTACTGAATGGAGACAGCATAGTGCTTTCAAGTAGAGGAGTGATTGTGCTTCAACTCCAAACTTTTGTGCATTTCTCGGAATCTTGTGATATGCTTCCAAAGCCCCCTTCTCTCTGTGTGTAATAGCAAGACGTCAGGCATTCCTGATATGTGACAGTTTAATTCCATTATTTAAAATCTTTTTTATTTACAACAGTCACATGAAGATTCAGCCTCAGTCAGTCTTATACCCTACACTATTGATCATACTTATCTTCCAAATGATTTTATTGTTTTTCATTAACAAATAGTACTTTTTTCCCCTCATTTTAATGACCTCTAAGGCTCAAGAAAGAGGGGCTATTATGTCATTAAAATGGGTTCCATCTCAATAAAGTGACAGACTTTCCTTAAAAACCCTGTTATGAAAAATTAGTGAACAAATGAATTGTCTACATTTCATTTTCTTAATAATTTAACACATTTATCAGTAAAGTCATCCATTGATGATTTACATCAGAGCCCTTTACTAGAACCTGAAGGTTTCAAGTTTAAACTTACAGCTATGTTTGGACTATAGGTGAGCAAATAAAAAGTCTTAAAATCGTACCTTATTGTTTGTTTTTCAACCTTCAACCTTCTAGAACTTTCAGACTTCCCTACCGACCATTACCAAAGGTACAGGATCCAGAGGTCTTTGCACAAACTATAGACCCATGACAAATTTAATATTATTCTTCCAGGTATGGCCTCATTATTAAGGTGCAAAAATCAGGGTTTAACATAGAAATGCCTATGCAATCCCAGTAGTAATATGGCTGCCCAAGTGAGCAAATGGTGCACAAATCCAGCAGAAGTTTCTCCTATGTATGTAGTAAAAATAGATGTGGGTTCTAACTGCAAAGGAAAAAGGTCAAGAATGCAATCCGCTTGGGTCAGATTTCCTTAGGATCTGTAGAAATCAAGCAGGAAAATGACTGCTACTATGCATTTTTTTAATGTTTCAAAACCCTGGTTGATCCTTATGACATTGTCGGAGTATGTTACAAAGGAGTGACCCTGCTGGAAACCAGAGTCTGGAGTTTTTGTTGGAAGAAAGAATACCACACTAAAAGCAGTAGCACTGGATATAAGCTGACATTATTGGGATGGCACCAAACTGACAGTAAAACCACAAATGTTGGTTTTATTTTTGGTACTTAATTTAAATCAGATGTATTGCAGTGTGAGGCAGTTGAGATTTCTGCTTGTTTCTTTGTGATGGTTCATTCTGGGTTTCTTACCCATTTTGTGTGACGTATTGTATGGAATGGGCATGGAAATGAGAGTGATCTTAAATAATATCGCTTGGTACAATGAAGTTCTAAAAATAACAACTATGTGTTACGAGAACTGAAATCAGATAGTGACATGTCAATGGGCTTTCCAGCTAAGCTAGATAGCTTGCCTAGAATGAGGTTTGCCTGTGTAAAGGTGAGTGAGGATGATGCTATTGTTATTTTTATTAGAACAAACAGGGAAGGCAAACATGAACAGAAAGAAGTCTAGAAAGCAGAGTGGTCAGCACTGGGTACTCAAAAATCAAGTGCAATATTGTTTATGTTCTTGGTAATAAATTGAATTGCAATAATGTGTATGTGTTATTTCCATTTATGTTAGACAATCCCTGTAAATAAAAGTAATTTGTTTTTTATTTTAATGTTTTTTTCCTTATAATCCAGCAAAGCATGCATTGATGCTCTTATTAATTTTCCTGTGATAGTGTGCTATGCTTTGTTACACAGAGTGCATTCTTGGAATCAGTCAGAATGGTTATAAGAGGTGTGAGGATGGTAATCATTAAGATTTCAGCCTTGTCTAATTGTCCCTCCCCCATACAGTCTGCATAAATCACATTCTCTATAGTACCATGCAGACACACAAAACATCAACTCTGCTTGGATGTGCCAAAAGCTAAACAAGTTAGAAGTTGAGCAACTGATGCCAGTGACTCAGATACTCTGATTTACTACACTATACATAACCCACTTGTCACCCTGGCCACAAACTCCTTTTCTGTTTTACCTCTGCAGTAAGTAAGGCTGAAGCAACACACTGCAACAGCTCCCCCCTTTCCAATGAGCTTCTTCCTCTGCCAAACGCATTGACTTACACGCCAGCACTGAGAAGAGCACAATTTTTACCACCCACCTCCTGTCCCAGTGCTGTTGCCAGAAAGGATCCATAATATTGCTGCCACATCTGGAAAAGCATGTGCAATCTGGTCAGCATAGCTCACTCAACGCTGGGGTTCAGTGCCATCTGGGAGACCTAATTCTGTTCTGGCCAGGCCGTTCTCAAGAGACAATAGGAAACTCAATGTTGAGTGGCCTACAGCACCCAGAATACCCCATGGATATGCAAGATGATGGGGGGGCAGTACTGAATGGAGACAGCGTAGTCCTTTCAAGTAGTGGAGTGATTATGCTTCAACTCCAAAATTTTCATTTGGAATCTGGTGACATGCTTCTGGAGCTCCCTTTTCTCTCTGTGTAATAGCTAGACATCATGCATTCCAAAATGCAACAGTCTAATTCCATTATTTTAAAAACTTAATTTTTTTTTACAACATAGTCACTTGAAGAATCTGCCTTAGAGTCAGCATTACACCCTACACTATTGACCACATAAGCTTCATACTTATCTTCCAAATGATTTTCTTGTTTTTCATGAACAAATGGTTCTTTTTTTTCTTCATTTGCATGACCTCTAAGACTGAAGAAAGAGGGGATCTTATGTCATTAAAACGAGTTCCTAAGCATTAAAGTGACAGCACGTTCTCCTAAACACACTGTTATGAAAAATTATTGAACAAATGAACTGTCTGCATTTTATTTTCATAATAATTTAACATATTCCTCAGTAAAATCATCTATTGATGAATTACATCTGAGCCCTTTACTAGAACCTAAAGGTTTCAGGTTTAAACTTACAACTGTGTTTGTGCCATAGGTGAGCAAATAAAAGGTCTTAAAACTGTACGCTATGTTTTTTTAACCTTCCAGAACTGTCTTACTGCCCTACCGACCTTCACCAAAGGTATAGGATCCAGAGATCCTGGCACACACTATACACCTATAACAAAGTTCATATTATTCTTCCCAGAATGGCCTCATTATTAAGCTACAAAAATCAGGCTTTAACCTAAAAACACCTATGCAACCCCACTAATAATGTGGCTGTCCACTTGAACATAGGGTGCACAAATCCATCTTAAGTTTCTCCTACAGTATGTTTGTGGCAAAAATGGATTTGAGTTCTAACTACAAAGAAGAGTGATCAAGAATGCAATCCATTTAGGTCAGATTTCCTTAAGATCTGGCCTGCTACAATGCATTTTTTTATGGCTGCATAGAAATTCTGTGCAGTCCTTCTGGAATTACATTAGAGAGTGAGCAGCTAGAAAACATGTGACTGGATACCTAGACTGCCTGCTTCCACAATTAGAACCAAAGGTCAAGAACATGAGGCCATCTCCATTTAACACAGTGGTGCCCCCTCCCACCCTGGACTATATTGTTGGTAATATTTTGTTTGTTGATTACAAAAATTCCTTCTGCCTTGCATGTGTTCTGGTAGCAAGACTTATGTTCTCTCAGACTCTCCCACTTAGCAAGAAGAACACGCATCTGGTCTTAATCAGACTTGTCATGAGTGAAAGAGACTAGGTTAGTTGATTTATTTGTACCAGGGAGAAATGTTGGAGCTTTGGGGGATTCAACCAAACTTAATTACTTATATAAACAAATTAAGAATGACAATTGTTAAACTAATTCTTTAGTTCACTGCTAATGTTAAAATCAATACTGCTGCTTTGTTGAAATATGTATTATCTAGTGTCCATGTTATGTACTTAATTTTATTCTATGTTTCTTTTCTTTTTGATAAAAAAAGCAATATACTTTTTAATGAAAAAAGCCTTTGTCCCCTAATTCTACCAATCTCTGACATGCAGCACAAGTGTGACAGCACTCAGTCACCTCTTTATAAACACCAGGCCAATAGACATTTTGTATAAGCCTCTGCTTGGCCTTCTCACTCTCTGACATGTTTGACAGTACTCAATCACATCTTTATAGACAGCAGACCAATAGAAGTTTTGTTATCAGCCTTTGCTTGGTCTGTTTCACCTCCCCATGTCCCACAAGTATAATGTTGTGTGCAATACTGAGTAGCTATTGCCTAAACTGCTTAGGTACCAGCAGCTGTTTTCAAACCTGCCAAACTTTGACTCCTTTAGCTGTAACCTGTGGTGGGATCTGGAGAAAATTTGGTCCTGAGGCAACCATACTTATGTTATTAAAGCATAAGGGTTATTGTATCAGCATAAGTATATTTTAGAAGGTGGATCCTGTCCACATATTCATCCACATAGCAAATGGATATGGGCAGCTTACATAATTTTAGATATAAACAATGCAGATGTTTATAATTCTGACCTTGCAGGATGGAAACTGGCTCATTTATTTTTTTTTTCAATTTTAATTTATGCTTTGGTAACCTGGCAAAGCTCACTAGGCACATGTGCCTGTTTTCGGGGGTGACCTGGGGGTACTGAGGTGATTGAGTGCATTGTGCAGGAATGTGCAGTATACAGGAGGAGGTTGCAGGGTTCTGGCCCAGGTCTGCTCATTGTCCCAGGCTCATTCATAGGTCATTGCTCTAGCCTTAGGGTTATACTAGAATTTGCATCATTATAATCATAGTTGGTCTGTGCATTATATGCATAACATATACATTTACAAGAAATTGCACTGCATGTAAGAACCTGGCACTCCCTCTTGCATTCAAGGGAATTGGATGGTATCTCATCCAGGACAGTGCCCACCTTACACCAAGATCACCATTTTTGCACCACCGGGGACAGTGGAGATCAGTGACACCATACCACCACACCCTGAGGCACCATAATAAGAGATTGCACACTCAAGCTAATTGGTCCATACCAGATCTGGGACTAAGCATAGCGGTATTTTATTATTTAGCTGCAAGAGGATACACAGTTCTTTGGGCATTTCTCTGTCCACTACTTTTTCCAAGATATTTTGCTCATCTTTCTCACCCTATCCAAAATAATTTTGCAGCCCTATTGGCTCTGTCTAGAGTTTGTTTAAAGCTGATATTCTGGGACAGCACAAAACTTATGGTTGAACCACATAGGTTGGCTTTATTTTTTGGTACTTAATCTAAATCAGATGTATTGCAGTGTGAGGCAGTTGAGAGATACACTTGTAACACTCAAATAATCTTTTATGTCCATTAGGAATATTAGATTTCTCTGTGATGTTGAATTCTGGGTTTCATACCCCCTTTGTGTGATGTACTCCATGATCTATGTTTACATTGCAATGGTGTTGGAAATTAAATTGATCTTAAATAATATCATTTGATACTATGAAGTTCTAAGAATAACAGGCAACTATGTGTTAAGAGAACTGAAATCGGGTGGTAAAAATTGAAAGTACCTTCAAATGCAGAAACATCAGATTATGTTGTTTATTTACTTGTTGGATTGTTTGTTTATGTGGGTAGTTAGTCATTTAGTTAGTTAGTTAGTTAATGAACTTCTGACAATCACCAAGGAAGACAGGGACATGGGGGTTATAATTTCAGATGATCTAAAGGTGCCTAAGCCGAGTACAAAGGCTGCAGGGAGGGCCAGTGGCATGCTGGGGTGTATAGGCAGAGCTATCACTAGCAAAAGGCTGGAAATAGTGATACCATCTTATAAAACACTAGTGAGGCCTCACCTAGAGTACTACATGCAGTTCTGGAGGCCGCACCTTTGTAAGAACATTGACAGGGTGGAGGTGGTCCAGTGAAGGGCAACTAAGATGGTAGACGGCTTACATCAGAAAACATATGAGGAGAGATTAAATGACCTCAATATGTACTCTCTGAAGGAGAGGAGGGATGGGGGACATGATAGAAACCTTCAAGTACCTTAAGGGCATAAACAAGGTGCAAGGGGGAGACATCTTCCAATATAGGAGGAGAACAAGAATGAGGGTGCATGATATGAAATTGGAAGGTGGCAGGTTAAGGAGAAATGTGAGGTTGTTTTTCTTCACAGAGAGGGTAGTGGATGCATGGAATAGTCTGCCACAGGAGGAGGTGGGAGTGAGCACAGTGGAAGGACATAAACATACTTGGGACAGGCATAAGGGAACCTTAGAGGTGGGAAGGAGTGGGGAAAAGCTACTGACCAGATAGAGTCTGAGGCTGAAAACAAGTGAAGGGTTTATGGGCAGACTGGATGGGCCTAGCAGTCCTTATCTGCCAGAAATGTCTGCGTTTCTATGACATTTCAACAGGCTTTCCAGTTAAGTAGGATAGCTTGTCTACAGTGACGTCCGCCTGCATTAGGGTGAGTGAGGAAAAGGCTATTGTTATTTTTTGTTAGAATAAACAGGGAAAGCAAACATGATCAGAAAGAAGTCTAGGAAGCAGAGTAGTTGGTACTGGGTCATTAAAGATCAAGTTCAATACTGTTGGTGTTCTAGGCAAGAAATCTGATTTTAATGATGTATATGTGTTACTTCCATTCATGTTAGACAGTACTTGTAAATAAAAGTAAGTTGTTTTTTTATACTTTTTGTGGTATTTTTTTTCCATTTAATCCAGTAAAGCTCAAATTGATGCTCTCCTTACTTTCATAAAAACATAGAAACATAGAAGTTGATGGCAGATAAGGACCGCAAGGCCCATCCAATCCGTCCATCTTCTCTACCTTATGAATGTGCCATAGGCCTCTACTCTGTCAATGGCTTATCTATTCATACTCACCTGTATTGCACCCTTGTGCCTATCCCACGCGTGTTTGAAGCCCTGCACTGCATTCATATCCTCCACTTCCCGATGTAGGCTGTTCCGTGCATTCACCACCCTTTCTGTGAAAAAGAACTTCCTCACATTACCCCTTTAATCGGCCTCCCTCTAATCTCATGCTGTGTCCTCTTGTCCTGCTATTTTTCTTATATTGAAACATGTTAGACTCTTTCACCTTGTTAATGCCCTTAAGATGTTTGAATGTTTCGATCATATTACCTCTCTCCCTGCTTTCCTCCAGGGTATACATATTGAGCTCCATTAATCTGTCTTCATATGTTTTCTGACGCAGTCCCTGCAAATTTTGGTTGCCCTTCTCTGGACTGCCTCTATTTTGTTGATGTCCTTGTGCAGGTGTGGCATCCAGTACTGCATGCCGTACTTCAGATGGGGCCTAACCAGTGTCTTGTAAAAAGGGATTATTACCTCCCTCTTATGACTTGTGATACCCCTACTAATACAACCAAACATCCCTCTAGTCTTACCTACTGCTTTAGTGGTCTGCTTGGATGATTTCAGATCATCTGTGATAATGATGCCCAAGTCTATTTCTTCACTTGTGATTGCCAACAACTCCCCTATCAATCTATAGGTGGCTTCAGGGTTTCTCTTCCCTATGTGCATGTTCTTGCACTTCTTTGCATTAAACCCCAGTTTCCTCTCTTTCAACCATTTTGCCAGTTCATCCAGATTTCATCTCATTCTGCCCACCCCATCTGAATCCTCTACTCTGTTGCAGATCACGGAGTCATCTGCAAACAGACAAACCTTACCCTCCGGTCCATCTGCAATGTCACTGATGAAGATATTGAAGAGGACTTGCCCCAGGACTGATCCTTGAGGTACCCCACTTGTGACTTGCAGCTCTTCTGACTCTGTACCATTTACCACCACTCTCTGTTTTCTGCCCGCCAACTAGTTTGTCACCCAGTTGACCAATTTCTGACCTACCCTGAGCCTACCCAGCTTATTAATCAGACTTCTATTTGGAACAGTATGAAAAGATTTGCTGAAGTCAAGGTAGGTGACATCAACTGCAGCCCTTTGATACACTACTCTGGTTATCCAGTCAAAGAAATCTATGAGATTAAGTTAATAGGACCTTCCTGTTGTAAACCAAAGCTGTCTTGGATTCTGTGCTCCTATGTATTCCAGGTGTTGTACTATCCTTTCCTCAAGGAATGCCTCCATAATCTTGCCCACTATTGAGGTAGGACTGATAGGTCTATAGTTCCCTGCCTCCTCCCTGCTACCAATCATGTGGATCGGAAACACATGAGCCCTTCTCCAGTCTTCTGGGACCTCTCATGTGCTTAGAGACTCACTAAACAGTTCTGTTAATGGCTCTGCTAGTTCCACCTTTAGCACCTTTAGTACCCTGGGATGTATGCCATCAGGTCCCATTGCCTTGTCCACCCTGAGCTTAGTGAGCTCTTGTAGGACTCTTTCTTTTTTGAATGGACTAGTGCACACCTCCCTCCCCACTGTGTCCATGGTGCTGAGCTATGGGCACTGCCCTACCTTCTCCTCAGTAAATACTGAGCAGAAGAATCTATTTAGGATAGATACTTTTCTTTGGTTCTCCTCCACACACACATATCCTTCTCCCCTTTGATCTTAGCCATACCCCCTCTGGACTTTCTCCTTTCAGTAAAGTATCTATAGAAAGTCTTTCCCCTTTCTTTTACTGTTCGTGCAAGTGTTTCCTCAGTTTGAACCTTCGCCTGCCTTACTGCCTTCCCTGCTTCCCTTAGGGAAGTTTGGTATGCCTCCCTATCTTCTTCCCACTGCATTCCCTTACATTTCCTGAAGGTCAGCCTTTTGGCTCTGACCTTTTGTGCTACTGTTTTGAGAACCAAAGTGGTTTCCTCCTTGTTTTGCTCTTGTTTTCCTCTCTAACACAATGGGATGCTGCTTCAAGTATTACATCCTTAATGCTTGACCACTTTGCCTGCACCCCTTCACCTGTATTTCTTCTTGCCAGGGCTTGCATAACTCTGTTAGCCATCTTATCAAAGTCATCTCCTCTGAAGTCCCATATGTTTGCCTTGGAATGGGATGATTTAGTTCTAGTGTCCAAATTGAACCATACCATGTGATGGTCACTGGCCCCCAGGTGACCTTCCACCTGGAGATCTATGATCCTTTCTCTGCTAGTCATTACTAGATATAGGACAGTTCTGTCTCTTGTAGGTTGTTGTACCAGTTGTTTGAGGCCCTCCCTCTGCAGGGAATCCACTATGTATCTAGTTCTGGTGGATGTTAATGCTGGTATTGACCAATCTGTATCTGGCATGCTGAAGTCTCCCATTATCAAAACCACCCCTTTAGCTATCATGTTTTGTATATCTTCTAACAGTAATGTGGCTATGTACTCCCCCTGGCCTGGAGGTCTGTAGACAACTCCAGTTTGTATTGCTGTCCCATTTCCTGTTTCCAGGGCGACCCACTGTTCTTCTGGCTCCTTATGTGTATTCTGAATTTCTGTAGCTTTGATATTTTCATTGACACAAAGGGCCACTCCCCCCCCCATTTTGCACTTCGGTCTCTTCTGAACAGTACATAGCTGGGTACTGAAGTTTCCCAAGTGTGGTTACTGGTGAGCCATGTCTCACTAATATCTACTATGTCCACTTTAACCTATGCCATTGTTGCCTGCAGGTCTCGGATCTTGTTTCCTGGGCTGCAGGCATTTGTGTATATGCATTTACGTTGGCCTGATTTCAGTGTGTTAGTTGTTGGATGAGATCCAGCAATTACCCTGCAAGCCGTATGGGGAGCCGGACCTTTTTCCTTACCTGATGATGTAAATGAACTACAAGCATGCTGAACTCCTGTTTCATCACTAGCTGAGGGGGGAAGGGTTCTTCCCATTTGATGTATAGGATGCTGCACCCCTCACTCATTTGCTAGTTTAAATATTCTGCAAAGATGTCAAACTTCTGCCCCAATTTACTGACTCCCTCCTTATTTAGATGCAGTCCATCACATTTTAAGAACTTGTGCTCCCAAAACAGTTGCCAGTTACCTACAAATTTGTGTCCTTTTTCCTAGCACCAGCCCTTGAGCCATATGTTTAATTCCCCTATCTCCCCTTCTCTGGCCTTCCATCCATTTGCCCAACCCCCAGACTGGCAAGATCTCAGAGAAGGTTGTCTCCCAACCCGGTCAGGTGTTCTGAGGTTTCCACAACTGACTGGCTGGCGAGATCATGAGCCCCTATGTGTAAAAGGATGTCAATATTTTCACCTGCTTCCTGCATGATTTTAGCAATGTGGTCAATGTCTCTCCATGCTGATGTACCTGGGAGACATCTAACATTTACCCCCAGCTGGAGGTAGGCATCAACTCCCCAAATCATGGAGTCTCCTGTGATCAGAAGTGTTTTGGATCTCCTTTTTGCTTTTTTTTTGTTTTTGTCCCTTTTTTGGGTGAGTTTTGTTGTGCTAGCTCCTATGCTGCAGTATCCTGCTCTGCAGTGCCCTCTGCCCCTTTGTTTGATTTCAGAGATAGAGGCGGGTACCTGTTTGTAGTTTTTATATAGTTTGTGGAGGTGATACATTGGAGAGCACTGAGTGATGAAGCACCTGATTTTCCCCTCCTAACCACCTGCCAACCTCCCGGACCAACTACCCTCTGCAGTCAAGGGGCTTCAATTGGATGTCAGAGAAATGGCTTGTGGTTCTTGTAATATATTTCCTCCTGAACGTGTGATTTGAGGAGTGCAGTATCTGCCCATGCTACCTGGAGCTGAGCCCTTAGATCTTCAATGGTCTAGCATGTAGAACAGCATCCTAAATCTTGTATAACTGCTCTTTTGAAAAGTGTCCCACAGTACCTGCAGTTAATAATATCCATTTGAGATGAGTTGCTGGGTTAATAACCTGGTCTGACTAATCAGAAGGATGAAAATGAAAGCAAAAGTCTGATTTTTTTGTTTTTGTTTTTGTATAACTTGTTATAACAAGTTAAATTACTTGTGCCCCTGTAAGTGAGATCACTGTGTCGATACTCCTCTGATCCTTCCCTTCCTGCTTTGCTACAGGGAATGTCACAACTGTGCTACCCTATAAAATGAGTGTAGTATGGGGTGGTTGGGGATGGGGTGGGTGGCTGGGCCATTCCCCTGCTGAAAAAGAAGAACCATGGACAAAAGAAACAAGGAGGTAACAGCAGAAACTATCAACCAACAACAAATGCAGTAGCCCTGAAAGCTTAGCCTAATGATAGATAAAACTGTAAAACCTGTAAAGCATCACCTGTAATAATTTCACAGAAGATATACACGGCAAAAGACACTTGCTACAGAGAAAAATAAAGCAGCAACAGAAGCTATACACTGAAAAAACAATTTGAATCAGAGAAGATCACAGCAGTAATCTGTAAGCAAAAAACAGTAACAAACCTGTAGGCGCACACTGTAATAATGCAGCAGAAAATCTGCCTAGCCAAAAGAAGCCTTAATCTTTTTCCTTGCTCTGTCTTTACAAGCAAACCTAGAAGAAAGAGCTCAGGTGAAGCTAGGTGCCTTTGCCAGCAAACCTAGTCTTTTACCTCAAAAACACCAACTAACCTGACCTTTTAACTTTTCCTTCTGTTGGAAGTTATTAAAAATTTGTCAGTTCCACTCGCAGTAACACACCTAATCCCATGGAAGGGCTGTGGGAAGAAAGCAATTAGCTCCTTCAATGTGAAAAGGAGACAGCAACACCTTTGATAGCAAATCAAAAACATTTCAGCAATAAAATAAAATAAAATAGTAGCATACAGTAATTTTGATTAGCCTAATGATAGATAAAAAAGTAACAAAAATGTAAGCACCACCTGTAACAATTTCACTGAAGATATACCCTGCAAAAACACTTTGCAAAAGAGAAAGATAAAGCAGTAACAGAAGATATACCTTGCAAAAACAATTTGAATCAGAGAAGATTATAGCAGTAATCTGTAAGCACAAAACAGTAACAAACCTGTAGGCATGCACTGTAATAATGCAGCAGAATGTATACCCTGCAATAGCAATTTGAATCAGAGAACAATAAAGCAGTAAAATGTTAGCAAAAATAGTAACACACCCTGTGAGTACAAAAGAAATTAGTAACACACAGTAAATCTACCTAGCCAAAACAAGCCTTAATCTTTTTCCTTGCTCTGATAATGTTCCTTGCTGTGTCCTTACAAGCAAACCTGGAATAAAAGAGCTCAAGTGAAGCTAGGGGCCTTTGCCAGCAAACCTAGTCTTCCACCTGCAATAGTGTGCTGTGCTTTGTTACAGTCGGAGTGCACTCTCGGAATCAGTTACAGTAGCATGGTTATAATTATTACAGGTTTGAGCATGGTCACCAGCAAAGTTTCAGCCTTGTGTAATTGCTCTCCAGTTATACAATCTGCATACATTACATTCTGTATAGTACCATGCAGACTCACAAAAGAATAACCAGTTATCAACATATCCATTTCGAGCAGAGTAAGCAATGCTCACCACCACCTGCATTGTCTTGTACAATTGCCAGTGGATCGGGAAAGAATTAGACACATATTTTATTTTGTTCACATTCTCTCCATTTTTCTCATATCTGTTCATGTGATTGGTGTGTTGCAGAGATATGTAATTCTTACAGTACTGGAGATGTACAGCAATCTCTAAGAAACTGTATTGAACTGAAATCAAAATTCTTTCAAGAGGCACTGATGTATGACATTGGCAAAGTCTGCTGACCTCCCTAATCGATATAATCAATCCTGTCATATATAAACTAATATCAGAATGTAAGTGATATATAAGGCTATTTTGAATAAAATCCAAATTTCCTCACAACATTCTAAATAAATGATATACTTTCTCTATATAGAATCTTGCAGCTATGAAGCAGACACTGTAGTCAATGAACAAGTAAGAACTTCCTTCACCTCAGGCGTGATCAGAGAGTGCTTCCTGAAAGCAGAGAAAGTGAATAAGAGGAGAGAGATGAGAACTGCTGCTGGTGACAGACTGAGACAGAAATTCAACAGCGATCAGCACTACCACCTTACCTAGAAATCAAAAAAAGCAGAAGATTGTCTTTAATGATCTGAGCTGCTAGAGCATGGCAGGACTTATTTGTTGAACTGTTCTAGTCCTTGCTGGAGTACCCCAGTACTCCTTAATCTCTGACATTCCTCGACAACCAGCACCATCCTGCCTACCTGTGAAGCAGTGAGCAACTAGCTTGAAGAATAGTACAACAAGAGGGGGACAGAGAGAAAATAGTGCAGGGAATGGGGAGGGGTAAAGAAGAAAACACATTTTAGTGAATGGGAGAACACAGTGAGATTTTCATAAAGTTGTGCTTTGATTCCACTCCTTCATAACACCAAAAGCTGTGCTGCATTAGAAATTCCAGTCACAGACACCTTCTTCTGATAGCAGTATTTTGGCATAGCTTTAATGCTATGTAGCTGTAAAAAACAATTATTTGAAATATCTGATGGAATATAAGTAAACAGTAACCCATGACAGAGTATATGGTTATGGGGATTGAATGCACGTCTTGGTGCATTATAAGGCATGAGGCTGCAGGCCAAGTGTCCTCACAGCATCCCAGCTATGTATTAAATCCACATAACCCCATACCCTGGGTTGTGTTATTGCCCTTATAGCATGGGTTATTCCAAAAACATGGGAAAACCATCCAAAATGGTTTTTCTCCTGTTTAAACACCAAAAAAGTCACTGTAACTTGCCACCTTGCAAAATAATCCCTAAGAAAAAATCCACATATCCTTCAATCTATGCATATAGAAATGTCACAGATTCACTACTGACATAATCTGTGACATTTCTTCTGCATAACATTCTCTGAAGACATGCCTACCACATTTGATCCCCCCCACATGCTGTCTATATGTGTCTCTTAACAGAATTACAAGAATGTCTTGCCTACAGGATGACTGGCAGAGAAACATACACATTGGACATTACAGGAATTCACTGTAGCTCACTTTCTGTGTCACGATCTGGCATGTCAACATTAGTGGCAATGGGTTTCTGAAAACATAACAGCACACAAAGAACAGTGGAGGAGTTGACAGTACACTGTCCCTATCTCTCACCCACTGACATGGTCCCTGATGGAAATATCACTGCAATGTGCACTGTGGGGAAAGGGGAACAACTATAATGACAGCTGCACTGAGAAACAGGACACACCAATGGGTAAAATATAGAGAAATACAGACCGACTGACAACATTGCATGACTCGTGCATGAAATGTACCAGTCTCTCTGTTGCTTTTAGTCTTTGACTCTGCAAAGTCCATCATCCCAAATGTCTTTGCACCCCCACAACATCACTGGGACATACAGATACTGGCGACTGTCAGCGGCGACATTGGGGGGAGTGACACCATCAGTGATGCCCTCCAACTACCTGTCTGTCTTGTTCATTGGTCTCACTGTCTCCGTGATATCTCCACTGCCAGTTACTGTTGCCCACCACACTTCTGTGTACCCATCACTTTGGTACACTGTCCTGATCAGCAGCTCTCCTTCTGTGTTCTGTGCTGTGCCTTAGACTGTCACTTGCTCTACCTCCTGGTAGTTACTTCATCATGGTTCCTCATGCTCTGTCAAAGAGGTGCTTCACTGATGGACAACACATGGTTCTCAATGCCATGGCAGCATGAAAGACAACTGTTTTAGCAGGGGACGGTACTGCCAACAGAACCCTGATTGCACTGCATCTCACATACGCTGTGGGGGGGGGTGCCCAGCCACCTGGTCAGGCACTGTCCCCTCTCACTGTTTTGCTGCTTTGCTCTCTCTCTCTCTCTCACTCGGGGCACAGCTCACTGTTGGGGTAAATCTCTCTGAAGGAAGAGGAACCTGCGAAGATGATGAATGACAATGTGCCCAATCTCCATGTAGTGAATGATGGACACAGAGACTCAGAGACATGCACACCAGTACTTGTGAAATATATCTCCCTCCCACTCTCACAATGTGTGTTGCTCCCTTTTTCTCTCTCTCTCTCTCTCTCTCTATTGCCCTTTATGGGGATCAGTCTGGGAACCTGCCTTGAGGAACACACTGACATAACTAGTGATAGATCAAGTGACACATGAGAGCACTACATCAGGGCTATTACACACTATCATTTCTGTCTCCCTTCCCCACATCCTGTAATGGATGCCACTATCCCTTGACTTTCTTGAAGTGAGAAACTAGAGCCAACAGTGTTTTCTCTGAGTTCTTCTGTGGAACCATGCATTAAAAAGGAAATTTAATGCATGGCCATGCTGAGGAACTGTATAAATCAGCTTGCATGTTTCTGGACACCCATGTTATAAGCAGAGGCGAAATATAGTAAGAAGGTGAAAAAAATAGATAAATCATTGTATTTTTATCAACAGCAATTAAAGAATCTTGTGAACCCCAACGTTTTCTTATCATCATTTCATAATGTCTGCAGCCCTAGGGACAGGTCAGGAATTACCTGTTTGGGTGACAGAAATACAATGAAGAAAGGTAATAAAGAAATTACTGATTTTCTTAATAAATTCTTAGTAAATGAGACTAGAACTGATGACATAAGAGATCAGAGATTTGAGCAGAATGAGTCACCTCATCAGGCACTGCACAGAATCAAAGGTGATGAGGTGAAGTTTAATTTCATCCCATTCAAGGAAGAAGAGGTACTACATTTATTGAAAGAGCCTGACAAAGGGAAAGGATGTGGCCCTGACTTGCTTCATCCTAAAATGCTAAAATCTGCAGCTTTTGATATACAGTACACAAACCGTTAACCTATTTGTTTAATCTAATCATCCATATAAGAATAGTACCTTCAGGTTGGAAAGAAGTCATAGTTCAAATAATGAAATCTGGGGACTGGATTATAGTCGCAAACTAGAGACCCATTTCGTTATTGCCAATATTAGGAAAATTATTAGAGAAATGTGTTTAGACAGTTGGTGTCCTATCTAGATTAGCATGTTTTACTGGTTGAACAACAGCATGGGTTTTGACAAGGGCAATGGTGCTCGCTGGGTTGACGAGCACCATGCTTTATACATAGAAACATCAAAACATAGACATTGATGGCAGATAAGAACCTAGTGGCCCACCTAGTCTGCCCATTTTCTCTACCTAACGCAATACAGTAGACACTAGTTGATCTGTAGCTTCCCCCTCACTTCCCTATTGCAAAGGTACTCTTATGTCTATCTCATGCATTCTTGAATTCCCCTACTGCTTTTGCCCCCACCACCTCTGCAGGGAGGCTGTTCCAAGCATCTACTATTCTTTCCATTAAAAAGTACTTCCTCATGTTGCCCCTGAGCCTACCTTCCTGTAGCCTCTTATCATACCACCTTGTTCTTGTACACCTTCTATTCTGAAAGATGTCCCTCTCCTGTACCTTGTTTATACCGCTGAGGTACTTGAATGTCTCTATCATACCCCATCTTCTCTCCTCTTCTCCAATGAATACATGTTGAGGCCTTCCAGTTTTTCCTCATATGATTTTTGTTGCAGTCCTTGCACCATTTTTGTTGCCCTTCTCTGGACAGCCTCTATTTTGTCTATGTCCTTCCAGAGATGCAGCCTCCAGAACTGGACACAGTACTCCAGATGAGGTCTCACCAGTGATGTGTACAGAGGCATAACCACCTCCTTTTTTCTGCTGGTGATACCTCTCCCTATGCACCCTAGCATCCTACTTGCTCTCCCCACAGCCTTCTTACATTGTTTTGTTACCTTTAGGTCAACAGATATGATTATCTCCAGGCTCCTTTCTCATTTGGTTGCTGTCAGTACCTCCCCCACATCTTGTACTACTTCCTTGGATTTGTGTGTCCCAAATTCATGATTTTACACTTCTCTGCATTGAATCTTAGCTGCCTGCACTCTCAACCACTCCACAAGCCTGTTTAGGTCCCTTCTCATTTTTTCCACACCCCTAGAGTGTTAGCCCTGTTGTAGATCTTAGTGTCATCCACAAAGTAGCATACATTCCCTTCCAGACCCTCTGCAGTGTCACTTATGAAGGCATTAAAGAGAACTGGCCCCTGTACTGATCTCTGTGGCACTATGCCTGTGATTTGGGATTAATGATGAGTGCAGTGTTCATTGGCTTGAACAGGGCCTTCAACATTGTGGACCATGAAATACTGTTAACAAAATTAAACAGACTTATTTCAGGATTCGGCATGGGACAGATTAAAAGTTATTTAAGTGCTCAGATATGGATTTATGTGATAACAGTGATCACAGAATAGCGATCAGTGTTAGAACAAATACACACATCACTGAAAATAAATTTTGGCGAAGTACTCCACGGCGCACAGCAAAAGGGCACTAGAGACTTACGATATACATGTTAATGTGGGGGACTGTACACCGAACACCCCCCCAAGGGGGCCTTTGCCTTCCACACTCCCTACTGAAGGATTCTCAACTCTGGGGGGGTTGCATGTTGGGGGGTGCAAACATTTAAAAAAAAAATAACATTTTGGACTGGGCACAACAAAAGGTACCTGCTTCTGGACCCAAACCAAACACTATCTGCAGCCCATCCTTGAACCCATCCACCACACCATGGGTGCATCTCAGCAGCGCACCATGGTACCACCCCTCACAATACCTCCCTCCCCTTCCAACCCTCACTGAACATGCTCACTGCCCTCCCACACATGTATGCATGTAGCCACATCTTGTTGCTATATAAGTGAACCATCCCATTCAGTTGCCCTCCCTGCTGGGTAGCCCCAATGACAGATGCAGTGATTGAGTCTTCATTTTTGTAGGCACACAATCACAGTCACCTATGTCATGGGATACCCTCAGGTACAAAGGTAGAATATTAGTTATTTTCTGTCTGAATCTATGAGAGTAAGAGCAGGGGTTCCTCATGGATCAGTACTGGGACCTTTATTGTTCTCAGTTTTTGTAAATGACTTGCCATGAGTTTTTTTCACAGGCAGAATGTATGTTGTATACAGCTGGCATAGTCTTCTTTGACTCTGACCCCTCTGTTCAGGGGATTCAAGAGGCCCTACAGGTAGATTACACAAAAATAACAGGGTGGTTGAACCAAAACAAATTAAAACTAAATGAAAATAAGACAAAAGTGATGCTGTTTGGCAAAGCACAAAGACTGTCCTGAGTTGAAACATAGAAACATAGACTTTGATGGCAGATAAGGACCGAATGGCCCACCCAGTCTGCCCATTTCCCTACCTATTGGATAAGCTGCAGATCATAGTTAACCAACAGCCTACTTCTTCCTATGCCCCACACCAGAATTGCCTTATGTCTGTCCCATGCATTCTTGAATTCCCCCACTGTTTTTGGCCCCATGACCTCCTCAGGAAGGCTGTTTCATGTGTCAACCACCCACTCCATAAAATAATACTTCCTCATATTGCCCTTAATCTGTCCCCCTTCTATCTTTAGATTGTGCCCCGTTGTTCTTGCACATCTCTTTTTCTGAAAGATGCTACCTTCGAGGACTTTGTTGATTCCCTTGAGGTACTTGAAAGTTTCTATCATGTCCCCCCCCCCTTTCCTCGAGGGTATACATATTAAGCTTCTTTAGTCTCTATTCATATGGCTTTTGGTGCAGACCCTGCACCATTTTATTCCTCTGGACTGCCTCCATCCTGTCTATGTCCTTGCAGAGATGGAGTCTCCAGAACTGCATGCAGTACTCCAGATGGGGTCTCACCAACTGTCTGTACAGAAGGATAACAACGTCTTGTTTTCTACTGGTGATGCTTCTTCCTATACATCCCAGTATCCCCACAGCCCTCCTTACTGCCTTCTCACATTGTTTGCTTACCTTTAAGTCATCTGAAAAGACAACCCCCAGGTCCCTTTCCATTTTTGTTGTTGTTAGTACCTCCCCCTAAATGTATACTCTTCCCATGAATTTTTTCCCCAGGTGCATTACTTTGCATTTCTTTGCATTTAATTTAAGCTGTCATACTTTTGACCGTTCCTCTAACCTTGCTAAGTCCCTTCTCATTCTTTCCACCCCACCTTGTGTATCAACCCTGTTGTAGATCTTTGTGTTGTCTGCAAAGAGGCATACTTTTCCTTCCAGTCTCTCTACAATGTCATTGATAAAGACATTAAAAAGGACCAGACCCAGTACTGAACCCTGTTGTACCCTGCTAGTAACCCCCCCCCATTCCTTGGAGTGGACTTCATTTACTATTATCCTCTGTGTCCTGTTGTCCAGTCAGTTTTTTACTCTGGCTACCATCCTGAGACCCACTCCCAGGCTGGCTAATTTATTTATTAATCTTTTGTGTGAGACTGTGTCAAATACCTTGCTAAAGTCTAGGTAGGCCATGTGCACAACCCCTCCCTGGTCTACTACTTTGGTCACCCAGTCAAAGATATCTATTAGATTCATCTGACATGAACTTTCTGCTGTGAATCCATGCTGCCTTGGGTCCTGTACCCTGCTGGCCTCTAGGTACTCAACAATTCTTTCTTTCAGAAGTGATTCCATCATTTTCCTTACAGCTGAAGTCAAACTAACATGTCTGTAGTTTCCTGCCTCTGCATTGCTCCACTTTCGTGAAGGGGAATCACATCTGCCCCCCTCCAGTACTTAGGTACCACACCATCCTTCAATGATTTGTTAAAAAAGGTAGTCAGTGATGTCACTAGTTCTGCCTTTAGTTCTTTTAGAATTCTAGGGTGAATCTCATTAGGGCCCATTGTTAGTCCACCTTCAGTTTTAGGAGTTCTTTCAGAACCCTTTCTTCTGTGAGGTGTTGCATATTTTGGGGATTGATGGGAAGGAACTCTCTAGTGTGCTTTCTTTATAATATTTAGGCACCTATCTAGACTCTACTTTGAGTCTATCTGGCCACTGGGATAAAAGTGGCAAAAAATACATCATAAATTAGGTTTTTTATATAGAAATATTAATGCTTTGACTGACGTGGCTCAAATGATAGCTATGCAAATACTGTTGCCGATTTTAAACTATGATATTGTTTTATTTGTGAACAAGAGTAGTTCATTTATTTTAAAATACCACATGATTTTAAACAATATATGTCAATTTATACTAAGGGCTCCCCAAAGAACTCATCATTGTCTATTATACCAAAGGATGAATATTATGCCTCCACATTTAAGAATTGAATGCTGCGCTGCTGTATTTGCATTTAGGGTTTTCCAAAGTTCAACTTCACATTCCCTTTGCAAAACATTTACACAAAATGTATGTTTCTGTCAGACAAGGAATAAAACAGATACCATTTTTTCTCTTTACACTCCAAAGTTGGCCTTAAGCAGAAGGTCTGTCATCTGGTTTCTACTTCCATTATGAACAGACTGTCAGCACTAGTCAAATCTTCACATAACTTTAAGCATTTTAAAATTGTGCTGAAGAAATTTTATGAGACTATTAACTCTTGTTTTTGTAATGTTCATTGAGTTTGTTTAGTCTTATTTGCTGTTTATTGTATTTAGTATTGTTATTTATTGTTAGGTGTGACTGAAAAAGGGCTGTGCCCAGTTCACTTCCTGGTTAAAAATAAAAAAAAATGAAAAAATGAAATTTTTGCTGTGAAGCTATTAGGGGATATTTTGATCTCAATTCTGCAATTTAATACTTCAGTTGGGCCCCACCTTTAAGTGACACCATTCTGCAGCATCTGTTTACTCAGGTGTCTGACTGTGGGCCCACAAGCAGCTGCTTCAATGCATTGCCTTGAACATCACATTTGATGTCCCTGAATTTACCACTGTGGTTTCCATGCATCCTTATGAAATGCAGCTGTGGCTATGGCCCACCTTTTTGGAAATTTAGACTGTTCAAGTCTCTGGTCCTGAATGTGGGCCCTTGAGCCATGCTTAGCCCTTTCTTTCACTTAATTTGTTTATTAGAATTGCTCACATTACATTTTACAGTCATACACAAGTACACAGAAAGAATGAGCAAATACATACATGATCATTATTGGATCTTGCATGACATCATTATATACAGTGTGAACAGTTCTAATAACATTCGGTCAATTAACATAAAAAGTAAGCACTGGGATGGTGTTCCACAACAAACAAGAAACAAATAAGAATACAAATGTGGGCCCTCACTACCTCTAAGAAGGGGATACCAAGCTTAAAAAAGTATAGATTTGTTGTCTTTATAAAAATGACAATCCAGCATTAAAACATTAGGAGTGTGGCATTAGGTGGGGATGAATTACATTAGTGTCTGCAATTTTTAATGTTTCAATGTGAGTGCCTGACTATGTGTTTTTATTATAACATTCAGTCACTAATAATAAAATGAATCATAATACATGAGGTGGCAGTAGATCAACTCAGGGAGGAAAGCTTCCTCAGAACTTTCCACCACTCTGTCTTTCAATGGAAAATGCCTAGACAGAAGAAGGGGGACCTGCATCCTGCAGCCAGGATCATTGCTTGGCAGAGGAGCAAAGTGTTCTTTTTTAGATTTCAAACATACTTGCAGCTGTTAGGGTGTAATGTGCTGCTAAGAAATTGTGGCCAGGGAAAGGTGGTTTGGAGGAGGGAGGAGGTGACCAGAAGGTCAGTAGTGGGCAGGAGTCAGCAGCCAAAGGCCAGTGTCATTGGCTAAAATGGGTGTCAGGTGACTACAACCGGCCAGTGAAGCAGCTGTAATTCCTATAAAGACCCACAATCCCTTGTGACTACGAAGCCGAAGCAACCCTGAAGCATGACTGCCATGAAGCAGGAGTGTGGCATCTACTTAAGTTGCATTTGGGGATGTCGGAAGGGTGTCCACAGGGAGGACAACAGGCATCAGGCCACACTGGTCAGTGGAAGGTACTGTAGGTAAGTGTAAAAGTGGGGCAGCAAATACACTGTTGGGCTTGACTAAGGATTTACAACTGATCTTTATCTAGGGTCCGTTGTAAGAATGTAACAGATCAGGGGATTGCTTGGGAGGGCAGCTGGTTCCAATCTGGGACCATCCCAAAAGGATACTACAGGAAGGGGAGTGCAATTGCTCCCTATATAGGGTCAGCTTATATTTGTGTTGAGGCTAGGTAATCAGTAAGGTTTTAGCTGGTCCCAGTGTAGGGTCAGCTTACATCTGTATTGAGTTTCAAGGCAATGGTAGGGGGTTGGAGCAACAAACGTTATCTGTCTAGGCTACTGGAAATAGTAGCTTTCACATTCATCCCCAACTGGATTATCCCATTCCTTCTCTCACTTCCAGCTGTAGCCCAGTCAGGCACTCGTAGTGACTCCACACCTGACTGCACTGCCAGCCACTCTCCACTGGACCGCCCGCCTCCCAGCCAAGTCCCAAGCTGTAGCCCCGTCAGGCACTCCTAGTGGCTCCAGTGCAAGACTGTGCCACCAGCCACTCTCCACCGGACCACCCGCCTCCCAGCCAAGTCCCAAGCTGTAGCCCCATTGGGCACTCATAGGGGCTCTGGCACCCGACTGCACCACCGGCCACTCTCCACCGGACCGCCTGCCTCCCAGCCAAGTCCTGAAGTATGTTACCGAAGACGTTCAGACAGCTCAGGCAAGAAGTTATGGCTTGAAATGCATATTTTGTATTTTCTGGCAGGGACTAGGGTGCTCAACGTATTGGATGCTGAGGATTCCTGTCTGCCTCTGATTGGTACGACCAACTGGCAGGTATTCGGCTTGAATTCAACTGCTGCCACTGCTTCCTCTATGTAATTTATAAACATAATCAAGAGTTGGATATTTACTACTCATTTTTGGTTAGTTAAAAATTTGCCCTTTTTTTGCATTTACTTGGCTAACAATATTTAAATGTGCCACTGAAGGTAGTGTGAAATGTATTTAATTCTTACACTTCCCGGATATTAGTATGTAATATATGAGCCTGATTACTGACCCTAGACTGCAAGTGTGCTATGATGGTAGAGTGGAAATGTTAGTAAGTCTTGAACTCTTCTTAGTTTTATTCACCTTCAGCAATTGCAAAGCACAATCAGCTGCATGCCATTCCTGCTCCTTGTGAAACTACTGATTCAAAATGCAGCTGCCGATACTAACTCTGGGGGTTCTAGTAAGCATGCTCTATTGTTGCCTAGACCCAAACACAGCAACAATGCAGACTACATCCTCTGCAGACCATAGACAGTGCCTGCAATATCCCTTTCCCAACAAGGCTGTTGTTCTACATCTTCATAGGTCAAATATAACTTGCAAGAGCAGATCCGAACTGATTGTTCCCCTTATCAAAGACTTAGCTGCCAGATCAAACCCAATATCCTCAAAATGCATGGTTACACCATCTAAGCAAGGGTGATGGTATATGCATCCCTTGGCCTGCCTGGTCCTCGTTTAGCAAAATCTTCAGCTGGCACATAATGTCATCCACAAAGGAAAAGACTACGTTCTGCTATGCTCTTACTGAATGCTATCAAGAAATTGCTTCTACTACTGCTTATTTATGCAGGCAACATCAAACTAAATCCAGGACCTGCACTCCCTATCACTGTGTCCATAGAACTGGCCCAACTAAAAGGGCTGAGTTTCCTGCATATAAATGCCTTTAGTCTAATCAGGAAATTTGATGCTATACAATCCTTGATATGCCATGTTCAACCGGATCTACTGGTGGTTACTGAAACTTGGTTGAGACCGCCACGTCAGATCACATAGTCAATATCCTCATATAATCTGTATATATATATATATATATATATATATATATATATATATATATATATCTGCACTGGCTGCCTATTCAGTGGCGGATCACCTTCAAGGTAGGTCTTTTGACTTACAAAGCCCTACACGGTTTGGGTCCTGACTACTTGAAAGAGCCCCTTGTTCCTTACAGCCCCCTGCAACAGCTCCGCTCGGCTGACGAGGAGTTGCTGGAGATTCTGAGGGTCAATTTAAAGTCATCTAGTGCATGGGCCTCTGGATTTGCGGCACCGACCATCTGGAACTCTCTGCCCCATCAGCTTCGTGAGTGCAGGATGGTGGGGAGTTTCAAGCAGGCACTTAAGACTTTTTGTGGGGGAAAGCGTTCCCGGTATTTGCTTGATTTTAATCTGTACTAACTGTGTTTTGTTTTATTTGTACTGTACAGCACTTTTGAATGTTGAAAGGCACTAACAAATAAATTTTATTATTATTATTATTATTATAGGGCTGACAGGCACACCAGAGGAGGTGGAGTAGCAATATACGTTAAGGACATATATACTACCATCCTTGTACATGTTGTTACTACGCCTAAAGAGTTCAAAAGCCTCTCGTTAAAAGTCCAAATCTCTACATCCTTACAGTTCCATATCATTGGATGCAACAGACCTCTTTCCACTTGCCTAAAGATTCTGAACCACCTGAGTGAGGTTTTGGATACCCTGTCCACTAAGGTAATAATTATGGGTGACTTTAATTTGGATTGGCTAACTGCCACATCCAGACCCCTAAAAGATTTTTGTGATTCATATGAGTTTACTCAACTTGTGGAAACATCACTCAGCCAAACAGCAAATATCTGCACCATGATACACTACTTGATCTCATCCTAGTAAATAGACCTCACCTCTTCTCTCATGCTGGAGCTCTTGCTAATGATCTCAGTGATCATTGCGCAATTGCCTGTGTGAGGTCAGCACCCATAGCTATTACCACTTCCAGATAAATTTTCAAGAGGAGTCTACAGTGCTTTGATCCTAATGCCTATCTATTGGATCTTCAATGTATAAACTAGCAAGATTTATACCTGGCCCCAGCAGTTGACAAGGCATATGATATATTCCATTCTATTGTACTTAAGGCTATTAATAGACACTCACTCCTAGCTAAAATCCTTACCAAGAAAAAAACATGCCCTTGGTTTACTACTAGTCTTAAAATTGCCCTAAATAATAGGGATGCCCTTTGGAAAAAGGCTAGGAAAAGCAGACAGACAGCCAATTGGGCTGCCTTTTGAGTCACCAGAAATCAGTGTACTAAGCTGATCAGGGCTGAGAAAGCTAGATATTTCCACAAAGAACTTGAATCTTCCTCCCACTGCTCATCAAAATTTTGAAAACTCTTAAAGACATTGAAGGTCACAGCCCAGTCTGCTCGCTTCCGCAGAAAATCACCTCTGGGACAACATCACCACGGACAAATGTGAAATATTGGAACTCATCAACAGTCACTTTACAATGGCAGGATTAGCGTTTGACACCTCACCAGCCAATATCCTTTGGGCTACATTAAATCACTTAGACTTGCCACGTTTAAATGCATCAGCCCCTGAACAGCAACAAGTTTTCTCCTTCTGTCCTGTCTCTCTGAAACAAGTGGAAGACTTGTTCCTGGATTTAGACACAAGCAAAACTGCTGGCGCAGATCATATTGAGCCCTAGTATCTCAAATTAGGTTACCACATTTTATCCCCTCCTATCACACATCTCTTTAACCTATCGCTTGCCCAGGGCATGCTCCCCTCTCTCTCTGGAAAACTGCTCACATCATTCCCCTATTCAAATCTGGTGACTCCAGTGACCTAAACAACCATTGGCCTATATCCCTCCTCCCCACATTTTCGAAACATTTTGAGAAGGTTGTCAATGCCCAACTTAGGCACCACTTGGAATCCTTCAATTTGTTAAATGTAGCACAGTCAGGCTTTAGATCTCCCCACAGTACAATATCTGTGCTTGCTAAAGTCTCAAATGACTGGCAGTTAGCATTGGATGCCAAAAACTACTTTTGTGCTTTGTTCCTTGACTTGAACAAAGCCTTTGATACTGTGGACCATGATCTGCTTCTGACTGAGCTGGAATCTTTTGGGGTGGGTGAATCAGCCCTCAAATGGTTTAATAACTACTTGACAGATCGCAAAACAATTGGTCAAGACTAGTGGGATCTCCTCCTCACCAGAAGATCTACTCAGAGGTGTTCCACATGGGTCTATCTTAGGCCCCTTACTATTCACCAGCTATATCAATAACATTAATAAGGGTCTTGAATCAGCAAACAATCACTTATTTGTAGATGATATGGTTCTGTACATTGCCAGACACACGCCAGCATTAGTCTGCAGGGACCTGCAACATAACTTTGACAAACTTCAAGAGAACCTGCTGCACTTGAAGTTAATGCTGAATGCAAAAAAAAAAACAAAGCCATGCTATTTCCCCCTTCTGCCAGTACCGCTAAGTCTTACACTTCTGGCACTTCTGCTCAGGTAAACACACTCCTGGGTGAACCTCTGGAGTGCGTAACTAAATTTAAATATCTCAGCTTCGGGATAGATACAAATCTGTCTTTCGTTGATCACATCGAGGAACTATCCAAAAAGTTAAAACAGAGACTAGGTCTCTTCTTTCGAATCAGGAACTTTCTTACCCAGGAAGCAAAAACCAGGTTAGTCCTTACTACCTTCCTGCCCCTACTGGATTACGCTGACCTCATCTATGTCCAGGGACCGATTACTGCCTTGGCCAAACTGGACACTCTTTATCATCATGCTATTAGATTTATTACCTGACTTACGAACACGACCCACCATTGCACTCTCTATGCCAAGGTAGGCTGGAGTTCATTAAACACCAGAAGACAAAGAAATGCTGCTATTGGACCTACAGATTGCTCATTAACTTGCTCCCCCAGTACATATTGGATTGCTTAACTGTCTGCAGGGCCGGCAATTGCCCCGAGGATCCTCTCGTTTATCTCTCTATCGGTTCTAACGGTCAGGATGAGTTTCAGTACAGCAGCTATAAGCCATGCTCTCACAGCTTTATGGAACTACATACAGAAAACTCTGAGGCTTATGAGCCTATTAAAGCTTTCAGTTTTCAAAACACTGTACTCACACACCTTCAAAGAGTTCTGTGATTGTTATGGTTGATGATGCACTTATCCCCACTCTACTCCCATACCCGGTATTCCCTCTACTTCTCAACATCTCTGTGATACCTCCACCCTCCTCTATCTCCTCTTCAGACTTGCCTGTCCTCTCTCCCTTAGACCTGAAATACCTCAGGTGATTCATTCACATAGAGGTGAGTTTATTCTTGGGTAGCATACAACCTAACCCTTGCATGCAACATTAAAATCTCTAATGGTACCATGATCAACTGTTGACAGGTTTGTGAGAGCTGCTGTATCACTAGTACATTAATTGGCAGTTTAATTAGCAGTCTGCTTGAACCATAGTTGAAATATTACCCCATATACATTTCTGTACTTAAATTGTCAATTTTTTATTCTTTTTTTGTTCGCTACATATATTATCACTGTCATTATATTTTTTCCCTATGTAAATTATATTTATGACCTCCCAGGTCCACCTTGCAAATGAGTTCTCCTCAATGGTGTTTTGCCTGGTAAAATAAAGAAATTGATTGATTGATTATCTACGGAAGTTCCTATCTGGAGGGAGAGTGGGCCAAAGGTCAGGAGGATGTGCGGGAATAGGAACCTGTTCAGGAATTAGGATGGAGAGAGAAAGTGGTGTGCCATAAAGGTTGTAGGGTGGCAGCATTCTCTGGGATGATATGGGGTAACAGAAGGCTCTCCAGTGTGCAAGAACCTGGAGCACCTAAGGGCAGAGGTAAGGCTGGTGGGACTGGTGTGGAGCATAAGAGAAGCAGGACAGGAGTGAGATAGGAAGATGGGGGATGCCTTGTGGAGAGCGGTCAACAGAAAGGGGAGGGGTGTAGAGGGGATCACCCAGGCTCCTTGGATACTGCTACCTCAGAGAGAAGGGGCTTCAGGGATTCATACTAAGATTCATACTAAGATTGAATAGAATTGAAGCCAGAGAGCCATAAACCCCATAATTGCTCCTTGAAACTAATAATAACTAAGGGCAGTTCTAGAAAGGATCAATCTGTCCAGTCAGGATTTAAACATAAACTTAGAACTGCTGGTTATCACCTTGATTGGTAAGACATTCCAGGGTTTGGTGATACGTAAGATGTAAAAAAATTTCCTTTACAGTAAATTAAATTTTCTACATTGAAGCTGGAGCGGGTGGCCTCTGAGGTTGTAATTTACATCTTTAAATACACTATCGACACTATCACTACAGGGCACTACCATCACTGACCCCTGTGAGGTAGCCGCCACTTTCAACACCTATTTCTCCAGCTGCACGGACTCGCTTCTATCATCCCTCCAGCACCCACTCACTCTGTGCTCCCCCCTCCACCAAGAGGACTCCTGCCAACCATCCAGCTTCTCCTTTCGCCCTGTATCCCCGGCCAAAGTATTCAAATCCCTACAGTCCCTGAACCCAAATAAAGGTAAATGCCCCACGGCCCTGGATGCCAAGATGTTATACTTGTCCACTCCTGCCATAGCCGCCCCACTAGCTGATCTTTTCAACCTCTCCTTCTCACTAGGCAAATTACCAACTGAATGGAAGCAAGCTACCGTCATACCACTCCCTAAAGGTGGTGACCACTTCTCACCAGGTAACTATTGCCTCATCTCCCTCCTCCTGATTCTGGCCAAACTACAGGAACATCTTGTCCTTGCCCAACTCTCTCCCTATCTGGACACATCCTCCTTCTTCACCCCATACCAATCCGGCTTTCACAACTCAAACTCAACTATCACTTCCCTGCTAAGAATCACTGTTGGCATACTCACTGGCATGGACAATGGCCATATAACCTCTGCCATCTTTATTGACTTGGCCAAGGCTTTTGACACCGTCTCCCATGCTCTGCTCCTTTCTAAACTAAAAGTTGTTGGCCTCGCTGAGCCGGCTTCCAACTGGTTTCATGACTACCTGGTAGGTAGGCACCAGTCAGTAAAAATCACCTCCCACATCTCTAGCCCCCTACCAGTTACTGCCAGCATCCCCAAGGCTCAGTCTTGGGCCCACTGCTCTTCTCCATATTTTTAAATGACCTCCCATCAGCCTGTCTTTACTCATCCATCCACATGTAGGCGGATGACACAGTGCTGTATGCCACAGGTCCTTCCACAAGTGAGGTGGCTAATCTACTACAGCAGGATTTCAACACCATCCAGCACTGGTTCAGCTCAAACCAGCTATTCCTAAACCCTAAGAAAACTGTGTCGCTAACCTTCAGATCACAGCAAAGACTCTCCTGCCAAGCCTCTTGCACCCCCTTCCAAACACTGGACGGGATCCTCCTGGAAGCATGCACCACTTTCAGATACATAGGCAACTGGCTCGACCAGCACCTAGATTTCTCCACTCATATTGATTCCATCCATAAGAAACTACTCCCTAAACTCAGCACCCTATATCAGTACAAAGGCTGCCTCCCCTCTCCAGCCCAGAAAGCTATTGTTCAAAAGATGATCCTCCCAATACTTGACTATGATGACATAGTCTATGGCACTGCTCCCTCCTCCTCCTTAGCCAGCCTTGACACACTTTTTCACTCCTTCTGTCACTTTATCCTGGATTTCCTGCAAACAACCCCCCACTGTGCCTTATACAGCTCCCTAGCCCTGCTGTCCCTCCAAGACCACAGATTAACCCACTGCACTAGGACTGCAGCCAAATTTTGGTCCCAGTCCCTTCCCCCCTACCTGGTCTCTATCCTCTCCCCACAACCTCCCCCTGCCTACTCCCTCAGAAGCATGAACCCCAGGCTCCTCCACATCCCCTTCATGCGTACAACCAAAGGACAAGCAGCTTTCAAATTTTGCATCCCCCAGCTCTGGAACACCTTGCCAGATGATATTAGACCCTCATCTAACCCCCACCAATTCAATCTCCTAGTCAGCATACACTTCTCCTCCAGCTGCACTTGCTTTTAGCTAGTTCCCACTATGTGCATGTAGTTTGTGTTCTCAGATGGTATTTTGTGTAATTGTATCTATTTGTATTTTCCCCTCCTCAGTTTTCCTTTGTTTCTACCTGCCAATTGTATGTAATGGCAGGTGGCCCCCTCACTGTGATGTACAATTACTGTGCCCTGTGATGTACTATTTTATTGGGACTTGTCCCCCAGGATGCATCTGGAATTGAGCAACCCTGCTCAGTATGCCTTCCTGGTTACACTCATAAATAAATAAATAAATACTAGCCCTAATTTGGTCAATAAATATGAGTCTTGCATAATATTAAACATAAGAAGGAGATCCCCTCTTGACCTCTGCATTGTGAGGGACATTAATTTCAGTGAATCAAGCCTAGTTTCATATGACATATTGTGTAATCCACACACAAGTTTGGTATAACGTCGTTGCACTTTCTCCAGTTTCAAAATATCATGTTTCCTGAAGGGACACCATAATGGGGAAGAAAAGTCTAGGTGTGGACGAACATAGACCCTGTATAAGGGCATTAATACATTTCTTTCTCTAGATTTTATATTTCTCTTGATAGACCAAATAATCTGCTTGGTCTTGAGTATAGCAGAATTAATTTGTGAATCTGGTAGAAAATCATCTGATTCCATAACCCGCAAATCTTTCTCCATATTAGTACTGGTCAACACTCTGTCGTTTAATATATAATCATGGGAGGGATTGTTGGTACCAAGGTGCATAATCAGGCATTTCTCATGATTCAATTTCATCCCCCAAGCATTGATCCATTTCATGATGTTATCCAGGTCATTCTGGATGGATGTAATCTGCTTAGGGTTGGAACACAGTCCACTGATTTTGATATCATCTGCTTATTTAATGGTATTTGAATAACAATTGTTGGCAGGGACCCTGGTTTTCCATTTTTACCGGTAACACCGGTAACAATCACGGAATCCTGCTTGGTATGCGGATTTTGAACTCTTGTACCGGTGCCTCATGGAAATTGCATGTCACTGCACAGAATTTCTAAGATTTCAGCATCTTTTTAAATTTTTTTTATTTTCTCTTTCTATGTCCCTTTCTCATAGCATCAGTCTCTACTTTTCAGATATCCCTAGGCTGGGTATCCCCTAGCTTCACCCCAGGTAATGCTCAGGAGCTCCTGTGGGCCTGCCCCTATCCTGCCTGGATTGTACCCCCCTAGGTGGGAAGGGAGGGAAACCCAGGTCACCCCTCCACACTCTGTTAGTGTGTGGTGGGCAGCTCAGTGGGTCCCTTATGGTGCCTGGTTATGAAGTCTGGGGCACCTGGGTCCCTTCTGCCAGTGACCGATATACAGTGATTGTTCCTGGTTTTCTGTTCTCTGTCTCTGAGGGCATCTGCACTAGAGGAGTTCCAAGGAGGTAGGTCACATAGAGACATGCCACTGCTCCAAATCCTGGCTAGCATCCTCCCCTCCTGATCACTCTGCAGCACCATTGCACCACCATCCGTGGTCACACAGGTAGTGGCAAAGCAGCAGGACCTGCAACCCACCCTTCCTGGAGGAGAAGAGCAGTCTCCCGGGTGCTCGATCCTACTCCCCTGGCCAGACCTCCAACAAACTGAGTTCACTTCTGACCCTGGGTCACTGGCATTGCAAGCAATAGTGCTACTGCAGCACCAGTGGGCCGACCCAGATTTCAGCATCTTAAAATGAATGTTGATGTGCTTTGCATTCTGTCTGCTTTGCTGCATATAGAGTCAGTAAGGAAATCATCTGCACTGCCTTGTTGTAATCAGCCATTCAGTTTAATGACCTGTGCCTAGTGGTTAGAGTAACAAACAGTGATTGAACTGGGTACCTCCAGCAGTCTGGGTTTGATTCCCAGAACCTCCACGTGCTTACTGTGTGACTCCAAGCAAGTCACTTAACCTCCTCAGTGCTTCTATGTCACTCCTGAAAACAGACAGTTCTGCCTAGTGGGCCTTACCTCCTTTACAAAGAATATAAAAAATACCAATATATGTTTATTACATCATAGAATAGTAGTCAGGGTACCATGTAATTTGCCTGCGTTTTACTTGGACTGCAATGATTTTGTATAGGTAAAGATAAATGTTCAGATACATTTATGTGTTTTATAAGCTTGTTTTTAGAGTTTAGTCAGGTTTTCATTGTATTGTTTGCATATGAGCATCTAGATTGTAGATTGCTAAACACAGGATCACTGTTACCAACTAGCTTATTCAAGTTTATACTGCAATCAGTAGAGCCATCCAAAATCCTCATTTGTTTGAATGAAAACTAGTCTGAATGAAAATATGTCCACAAAGAAGAAACTGCTTTACTACTTATGAAAAGGCTTCACAGTCAGCACCCCACTTAGATGAATTGGATGATTTGCACCTTTTCTCCCACCTGCTGTTTCAGTCTCTGTGACAACAAAAAGTTTTCTGTTGACTGCTTCAACAAAAAGCAAAAGTTAAGTATTTAAGTGTAGATATGTTTGGTCAGTGGATTTTGAAAGCACATTCTATGACATACAGGTGGTAAGACCCCAGGGGCTGTATGACGCTGGTGGGCAGAGTGGTGCTCAATTCACATCTGAACAAAGACATGAAAACTGGGAGACACCCTTTTCATGGACACCAAATAAAGACAAAAAGCATCCACATGTCTGGGAGATGCATGAATCCATTTGAAGGTCCTCCACTAATCACTTGTGGATTTTTTAGGTGAAGACACTTTACTTCAAAGAAGCAAATTCAAGCAGTTTTTTTCTCCTCCTACCCCCTGGCCATCCACTCCTTCAGGCCTGCCAAGGCCCCCCTTCCCAACCACCATCCACTGCTCTTTAGTGCTGTGCTACCAGGTAACCCAAAGTAACCCTTCACTGAGTGGGTCCCTACCCCTGTGGGAGGCTACCAGGGGAGGAGAATTATCCCAAAGAGCTTCCTGTGTATCCTTAGCATGGCAGGGGTCAGAATGGACACACATCTGGGGCTTCCAGTTTATGGAGGGACCAACAGCTGTCCTTCAGTTGGCCAGCGGGTGTTTTCCCATTTTCTTGACAGGTCACATGATGTCAAGGCACAAGCCGATGTCCATCATGCTCCCTCCTGCAGTGAGGGCTGACATGTTGTTGTACCTCTGGCCTCCACCAGGGCCAGCAAATGCTGAGCCATGAACCCACCCTCCCTCCCAGGAGAAGGTGCGTAGTCGTTGGACAATCAAGCCTTCACCCACCAGCTGGCCCTCCAACACCCAAGTCTGTTTCCTAACCCTGGTCAGCAGTGTCACAGGCAGAAATCCAATTCAGGCAGTTAAATTATAGATAGGAAAAAACAAAGGTAGTCCACCTTAGTGGTGATGGTTCAGATTAATTCACATCTGAGTTCTAACAAACAAAGAGACCAAGTCATTTGTAACTTGTGCATGTGGGGTGTGGGTGTTGAAGAAAGGGGATCATAGTGCTGTTACTACTGCTATTACCACTGAGGGATGTGGACTGCATTGTTGCTACTGCCATCACACTGAAGGGGTGGGGGCTGTAGTGATACTGCCATCGCCACTGGTGGATGGGGAAAGTAGTACTGCTGCCATCACACCTAAGGGATGGGGTCCACAGTGCTACTGCTTCTGTCATGCCTGAGGGAGGAAGGTCATAGTGATGTTGCTGCTGCCATCACCCCAGAGGGATGGGGGCCGTAGTGCTGTTGGTGCTGCCATCACACCTGAGGGATGGGGCCGTAGTGCTGTGTTGGTGCTGCCATCACATCTGAGGGATGGGGCTGTAGTGCTGTGTTGGTGCTGCCATCGCATCTGAGGGATGGGGCTGTAGTGCTGCTTCCATCACACCTTAGGGATGGGGGCTGTAGTGCTGCTGCTGCCATCACATCTTGTGCCTAAAACAACTTTAAATTGGTACAAGGATGGAAGCATGTGCAACAGTGGGGGTCAAAATTACTAAAATGCATGTTAACAGAGTTAAAAATTGTTAAATAAAGTACAGAGAACCAAATACCAGTAAAACCGGATTTTGGCTTAGCAGACACCGGTGACAATACCGTTTTTTACAATGTACAAAATGGAATATGCCCTTTCTCAATCCTGGTAAACCAGTGTCCCTGATTGTTGGTTATATCAGCTATGAAAAGCTGGAAAAGGCAGGGGCCCAGAACAGAGCCCTGCAGCACCCTGCTGGTAACTGTCCCTAAACTAGAGAGCTGTCCATTAATCAAAATTCAGTATGTTCTATCAGTTAACAAATTTGATATCCATCTCACTATAGTATAATCAATATCAACAGAGATAAGTTTTTATAGTAGTGTCCAAAGGGGAAGTAGGTCAAAAGCCTAACTAAAATCAATGTAGATTACATCATACGGTAGTCTACTGTCAAACTGTAAACTGACATCCTCGTAAAAGCATAGTAGGTTCATCAAGCAGCCCATGTTGTTCGTTATCTAAGTTTGACAGAGTGAGGGTAGTCCTATCTTTTATTAAACTTTCCATGATTTTGCACATGGGAGAGGTTAAGCTTATGGGTCTATAATTCTGCCAATGGTTTTTTTGGTCCTTTTTTTGTGGATTGGAATCACATATGCAGTTTCTAAGGCTCTGGAACAAAATTTTGATTAATACGCTGTTCATAAAGTACTTTTAGAGGTAAAGACAAACTGTCCACCAACAAATACAGAAGGTAACCTGGGTAATCAGCTTTGCATAGACTTCAGATTCCATTAACGTAATATTACAACTTATTGAGTCTTTGATTTTATCAACTGCTTGAGTGTTTGAAAATAACTTACAAAAATTTGTATTAAATAAGTTTGCCATATCAAGAGGTTTGTGAATAAGGGTGTCATTTACTTGGATGGGACCAACTTGGCAAGTGGGCTTCCTAAGGGAATTTATATAGTAAAAAAGGATTTGCTATTGTCCTTACTTGCACTTGCTGCTAATTTATACTCCCAGTACTTTTTTGCGTTTCTGATACAATTTTTTAATTTTTTTGAATATTAAGATATAGACTCCAATTTGATGATGTTTGGGATTTTAAGTAAGCTGCATACCCCTTTGTTTTTTTTTCTTGATGAGAATTTTTATTGACTTATTCATCTATTTAGGCTGACAAGAGTTTATGGAGTTTTTTAACTTAATTGGAATATACATATTCCTTAAATCAATAATTTTACTTTGTAGTGTATTAAAATATTCCCTAGTACCTTGAGTATTTACAATTGCCTGCCAAGCCACACTATCTAGGCTAGATTTAATATTTAAGATATCAGCTTTTTCACACACATATATTTTAGAGCTGTTTTTCAATGAAGCTACTCTATGTTCTGAGTCAAACCTAATGGAACAGTGGTCGTTGTTCCCAATTGGTGAGAGATTTATTAGGTTATTGAGTACCAGACTTGTACTATGAAGGACAAGATCCAAGATGTTTTGCCCCCGAGTTGGTAGCTCTACCCTTTGTATAACGTTACACTGTTGACAAGTATTTAGTAGTTTTCTCTCTGTACATGAGGTAACTAAGTGTCCCTTTCAGTCAATTTCACCTAGGTTGAAATCCCCTGCAAGAACAATGTCCCTTAAAGTGCATGTTGATTCAATTTCTGTAATTAATATATCAAATCGATCGGTGGATGCACTGGGTGGGTAATAACATACTCCTAAAATGAGGTGTTTTTTTTTTTATTTAAAAACACTTTAATCCATAATAGCTCAAATAGACTATGAGGAAACTTAACATTATTCGAGATGTCAACTGACTGGAAAGAGTCTCTAAGAAAAATGGCAAATCCACCTCCCTTTTTATTTTGTCTATTTTGTTTATAATGTGTATACCCAGGCAGTGAAAAATCCCAGGATGTTTTTTCATCACCCCAAGTTTCTGTAATCATTACTGCATCAATATCATCTACTGCTAGTAAGATCTTTAGCTCGTCTATTTTGTTATTGAGACTTCTAGCATTGAAATATAAATATTTCAGTTGTTTTAACTGGCTATGACTATATGCTTTTGCCAATGGCCTCTGAGGGGGAGGGGCTAATCTCTCCCCCAGAGCAAGCAGTTTAAATGAAAGGTAATATATTTCAATATATGTTCTCCCAATACTTGATTACCCATATGGCTCAAATGGAGGCCGTCCCTGGAATAATGGTCTGGCCTTCCAACAAATTCTACCCAGTGGGTGATACATACTTGAGTTTGTTTAAGGCCTTTCATGTGAAGCCAGTTGTTGAATTTATGAATATCATTATTAAATGCATTGGAAGCTCTCGGGACCAGTAAGATTTCAGAGAGTGCAATCTCACACCCCATGTCCACCAATATGTTTGAGAGAGCCACAATATCTTGCTTTATATCCATTAAACTGGAGTGCAGAAAATCATTTGTACCAACATGTAGAACAATAAGTGGATTGAAACCTCTATTGGCCAAGATATTATGTACCATGCTCAATATGTTAGCTATCCTGGCACATCTAAAGCTGGAGCTTGTATGGTTTGCCTTATCAAGATTGCATATAGCCCTATCTAAGTGCTTGATGATTGAATCCCCCAGAACAAACACCTACCTTTGGGTATCACAGAGAGCTGGGTGGTCTCCATATGGCTAGTATGATTTACCAAGGGGGACACACTGTCCAGTGTTGGTCAGGAAGAAAAGACATTTAATGGAACTAGTGGGAAATTTGAGGGAAAATGGCAAGCAATTGAAAGGCTAGGGGGACTACAAGTACCCACAGGGATGACACTAGAGTCATCAGCATCAGGTCAGTTCGAGGGGGTATCATCCAAAAGGCTAGTGGCCCCAACATGGTCATTTTCTAAATTCAGGAGATTAAATCTATTACTATTTGTCAGGGAAAATTGTGTGACCTTACAATCCTTCTTGTAAGCTCTTTTACCTTGTACCTCATACCACTGTGTATCTGAATTTTCAGTATTATCCTGTTCCCTAGGGTACTTCCTTGAACTGCCAACATATGTATCAAGGGTTGCACCACTACTGGATCACTCTAGTATTTTGGAAATCTAAATCAGGCATGTACACACAGTTTGTGCCAGGATGGTTAGTTGTGATACAGGATGGGGTTTGACTGAGAGCCTGAAATCTGGTCTGCATTTGATGCTGACTTACTTCTAGTTCAGATAGCCTAGTGTTGAACATGTCAATTGCCAGTTTTAGGGACTCGTTTTCTATACACTTAGCACAAGTAAACTTGTTTATGGTCTCCCTTGCCTCACTATTACTATACAATTGGCATATTATACATTGAATGCTACCAGTAAATGGCAAAAGCATGCTGGTATCTTGCATGACAGAGCTCTTTGGTAGAGACATCACATCAGACAAGTCATAGCGACACTTGAAACCCAGGTTCAGATTGTGAAAAGCAGATATTTTTTACAGAAATGGTTTTGCTGATCTATACACACTCAAGCTGCTCACGCTGAACATGCAGAACACACGCAGACACACATGTCTCTGTGAGTGTCTCCATACACAGTGCCACGCACGCTCTGCTCAGCTCACCCTGCTCACTGCTAGATCGACTTTTAAGTAGTATGACCCGGGAAGGACTGTTTCAGAGGTCACAACCATGCACCTATAATCTAGTAAATAGTTTAATAAAAACTATGCACCAACACAAATAAAGATGTGAATGGAGCTAAAATCTGTTACAAGATGCAGCCAAAGGTTTAGTGTAGATATGTGTAGTCTGTAGTTTGATCGTGACCACTGACGAACTACAGGCTCTCTACCTAGTTTCTGTGTAACTGGAACAAGGGCTCAAATGTACAGTTCAGTGTAAAAATACAAAGTACAGAGTTTTACATCAAATAGGTGCATATACAAAGCCACATCACATCAGAGCAGCATACATAATCTGCAGGTAACGTTACATACACAGGGAGGGGAAATGGCGATTGGTGGGGGAGAGGACCACAAGAGGTACAACAGGAATGGGAGCATTCAAAGTGTTGTCATTAAAGGAATACATTTCAGACACTGTCTGAAAGTGAGGAGAAAGGGCAACAGAGTTGGGGGAGGAGGACTGGAGAAGGGGGTAGGGCAGTACAAAGTTGTCATGGTGGGTGGGGTAAGGGGAACAGAGAGTGTGGACATGGGTGTTGGGGGAAGAATGGGGTAAGGTGACAGGAGGGGGGAAGTGAGGATGTATGTGGATGACCAGAAAGGTAAGGTTAGGAAAGGGGGTGGGAAGGCAGATGAAGAGGCAAGTAGGGGCAGTGATGGGCTGTACAAGCAGGAGCTGGTAAGAATAAGGGTGCTACCAATGGCAGAGGGGGAGCAGATAAGTGGAAGAGATGCCAATAAGGAAGACAAGAGGGAGATAGGAATGTAGAGAAGGGTTACAGGGTGGTAATTCTGGGGGACTCCATAGTTAATGGTATTCATTGGGGAAAGAAGGGGGATCAAATAGAGTTAGTAAGGTTGTTTGCATGAAAAAGATAATGGTGGAGAGGGTGTGATAGGAGATGCCTTCTTCAAATGATGGGCTATACAACAAAGAAAGACTAAGAAACACAGAGAAAAAGAGATGCATCATCTAGTGGCACATAGAAGAGAATAGATGCAGTGACAGGAGCAGTGATTGCTGGATGTCTTGCAAGCTATCAAAGCTGGAGGATCTGGTACAGGTTCAGCAGATTAACAAAACTGTAACAGCTTAAAATACATTAAACATGCAAAGTGGTGTCCCTCAAATGATACTGAAGGATACCTGATAACTTTCGAAAGGATCGCCAGATCCTGCCAATGGCTAAAACAGCAATAAGTAATTAGGCTATTACCTTACCTGACAGGAAAAGCCTAACTTGCCTACAGCAATAGGGATGCTGTGCAGTTAGAAAACCATGGCAGTATGAAAAGAGAAATCCTTAAAAAGTATGACATCTCAAGAGAGACATACAGGCAGAAATTCTGTTCCCTGAAATACAACTCAGTTGACAGTCCTTGAGAAGCCTTCACACAACTCAAAGAACCCTTCATTAAATGGCTCCAACCAGAGGGCAAAACAATTTAACAGATTGTCAACATATTTGCAAAGGAGTTATTCATCAACATCCTTCTTACAGATGTGCAGATTTGGGAAAAAGAACACCAACCAGAAAGTGGGGGAAAGGTTGTTACTTTGGCTGAGGACTATCAGATGGCCAGACAGACACTGCAGCAGTGAAGTAACAGCTAGGGACTGGTGAGACTCTCTTTTTCCCAGTTTAACTTCAGGTCAGATAAGAACTCTGACAGAAGTAACAAATCTGCACCCAGAGACCTTATTTGCTATAACTGTAATAGGCTAAGTCACAATGCAAGAACCTGTCATAAAAATAAGGAGTGTAACAATGCAGCAAATTTGGCATTAGCAAAAAGTGTTCAACACATGTCAAGGTGGAGGATAAGATTGTAAAGTGACATTTACATTTGGGAAGCTGACAAACCCTGGTGCATGATGATGTTCTGAGAAAAGACAGCAAATGGCCCAAATACTGTGGTCATATGCATCCTTGGGGACACTCAATACTATCCTACCATGCAAGTGACTCTGAACATTAATGGAGTGCTGCACCAAATGAAAGTGGGGGTAGTCCCTCAGTTACCTGTACTTCTGATTATTGGAAATGACTTTTCAGGAGGATTTGTAAAGTTAATTAGAAGAAGAAGAAGAATCAGCATCTATATAGTGCTTTTCATACACAGTATCCCAAAGTTCTTTACAAGCAATGCTAGACTGGTAGTGAAGTGACTGAATGTGTGGTGGCGGCCGTATTGCACATCATCACCCACACATAGCCTGGATAATTGCATGAACTGGTTTTATAGGAAGGGAAATGTTGGCCAGGACACCGGAAATGTTCTCTGCTCTTTTGTGAAGAGTGCCCTGGGTTCTTTTACTTCCGCCTGGACACCCACCAGGACAACACCAGGATGGGCAGAAGGGACCTCGGTTTAACATTTCATCCGAAGGACGGCACACCCCAGCAGTACAGCACCCCCCAATACTGCACTCAGAAGCCAGCGATTTTTAGGTGCGAGTCCAATTCCACTGTGGGACGGGAACCCATGACCTTCTGGTCCAGAGGCAGATGTGCTACCAACTGAGCCGCACTGACACCAGAGGGAATAAATCCTGCTGTATCAGCAGCTGTGATAACAAGAACACAGGCAACGAAAATCTCAGATGTTGAGGACTCTTTTCCTTTTGGTGACTGATTCAAACTTGTTTGAGCCCAGCACCAAGATCCAAAGTCAAGTAAAGAAAGATGCTTGAAAAAACAGTGGCAACATAAGACTGATGGACATAAAGGGATGATACATGAAAATGCTGAAACTAAACTTATAACTGCTTGTGATTTTGTTTCTGAGTAAACAAAGGCTGTTTCTCTCCAAAATTATTTTAAGCAGCTGGGGGTGAAACAAAAACATGGCAAAACAGTATTAAAAATATGTAATGGGCTATGGTACAGAGTATCAGTTAATTCTCAGATACAGTCAGGCACAGATAAAACAACTGGTTATTCCAAAGAAGTATAGAAATGAGTTGTTGCAGATAGTACATGATAGTCCTATTGCTGGACACTCGTGGAGGGACTGCACCATTGCCAGACTATTGTAAAGATTTTACTGGCCTGTGATTCATGAGGATGTTGCTACCTATTGCATTTATTGTGCTGAATTTCAGAAAGTTGCTCCAGTAACTAAAAAAGGCAAGGTGCCCCTGGTTCCCCTTCCATTGATAGATGTGCCTTTTGAGAGAATTGCAATGCATGTGGTTTTTCCCTTAGACAAAAGTATACAGGGTAATCAATTAATTTTGATAGTATGTGACTATGCTACTTGAAACCCAGAGGTAATTCCAATACATACTGTCACAACCTGAAAAGTGGTAAGACAGCTTGACAATATTTTCAGCAGGGTGGGCATACCTAAAGAGAGTATTACTTATCAGGGTAGTAATTTGGTGCTGCATTACTGAAGGAGCTCTGCAGGCTATTAGGTTTCACTGTCATAAGAACCTTCCTTATCACCCTCTGAAAGGCGGTCTTCTTAAGCATTTTACTCATATTTTAAAATGCATGTCAAAAAGGTTTGTGAAAGCCGAAGGGAAAGATTAGGGCAACTATTTTCCTTACCTCTTTTTTCCTGACAGAGAAGTGCCAGAAGGATCAACAGGGTTTTCACCTTTTGAAATATTGTATGGTAGGCAATCTGGAGGACCACTAAATGTAATAAAAGAAACATGGAAAGATAACCTCACTCAGAAAGATCTTATATGTGTACACTGAGAACAAAACTGACAACATATATTGAAATTGCCCACACTAACCAGCAAGAGGCCCCAAAACAGCAGAAGTGCATTATGACCATGGGGTAAAAGAAAACGGTTTTGAGCTAAGTGAAAGGGTCTTGTTACTGTTATGCAATACAGAGAACAATCTTAATGAAGTGGCAAGGGCATATAAAGTGGTTAGATGTACTGGTAGTGTTAACTGTGAGAGTGAGACCTCTGATATAAAAAATACTACCAAGACATATCATGCTAACTTTCTGAAGAAATGGGTTGAAAAAATACCAAAGCTTGCCTTGTTAGTATTACCAGAAGCTGATATAGCTTATGGAAGACTGGAACAAACTGTAACTTCTGATGCTGGAAAGGTGAATGTGTACTTACCCTCAGAATAAATTGCAGAAATTCATAACTTTCTAAAGGCATTTAGTACACATAACTCCATTTAGCACACATAACTCCAGTATACAAGGAGAGTGCCCTTGACAACCCTCTTAACTACCATGCTATCTCAATCCTTTCCCGTCTCTCAAAAATTCTTGAAAAAAACAGTCAATGACCAACTATTCCAGTACCTGAACAATAACAACAAACTCTCCCCAGCACAACATTCTGAAAAAAATCATAGCACCCAAACTGCTGTCATAGAATACACTAATCAATTATATTGCGTTCTTGATAGAGGAGGCCTTGCTTGATCCATTTTTATAGACCTCACCAAGTCTTTTGATCTTGTGAATCACAATCTACCTTTCATCAAACTGTCTTGCCTCGGCCTATCAGATGAACCTACACATTGGGTCTGAAACTACCTCTCAGGTTGACAGCAACCTGTTAAATGCTGTTTGTCTCTCTCTGATTTCTTGCCTCTAATGGCTGGGGTCCCCCAAAGTTGTATTCTTGGGCCCCTCCTCTTCAGCTTACTTGTGAATGACCTCCCCCAAGTTTGCCCCTCGACCAAACTCCATCTTTATGCAGATGGTGTAATAAGCATCTTTTCCCACCAGAACCCAGAGACCATCCAGCTCAACCTCTAGTCCAACTTTCTTACCATCTGTAATTGGTTCACAGACAAACTATTAGTTCTCAATTTTATTTATTATTTATTTAGCTTTTGTTGACCGGGTAAGTGTACTAGACAAATCCTGCCTATTTTCAGGCACGACCCGGGGGAGGGTGATACAGATGAATGCCAACTGTCCTTGAACCAGATTAAGCTGTTGGTGGTATTTTTTTAGTGAATGAGGTAAATTTGGCCAGGACACCGGGGAAATTCCTCTACTCTTTTCGATAAGTGACATGGGATCTTTAACATCCACCTGAACTACCACCAATCCAGGCAGATGGGACCTCGGTTTAACGTCTCATCCGAAAGACGGAAAGAATGCAAAGAAAACAAAAGTCTTGCTATATTACTCTAGAAATAAAACCCATGCCATACCCCCCCCCACGATGTCACCACAGCAACTGGCACCTATATAGAACAGGTACAGACATTCAAATATCTTGGTGTGACCCTAGAAGCATGTCTGACATACTCTTCCCATGTTGATGTGCTACTAAAAACTGCCAGTGCAAGGTTTGGGCTGCTATACATGTGCAAAACTCACTCCTGCCAGAAATCAAGTAGTTCCTCATTAGAAGCTACACAGTTGATGGATGCTACCCTGGCAGACTTCGTTGACATGGTCTCAAATGAACGGGAGGTGAGGGAACCTGTTGGTGTGGTGTTCATTGATCTCTCAAAAACCTTTGATTTAGTTAGTAGTAGTAAGTAGTAATACATTTTATTCACATTTTTATGAATAAGAAAGCTGGTACATTACTCCATTGTGCAGGAAGCTCATTTCCAAGGAAGTCCTATGTTAACAGTGTAAAAGTAGTTGTCTATCTAATAAAAACATATGAAAAGACAACTAGTGTATCAATATATACATTATCACCACATCACAAATTGAATACTATTTAACAGTACAACACTAAAACAAAACAGAACCGGATTTCTTTTAGACAGATGAAATTTTTGAGTAACCGCCTATTGGTAATTCACAAATACTTTAAAACACTGCACTTCTTATATTACTAGAATGTTTTCTAAATTAGCTTATTTAAGTTACATCCTCTCTAGAACAATGTGTTGGGGCAATTGCCCCTTCACAGAACCATTGTTTGATCCTGCCCAGGCCCGCAATTGTACTCTCTTGATGTAAATCAATAAGCAATGAGTTCCATAATACTGGTCCTCTATACCAAATTGCAGATTTCCTGATTTTCATATTACATCCTGAGACAATATATTCCAAGCATTGGGCTGACCCTAGACACTCTCTGATCACTCTAGTATTAAATAAATTCAAAATATATTTCGCATATTTTCTTTTTGTATTTTAACCATATATGTTAAAAGATGCCAATCTCTCCTATCCTTAAGCCTCATCCAGTTTAGGGATCTATATAGTTCACAATGATGTGTCATCCTCTGGACACTGAGGACAAAGTGAGCCAACATATTGTACATTATGTCCAATTTGGCTAATTTCATCCTCGAGGGCCCAGCACATATCATGTCCTCATGGTCCAATATGGGAAGAACCATTGTGTTTACAATTTTGAGTCAAGTCTCAGGAGTCATAAACTATTTCAGTCTGTACATCACCCCCAACTTTATGCCCATGTTTTGTATTAATGCCTTGAGATATTCCCAGTTCAAATTCTCAAATACTTGGACTACAAAGTACTTATACTTGCCAATTTGTTGAATTTTTACTCCATCTGGAGGCTGAATTTTAAATGAGACTTCCTTTTTATCTATTTCTGTAAATAACACGGACTGAGTCTTTTTAGTTTTTAGATAATTTACGTATCCTGAGAAAATTCTGAAAATGGGGAAAAACCTCCTGTAGGTTATTCTGTATGTCAATAGTCTCTTTCCCTTCTATGTAGATCACCGTGTCATCCATTTAGATATGGTATCTTATCCTTTGGTCCCTAAATTGTAAATCATTAATATAAATATTAAAGAGAAGGTGTCCCAATGTGGATCCCTGGAGGACCTCGGTCCTAATTAAGGCTAGTGTTGATCTATAAGTACCTAGCTCAACTACTTGTTCTCTTCTAGTTAAATACTTTGTGAACCATTCACATTCCCTTCTCTGTACCATCATTTCATGGAGTCTGGACAGGATGATGCTCCTGATGGACCGGCTATCACTTGTTGACATGTCTGATACAGTAAAAACATGGATGCTGTCTTATCTAATGCAGCACATGCAGCATGTCTATGTGGGCAGCACATTGTCAGAAAGGGAGGAGATTTTCAGGGGTGTACCCTAGGGCTTGATCTTGGGCCCCTGTTTGTTTTTAATTCATATAAATCCTCTGCCACAATTGATAGTCAGATGTAAAATTTATTTATATGTGGATGATAGGACCCTAATAGGAAGAGCCAAAGACAGAATAGAATTACAAAACATAATGCAGTCTGATTTTGACAACCTAATGTCTAAGCTGCATGTTTTAAAATTAAATATAAAACATATTGAATTTCCTTAGGGAGATTCCACCGCTATCCCACTAATACAACCTGAAGCAATGCCAATAATGAAAGGTCATCCTGCAAATTCAAACAATTATCAGTCAGTGCTGGTCCTAAAAAAAAAGAAAAGAGATTATAAGGGAGAACCAATGAGGGGAACTAGGAACTATGCACTAACACAAGATTACCACATAGAACACAAGTCCAGGAAACAAGATTAAAATGTCAATGTGGTGCTTTGTGGAGGATCATGAGTAACCAGCACACAGAAATCCCAGGTAATGGGCAAACACTGCAACTAAAATCTTCAAAGTCAGTGCAGGGTATAGATCCATGCAGACTTCCAAACATTTTGATACTGAGTTCCAATACCAGTACCAACATCAAATTGTTCCACCACTTCAGAGCACCAGCATTACTGTGCCCGGTCATTCTGGTGCTAAGTCGGGAAGTTGCCATCCTCTCCTTTTGTGATGGGCTGCGCCCCCCATCCCTCTCCTTTCTAAATATTCTAACTCTAGGGGGTGGACCTCAGGGAGGGGGTGGCAATTCTGATGATCAGCACCCTAATGACCGGGCGCTGTAATGCAGGAGCTCTAATGACTGAAAAGGACATCAAACGTGGTGAAGTGAAACAAGAAAATAGGCGGGGCATAAATTCAGTGATTACTTCCACAGGATGCTGAAAAAGCCAATTGTCCTAATCACTGCCTCAGTGCTAAATGAAAGCCATGTCAGGTACATTAGGCATCAGAAAACCACAAAAGAGCATAAGTCCCAAACTCCATAAGTAGTAAAGTCATGGAGACCTGAAGTAAGAAGTTAAGCCATGAGGGGATTATTTATGACACATAACAAGAGGATATCACACCTCAGATCCATCAACAGACAAGTACTCAGATAGTAAGAGAGGGATTAAAGATGACAGACATGCAATCCATGGAAAAGCACTGGCAATGTCAAAGCTCAAAAATTAAAGGGCCAATTAGCCTGTGTTTCTTCCAGAAAGACACAAAGTGTTGAAGTGACAATAAAATCCTATTCTTCACCACTGAGATGGCAGTACTTTGAATAAGGGGTCAGAAATCATTGAAGTTAAATAGACCCTCTAGTCAGTTAAATCTTAACAATGAAACCGTAACAGTGTGGTTTCCATAAGCAAAGTGAGTACAAATGGTCCAGTCTCTCATAACGAGAAATTACCTGCAACAGGAAGGATAACCAAGCAACCTTGTTGTTGATGATTAGACTCCTGAGACCAAACTGTTCAGGGCTGTAACAGTAGTCTCCACACAATCCAACACTGATGATCAAGAAACCCAGCTAGTTCCAATACTACCCCAGCCATCATCAGGAGATCTCATGGATCCTTGAAAAGGTCAGGTACTATAGACCACAGGACCGATTTCACTTGTTCCACAGTATCAAATGATTTCCAGGTTCCTTGGTATTGGATTTGTAACCTCGCTGGATATAACATTCTGAAACAAATACCGGCAGCAATAACTTTAGAAACTATGGGGTGGAAGGTTACTCTGTGCTGGTGGACAGTTGCTGGAAGGTCTTGGGCTAGGTAGATTCTAGAACCTTCCTAAAGGATCTCTGTTAGATCATGAACCTTAGGACAACAGATGCTGACAGTCCAAAAAGTTAAAAAATTTAAAAATAAATGGTTGAGGTGGTGCTCTCTCAGCTGTCATGGCTCTTACAGCTCTGTGCTCCCTTTATATGATGTATCCCGGGCCATCTGGGAAGAACCCAGCAGATTTTTTCACAAGCTTCTGAACAATAATGATCAATCGGGTACACTCCACATGCTCTTGAAGGCTGAGGACAACTATGTTATTTCTCTGACTACATCCTTCAAGGTCTTCCTGACGTGATTCCAATTTTGCAATGTTTTGTTGTAAAAGGATGATCTCCAGGTCTATCTTGCCATGCCAGCCCTCAAAGGAACTGGTGTGGGCCTTGTTGTCCCCGACCTGTAGAGTAAGAGTGTCCAAAGAGCCCCACATTGCTTTTACTTCAACTGTTAGGCTCTCAATCATCTCCTTGAGTGATCCAAACTCTTGAACAAATTGTTCTGCAGATAGAGCTGGTGAAGAAGGTGTAGATCAGGTATTAGCTGATGTTTGGGACTTTGATTGTTTAGTCACTTTATCCTATTCAGGAGAAGCTGGCAGGGTGTGCCATAGTGGAGCTCATTTAATTTCTGACTCCATAGTAAGAGACAAGATGTCCACTTCACCACCAGAATATGCAGCAGGAGACCTTAAGAAACGGAATCAGGTGGCAAGGTAAGGGGCTGGAATAGTTAAATTAATAATTTAAAACTGTGACGAGATGGGAGGCCTAGAACTATGCAACTATCTCCAGCAGAGCATCACATGACTCTGGATAGGGATACATCTGCAGTTTGCTGACTTGATGGTTAACCCTTTTTGTCACTGCTTTTTGAAGGCTGCACCAGTGTGTTGTTTGGTGCTGGTGTAAATCGCTGGTTGGGGGTGGATTTTGGCCCTTCCTCTAATCCGGTGACCTACTTCCTTCTTGCCACAGGAAGAGGCAGAGCAGAAGAGATATATAAGAAAAAAAATCTGAGGGATTATTGTAGTGGCAAATAAAGAATAAACCTGGGTGAAAACACCGAGAACTGAGCAGGAAGTGAAAACAGACCTCTAGATCCCAAAGTTCACAAGGGAATATTAATAAAAGATAAGGAAAGGCAGCATGCGGGGAGGGGTGCAATGCAGTGGTTGTGGGGCAGCTATTTTCAGGCAGATCTTTTGGACACTAAGGTGCTGCCCTATCTGTGTGCACCTCTCTGGACAGAGGAAGAGGTCACCAGACTCAGTGCTAAGTTAACTTGGGTCAGGAGGACTTTGAACCCCATCCAGAGACCACCCAGTTCAACTTTAATGTCTCAAAAGATGCCAGAAAGCAGGGACACATGGACAACGGTGGGCTCATGGAGGGTTAGGGAGGTTGGGCACAAACACATCCCAGGACCTATACCACTATACAATTTCTATGCCTTGCTGGCAGGAGGGGGCTGTCAAACTAAGGCACCCAGCATAGTGGAAGGGAAGAATATGGAGGTTCACCAAGATGCGGACCTCATTGAGGGGAGCAAAATATCCCAGAGGAAGTGAATCCTGGTGGGGGACTCAAATGCCAGGAGAATGAGGTTAGGAACAGGAGGTGAGGAGGAGGAGGACAGAGTGGCAAGGTGCCTTCCAGGTGCCACTGCTTGGAGGTATGGAAGGAAGATCCTAGGGATCACTGGGAGGGCAGGAAGGAAGAGTGAGCTGGATATCATTATCCATTTATGGACAAATGATCTGGCCAAGGATGAACCAGTGGGAGTACGAAAGGGCTGTCCACCTCACATGATAGAGGGGATAACAATAAGGAATGAAAAGAAGAGGTATCACAGCAAATATCAGGTAAACAGGACAAGAAGTGGGAAGTAGGGAAAAGACACATACAGTAGTAGACAGGGGAGACAAAAAGGAACACAAAAAGTTGGGAAGGAGCAGTAAGATCTGGAAGGTCATGCCCACAAATGCCCAAAGTGTAGGCAACAAAATTGCAGATCTGGAAGCCACCATACTAGAAGTGGACCTTGACATTGTAGCAATCACATTGATCTGGTTCAGCGAATACCAGGACTAGGCTGTTACCATACAGGCATGTGCATTGTTCAGGAGGGACAGTGTTGGCAAGAGAGGAGGAAGGGTAGCACTTTATGTAAAGGATACTATTAAGACCACTGAGATACCAGGGGAAAGAGGTGAGGAAGAGATGCTCTGGGTGGCACTGGAGACCAAGAGAGAGGCCATATTTTGAGCTGGAGTACTTTACATACCACCTGCACAGACAGAGGAAGTAGATAAGGAAATGATGAAGGAAATCAAGGAAATGTCCAATAAGGGGGAGGTAGTACTGATGGGGGATTTTAATATGCCTGGTGTTGACTGGAGCATCTTGGTAGCAGTGGCAAATGGACATAGAGAAATCCTGGAAACACTGCAGGGGGCATTTCTGAAACAGCTCATCAGGGAACCCACATAAGAAAGGGCCATACTTGACCTGGTACTGTCTAACAGGGACAGTGTAACCAATGTCACAGTGGGGGGTCACCTAGGGATGAGTGATCATAACACAGTGAGGTTCAAGATTAGAACAGGACCAGAAATATTCCACAAACAAGAGTCCTTGATTTCAGGAAGGCAGATTTCACAAAAATGGGGTAGGGAACTATGAGAGATCTGGCACGTATAGGTGAAGAGGAAGGAGTAGGGGATAGGCTGATAAAAATTAGCACAGCTATAGAGGAAGCAGAAAACCTATGCATAAGACAAATTTCAAAGAGCAGAAGAAGGAGGGAACCACTATGGTTCATGACAGAAATTACAAGAAAGGTTAGGGCAGACTTTGAGAAGTACAAAGCAACCCAGTTGGAAACAGAGAAGGAAGAATATTGGGAGAATCTGAGGAGGTGTCGAAGACTGTGAGGATGGTGAAGACACACAGAGAGGAGAACATAGCCAAGTCTGTGAAGCTAGGAGACAAAACATTCTTTAGGGACGTTAGCGAAAATAGGAGAAACAAAGCAGGAATAGTCAGAATTAAGGGGGAGGAGGGTGTAAGTGTGTAGAAGGACCAGAAAAAAGCACACATACTGAGCAAGAATTTGTATTCAGTATTCACTCAGGAGTAAGGGGGTAATGGACCACAGGTGAAGATTAAGGTAAACACTGGAAGGGGAGTTCATACAAGCCCCTTTCCAAAAGGGAGGGCACTAAAGGAACTTGAAACATTAAAGGTAAATAAGGTGATGCGGCAGGATGGGGTACACCCAAAGATATTAAGAGAAAGGAGGGGGAAACTGTCTGCTCCACTGGCAGCTCTATTCAATCAATCATTGCAAATGGGTGGTGCTGAGGGACTTGAAAAGGGCAGATGTGGTGCAATTCACAAGAGGAGGTGTGGACTTCAGGGACAGGAGAAACTCTGGACGGGGAAAAAAATCTTTATTTTTACAAAAAAAAAAGTAGCAACACCAGGAGACCTGGGGGGGGCAAACTGTGGACCCAGGTCTCCAACCCTGCCATGTGCTGGTGGCTTACCCACTCCACCATGGGAGTGGCTCAACTATGCATCACACACATAGCAACTAGATCCATTTCATGATCCAATGCAGAGCGACAGGGATAGCATCAATTCCCTACCTCTATTATACCCCTGTCGCTCTAAATGCAGGCATACTTTCAACAGCACAGTTATTGTAGCACTATTTTTGTAGTGCTACATTGACCCAGTACTGTTTCAAAGGGGGGAAATCATGATAAACTATCCTGAGTTCTTCGAAGAGGTGGCAAGAGTAATGGATCAGCACGGAGTGGTGGATGTTGCCTACTTGGACTTTAGAAAGGACTTTGACACGTTCCACATAGAAGATTACTAAACAAGCAGAGCAGTCTCAGGGTGGGAGAAAAAGTATTTCAGTGGGTGCAAAATTGGCTGAGTGACAGGGGCCAGAGGGTAATAGTAAATAGGGTACAATCAGAAGAGGTGAGAATGACAAGTGGGGTGCAGCAGTGCTCACTTCTGGGGACCTTACTGTTCGATGTATTCATTGGGGACATCGCAGAGGGCCTGGAAGGGAAGGTATGCCTGTTTACAGATGACACAAAGATCTGCAATAGGGTCACTGGTGCCAGAATGGGTTGAAAAGTGGTAGGACCAAGGATATAAGGGGTAAATTCTCCTCTATTAAATACATTAACATGATTGCAAAAACTGATAGAGCCACTTATGCCAGAGGGGGTGCTCAAAATGAGGAGGGACTTATTAAGACTGGAGGAATGGTCAAAGGCATGGCAGCTATGATTCAATGCCAAAAAGTGCAATATCATGCATAATAGGCTCAAGAACGAAAGGGCAACATACCAGCTAGGGGGAGGCAATGTCACAACATCTAACCAGGAAAGGGATGATGACCTCAAGGTGGCAAATCAGTGTGGAAGGGCAGTAGGGAATGCAAATAGGATGCTGGGTTGCATAGGGAGGGGTATTATGAGTAGGAAGAGGGAGGTAATATTGCAATTGTATAAATCGCTGGTGAGGCCTCACCTCAAATGAGGTGTCAGGTTTTGGATACCCCATCTCAGGAAGGAATTGAACAGCTGGAGAAAGTGCAGAGAAGGGCCACCAAGATGGTTCAGGGCATGCATCAGAAAAGCTATGAAGTTAGGTTCAGGGAGTTAAACGTACTCACAGCAGATGAGGATGTAGAAGGGGGACATGTTAGAGGCATTCAAATACATCAAGGGTATAAACAAAGTGCAGGAGGGTAGCTTTCCATAGAGGAGGAGATGCACAAGGACAAAGGGTCACAATATGAGACTGGAAGGAGGGAGACTCAGAGGTAATCTGAGGAATTCTTTCTTCAAAGGAGTGGTAGAACCCTGGAACAGGTTACCAGAGGAGATGGTGGGAGTAAACAATGTGGATGCATTCAGACGTGCATGGGATAGACAGAGGGGACAGTTGGAGTCAAAAACGGAGGGGAAGTAAAAGCACAGATCTAACAGAATCAGTATTTTGGAAGCAAGAATAAGGGCAGACAGGATGAACCAATACAAACATATGAACATACAAAAAATGCCAGCAGATACAGGCCCATAGGTCTATTGAGTCTGCTTGAATGTGCAGCTAGCCGTGTATTACTCTGCAGCTGCCCCCACCCATATGGTAGTGACCTTTCCCCGACCCTGTCATAGCCCCTCTTTAAACTGTCAACTGATATCAACATTAGCACCTCTTCCAGCAGTGCGTTCCACCCATCTACCACCTTCATCTCCGTCTTGAACCTTCCCCCTTCAATTTCAGACTGTGCCCCCTAGTGTTTCTCCCTCTCTTTAATCTAAAAATCTCCTCTGTGCTAACCTTGTTTATGCCCCTCATATATTTGAAAGTTTCAGTCCTATCCCATCTATCCCTTGGTCCTCCAGGGAGTGCATGTTAAGCTCCCTCAGTCTTTCCTCGTAGGGTTTGTCCTCCATTCCTGTAATCATCCTGGTGGCTCTGCACTGGTCCCCCTTCAGCAACTTGACATCTTTCTTTAAATGGAGCTGCCAGAACTGCACGCGGTATTTCAGGTTCGGTCTGACCAGTAACCTGCACAGTGGCAGGATAACTTCCCTCCTCCATGATGTGATGAAACTGGCAATACATCCCAGCATCTTATTAGCCTTCGATGCTGCCTTCCTGCACTGTGCTGAATGGTTCATCTAATCTGTGATTATCACCCCAAGATATTTCTCCTCTTCTGTAATGGACAACTGTACCCTTCCTCCAGCCTATAGTAGAACATTTGGTTTCTAAGTCCCATGTGCAGAACCTTGCACTTCTTTGTGTTGAAACCAAGTTGCCATGTGCCTGACCAGCAGTTAAGTTTATCCAAGTCCTCCTGTAGTCCTAGCCACCCCTCTGTGCTGTCAATCACTGCTCCGATATTGGTGTCATCTGCAAATAGGCTGATCTTTCTTATTTCTAACCCCATCTGCTATGTTGGCAATGGGGATCCAAAACAAAACTGGGCCCAGCACTGATCCCTGTGGTGCCCTGCTAGTTACAGCCCTAGGAGATGAGAGTCCCCCCCCTTACAACCACCCTCTGCTGCCTATCCCACAGCCAGTTTTTGACCTACTCCACCATCATCTTCCCAACTCCCAGAATGACCCAGCTTGCTCACGAACCTCCCATGGGGCACCAAGTCAAAGGCCTTGCTGCAGTCCAGGTACAGGACATCCACTGCTTGGTCCTTGTCGATTGTCCAGTTATAGAAGTCAATCATGTTCATCTGGCAGGATCAACCGGCAACAAACACTTTTTTGCCTGCTGTTCTGGAGACCATTTTCTTCCAGAAAGGTTACTAGCCTCTCCTTGAGGATAGTCTCCATGTGCTTCCCTACGATGAAGGTGAGGTTGACTGGCCTGTCATTTCCTGGCTCGTCCTAGGGCCCCCTTTTGGTATGCTGACTGGACAACGACTCCACGATGGTGAAGTCCTTAACATTGACAATGTTGACAGATTTAAACATTGTCAGTGTTAAGGACCTGAGGGTGGAAATCCACACTTTTTCCATCCATCACCTGCCCCTGCTTTGAACTAACTACAACTTGTAGTTAGTTATATTAACAAGAGGTGGTGCAGGGGGGACAGCCCCCTGAGAAAACCTGTCAACATTGGGGGATCTTGCCATGCTGAACTTCGACAACACTGTTTTCATTTCAGCATGGTAGAACCCCCACTTTTGTGGATTGGCACCATGAGCACCATGTTCCAGTCTTCAGGCATGCAACCTGTCCTCAGGGAGGTGCTGAACAGGTCTGACAGTGGCCCTGCAAGGATTTCTGCCATCTTCCTTAGCACCCTGGGGTCGATGCTGCCCAGACCTGGTGCCTTATCCACCCTCACTGCTCAAAGACCTTCTAGCACTCTGCTCTCTGGTATTTCCCTCTCTGTAGAGTCTGCCCCACCTGTACCCACTGCTCCCTTCCCCTGTGGCATAGCTTCCTGCTTTTCCCTGGTAAATACAGAGCAGAAGTAGTCATTGGGTGCTTCTGCTTGCTCCACCCCATTCTCCACCCATCCCTCGGCTACCTTGATCCTAACAATTTGGTCCTTACAACTTCATTTCTATCTTATGTAATTGAAGAAACCCTTCTCCCCCTTTGCTATCCCCTGTGCCAGCCTAAGCTCCCTTGCTGACTTGGCTGCCATGACCAATATGCTCACCTCTCGTGATTTCTTTGTGTACTCCTTCCTGTCCCCCACCTTATTGGATCTCAGGTACTTCCTGAAGGTTTCCCTCTTTTCCTTCACACTCTCTAATACTTCTCTGCTTAACCAAGTTGGCCTCCTTGCCCTTGACTTCTCGCTTCGCAGCTTAGAGCTTGACTGTGTGACCTGTTCTAACCTAGTTTTGATGATCCCCTATATTTCTGACTGGCATCCCATGAGTGGCTGGATTCTGGTGATGTGTCCCTCCAGAATGTCTCTCATTCTTCCAAAGTCAGCCCCCCAAAGTCTATCACCATAGTCTTGGAAGTGTCAGTCTCCTTACTCATACCAAGTAAAACCACACTGTGTGGTGGTCACTCCCTGCTAGGGGGTGCCTCTCACATCCAACCCCTGCACACTCTTACCATTTGTTAGCATGAGATCCAGTATATTTTCTTCCCTGGTTTGCTTCCTTACCAGCTGCACCAGGAAACTGTCCTGGAAAGCCTCCAGGAGGACCTGTTCCCTGCTATTTGATGTAGTGGGGGTATTCAGTTCCACCCCTGGCAGACTGAAGTCCCCCATTAACATGGTGTGACCCTTTGCATAGACCTTCCTGTATCTGCTCAACCAGCTCCCTATCCATACCCTTGGTTTGAGCTGGTGGCCTATACACCACCCCAGCCTCACCCTCCTTCCTTTCAGATCTTGTATCTGTACCCATAAGATCTCTGTTCTGCCCTAGTCCCTGTTACACTGTATTTCCTCCTTCAAATATAAAGCCACCCCTCCCGCTCCCCTTCCCATCCTCCAATCATTACGGTTCAACTTGTACCCTGGGACCACCAGGTCCCAGTCATGGTACTGAGTGGCCAATGTTTCAGTGATGGCAACTATGTTCATAAAGAAGATATTTCTGAGGTGTACCACTTTTGTAGGATTAGTGTTTTTGCTTCCATGGAGGCCACCTTCAGCCAGGTATGATAGTGCTTGGGAATGCTTGGGAATGGTCTTGTCTATCTCAAGGATGCCCAGGATCCAGAAGGTAGGGGTGTCTGGTGACTTCTTACAAGAGGTGATGACCTTTGTCCAGAAAGGAGTTAGGTGTGTGCAGGTCCATAAGACATGCAAGAGGTTTCTCCTTGGCATCCGCATTCCAGCATAGATCTGTTGGTAGGAACTTCATGGCCTGAAGCACTCCTGGGGATTTCTACCACAGATGCATCCCATTTCATGCCCGTAGCCTCAAAAGATGTTACAGTGCATGAACGATGTAAGGCATAATTTTCATATTACTTGGATTCACTTTGAGTCCAGATGCTTTAGAGAACTTCTGAAAAGTGTACATGAGAGTAGCATGGGACTCTGGAGCATCCTATGTCAGCAGAAGCAGGTCATCTGAGTAGAGCATTGTAGTATACCATTATGTGGGTAATGCAATTAGTCTTGCCAAAATTAGGGCACCAGAACCAGTTCACCTGTCATGGTGGCAAACTGGATTTTGTGGTGCTCAGCTGGGGGGGTGCTGTCCAGGTGTTGCACCCCTTGCCCCATACACGTCTGACCTGGAGGTGAATATATTGAAGTACGTGGGGGGTGCAGGGGGAAAAGCCCCCCACCAACAGCCAGAATATGCCCTGGGACATTGCGGACGATAGCGGTCATGCTGTACAATTGTCAGGCATGATGTTTGCTGTCAGCATTGTGATGACAGCCTAATGATGATCGTGTTTTTTCTTGTTTTCTCAACATGGAAGAACCGAGCATAGTTTTAATTTCCTGGGACCATTCATAGAACTCTGTAGTCTGTTTGTGCTGTGGTGGATGTTGTCACATTTTAGTCAGGGTTAGTCAGAGCTGATCACTAAGATGTCTAAGCTGCTCGGTGGTAAGGCCATGTCCTCTTACTTAGCCTTTTTTAACATGTCCTCCAGTTTGCCCAAGTGGTTGTCCTACTCCTCTATTTGAGGATGAACGTTCATACTTTATAAGGGGCTTCATCATCTCTCATCATACTACCATACATTTATTCTGTTGGGTATAGAGTATGACCCAACTCCTTTGGTCTCTTGACCCAATGAATGCTGGATATTCACCCCTGCAGCTACCAAAATTCACCACAATGACAATCAGACTTTCATACTAACACAAACCTGACCCTCAAGGGCTCTGTTCTATGCCCTTAATGGGTTCCATTCTATGTCAGAATGTACCCCTCATGGGTTTGGCTCCAATGGTTTCATTCTTGGGCCTTGTACTCATAGGAGAAAACTGGGAAACCAAGCGTTTACTGTAAGTGAATTATTACAATGTCATCATTTACTGGCCTTGTTGCAGGCTACATGAATTTAAGGGACTGCCCCTCTTGACTTTAAAGCTCTCCACCCTCAACCTTTTCCAAATTTCCAAGAACTCCTAAATCTAACTTAAAAGGGCATCACTGCTACTCATATCATGAAGTCTCAGCACACACAGTTGTCAATAGTTCACTCCACTTTATTCAAAGTTGTATTTCCAGTCACATTAAATTCTACCTACGGCTTCCTGGGGTTGATATTCACCGCTTGCAGCCAGTGTAGAACGCTGAGGCCAGGCTTTTACCTGGCACATCTAGGGCCAGTCATATTATGCCTGTACTGCATGAACTGCACTGGCTGCTTATTCAGTGGCGAATCACCTTTAAGGTTGGCTTGCTAACCTTTAAAGCCCTACATGGACAGGGATCCGGCTACCTGAAAGATTCCCGGGGTGCGTTTGGAAACTTCTGGTGCCCGAGCCTTTTTTTATGTGGTGCCAACCCTGTGGAACTTTCTACCTCATAGGTTAAGAGAATGCCTGACCGTCGTAAGGTTTAAATCTGAATTAAAGACCTATCTTATTAAACAAGCCTTTACTGACAGTTTTTAGTTGATTTTTGCAGATGTTTGATGATTTATCATGTGAATTTAACTTGTTGTTTTTCTGTCTATTTTATTCATCTATTCATTATGTGTTTTTATTGTTGTATTGTACAGCACCTTGGTACTTGTAAGGCACTTTATAAATAAAGTTTACTTACTTACTTACTGCTATAACCTACAGTCTGATTGCAAGTAGCAGTTTACAATCTAATTCAGTCTCATAAGTATTTGGAAGACTATAGCTACATTACACTGCATCAGTATTAGGGTCTCCATGTACAGTACACATTGATGCCACAGCCTGCCTCTAAAAAGAACATTTTTAACAGCTTCAATGCTGGATTGACTTTTTGGATATCATTACTGTGCTCTCCAAAGTACCATTAGTTAAAGTGGACCTTGTCCTCGTGGCACCACAAGGGTGGAACCCTCTTCAAGCTGGGTGCCTTTCACATATGACTGAGCTTAGTGGTATCATGAAAGGGTGGTTTATATAAGAACAGTCAAAGTATACAGTATGTTGCATCAGCATTCAGTCTACACTACATTCAAAACCAATCCTACACATACTATGTACAGTTCATACTGAAGCCACAATTTGCCACTAAAAAGAGAATTTTCCCAGCTTCCATGCTGGATTGGCTTTTCATGTTGTCTTGCACCTGTGCAAGAAGCATGTTGCGGTAACTTTGGAATAGCAGGTTTTGGAGGTGCGGTCGTGTTGTGGCCAGTGGCATCACTGCTTTATCCGGCTGGGCTCTGTGGCACAAATTAGACTGCATGCTATGACAGCAGTGCAAAAGCGTGCCACCAACTTGAAACAATTTAGCCACTGCAATGAGGAAGCATGCTCCCTCATTGCAGGGCATGCCTTTCATGGTGTATAAACATGGCGGGCTCGCTGTTGGCAACTCACAGTCCCTAGAAGCGGACTTTGGGGAGCCCTATCCCCCTTTTGGAATATATGGCCCCTTTAGTGTTGTGCTGCACAAGGGGGTGCCCAATCCTCTTCGGCATCATGCCCCCAACACACAGATATGCTTGCCGATGGGGGTACCCAGTTCCCCTGTTGGCATGTTTAACCCTCCCCACCAATCGTGCCAGAATTTTCCTGTGCAGCCCCACCCCAATGGCCTGATTGTGTGCCACAATGGGAGCCCACCCCAGTGTGGCTAACATGCCTCCCAAAATAAACAAATGTGCCACACTGGGAGCTCTGTTACCTGCAACAAAGGAAACTGTCCCTGCTGTGAGATCCCCTCCCCCCAAACTGCACCTATCCTCTGCACACATCACCTCCCCACACCTATCTCACCCCATACTTACCTCTGGAGCCTGGTGCGATGATCTTCGGTGGTCTGGGAATACGTCTGCACTCTTTAAAGCAGACCGCAAACTGAAGAAATGCCCATGAGCTGTATAATGGCATTCATAGGTTTTTTCAAGTTTGGTGCATTCCTTGGCAATTTTTGCAAATTTTGGCACTAATTTTTTAATGGGTTCTTAGGACCCCACCTCATGAATTCAGTCACTATCATCTCATTATTCGGTCCCAAAAGGTGATTTCGTGGTCACTGTATGGAATCGCCTTTTGGGACTGATTAACGAATGACAGTATGACTGTTCATAAGGTGGGCTCCCAAGAAGCCTATGTTGCAAATTTGGTGAAAAAATTCCAAAAAATGACTGTGTTACAAGCATGCATTGCACAGTTTCCACCAATGTTCATAACTTCAAAAATTTTTAATATTTTTACTCTAGATTTTCAAAATTGCCATTTTTTCACAGCTCCTTATGAACAGTATAGCTGTTATTTTCCACATCCTGCCGAAATGTGTTTTCGAGCATCTGGCGCACAATGGCGCAGTCACTGTAGGAAAACAATGTTCAGGACAGAGTAAGAAAATCACAGTGACACTGTTCATGAACAGAGATCCAAAAATGCCTATGTTGAAAATTTGATGACCAAATTCCACAAAATGACTATGTTACGAGTGTGCATTGTGCACTTTCCACGCACAGTCATAACTTCGAGAATTGTTAATATTTACACTCCAGATTTTCAAAATTGCCATCTCTTCATACCTCCTAATTAATGGTGCTGTTGTCATTTTTCACATCCTGCCTGTACTCTGTTTTCACACCTAGTGCAGAATGGTGCGATCGCTGTGGGAAATCAACATTCTGGACAGATTAACAACATCACAGCACCACTTCATGAACAGAGGTCCCAAATGCCTTCATCAGGTGGGGTCACAAAAATGCCATGTTGAAAATTTGGAGTGCAAATACCAACAAACGCCTGGGGCATTAGAGTTGCTAACCATAATGTCCCACCTTGTACAGACTAACAGGCATCAGGGTTGTGCCTTTGGATTGTCAGCTGTAGTGCTCACACTGTTGCCCCCCCATCCCCACCCTGCAGACACTGACAGGCATCAGCGTGTGCCTTGGACTGTTTGGCCTCAAAGTTCACCCCTTTCTCCTATACTGCACCCATCTCAATTTACTTCCTTATGGAATGGGGTGAGTGTAAGGACCGACGACCCCAAAGCACAGCACAACACATCAGAGTCTGCAGAGTAGTGTGAGGTGAAATGGCATGAGTGTTATGCCCAATGACCCAAAGGAACACCTCAATGCCTGTCACTCTCTGCAGGGTGGGGTGGGGTTGACGTCAGTTCCATACTTCACTTCCATTCGTATTATGCATCTCTCTAACTCCTGCACTACTGATGCCAATGGCAGGAAGACAACATTCAGCATTGACAAATGCTTGTTGGGTATCATTACTGTGCTCTCCTAGATACCTTTAGTCAAAGGGGACCTTGTCAATGTGGCACCACAAGGGATAGAACCCTCTTCAAGCTGGGTGCCTTTCACATATGACTGAGTTTAGTGGTACCATGAAAGGGTGGTAGTCCTTTCTTATGAGAAGAACAGTCAAAGTGTATGTTGCATAAGCATTCTGTCTATAGTACGTTGATAATCAATCCTACACATACTTGTCAGCTAAATGAGTAAATCTTTAAATAAACAACATCTATTTTGTGAAGTGATATAGCCCACTGTTCTAAAAATAAATTTTATCTGCGGTACGTGGCTACTCAGCATAGCCAAAACTCCTATACATACAGTATGAGGGTCCATCTTCCTTTAGAGGCTCTCAGGAATACTATAAGCACAAGTCTCCATGAAAGATATCTGCCTTAGTCAGGCAACTTTAAGATAAGGGTGGCCTGCAGTACCTAATAATATCTGTGACTTGACCCTACAACTCTGATTGTTATAGGCCTATTTTTAAACAGTTTCAATTTTTACTGTAAAAACCAAAATGGAATGTTGTGTCAGCATATAGTCTGCAAATACAACAGTACTAGATTAATTGCATGTTAAAATAGAAAATATAAAATAAAATTATATTTGATGTTTCGGCAATAGATCTTAATCAGCTGAAGAAGTGCCCTGTAAGTCCTAGAAGCTTGTGTACTGAACATTACTTGTTGGTCCAATACATGAAATGAAATTACCTACCTTGTCTTTCTGTTTATTGAAGGACAACTATGGCCACAAACACGTTTAAGATTTATTCAGGAATTATTCTATTAAAGAAACAGTATGGGCCAGATATTCAAAACTTTGCACCGGGCAAAAAACATTTGCGCAGGTTTAGCACGGGATTAGCGCTGGTCTGCTATATTCAAAAGGCCAAATAGTGTGGGCAAACTGCATTAGCACCGGGCAAAATCATAATGTATGCAAGGGGCAAACTGACATGAATACAGGTGCAATGCTATATTCAGCAACTAGCACCACACAAAGTGGTATTGCATGATTTAGTGCGACACTTAGCGCAGTGCACATTACCGCCCAGGAAAAGCTTGTCTTAACCCTGGGCAATCAGCTTTGCGCAACACTATGGCTTAGCGCATTGTTTGCGTGGGTTTTGCATGACCCTAACCAATAAATATGACACATAGACAATGCCAAACATCGAGAAAACATGCTACTAACTGATGGCATCACAATGATGCCATTACCTGCCACCAGTCCCAGCCATGCCAGGCAGTAAGTGGTGACCCTGCCGCTAGTGGACAGCATGGCAGTGTGGCCATACAGCACACACCTGTGGACCACTCTTCTGTGGACACCAACAGATGCCAGCACACACATGCAGCACTGTAGGCATGGAGTATGTTGAGATGAGAGTGTATGGGTGGCCAGACTGTGCCACAGACCAGGTGTGGCCACAAGGCTGGGACACATCATGCAGTGCACATGGGCCAGTATTGGGCATACCCCAACACCTGTGTGCCTTTCTGATAATATATGCCCCCCCCCGGCCACATACCGCACAGCTGTACAACTGCCACAGCACACAAAGCCAGACATGTATATATCACTGTGAGCATCCCATGCCAGAGGTGCAGCATCTGTGGGCCACACAACAGTGTAACAGTAATGTTCACTGTCAGTGAACACCTGCAGGTTGGGCCTCTCACTGTGTATAGTGCAGTCAACATCATTGCCTTACACACCATAGGCATTGCTGTGTCCACACACTACTGGCCCCCTTGCTACTGTAGTGTCTGCTGTGCACTGTAGCATGACCTACAGTGTGACAGTTGCATGCAGCATCACCACCATCTGTGCCTATGCTGTGTTGTACCAGTACAGTTGCAGGCAGCAGCACATGTGGAAGTAATGTTCAAAACTGTATAACATTCCCCAAGCTGTTTGCGCAGTGCTAACATGTTTGCAAGGGTTTAGCGCAGGGCTAAACCGTTAGCTTGGCGCATACAGCATGCAGCATGCAAATCAGGGCATAATGAGATGCTAATCTGGATGTTTGCCCAGAGACTATGTAAGTAGTCTTATTTGCATGTCACTTTTGAATATGGCAAAGTTTAGTGCTGGACAAACATGTTTGCACCGGGCTAACGGTTTAGCCCTGTGCTAAACCCGAGCAAACATGTTAGCACTGTGCAAACAGTTCGGGGAATATGTTACAGTTTTGAACTCTGTACTTTCACATATGCTGATGCCTGCAGCTGTACTGGGTCCACGCATTTGCTGGCACACACATTGGCCGCATAGTTCACCTCTACCTACCTTCACATCGCTATGCACTGTTTTGCTGTTGTGGTTTGTACTTCCCGGTTGCCATATTCAGAGCTATCTTATTCCAGGGCTAAGTTTGTCCTGCACTCCCAGCCCAGTTTGCCCAGCCTCATTCCCATGCTATATTCAGAAGCTGTTTGCCCTGGGCTATGCCTTTTGAATATGGCTTGCTTTGTGCTCTGGGCTAAGTTTGCCTGCCGGGCAGTGCTAATTTAGCCCCGGGGCAAAGTTTTGAATATCTGGCCCTATGTGTTTTTTCCTAGTGGCCACAAGGTTACCAGTCATTGAAAGATTTGTTAGCTGTTCACTGGAAGCAGCCTTATTCAATCAATCAAAATGCTAAGCTACTGTCATCCACCTACAACCCTATTCTTTAGAACTAACAGTTAGATAATGCTCCTATTGTGTTTTGCATGTTGCCAAAAGACTGCCCATTGTCTACTTAGACCATTTCTTTAAAATTAGCAGATTCAGTTATGATCAGCAGATGCATCCACACTTGAATGCATACCACTGGAAAACATAGCCAATTATCTCAAATCAACTGTTGTTTCAAAAATAGCATCCACTGTATCCAATTGGTGAAGGACTTTACAGGTGCATTTGAATCCAAACAGATCACCTGCATGTAGCCTTTTGAAAATTCCAACCACTAACCAACAGATTAGATAATAAATGAGAGCATGTGTGTCTGTCTCCCTGAAGTAGTTCAAGAGGATGTTAAGATGCCCATGTTATTATTAACAGTAGAATGGGACATCCTAGTGATCCTTGCCAGTGCCCCAACCTTTCCAGGCATAATAACTGCAAGAGTAATCATAACAGCAATTTAGAATACAATGGAGTGTAATTTTTGTTTATATAACATATTTTGTTCACATGTAACTGAAAGTGTTTTGGAAAACAATGCAACTAAAACTGTTACTGGAGTGAATATATGTGGGCAAATGGGGCATCCTTGTGAGAAAGACATCAAATGCATAGTCATAGATTCACAAAAGGATATTGGTTGTGCTAGGATAACCACATGCCCAGTGGGATAGTGAGGCATGAGGGTGTAGACTGAGTGCCTTCAGTCCCTGAATGTGTAGTTAAGAGTGTGGCAGCAATATAAAATCATTTACACAACCACAAAAGAAAAAGTATAAAGGAACACAACATGAAACAAATGGAGGCAATATCTGAGAATACACTATTAGTGTGTGGTTTATTGCTGCTGGTGTCAGTGAGTTGTAGGTATGAATTCTTTGTTTTCTTTTTTATCAGTGGGGAAAAATAGCTGCAAATATAAAAATGAAATTCTGAGGTGGCACAATGATATGCTTGGAAAAATGACAAGGCTGATACTTGTACAGTATATTTTCCCATTGGTTATGCAGGGATAAGAGTATGTGTGCAGTCTCTTGGCCTATCAGATTGCATTACTGAGTATCAGAGAACTTCTTGAGATGAAAGATGCTATCTTGGACACTGAGCTAATTCAGTACAGTTATTGAGAATCACTATGGGATTTGCAACATTCACCTAATCAGTCTCTAGTCGTGAACAGGGAGTGATCTTAAATATCTCATTCAAATGATAGCATCTCCAGTAGTGTATCTCCTGCATTATACTGTAGTGTCAGCAACAGGAAAGAATAACCCGTTTCCATTAAACTGTATGTAGTGGTCCCCATTTTTGCCAGAGTTACTTAATTTTTTTAAAGAAGTTTGTACAACCAAAAATAAAAAGGCTTTTATATGTTCAGTCTATAGGAAAATATTTCATGGTCCTAAGCGTGCTAATAAAACAATTCGAACAGTAAGAATCTGGAGAGTAATATGCACTTCATCATTTATTGGACATTTTGAAACAGCATTTTAGAAACTATTTCTAGTGTTAGAAATATTGCTACTAGATTGATGGAGGTCATTGTGAACTTTGTAATTTTTTTAAAAGAAGATATATTGTCAAATGGTTATATTTTATAGTATCGATAACACATCTGTTCCAAATTACCTCAGTGGCATTTATTTCACAGTCCATAAATCCCTCACAAAAAGACAAGGGCAAGACCACAAAGGCACAAGTCAGCTCTTGCTTTGAATACTACATAAATGATATTTTTTATTCTGCTAGGAAAGGGAGCCAAATGTTTGGACGTAGAAGCATCTGCTGTTATTGTAGTCTTAAACCCTTAAAGGGGCTCGCCCTTTGGTTGTAGGAACCATTGTGAGGAGGTGTTTTTAGACCTGGGGAGCTGCAAACATAAGAGAAAGAGTCAAAGAGAAGGGGACACTTAAGCCCCAACCCTAATTAGCTTTAGCAGCATAGGCTGGCTCAGAAGAAAGAGGCAGTATAGCGCAGTGGTTTAAGACTCTGAGGTGCAAATCTGGAGACCTGGGTTTGAATCCCACAGAACTCACTTGCATACTGTGTGATCCTGAGCAATTCACTTAACTTCCCTGTGCTTCCAGGTCACACCTTTCAGCTTAGTGTGCTACTTCTGGTTAAACAATTGCAAAAAAAAAAGGAAAGATCATAGCTAACCAGATCCCATATACTTTCCCCCACCATTTACAAGTAGTAGCATCAAATTAGTTAAGGGATTTTTAAGGCACACCTCAGCAGCCTGGACTGCTCAACTCTTGTCTTTGCTCCCAGTGTGGATCAAGCCTTGGACTACTTTATCACTAGCTTCAACACAGCATGTGACATCTATGCCCCCCTGAAAAAAACAAGGATCAAAGCTGTAAGCAACTCCTGGATCTCACCCTTTCTCCCTCCTATCCCGCATGGCTGACAGGGACAATCTGTGGCACATAGCCCATGCAACAAGCAATTAGTCCCACTTGCAGCAGTACAGAGTGGCCAGAAATACTTACATCCAAGCCATCAGGCAAGTTAAAAAGGACCATTACAAGGACACGCTGTCAAACACATGGGGTGACAGGAGGAAGTTTTGGGATAACTTAAAGCAACTTACAGGCAAGCCCATTAAAACCCCACTCACCATACTCAACCTTGATAGCTCCACCATCCAGGACCCACAGCAGATAGCCAGCACCTTTAATGCTGCCTTCTTGGACCTTAGTGGTGTACTTTCCACAAACATCTTTGACCCTACTACCCCCCCATCCAACCTAATGGACACTGGCACCCGACTACTAACCCACCCTTCTACTTCAAAACAGTCTCAACTAGTACTGCCAGAAAATACCTGCTCAAGGCTCTCGGCAAAACTCATTTTAACAACAACTCCTTAGATCTGAAGCTGCTACACATGGCTTTGGAAGCAGTCCTAGTCCCTCTCACTAAAATTCTAAATAAGTCCCTGTCTCTCAGGCAATTTCCCACACAGCGGAAAGCTGCTGTCGTGACCCCTATCTACAAGAGTGGAGATAGAGCCCTTTACTCTAACTACTGTCCCATCTCAATCCTATATCCCCTGTCTAAAGCCCTGGAATGGATAGTTGCAGACCAGCTTACGAAATATCTAACCAAGCATAACATCCAATATCATGAACAACATGGCTTCAGGATAAATTGCAGCACCACCTCTGCTCTGCTTAAATACAACAACTTCATACACAGAGCCCTTGACCATGGGCACCTAGTGGAGTCAGTGCACATTGGCTTCACTTAGGCTTTTGACACGGTAAATCACTCCCTTTTCATCATCTCCCTTAGCACCATTGGGTTTTCCTCTGAGGTGGTAAGTTGGCTGAAAAACTACCTGAAAGACAGATCACAACAGGTAAAACTTTGTGATGCGCTATCCTCCTCTCTATCTGCCCACTCTGGTGTTCGCCAAGGCTCCATTTTAGGCCCTTTAGTTTTTAGCCTATTTGTGAATTCCCTCCCCCAAGCTTGCCCTGGTGACCTTCTCCTTTATGTGGATGATGCGGTACTTTTTGCTAGCCACCCTGACCATGGACTTACAAGAAAACTTCACAGCAGTTAAAGAGTGGTTTGCAACCCACAAACGTATCACAAACTGTGAGAAGACCAAGTCCATGCTGTTTCCCAGACCCCACAACTGACTAAAAACCACCCCACTTAACATCCTAAACAACTTCAATGTCCCTATTGATCAAGTTCAATCCTTTAAATACCTTGGTATTACACTTGATAGTGCCTTATCCTTCAATGAGCACACTGGCATAGTCTTGAAAGCAGTCCACTGTAGGTTAGATATCCTCTATGGGCACAGAGGCAGTATGACCCAAAAAGTGACTCATGACACCAGTAACTAGCACCATACTGTCAATTATGGACTATGGCCTAGTCATTTATGGCACTGTCACAGATTCGTCCCTCAAAAGAATTAGCATTGACCTCAACAAGGCCTGCTGCTTGGTCTCAGGTGCTCACCACTATCCATACATGCATACTGCACTCCCAGGCTAATTGGTTGAACCTAAGGGACAGACTCCAATACCACATCTGTCTGTATGCAAAGAAAATCAGCATAGGCCTAACCCCCCCACAAACTCCCAGCACCTTCTCATAAGTGCTCCACATTCATATAGCACTAGGAGTGCTTCCAAGTCCCTTTCTGCCGGAACACCCAAGCCCAGCATTCCTTCAGTTACAGGATTCCTAGTTGGCTTAATGACCTCCCTGTCAACATGGTAGGGGTGCCCAAGTTTGGTCCTTTCAAGCACCTCATCAAACCAACAGCTGGTCCTTCACAGCAGCTGTGACTGTGCCACTTAACTAACACTATCTTGATATCCCCATGTGCTTCCCCTCCTTCACCCTCTTCCATTGCTTCTCTCTCACCTTCCCCTTCCACCCCCTCCCCTCAACTCAGGCATGCTGGTCTGAGTTGCCAATTGACTGCCACCCTCCGACTAAGCCAACTTCTGGCTGTATCCACCACCTGACAGAGTCAACCTCTGGCTACTCTCACCTTCAGTAATCCTGCTTATCTCATCCATTGCAGACATAGCAACTCCAATCTTATTCCCACTTAACCTGTACCCTCCTTATTTATGCTAAAGAACTCTATTTTCCTCCTGCAACTGGTCATTCCTTGATTACTTTTTTTGAATCTCTCAGTGCTCTGTTCATTATGTATTGCTGCAATTTAATGTTGTGAAAGAGTCGCTAACTCTTAAAATGTCTCTGTATGTATTGTATTGTTACGGATTGCCTCAATTTCGATGTTGCACCTGTCTAAAAGAGTCACCAGCTCTTAGGCTTTCCCTGTATGTAATGTATTGTTGAACTTGACATAGAACCTGTGTAAAAGAGTCCCTGACTCATATGTAATGTAATCCGAGAACTTAATAAATAAATAAATAAATAAAAATAAATCAAAGAATTTTTAAAAATCCCAGTTGAGAATTGTGAAACATTTTGTTAGGGATTCTTTTTTGTCTGGTAATGTGTTCACTGCCAGCAGGAGAGGGTGTCTTCATGTGATATTCTAGTTGGAAATTCACTAGATGGTGTTTGAGTACTGTAATTGGAGCTGGCCTCTTTCTGTAGTTATTACAAAAAGAATTTTGCAGGATTTTTTTCCTAACTATTTTGAAGGATAAATAAGGAATCTCACAAAATTGTTTGACAAATTTGGCACTACTACTGTAACACACAAACACAAAGATACGTAAACACCCACTAGTGTAGAACTACTGGCAGACATACAGTTTCCATCCACATATACTATAATAATGCCAAATACAACCTAACAATTAAAACAATTGCAGATAGGCCAGTTCCACAGTGCTGAGTGGAGGGGATTGCTTGGCATGCTGATGACCCAGGTCCATGCCCCAAGCCCAGGTGTCAGGAGCAGAGACCAGGAGCAGAGACCAGCAGGGAGGGAGTTCAGAGTTTTCTAAGGATGTTTCCCTTCTGAGGGTGGGGTGGGCAGGCCTTTAGTACCTGGTGTCAGTTTGGGTGACATTCTAGGTGGAGAGATGCCTCGACATGCCTTCAAATGTCCCCACCCCAGGGATACCGCTGTGACTGGCCCATGGGGGGGGGAGTGGAGAGGGTAGAAAAGTGGAAAAATCATCTCCTGCTTGATCCAATGACAGCTGCTGGCCCCCATCACCATGAAGACTGGAAGTGTCCAAGCCAACTCCACCATGCCTAGGTTACACATTTGCACTTCTGGGCACTTTTCCCCTGGAGGGGGGGATCCACTTCCAGTGAAGGGTTATGTCAGGGTTCCCTGGGAGCTGTGGCACAGATGGGGCAGTGGAAGTCGATTGAGTGTACTGGTGGTGGTAGGGCCTAGGCAGCCCAAAGGAGTGGCTGGCCAGGCAGCCTTGAAAGGCACAAAAATAAAAAAAACACACATGACTTTCTTCCCCCATCCGACCCTATGACTCCCCGGTCCATTTCCAAACTTAGGATGTCAGCACCAGAAGCGGACGCCTTGCCACTGCACTGGTAAGCAGGCAATAGAGACTTTTTTTTTTTAATCTGTCCCATCAGTCTGACATCTGTGGCTAGCACTGCAAGACTATATGCACCCCAGGATGTAGGGACATAAGTTCCATGCTGTGGAACATTTAAAGGAAAATGCACACTAAACAGAAAATGCAATAAGATGGCCATTTGAATTAAACTGTGGTTTGAATGTGAATTTGACTAACTTTAATTTAAATTTATAATTTATTGTTGTCTCTGAATGAAACCCCGATCCTCCTCCCCAAATAGACCACATACTGCCTGGAAATTTGATGTTTCATAAACTGTAGTACTAATATTGGGTATTCAAATAGTTCTGTAAATCTGCTGTCTGGGGACATCACCTACCCATTTGCCTATTCTGGTAGTTGTTCAGATGAATGTTAAAGATCCCATGTCACTTTTTGAAAAAGAGTAGGGGAAATGTTATTGAGATAATAGGAACAAAACATAACATGTACAATGATACATATACAAAACCATAAAAATGTTAATTAAACAGATCTACAAAAAGTGCAATAACAAAATCAGAATAGTGCATTTCACCAAAGAAAAGTAACATCTTACTACAGACCTTAAAGAAAACACCATAACCCCTGACTTTTCCTTTGGATTTAGGAGTATAGTGATATTTTAAACAAAACAAGAACCATAGTAATAATACAAGTTCTTTCACTTAATCATGTGTTATGATACAGTCACATTTATTCCAAAATATCCAAAATACATGAGAAGGGAGGCTTCTACTTTTTCTGGTATATATGTTTCTTAAGGCATACTTCATCATGGATAAAATCTCCCTAATCTCTATGTGTTTTTGTTGTGTGGTTCAAGCACACCTTGCTTGCCATAAATAAAATCTGCATGCCAGAAAGATTACCCTCAACATGTTAGGATGAATCTGCTGCAGTTATGGAGGATAAAGTCCAAACCCTGCCATTTCATATGAGGCCTGTATGAGTCCCAACTGGGGTCAAACTACACATGTTTGGGTCCAGAAGTCTATAGCTACCGGGCATTCTACCAAAAAAAATGTTGTTCTCTAGAATTTTAATACAAGATGGTCAAGGACACAGTCTCTCTTCAAGAGACTTATGTGTTAAAGAATTCTTGATTCCTATTTTCACATGACATGCCAACTAGGTTAAATCCCACATTTCTTGTGCCAGTTTTTTTTCTGTCAACTGTAGAAACACTTCTGTTTCTTTCCGTCAGGGGCAGAGTGGTAAATGGACTGAAGGAGCAACATTTCTTTGGAGGATATAGTGACAGAACTGTTTCCTAGTATTAGAGAGGATAAGGTTCAGATATTATTTCCATATTCTAATTTTCCTAAAGCATAATACTATGGATTCAAGTAGACCATATGAAGATGATACAGAGGACAGCTGAAAATTCCACTTTTCTTATTTTCTGTATATTGTAAAGAATCATATGTATGCCATTTTTTTCCCAAGGTTTCTCCATTTGGGAAAGTAAAGGAACAAAATTAGCATAAATACATATGCAATATGAAAAAGAGGGTTGCATATATATGTTCCCCTTGAGAATAGTCTAAATAAGTAACTTCTCTTTTCTATGGATTTAACCAAATGCCCCATAAGCCTTGAAAGAACACACTGTACAAACATGTTTCTTAACCTACAGGAGGTGGAGACATATGGGTCAAATGCAGAAAATAAATAGTAATAACAATGTTTTAATTAAGAACACTCTCTTTTAGTTTAAGGTAGGTCTGGATTTCTAAGATACTACTCTCTGACTAGCCCATTCTAAGACAGAGTCGCAATTAGTTTGAGCATTATTAGGTGTACAAAAAAACAGACCTAATATTTGGAGAGGATGCCTAGTTGTTTGAAATACTGTAGAGATGGACTTTCTGTAGACTGTGTACTATAAAGAAATATATCCTGATTTTAATTATAGCTTAGTTTTGCTTGCACACACTAAAACAAGAACAAAACAAAAAAAAGAAAAGCTTCTGTAACAGGAAGGGACACAGACATGTGGGGAGTGGTGCAATGCACTGGCTGTGGAGCAGCAGATTTCCGGGCGACATTCTGGAAACTGCATTGCTGCCCTATTTGCAGGCACCTCTCTGGTCTGAGGGAGGAGGTTGTTCATCTCCATGCTGATCTGGCAAGGATTCAGGAAACCTGCTCCCCCACCCAGGGACCACCCAGGTCACCACTAGTACCTCAGAAGTTGCCAAGAAAGAGGAGTAGTTGGAACACGGTGGGCTCAGGGAGAATGAGGGTGGTGAAACAGAGGTACATACCTCCAGTTGTGCCTCTCCAAAATTAATTTGCCACTCTGGTGGCGCATGGCTCCTCTATGGAGGCACCCACAGTGGAGACCAAGGAGGATGCTGGGGACCTCCACAATGGAGACCAACAGGAGGTTGGCATAGGACCCCACAGGGGAAAGAAACAACTGCTGGTGGGGGACTCAATTGTTAGGGGGAGTAGAACTGTGGGATGGAGGGGAAAGGGAGGTAAGGTGCCTGCCCGGTGTCATGACATGGAGGGACAGGAAATTAATCCTCAGGATCATGGGAGCAGTTGCAAGGGGGAGTGAGCTGTATGTCATTATCCACCTAGGGACATATGACCTGGTTGAGAATGGGATCAGAGCAGTGCAACAGGAGTTTGTGGAGATGGGGAAGGACCTTAGACAAGTAGCACACATGGGAACTTTCTTGGAAGTGCTACCTGTCTAACGCATGGATGAGGCTAGGGTACTCTGCACCATGGGATTCAATGACTGGTTGAAATACTGGTGCAGAGCTCAGGGATTTGGCTTCACTGGGAACTGGGGCTCCACCTGTAGGGATGCAGGCCTATACAGGTGAGATGGTATGCATCTATCCAGGAGGGGAACCAGGATCCTAGGTGATATGTTTAAATACTTCATTGGCAAACATTTAAACTAGCTAAGGGGGAGGCACTGAAAAGGAGAAGAGAAATCCTAGCTCTCCCCCCAAAAAATCAGGGTAATTAGTGAGGTAAACATCAAGATAGAGAAGTCAATAGGGAGAAGGGCAGGTGTAAATGGTGAAAAAGATAAAGGCAGTAAGGACAGGGATGGGGCAAAAAAATACAAAGCCATAAAAAAAGGAGGGTAATGAGTACCAATGCCCATAGTCTAGATAAAAAGCTCCCTGAAATGGTGGCCTGTATAGAACCAGGATGCCTGGATATCACGGCAGTCCTAGAAACATGTCACACAGAGAATCATGGCTGGGATGTCAATATACCAGGGTAAACAATTTACAGGAGGGAAAGGGAGGGAATGGGATGAAGTTGGAGGGAGGATGATTCAGAGGAAACGTGAGGAAGAATTTCTTCACAGAACGGGTGGTGGACAAGTGGAACACCCTGCCAGAGGAAGTGGTGGGGGCTGAAACAAACACAGGATTTAAGAATGCATGGGATAGACATAAAGGAATTCTGGAGGTCAGGGGTAAGGGGCAACAGACTTCTAGGAAAACATAAACTGAACTTACAAGCTCAAATGGGCAGACTGGGTGGGCCATAGGCCCTCATCTGCTGACCCTGTCTATGTATCTATGTATCTATGTAAGAGGAAGAGGAGTAGCTCTCTATGTAAGGGAAGAGATCAAAGCAACAGAACTAAAGGATACACAGGGAGGAGAGGAGGCACCCTGGGTCACCCTGGAGACTGGAGATGGCACCACAATCTGCACAGGGGTTGTATACAGACCCCCATCTCAGGGGGAGGAAATAGACAAGGAAATGATAGAAGGCATCATTGGGATGGCAGAGAAAGGGGAGATATTGCTAATGGGGGACCTGAATATGCTAGATGTTAACTGGAGCACCTTTACTGCAGCCACATCCAAGAGCAGGGCCATTCTCAATGCCCCACAGGGGGCATGCCTCCAATAGCTAGATTTGGAACCCACTCTGCAGGGAGCAATCTTAGACCTGGTACTCTCAAATGGGGATGGAGAGAGAATCTCCAGTCTTGAAGTGGGTAGCCATCTGGGAACAAGTGACCACCAAACAGTGTGGTTCATGATAAACATAGCTGTAGAGTCAAGTCATACAAAAGTGAAGGTACTGGACTTCAGGAGGGCTGACTTTGTCAAAATGGGAGAGTGCCTAAGAAAAGCACTAGCAAACAGGCAAGAAGGTGGGGTGGAGCAACAATGGGGAAACATCAAAACCACCATCACAGAGGCGACAAGCCTTTGTGTGAAGTAAATAAACAAATCAAAATGAAAGAAAAAAACACTATGGTTCTCAAAAGAAGTGGTGGGGAAGGTAAGGGAGAAAAAGATAGCGTTCAGGAAGTATAAGGAAACATAGAAGGAGCAGGACAGAGAATTGTAGCAGTTAAAGCAGAAGGAAGCGGGGAAGGCAGTCAGAATAGCAAAGGCCCAAACCAAGGAAAAGATAGTCAACTCAATTAAGAAGGGGATCAAACCTTTTATAGGTACATTAGGGAGCAAAGAAAGACTAAGGCAGGGATACTAATGCTGAATAAAGAGGAAGGTGGTTGGGCAGAGAGCGACAGTGAAAAAACAGGGATACTGAATGAATACTTCTGCTCAGTATTCACAATGGAAAAGCAGGGGGAGATACCTAATCCAGTCAATAGAAGCACTCTGGATAGGGGGGTTGATATTAGTCCTTTCATAGAAGAAAGTGTTCTGAAAGAACTCTTAATACTGAAGGTGGGTAAAGCAATGGGGCCTGATGGGATTCACCCCAGAATTCTAAAAGAACTAAGGGAAGAACTAGTAACACCTCTGACTACCCTTTTTAATAAATCATGGGAGGATGGTATGATACCTGGAGACTGGAGGAGGATGGATGTGCTTCCCCTTCACAAAAGTGGGAGCAAGACATAGGCAGGAAACTACAGACCTGTCAGTTTGACTTCAGTGGTAGGAAAAATGATGGAATCACTTCTGAAGGAAAGAATTGTTGAGTATCTAGAGGCCAGTGGGGCACGGGACCCAAGGCAGCATGGAGTCACAGCGGGAATGTCATGTCAGATAAATCTAATTGATTTCTTTGACTGGGTGACCAAAGTAGTAGACCAGGGAGGGGCTGTGGACATGGCCTACTTAGACTTTAGCAAGGCATTTGACACAGTTCTGCACAAAAAATTAATAAACAAATTAGCCAGCCTGGGAGTGGGTCCCATGGTGGTAGCCTGGGTAAAACACTGGCTGGACAACAGGACACAATGGGTAATAGTAAATGGAATCCATAGTGAAGAAAAGGGGGTTACTAGCGGGGTACCACAGGGTTCAGTACTGGGGCCAGTCCTTTTTAATGTCTTTATAAGTGACATTGCAGAGAGACTGGAAGGGAAAGTATGTCTCTTTGCAGATGACAACAAGATCTGCAACAAGTATGATATGCAAGGTGGTATGGAAAGGATGAGAAGGAACTTGGCAAGGTTAGAGTAATGGTCAAATGTATGACAGCTTAGATTCAATGCAAAGAAGTGCAAAGTAATGCACCTGGGAAACAAAAACCCTGGGGAAGAGCACACAATGGCGGGTGAGATACTGACAACAACAAAAATGGTAAGGGACCTGGGGGTAGTCATATCAGATCACCTAAAGGTGGGCCAGCAATGTGAGAGGGTAGTAAGGAGGGCTGGGGGGATACTGGGATGCGTAGGGAGAGGTGTCACCAGTAGAAAACAAGAAGTTGTTGGCCATCTGTGCAGACAGTTGGTAAGACCACATCTTGGAGTACTGTGTACAGTTCTGGAGACCCAATCTCCGCAAAGAGATAGACAGGGTGGAGGCTGTCCAGAGGAGAGCAACCAAAATGGTCCAGGAGCTGCACCAGGAGACATATGAAGAAAGACAAAAGAAGCTTAAGATGTATAGCCTCAAGGAAAGGAGGGAGAGGGGGGGACATGATAGAAACTTTCAAATACCTCAAGGGAATCAACAAAGTCCAAGAGGGTAGCATCTTTCAGAAAAAGAGATGTGCAAGAAAAAGGGGGCACAATTTGAAGGTAGAGGGGGGATGGCTCAGAGGTAATATGAGGAAGTATTTCTTCACAGAGTGGATTGTAGATGCATGGAATGGCCTTCCTGAGGATGTCGTAGAGTCAAAAACAGTGGGGGAATTTAAGAATGCGTGGGACAGACATAAGGCTGTTGGTTAACTAGAATCTGTAGCGTATCCGTTAGATAGGGAAATGGGCAGACTAGGTGGTCAAGCAGTCCTTATCTGTCATCAGATTCTATGTCTCTATGATAGTGCTTCAAATTCTTCTAAAGTTTGCAATACTGCTAGTTCTAGTTTAGGTTCTTGAAAAAGTATACAAGTATCATCTGAATAGGCCAAAGTTTTTGGTAAAGTAGAGTTCAAAAATGTAATGCAAGAAATTTGATGATTCATTTCCAATTTTCACAATAGGATCTAAAGACAGAATGTACAGTAGAGGGCTCAGAGGAGAACCCTGCTGCACTCCTAAATATTGTATACTCTTATTGATTCACCTAACCAGCTAGTTATGTAATGTGCAACTGAACTTTGTCTATACAAAGTTTTAATCCACAATAAATTGTAAACAGATTTCAAAATGTTGTAAAGTATTGAACAAATATGAATGCAAAATCTCTACACAGGCTTTCTCTTGATCCAAAGCCAGTGTCCATCCTGATGCCTTCCCCTGTTTACTTGCTTCAAATAATTCTCTAAGGCAAATAAGATTATCAAAAAATAGTCTTGGTGGTATTATACATGATTGTGAAACTGATATACAGAATGTTCAGCTGCCACCTTTACCAATTTATTCAAGAACATTCTCAGCAGGATTTTAAAATCAGTATTCAGAAGGCTACTACACTGTGTCAGTGTCAGAAGGACACTAAGGGATAATTTACTACAGTCTCCTTTTTTAAATACAAATATCAAAATAGCTTGGGACGTAGAGAGAGAGAGAGAGAGAGAAAGATAGGTAGCTATCACTAAGTATGTTCGAAAACACAGTTGCCAGTACCAGGGAAATCTTTTCAGAAAGTGTTTTATTAAACTAAGATGGCAGACAATCCAACCCTGGAGCTGTACTGCTGCTGTTTTATAACTTGTTCCACTTCGAAGTTGCAAATGGAGCAACCTGCTTTTTCTGCAATGAAGGGGAAATCTTTGGGATACCTACATTTGAAAAAAAGGAAGAGGTGGGTATACTAGTGTGCTGTGCACCACAGGTTGCCTGTGCATGCTCCTGTAATATCCTCATAATATCTTGAGGAGCTGAAAATAAATACAGTATTAGAAAGGGGAGGGGAAAGACCCCAAATGTGTCTTTTATATACCCGATCTGAACAGACTTTAAACATATCCAGATCTTGTTTCCTTCAGTGTAGAAAGCTGCATTTCTTTCTTAATAGAAGATGCTCTATCATATTGAAAGAACACCTCTTGTTTCATGACTCTAATTTCAACCAATAAATCTGTTTTCTCTTACTGCATTTCTGAGATCAAGAAATGCAGTTTTCTCCAAAGATGTAAATACTGTAAATATTTTGCACATTGACACTGAATAGCTTATTTCTGAAAAAGATATCATAAAGTCTCCCTTTGTTGCTTCCCATCATTCCCCTAAGGTTTCATATGCACAATGGATAGAAAACCTGGCTTTTAAAAGAGTATCCCATCATTTACAAATACCTGTGACTCATAATAATTATGAAATGAATCTCCACAGTGGGGATAATCCTTGCCTATAATTCATGCCTGGGGAGCAACTACAGGAAACCCTGATGTGATCTAAGGTTTCTACAGCTAATGTACTTGCCCCATGGATAGTAACAGTTCAAATAAAATAAAAAAGTACTATTCTGGTGGCTAATGTACCACTAAAGCATGTTTTTCCTTCCTTCTCATGTATGGACCTATACCCATTTTGCAACTTAGCAGTGTGTATCATTGTATTTAAAAAATAATATCAATATATAATTTTGTGGTGTGTCCTCCTCTGTTTTGTAAGGACTGACCACAATTGAAATCTCCTCCAAAAATCACATATCTCTTGGCATACAAATGTAGCCCCCCCCCAAATCAGGAGGGTTTACCTTAAGTGTCTCCCTGGGCTTTGCTGATGCCCACTGCCAGGCAAACATCCTGCAGAGATAATGAATCCTTGGTTGTTGGTGTCCTCCTATTGATCTGCATGAGAGTGCCATGATGTATCTCTGCACTATCACTTTAAGTGCCACAGTCAGTATGTATACTGTACTATAAATGACCTGGGCTGGGTCCGAGTAATCTGGAACTTGCGACCAGCTAGGCATTTCCCTAATCTGCCTCACTCTGCTGTCACTAATAGAACAAAGGGAGCCTTACATGGTATTGCAGATATTTACTTTTTTCAAACTTTCTTTAAAAGGATTTTTTGTGAATTTTAGACAAACAACAACAATATACAATAACATATTGCAACATATAGGTTTAATAGTACTTTCCATTTCATACAGTATATCAGGTTACTGAGTCAAAACATGATCATGTTTGTCATACAGTGGATATAGAGAGAGATCAATCATAGGGGTATTTCATTAATAAAGAAAATTTTAATTACTTGGTGGTGAATCTTAAGGGATAAAGTCTGGGCAGAGAGGGGCAAGGTACAGCACCCATCTTCTCCAAGTCAGTTCAAATTGCTCCCATGTTTTGTTTAGAGTGGCAGTTAATCTTTCTATTTTGCATATTCCAATCATTATGTTCTGCCAGAGTGTTAAGGATGGAGGATCTCGGGCATGCCATCTCTTAGTAATAGCTTTCTTCACTGCCAGTAAGGTCACCATTATCAATTTAAACATACAGGGATCCTTATAACCCACTGACCACTGCAAAAGGAAAAATAGGGAGGGGGCAAGTTGTAGTGCAGTGGAGAATACCTCTGTTAGGGCTATCTGTATGTCTCTGATAAATGGTAGGAGTTTGGGGCAGTCCCAGAACACATGGGCATGTGTAGCCAGGGAGTGCCCACATCCCCTCCAACAATTTGCTCTGCCATCTGGTAGGTATTTGACCTGTACAGCAGGCATTTTAGAAAACTTGACCATGGTCTTCCAGGACAATTCCCTCCAATTCATGGAGGCAGTTCCTCTATACATTCTGTTCGAGTGATTTTCCCAAACGTCTTTTGGGATAAGAATGTTTAGATCAGAGACCCATGTTTTCCTAATTGCTTCTGTGGAGTCTCCTTCTAGTGTATTTATTGCTTCATATAAATATGAAATCATATGCTCTAGGGGGCCTTCCCCTCCAGGGCCAATCTAAGAATATCTAGAGTCTGAGGTGGAGGAGTGCTTGACCATAAGTCTCTGGACAGTGATCTTATAAAATCTCACACTTGAAAGTATCTGATTCTGTCTTGGGAAGTAATCCCATTTTGTAGCATTAGATCTGAGAGACTAAGAATGGTACCTTCTTTCACAAACTGATAGACCAAGTGTAGACCCTGTCTTTCCCACCTGCGAAATCCCAGCTCCATTCTTGCTGGCTGGAATCTCTCTAGGTTTGGAAGAGAGAAGAGCATTGGCCTTCACTGTGCAAATTTCTTAGTGGACATGATAGTCTGCCAACACTGGAGGGTAGTAATCATATATGGGTTTCTTCTGTTCTCTAGAGATACTTTAGGTGGGTGTGATAATAAAATTCTGTGCAGTAGGATGAGGTCTTCTTCTTGTTTCTCCAGAGCCTTCCACTTGGCCTCATAGCTAGGATGAAGCCAATACAGGATGGTTCTAATCTGAGCTGCTCAGTGATAATTTTGCATATTTGGGAGGGATAATCCCCCTTTGAGTTTAGGGAGCTGTAATATGGTAAGTTGGATCCACGGTCTTTGGGATCCCCAAATAAGTCATGAGATTTTCCTATTAAGGATCTTATAGTAATCTCCAGTTACTGAGATTGGGATTGTTTGGGCCATATATAGAAAACAGGGTAATAAAACCATGCAGACCAAATCAATTATTTCTGATAAGGAGAGGAGGAGGAGTGCCTTCCATCCCTCCATGTCTAGGGTCAATTTATTTAAAAGTGGGAAGTAATTTAGGGTGAACAATTGTCCATGGGTGGACTCTATTTGAATTCTCTAATATTTAATATGTTGTAAATTCTATCTAAAAGAGAAATGAGATTTGGTGTTGTCTGAAGGAGTATAATTTATTTGTAAAATCTCCACTTGGCGAGGTTAAGTGTGTACCCTGCTATATCCCCTAGTATTTGCCAAAGTGGTCCTAAAGTGTTGTCGGAGTCAGTCAGATAAATCTGAAGATCATCAGCATATAAGGCCAGTTTATGATGGTCCATTCTTGCCCATTAATCCATCACCGTATTATCTTGTCTGATAGCCTGGGCCAGAGGTTCTAAATAGAGAGCAAATAATAGGGGTGACAATGGGCATCCCTGCCTGGTTCCCCACCAGAGGTGTATCAGAATGGACACAGACCCATTTACCTTGATGTATGCCAGGGGATGAGAGCATAATAGGTTAATATTTCTGGAGAAACCTTCTGGGAATCGCATCCTCCACAGTGTCAAGCCAAGGAAGGGCCAGGTGACCCTGTCGAAGGCCTTCTCAGCATCTACGTTCCTTGGCAAAAAAGGGACCTTCAATAGAGCGGCCAGATGTAATAGATGTAGTGTTCTTTTTATGTTGTCCTGTATTTGCCAGCCTGAAACACAACATGTTTGATCCATATTAATTAGATCAGGCAACAGCTGCTTTAGTCTCTTGGCCAGTATTGTGGCAAATAACTTATAATCAAGGTTTAGCACCAAAATAGGTCGGTATGAAGAGTAGCTGGTGCTATCTTTCCCTGGCTTGAGAATGCTAGTAATTGAAGCATATCTCCAGGTGTCGGGTAACCCCTCACTTTCTTGCACTTCTCAACAGGTCTCAAGCAGTGTAGGAGTTAGCTGTTCTTAAAATGTATAAAAACATGTATCAAAGAATTCTACCGTGTATCCATTGGGCCCAGGGCTCTTGTTAGTCTTGATATTGGTTATGGCTTTTGTTAATTCAGCTACAGTGATTGGTTGTTCCAAGAATTGCTGCTGGTCTTGTGTGAGTGTTGGTATTTGCAATTTATTTAAAAAGGCCTGAGTCTTCATTTGGTCTGTTTCATGTTCTGGAGTGTATAGATTCTGGCAACATTTCTGGAAGGTTTACCTTATCTGAAGGGGTGTCACTGCCAGTTGCCCTGTGTCTGGGTTCCTAATCTGAATTATGGTGGATTGGGTAGTCTTTTGCCTAAGGTGGTGTGCTAGTAGTTTGGTGGCTCTAGGGCCTCCCTCATAGTATCTTTGTTTTATATACTGCAGTGCTTGTTCTGTACGTATATCTATCAATTTTTGTAATTGTTCTCTAGCAGACTGCAGTAACGGGAGGGCCTCAGAGTCTCCAGCCGCATGTTGATCCAATAATTCCTTTAGTTGGTGGTGGAGCTGATCTAATCATGCTGATTGTTATTTTTCTATAAAAGGAAGCATATGTTATTATATCTCCCCTTAATACTACTTTAATTGTCTCCCATTGAGTGATTTCTTTCATCTCCACAGAAGAATTTTCTCAAATTATTTGAGGGGTTTCTCATTTTTCAGCTGGCCACTCCAATCTCATGATCAGCTGAGCGTGGTCTGAAAGTGGGGAGGGCATCATGGAGCATTCTCTCACCCTGTAGTGATGTTCTTCTGAGACATGAAAATAATCAGTTTGGGTGTACACATCATATGGCAGAGAATAATGAGAGTAGTCCCTCTGATGTGGATGCAGGAGACGCCAGGCATCCACCCACTGCATTTCTCTAAAGTATGTCACGGTTGCCCTCTGTGCTGGATATGTTTTAGAGATTTGGTGGCTAGAAGTATCTGAGTGGCCATAAGTCTGATTATGATCCCCTCCTAACACCAAGACCCCCTTATGATATTCTGTAATCTTCTGGTAAAGGGCTCTACTTGTATTTGCATTCAAACCAGCTGGGATATAAAGGGAAACCAGGGTAATAATTTGTCCTTCTAGGACCCCGGTAGCTATTGCTAAACGACCCTTTGGGTTTGCGTATGCTGCAGACAGCTGGAACGGGGTGGTCTGAGGCACGAGCACTGCTGTTCCCCTGAGTTTTCCTTTCTCAAAGGATGATGCCACAGTTGTGGGAAAATCAGATTTTGACAGTTTCAAGTGCTCTTCTTTATTTAAATAAGTTTCCTAGAGCAGGATGAAACTAATTTTTGTCTTTTTACTAAAGTCAGTACTTTATATCATTTTACTAGACTATTCGGGCCATTTACATTGTGTGAACTGATAACCAATTGTGGTGCACAACTCACTTTTTGTCTATTTTCTTTTGTGTGGGCCTTTGAGATGCATCTTTGTATCTATGAGATACAATATTTAGCAGGGTTCTGTTGGCCTCTCACCACCCCGCTCCATCCCTCCGCACCTTTAACTGATGCCCCATATGTCTCTCTGCCTTCAGATTCAGTTTTTCAGAGCAGTCTGTCTGCTACATGACATGAATAAATGCTTTAGTAGTTATAACACTGATAAGCCTGTTGTAAAAAACAGAAATACCTCTATACAAAACCTCTACAAACTTGGGGACATAGAAACTATATATAATGTTGTTTCCAAGGTAAGAGGGCTTATAGACTTTTCCTCTACAGTATTGAGGTATGGACCTCATGTCAGATCCTCCCACTGGGAGGTGCAGTGGCAGAAAGACCTGCCAGGCCTCCCTGAGCCCTGATGAAATTGAATGATGGAAAAAAAATGAATAAACCACCATCCTGAAAAGCGAGCGAGAGCCAGGTCTCATACGAGAGGTAGGCATCCGCTTTACGCCTCGTGGTCCCTCTCCTAGTCCCTAAACTTGGATATCTGTGATCTGAAATAAGTATGCCCATAATTATGTCTGGAGGGCTTTTTAAAGAAATAAAAGGTTGAAGCATCTTTATCCTCTTTGCAGCTGCCTTTCTGCCTGCTCTTAACAAAGAGGTAACTATTTGGTAACTAAAAATTTCTGTTAAACCACAAGGCTTTTAGTATATCTGAAACAGAGTCCTTATGTGACATATAACATTCGTAATAAGGATAATTTTAAATCGCAACATATATAAAACTGAACATAAATCCATGTTTTCAACTCAGCAACTCCCATTACATCAATTTAGTGGCCTTGCTATGCTTCAGAATTTTTTTGCTGCATAATGAGTAGGGCTTAAAGCAGGACATATCAAATTTCTTTGCAAGACCTACATAGTCTATCAGATTGGGTGGTAAAGCATACATGTAAAGGAGGGAGTAACCTGCTCCCCCATCCCTTCTCAAATTCTCATCTATGGGACAGACTTCCCATCCATATTCAGTCAAGTGAGGATTTATACAAGAAAAAACATAACCCACCAGGATTTTGTGACTTGTTCAGATGTCTCCGATGAGCAGTTTATCTGGTTGCATCTCGGTCGTAGGACTGGCACCTCCGAGTAGGGATTTCACATCCTGCAGGGTCTTCGTGCTGATTGTTTGGCTTGGCTTCTGTTCTGATGTCATGTGTTCTGCTTTCATTGTGAGTGTAGGGGGTTGGGGCACTGCTCTTGAGATCAGTCTGGTTGTGTACTCCATCCTGTCATGAAAAGTTCCTTCTGGGCCTTTTCTGGAGAATTATATGTTGCAGGCCCTGAGTCCCAGAAGATCCACAGTTTGGATGGGTATGGGGTCTGGAATTGCACCCCATGCTCTCTAAGGGCTCGGAGGGGTGGTGAGTAAGCCTCTCATCTCTTGGCTATCTTAATGGGGTAATCATGGCCAAAGTACAAGCGGGTCACATTGTAATTCACTATTTTCTTTACCAATGCAGTCTTTAGGAGGAACTCTTTATCTCGATAACTGGATAGTTTTAAAATGACTGAGTTGGGTCTAGCTGTTGGGTCCACCAGTTTAGCTGTCAGCAACCTGTGTGCTCATTCAATTTTGAACTGGTAATTTAGAGAGAGCTCTAATATGTTGCACAAAAGGTCTTTCAGATATTTTCTATCCGCCAGGTTTCAGAGCCCTCCGGGAGTCTATAAAGGCAGATATTATGTCGTCATGAGTGAGCTTCCAGATCAAGCAATTTTTCCTGAAGGGTCTCCTGGTGATCTACCAGAAACTCAACTGACAAATGTATCTGATGAGTTTGCATCCTCTGCCTTAGATATCCACTGCTCAGAGGTTTCCATTCTTTTCTCCATTTCTTGTATTTTGCCATGTAGGATTTGGAATTCTAGTTTATTTTCAGCTCTGAATGCTTTAATTTCTGACAGTAGGGCTTCAAAGCGCGATCTCAAAAGTAGTTCTGTCTCTTGTAGCAGACTTCACCGACAACATGGCATTGGAGTCGCCCAGACTGATGGTTCTGGGTGACTTCAACGCCTGGGTTGATGATGAATCCTCGCTTTTTGGACACTTCCTCCAGGTGATGACATCTCTGGGCTTCACACAGGTTGTTTCCTCAGCTACTCATAATGGTGGTCACTCCCTTGATCTGGTCTTCCTCCTGGGGATTGAGGCCTCTGACTTGGTGGCGGAACCGGTCATTTTGTCTGACTACTTCACTGTTGGGTTCAATTTTTTGGGCACCTGGGTAGGTTGGCCCCTGTGGAGATGGTCAGTTATTGCCCTTTATGGGATGTGTTCCCCGAAGACCTCATTGCGGTGATCGACCTCTAGCTCTTTGACGAGACTAGCACAGATCCTGAGTAGTTAGTTGTGGCCTATAATAGGGCCACCTCTTCTGCTCTCAATCTGATTGCTCCTGTCTGAGTTCACCCCCTCCTGCTTCACCCTAGGGCCCCATGGTTTGATGGGACTCTTCGGGAACTGCGGAGACTGGGGTGTAGGTCAGAGCATCATTGGAGGAGGACAGCCTTAGATACTGACCACCTTATTTTGTTAGAACATTATAAATTCTATCAAATGGAAATTTCCCATCAGAAGGCAGAGTTCCTGTCCAGGGAAATTTCTGTTACATGGAACCGACCCACTCAACTCTTCAGAATGGTTGACAGACTGTGCAACCCAGCCTGTCAGCAATTCCGTCGAGTCTTTTTACAAAGGGAGTGTGATGAGATCACTCATTTCTTTGCAGATAAGGTGGCTGACATCAGGCAGGAATGCCGCCAACTTCACCCTCTGGGGGATGCTGTTGGTCGGTGTTGTGTTGCAGAGTCTGGAATTTCCTGGAGTACATTTGATCTGCCGCAGTTCGTGGATATTATGAGGATTATCCAGGGGATGTGTCCCACTTGCTGTAGGTTAGATCCGGGCCCTACTTCCCTGATTTTGGGTTGTAGTGACATCATAGGCCCGGTTTTAGCTCAGATTGTCCAGTGCTCTTTGGACTCAGGTGAGTTTCCTAGCTCCCCGAAGGAGGGGCTGGTGATATCCCTCCTGAAGAAAGCTTCTTTTGACCTGGAGAACCTAGTAAACTATAGGCCTATCTCTAACCTTCCTTTCATAAGGAAGGTTATTGAGAAAGTTGTGGAGGCTCAACTGGAGAACCATTTAACCATTTATAATCTATACGAACCTCTCCAATTGGGTTTCCATAACAGACATAGTACTGAGACTGCTCTGGTTCGGGTGCTCAATGAACTCCTGATGGTGAGAGATCGGAGACAACATTCCATCTTTGTTATCCTTGATTTATCATCAGCCTTTGACACTGTGGATCATGGGGTTCTGCTCGAGTGTTTGAGGTCCCTCTGCGGGCTGTCTGAATCAGTTCTCAGGTGGTTTACATCTTTCCTCGCTGGTAGAACACAGAGAGTAGTCTCGGGTATTTTTTCTTCTGAGGCTTTCTCTCTGCTTTGTGGGGTATCTCAGGGCTTGGTGCTGTCCCCCATGTTATTTGCAGTGTATATGCTGCCCCTCAGAGACATTGTAAGATGGTATGGGCTGAGGTTTCACTGCTATGCCGATGATACCCAGCTCTACCTGTCTTTTGCCCCAACCAGGTTAGTGCTATCTCTGTACTGAACAGCTGCCTCATAGAAATCCAAGATTGGATGAGTGCCAGTGGTTTAAAGTTGAACCCAGGAAAGTCTGAGGTCTTGGTAGTAGACCTGGGTCGTAGGACAGAGGAGTTGAGGAATGAGCTCCCCTCCAGTTTAGTCCTGGGGGGTGCACAGATTCTCACCTCTTTGAACAGGTGCGTGACCTAGGAGTGGTGCATGACGATGGCCTGATCCTTCGTCATCAGGTGTCAGCAGTCATCAAGCTGGCCTTTTACCATCTTAGGAACATTGCTAGGGTCAAACACCTTGTTCCGTCCAGCTACCTGCCTGTCTTGGTCCATGCTTTTGTGAAATCGCGCCTTGACTATTGAAACTCCCTTTATCTAGGGCTTCCTGGGGTTGATATCCACCGCTTGTAGCTAGTGCAGAACTCTGCAGCATGTTTGTTGTCTGGGGCTTCGAGAAGAACTCATATTACCCCTATGCTGCACAATCTGCACTGGCTGCCTGTCCAGTGGCGGATCACCTTTAAGGTAGGTCTATTGACCTACAAAGCCCTACATGGGCTTGGTCCTGATTACTTGAAAGAGCCCCTGGTTCCTTCCACCCCTCTGTGACAGCTCTGCTCAGCTGACGAGGGGCTGCTGGTGATTTTGAGGGTATGTTTAAGGTCATCTGGTACACGTGCCTTCAGATTTGTGGCACCGAACCTCTGGAATTCTCTGCCCCATTAGTTACGGGAGTGCAGGACAGTGGGGTGCTTTAAGCAGGCATTGAAGATCTATCTGTAGGAAAAAGCGTAATCTAAATTGCTTTGACTTTTACCTGTATTTATTGATTGTTGTTTTTACCTTACTGTACAGCGCCTTGAAGTGTGAAAGGCCCTATATCAAATAAACTTATTATTATTATTGATCTGTGTCAATTTCACAGGCCACACTGCTGGCTGATGAGGAGCTGCAACTGAGATTATCTTGATCTGAGAATCCTCCTCCATCTGATTTATTCTTTGTATTTTTAGTTTGGGATCTGCTAAATCTGGATCCCCTGGACATTAAAATTAGTAGGTAAGATAGCAAGGAGCTTAAGGAGAGGCAGCCATCAAGGATGGTGATGCCACTGGAAGTCCTCTGCAGATATTTACTTTTAATTCATTACTGTTTCTGAGATTAGGACTGTTATTTAACCTGCCTTCTTTGCAGCATGCATTTTCCAATGGGAACCACCATGTTTGGTTCGGGACTTCACTTGTTTGTGCCAGTTGGGACACAGGGGACCTCGAGGGTCCTTAGTTCAGGTGCCATGTGGGAGAAAGTGTAGTTTTTGTCGTTTTTCAGGTTGCTGCCTAAACTGACAAATGGGAACACCAAACCTGTAATTGACAGCTTCCTAAGCCAAATGGAATCCAGAGAAACTGGACTAGTCTGAGAACTGATAGAAAAAAGAGTTCAGTTACTTGTAGAGTAGAGAGAGAGAAAGCAGCTTGAGCCATCGAGAAGCAGCTCTGGGAAAAGAGCTGAAGAGAACTAGAAGAGGAAAGGCCTAACTTGCCTCCCTGTTACCATTTACAGCATTAGACTGCCTGATAGCAGAAAAACGGACAAGCCTGAGGTAACTGTATATGTTAAAACAGCAAGAAGTGTAGTTTGAGCTTTTAAACTGAAAGGCCTAGTTTTCTTCTGGAGTGCATGCTGCAGTCCCACCAGGAGGATCGATCACCAGGACAGACTTACTGTGAATCTAAAGGTTTGCTCAGCAAAGTGGCTGACATTGCGAACTGGATTGAAGTTAAAGGAGAATCTGGAAAGTCGGATGTGTTTAAAACTGAATGTGCTGAATGTTCATTGTGGGTCAAGACCTACTTCCCCAGGACTCCGGATTGCCAGAAAGGAGCCTATTTTCTCAAATGACCAAATGTCTACCAGCTGGAGGGGTCACCAGCAGTTAAAATGAACATTGCCAGAGACATTTTGTTGAACTTGGGCCCATGTCCAACCCGGCCCTTTCAGACTGTTCTTGTGCCAGCTACAGTTTTACCGGTGACAGACCAGCTTCAGGGATCCAGCCCCTGTATCGTAAGACATTGCAGGTTGCAGCCACCTTCAGGGAAAGGCCATGGAGGTGAGTTGTGATGGCCCAGCTTCCCCATGTGCCGCAAATTCCAGCAACAGGTCTTCATTTTGCCAGGTCATCTGCAATCATCTGGTACAGTGAGTATATTCAGGATTGCTCCCTGCAACAGGTTTCTTAATTTTCCAGTGATACTCGCTACTTGTTTTTTAGCTTAATGCTAATAATTTTAAATAGACTAGGCCAGATGGCCAAGGATACAAATAATTTGTTTTGTCTTGCATAAGTTATTAATTATTTTCTTTAAGGGCCCCAACAACAGCTGCATCCCCAGGAAATGATTCTGGCCAGCCAGCATAGAACCTGTGTACCCAGTAGCTAAGGGACTATCTTTCAAAGGGACTGAAATATTTGTCTTTATCAACTGGATTTACTAGAACAGCAATCATTTATCCAGATTTACTCCCTCTCTTTGTTTATGTCCCCTTTAATAAACCTGAATTGCTGTGTTACTTTGAATCTAGCTTGTCAGCATATTATTAATTGGCTTAAAGCGATACGCTGTCTATTGTATGTGTTCAACATGCATACTGTATTGCCAAACTGCCTTTACGGGGGTATTCGTACGAATAATGGCATACGAATCAGAGGAAATAAATTCCATGGAGTTTTCTAACATTGATTTCATTGTATGTGACCTGGAGGGTACATTTTCCATAACCTCTTTAAACTTCAGTCTGACTGCCATTTCTTCACTGAGTTGGTTCCCCGTGAGCTGCAAATAAATCGGCTAACTTAAACCTATGGGAACCAACATATCCAGACAATTGTTCTGCATGTTCAGAGTAATTAGGAATGTCTTTTTGATTATTCTGCATCCTGGATTTACCTTCCCTGGCTTCAAAGTTCAAAGCCGGCTGTTTGGCTGAATTGCTGTTACCCAGCTCAGGGACCAGTACTGGACAGTGCCTGGGTCAGACTGCCAACACAGAAACAGTACTAATGTCTAAAGCAGGAGTATTTTGTGCTGAATTATGGTCCTGAGAGTAAACAAGGTTCAGTACCATGCCCTCTGTAGTACAAACAGCCTGAACCTCTGAAGCCATCTTTTCCTGTGTTATCCAAACTCTCTGACTGCTGCACCAGGACTGATGCCAAAGAAGCTGACAACTGAACAGAATTTTTTTTCCACATTCTGGAGCAATACCAGAAGAAACAGTACTTTCAACAGTTCATGAACCAGTACTTGGGTTGTCAGCTGTTGTGAGTACACTTACTCAGGGAGCAGTATTAATCTCCATCTGGGCTGACTGCAGCTGCGGCATTGTGGGTGGTGGCTTGATTGAAGCATCATGTATCTCTTTTTCTTATTCTGTATAAAAAAACAGAAGCCAGTGTCTTGGAAGATTGATGTCTTAGCCTCATGATTTCTGCTGCACTGAGTGGCTATCCTGGTTCACAACTGTTCCCATTGATAGTTTTTTCCACCCTGCCATGGCTAGAGCAGCTTCTAATTATCAGATGGTCCAGAAATTCTACCAGAATTATTTCTGTATAATCAATAACCCAAGAGGGAGAAAGAAAAATGAAATTAATCAAGGTGACATAGCGTGCTGTCTTATGTTTAAATCGTGGGCCTTTTTGTTAATGTGATCAATACAGCTGAGGAGTTCAGCAGTAAGAATGCATTTGGAAAGGGCTTGGGAATCGCAATATATATTTTTTTTAGTAATTCTTGCCCTTTCTGGATAGAGATAGTGCAATTAAAATCTCAACCAGAAATAATGAGTTTGGCTGTCACTAAAAAGGGTTGTAGTTGTTCTAATAGTTGTACCCTATCTGCCTTGCTCTGAGGGCTGTAGATGTTAATAATTCTACAGGATTCTTCATCCCAATATCTATTGTAAATCAGAACTCATCCTGGGCTTATGTCAATTAATTTGAAAAGGGAAAATCTATTACCTGAAAACAATATTGCTATCCTATCAGCTTTATGTGTCCTGAAGGACCAATATGAGGGGCCCCAGAACCATTCCAATTGAAAGCTATCTAGCTGGGTGAGAAATCTCATCTAGGTTTCCTGAACCAATAGTATGTCAATAGAAGAATCTTTAACCATTTGATAAACTGCCTGTCACTTTGTGACATTCCCTAAACTGTGACAATTAATGGAAGCAACGAGAGTACAGTTCATTGTTCAGGGTTAGCATGTTTTCCTGCACTTCTTTTTTCCTACATATGTCTTCTCATCTGGTTGTAAATGGTATGATGCAATTGATTGTGAGTCTGAAACTTCTTCTTCTATCACTGAATCACCCTAAGAGGATGATGCCAATACATCATAAGGGATCTCAGTTCCAATACTGTCCTGATAATTGGGTTGTGTATTAGCTCTAGTTACCCTCCTTTGGATCTGGGGAGTCACCCTCTGTTGTGGTGGTAGCATCTATGCTGGGTATCCTGAAAGTCATTGTCCTGTTGATCTGAGTAACAAACTGGTGCCAGATTAACTGGAAGAAAAGAATCTATATATTGTGATGGTGGAGGGCCCTCTTTGATGTCCTGTGTATCTGAGGTTTGTTTCTCCTCTGAAGTTAGATCCGTTACCAGAGCTGATGCCTGGGGTATGATAGATGGGCTCTTTAAATCAGCTTGAGTCTTGTCAATAAGTTAATCAGGGTTAATAGTGTCCCATTTGTTGGATGCTGCCCATGGGCATTCTTTATAGACATGTCCATGATCTTCACAGAGGCTGCATCTTGTGTGGTTCATACACTGGAAACTGGGGTGTCCAATTTCATTATATAAGTTGCAGTGCAATTTATCACATACAGTACGCTTGAAAGATGCTTCTGTGCCCCACATCAATTGCAGGCCTTTGGTTGACCCCCATAAAAACAGACTCCTCTGTCACTCCCAGAAAAAAACAATTTGGCACATGGCAGATGCCCTCCTCTGCCTGCCTTAGCTAACTTTAAACTTCCATCCTACGGTCCAGAATTGTTCACTGTCAAGAATGGCTTTGAGGGCACTCACAATTTTTGCATCGTTGTTGCAGCCAATGGTATATATCATCCACCGGGACACCTTCATTCCTAAACATAACTGTTGCTGTCTTTATAAGTGGCTTGATTAAGGGAATGGCTATAAATGGGGTCCATAAATATGAACATTTTAATTGATTATATCTAGACCAAAAAAGTTCCATTAACTCTGGGATTCTGAAACTGATATCAAATGTATCTTCTCCAGGAATGAGAATGAAAGTGAAAACGTCTGCTGGAGAGAAATGTAGAGAGTCTTTAATCAATTGTTTCCCTACATGATACCTGTCTGGCTTTGTTTCCAGACCACCTTTGTACTTTAGCTGAACTGCATGTCATCTTTGTAAAGGTTCTGCTTTGGTCTTGACTAATTCTGACAAAAGTTGGCGAGACATGGATGAACCTGAGAGGCCCCCACCATCGGGTTCTTCAGGAGTATTTTGTGGGGTATTTTTGCCTGTGACAGGAATTTCTGTATTAGTGTCTGTGAAGCAGTATTTTTATTAGTAGGTACTTTATCTGTGGCCATCTGTCATGCTGTAGACATAGGTATCATAATACCCTTAGAGTTTCCCTTGCTTGCCTTGCAATGGGGAAGGCTTACTGCTGGATGCCACTGAGGGCTATCTGTAAGCTGTGATACCATCTCTGGGGTCCAGTTTGGGTCCAGGGTTCATCCTTCATCTTGAGACTATATCCAGCCAACATTTTTAAGTGCTTGCTCTGGGGACCAGGCTCCTTCATTGGGTCCTGCCATCTGAATACCAAATGCTTTTTTGTATGGCATCTGCAGCTGATATTGATTTATCCTGCTTTCTGGGCTGTTCGCTTTGGGTCTTTAACCCTTTTTATTTCCTTCTATAATACTGCCTGGTGTGGCCATGGGGTTATTAATATCTGTCCCTGAAGCATCTGTGGATATTTTCATTGTTTGCTGCTCTTTCCCCTCTTTATCATCAGCCATCACATGTAATAGTGTATTTTCTTTATTCTAGATTTATTTCTCCAGTATTATTATTGCCTTTTCACTGGTGTCATTTTTTTCAGACTTCACCTGCATTTTGGAGCCAGTTTCAGGGGTGAGTCTTAGGCCAGGTAGCTCACTACCTGTAAATGCCATTCCCGTCTCAGCTCCTGTTGCACTGTTCCTAAACTTCTCAGTCTGCAGCTCCATGCCAGGTGTTGCACTGTTCCCAGAGTTCTCAGTCTGTAACCCATGCCAGGTTTTGCATTGTTCCCAGACTTCTCAGTTTGCAGCTCCATGACAGGTTCTGCAGTCTCCAGTTTCTCTTCAGTCTCTCTTTCATCTTGTGTTTGCTGTTACACTGGAGTCACACCCTGTGTACTATTCACTGCAGATAACACATTTTCTCTTTTACCATTCTGCCCACACAGTTTAATTCACTCCCATTCTGTCAGCAAAGCCTTACCATTAATTGGAAAGGGAGCTGCATTTACATTTGCATTCTGTAAAATTTTTAAACTTGGCAACATTAAAGGTTGTGACTTTCTCCCTGATTTTCCAGAGGCAGAACACATAAATACAGTAGCTTTAGACTGATCATGTGGCTCAGTTTGAAAAATGATGTTGTTACCTGGTGCAGATATATTTGTGATTGTATCTCCAAGCATTTTTTGATCAGGCTGGAAAGGATTTTTGAGTTCAGTCATAGGGTCTCCCACAGGGGAAATGTTTTTCACTGAGGCAGTTGCTGGTCGAATTTTCCCCGCTGCCTTAGCTATTTACATTTGCGTTCCATGAATCTTTGTTGCTGTTTCATCATTAAAGTTTGTAGTGCGTCATATGCACTGCAGCATTTGCAGGAGTATCCATTATATTTGGTGTAGAAAATGCCATTTTTTCCTGTGACATACTTGAAGTACCATCTATTTCTATGATATCTAAAGGCTCAGCTGCTTCAAAAAATCTTCAGTCTCCACAGAAATTAAGGTTGGGGAGGAGACCTGCTCCACAGCCCCTTCCACATCCATCCTTTCTGGATCCATCACCCAGACTGACCATCAGAACAATGGACAGCAGCTCCCCCTACCTTCGGGTAGGGGACATTTTTATTAAACAGAAAATCGAAAAGAAATCAAAACAAATTACAATACATAAGTCTCACACAACCAAAGAAAACTTCATAAAAGAAATAGGGATATTACATCTATGTAATGACAGCATCTGTGTGTGTTATCCAAGGGAGACCATCCCATAATTCTAATAGAACTTGACATGATAGCTGTGTGCATTCATAAATATAAATATTGTATACCTCTTTTTCAATTTTCCTAATCAATTCTATATCAGTGCAATTTTTCTGCTGTAGAGTATATAAGCATCTAGCCATCCAGATATTCCATTTTATAATTGTAAAAATTAGGTTCAGAGTGCTAAGATTCAATTTCTGCCATTGGTGAAGAAAGTAACCATACATCAAATTGACATAAGTAACTTCAGCAAAAATAGGTTCCTGCCATTGTTGTGCAAGAAAATCCTAAAAATCTATGATAAAAGAATAAAAGTTCTATAGATTCAATTGTGGTAATACAACTAGGGTGACAACATATTCTTTCCTGGAGCTGCTTATGTTTCTGGTTACCCTTTATAATTAAGCCAGTGAAAATCCCACATATGGATTGCAATTCTAGAGAATAGCTAAAGGGTTTGCAAGGATTGTAAATATGGATTTGGACAGTTAAAAACAGGTATAGGAACTGCACACAGTGCAGTCAAGAGATGTCTATATAACACTTTATGTGAGGGAGCTGAAATAATCTATTATGGGCTAACTTTCCACTGTTATAATCTTAGAAAAACTTCCTTAAGATAAACGTGTAAATGCAAAAGCTCTAACTGATCTAAGTGAATTTGTCTCCCATTGATGAAACCAAATTCTGCAGTTACCATGCAGCCATTGTTCTCAACCTTTCTGTGTATTAATTAAAAAGGATTTAAGATTATACATAAAAAAGATACTGGAAAAAAATATTATGGGATTAATCATGAACAGGCCACCATTTTTAACTGGTAGGTAGGTAGGTAACATTCCTTTTTACAGGACTGAGGCGGCTTCCCCATATGGCCTGAAAAAAACAAGCTTAATAATGAAGTTTCTAACTGTTTGGGAACAGGAAACACATTACTCAAATATAGAAAAATAGGAACTAAAAATGTTTTAACCACAAACACCCGTTTTTTCTTCCCCATGGTACTCTTGTTCCAGTGGACTACCTTTTGCTTGCCTATAGCAAGTTTCTCCTCCCAATTCCATTTCTCCATACCCAGAGGGCCAAATTTAACACCTAGAATAGGTACAGGGTCCTTTGTAAGATGGATCAGGCCAATAGCAGTTTCTGAGGTAGGAAGGGTACCTAGGGAAAAAACAGTACATTTATTCAAATTCAGTGCAGCCCCTGAGAGGGAGCCAAACACTCTACATTGGAGCAGGGAATTGAATCTTTGACAGTCAATAGGAGACAAAGGTCATATGCATATGCTAAGGCCTTAGGAAGAACTGGTGTCTCTAGATTAGAGATATATTTAATACTATTGTTGTTATTTAATTTATGTAGTAAGGGATCTATAAAGAATACGTACAGGAGGGGACTTAAGGGACACCCATGTCTTACCCCTCACTTAATAGGGATTAATGGACCCAGACATCCATTCACTACTGGAGTGATAGTGGCAGTTCTATATAATGATTTAAACCAGTTTATCATAACCGCAGGGACTCTATAATGTTGTAATGTGGTCCAAAGAAATTCATGACTCAGAAACCCAATCCCTTTGAACTTGTCTTATCTCATGAGAAGTGTAGAACCTGGTGTACTGCAAACAGAAAATACTAAGATGTAATGAGGCAAGAAAGGAGACTATGGTCTGAAGTTTCCCTGATCATTTGATACTATTAACATTTATAGTATGACAATGTAAAGCATCAGACATCAGACTAATAAAGTGTAAAAGGATGAAAAGTAAATGAATGTCCTCAGTGTCCTGCCTACATTTCGGAAAAGGCTGAAAAGAGGCACAATTGCCTAGTCCTCCTTTCCTGGTCAGCAAAAACTAAATAAAAAAAAACTGTTCTATGTGGCTATTCTGTAATTATGTGACTCTCATCCCCAAATTTGACCAAGTAAAAACATACATCAAACAGAACAGCCGAGGCTTTTTTATACTAACTGAAACCTAGATCTCTTTTTTTTTATTGTCTCCTTAGCCATAGACATCCCTGATTACCTCACCCATAGACATAATCACTCCAAAAGAGGAGGTGGGGTCCTCACATACTCTTCCTGTCTCCCTAATTTTACCATCTTCATTCAAGAAGTTATACCCAAATCCCATATCATCTTGAGGATCTTTTCCAAGCAATGCTCCATTTTGATGTTATCACAACAGCCTACTGCTCCCCTTGGTCCCCTCCTAATGTGGTCATGAGTATTCTACAAAAGGTGCTGAACCCTCTTCCCAATAGGGAACACATTATACTTGGAGACTTCAATATCAGCTGGTTGGCTGGTACTAGATCCGCCACCCATCCAATCTACATTGAATATTCAAAGCTGCCTCAGGCAGATTATTTTATCAACGACCCTCTTTAACTCCAGGACATCTAGTCACAGCACAGGTGCTGTTGTCTCACCATCCAAGAATCCTGGTTGCAGACAACTTGCATGATATATTTTGTGATCACTGCATGACCTACTGTATGCAGAAAATCAGATCACCAAAAGCCCCTCCCAGGGTTGTCCTAGCCAGATGTTACAAGCGTTCAAAACTGATGAATTCCAAGAAGATCTGTTATTGGCTAACTGGGCACTCACTGTAACAATGAAGGACCCTGAGTAAGTTTCCTTTTAACCACTAATTGCACTGCAATATGCAACAGACACATCCCAGTCAAAAGGTCCGGAGTCAGGCTATACCACCTGCCCAGGATATCCCCTGATACAGTTGAAAGCTTCCACCACAAAGACACAGCATGGGCCAGGCACACATCTACAGATCTTAAATCAGATAGACAAGCCTTCACCTCCCTCTGTAACCTTTGCACCAAGTTCACAAGAAAGGCCAAAGCAACCTACTTCCAGAGACAGCTCATGTGCAATGGTTTGTACCCATCATTTTGGAAAATGATCCACAGCCTCCTCTAGTTCTGTGGCATCGGTCCTCATTACACCCTTGGGCAGTCCGGTATTGCCCAACATCACCCAGCCTTTTGGGTATTATTGCTTAATTAAATTGCGTTCTGTGGCTATCCCTGTTTACTTACAGCTACAGCTTTTTCATTTAATTTTATTAATTTAGCTAATTTAGCAGACTCAGTAGACTTAGCCAGTTAAAATAAATTTAAAATAAAACTGCCCTTGCTAAATAGCCAGGAGCTGAGAGAGAGGAGTTCTCTTATAGCTGTGCTCTTTATTGGAGCCTAGTTTAGAGTAAACAACTACAATATAGCCAACCATAGGTAATTAACTGTCTCACCAGGCTGATAAGTAGTTGGGCTGTGGGTCCTTAGATACTTAGACCTCTTGGACCTTCAGACCAGCACTTTGTTAATTTTCTCATGTTGATTAATTAAGTACTTTCTTTCGTATATATTTGGATAACTGGTTGGCAATTGTTTTTTTAACTAGTCAGGTTTGATAAAAACAACCATCCGTCTATCTCAGATAAAACCAGCACCATGCAGAACTGAGCAGAGTATAGTTTAGCAGTCTAGTACTTGAACAACTTAACTATTTTAGTTATTTTTACTGCTATTTTGCACTATCGAATTATTGTATTAGTGCATGATCTTCTGTAAAAACCCAGAGATTGTAATACAAGATTTGCAATTTAAAAAAAAAGGCCCTTTGTCTTGCTGCCTCAAAAGCTTTTTTTGTTCTGCTGATTCAACAAACAGTTACTTAAGGAAGAAGGGGCTATTAGGCTACTCAAAAAGAGAGCAAGGGATACAGGTGGGCAATATTGTGCCACCTGACTCCATTTTTCAGTCTGCTTGAGGTTCAGAGTCACTTTTGAAAATGCCAAACACGTACACAGAAAAAAAAACAGTGTACTGATTTAGAAGGTGGTCTGTATCTTGACTGTTTCATTGTTAAAGTAATTATTACTAGGTGAATATAGCCCTTGCTTTCTCTTCAATGGGCTATATTTACAGTATGCGCTTTTACCCTGCCACCTATTACATTTTAGGTTGCTTATTTTAAGGTTGTAATACAATTTTTTTATTCACTCACGGTGGTAGTCAGGACAAATTGAATTTTATTAATATAGCTTACAGAATTACAATAGAATTACAAAATGAGAATGTCAACTTTTTTTTATTTGGAGGAGTCTTTTTTTTAATTTTCTACTTGTTGTCTATCACTCCCTGGAGGCCAATACAGCATTCGTGCTTGGCAATTTTTTATTAGTGGTGTGTTTTCTTTTGTCTGCTATAATTTATTTTATTATTTCTATTTACATTTACCTATTTCTCTTGGTTTTTCCTTCTTATCATTTATTTTGCATTTACAGCTAAAGCACATTTTCTGAGAGGACTGTAATAATGTGGAGGTGGAGGCAATGTTGTTTGGATTTTGAAAATATCATGTTCTCTCTTGAGATCTGCATCAAACTATCTCCAATACCTATGTCTCTGTAATACTTGTTTATTGTAAGGCATTGATTTGGTAATGCAGTGTTGAAAATTACTACCCTATTGAAAGAAAAAACAGAGCACCAGATATCAGAAACTGTAACATAAGATCTCCTGAATCTCGGGACAGAACTGTGTGAAACCTGTCTCATCTGTTTTATCTGCTACATTTGCAAGGGAAAAATACAGGAACTGCAAACTTAAGTTGAAATCTGCTTTTTTTTTATAATATTGGACTCACCCTTGTGGGTTAATTTTTTGCTTATTTCTATTTTGTTTGTTTGTTTGTTTGTTTGTTTGTTTGTTTTGGTACTTATGGTCACTACAAGAAGTCACCTTACTAAACAAGATATTCTGGAGATGGAAAGGCAGCAGGAAAAAAGCCAGGGAATAGTAAAAAAAAAAAGATAGTAATGAAAAAACAAAAACAACTAAAAATTACTAATATGCTGTATAAAATCAATAGTGAAGATGTGAAAGGGGGGTGGAGGAGGATTTACATAAAACCTTCACCCCTAGTCCTCATAACCTATCTCCACTATATGATAGGAAAATAAATAACCCTCTTCAGGAAAAAAAACAATCATGGAATGTATATTCCTGTCACCCTGTCACTGTGCAGGTAGAAGTAATGCTAGCGTTATCATAATCCCCTCAAAGAAAAAAAACTCAAGAGGACCTACATTTCTCATTCTCATTACCTGAAGAAAGCCTAGAAAGTCTAGAAAGCTAGTCCCAAAATGCCATTTCCCTTTTAATGTCCAGTATATATAATAGCAAATTGGTAGAATATTTAGTTAGATATATCATGGATGAGAGAAAGAGAGAGAGATGCTGAACTCGGTGAGATAGTCAATGATTTGCACAATACAATTCTTGGACTGAAAGAACTACTGTAGATAAACACCAAATCACTATCAGAAACTCACATGTGCACTCTGATTTGGACACAAATTCTACAGACCTTCAAAATAATCAAGATTTTTTTGCTAAGGATAGTCAGGAGACAGGAGTTTAATGACTCACTTACCTACTTCCCATCGTATCTTAGCTCTGACATTATAAGAGTTATTAAAAATCAATATGCGCCTTCTCTTCATCTAATGGAACAACTGCTAGTCATCAGGAATGATATGGAGACTTAAGGATAGGGTACTGTGATTAAATGGCTATAGATTACAGGATGCTTGTATGATAGTAAAGAGAATCAAACCCCCAGGGCATTTTCAAATATAGAACCATCTTTGGTAGAAAAGGCACTAAGTAATCTAAGGCCAGATTTTTCTAGTCTCATAATTCCAGAAGGAGAAGGTAGAACAAAAATACAAAATTCAAAAGGTAAGAAGAGGAAGGAGAAGGTAGGGCAAAGGGTATCTGAACAGGTGCAAACATCTGACTGCATTAGGAAAACAAAAAGGGGGACTAGGATAATATCAACAAAGGGTAAAAAAATCAAAACAACTTGCGCAGTTTCAAGAAAAAATAGAGCTGAAAGGATATAAAAAAGTCCATAGAAGCATGGAGGGCCAGTGTACAGTGATACCTACAGAACCTACTGATCAGAGCAGTAAGAGGGACTTAACAGCCCATAAGAGAGCAACAAGCCCTAAGCAGAGGAATGGAGGGAAGAGTCCCAGGAAGGTGGTAAATAAACCAAAAAGTAATTATAATATTCGAAAGAATGATCCTGGGTGCATTCAAATAAACCAAACTACTAAGGCAGAAGACACTTGGGTTAATGGTTGGAATAAATGTCCCTAAATCTCAGTGGAATGCAATTAATCTGAATGGTGACATAGTTTTGTTGAGAATTTTGAGCATCTATGTAAAACAACAGGAAAATTAAGATATTTTATCTGAACTAACTATCTTAATAAAGCAGATCATGGGCTAAAGTCTGAAGGGGAAGCTATTATTAAGGTCTTCAGAGATTATGCTGATATGGACAAGCCAGTATACATATTTATGACTGGAATTAAGATGGCAATTAGAGTATGGGCCAGCATGCATGCTCTCCAATGTGTAAACATTGAGATTCCTACCCTGGTCAGCTGGAGTACTGTTATGCATTTTAAAGCAGTTATTGATCATAAGAAGGAATATCATAATACATGGAATAAAGTAAAAAGAAAATTATGGATCTAACATGTGGATGTAAATGCACACCATCACAATCTGAAGAAAAAATAATATCTGTTTTCGGCATAAATACCATTAATAAGGAAAATAACAGGAACCTCAAAGCAGCAATCTGTTTCTTGATTCATAATGTAATGAAAATACCAAAAGACTCTGGCTTAATTAACATGGTTAATAGAGGTAGTGGAAAACTAGAATCGAGATTGAAATCCACCTCAGTGGAAATTAACTTTTTTCAGCTATAATGGCAAGAACTCCAATGATGGATGACAAGGGAATATACTTTACATACTTGGGGGATCTACAAATGCATGATTATGTTAATTGACTAAGTGACAAAATAGTGTATTTCAACAATCTTTACATAGTAGCGAACATTTTTCTATTATATCATGGAATATTGCAGGCATTTCATCTAAACTGGGGGATGTCAAATGGGAGAATTTAATTAATCAACATGAGCTGGTTTGTTTGCAAGAGACATGGACATATGAAGAAATTAGCATAAATTGAAATAGTGCAGTAAATTCTTATGCAACAAGAAGAAATAAGTATGGTAGCTGATCTGGAGGTTTGGCTATTTATGTTAAAATAGCTTCAAGTTATTAATAAAAATTAATATATGCTCTCTATACTAGTGAATTTGAGGTCTATCTCTATTTTACTTACTATGATCCATATTAACCCCCTCCCCAAAGTACCCATGATTATAGAGAAGAAATGTGAGATACTTTACAAAAGAATGTTGATGACGTATTTGCTACAGTTCCCAAATGAAGTGGTCATCCTATTTGGTGACTTTAATGCAAGAATAGGTCAGTTCAATAATCTGCATAGTCTCAGAGAAATAGCTACCCTGCAAGGTGAACAGGTTAGACACATCTCAGATCTGATAGTCAATGAAAATGGGAAAAGACTTATGTAACTACTCTAATTAGCAAACATGATGGTAGTAAATGGAAGGGTGACCAAAGATATGAGGGGTAATTCAACTTATTTTGGACCACATGGAAATGGTGTTATTGACTATGCCATCCCTAGTTTAAACCAAAAGGCTAGCTGAGCTATTCTAGCTGCTAGAAAATAAAGATAGAAATCAGAAGCTTTCAGCTCCCCCACCAAGTTTAGTTCAACACATGTTGGTGTATGCCAACCTATGTCTTTTATATCCCCAAATGAAATGTGCCACTTGAGAGGAACAACCTTGAAGCCACTTTTGTCAAGCTGCAGGGGATCATCATAAAATAAATAAAGCAACCTAGGTAAAATATTCATTTTAATGTATTCTAGTCTCCCTCAAAGACCCAGAAGAAGTTTACTCCATCTGAGTAAATCTTCTGACATTTTTTTCTGACTCTTGCTATGTTCTTGGGCACTGTCTTATGCATATTTTTTATAAATGTGTAGCCTAAGTATTCAAAATAATCCTTAGGTCATGTAATCCGAACACTTACTATGCCATCCTTTATACAGTGTTTTTGAGTGCTACAAATTAGTTTTTTTTTTCTTTATTTAGCTTGTATCCTGAAATCTCTTCAGAACTTTGTTTTATATTAAAGACAAGGAGTAGTGAGGTAACCAGGTTAGAAATCATGAGAAGAATGTCATCTGCATAAGCTGAGACTAGTTGTTCCTTCTGACCCCCCTTAATACCTTGGATCCCTCATACACTGGTTAAGCATCTTATTAAGGGGTCTATGGTGATGTTAAATAAAAAAGGTGACAGAGGACAATCTTGTCTGGTGCCTCTCCCAACCTCAAAGAATGGGGAAACCATCTCATTGGTTACTACCACAGATGATGAGGTTTGCTGTAAAATATGAACCCAGTTTAAAAAAGAGTTAGGAAGCCCATATAATTTAAACACATTACATATGTGAGGCCAGGCCACCAAATCAAATGCCTTTTTGGCATCAAGCAAAATTCGGCCACTTGGCATTGATTGATTGTTAGCTGCATGTAAAACATGAAAGAACGTTCTTGTGTTGTCAAAAGCATTTCTATACTTCATAAAACCTGTCTGATGTTTAGATATCACAAGAGGAGCTACTGTCTCTAGTCTGTTGGAAAGCACTTTAGTGAGTATTTTGCCATCATAATTAATCAAGGAGAAAGGCCTATAGCTTCCACAATGTTAAGGATCTTTATCTTGTTTGTGTATCAGAGTTATTATGCCTTTGGTCATCTCTAGAGAACATCTGCCATCTACCAGAGCATGCTTAAAGACCTCCACTAAAATAGGAACTCATTTTGTATCAAATGTGCTATAAAAGTTTGATGAAAAGAAGAAATTATGAGTAATCAGGGAGTGGATATAAGGTCGCTTTTCTTCTCAAAGCCCCTCAGATCCTAAAAGAATAGCATATTATTGGGTTCTTTTAAAAAGACCAAACAACTATCTCTCCTCCTCAACCTTAATATAGGCCAAGCTAGAATACAACTTATCTGGGATGACCCAAATTTCTCACAGCAGGGGAAATCCCTTAATAATAGTGTTTGATGGCTTAAAGGCATCCACTCTGTTCAAGATATAATCAAAAATTATTAATTTCTCCCTCTTTCAAACCTAGTAGACAGGTTTGGAATCTTGCCTACAGAAGGTGCTTTGTACATGTACATCAAACAAATAATTCAAGGCAGATTTGACCTTTCAGCAGCACTTAATGAAAACTCTCACTCTTTTTTGGGGTGCATGAGACTATCTACATCCATTTCCACACTGCATGCACTGCTTGTTGATCTGGTTAGAGGTTCAGCAACAGAATCAGTTAGGTGGTGGTCTCATGCTTTGGGGATACTCACTGATGAAAGGGACTGGGAGAGCATATGGTCTCTGACATTTAAGACCTTCTGCAATGCAGATATCAGACTAATCCATTTTAAGACCTTACATAATCTCTATTACACTCCTGTACAGAGATTTGAAATGGACCTATCCTCTTCACCAATTTGCCATAAGTGCAAGCTGGGCACTGGAACTTTACTACACATGCTTTGGTACTGCCCTCTTACAAAACCACTCTGGGTTGAAGCAGGGCATCTATTTCATGATGTCGCCATGATTTCAATCCACATTCAAATAAACACATGTTTTCTGGATCATTTTGAAAAGAAAGTTTGCTGGTCTAATGGACAAAAACATACTCTTCTCTTAATAGGTATTTCCATCAGACATAGTATTTTAAAGTTTTGGTTGGAGGAAATGTAACAGACTTTACAAGAGTAGAGAAATAATTTGCATGAAATTCTTAGGTTAGGAAACTAGTGCTGTCACTAAGGGATAATTTGTCTAAATTTCTAAAAACAAAAAAATGAGATCCCATTTATAGGATGTTATGTATGGTTGAGCAGCCTATGCTTGTGTCATGATCACCTTCTCACACTAATGGTTCAGATCTTCTTTGTACATATCCACACACTAAAATGCCAATGTACTGGGTATAATAGCATCCCTTTCAGCCTCACTCACTCACTTTTCTTCCTTTTACTTCTTTTGCTCTCTTTTCTTCCTACATATCTGCTCCTGCTTCTTGGGCTTCATCTATACCTGACTTCTAATCCCTGTCATCTTATAATAGAGTTAACTTTACATATATTATGACATTAAATGTCCAACATGCAAATTATCTACTGTTGCTTTTTATGATAGTTTTTACAATCTAGCCTTTTGTGTGGAAATTCATAAAAATCTAAGTAGTAGTAGTAGTAAAAGCTTTATTTTTATACAGGTAGATGGTAAAACACATCATTGGGACCTGAAGGGCCTGTTTTCAAGATATTCCTGTTTACATAAGTATCAAAATGCTTGTTTAAAAATTTACATTATTAAAATACTAGAACTCTAATACGATACACACAGAACAATACCATACAATTAAACTAGTACAAGAACACACATGAGCTACAAGAACACACTTGAATATAAAAGGCATTTATAGAAATTTGAACTCATCAGAAAGTGGTAATTTCATCAATTCCCATTTTACATCGTTTCCCCAGAATACATTAATCACATAAATACTGAACTGTAGATTCTTCTTTGAAATATTTTTGAAATTGTTTAGGATTTGTTTCCAATTTTTTAGCCTGTAAGTTAAATGTATCCCAGTATTTTCTTACTAAATATGGAAAATCCATACCTCTGAACCTATTGGCTTTACTAGAAAATGTGAAAATATTTGTGTCATCATTATTTTACTTATATTTTTGCTCTTTTGTTTGTCATTTTTCATTTAAGTATTTAGGGCTATTAGTATAAAACATTTTATATATTTGACAAGTCCACTTTATGTTTCTTTTACTCTCCAAGTCCCGCCAACCCAATAGTTTATATATAGTACAGTGATGTGTATAAAAATCACACCTTAACACAAATCTTGCTAGCCAATTATATAATTTATTTACTTTATTTAATGATTTTATGTTTTATAACCCATAAATATGGTCACCATAATCCATAATTGGAATAAATAATTGGTTTACAATCATTGCCCTCATTTTAGGATTTAGACAGAATCCGGTACGTTTAAAAAACCTGTATTGTAGAATCAATTTTCCTGACCATTTCTTCTATATGATGTTCAAACTTTCGACCAATATCTATCCAGATAACAATATATTTATATTCATTTACCTGATCTAACCTATCACTATCTGTTCTTCAATTTTAATCTCATGCTTACATAAACTTTATGTTCATCTATTAGGAATGTAATTGCCAGGTCATTTATCAGCATATCTACTCCTGTATGGATTCTTGCATAGTACGCTTTTAGTACATTAATTTTAGAGCACTAGTATGAGTAATACCTAATGTATAAGCAAGATATGGAAAACATAGCTAATAAATTGTTTAATCTGAAGCCCTTTTGTTATGGATGTATGTTATTTACTTGTTATGGGATTTGTACTAATGAGTTCTTTCTTGATGGTTATGTACTTAAGTATTTTTTTTTATTTTAAAACAATAAAACAATTTTATTGACAAAAAAAAAAGATTATTATTGACTATTTTATTTTCCCCCAGAGAGGTTTGATATGATCTCAGTCTTTGAAGTTTGGATGAGACCAGATGGTGACCATGTTCCTCTGGTCCTGAAGTTAAATGGTTCTCTAGAAAACACACAGGAGACTCCCCCAGCATATGCTGCAAGACCTGAACTTAATAATAATGATAACAAATGAATAGAACAACATAAAACTAATAATATAGCTGAACTCATATTTACTCAAGAAAACTTAATGAGTTTCTTGTATACTATGAAAGAACTCTCTTCATAAAGCCTATAATGAATTAAATATGATTGTTATTTTTTTTTTTTTGCAAATTATGCAAAATATATATATATATGTGTAGACTCTACCATACTGCCTAGTCATCATGGTTTAATAAAAATTGTCATTTGGCAAAAGAAAAAGCTAAGCTAATAAAGTGGACTAAGAAACAACCCTCTATGAAAAATATTCAGAACCTAAACAAAGAATGGAAACAAATATATAACTGTCTTATTCTAATGGAAAAAAAAGCTTTTTCAAGTGCAATGTTGGGAAAAGATGCTGTTTGTTTTGAAAGGTGGAGATCTGACTCAGATCTAAAGGCTGGTATACAAAGCGGTTAATTACTCTGTTTGTCCTACTGCTGTTCATATACCAGAAGACACATGGATTGGCCATTTTCAAAAAAATATTTTTAATGAGGAAATAACATGTACTAGAGGGTCTGAAGTGAAAAATCTGGATATATCTTCCTTGCCTCTAATTATCTCCTTTGTAGAAGTAGAGGATGATATTATGAATAGTGCTTTGAGAAAAGCCCCTGGGCCTGATAGGATACTGAATGAAATTTCTAAATCATATCTTAATATCTGGATTCCAGTCCTTAATAATGTATTCAATAATGTTGAAAACACAAGTACATGAATGAATCTGAATAAATGAATCTTTATTTATAAAGTGTCTTTCTAAAACCAAGGTGCTGTACATTAGCTAAATATAATAACAATTTAACACACACCTTATAATCAAAGGCCCAGATATTCAGATAGTGCCAGGCAGTGGTGCAAGCCTGGGTGCAGTGCAACTGGGCTGCTCCGGGGCCAGGACCAGGTGATATTCAATGGTGATGCACCATGGCACAGCACTGTTGAATATGGTAAGGTCAGCACACATACTGCACATGGTGCAGTGGCACTGTGCCAGCGCAAGCCACAGAGATGGAGCATGGAGATGTGCCAGCACAAGTGCAGTTGCACTAGGTGCATCACCCGTGACATTCAGCCAGGGGCATGCAAATGAGGCCATAATATATGCAAAGCGAAAATGGGGCCATTTACATGTCATTATGGCCCCATTTGCATGCATTACTCAGGGCGTCCCAGTGAAATGTGCCTGGCACCCTGGCTAGCTCAAGTCATTGGGGGTTGGGTCCCTGGTGGGCTATTGTAACCCCCACTCCTCCTGTACACCCGATCGTGGGCTTCTGTAATATTAAATATTATCTGGTGGTCTAGTGGTTCCTTCCATGTACACCCAATCTTGGGCTGTTGTAAAAAGAAATAATAACCCTGGTGATCTAGTGGTACCCTTCTCGTATGCCCAATCACAGGCTGAAATAATAATACATGAAAACCTGGTGGTCTACTGGTTCCTTCCCTGTATGCCTAATCATGGGCTGCTGTAATAATAAAGCTTAACCTGGTCATCTAGTGGTACCCCCCCTCACCCACCCACAGAGGACTACCAGTCACCCAGCACCCCCTGTCATTGGTGGGCAGCAGCACCCCACCTGCATACTGCCTGGCCACCCGTCGAATGACGGTGTACAGTATAGTCTGTATGCCTATTGGTTCATAGTGTGGACCAATGGGCTTCACAGACCATACTGTCTACTGGAGCCAGATATGTGAATGAACATGGTCATTCACATATCTGGTCCTGTGTAGTACAGTATGGTCTGCAAGCCCATTGGTCCACACTGTGGACTAATAGGCATACAGATCATACTATACGCTGTCATTCGGTGGGCAGCTGGGCAGTATGTGGGCAGAGTGTTGCCGCTCGGCGATAACGGGGGGGTACTGGGTGGCTGGGGGTCCTCTGTTGGTGGGTATGGATGGGAGTACCACTAGACCACCAGATTAAGCTTTATTATTACAACAGCCCACAATCAGGCATATGGGTAGGGAACCACTAGACCACTAGGTTATCATGCATTATTACTAGAACCCATGATTGGGCATATGGGGAGGGGGGTCCACTAGACTATCAGGGAGGGTCCGGGTGCTCATGGATGGTATTCCTGTTGGGCGGCTGACCACCCACAGCTGGTGGCTGTTGTATTGCACCTTACAATACAGCTGCCTGCCTGTGGGTAGCCAGCATTTGAGCCTTTTAGTTTTGGCTCAATTTTGAGCACCAGTGTGCGGTGCATGTAGTGTTTGTGCCAGCATATGCACTGCACATCCCGGGCTGAATATAGGGATGTGCCACAAATGCATGGGCACGCCCCATGCAACTGCACTGCAAACATTACCAATGCATCCAGGTGCATCGGAAGTTGTGCCGCGCAACCTTCCCCTTTGAATATCATGCTGGAGCACATTGAGGGGTTGCACATGGCACAACCTTGTTGTGCCATGCACAATCCCTTTGAATATATGGGCCAAGTATTTAAAATCCATAAAATAATACTATAAATATTGACTTCAATAAAATCTGAATATACTAGACCAATGTTTAGTACAAAACTAATCTGGATATGCTAGGTTAAAGAGATATGTTTTTAGAGCTACCTTAAAACTTGAGACAGTTAGGCAGCCTCTTATTCAATGAAGTAGAGACTTCCACATGGTCAGGGCCACAAAAGCAAAAGATCAGACTCCAATGCCTTTAAAGAGATCTTGGGAATCTCAAGCAATCCCTCATCACCAGATTGGAGAGGCCAGAGAAAATGGTAAGGGCAAAGGATATCTTGCAGGTAATGGGGTCCCTGATCATGTTGGTTTTATAGGTCAGTAACCTGACCTTGAAGGTAATCTGCCACTGTACTGACAGCCAGTGCAGTCCACAGAGTAGAGGAGTTATGTGACTGGCCCTGGAAGTACCAGTCAATAACCTGGCTGCTGCATTCTGCACTATCTGTAAGTGGTGGATATCAACCCCCAATTCCTGAACTAAGAACATTATTATCCCTATCCATAAAAAAGGGGAATCTATCTGAACCTCAACACTATCACCCCATCAACCTTCTGGACACAATCGCTAAATTATTTTCCAGGATCATACTATACTATGGTTCATACTACGGTGGGCAGAAGGAGCAAAATATGTGAGCCCAGTGTAGCTCCTATCTCTTATCACTAATTTTGTGTCAGTAGCCATTCATCCAACCTCCTATTAAAAACATCTTTTGTCTTCCTTACTACTATATGTAGTGGTAATGCATTCCACATGCTGATTACTCTTTCTGTTTAAAAACATTTCCTGCATGTGTTGCTGAATTGAGAGAGTTTTAATTGCAATGGGTGATCCCTAGTGAGGATAACATTTTGTTTATAATAAAACCCATTTCAGTAAACAAATCGTCATCTGCAATGATGACCCAGAGAAAAATCAAATCTCCTCTGTGACTTCTTACCTCAAAGGGCATTAAACGCAGTGTGCGGAGTCTAGTATTACGGCTTTTGTCTTTCAATCCAGTTATATATTTTGTGAATTTTCTTTGTTGTTTTTTTATATCACGGATTTCTCCGGACTTATACGGGGACCATAACAGAAACAAAAATCTAGATGAGGCCTCGCATAGGACCTATACAGAGGTAGCATTATAGAACTATCTCTTGTGCCAATGTTATTTTTAAGTGTCCCTATATTAGTTTGTTGACCTTAAAGATTGACTCATTTATATTGCATGATACTTGAAACTTAGGTCCTCAGTGATGAACGTGTCAAGATCTGTTTCGCATGCTGCAACTCTTAATAAATTGTTTCCCATGTAATATGAGTGCCTGATGTTATTATATCCAAAATGCATGACACAGCATTTGTTTCTATTGAAAGTCATTCCCCACTTGTTTGCCCAGGAAACCTTTTTGCTCAAATCATCCTGTAAACATTTTCTGCTCTTGGGAGTTTTTGAACATCCCCCAATCTTTAAATCATCAGCATATTTAACTATCCATGAGATCAGATTATATGCTATGTCCAAAATTAATAGGCAGAATATGTATGGTCTCAGTACCGTTCCCTGTGGTATGCTGCTAGTTACCTCTCCTGCATCACACATCATCCTGTCAATGACCACTTTGCTTTCTGTGTTCCAACCAACCTTTGATCCAATTTGTTAATTTGGGATTAATTCCTTTTAGATGCAATTTCTTTATAATGGCATGCTGTGGCACAGTATACAATGCTTTGCTGAAATGAATGTAAACATCGCATGGTGCTTTTTTGTCAAGTGATTTACTAATTTTGTTATTAAAACAGACCAAGTTTGTAGTGCAGGATCTTCCTTTACAAAATCCATGTTGTTCTTTATCATGATTTTGCTCATCTGCTATTATGATGTTTTTCACAATCCCTTCAAGTATTTTACAGAAGATGCATGTTAAACTTATTTGCCTGTAATTTTCTTTAAATTCTTACAACCCTTTTTAAATAATGGAATGAGAAGCATCATTCTCCATTCTGCAGGTAATGCTCCAGAGTTGATACTCATTTCAAATAGTTTTTTTGAGAGTTTTACCAAATGAGGTGCCAATAATTTTGCCCATGATCATATCAGACCCAGGACAGCTGTCTTCTTTATTTTCTTTGATACCATTTAAAATTTAATTTGCATCAATAGTGATAGTGTCAGTAGTGGGATGAATGCTATCTATCGGAAGTTTCATACCATAAACTGAATGGAAGTAATTATTAAAATTGTTAGCCAATTTATAGTGGGTTATTTGTTACAGTGTTTCCTATCAATAGGGGCCAATGTTTGTTTTAGGAATTTTGAGGGAATTAATATAGGCAACAAATTATTTGACATTATTTTTTGTTGCGTTAGTTGCCAATGATATTTCCATTTGTTGTTTTGCCAACTTACTCTCATGTTTACATTTTCTAAGCCAATGTTTATATATCTTGTAATAATAGTAATAACCATTTTGTTTCTTATAGTTATAAAATGCCTTTTGTTTATTTCATAAGCAGTTGTTAAATTTTTTTCTCTAACCATTTTGGTGATTTATGACCACTACATGAATCTTTTGTGGTCCTGGGTATGAAGTTACTACAGGTGTTTATCATAATATTTTTTATGGTATTCCACATTTCCTCCTTATTCATATCAATCAATATTACCTCCCAATCAATCTCAGCAAATGAGGAATGTATTTTTTCTATATTTGTCATTTTATAATTATAAAAGATGGACATTAAAACTGATGTAACATAAGAGATCTTGATGTAAAATGTAACTGATCTATGATCACTCTTTCCCAAGGGTGGACCGGTGACATGTCCATAGATATCAATGTCGTGTGAGCTAAGAACAATATCAAGTATATTGTCCCCTCTTGTTGCTTCATTTATATGTTGGTGTAAAGAGTTTTGTTCACATGCTGCAACAAACAGCTTCAATTGTATATTGGTAGCTGTATCATCGGGCCATCTAATATCACCACAGTTAAATTGCCCATGAGTATGAGGAAACTGGTGAAGTCCCCTAGGTCTGGAGGCAAGCGGTGATTGTCCCCATGCATAAGAAAGGATCGAGACAGGAGGTTTTGAACTATAGGCCCATTAGCCTGACCTCTGTGTTGAGGAAGATCTTGGAGGGTATAATAAAAGACTTCATCATAGAATTCCTAGTAGCTTCAGGCAAGATGGATAGAACTCAGCATGGGTTTACCAGCGGGAGGTCATGTCAAACCAACCTCTTAGAATTTTACAACAAAGTTAGTAAATCCATGGACATGGGAAACTCAGTTGATGTTATCTTCCTTGACTTCACAAAGGCATTTGACAAAGTCCCCCATGAGGAGCTTGTGAAGGCCCTATTAGAGTCAGGTCTCCCCAACTGGGTTTTGCAATGAGTCAAGGCATGGTTAAACAATAGAAGCCAGAGGGTCTGTACAAAAAGGGACTTCTCTGGCCAGGTTAGAGTTACCAGTTGTATCCCCCAGGGCTCTGTATTGGAACCTTGTCTATTTAATATATATATATATATATATATATATATATATATCATCAATGCAGGTTCATCCTGGGGTTTGGCATTCAAAATTCGCAGATGACACCAGAATTGGATGTCCAATAAATAATATGGAAGATCAGCATATCTTACAAGCAGCCTTAAATAACCTGAAGATATGATCCTCCCAAAAGCAATCTATTCTCAATATTGATAAGTGCACAGTTATGCACTTTGGAAATAAAAATAAGCAGTTCCAATTTACCTTGGGAGGTACTGTACTAAAGGCTGTAAGGGAAGAAAAGGATCTGGGGATTAATATCAGCAGTGATCTCAGTTTTAGTATGCAGTGTAATAAAACTATAAAAAAGGCTAGCAGTATAACACACTGTATACAGAGGAACATTAAATGTAGAGATATAGAGGTTGTGATCCCCTTGTATACTGTACTAGTGCATCCTCATGTGGAATATTGTGTGAAGTTTTGGGCTCCTTACAAAAAAGGGGACATCAGATCTGTGGCTGCAGTTTTTGGAAATGTACTCATTGGAGTATGGTAGAATAACAGGGGACATGTGTTTGATTTATAGGGCCCTGACCGATACCTATCTGTGGGATCTCTCAGGACTGGCACATAGAGACCAATTATACGATACCAGAGCTCATCGCTACCAACTGATTAAGGAAATATTTAAAACAAATAAAAGGAAATACTGGCTAAATAATAGAGTAACTGAGATTTGGATTGCACTGCCTTGTGAGGTTTTGGGATGCAAAACAATGATGAAATTTAAAACAAAGCTAGATAAATTTCTTATAAGCAGGGACCTTAAAGGGTATTCATAACCTATGATTGGCAAGCTTATGGACTAATGTCTTTTAATGCTCCGTAATATCTATGTAATCTATGTATACAGTCATTTGTTCAGTACTACAGGCTTGTTCCAATTCTTTAATAATGTCCTTTGTGGTTTCACATGGTGATTCTGGGGGTCTATAACCAATGCCTAATGTAATGGAGCCAGAAGTTCAGGGAATAATTTAACCTAGATAGTCTCTAAGTCTTCATTTAACTTAATTGTATTGTTACTTATTGTTTTTTTTGGTTTAGGGGGTTAAGGGTGGGAAGATTGTATATTTGTTGTTTTATTCTCTTTGGGGGGCTGGCTTTGGGTGTTAGACAAGATGTGCTGGCAAGGGGCTCTCCTGGTCTTGCATTACTCCTCCTCAGAGCTTCGGAGCCTTCACCCTTTTAATTGTCCACCTTTGTCTGCTGAGGTTTATACTCATTGTAGAGTGCTGGGGATAGGGGATAGGAGGCATGGAGGGCAGGGCCCTAAGCGATGGGGAGGAGAGGAACGAAGTGACCGGTTTGGGGTTGTGGGGACAAGAAGACACCCTGTGGTAAAATGGAGACTGGAGAGGGGTCTCCCTGCCTAGTACCCATACTCAAGGGTTCCACATTAGGTGCCCAGCTTCCTCAGGTGGCCTCAGACCCACATCCTACCCAAGAGGGTGTTATGCAATGCCAGGTCCTTTATAAACAAGATGGCTTTGATTGCCAATTTTGTTGGGTCATCAGACATGGCATGCATCACTGAGTCCTGGCTGGACACAGGTGCTGACTCAGTTCTTGAGGCAGCAATGCCAGCTGGCTTCTCAGTGATACATTGCCCAAGGTTGGATCATAGGGGTGGGGGCATTGCCATTTGCTTTAGAATAGAACTGGGCTTTGTAGAAGTGCCAGTGGGTGAGACCCGATCCTTTGAGTGTATCTTCAGTGCAAGTGTGGGGTGAAAAAACATTTTCTCATTTGCCGTCCACTCGGGGATAGGAAGCAATTTTTGCAGGAAGTCATGGACTTCGTCTTCGACATGGTGTTGGAGTCTCCCAAAGTGATGGTGCTGCATGACTTCAATGCCTGGATCAACAACAAACTATCACATTTTGGACAGGACTTCTTCCAACTTTTGTATACATGGGCTTCATACAGGTTGTTTCCTCTGTGACTCATACTTCAGGTCACTTTCTGGATGTGGTCTTCCTGCTGGAAATGGGAAAGTGCTGATTTGGTGGTTGAACAAGTTGAATGGTATGACCATCACATGAGCAGGTTCAGTTTCCAGGCACCTCCCTATGGATCTGCTGCTTTGGAGGTGGTCTGATACCGCCCATTGAGGGATGTGATTCCAGGTGACCTGATGGCGGTGTTGTACCTTTCAGGATGTATGAGTGCAAGCATGGGTCCAGAGATTCTACTACTGACCTATAATAAGGCCATGGTGGCAGCTCTGGATTCCATAGCTCCTGTTCATTTTTGCCCTCTCTCCCTTCATCCTCAATCCCTATGGTTTGACTGGATTTTGAGGGAGATGAGGTGAGTGGGGAGAAGACTAGAGTGATGCTGGAGGAACTCAGGCCTAGATGCTGACAAGCTTAGATTGCTGGCACATTATGTGGACTATCAATTGGAGATCTTCCGTAAGAAGGCAGAATTCCTTTCCAGAGAGATCACTGCTGCATGGAACCGACTGGCTCAGCTCTTTTACACTGTGGACAGACTATGCAATCCAGCTGTCTGCAATTGCTAAGAGCATCATCACTGGATAAATGTGATGGTTTGCTTGATTCTTTGCAGATAAGGTTGCCGGCATCAGGTCTTAGATCTGTTCAGCAAGTTCTAAGAGGGGTTGCAGTAACCAATGGGAGGTCGCAGAACCTTGATCTGGTTGGTCAGAGTTTGGCCAGGTAGTGATCTCTGATGTCATGATGATCATACAGAGTATGCAGTCAACCTTCTGTAGTTTGGATCCGGGCCCAACCCGCCACCTTGTGAGGTGTGTGGATGTCATCAGCCCGGTTCTGGCAGAGATAGTCTGGAGCTTGTTAGAGATTGGGGAATTCCCTGATTCTTTGACAGAGGCAGTGGTTATTCCCCTTCTTAAGAAATCCTCTCTCGACCTGGACTGTTGTGCCAACTATAGGCCCATCTCTAACCTTTCCTTTGTGGGTAAGTTCATTGAGAAAATTAGTAATGGATGTCCTGAAGAAATTGACAAAAGAGAAATTAAATCTCCAGCTATAACATTTTCTAAACCTCAACAACTGACTCTGAGTGCAACAAGGATAAATGATTTAGTTACCTATAATAGTAAGCAGTTAGCAGAAAAACCTAGGGAAATTATAGTATTAGGTGATTCTACAACAAGAGGTATTGACAAAATAGTATGTAAAGGAAGGAATACTAATACAATGGTTAGCATGTTTCCTGGAATAAAAAATCAAGAACTTACATAAGAAATAGAGGGTTGTTTGGGACAAGAAAAGCAACCATTGTTGATTCTCCAAATAGGGGTGAATGACATAAAGTCAAATAAAAAAGGGACTATTTTAGAGAATTATATTGATTTAATTCAGGAAGTGAAAACATACACCACAGATATTATTATATTTGGTATTCCACCTACTTATGGATTGCATCAGCATATTAACCATGATATTTTTTCCACAAATTGTATGCTACGTAGGTTTTGCATCGGACATAAAATAGGGTTCATTGAAACTGGTTGTATTTTTAAAAATGGATCACTATGTAAGAGTGACGGACTTCATTTAAACAAGATGGGTGAAAGGGTCCTAGGAAATACATATAATAAAATCATTGAGAAACATTTAAACTGGGTAAAGTGGGGGATGGGAAATATACTAAGATAAATTCCACCACTAGTACACCAAATCTTCAAAATACAGACTTGGAACCAGTGAATTGCTTACTGTCAAATGTGAGAAGTTTGGATGGCAAATCTGATGAACTTAAACTCCTTATGAGGAACAAAAACATTAAAATAGCAATCCTTATGGAAACCTGGTGGAAGGAAGATGATACATGGGACAGAAACATACCAGAATTTAACTTTTATCAGAAATCTAGATTACATAGAAAAGGTGGTGGTGTAGCAATTTATGTGCATGAATCTATTCCAAGTATAGAAATTCATGATGGTAAACTTAATGTTGAACTTCTGTCTGTTAAAATTTTGCCTCAAAATGCTCCTAAAATTATGTTGAGAGACATGTATCGTCCCCTTCAACAAACAGGGAGCAGGATGTAGATATTCTAAATTACCTGGACCATATTGATTCAGCTGATAATCTTATCATAACAGGTGACTTTAATCTCCCAGATATAGATTGGATAAACCAGACATCATCTAGTCTAAATGAAAGGAATTATTTAGAAAGCTTGAATCAACTGGGCTTGCATCAACTAGTTTTAGAAAATATGAGATCTAACAATATTTTGGATCTCGCTCTTTCAAATATGGGACCTAGATTAAATGTCACTGAGGTTGGACCTCAATCTCAAACAGTACCATAAATCATTTTCTTCCAATCAAATGAATTAGCTACTCAACAGGGTAGTAATATAAAAATTCCCAATTTTAAAAAAGTGGACTTTCATAAAATTAGACAGGCATTACTTTTGTGGGATTGGAAATCAGATTTCGCTGGGTTAATGTTGGACGAAATGTGATACATCTTAGTGGATAAAATAAAAGACACTGCAGATGCAAGTATACCATATACAAGAAAAAATTCTAAATTGGATGCTTCCCCAAAATGGATAAATTGTAAAATTAAAAGACAGATAAATGTAAAACATAAATCGTACAGATTAGCAAAACTTGATCTAAACCTAATGCCAAAGTACAAAGAACAGGGTAAATATGTAAAGAAATTAATAAAGGATGCCAAATCAAATTTTGAAATTAAATTAGCAACTAGAAGTAAAATAACTATAAAGCATTCTATGCATATATAATAACATAAAGGGAATAGATCAAACAGTAGGCCCTTTAAGGATGACAGTGGCAACTTATTAAACGATAAGGAAATGGCTGACGTTCAAAATCAATATTTTGCTACTGTGTTCAACCCAAAATGTACTATAACAACTAACAGTAAATATAATACAAATAATGAAAAACTGATTAACATTGATATAAAAGATATGCAGGATAGATTGAAGAGAGTTAAGACCAACAAATCCCCTGGGCCAGACAATATACATCCTAGAATGATTTATGAAATTGCAGAGGTAATAGCTTACCCATTAGCCTTTATTTTTCAAGAGTCATTGGATAGAGGTGAGGTTGTTAGTAAATGGAGGGAAGCTCATGTTGTCCCCATTTTTAAAAAGGGTTAGAAGGACTCCTGGTAACTACAGACCAGTTAGTTTAACATCTACACTTGGGAATATTTTGGAAAGTATAATGAAAGATCATATCCAAGACCACATAACTATAATGACCTTGTTGATCGAACTAATATGGGTTTACAAAGTCACGATCATGTCAAACCAACTTGTTGAGTTTTATGAAAAGTTAGCAATGTGTTGGATCAGGGTAGATCAGTGGATGTTATCCAGTTGGATTATTCCAAGGCTTTCAACAAATTACCTCATGATGTACTAATTAAATCCCTTCTTGTACTAAATATAAATGGGATCCTTGTAAATTGGATATCGGATTGGTTGGAGCTTAGGAGGCAAAGAGTGGTGATTAATGGGCAGTTATCTGATTGGCTTCCTGTGACAAGTGGGGTCCCTCAGGGCTCAGTGTTGGGCCCTTGCCTGTTCAACATATATATATCATCGTTACAATATAATAAGGGAAATGTATGGATAACCAAGTTTGCCGACGACTGTAGAGTGGGAGCAGTAATAGATTCACCTTCAGATTATATTGGACTTCAGGATGCGCTCAAATATATTGAGAAGTAGACATTAGATCATAAACTTATGCTAAATGAGGATAAATGTATTGTCCTACATATGGGCAAGAAAAATTTGGAATTTAGTTACACTATCAATAACAAACAATTAAAATGTGTGACACAGGAAAGGGACATGGGTGTTATTATACAAAATGACCTTTCATTTACTGCTCATTGTGATCAAACTATTAAAAATGCTAATAGGGCTCTTAACTGTATATTGAGACATAAAGTAAGCAGAAGCAAAGAGGTTGTGATCCCACTCTATAGATCATTGGTTAGAGCTCACTTGGAGTATTGTTCCTAGGTTTGGGCCCCTTACACTAAAGGTGAGATAGCGAGAGTGGAGAGAGTGCAACGTAGGGCTACTCGATCAGTATTGGGACTTAAAAATATGACATATGAGGATAGGTTGGTTAGGCTGGATCTGTATTCTTTGGCTTATAGAAGATGGAGGGGTGATATGATCATAGTTTATAGATCATTTCAAGACATTGCTCTCAGAGAAGATTTGGGGCTTGAATTAACTTTTAGAAATTACTATACTAGATCTCATTGTAGACAAATTAAACAGCAAAAGAGTAAATCTCAAAAAAGGAAACAGTGGTTCAGTCAGAGGGTTGTTTCAGGGTGGAACTCTTCCCATGACATAGTTAATAGTTCAACTTTGGATACTTTTAAGGTAAGATTGGATGGCTACAGTAGAAACAAGTTTTTAGTGAATTAATTCGTTCACTTGATGATAAAATAAAATAAACTTTTGCAAGCAGTCAAGGACGAAAGTCTATATATGCTTTGTGACTACTATGAAACTATGAACTATGAAACTAGAAGGTGGTTATGCTGCAGCTGGAGGATCATCTTGCCATTCATGACATCTAAGAGCCCATCCAGTCAGGTTTCAGGAAAAGGCACAGTATCGAGAAAGCCCTTGTTCAGGTTGTCAATGACATCCTTGTTGTGAGAGACCAGAGGAGCCATACTATCTTGATTCTCCTTGTTCTCTCAGTGGCATTTGACACCGTGGGCAATGGGGTATTGCTACAGCACCTGTGGATGATCTGTGGACTGTCTGATACAATCTTCAGGTGGTTCTTTTCTTTCCTCACTGTCAGGTCTCAGACAGCAGTGTCAGGGTTTGTTTCCCTCTGATACTTTCGCCATGTTATGTGGGGTCCCACAGGTCTTGGTGCTTCCTCCCATGTTGTTCGCGATATATATGTTGGCTCCTGGGGGACACTGCAAGGTGTTACTGACTGAGTTTTCACTGTTATGCAGATAATACTCAGCTGTACATATCCTTTGCATCCAGCCAGGATGTTGCACCATCGGTATGTAACACCTGCTTGTCCTAGAACCAAGACTGGATGTCTGCCAAATGTCTAAAGCTGAATTCTGACAAGACTTAGATTTTTGTTGTGGACCCAAGCCACCAAATAGAGGGGTCTGGCAGGGAGAGCATCTGATCTGGTACTGGATGGCTGCCAGCTGAAGACCTCTGAATGAGTGCATAGTTTGGGTGTTATCCTTGAAAGGAACTGACCTTGAAGTCTCAGGTGTCATCTGTGGTCAAGACCTCATTTTACCATCTGAGAAATGTCACTCAGATTAGGCACTTGGTTCAGCCAGGTGACATTCCAACTTTGGTCCATGCCTTTGTGATCTCTCATTTAGATTAGCGCAATGCCCTCTGTCTAGGGCTATCAGACATTGCTATCCACCATTTGCAGCTAGTGCAGAATGCTGCAGCCAGGCTATTGACTGGGATCTCTTGATCTAGCCATATTACCCCTGTGCTGCATGCACTGCACTGGCTGTCAGCGCAATGGCAGATCACCTTTAAGGTCAGCTTGTGGACCTACAGAGCCCTACATCTCTACATGGAGAGGGCCCAAGTTACCTGCAAGAGCTTCTTTGCCCCTACCACCCCTTCTGCCCTCTCCATTCCACTGCTGAGGGATTGCTAGAGGTTCTCAGGGTGCAGCTGAAAACATCTGGTGCTCGCTCATTTGCTTTTGTAGTGCCTACCCTGTGGAACTCTCTTCCTCGTTGGGTTCGAGAGTGCCAGATCATGGAGACCTTCGAAACAGCACTAAAAACCCATCTATTTAGTCTTATTTTTGTGAATTATTGAGAAGTAATTGTTTAGTTGAGTTTGTTGGATTTTAATTCATGATTTAAGGTTTTATGATTGTATACTTGTACAGTGCTTTGATACTTGAATTGCACTTGATAAATAAAATTATTATTATTATTTTAATAGGTTTCATATCTTGTGTATGTATAAAGCCACCCCAACACCTTTTGTCATCTTTCTAACATGACTAAACAATATATAATCAGGGATCTATGATATTCTTCTCCTAAAGATTTTGTTTGTGCCATCATGTTTCTCTTATGCCTATGACATTATAATTTTTTAAAGTGACCAAGGCAGATAATTCTTCAAACTTCATATTGAATAGATTATTGGTTTGGATCAATAATGAAAAATATACTGTCAAAATTCCAGGCAGGTTTCAGAAAAACTTCCTCTATTCTAGATCATATATTTGTAATGCATCAGCTGTTTGAGAAATATGTTGCTATAAAGAAATATAAGTTGTTTGTGGTATTTGCAGATTTTTCAAATGCCTTTGATTCGGTGAACTGGCAATTGTTGTAGCAAATTTTGATTAAATATGTCATACATCACTCTTTTTTGACATCTATAATACAATTATACTCAAACAATACAACAACTGTAAGATATAACATAATGTAGGTAACTTATCTAAACAATTAGTTTCTAATGCAGGTGTGAAGCACAGCTGTCAATTGGCCCCATGTCTTTTTAACCTGTTCATTAATGACCTATTGAACAAATGTGATGATCCAAGTTTCCATTCACCCCAGTTAAATAATATTGACTGTTACCTGTTGTCTTATGCTGATGATTCGGCTTTACTTTCATTGACTAAGGTGGGAATCCAATGACAGCTAAACAGGTTTGATTAAAGTTGCGCAGCGTTGAAACTTAAGATCAACCTTTCTAAAACCAAATTAATGGTCATGGGTTCCAAGAAATTCTTTGCTTGCTACTGTATTTAATACAAAAGAAAATAGAGCAGGTCAAACAGTATACATATTTGGAGATTCTGATATACTACACAGGGAGTTGGAGCCACCATTTCAATTCCCAAGCTGCTGAAGTAAGACTTAATGCAAGGGGTTTACTAAGACTTAATTATAAATATGGTAGCTTATCAGTGATACCCACTATGAAAGCAGCTGAAATAAAACTTAATCCAATTAGTTTATATGGTGCTAAAATTTGGAGCCACTTAGTAATGGATGAAGTAGAAAAAGACATATAATAATTTCTATAAAACCTTTCTAAAAGTTTCAAAATCAACACCACACTGTGCTGTTTGTACAGAACTAGGTAGGATTTCAATTAAAACTTTAACCATCCGATGACAGGTCACCTACTGGCTGAGAATAATAAATGGAAAGATTGCTAGCCCAGCATCATGGGCATTGAAAGAAAATGTTAAGAGGCATAGGTTGGGTATATTTTCCCCTAGGTTACAATCTCTCATAAATACACTTCGTGATATAAATTATGACTCTCTTTGGCAGCTTTATTGAAACAAGGTCATACTTTTGCAAAATTTCAAAAAAAAAGGATCAAAGAGAAGCTTTTTGAAAAATGAGTCCTTGAGGATTTGGATAAAGTCAACAAATTTCAAGAGTCACCATGGTTATCTGAGCATAAGAAACTTCACATTTTACAAATTTATTTAACTTTTCCAATTCCACCGGAATGCAGAAGAAGTATAACTATGGCTATATTTGAACTTCTCCCTACTAAATCTTTAACACTTAGATACAAAAAGAACAATAATAGGAAAGATTACCCAGATATCCTGTACCCCTGCAATAAGGGGCATAACGAGATGCTGTTTAATATGATAATATTTTGTCCACTATATAATAAATGGAGGAAAATTTATCTTGAAGATCATCTGAAACCATATTGTAATAATTTGGAGGATGGACTATACTTTTTGCTCCATCCTTTTGAAAATAAGTGCCATATTCAAAAGAGATGCACGGTGCAAGTAGGAGATGCGCTGCCCAGAACAAAACATTTTCTAGTATGTGATAGTCAAAAGGGCAAGATGTGTAGTGCATTTAAGGATGTGCCACAGCATAAAGTTAATGCATGTAGCACAAATACAGAGGGAGTTTCCATAAAAATGCCATGCAGTAGTATATTCAGCAAAAAATGTTTGGCGCATGTGCAGCGCATCTCCAAGATGTGCTTCCCAAAGTTAGGTATAAAAGGAGCATGCCTCACTTTGCAAGCCACCCAGAAGCTGGATGGAGAACAACAACAGCAATGGACACCAGTGCTTTTGTCATTGAGGTTGTTATAAGGGGAGTAAGGAGATGCGAGGAACAACAGGAGCATAGAAGGGCCTCTATGTTGTATGCCCCCCGTAGTCGGTACCATGCCCATGTCAGCTTTGAACAGCTGAGTGATGCAGAGATAGTGGGCCGGAACCATCTCAATAGGGCAATGATGAGGCAGCTTTGTGAGATGCTGCCTGATGAACTGTAGGCACCAACACACAGGAATCATGCCATGTCAGTGGAGACAAAGGTGAGAGCTGCACTGTGCCTGCTAGCCAATGGCATCTTCCAGATACCTGTGGGTGACACCACAGGTGTTACACAATCTGCCACATTTTGTCTCCTCACACAATTCCTCACCTCTCTGCTGCTTCATGCTTTGGAGTTCATACCCTTCCCAAGCACACAGGCAGAGAGGACATAATGTAGGACTTTCACAGGGTGGCATGAATGCCATGCATGCTAGGGGCCATAGACTGCACCCATGTGGCTATCAGGGCACCATCTGGCCCTGATGAGAATGCATATGTGAACTGGAAGGGCTACCATTCCATCAATTGCCAGGTGGTGTGCAATGCCTTAGGCGCATTACTGAAGTCTGTGCAACCCAGTCTGGGAGTGCACATGATGCCTACATCTGGCATCGTTAAGCCCTGTGCCACCGGTTTTAATCTGGGGACATAACCAGAGGTCACCTAGTGGGTGAGTGGAGCATGCCCTATGATGGAGGAGGAGGACAAACTGTGGCCTACAGTACAGCAGGTGGCAATTCAGTGTGGGGCAGGGTCCATACAATGTCTGACACGCAGAGACTACAATGTAGGGGGTGAGCAGTGACAGTGAGACCCACAGAGAGGGGCCCATAGTTGAGATGGGCGAATGTGAGGCATGCAATGTGGCAGGGGCAAGACAGCCAGCACAGTGACTGGGCATGTGGGGACACATGCACCATGGTGGGGAAAACACCTGTTGCTGGCCTAAGCACTGGACAAAGAATGAGAGTGCAAGTGCAACCAACAGGATGTGCAGAATAGGACAGTGTGTTTGCATGCCAGGCAGGTAGCATTACAAACACCACTACAACGAGGGTGCAGGGAGGTGCGGCAGGATGGGGGTGGGCTGTGTGCTGTGTCAGGGCAGCAGGGCAGTGTGGCAAAGTTGGTAAACAGGGGCCAGGGTTACCAGCAGGGGCCAGTGTAAACAGACTGGACAATAACTTATCTCATTACCACCCCACAGGTGACAGCGTGTACCCACTGCACCCCAGCTGCTCATCCCCATACTACATCCCTCATCAGAGGCCAAGGAATGATATAATGAGGCACACATCAGGATGCACAACATCATTGAGCATGTGTTTGTCATGATCAAAATGCAGTTTAGATGCCTGGTCAGGTCTGGTGGTGCCCTACAGTATAGCCCACAGAAGGTCTGTGGCTTATTCCTGGCCTGTGGCATGCTCCACAACAAGGCCATTGACTGGGGAATACTTGTCCAGGCTGAAGAGGGTGACAGTTTAGAGGATGAGGGATGGCAGGCTGGGGTTGAGCTTGAACAGCTGGAGAGGAGGGACCCAAGGCTGGCTGCCAGAGCACTGCAGCACAGGGCCACCATTGTTGAGGAGCACTTTGGTGACTGCAGGTGAGTACAACAGGGCCTAGACTGGGAAGCTACACACATGTACAGCAGTATCACAAGTAGGCACCATGGCCAGGTGTGCAGCCACCACACTGATGCAAGGGGTAGCACAGACAGGTGCACGGGGTGTGCCCCACCTATCCCCCACACTGTCACATGGCACAGGTGGGGTGCAGGTGCATGTGTCAACATGGCATGGATTAGAGGATGTTGCTGGCACACATCCACAGCAGATGACACAAATTGCACTCATCAAGCCCATGCCACACACCCATGCCCCTAATGCCACATGAACAGCGTGGATGGGAGATCACAGGTCAGTGCCTGTGCAATAGGCACTACATATGGACCTGGGATTCAGAGGGAAGGGGTCACAGCAGCTGCTGCTGCAGGCACATGGTCCAAGTCAGTGATGCCAGGCACACATCAGTGCCCACCACTGTGGCCACTGTAGACACATGTGTGGCCCTGTGCAGGCACAATTACCACCTGTGGGGGGGTCAACCACTGCAAGGGGGTGACTCCTCATCCCCTGAGAATGTGGACACACATGATCATGACCCTGCACATGTGGGTGTGGGGATTCTGAACAACTGCCCAGACTTGGGTGTGTTGGTGAACAATGTTGCAGGAGGCAGCATCTGTAGCACTGTGGTCATGCATCACCATGCTATGGGAGTGCTCATGGCACTGCTTGTTGATTAACAGGTACTGCCATGGCCACATACTGCCAGGGCTGCACAATCCACCTCAATGGCCTGTACAATCCTTCTGATAACAGTGGTCTTGTCTACTCGTGAGAGGCGCATCTCTGCAACCATGTCCTCACACAGATGGTGCATCTCAGCCATTACTTGTGCATGCCTCACAGCTGCATTCTCATCCATGTGACTCATATGCACCTGCAGTCCATGCATAGTCTCCCAGAGCATGACCTCTGCTTCCATGCTGCTCCCCAGGAGCTGGGTGTGCTCATCAAGCCTGTCAGTGGGCGACATGGCCTGTGGGGGGTACTGATGGGTTGGGGGTGTACTAGGCTGCTGTGCCACATCTACAGGCTCTGGACATCACACAACAGTCTGCTGTTGGGCCAGGGACTGTGTACATGTAGGCACTGCCGCTGCACCATGCCCTGTGGAATGGTGGCACTGACCATGGCCCCCACAGTAGCACAGTGACCCTGGAAAGCCACAGCTGGTGCAGTGGCAGCTGGCATGGTGTGCCTGGGGAGGTGTATTTGAGGGCCCAAGATGGGAAACACTGACCACCACTGACTTGCTGGCAACCAGACCACCATGGGAGGTTGCCATGTGTGTGCTGGTGCCTTCCAGCTGCATTTTGTCATCATCATCATCATCATCTTTGGCCAATGCCAAAACCTCAAGATCATCCAGTAGAGGCAGTATGGACAGGGGAATGTGATCAGCCAGCCCCAGTATGACCCCCAGATCGAGTGCAGCATCCCCCTCTGCAGCAGCCACAAATATAGTGGACATGTACGGCCACAGTGTTCCTGGATCCGGTGACAGCCCTGAGGTGTGATGAAGCTGTAATGAAGGAAGTATGTGAATGTTTAGTGAGTGTTGTCCATGTATGTGCAAGACATGTGCAGACATGTGGCACACCTTTGTGCCACATTGCTGCCAGTGTTCTCACTGGTTCCATGGGGGGTATGTTGAAACACATGTGTCACACACATGTCTGGCATCTGTGACTTGCTCTGGAACATGTGCGTGTGTGTGTCTGTGTGTGTTCCCACAGGGGACACTGTTGGACACGGCCATGTGAGCCCACCAGTCACTCCCCAGGTGAGGCCCCTCAGTGGCCCTTTGTGTGCCATGAGAAAGCACCATGGCTGGCCATGCACATGTGCACACACCACCCATGTCCCCATGTCCCATCCCAGAAACATGCATCAGGCCACCTGGCAGGCTTGACGACCATGAGGTGCAGCCCTGGACATTTATTGTGACACAACCCACTACTGTGTGTGACTGCAAGCAACACTGCCAGCACATAGCAGGACATGCACAGTGTTCCCTGGTTACACAAATACCATGACATGCGTGGACTGGCATGCAATACCATGGCACACATGTGAAGACCCCACTGCTACCTGCCGTATGCATACTCAAAGTGTAGTCCTGGCTCACCTCCAGTATCAAATCCCCCACCTTGGATTCCTCAACCATGGTGCAGTTTGTTGCCAAAACACTCTTAGTGTGTAAGGTAAATAATAATAATACTAATAATACACATTCTTATGTATTTGGAGTCTGCCAAGAAACATTTGTAAACAAGCAAGAGTACTAATAATTGTTCATTATATTACTTATTCCAAGCATGTGACAAAGAAAATCACAAGGGAGATGGGTTTCTAACCACTCTCCTGAAGAATGTGCATAATCTCCAGTATTTCTAGGATATTGGGTTCTCCAAGATCGTGTTCTCTCTCCACATGGTGCTAGGAAACACAGCCCTATATATTACAGATAACAGCATAGCAACAGAGAGTACATCATAGTTATGGATATGAGAAACATTATGTATTGGATAATGACTTAGGAGTCAGAATTACTAATGAGTATCATATAAGACATAGAATATGCTTTGGTTAGCATTATAGCTTGGACAAAAGAAATGCTGACGGGTTTAAGCTACATGTGGCATTTCTTGCCTATGTACAACATAAGACATAACAATGGTTTTCTCTCTCCGTCGGGTAGCTTGCTTAGACAAAGATAAGTGCTGACTGGCCACGACTACATATGATTATATGAGAATATATATGTATAGTGTATAAGATAATCACTGATGATCTCTCAGAGTCATCTTATCAGTGATTAGGTAGATTATATATGGAATATATGTAAAAGACAAACATAATACATTATAGTGAGGTATAATAATCATGCATGATCTAATCCTATAAAGGATGTAAACGTTAGCAAATATTAGCAGCAAAGCACATTCCTGGCACTTGTACTTATATGATGGATGCCTAAATCTACATGTTAGTGCACAATAGCAGTATCAAAGTATAATAGACCAGGAATACAGTATAAGGTGTATGTGGCATAATATGGGGCATAACCCATGTTCAGTGTGTTGGCCACCAGGGCCTCCCGTGCCATCAGGGCAGGAACTGTGGATGCCCCCCCATGGCCCACTGGGATGCATTAAGTGTGGCAAGGCACTCCTTGGCTTTGAAGCGCTCAGTGTTTATCTGCTTTAGACATTCCTAGAGTGTCCTATTGAACACCCCATGGGCGTTGACTACCTGTGCAACCGCATCTCATCCCTGGGCCCTCTCCTGCTGGTTTACAGTCTTGCAGGTAAACAGATCCTCATGCATGAGGTACGCCTCTAGTAGGGCCTACAGCTCATCCTTCATAAAATTTGGCCACCTCCTATTCTTCCTCCCCTCAGCTGCCTTGCTGGTGCCTGTGGAATGTAATAGACACACATGAGCACAGACCATGCAGATGTGCCAGGGTGAGCAGAGCCTGCTGTATGCAGTGCAGCAGAGAATGGGACACAAATCAATAGGTAAACACTCACCTATAAGGTTGCAGTTCCCTTTGGTCACCTGTGTAGAAAGGGGGCGCAGGACAGTCCACTTATGGATCAGCACATGCAAATGAGGGGCAGGCCTGCCTGTAATGGGATGCAAATGTGCTGAGTTGGGCCAGTATTGGGCATGGAGGTCATTTGCATATGCAGGCTGAATATTGCAAATTTGTTCCTGGCCCATCTTATTCTGCATCACACATCTATTGGGGCACCTCATCTCCACACGGACCAGTTTATGCACATGCACGATAGTACTTTCTGTCACAGGGATGCATGGTTGCAGAAGCGTGATGTAATGGCTTATGCACCATGCATATCCCTGCATATCGCCCACTCGTGTGGTGTACATGGACCACGCATGTCTACCATGATGCAGGGTGCAGATGGCCCCTGTGGTGGCAATGCACACCACACATAACATGGTGGATACGTGTGCCCCCCATCTGCATTGTGCATGGTTCATGACCCTGCGCTTCTGCCCTGATGTTCTGCACTGTGCATGCACTGCAATGCACTCCTGTACCTCTATTGTGCATCCCTATTGTGCAAGTGCATGCTGGAAGGAGCATTTCATGGACAGCCTATCATGCATCCAGCATGGCATGCGACACACACACACACACACACACACACACACACACACACACCACAGTGCATTGCAGAGTGCAACACTTGCTGCAGTGTTGGAGAAATTGGCATGTGTTGCACCCATCCGGACCACCAGATCCCACACTCATAACTGGGGAGAGGTGAAGCAAGCCAACCTGGTGGCCGCAATTGAGGGCCAGCTCTTTTGGTCTGAGGAGCTGGTGGATTCACTGTCCCAGGTGTGGGCCATGGTAGCATCTCAGCTCACACAGCATATTGGTGGGCTACAGCAGGGGGAGTAGTGCCAGCACAGGTGCAGTGACCTGCAGAGGAGGGACACAGGACATTTGCAGCATCTGCAGGAATGACACACAGGAGGACAGTGCCATGCCCAGATACATAAGCACACTGTGCATGCTGACATTGCCTGGTACTGGGTGTGCTTGTGGGTGTACAGCAGGGGTGTGCATCACTAGCACACAGGTAGGCGTCACCATTAGAACACCATTGGGCACACAGCAATGTTTGAATCCATGGCTGCCACCTGCTGCACTGGTATCATGCAGCACTTTTGCAGTGGCCATGTCAGGCACCTTTGTGTGATGCCAGCACATGGCATGGATTGTGCCATGCACTGGGCCATCTCACTGTTGCACCCCTGGCTGAGGGAGGGGGGCAGTTTCCCATGCATGCTACACAAGGTAATGTTCCATTCTTATCCCTGCTGCAGGTCCAGAGGAGTGGCACAAGGTCATGCACCTCACCCTGCAGCGCTCCAGTGATGGGGAGAACTCAGGGACTGGTGAATCTGTGATACAGTGGATGTTACACACCAGGTGACAGGTAAGTGTGCTACAGTGCAGCGTGTTTCTGGTTTGGGGGAAATTTCATTGTCCAGTGTGGCCCATGCCCAGCATGCCATTCATGCCCCCGTATTGCCAGATATGCAGACCTGAACTATTGTGCTGGCACCGTCTTGCATCTGTGCTGTTCACCTGGCTCCTATGTGTGTTGATCTCTAACCACTGTGGCTGTACATGTCCATTGGTGCCTCCTGGTGCCCACACAGGGAAACACACTTTGCCTGATTGAGTGGTGCGAGATATGGCAGGTGTCACACACTGTGCAGGGCATGTCTGCATGTCCCAGGACACTGTCCAGTGCATGCATGTGCCATTCTTCACTGTTCCTGTGCCACATGCCAGTGACTGTGTGGCACTTTTGCATTGCCCAGTGCCAATCTGCCATGTGCTGAATATTGGTATGACCCTGGGCAGGGGCCTGGATGGCATCTGGCATGCATGTCCACAACTTCCTTGGGGGAGTAGTGCCTGGGTGGTCTGCATCACTCAGGTCATGTTCCGTGTTCTCCCCATAGGTCATCGGCAAGCTGGACTGGGCAATCAGGGAATGTTATTTGATCATGGAAGGCTCATTGTACATGGACAGACAGTGTCAGCTGTGGACCTGTTTGTGGCCATGTTCAGGCACCAAGGGGCCATTCTTTGTGCCATCAGGGCCATCTTGAAGGAAATGTGCAGTGGTGTGCAGAGGGGACAATGCATCCCCAATGTTGGCCAGGTCCGTTAGGCCCTTCACACCTGTGTATATAGCCCCTTCCTTCACACACGCACACCCACTCAAGCCCCATGTACATAGTTACCCCCCCCCGCATTCCCTGCTCCTATCAACCCCTTTCTTGTACATACAGTAGTTATTCCTGGCTGTTTCCCATTGCTTTGTATTTTCTTATTGTGTTTTACAGTATAACTGATGTTAACCTGACAGTATCAGTGTGTGTGGTCTTTCTATTGCTTCTCATGCTAACACCTGTTCTGTTGCAATATTGTGCCACTGTGCCTTGCTTCCCAACCCCATATGTACATATTTCATTGTACACACAGCTGCACTGTCCCACAGGTTTTGGCCCACACATTGCCTGTGGTGACTGCCCTGGTTTTGTCTATGGGGTGTCCTTCCTGGCATACATTTGTGGCTCATGACCTCTGCCTGTCTCTGTTGTTGTCCTGTCACCATGCTGCTGTGTACGCTGTTTGCAGCCCAGTGTTGCAGGGGGGGAACCTGTGTGTCCTGGGACAATCCTACCTGTGTGTCGGTATACAGTACATGTGGCATGGTGTGGCTGTGGTACGGCAGACACATCCACCCTGCATGGCACATGGGTTTAAGTGTAACAGTGCTATGCCTGCCCATGTTGCCATTGGCAACTCCATTGCAGTGCCACTCCCACCTTGCCTTTGTGCCATGCACACTGTGGTATGTACTCTGCTGGGCTGCTGATAACTATGTGGTCCTTTGGGTATTATGACAGGATACCAAAATCCACGATGTCGACACCCGGGAGACCGACACCAACATCTCAACACTCAGAATCCTGACCGTCAGGATTTACTCCCGACTGTCGAGAATTGCCCACAGCAGAGTTAAGAATCAATAATAAGGGGAGCGTGGGGGAAAAGCCCCCCGAAACATGGTAAATACCTCTGCTGCAGGCAATTCTCAACAGTCAGGATTCCGAGTATCAAGATGTTGGTGTTGGGCTCCGGGGTGTTGACATTATGGGGTTTGATATTCAGTAGTATAAATGGTGCTTTGTACTGTGCCTGCTGGTGCTGTACCAGTACTCACATTGCACTGTCCCTGTGGCTCTGGACACACCCATGCCTTTGGGAGGTCTGCACTCCCCATGTTTGCTGTTGTGCACTGCTCAGTTTCCTTCTGCAGTCATGCACTGCTGCTGCACTGCTCCTACCTGACTTGCTCTATTTCCCATATTCAGTCCTGCCCTGATGCATTGCCCATGTTGAGTTGTGCTGCAGAGGATTGTTGCAATACTCACAACACTTTGCACCAGTGCATCCTCCAGCCCATTTTCTGAATATTGCAATATTGTGGGGTGGTGCATCTCAATTGCATAGTGCAGGTATTTGTGTGATTTTCTATTCAGTTTTGAATATATGGTCCAATGTTTCTATTGCCATGGGAACGTTCCTTAAAAATGTGATGATATATAACACATAGAACACCATATAGGGCACCTACCACCACAGCATACTTCATCTGGTCATGCCACCTTCTTATACAAATTCTCTAGCACCAGGAACTCCCTCCCCCTCAATATTCGGTCTGCCCAATCCTGCAACTCCCTCACACTTCTGCTTCATAGGCACACAGTCCACTGCTGCAGTTGCAATTGACTCTTCTGCCTTTCCTAGACATCCTCTCTTGCCACACACACCCCTTTCTCCCTACTAATATTGCTGATCCCCTGGCAGGGTTCTCTGCATCCTGAAGGGGTGAAGGTCCATGATTCCTCTCCCTATTAATACTGCCGATCCCCTGGCAGGGTTCTCTGCATCCTGAAGGGGTAAAGGTCCTTGACCTCTCTCCCTACTAATACTGTTGATCCCCTGACAGGATTCTCTGTATCCTGAAGGGGCAAATGTCCTTGGCTCCTCCTCTACAAATATGGTTGATCCCCTGGCAGGGTTCTCTGCATTCTGAGGGGGTGAAGGTCCTTGACTCACCCCCATATATCCCTCCAGCTCTCCTCTTTCTAATTTCCCCCCATACACAAATCTATGTGTCAGGAATTAGAATCTGCACTTGAGATGCATCTCTATTGCTGTATAATCTTGTGCCCCTACCAGTAGTTTACCCAACAAAAGTTAGTATGGTCACTTGATCAATATCATTGCAGTTGTACATAAAGTCGTTGCCTTTCTACTATTCATTGCTGCACAGATTCCTTCACTGTAATTATGTAAATAAGAAAGTTGCTTATGCCATTTAAGTACTGTTTATTTCTATGTTATGTACTATCATTGTTACTTGTCAGGAATCTGTAATGTTATACAAGTATGTTCACAGATAACATAAATGAATGCCTTATCTGGATTGTACTGGTTCTGTAACCTGTTATATTATACTGTTGTTAAGTGTCCTCTCCATATTTAACCCCTTCCCCCAGGACACTTCTGGAAACAGGTTGTTTCACAGTTCATGTTGCTCTCTTGGTGAATCCCTTTTAAATAAATAAATAAAATATACAGGAAAGCTATTTCTGATTAAGACTCTGCACTTTAAAAATACATGGATGCTTGAGGGATAATTCCTTCTTCTCTATACTGATCTACACCTTCCTGGGCAGTGTGCCTAGATATTTCCTTAACTCTGGGAAGATTAAAATCTGAAAAAGTCTTGTAGTGTCTTTTAATAGTTATTACAGAATTGTATCATTCTATAATATTAAAATATATATTGTAAATATTTTAGATGTTTACAGTTAATTTGGTGTATGCATGGTTAGCATGGGTAAATATAGGAAACAACCTTTATGATTCTTTTATTGAACTTCCTTCCTCAGTTTGGAGTATTTTGATATTACAGGTTATTACATGAAAGGGGGGGTGTTGGTACTCAGAACCAAACCCCTCCATGTCGTGTTTACATTCTGGGTAGCCCCACAATTTGCTGAGGCTCTCTCCTGTATAAATTTATGTCACATGAAACTATTACAACTTTCAATGATATTGATGATCTTTTTTTATTATTTAACTGTCTATTGATATTTGTACTACTAATATTCTTTGTTTGTTTTTAACCTTGTAAAGACATACAGCATTATTACTGAACAAATAAAAAAACTGAAACTGAAGTCCCTAGTCACAAAGGTGGTCCCACAGATGTGCCATCCAACTACCATCCAATTCTTCTCCTACTCATAATCTCCATCATTTTTGAGAGGTTGCTGAGCAGGCAGCTCTCCAACATCTACTCAATCTTTGGCTTTATAATCCTTTATCAGTCTGGCTTTCATTCCAACCATTCCACATCTATTGCTTTCCTTTGAGTCACTGACCATATTCACTCAGGCATGGACAAGGACATCTGCACTGGGACCACTTTCACTGACTTAGATAAGGCCTTCAACACTGTAGACTGCAATCTTCTTTAGGACAAGCTTGCAGTTCCAGACATCTCCCCCTAATTTCAAACCTGGTCCTCGCCCTATCTAACTAACCACTCCCAGTCAGTTAAGCTAGGGATAACCACTTTCTTCCTCCTCCTGGTCATCATCCATATCTTCCAAGGCTTTGTCATGGGTCCATTGTTCTTCACAGTTTTTGTCAAATGATCTTTCTTTCCTGCAGCATCCACATATAAGCTGATGACACAATTATCTATGCATCTGGCCCTACTGTCTCTTCCATTGAAGAGCCCCTGCAACAGGACTTAAATATACCAAGACCAACCTATTAGTCATGAATGAAAAGAAGACTGTCTTCCTGATGTTCGGCTTTAGTCACTGCATAAGCACCTCCCCAGCCTCATTGAACCTACGCTCCTCCCAAGACAAATGCCTAGACTCCATATTAGTTTAGTTTAGTTTATTATATTCAGAAAACCTTTGAGCTAAAATAGCCCTTTTTCAAAGGTGCCCATGTCACATACAAACAGTACAAAGCCTTACAATAAAACAATTTATTTTACAGTTACTAACTAACTTACTATACTTGTAAACAAATGTAATACATGTTTTTTTTTGAAGTGTATAAAATATTTAAATTGCAAATCTCAAATGGAAGCAGTTCTAAATCTTTGCTGTTATAACAGAGAAAGACCTTTGTCCTAAGTTTATTTTCCTATAGGGTACCTGAAGTCTTTCACATACCATGTTCCTAGGAAGGAATCTATTTTAAACTTGATTAAAGAGTGATTGAACCAAAATTGGGGTATGGCTCAGAAGTGACTTTTTACACATAATAGTAAGATCATAATGAATTTGAAGATGAAGTGTCAGCCAGTTTAGTGCAGTATATAAATGATACCTATGACTTTCTCTTTAACAATTTAAAGCAAATCAAGCATTATTTACAACAATATTAATTTTCTCCAAAATAGCATTACCAACTGTTGAATAAACAACTAATCCATTTATTTATTTATTACACAGTATCAGAATTACAAACCTTTGAGTCAGGGACTCATTTACAAAAACTCCACGTCAAGGAGAGACAAGGTCACAAAAACATACAAATACGGTTACAATAGTATACAATGAGTAGTAGGGTAGGTTAAAGAAAACTGTTTACAATACTCATTATGCAGTTAAGGTGAAACAATCACAATCCAGGTTGCAAATACAATAATGAGAAATGATGGAAAAGCATGTCAGGCAGGATGGAGGTCCCTTGTCAGAGATGGATGGGTGGGAGGGGCACAGAAAAGGAAGAGGGGAGCCTTGATATGGTTAAAGGCTGTAATTAGCTGAGTCTTGTTGGTGGCAAGGGCAGGGGTGAGTAAAAAGGGGTGCTGTGGGGCAGGACAGGGTCCCTTGTCAGGGAGAAGTTAATTGAGATTGGTTAGTGGCAGGTGCAGGCAAGAGAGTTCAGCAGAGGATCCCTGAGGAGTATTTTGAATTTCTCAAGTTTGGGAGTTGCAGTAGTATGAGAGGGGAGAGAGTTTAGCCAGGTAGGGGCATGATAGCAGAAGGAGCATTGCCCAAGAGAAGTTCTGAGACATGGTACTTGGAGGGAGGGTTTGGTGGAGCTGCTGGTAGCTACCATTATTGGGAAAATGTGAAGGAGGGAGGAGATGCCCAGTGGGGCAAGGCCACTGAGAATTTTCCTGGTGAACTGACAGGTCTGATACCTTAGCCTTTCATCAAAGCTGAGTAAATTAACTAGGTCATAAAGAGTGCAGGTATGAGTGAGTCTGCCCCAACCAGTGATTAGGCGACATGCTTTGTTTAGAGAGACCCTAATTCTAAGCAGGGAGGTGACATCAGCAGACCCATAGATCAGAATGTCATAATCTACAAGGGACAATACAGATGAGGATACAGCCAGTTTAAGGGCCTCAGGGGGGAGACAGTGCCAGTGGTGGTATAGCTAGCTGAGTCTAGCATTAATAGCAATGCCACATTGGTGTATGTGAGCTTGGAAAGTAAGGGCTGGGTCAAGAGTAATCCCAAGGTATTTAAAGTTCTGGACTTGTTTGAGAGGTTGATGATGCTCAGTGTGTATCAAGAGGGGGAATTATTGAATTTGTTTTGGTAATGAGAGAAGAGCATGACCTTGCTTTTTTTGCTGTTCAGTACCAACCTGTGATCAGAGAATCAGGCCTCTACTTTACTGTAGGAGTCTTGTAGGGTTAGTTGTAGGGATGCTGGGTTGAGATGTGCAGCGAAGAGCACTGCATCATCTACGTACATAAAAATATTTCCAGGGCAGGCTTTTGGAAGTTTGCATAGAAAGAGACTGAACAGAGTGGGCCCTAATATAGAGCCCTGAGGTATCCCAGAGTGGACTAGAAGACAGTTGGAGAGGGTCCTACTTATTTTAACATGTTGAGACCTGAATGAGAGGTAGTCCTTAACCCAGGCAGTGACATCGCTAGATAGGCTGAATTGGGAGAATATGGATATTAGGAGGGGGTGATTAACAGTGTCGAAAACTTTCAACAGATCAATGAAGACCACTCCAGCTAAATGTCCTTTGTCCAGGGCAGAGCGGATAGAGTTGGTAAACTCTAACAGGACAGTGGTGGTGCTATGACCCCTCCTGAATCCGTGCTGTTCATCACATAGAGGGTTGTATTTAGTGAGGTAGTCTGAGAGCTGATCAGAAGCTATTTTTTCCGAACCATTAGAGAGTGGGGGGAAGGACAGAAATAGTGCAGTTGTTCCTGGTTATGGTACGGTCACCACTTTTATGAGTTGGGGTGATAGTGGCCATTTTCCATACTAAGGTGAACATACCAAGACAGAAGGAGCAGTTTAAGATAAAGGTGAGGGGGAAGAGGACCTCATCAGTAACTAGTCTGAGTATTCAGAGATCTATGGAGTCACTACTGTAATGGGTGTCACTAAGGGCTTTGAGGGAGTAAGGCTTTGCTTTGTGGGCATCAATGGCACGGAAGTAGAAAGTTGGATGGGAGAGGGTGGGGGAAGGGGCGAGGGGATCGAAGAAATTAGGTGGGAGGAATGAACTTAGGTCCGAGAAGGAGGCATTTAGGGTATTGGCTATCTGCTGAGGATCTGTAGATAGGGAGCCGTTGATGTTGAGTTGAATAGGAGGCAATTGAAAGAATCAGGCTATTCACCAGTGACTTTTTAACTTCACCAATGAAATTATTCTTATTTCAGTAAAGAAGTCCCATCCATTTGTTGATATTCTTTATGACATAGTCAACACAGCATGTGAAAGACAGCAAGATGTCTAAAAAGACCCCCACATATTAGAAATATTGAACCTGCTCAGTACCCTTCCCACCTGGAGTAATAATAGTCAGAACTGAGCACTTGCCAAGACTATGCCTACTCCCGAATAACATAGTCTTGTTTTTTTCATTAATAGCAAAGCTGTTTTGCTCAGACCAATCCCAGTTTAACTTAGAATCAGATTGCAAACAATTCTGCATCTTATCAAAGTTTAACCCAGAAGTAAAGCAAACAGTATCTTCAGCATATAAAATTGTCCGGGAGTTCTTCACAACATTAGATACTGTATTAACAAAAAGACTGAACAACAGGAGTCCAAAATGGACCCCTGTGGAATTGTTGTTTTCAAAGGTAAGACAGAGAAAAACAAATTATTACATTTAACTCTTTGGGTTTGATTCATCAGATAGTCAGAGAACTATACCACTGCATTAACCAATAGTCCCATCTAGCTAAGATTCAATACCAGTAATCTGTTGTCAACAAGATCAAAGGCCTTGGACAGATCCAGGAAGATCACTCCAGCATACCTACCCTTGTCCAAAGCTTCACTAAATAACAAGGCCTTTGCCTGGACCAACGCTTCCATTACTCCAGTCACTTATTGTAACTTCACCATTTGCTCAAAGCTCACTGTATCACTTTGCTATTTTACTGTGCCTGTATGTATGAACTATGTAACTGAATGTAATATTCTCTATGAACATCCTTCTACCCCAGTTTGGAATTGGAAATGAGTCACCAGGGCTCTGCTTGTTTATCTAGTAAAATGTTTTAAATATGACAACACAATGATGTGGGATACAAAAAAACAAGGTCAGATAGAAATGTAATGAAAGACATTCAGTGGAACATAAGAGATTCATTCAAATAACATGAAATAAAATATAACTGAACATTTCATGTATTTGTAAGATTTCCAGTCATTCTTGGGTTTCTCAGCTGTTAATTTATTATTTCCCTTACTAATTTCATGTGGCTGCTGCCAGCCTCTAACTATCTCCTTAAAGTCTGTAACATATCATGGCATGTGGACTTTGTATCAACCTCTTCCCATGCTCCCATATCTATTTAAGAGTTTTCCACATGAGAGGTTGTTCTAAGGCACCAGTGTCCAAAACACCAAAGCAACCAGACGCTATTGCCAGTCATTCACCATTGTTACTAATTTCAATTATTTTGCTTGTCTCATCAGTGCAAACATGATTTCATGGGGATAAGATATCACTGTAATGTTTTTCTCATTAGAAGGCACAAATGGCACATGTGGGAACTGTCTGAGTTTATTATTGCTGTGCCATCACTGCTTCCACTGCTTGGAATCTACACATCTGATTCTAGAAGGTATATGAATGAAACAGGGGATGATGGCTTACACAGATGTGAAAGCACTGGACTGTGCATACCACTGTACATCTGTAACAGCTGGAGCATGAGATCTATTTTTTTTATCAAGGCTCATCACCCTGTCAGCCATGTTACACAGTTCATTTCTGCATACTGGATATTGGTTCCCCCTGTGCTTGTTCAGACACATCTGGAATTTCAACAAAAAAACAGTGACCTACACCACTGGTTGGGGGGCAGCACTAATATGCCTTTTACTATACAAAATAATAATAGACTATAATAATAGCAAAATTACAAGAAAAACTGGCAGAACACAATAAAATAAGTTTTTTTTTAACGTAGTTGCAAATAAATGTTGGAGTTTGAAGCCCAGGCATGATGGACTTGATTTGCCAATATTATGCCATTGGGAGAAATAATTTAGGTTAATATGTGGTAAAAAGAAGAACAAAAAAAAACTTGTGTGACTACAAAACACCAAAGTTTATTATTATTATTATTATTCTGTATGGTAAAAGGCATATTGGTGCTGACCCTCACCAGTGGTGTAGGTCACTGGGTTTTTGTGGCAATGTAAGTGAATCCCTTCTTGGAGTATGTGCACAACCTGGTGGAGTCATTTAGAATTGTCTGCTTGACATCTGGAATTTCCTCTCAGTCCTCCTCTTTTTGATTAATTTGCCTGCCTAGCCATATTCCTGTCTCTGTCTGATAGGGCTAATTTTCTGCTTATTCTTTCTCACTTTGGTGTTTCCTGATTTTATTTGATCTGTTGCAGCTGTTTTTATATGTGTAGTGGCTTGTATGGATTTTATGGTTATGTACTAGCACAGGGCTGGCAGTATAGCCTAGAGGTTAGAGTAATGAGCTTTGAACGAGTTTGGTACATCCAGAAGACCAGACCTGGGTTTGATTCTCACAACCTCCACTTGCACACTGTGTGATTCTGAGCAAGTCACTTAATTGCCCAGTGCACTGAGGTCACCCCTGAAAACAGGCACTTGTGCCTAGTGGGCCTTATCTGGTTATCAAAGACTAAAATAAATTAAAAAAAAATGGTTCTGGAATAGCACTATTTTAGAAATAAATGATGAATGATTGATTGATTGATTGATTGATTGATTAACTTTCCAGCTCCATTTCTCTGTGAACCTCTAGTTGTTTCTCTTCACTTTCCTTCTTCATTCCTATCTTAGCCTCTGTTCCTCTTCTGGCTATTGTTCCCTTCCTTCCTCATTTTGTACCTTGCTGCCCTTTCTGTCCTGTACTGTAGCATTCTTAAAGAAGTGTCCCTCATTTTTGCACACAGAAATGATGTTATGTTTAGACAGTAGGCTGTTGATGATGAAACCACTGTGTGGGAAATTGTGGAATATCTGGCTTCTGAATATGGGATTGTGGCATCTGTCTCCTCTGTTAAGAGTATGCACTGCCAGATGGGATGGACATATGGCAGGCACGTTAAGGCAACTCCCCCAAAAAAGGATTATTTTCAATATAATTTGTTTTTATTTTTTTTGATATTGTATACAGATTCATGACATACCCCATCATTTAGTTCCTCAAGGTTTTTCCCTATGATCATGAATGTAAACAAAGTGAAATGAATTGTGCAGGTCGGGACACAATTGAAAACATGGGGTCATTCCATGACATCCTATTTTTTTTTTGGCAAGATGACGGTGGGCAGGATTTTCAAAGCATGGTACAGGGCCTGTGTCTAGCCCTGTGCTATGAAACTTAAGTTCTGGTGCTGTGCCAAACCCTTCACTGCAACTGTGCTGATTTTATGATCTCAGGTACAGTTGTGACAGTTTCCATGATTTTCAGCTCCTTGTGCAAAATATCTAGTACAAGCTCTGTTAAAAAAGGCACCCAGGATTGTCACAAGTTAGATCAGAAAAAGCTGGTCTAACTTGTGGCATTTGCTGCATGGGATAGAATATCCTGTTGGATCACTGGAAGCCCCATCACCATATGATTTGCACACCGGGCCTTGTGGCTGTCTAAGACCTTTGAAAATCCTGGCCAGTATCAGAGCAGTTTGTTCAATGGCATTTAACAAGTAGGGCAAGGACTTCATGAATCTGAAGCCAAAATATCCTCTATAGCTTCATGTCTGGGACTCTCTAGCAATGTGGGAGCATGGCCCACTGTGCATTTTAAAGGATTAGAGATGCTCAATTTTAGCAGCCAAACACTTAAGACAGTTACTGTCTCATATCATGAACTGCGTCACCCTACCTGTGCTTACTTTATGACAGTAGGAATTATGGATGTTGAATTTTTCAGGGAACATAGTATTGTTGAAGCAGTGACACAGTACATAAGGAACACATAACGAGACGGACATCAATTCTTTCTGCATAATGATCCTAAGCATACTGTGTCAGCAGCAATTATTGTTACTGCTTGAACCAGTTGGGTAAGAACACCACAGGAGTGAATACTTCACGGCAGCCACACTAAGAAAACAAAACTTCACAATATGTTTTTCTGTTTTTTTGGTACCACCAGGTCTCCAAATTTGAATCCAATTGAGATATTGTGGCATGCCATGGAAACATTTTTACATAAAAAGTAAAAACATGGACACAGAAAGAACTCATTGATGCCATTAATCAATTTTGGGAGACACTGCAGATGATACATTACACACTTGCAGAAAGTGTCACCGGTTGTCATTGCTAAGCAGTAGTGCACAACTGGAATGTGAATCCCATTGGTACTATAGAATATAGTTCTGTATTTGTTGTGTGCAATTTTTTTTTAAATTGCAGATTTTTTGTGTACTCTACTGTATGTGCTGAAATGACTCATTGATGTATATGGATCTTGTTTTATATTACAGTGAAATTTGCAAATGTACTAAAAACTATACTGCACTGCACGTAAAATGTATTGCATTGTGAAATATTTCAATAATCCCCCACCACCAAACACAAACAGTACTGTATATAAAATACAGGAGTGATGTCACATTTCATTAATTGTTCCTGGGAGAAACTGGGACACATCCATGGTCATGGTTTCCCATGTTTTTCTGCCTCTGGCATTTTTGTCTCTCATAGTACCTGCATGTTGTGAAATGACACTGCCTTGCAAAACTGTGCAGTACTATTATAAGACCCTGCTACATGTACTGTACTTTATAAAGGTATCACATAATATGGGTGAGTCAAATTGAGTGACTCAATTTGACCACTGGTAGGAATAGCGAGTGTTAAAGAATAGCAAGGATTGGTATATTGTGAGTATAGCAGTGAGGTACACTTTTTATTAGATGAGCAAATTGTCCATTTTCACAGGTGACAAATTTGACATACATAAAAAAAATAACCATATAAAAAGCAGTTAAGAGACATACAACACTACCCTTGCTGCATAATGTTATAGGGCTGTGTTTGGCCAGGCAGTTCCCAGCTGGCTGGCTGATGTAGTGGGTTAGGTCATGGCCCATGAAGCTGGTGGACCTGGGTTTGGGTCTGAGTGGGGAGTTAATTTTTTTTCCTAGTAAAACACATATTTTGTTCTAAGTCTTGTTTACCGATTCCCTCCCAAAAGCAGGTCCCCCCCAATAGCCCCCTCCTGAGTTTTCCCTTTTCCCCTGTGTCCATCCACCCTGGGAGTTGATTATAATTAGTTTGGGTGGTGTTTGGGGTAAAGCATCCCACAGAGGGGGGTGCTGGGGGCATTGCCTCACACAAAAATTAAATATATATTGCCCTGAGTCTAGAGCAAGTGCCCGACACTCTTTGTGGTGGTCGATGTAATTGATATCACTGTTTTTTTCCTTTCAGCAATATTGTAGTTGCTGTTGTGGTCGGTGTTCTTTTTGACTCACCCTTATCACATAAAACCCTTTATAAACAATGCCCAATTTGAAAACACATTTCTATGCACATGGCATGGCCTGTATAAGTAAGCGCAAGCAGCAAGCCCCTTCAGCTGGTATGGGGGAGGTCTGTTTACCTCCTCCACCCAGAATCTTTGGGCCTGAAGGCCCATCTGCACCTCCTCAGTAATTTAAGTTAAGTTTATGGGTTATGTACCCCTATAGTTTGTCCTGGGTACCCTCAAGCTCTCCCTATTGGGTTGTAGTCTGTCTTGTGCATACAGTGTTTTATTTGACCAGGTCCCCTCCCAATCCCCAATACAGATGTGCCCTTCCTCCTTGCACCATCACCTCAGTCAGACATTGAATTCCCCTATTCTTTTCTTCCTGACTGTGCTGGCCTTTGCCACTGGTAATCAATCAATCACAATTTGTTTATAAAAGGTGATTTTCACAAAGTATCAAAGCGCCTGAACACATACAGCTCAATAAAATTTAAAGTATAATCCACAATCATAAAAATACAGATGTAAAATCCCAAAAATCAGTACTCAGGTAAAGTAAAACTAAACAGGTGCTTTTTTAATGTGGATTTAAAATTCTCCACAGTCAGGCACTCTCTTATCCGATGAGGTAGAGAGTTCCACAGGGTAGGGGCCACAAATGCTTGGGCACCCGAGGTCTTCAAATGAACCCTGGGAACCTCCAGTGATCCCACATCAGCGGAGTGGAGTGGGTGGAGGGAGCAGTAGGAATGAAGAAGATCTTGCAGGTAACGCAGTCCCCGTCCCTGTAGGGCCTTACAGGTCAATAAACTGACCTTGAAGGTTATCCACCACTGAATAGGCAGTCAGTGCAGGCCACAAAGCACAGGCATGACAAGGCAGGAATGATGCAAGCCAGTCAACAACCTAGCAGCTGCATTCTGCACCAGCTGCAAGTGACGGATATTAACCCCCAGCAACCCTAGGTACAGGGAGTCACAGTAGACAAGGCAACATGTCACAAAGGCGTGGACCAACTTAGGAAGATCATAGGGCAGAACAAGGTATCTAATCTGGGCAATATTTCTCAGATGATAAAATGAGGTCTTGACAGTGGAGGACAACTGATGTTTCAGCATTAGCCTGTCATCAAAAATAACTCCAAGATTTAGCACCTGATCAGAGGTCATCAGCTGGGTGCCACAAAGCCATAGCCCAGATGGCCGTCAAGCTGAAGGTCCCTCTACCTGATGACCTGTGTCCACAACCAATACCCCGGTGTTGTCCAGGTTCAACCTTAGCCAATTGGTGCTCATCCAGTCCTGGATCTCAGCAAGATAGTTGTTAAAAGTTGAGATAGCTCCATCCTGATTGGGTACTAAAGACATATACAGCTGAGTATCATCTGCACAGCACCTCTGAGAATGCCAGAAATCTTGTTACCTTCCTAATGCCCTGAATCTACTTTGTAATACCTCCACTCCTCCCAAGCTAAGTCACTGGTATCAAGGTGTTTAATTACATCTGGTTCCCCTCAATCCCTCTTTACCATTCTCCTGATTCTTGGGCACACCTTCCCTGCAGTCATCCCTGGCTTGCCAATCACCTTCCTTCTTGCATTTAGGTCCCCCTTCCTTCTGCAGTAAATACTCTTATAAGTCTCATAGGTTTACCACCATTCCTTCCCCTTCATTCATTTCTCCTTTTCTTCCTTCTTCTTCTTCTTACTTCTTTGACTGCCTGCAAGCTGCTTCCTCACCCTGGTTAATGTCCCACAGTATAGAAAGACAGACCACTGCCAGTTATTCAGAATGCTACCACTGTCAGGTTTTTCTCTCCTGAGTGCCTGGATATTGTGAAATGACACTGCCTGCCCAAATGGTATGTGATAAAGCAAACACATATGCATGTACTTAATGAAGCACAGCAGTGTGGACACATTTTGTTAAGTATTCCCAAGAGAGATACATCCAAGGCTATTGTTTCCCAGAGAATTCTGCCACTGGCAAATTTTTCTCTCCTGAATGCCTGGATGTTGTGAAATGACACTGCCTGGGCAAAATGCATTATATTGTATAAAACAAGCACCATATACCTAATAAAGCTGTAAGGAACTCAAACTAGAAACTTCTATCACTGTTTAGATAATTACAGTAGAGCAATTTGAAGTTTACAATGACCCACAAACAGGTTGTCACCTGGTTACCATGACAACATTGCAATGAGGTTAGCACAGGGTAGTCCTCACCTTATTCAGACTTTAATGACTGGCCCACAGACCTATGAAATAAGTAAATAGTGGGATGGGAGCACAACGGCAGGACATGATGATTATATGCTTTACAGTACTGTAGGTCATGTTTAAAATCTGATTTCAACATGGGCAGAGAGAAAATGCTGATTGTGATTGGTTGACCATCCATGGCACTCCAGACATTACCTCATGGGTTTTAGCCCACTTGATAGGCTAGGTGATGCACATGACTCTAGGATCAAATTTCTTGTATATCCAGGTCCCAGAAACTCCTGCTCTCCAGTTCAAATCATGCATCTGATCAGGCTACAAGCACACCAAGATCCCTGCTGTCCTATTTTACAAAGGTAGGCCTCTTTATATTCAGCTAATTTGCTCAACTTGATTCGAGGAGATGCATCCTACCATACTATGCAGTTGTTCTTTAAAATGATATTATTCCCAAAATGGGAGTACAATTTTCTCAGCCAAGGAATTTGTTTGATATAGTGCCTATTTACTATTTTTAGTTAACCCTGAGATCAGGGAAAAAATATTTAATTCTTTTGGGCAAGGGAAACTTACACTACTGTGTCCCCTTCCTGTTCTAAGGCTCAAGATTACTGTGGTTTTTGCTATATTTGTGTTTCTTTACTAGCTTTTAAATGACTGTTGTTTACTCATATGAATGGAATACAGCGCTAGTTTTATTTAAAAAAAGACAATTTTTTTATGTTGTTCTGTGGCTTAAGGTCAGGTCCCTCTGCAAAACAGCTTCTCAGAAGGCCTCTTACCAGTCGTGTTACCTTTAGCATGTTTGTCTGACGCTTAGTCTGCTTCTAGTGAAATGCACTTGGCAGCGTTCCACTGGCTTCCTGGAAGCCCACTTAGGAAATGAGCGTTTTTGCTGCCCCACCTTTTGGGAGCCTTTCTGATCGTTTGCCTTCTCCCCTACATGACTGGTTGTTCCCACGGCCTCTCTGCACCTACTCCACATGGTGCAGCAAGCGAAGGACACAACAGGCCTATGGCCTCCCTTCTCCTTGCATCACTCGTCTTTCCGCGATCGTCTGGGCAGCTACCACCACAATATGTGGTGCGATCACCAGCACAACACAGGGGGCAAACAAAAAGACGGAGTTCAGGCCTCCCACGTGGCTACAGCATTGGTGACATCCTCGCGACCTCAGGCCTGGTCCTTAGCACAGCGTGATGCTTCTCCCCTCCCCCAGTCACATGGCCTGGCTGCTTAGCCCCTTACAGGTCACCCTCTCCCTCCATTCAAGCGTGACTACACCCAGGCCACAAAATCCACCACGCACTCAAGGGCACATTGCTCACAGCCTCTGGCATGTTTCTCACATCCTACCTCATCCTGTGGCCAACATGGCCAGCCTAGGCCCAAGACCTAGCGTTGTGTGATGGGGGGGTTGGGGTTCTCTACTGGCCGTGCGCGCGCACGCCCTGCATCGTGATACTCTGGGCTTAGTCACATTCCTACACTGCTAGGAATCACATGCCCTGGGACGCGCTAAAAACCCTTTTTTATCTCGCCAACAAGCCTAGGCCCGCAGCATACGAGGCAATGGTATCTGAGGCATGTCAGGGATACAGCCCTATATTAAACCACTGCATAAATACCAGGAAGCTTGCAGGCTGCTTACAAGGTGGCCACATAAAAAATCTGCAGCCTTGCTCCTTACCTCCCTATTGGGTCCCTCCCCCCAGTGACCTTATACTCTGAGGTACCCCCACCCTGGTCCATATGGGTTCCTCTCTATAGCAACCCATATGTCCAAGACCTCATATTCTGATGTACTGGTGGTCCCATTCCATAGCGACTTCCACTCTGCTTGTCTCCATGTGGGTCCCTCTCTACAGTGACCCCTATGCGGAACATAGCCTGCATCTCTCCACGCACCAGTTAGGGGAGTGGCATTTCTAACCCTATCAGCAGCATTAAACAGATATGGGGCACCCACAGATTGGAGGCCCATTGTTACGCAAGCCTAACGAATATGCATCCCTTTTTTGTCTTCTTCTCACCAGATGGTCAAGGCCAAGAAATGCACTGCTTGCAGCGCTAACCTCCTGCCCCATGCCCAGGGCCCCTCTATGCGCCGCCTGCCTTCATGACGATGACGACCTATCACTGGAAAAAAATGCTGGCATGGGCCCCAATAATTCTGGGCCTAGTGGTTCTACATGGGTGGATCTGGGCGCTTTCCTACTCCAGAACCAACAGGCCACCGTAGCAATGATGGAGAGTCAACAGAATTTCATGCTGAAGGTGATGGAGAAGTTAGAATCCCTCACTCAGCACAGAACACCGACTGCGCCACCTCCGGAGCCAGAAATTGCAGGGGGGCCAATGAGGACCACCTGGATCATGCAGAGCCAGTACCAGATAACCACAAGACGGACTCTGGAGAGGACAAGGACATGCCAGACGAGGAAGACGGGCGGACAGTGATGATGAGGACATGTAGCCACAATCTATTCCATCCCTCACATCCAAACTATGCTCCTTCGACATGGTTCCAGGCCTCATGAAAATAGTAAAGGCTACTATGGGGTTCGATGTTGAAGACAGCACACCGGAGTCGAAGGTGGACCCCATGATTCAGCAGAAGGCAACCGTTAAGGAGACATTACCGGTATGTCTAGCAATCGAGGATATTGTCAACAAGGAGTGGCAATCCATGGAGCCTAGCAGGATGTCGAACAAGAGGAACTTGGACCGCATGTACCCGGTCCAAGAGGACAAAGCCAGCAACTGGTGCACAGCCTCTACCATTGATCCTCAGTTGGTGGCACTCAGTAGAAAGACCATCTTGCCATGTGGGACCATATCTTTAAAGGACCCCCAGACAAGAAAGTGGAAGACATGCTAAAGAAGGCATTCAAGACAGAGGAAATGGCCGCATGGGCATCCACTACTGCCATTTACACGGCACGGGCCCAGATACGTTGGTTAGAAACATAGAAACATAGAATTTGTCATCAGATAAGGACCACTTGGCCCACCCAGTCTTTCCATTTCCCTACCTAATAGATAAGCTGCAGATCCTAGTTAACCAGCAGCCTACCTCTTCCTACCCCCGGCCCCTAGAATTGCCTTATGACTGTCCCATGCATGCTTGAATTCCACCACTGTTTTTGACTCCACAACCTCCTCCAGAAGGCTGTTCCATGCATCCACAACCCTCTCTGTGAAAAAAATACTTCCTTAAATTACCTCTGAGCCGCCACCCCCTCTATCTTCAAATTGTGCCCCCTTGTTCTTGCACACCTCTTTTTTTGAAAGATGGTACCCTCTTGGACTTTGTTGATTCCCTTGAAGTACTTGAAAGTTTCTATCATGTCCCCCCTTCTCCCTCCTTTCCTCTAGGCTATACATAGATACATAGACAGTGTCAGCAGATAAGGGCCTATGAGCTTCTTGAGCAGGCCAACCCCAAATGTAGAGAAGTGGAACTGTTGGAATGCACTCTCGATGCAGCAAAATACCTGGCTGATATGGCAGTGGACTCACTCAGACTGAACCCAAGGTCCACAGCCATCACTAACCATGCCAGAAGGGCATTGTGGCTTAAACTATGGGAGGCCGACAATGAATCCAAGACATTACTACAAAACTTGCCCATGAAGGGGAAACATGTATTTGGGGAGGGCCTGCAGGAGTTCCTAAAGCAGAAAGAGGAGGGAAAAGAACTCCTCAAAAATAAAAGTAGGCACTCCTACCTACCCTCCACTAGGCGGAGGTTTCGGGGGTAAACAAGTCTTACCACACACATAGAGATACCTCATACCCAACCAGTACATTTTGAGGCAGGGGTACCCACACCACACATCGTACCCCTTTCACCCACTTTTACCAGCCCTCCTCCTTCAGATCCCATGGGTTATGGTTCAGAGGAAGAGGAAGAGGACAGAGAGGAAAACAACAATGACTACTCGAACAGATCTCCACACGAGAGGGATCGGTGTCCCCCCGTGGGACAAAGACTGTCACTCTTCAGCCACCAGTGGTTCTACACAACCATGGACAAATGGATTCAAGAGGTGGTGTCAAGAGGATACTTGATAGAGTTATCAAAATCCTCTGTCACACACAGGTTCATCACCTCTCCCATTGCCAAAAGGAAGGCTACAGCCCATCAGGTACAACAAATCCTGTGGGACCTGATCTAGAACAGAGCTATACAGCCTGTCCCTCCACACGAACCGAAGCTAGGAGTATACTCCATCTTCTTCTTCCTCGTCCCAAAGAAATCAGGCTAATTACGCCCCATCCTGGATCTGAAGCACCTCAACCAGCATGTAATTCCCTAGAGGTTCAAAATGGACACACTAAAATCGACTCTACACAGTATCCACGTAGGAGATTTTCTGACGTCCGTAAATCTAAAGGACGCATACCTTCAGATCCCCATCAGACTGAAACACAGACAATACCTCAGATTCCACATCCTGAGCCAGCACTTCCAATATCAGGCCCTTCCCTTCGGGCTTACCTTGGCACCAAGAGTGTTCACCAAGGTGTCAGTAGTGCTAGTGGCCAGGCTCTGAGAACATGGTCTCGACATCATCCCTATCTGGATGACTGGCTGATTCAGGCACGCTCCAGAGAGCGCTCCCTCCAACACACCAGGCTCACCCTGAGGGCTTTTGAGGAGCACAGATGGGTGGTGAACCAAGCCCAGAGCCATCTCGTGCCCACGCAACAGATAGAACACCTAGGGGCAGACATCAACACGTTGCAGGGCTGGACAAAATCATCCTTTGACAAGAGTGCACAACCTAATCAGATTGTCACGCCCACTGCGCCACTGCCATCAGTCAACCATGGGACGACTAGCCCAGCTACTAGGTTACATGGCATCTTGTATCGACCTGGTCCCTTGGGCCAGGTGGCACATGCGACCCCTACAGACTTACGTTCTCACGTGAGGGTCACCGAACAAATATAACTTACATGTCACAGTCCCATTACCATCATCAGTGAGACAGTCGCTAACATGGTGGACAGTGCACACCAATATGACCCGAGGGGTTCCACTGGAGGCATCTTACCAGGCCTCCATAGAGACGGACGCAAGCCAGCTGGGATGGGATGCTTGCCTAGGCGACAGGATGGCACAGGGCCAATGGACAACATCAGAGGCCCAGTTGTTCATCAATGTCCTAGAAATGCGGACAATATACCATGCTCTCAGAGCTTTCAAAACCTCCATTGCCGGTCAGTCGGTCCTGATACATTCCAACAACCAAGTCACTGTGGCGTACATCGCCAAGCAAGGGGGCACCGGAAGCAGAGCAATGCTGAGAGGGGCGGCAATGGTCCTCAACTGGGCACAGATCCACCTCTCCCATCTCGGTGCTGTTCATCTCACCGGTAAGCTCAACATTCATGCAGATTGGATCAGTTGACAACAAGTCCCACCCAGGGGAGTGGCATCTACACCCCAGCCTCTTTGATTTGATCCAGGAGACCTGGGGACCAGTATCCATGGACCTCATGGCCACAGCAGAAAATGCTCAGGTCAAGAAATATTACTCAAGATACAGGGAACATCAGTCCCAGGGGACCAATGCCCTGTCACAACCCTGGTCCCGGGATCAGGCGTACGTCTTCCCACCCATACCCATGCTACCCCAAGTACTAGCCAAGATCCGATCTTCACGATGGACCATCATTCTAGTGGCTCCTTAAAGGCCACAAAGAGCATGGTTTGCCACAGTGTTTGCAATGGCAATGTCCAGTCTCAGGTTATCCTACCAACCCGACATGTTGACCCAGGGACCGGTACTACACCCAGCCCCATGGACACTAAAGCTCACAGCCTGGCTCCTGAGAGGAAGAGACTGATGAATGCAGGGTATCATGACTCAGTCATTTCCACAATACTGCAATCCAGACAATCTTCAACCACTTCTACCTATGGTAGACAATGGTCGGTGTTCAGGAGGTGGTGTCGAGATCAGGGTAAGGATCCTGAGCTAGCAGACATGTCCACTATCCTCTTTTTCCTTCAACAAGGAGTAGAGAAAGGATTGGCCCACTCATCCCTTAGAGTACAGCTCTCAGCCATCGGAGCAGCCATTGGTCCCATAGGGGGACACAGGCCAGGGGCTCACACGGATGCGTTGCGTTTCCTGAAAGCAGTTTAGATACTGCTACCCAGAGTCAGACCATCCATCACTCCCTGGGACCTCCCACTGGTACTAGACTCCCTCAGTACAACCCCCTTCAAACAGCTACAGGAGGTAGACTTGTTCTGGGTTGGTCTGAAGACCTGCTTCCTCGTCGTGATATGTTCAGCCCAAAGGATTGGGGAATTGGGGGCACTGTCCTGCAAAGAACCCTACATGGTGTTCACCCCTCAGGGGGTCTGCCTACTCATGGTTCCAGCCTTCCAACCAAAAGTCTCCTCCACCTTTAACAAGAAACAACCCATTGAGTTACCTACTTTTACGGGAAACACTCAACCTGGAGACAAGCCCGTCCTACACCACCTAGACATAGGGATCACCCTATCCATATACATATTTAGAACTCTACCCCTACACAAGACCAAGAGGTTGTTCATTGTCACAAGGGGATAAAGACAAAGCAAGGCAGCCTCCAAGACTACCATTGCAGGCTGGCTCAAGAGAACCATTCAGAAGGCTTACAAAACAAAACAGATGATGCCCCCTGAGGGTCTAAAGGCCCATTCCACTAGGGCAGTAGCAACTTCTTGGGCAGAAAGGGCCAACGTGTCTGCAGAAGACATCTGCAAGGTGGCAACTTGGACTTCCATCCATACGTTTGCCAGGCATTGTAGACTAGAGCACCTGTACAGGCTACAACCAGCCTTTGCAACACAGGTCCTCTCAGCCGACAGCTCTTCCTCTCACTCCTAGACCACTCTGTCTCCCTCCCATGGGTACAGTACTGCTTCTTATCTACCCATGAGGTAATGTCTGGAGTGCCAAGGATGGTCAACCAGTCACAATGGGTGTTTACTCACCTGGTAAAGGTGATTGGTTGACATCCATGGCACTCCACGACCCTCCCGACACAGTGCTCAGAAGTAATCAGGTTTATAGAATAGGAATTATCTGGAAATAACTGACTGACCACTTACTGGTCGAGTTTAGATTGTACTAATAGGAAAATTAAAAAAAGGGCCGACGGCCCACTTGTACATGTCGCCTCACTCTGCATTATTTATACAGGATAGTTACTGATTTTTTGCTAGTAGTGGCTGTGTTACTAACCTTACTTTCAGCTTTGGAAGATTCGAACTGGAGAGCAGGTGTTTCTGGGACCTGGATATATAAGAAATTTGATCCTAGAGTCATGTGCATCACCTAGCCTATCAGGTGGGCTAAAACCTATGAGGTAATGTCTAGAGTGCCATAGATGTCAACCAACACAATTACCTTTACCAGGTGAGTAAACACCCATTGTCAAAAGCAGTACTAGTTTGTGACATAACTTTTTTTTTTTTGCAAAAAATCCCTTACCTGAAACTTTAAGGCCAGACCCAAAGTACAGTACAGTACAGAGTGGAATGTCACTGGTGGTGGTGGTCCGCTCAACTTATGCCTAGAATAAATACCTGTATTTTTATGAACAACAGTGATGTGAATAGAACAGTAAATAACTATACACACAATATCCTAAAACAAAAATGGGCAAACATTGAAGCTACTAATATTAACAGTATTATAGTGAACACCCACCGATCCTTCCATCTAGGAAAGGAAAATTGCAGGAATGGGAACCATAAAATACACTACATAGTGCAAGTAGTTTATAAATTGCTCAAGCAGGACTGCAAACACCTTCAAACAACTTTATAATGTCATTGCCCGGCCCATGGGGGTGGGTGTTCACTGCACCTATGAAGTGTGAGTGGGTTCTGACTTTCAATCAAGTGAGTACATACACATTTAAATTTACTGCAAGAGTCAAGAGGGCTAGAGATGCTGCCCTCCCCCAGGAACCCCATGAGGGTTGCGAGGGCCTGAGAAACAGTCGCCCTCCTCACCGGACTTCTCCAGGAGCTACCCTCCCCCCACCAGAGTGTGAAGCAAGGTACGGAGCAGGCAGGAGACACAGCTCCCTGCGCCTGGAGCATGGCGTGTGAGTTTCTTTCTTTTGTGCTTTTGGTGCCATTTTCAAACTGTACTGTACTAGAACAAACTTTACTCACCTTTAATGCTGTTAATTTCAAACTAATGCCCATACTGAGACTGAAGTTTAAACAATCGGCACAGCTCTACTGTTAGTTTTTTTGGTTACTTTTGCCCCTCATGTTTTGGTTCATAAATAAAATAGATTGCCTGTGCCTTAAGAACTTCATTGCACACTCTGTCCCTTTGCTTGCATGCTAAATAAGAATAGAACTGGTACCTTAAGGGCCAAACTGTATCTGAACAGCAACACAGTTTCCAGCTGCTACAGGGTGAAGCAATTAGCTGTAATTTTGTGCTTATTACATGCCCTCATGTTCTTTTGCAAACTGTGCTAGAAGCTGTTAGTTTGAATTATTTCCTTATTTCTGCCCAAGTGTTTGATTTACAAATGTACTGGTAGCTAAACCTCAAGGGTGAAACTGTACTGTGCAGACTACAGCTTACAAGCAAGTGCAGGGCAAACCGGGTGGGTAGTGACAGAGCTTATCTCAAGCTGAAAAGTGGATAAAATAAGCAGTACCACACTCACCTGGGCTCAACTCCACCGCTCCGGTCACCAATAAATTAATTTTTCCTCTCTGTTCTTCTTTACACAGGGTCGAGAGGGCCAGAGATGCTGCCCTCCCCCAGGAACCCTATGAGGGTCACGAGGGCCTGAGAATCAGCTGCCCTCCCCACCGGACTTCTCCAGGAGCCCCCCCCTCACCGGAACATAAAGCAAGGTATGAAGCAGGCAGGAGACACAGCTTCCTGTGCCTGGAGCACTGCATGTGAGTCTCTGCCCCGCCGTCCCCACCACCACCCTTGGTCGGCATTTAGTTATATAGCCACAGACAGGTGACGCTGAAACCAGGTGACATGCTAGAACCTATCAGCCCACTTTCTGATTAGCAGCTTATAAGATCCCACCACTAGCAGCTGCTATTACCGAGTCCCAGCTTGCTGCTGCAGGATTCACACAACAATCATGCTCCTCTACCTAATACCACTCTTTTCCCTAGCTTTTCCTGTTGCCTCTCTCCCCCAGCAACCCAGCCCATGCAGGACCCACACCTCCACCCCCTCTACACAGTGTCATCTCCCCTATGCCCCCCATCTACCTTCACCTCCCTACTCCAGCCACTTATGCCCACACATACATGGGCTCTAAGCTCTTCTGTTCCCCCCCTTTCTTTCCTGGCCTATCCATCCTACGAAACCTAACTACCTCAACCTCTCTCTACACACCACAATCAACCCACTCAAAACTTAAGTCCAGATACACATGGAATGCCTCCATGTACTACATCACCCTGCTTCTCCTCTTGGCGGGGGGGATGTCGAACCCAACCCTGGCCCATCGCCCCACCCTAATCCTCAAACCCTCCCAAAGGGTCTTAGATTACTTCACCTAAACATCTGCAGCCTCCTAAACAGGGTGCCTGAGATGCAACTCACTGCTCTAACCCTCTGCCCAGACATCTGCATTATATCTGAGACATGGCTGAAACCACACTATGCGGATTCAGAAATAGCCATCCCTGGCTACACAGTAATCAGACAGGACAGACAGGGCAAGAAGAAAGGAGGAGGCATAGCCATGTACATATCCACCAGGCTTCAGTTCACCCCTGTCCAGATCCCTGGACCCACACCCCAAATAGATTCTATGTTGATTAAACTTGCTCTACCACTTTCCTCCCCAGTGTACGTGGCAGGGACATACTGTGCCCCTGCTACCCCTGCTTCTAGCGTCCTAGATCACCTAGCCACTCTAAAGTCCGCTGCTGGAAATGGCGAGCTCTACATCCTTGGGGATTTCAACCGCAGTTGGCTAGCTAAAGGCTGCTCTAAACTACAGAGCAAAGTTTATCCCTAAACTTTTCCCAAAAAATTGATCAACCCACCCGACTAAACTCAAAAACACAAAACCACTCCCTCCTGGACTGGGCCCTCACAACCTACCCCCACAGGATAATAAAAGCTGGCCTCCTCCCGGACTGCCTGAGAGACCACCATATGGTTTATATGGTCAGGAAGGTGCACAGACCTGCCAACCCCCCAGGACACTCCTCACAAGAGCTTATAAACCCTCTGTCTCCAATGCCTCCTGAATGACCTCACCCACGTCGACTAGTCATTCATTCAGATGGCTCCCTCTATTGACTATGCTTTTGACATGTTCAGAGACAACTTGCTTCCTGTATGGGACTATCATGCCCCCCTAAGATGCAATAGGGTCAAGGGCTCCCATCTCCCCTGGGTCACCAATGATATCATTGGCAGCTGCCGAGCTAGGGACCAGGCCTGGAAAAAACACAAGCAAACCGGCACACCAGAATCCCTGCAGCGATTTCGTACTCTCCACAAGTCCTGCACCAAGGCTATATGGCTGGCAAAGAAAAACTACTTCAAGGTGGCTCTCGGCTCCACCCTTTGCCACCCTTCTAAATTCTGGAAATCCATTAAAACCCTGCTCACCCCCCACCCAACCGCCTACCTCAACCCTATCCATCCATGGCAACTCTGTCTCAGACCCTAGCGAAGTTGCCTCAGCTTTCAACACTTTCTTTACTAACTACCCTGCATCTCTCCTCGTAAACCACCCGAGGACCTCACCCACACCGATTTCCTCTGTGCCACTCCAGCACCCCCCACCCGTCTCCATACTCTCATTCTGTCCAGTCTCCACAGCAGAAGTACTCCATGCCCTGTGATCTCTAGACCCTAACAAAGGCAAATGCCCATTAAGACTGGATGCCAAACTTCCACACCTATCAGCCCCTGCAGTTGCCGCCCCTCTAGCCGACCTCCTAAACCTCTCATTTTCCACAGCTCAAATCCCAGCTGCTTGGAAGCAGGCAGTTATCATAGCCCTACCGAAGGGTGGTGACTCATCTGCACCTGGAAATTATCGCCCCATCTTTCTTCTCCCAATTCTGGCCAAACTTCAGGAACACCTAGCCCTTATCCAACTCACTCAATTTCTCAATTCTACTTCCTTCTTCACCTCTTATCAGTCAGGGTTTCAGAAATCTCACTCCACCATCCCCCTGCTTTTAAGACTCTCTAATGACATCTCCTCAGAGATGGTCAAGGGGCATATCACCTCGGCCATTTTCATAGATCTGGCCACGGCCTTCAACACCGTCTCCCATCCAAAGTTACTCGCAAAACTAAAAGACACAGGCCTCTCCTGCCTAGCAACTAGCTGGTTCCAGGCCTACCTAGCTGGCAGATAACAGTCAGTAAAAATTGATACACAAGTATCCCCCTCACTCCAAATCAACATGGGGGTCCCCCAAGGCTCTGTCCTGTACTTTTTTCCATATTCTTAAACGATCTCCCACTGACCTGCTCAAACTTAGCCATACAAAAGTACTCAGATGACATCGTACTGTATGCCTCCGGCCCCTCCACTGGGGATGTGTATGCAGCTCTCCAACAGGATTTTGATGCTGTCCAAAAATGGCTCAGGTCCAATCAACTAGTGTTAAACTCGAAGAAAACCATCTCCCTAACTTTTGGCATGCAATCCGACTCTCCCGCCTAGCTGCTCCACCCATCTTCCATACCCTGGATGGGTCACCTTTGGAGTCCTGCACCTCCTTTAGATACCTGTAAGTATGGCTTGATCAATACCTTGATTTCTCCATCCAGATTGATTCACTACACAAAAAACTGCATTCCAAACTAGGTGCACTTCATCGTAATAAAGGGTGACTGTCCACCAAGATCCAGAGGGAAATAGTGCATAAAATGATTCTCCCAATCTTTGATTATGGTGACGTGGTCTACGGCTCAGCACCCTCATCCACCTTAGCAAGCCTGGACACCCTCTTTCACTCCTACTGTCGCTTCATCCTGGGATGCCCCCCCACCACCACCCATCACTGTGACCTATACAGCTCCTTAGCACTACCCTGGCTCGAGTCACAACTTCAGATACACAGAGCAAATGTCATAGCAAAATTCTGGACAAATTCCCTCTCCCCCACCTCAGCTCCGCTTTGTCGGCACAACCCTCCCCGGCCTACTCTCTCTGATGCTCCGACTCCAGGCTACTCAAAATCCCTTCATGCGCACTTCAAAGGCCAATCCACCTTCAAATACCACCTGCCCAAACTCTAGAATGATCTTCCTGCTGGCATCAGGCTCACCCCATCCCTAGGCTACTTAAACCACTCCTCCATAACCACTTCTCTGACATGCAACTGCTACCAGCAACCCAGACCAAAAACTAAGAGGCATCTAGATGTACCTTGACAGCTCAAATGTCTCAACAAATTACTGTATACCTGCATGATTTCTTCCTGTGTATACTCTGCATTCTAGGACTAAAACCCTGTAGTAGTAGACTGTATCAAATGCGTGTCCAGCTCTGTACTATTCTGGACCTGTTGTTTTTTAACCCTGTTTTGTACTTGTCCTGCTGTATTTTTCTTTCTATGTAACCCCCCCGGTAGCAGCTGGAAACGATCGGTCTCTGCTCAGTATGCCTGCCTGGTTAATCTCTTAAATAAATAAATAAATAAAATATTGTACTTTAAAGTGTAGGACTGTATTTGTAATACATGTAACATTCATGCGAATAGGCAGTGCAATGCACAGAATAAAAAAGCAATGTTTAATCTTGTATCATTACAGGATTCTGAAGGGTTGACAATAATATTGACCGGGGTCCCAAAATGAGGGAGGTCAGCAGGAGGACCACACTGGCCAGTGTTGGCAGATGACACACTATTGGCACCAGTACTGACCTACAGTGGGGACCACTATGCCTACAACAGGGAGGGGCAGGCAATGGGACACAGAGTGAGTACTGACACTAACAATAAATGATGTACTGTATATGATGAAATGGTACTGTCTATTCCCAGTAGTAAAAACACAGCTTCCCATTTTGCATTTCAGACCAACAATAGTAGATGGGAGTCCTAGATCCTGCACACCATAGGACTAGCCACTGTACAGTAAATACTGTACTGTCTTAAGAAAGAAAAAAAAAACAAATACTGAAAGTAAAGTACAGTGCTTAGGTTTTACATACAAGAAAATATACAGTAGAGTACAGTGCTGCCAATAAAATAAATATTGAACTGTACCAGTAGTGTATGTATATTACTATTCGGTATGCCGTGGTTTACTCAGTAAAATGTTTTCAATGGATGTGTCTACAGTATGTGTTGTTTTTTTGACAATGAGCAGCATGAATGTTTCTCCTTTGACCCTGCAATTGCTTCACAAACATCAGGAGAGTCAGTATTAACTTTGAAATTTCTTGAGATATAAATAAGGCATTCAGTATACATGTTATTTATTTATTTATTGACAAGATTCACCAGGAAAGGCACACTTAATTGGAAGGCTATAGCCTATAGTTCAAGGGGTGGTGCAACTGGCTACACCCCATTGCCTATTAAAGGGCTGCTCTATTCACTCCACCCACAAGCATTTTTCCTTGCAGCCAGAGGCTCTGTCGGTCTGTCTTCTCTCCTGGGGCCTACTAGGGACCCCCCCCCAACCCGTGGATGTTTGGACTCTGCTTGGTTTGTGCTAGACTTCTGTTTTTCTGCTTTTGGTTTGTATTACTCCATGTTTCTGTGTGTGCTGGTTCCCTTCCTGCTCTTGTCCTTGTGTTTGCCTTGTTTGTTTCATTTGGGCTTTCTAGTAGTGCCCTGTTTATACATTGCTATTTGTGCTTCAGGTTATACTTTGTGTTTCCTTTAGAGGTGGTGAAGTCCCCTAACTTCACTCATGGTGCACTGGCGTATTAACACTGAAATGGCATAGTGCTCACAACAGAAAGTGTATTACTTTGCCTTCTAATTTTAACACAAAGTGCATGGTTCTCTATGGACTTTGCATTACTTCACCTTGTTTTAATGCCTTCTCCTTAATTTTAATGTGAAGTGCCATTGATTTGAATGGACTTCGCTTTGTTTTGCCTTTGTATTGCTCTTTGAGGTGAATTTTGCAGTGATTCATGAAATGGCAGGTCACATGGGCTCTAGATTGTCTTGCACAGCTTCAGTTCTGCATAGTATGAGTAGTGGAAAGCTGGAGACAGTTTGCTGTCAGAGCTCTGGGAATCAAACCATCAAAAAGGCTTAAACAAAACACTTTTGGTCCAATTCTTTTGGTCAAAATTTAGTACATAGATTGCAGGAAACGCCCCTGTGCTTATATCGAGTGTTGATTGTTTTTGCATGCATTTTGAATGTTAATTTAGAACATAGAATAGAAACATAGAAACATAGAATTTGACGGCAGATAAGGACCGCTTGGCCCACCTACAGTACAAGTCATATTAAACTGTTCCCTCAGTTCACTGGTGTGGCATTGCTCAATGAGTTTCCTAATCTGTGCAGGGTTTAATTCAATGAATTAGTAAAAGTTTAGTCTTGGTTTGCATCTAGCTGCTATGAACTGTAAGCTTTATTTTTAGCTGAGTGCTTATGAGTTTCATTTCAGAAGGTAGACTGAACAACTCTTAAGCAATGCTGTGATATTTATAAACAATGCTCTTAAGGAATGCTGTGATATTTATAAACAATGCCATGAAAATGCAGCTATTGCCATTTCACTAAACAGCTACATGTGAGCTGAATAGGCAGCGAAGGATGGTTGGAAAAGAGTTGAAAGCTTCAAGAGTTTGAGTTGTCAATCCAGTAGCATCACAAAAAAACAATTCTACACCAGTGAGTTGATGGAACAGTTTAATGTGACTTGTACTGTAGTCTGCCCATTTCCCTACCTAATGGATAAGCTGCAGATCCTAGTTAACCAACAGCCTACTTCCTCCTACCCCACTAGAATTGCTTTATGTCTGTCCCTGCATTCTTGAATTCCCACTGTTTTGACTCCATGACCTCCTCAGAAAGGCCATTCCATGCATCTATAACCTCTCTGTCAAGAAATACTTCCTCACATTACCTCTGAGATGTCCCCCCTCTATCTTCAAATTGTGTCCCCTTGTTCATGCACATCTCTTTTTCTGAAAGATACTACCCTCTTGAACTTTGTTGATTCCCTTGAGGGATTTGAAAGTTTCTAACATGTCCCCTCTCTCCCTCCTTTCCTCAAGGCTATACATCTTAAGCTCCTTTAGTCTTTCTTCATATTTCTTCTAGTGCAGACCCTGCACCATTTTGGTTGCCCTCCTCTGAACAGCCTCCACCCTGTCTATGTCTTTGAGGAGATGGGGTCTCCAGAACTATACACAGTACTCCAGTGGTCTTACCAACTGTCTGTACAGAGGGCCAACATTCCTGTTTTCTACTGGTGATGCTCTCCCTATGCACTCCAGTATCCCCCAGCCCTCCTTATTGCCTTCTCACATTGCTGCCCACCTTTAGGTCATCTGATATGACTACCCCCCAGGTCCCTTTCCATTTCTGTTGTTGTCAGTATCTCACCCCCCATTGTGTACTCTTCCCCTGGGTTTTCGTTTCCCAGGTGCATTACTTTGCACTTCTTTGCTTTGAATCTAAGCTGCCATACATTTGACTATTCTTCCAACCTTTCCAAGTCCCTTTTCATTCTTTCCACCCCACCTTGTGAATCAACCCTGTTGCAGATCTTTGTGTCATCTGCAAAGAGGCATACTTTCCCTTCCAGTCCCTCTGCAATGTCACTTATAAAGACATTAAAAAGGACCAGCCCCAGTACTGAACCCTGTGGTACCCCACTAGTAACCCCCCTTTCTTCACTGTGGACTCCATTTACTATTACCCACTGTGACCTGTTGTCCAGCCTGTGTTTTACCCAGGCTACCACCCTTGATCCACCCCAGGCTAGCTAATTTGTTTATTAATCTTTGTGCAGGACTGTGTCAAATGCCTTCCTAAAGTCTAGGTTGTTCACAGCCCCTCCTGGTCTACTGCTTTGGTCACCCAGTCAAAAAATCAATTAGATTTGTCTGACATGATGTTTCTGCTGTGAATCCATGCTGCCTTGGGTCCCAGCCCCACTGGACTCTAGGTACTCAACAATTCTTTCCTTCAGAAGTGATTCCATCATTTTCCCTACCACTGAGGTCAAACTGACAGGTCTGTAGTTTTCTGCCTCTGTCTTGCTCCCACTTTTGTGAAGGGGAATCACATCTGCCCTCCTCCAGTACTCAGGTACAACACCATCCTTGCATGATTTACTAAAAAGGATAGTCAGTGGTGTTACTAGTTCGTCCCTTAGTTCTTTTAGAATTATTGGTTGAATCCCATTAGGCCCCATTGCTTTATCCACCTTCAGTTTTAAGAGCTCTTTCAGAACCCCTTCTTCTGGGAAAGGACTATTATCAACCCCCCATCCAGAGTGCTTCTATTGACTGGATTATTTATCTCCCCCTGCTTTTCCATTGTGAATACTGAGCAGAAGTATTCATTCAGTATCCCTGCTTTTTCACTGTTGCTCTCTTCCCAACCACCTTCCTCTTTATTCAGCCTTAGTATCCCTGCCTTAGTCTTTCTTTGTTCCCTAATGTACCTATAAAAGGTTTTATCCCACTTCTTAACCTAATTGGCTATCTTTTGCTCAGTTTGGGCCTTTGCTGTTCTGACTGCCTTCCCCGCTTCCTTCTGCTTTAACTGGTACAGTTCTCTGTCCTGCTCCTTCGGTGTTTCCTTATGCTTCCTGACTGCTATCTTTTTCTCCCTTACCTTTCCCACCACTTCTTTTGAGAACCATAGTGTTTTTTTCTTTCATTTTGATTTTTTTCTTTGCTTCACACAAAGGGTGGTTGCCTCTGTGATGGTGGTTTTGATGTTTCCCCATTATTGCTCCAACCCACCATCTTGCCTGTTTGCTAGTGCTTTTCTGAGTCACTCTCCCATTTTGACAAAATCAACCCTCCTGAAGTCCAGTACCTTCACTTTTGTGTGGCTTGACTCTACAGCTAAGTTTATCATGAACCACACTGTTTAGTGGTTGCTTGTTCCCAAATGGCTACCCACTTCAAGATTAGACATCCTCTCTCCATCCCCATTTGAGAGTACCAGGTCTAAGATTGCTCCCTCCTGAGTGGGTTCCAAAACTAGCTGTTTGTGGCATGACCCATGTAGGGCATCGAGAATGGCCCTGCTCTTGGATGTGGCTGCAGCAAAGGTGCTCCAGTTAACATTTGGCATATTCAGGTCCCCCATCAGCAATATATCCCCTTTCTCTTCCATCCCAAGGATGCCTTCTGTAATTTCCTCATCCATTTCCTCCCCGAGACAGGGGTCTGTTTACAACACCTGTGTGGATTTTGGCACCAATTCCAGTCTCCAGGGTGACCCACAGTGCCTCCTCCTCCCTGTTTACCCTTTAGTTCTGTTGCTTTGATCCCTTCCCTTATATAGAGAGCTACTCCTCCTCCTCTTCTTCCTCCCTGTCCCTCCTGCAGATTGTGTACCCTGGTATGTTGACATCGCAGTCATGGTTCTCTGTGTACCATGTTTCTGTGACTGTCGTGATATCCAGGCATCCGTCTTCCATCAAGGCCACCATTTGGGGAGCTTTTTACCTAGACTATGAGCATGGGTACTCATTACCCTCCATTATTTATGGCTTTATTTCTTTTTGCCCCATCCCTGTCCTTACTTCCTTTGCCTTTTTCTCCATTTACCCTGCCCTTCTCCCATTGACTCCCTTCCCCTCGTTAGTTTAAATGCTTACCAATGAAGCATTTAAATCTATCACCTAGGATCCTGGTTCCCTCCTGGATAGATGCAAACCATTGCACCTGTATAGGCCTGCATCCCTGTAAGGGAGCCCCAGTCCCCAATGAAGCCAGATCCCTGAGCTCTGCACCAGTGTTTTAACCAGTCATTGAATCCATGGTGCAAAGTACCTACCTCATCCATGCCATAAGACAGGTCGCACTTCCGTAAAAGTTACTGTGAGTGCTACTTGTTCAAGGTCCCTCCCAACTCCACAAACTCCTGTTGAACTGCTCTGATCCTATTGTCAGCCAGGTCATTCATCAGTAGGTGGATAATGACATCCAGCTTACCCCTTGCAGCTGCTCCCATGATCCTGAGGATTCATTTCCTGTCCTCCCAGCCACAGAGCCAGGCAGGCACCTTACCTCCTTTCCCTCACTCCCCAGTTCTATCCTTCTAACAGTTGAGTCCCCACTAGGAGTTGTTTCCTTTCCTGCAGGTCCTGTGCCACCCTCCTGTGGGTCTCCATTGTGGAGGTTCCCAGCATACCTTGGTCTCCACTGGGTGTCTCTATAGAGGAATCATGCTCTGCTAGAGTGGTGAATGAATTATGGAAAGGTACACCTGGAGGGATGCACTCTGTTCCACCACCCTTGCCCTCTCTGAGCCCACTGTGGTCCAATCACTCCTCTTTCTTGGCAACCTCTGAGGTAGTGGTGGTGTTCTGCTTGGTCCTTGGGTGGGGGAGCAGGTTTCCCAAATCCTTGCCAGGTCAGCATGGAGATGAACAACCTCCTCCCTCAGACCAGAGAGGTGCCTGCAAATAGGGCAGCAATGCAGTCTCCAGAATGTCTCCCGGAGGACTGCTGCTCCACAGCCAGTGCATTGCACCACTTCCCACATGTCTGTGTCCCTTCCTTCCTGTTACAGATGCTTTTCTTTTTTTTTTGTTTTAGTGTGTGCAAGCTTGTGAGTGTCTCTACCCCCTATTCAGTGTGCTGTGCCTTTAAGGATATGAACAGGTGTATGTTAGTGGTTTGGGGGAAGTGATGTCAGTACCCCTGCTATAAAGGAAGTTATGTGCTTGGGGTGAGAGTAAACCTTTGCCATCAAGAAACAATCAACTAAAATTCTAACCCTCCAGCCAGGGGAGTGCCTTCCTTCCTTTCAGACACCTATTTCATAGAGGTTAAGTAACAGGTCTAGTCACAAGTGACTGCAAATATCTCCCAGCTACAGTTCCATCCTGACAAATTAAAGTTAAAACTAAGAAAATTCAACCCCAAAAACAGAATCAATACTAGTTACTTACACAGGTCCAAAAAGTAATAATTCAATTCAGTGTAGTCTCAAAAATAACCTCCTTAATTCAAGGAAGAAGTTACAGAAGATATACCTTGCAAAAGACAATTTGAATCAGAAGATTACAGCAGTAATCTGTTAGCATACACCTGTAGGCACATCTTGTAATAATGCATCAGAAGGTATACCCATCAACAACAATTTGAATCAGAGAAACATAAAGCAATAACATTTTAGCAACAAACAGTAACAATCCCTGTGAGTACAAAATAAAAACAACACCACCCAGTAAATCTGCCTAGCCAAAATTAGTCTTAATCCTTTCCTTTGATCTGGTAAGGTTCTTTGCTCTGTCCTTTCAAGCAACCTAGAAGGAAAGAGCTCAGGTGAAGCTAGGTGCCTTAGGTGAACCTTCAGTCTGTGAACTGACAGACACTGTTGAAGTGTGCTTCAGGGGAGAGGTGTATCTGTAGTGAAGGGAGATTCACAGTGAGAAAGGCAGTCTTTCTAACTACTGGTAGTAGTGTGTGTTAGTATTTGTGTGTTCATATACACACAGTAATACTTGAAGTGGAGCTGTCATTGTCTCAGTTATTTAAAACTGAATTGGATAAATTTCTTTTAGGGCAAATTATATAGCTACCCCCCACCATTGTGGGAAAGTGGTCTTGATGGGCCTGTGTCTACTTCCACTTTATTCGAACTGAGTAATACTGAGTAATACCAAGTAATTCTTGATAATTTTTTCTGTTTGTTGTGATGCAGTGCATATTTTCATTCTGTTTAAAAGATATGGTTATATAGTGTTCTGAACTGTTAGATTTTCTGTGCAATACCTGTAGTTTCTGAGTGTGTGCGTGCCATCAAGTCAGACAAAGTTTATTGTGCCACAGATTAATTGCAAGACTCTGAATCGGTTATCTGTCTGCAGTATTTTACTGCTTTTTCTATTTTGGTAGTGGACTGGTACTTCAGTGGCCCCAACCCACAAACGGTATTATTTTTCCAGTTTGGGATTTGTGTGTTCACTGGTTAAGGTGGTGTTGTTGTACCTGTGTGGCTGCATCTCTTAGTGTGCAACCTCCATCTGTCTGTGCCACTGCATCTCTTTAGGGTCCAATCTCCATCCGTAAGTCACACTTGTTGTTTATTGTCTTCCCATCCTCTCAAAAGTGCCTAAATCTAAATTTGTTGTTAATTGTATGTGTAATCCCCCAAAAATGCCAGTGAAAAAACGTGCATGCAAAGATGGTTCTGGCCAAGGCACTGCTGCCAGGGTCAAGAGTGGCTGTAGCCATGGTAGCACTCAGCAGAAGGAATAGTTGATGAAAGGGATTTCTCCGACCATGTTTTTCACAGTGCAATCAGTCGCTTCAACGATGGTTGGAGATGCAGTTGTCCCTGCTGGTGTTGGTGGTGGTGTTATTGAAGTTTGTGATGGCATGAGTATTGTTCCAAATTCAACCCATGCAAACTTATCATTTTGCCAAAATGTTGTGGAGTCTGAAGACATGATTCAGAGTGTAGTTGATGTCACAAACACTCCCCATTCCTACAGTAGATAAAAATGATTATGATCATAAGTTTGACAGTGACTCACCAATTAATCTCATTTTTCCAGCGATGTTGAGGTTATGCCTGATGTGTTATCCAAAGATTTATATGTTGATAAAAAAATTGTGGTTGATCACACTGCAGCCGTGGTTGGAAGGAACATGTTTGCCACAGGACAGCATCCAAACTGAATTTGTGGATGCAGATAATGATTATGATGATGATGATGCTAGTGACCCCAGTTGTGAATTAAAAACCTGGGAAGAAGACAAAAACATTAATGAAACTGTTTTTGAAATGATGACCACCTCCCCAACCCCACCCCCCAAAAAATACTTACCTTTCACGGCTTGATTATTTAGCAAATAGCTGCTAGTAGCAAGTTGACACTGTACATCAGCAGCAGCAGGCAGTAAAAGCAGGACAACAGTAGCAGCAACAGCAGGCACCAGCATGTCATTTTCTCACTTGGGACACTTATGGAGAGTTGAGGCTGTGGGTATGCTTGAACCAGTGCATCCTGAAATACTTTTAACTTTTATGAACAGTTTCTCTTGTGATTATTCTTCCTCTGTACTGGAGTCATGACTTTTCATGACATTTATACAGCAGACATTTTCTCACTTGGAATCTTCTGGAATTCTCTTCTTATTTGCACACTAGTGCAGCAACAGTTTTACTTCGCATCATTTAAGCATTTCTATAATGGGACCCCTACTTGACATTAGTGGCTAGCTGGAGGAGACATCAACATGACTCGATTTGAGTTTCAATGCTCAGACAAAAGATGTTCATTTTCTGTTATTCTGGAAATATCTTCTTACTTGCACACCACCAGTGCATCAGCACAGCAGCAGCAGTATGAGTGGCATGTAAGCCTTTCTATAATGTACCAATACTTGACATTTGCGGATAGAAGAAGGAAAGTAGGAAAATGAGCATGCGTCAGGAGAAACAGTTAAGAAGAGGAAAGCTCAAGGAAGGATAGCACAGATTTTTTGTATAATCATTTTTATGTACTTTTATATTTTGTTTGTGTTTTTTTTTTTTTTGGGAGGGGGGGCCATAGATGTTAAAGAAAGACAAGATGAAAGGAAAGAAGATAAAGTGGTACAGATACAGAATAGAGTATAAAGTTTGAACTGTGTACCATATTTACTCAGTGGCACCTCTATCACCATCACCACCACAAGGACTGCCCCAGATTGCTGTCAAAATTGCAATCTCATGGTACTGTTTGTCACAGACCTGAGCAACAGTCTGCTGGAGCTCCATCACCATGTGTCACAATTTGACAATTTACTGATGTATTGACTCCTGCTGCTCTTTGCCTGCTGCAAGTGATGCTACTGCTTCTGCTACTGGCGGTGGTGCCATTGAAGCAAGTACTGGTAGTGGTATTTGTACAGCAGGAGGGGGGCAGCTACGGATTGCAGTTTATGTTTTCTGCTTGATGCTGCTGTTTTTTCCTCCTGCCATTCTGCATGTTGGTGCCAGGCTAGGTGTGTCCACTACCCCCCATTGCCAATATGCCTGTCACTCCACCCACTACAGACCACCTGGTAGCATATGGTGCACTTAGCCTCACTTTGATCATTAGGGTCACAATGAAAATATGCCCATGTAGGGAAGGTCTTCTTCCCAGAGCCATGAGGTTAGCGTTGCTTTTGCACAAGTGGTGATGTCTCTTCTGCAACTTGTTTTGGTGGAGCAGATGGATCATGCTCTGGGCATGGGACCACGGGGGCTCCTGCATGCTGCTGATCCTGCTGTTGTTGTTCCAGCAGCTGCAGCTGCTCATGTTCATCTTCCTGCTGCACTCTACCTCCTTTGGTTGCTGGGGACCTGCACCCAAAAACTTCCCTAGTCAGGATTATCACACAAGAACCACCAGCTGCCCTTAGGCCATGACGTCCATCTGGACAATCATTAACAGCCAGAGAACAGAGGAGGATCTGACTGAGAAAGAAACAAAAACAGAAAGAGAGAGAGAGAGAGTACACAAGTTAAAAAAACAGAGGTAGTACAGTTAGCAAAATACAGTATGAAAAAGTAAAAGTTAGATTGGTACTAAAAGTATGAAACAATAAGAACTGTTCAACAAATTGCATCTGTATTAGCTGCCTGTAGTCCTCCACACACCACAATCTGACTCAGACTCACTCTACTAGTGGAAACAATCATTTCCTGTAGATGAAAGTGGTCATGTGACCTGCAGAGAGGCACACATGTGACCAAACTGCTGGTTTCCTGGCCACTTCACCTTGTGCACCAAAATAAGGTGAAGTGAGTATGCAAAGTCAAGGTAAAGTCGGGTCCCTAATGGGAAAATTACATGAAGTGAATACAGATGTGAAGTGGATGACTTCTTGTGCACTTCGCGTTCGAATTTAAACTTTGCTGCATCTCTAGTTTCTTTGCCTCATGCTACCTTGTGCCTGTACCCCCAGGCTCCATTTCTCACCTACTATTGCAGCCCTCTATTTACTGCATTGTTCTCTGTGTGTTTTTGCTCACCTTGCTTTCTGCCTAACAAGCCTTCATCCCTGTTATTGTCATTGTCTGTTTCAGCTCACACTTCAATCGGCTGTCTTGTTCCCCTTAATTGATTACACCTGTTCATGACTTTGCTGCCTAGTTAACAACTTTTCCCAGTTTTACTTCTTCACTATAACCTAAGCAAGCAACCTAGTCCAAGGAACTCAGTCCTGCTTCCTGAACTTAAACCAAGCAAATGTTGCTGCTGTTTTCAGTGCATTGCCTCTCCCTACAATTCTTATGTTCATTCAGATTGCTAGCCCTGCAAACTATAGTTAATTTCTGCTGGATACTGCTCACTTACTTTTATAGCCCTACTGCATTGCTCCTCACTTCTATGTTTGTGTTATTTAGGCTCATTTATTTCTACTCCCACCTTTATAAGACCTTACTCATACCAAACCCATAGCAGTTTGTTTCTGATGATAACCTAATCCTGCTTCATGGCTGACACATATTTAATTTATTTCATTAGCTGCTTGGTGTTGTGGTGTCATATTTGTGGCTTCTTTGTTTTTCCTACAATGGGGGACTGAGGAGTCACATTGGGTATCATGCCTCCCACCAGCGGGAGCAGCGATTTACTTCTTTTATGTTTTATTGGTCACCGACTCACCTCGGCCTTCTATTGCTGCTCCACACAGCCTTTATGGCATTCTACAACCAGCTATTCCAAGCAACTCTCTACCTTAGGGCATATGGCTCCACCCAACCATCTACCATCCTTTCTCTGATATTCTGCACCTGATTTACACAGTCATACCATCCCATGCAGTCCTCCCAGCCTTTCTGTCCCTTGCACTACCAGTATTGCTCATATACCAGTTGTCATGGCTCTAACATAATCAGCATGCACATTTTTTCATTCCAGGACCTCTCCCCTTTCAATACTGGCATCCCCTTCCAAGTCTGAGTGCATATCATGTTTACTTGCTTCAAACCATACCTCCTACCATACTGGCTTTGCAGCCTCCTCCCCTCCTCCTACCTAACCTGCTTCACAGACTCCTCCTATTCAACCTTCAGCCCCTATCTTCACCCAGCCTTGACATTCTCTTACTCATAATATACTATCCAATTCACTCCCAATTTGGCTTTCTAATGGATTTGGTCGGCATGCATTCCTGTGGTTTACAACTGCTATTTGCCTTACCTAGACCCATGAGGGTCTGTATTGCTCAGCCTGACCTACGTAGAGGTCTCATCCAGTCAAGACCCATGAAAGGGTCCACAATACTCAGTCTGACCTATGTACAGGTCTCCACATGTCTGCTATCATCCATTATGACCCACGTATGGGGCCCATGTTATTTACCATGTGCAGGTCTTATGCTCATTGTAGCTTACTTGTCCACATTTTGGAGACATGCCGACCATATCCATTACTCCAGAACTCAGGGCTAGCCCTGGGGCCAATGGTCTCTCTCTCTCTCTCTCTCTCTCTCGCACCCTAAGTCCACATCTTGAGCATGATAAGCTTGGGGTGGGATCTTTCTCCTGGCCCATAGTTGGGAAGGTCCTCACTCCAGGTGGACCTTCAGTCGTCAACCATGCTGACAACAAGGCCGGCCCAGTGGTGCTGAGGGTTGAGGCACTGGATGCAACACCTCACATCATGCCAGCGACCCGGGTTTGGGAACGAGCCCGGGCCGCTGTGGGTCGGTGGGGAGAAAGAGGATTAAGCATCCATAAGACTGCTCTCCTTTCTCGGGGAAGGATCCAGGGGAAGCTCGGTGCAGCAGTGGCCCCCGGTGGAGACTTGCGGTGCTGTGATGCCCATGGGCTCATGAGCATGGGGTAGACATTGGCAGCTGCCTTCCAGGCGTGGGTGGGAACACTCACATCATGGGCTGGGTGGCATTGCATGTCTAACGTCGAGAGCATAACCAAGAAAATACCCTCTGCCTCAGATAGGTGACGGCCCTATCAGTGCCCTCGCCACACGCCCAACGCTGGTTCCCCATCACTGCCCCATGGTCTCCCCGGGTTGTTGCCTCCTCCCATCCCAGGGAGCCATGATGAAATTGAAGATGTAGGGGAACACAGCGGGCAGTAGAGTCAGCAGGTGAGTACAGTGGCCCGAGAGAGTTCTGAGACGGAGAGGCTAGAAAAATAGTTGAAAAGAAAAACATACCGACAGCACCTTTCGATGTAGCATTTAAGACTTCAGCGGTGCAGGGCTGGGGCTCTCCCAGGAAGCCCCATTAGCTGCCCTAGTTGGGTTCCATGGGCACTCTTCCATGCTATTCTCCCTACAGCTGCCTCTGATTCACCTGGTTTTGTTCACAGATCAGTAGGCCAGCTGAGCACCTCAGTGGTCATTACTCTCCTCCGCCATGGTCAACTCTTGTTGCTGAGTGCACTTGCAACCTTCCACAGTGGTCCCATGAGAGGGATAGAGTGAGAGTGTTCCCTGAAATTGCAATTCCCTTGAATTGATCTACTAAATTGCAGTAGCAGAGCCATCACTAACCAAAACTGTCCCAAAGTCTGGAGGGAAGGTGACCTAGGCCTCGGATCCTCAGAGGTTTCCTCCTCAAAGGGGTTTTTTCCTCTCCTCTGAGCCAATGATCATAATACTAGATAGGCATCCTTGTAGTCCCTAGGTCACTTAGGTAGGTTTCCCACTTAGGTATATTTCTGCTGTTGGACAGAGTCTGGTGGATGTCCCATAATCATCCCATCTACCCCCTTGGCTGTTCTCCCTCTCCTTAGGAAGCCAAGCTTCCACGCTTACAGTCAGACCTTCAAGTAGGTCATGATTCACCTGTCATTTCCTGCCTATTTTACTCAAACAATATGACCAACTGACCTTATATTTTTTTCGCAATGCAGTAAAATGCTAGTGCTGGTTTTCGTTTTAATCCATTTACCAACAGTACCAACCAGATCAATATTATACTGATAAGCTCACATAACAAATACTTGAAACCGAATTCATATATACGACAATGTGAGAGCATTTTGGCATTTATTGCTATGAATCTTAAATATTTTGCAGATTCTGCAGTTTGAATTCTATATAGTCATAACTATCGAAACACCAGGTAATTTGATGGGTTATTAAATTATTAATCTCCTATATTTGAAGCGCTATGACATAAAAGTAAAGTATTTCAAACCATCTTTAATCATTTCATTCTAGTGCCAGCCTGAAAAAATACGTTGTTATTTCACTGGAGTTAAGCACAGGTGTGTTCCCACTGTCTATATATATATATATATTTATAGTAACATTTTGACAATTTTGACATGTGTTGTAGTATTTTATTTTTCTGATGATTTGTTTTTGTTTATAGCACTTGGAAGTTATCATGGTCTGAGGAAGGAACACGAGTGTTCTGAAAACGTTTACCACTTTTACAATATTCAAGTGATTTTTAAACACAAGTGCTTTACAACTTATTTTGAAAATGGACATTAAATCGGAATCATGGTTTTGCTCAAGTAAGAGACTTTAAATTCACAAGTAGAGAGTCTGCATTTTCATTTTATTGCTCAACTGACCTATGCTACCCACTGAACCCCAGCACCAGCCGACCTACGTACAGGTCTTCATTGACCCATACTACCAACTGAGCCCATACTACCAATCTACCTTTGTACATACAGGCCTTTGACCCCGATATGTGTTCACTACTTTGTATGCTTTGCTTGACATTCTTTTTGGGCTTTTTCCTAAGATACCTTTTGCCAAGGGAATCACTCTTGCGGCACCTCAAAGGGTGGAACCCTCCTCTTGGGTTCCTTGCCTTCATACCCTACAGGTGTTGTATCCCATGGCTAGAGGGCGAACAGCCAAAGTTTATTTACATTACACAAGCACAAAACCAGTTGCACAAGCACATTGAATAGGAAGGCTATAGCCTGTGTTCAAGGAGGTGATGCGACTGGCTGCACCCCTTTTGCCTGTTTCAGAGCTACTCTGCTCACTCCATAAACAAGCATTTTTTCTGCTCTTCCATCCACCCCTCCTCCTCCAGAAGCATGCCTCTCTCCCATGGGCTTCTTCCTAAAGTACCTTTAGCCAAGGGATTCACTCCAGCAGCACCTCAAGGGATGGAATCCTCCCCTAGGGTTCCTTGCCTTTATACCCCTACAGGGTGGAATATCTCATGGATAGAGAGGTGAACAGCCAAAGTTTATCTACATTACACAAGCACAAAACCAGTTGCACAGGCACACTGAACAATATAAAATTGCTCATCTTACTGAGCGTCCTAGGGGAAGGGGAACATTGTAGTACAGTAATCAAAAGCACATTTCCACATAGTATCATAGAAAAGTATATATACAATAATCAACAACTCATTTCCAAAGGTAATATAAAACAGAGGAGCAACAGAGAAAAAACAATACATCAGTTAGTAGCATTAGATAATCATGGAATTTGATGTGAGTGGAGAAAATTAACAGCACTGCAGACTTAATACATACAAATGCAGACAAGGAAATGCAATAAGTACATTGGTTTCTCCTCATGTTAAGTGCTAGGCAGGAGAAGAGGATGGGGAAGACAGAGGAAATTTAGGAGGAGTGAGAAGCAAGAGGGAAATTAGGAGCAGTTGCAGGATGGAGAGAGGAAGTTGAGGAGGGAGGTCGAGATGGACCATGGGGAGGAGGGGTGCCTGATTTGAATAGGCATTCAGTTTCTGAGCTTAAGAAACCTATAGGAGAATAACGATTGGCCTATAGAGGTGGTGTGCTGTGGCATAGCTAGGGTGTGGGAGTCACTGGATCTGAGGGAGAGAGGGGCAGTGGGGAGGAAGGACAGTGAGGAGGCAAGGTAAGGGGGAAGCATATCAAACCAGAATTTAGAGACAAATTTTATGCAGTGAGCTAGGCGGCAGTTTTCCAGGTTCCTCAAGGTATCCCCATACAGCCTCAAATGCCCAGGTTGATAAAATACTGTAGGGTGGGAAAAGTGTTTTTTTTCTTGTGGGTACTACACGATGACTGCCTTGGCATATGTTGCAAAATGTCTCATCGTTTTAATATTTCTCCTTACAGGGACCCAAAATCCTACATACCTCTTCAATGTGTCCCTTAAATACTCAAAGAAGCACATGCTGGTACAAAAAGGGAAAATTGTTTTTTTGGGGGTGATGACTGGCAAGATTCAGGGTGAGCTTTCTCTGAGAGTTTTGCTTTGCTTGACAGACATCACATAAAATGATTCATAACACTGGCATTTCTGCTTATATTAACCACTAGACACCAGGGAATGAGGAATGGATATATTTCATTTTTCATATGGAGGGTCGATTGGCAGATGGGTGGGGGGGACTGGACACCAAAACATTTTTTATATGGTGCCAGCAATCAGCAGGTGGTGGGGCCACTAGACACCAGGGAATGAAGATATTATTATTTCTTATATGGAGGGGTGATCAGCGGGTGGGTGAGGGGACTGGAGGGACACCAATATAGTTTTTTTTATATGGGGCTGGTGATCAGTGAGGGGTGGACAAGAAACCCAGGGGCCTGCGATTGGTGGAGGGAGGAGGGTTACTGAATTAAACTGTGGGGGAAAAAGCCGCAGAGCTAAATACTGACAGTGATCCATTCTGCGGAATTTTTTCCTGCAGTTTAATATATTAACCAACAGAGTTCTTACATTTATTCTGCAGTTTTTAGGTGGAATTTCCACAAAAGTTGGCAAAATGATGTCTAAACTTTTGCACAGGCAGAAGTCTGACTTTTTCCAAAATTCACTTGGTGGAATTTGTTTTCCCATATGCCTATCGGAGGATGGAGGAGCGGTGGCTGTTGATGTCCTATGACAAGACCATGCATAGGCACATCTGAATGGCATTGCACATCCACTCCTCTGAGGGTGAAAAGCAGAACAATGGCTGACAGCAGGGCAGGATGATACCAACTCTTCGCAGGCTCTGCACCCAGGCCACAGGGTCCTCTGCTGGAAACCAGATCTGTTATATTGGCAGTCCAGAGCACCTGACCCCTGCCACGAGGGCATGGGGGAAGACCAGGATGAAGGTAAGTCCCTGGGAAGCTGGGTGATGGGGATGGGGTTGGTTGGTAGAAGGAGCAGCCAACTCCAGCAAGGGAGAAACAGTAAGATAAAAAGAAAAAAAAAAGTAAAAAAAAACAGTATCTAGGGGACTCAGAGTGTATAACACTCCTTCTGCTGGTTCAATTGACCCTGATTTCAGAGAGTACTGGGAAAATAATTTGAAATATTGTTCATTAGAACTAGAATCCTGACAGAGCATGGCAAACATCTGTATGAGCAAACAAAATGGGCTATCAAGAACAAAAGAAACAACTTGAACTGTTTAAATATTGTGGCGAGTTTCTTAAATTTGAAACTACACTAAAAGAAATACAAATAAAAATCAAAAATTGGAAGTGAAAAAGAGCAAGAAAACAAAAATTTGCCAGAGACAAAAAATATTAGGAACTAGGAGGGGTGTTTTCCTTGGACACTAGACCCAATAGCTCAAAAAGAAGAGGAAGAACGGGTAGAAGGGGTCACTCCAAGAGTAGGAGAAAAACAAGCAGTAGAAATAATAACAGACATTAACAATAAGTGTACATCAATGTTCGGTTGATTTTTTTATATTAGTAGTACAGTGGAGAAGAAGTGGAGACAGAGGCAAGGCCAAAAACAACAACAGGAAGAGGAAAAGACAAATGATGAGGGGTAGGTGGAAACACTACAAATTTTAAAATGCCAACCAGGAGAGCCAGACCCTAACCTCCAACCAGATCTGCAGAGAACTCTGCACTCCTCTGTGAAATGGCCACAGACCACGTTTCAAGTCCAACTCAAAAAACTGGTTTATTTGCAGTACAAAGTATCTTCATTGCCATAGTCAAAAATCAAACGACCGCTCTCCCATGTCTCAAGAAACACTCCCCTGTGCTTTGACCAATCAGCTGGTCTTCATTAAAGGGTAGAATGTATTTCATGTAACCATCCTTAAGTAGCCATCAAAATTAATTATTAATTAGGGAAATCCCTATTGTATCAATTTACTAAGTACAACTTAGTATCAATAAGTGGCTGTGGAGGGATTCAAACATAGAAACATAGAAACATAGAAACATAGAAGTTGACGGCAGATAAGGACCGCAAGGCCCATCCAGTCTGCCCATTTCTTTTTCTACCTCATAAATGTGCCATCGGCCTTTGCTCTGTCAGTGACCTATCTATTCATAGTCATTTGTATTGCTACCTTATGCCTATCCCATGCCTGTTTGAAGCCCTGCACTGTATTCATAGCCACCACTTCTTGTGGTAAGCCATTCCATGCATCCACCACCCTTTCTGTGAAAAGAATTTCCTCATATTCCCTTAATCGGCCTCCTCTAATCTCATGCTGTGTCCTCTTGTCCTGCTATTTTTCTTATATTTAAACATGTTAGACTCTTTCACCTTGTTTATGCCCTTAAGGTGTTTAAATGTCTGATCATATCACCTCTCTCCCTCCTTTGCTCAAGGGTATACATATTGAGCTCCGTTAATCTGTCCTCATATGTCTTCTGATGCAGTCCCTGCACCATTTTGTTGCCCTTCTCTGGACTGCCTCAATTTGGTTAATGTCCTTGTGAGGTGTGTCCTCCAATACTGCACGCAGTACTCCAGATGGGGCCTAACCAATGTCTTGTACAGAGGAATTATTACCTCCCTCTTACGACTTGTGATACCCTACTAATACACCCTAACACCCCCTAGCCTTACCTACTGCTTTAGAGGTCTGCTTGATGATTTTAGGTCATCAGTGATGATGATGCCCAAGTCTCTTTCTTCCTTTGTGACTGCTAGCAACTCCCCTCCCAGCCTATAAGTGGCTTCAGGGTTTCTCTTCCCTATGTGCATGATTTTGCACTTCTTTGCATTAAATCCCAGTTGCCACTCTTCTGACCATTCTGCTAGTTTATCCAGATCTCTTCTCATTCTGCCCACCCCATCTGGATCATCTACTCTGTTGCAGATCTTGGTGTCATCTGCAAACAGACAAGCCTTACCCTCTAGTCCATCTGCGAGGTCACTATGAAGATGTTGAATAGGACTGGCCCCAGGACTGATCCCTGAGGTACCCCACTTGTGACTTGCATCTCTTCTGACTGTATACCATTTACCACCACTCTCTGTTTTCTGCCAGTCAACCAGTTTGCCACCCAGTTGACCAACTTCTGACCCACCCCGAGCCTACCTAGCTTATTTATCAATCTTCTATGTGGAACAGTGTCAAAAGCTTTGCTGAAGTCAAGGTAGGCGACATCAACTGCTCCCCCTTGGTCCACCACTCTGGTTACCCAGTCAAAGAAATCTATGAGATTAGTTTGACAGGACCTTCCTTTGTAAACCCATGCTGTCTTGGATCCTGTGCCCCTATGGATTCCAGGTGTTGCACTATCCTTTCCTTAAGGAGTGCCTCCATAATCTTGCCCACTACTGAGGTAAGACTGACCGTCTGTAGTTCCCGCCTCCTCCCTGCTACCACTCTTGTGGAGTGGGATCACATGAGCCTTCTCCAGTCTTCTGGGACCTCTCCTGTGCTCAGAGACTCACTAAACAATTCTGCTAATGGCTCTGCTAGTTCCTCCTTTAGCTCCTTAAGTACCCTGGGATGTATGCCATCAGGTCCCATTGCCTTATCCACCCTGAGCTTAGCAAGCTCTTGTAGGACCCTTTCTTTTGTGAAGGGAGTAGTGCTCACCTCCCTCCCCCCTGTGTCCATGATGCTGAGCTGTGGGCCCTGCCCTACCTTCTCTTCAGTAAATACTGAGCAAAAGTATCTATTTAGGATAGATGCCTTTACAGGGTCCTCCTCCTCACATGCTCCCTTTTCTCCATTAAGCTTAGCAATACCCCCTCTGGACTTTCTCCTTTCACTAATGTATCTATAGAAAGTCTTGTCACCTTCTTTTACTGTTCGTGCTAGTGTTTCCTCAGTTTGGGACTTTGCCTGCCTTACTGCCTTACCTGCTTCCCTTAGGGCAGTTTGGTATGCCTCCCTATCTTCATCCCGCTGTGTTCCTTATATTTTCTGAAGGCAAGCCTTTTGGCTCTGACCTTTCTGCTACTGTATTTGAGAACCAAAGTGGTTTCCTTCTTCTTTGCACTTCCTTTCTGTCTAACACAATGGGATGTTGCTTCAAGTATTGTATCCTTAATGCTTGCCCACTTGCCTGTACCTCCTCACCTGTGTTTCTTTTGCCAGGGCTAGCTTAACTCTGTTGGCCATCTTATCAAAGTCAGCTCCTCTGAAGTCCCATATTTTGCTTTGGAATGGGATGATTTAGATGTAGTAGCCAAATTGAACCATACCATGTGATGGTCACTGGCCCCAGGTGACCTTCTACCTGGAGATCTGTGATCCTTCTTTGTTAGTCAGTACTAGATCTAGGATAGCCTTGTCTCTTGTGGGTTGCTGTACCAGTTGTTTGAGGCCCTCCCCTGCAGGGAATCCACTATGAGTCTAGTTCTGGCAGATGTTCCTGCTGGTATTGACCAATCTGTATCTGGCATGTTGAAGTCTCCCATTATCAGAACCTCCCTTTAGCTGTCATGTTTTGTATATCTTCTAACAGTAATGTGTCTATGTCCTCCCTCTGGTCTGGGGGCCTGTAGACAACCCCAGTTCTTATGGCTGTCCCATTTCCTGTTTCAGGGTGACCCACAGTTCTTCTGGCTCCTTATGTGTATTCTGAATTTCTGTAGCTTTGATATTTTCATTAACATACAGGGCCACCTCTCCCTTTTGCACCTCGGTCTCTTCTGAACAATACATAGCCAGGTACTGAAGTCTCCCAAGTGTGGTTACTGGTAAACCACGTCTCACTAATTGCTACTATGTCCAGTTTAGCCTCTGACATTATTGCCTGCAGGTCTGGGATCTTATTTCCCAGGCTGTGAGCATTTGTGTACATGATTTTCCATTGGCCAGATTTTGGTGTGTTAGTTGTTGGGTGAAGTTTGGCATTACCCTGTGCATCGTATGGGAGACAAACCTTTTTCTTACCTGGTGATGCAAATGAACGCAAACACACTGAATTCCTGTTTGACCACTAGCTGAGGGGAGGGGTGTTCTTCCATTCGACGTATGGGGTGCTGCACCCTCTCCCATTTGCTAGTTTAAATATTCTGCAAAGACGTCAAACTTCTGCCCCAATGCACTGACTCCTCTTTAGTCAGATGCAGTCCATCAAATTTAAAGAACTTTGCTCCCAGAACTGTTGCCAGTTCCCTACAAATCTGTGTCCTTTTTCCTGGCACCAGTCCTTGAGCCACGTGTTTAGCTCCCCTATCTCCCCTTCTCTGACCTTCCGTCCATCTGCTCCTTCTCCCAGACTGGCAGGATCTCAGAGAAGGAGATGCCGACTAAATAGATGATAGTTTGTCACCCAGCCTAGTCAGGTGTTCCTTGGTCTCCACAACTGACCGGCTGGCGAGATCATTAGTCCCTATGTGTACTAGGACATCAATGTTTTCTCCTGCTTTGTGAACAATTTTAGCAATGCGTCAGTGTTCTCCATGCTGATGTACCTGGGAGACATCTGACCATCACCCTGGCTGGAGATGGGTATCAACTCCCGAATCATGGAGTCTCCTATGATCAGAAGTTTTTGGATTTCCTTTGTGCTTGTTTAGTTTTGGTTCCTGATTTGGGTGAGTATTGTTGTGTTAGCTCCTGTGCTGCAGTGTCCTGCTCTGCAGTGTCTTCTGCCTCTTTATTTGATTTCAGAGATAGAGGCAGATACCTGTTTGTAGTGTTTATATGGTTTTGGAGGTAATGTGTTGGAGAGCAGAGAGTGATGGGGCACCTGATTTGCTCCTCCTAACCACCTGCCAACCTCCTGGACCAACTACCCTCTGCGGTCGAGGTTTTTCTGTTGGATGCTGGGGAAATGGCGGTGGTTCTTATAATGTATTTCCTCTTCAATATGAAATTTGAGGCGCAATCTCTGCCCATGCTGCCTGGAGCTGAGACCTAAGATCTCCAAAGGCTCAGCATGTAGGACAGTGTCCTAAATCTTGTAAGACTGTCCTTCTGAAAATTGTTCCACAGTACCTGCAGTTAATGAAATCCATTCCAAATAAGTTGCTGGGTTTGTGACCTAGTCAGAGTAATTAGAAAAAAAAAATGCAAGTAATGGTTTAATTGTGCTTTGTTTAACTTGTTATAACAAGTTAAATTACTAGTGCCCTGTAAATGAGATCACCTTGTGGAGGCCCCACTGATCCGCCCCTTCCTGCTCTGCCACAGGAAATGTCACAACTGTGGTACCTTTAAAAAGAGTGTAGCGGGTGGTTGGGGATGGGGTGGGTGGCTGGGCCCTTCCTCTGTCTAAAAAGAAGAACCACCTGATGAAAGAACAAGGAGGTAAGAGCAGAAACAATCAGTCAACAACAAATGCAGTAACCCTGAAAGCTTATCCTAATGTTAGATAAAACTGTAAAACCTGTAAAGCACCACCTGTAATAATTTCAGAGAAGATATACCCTGTAAGAAACACTTTGCTCCAGAGAAAATAAAGCAGTAATAGAAGATATACCTTGCAAAAGACAATTTGAATCAGAAGATTACAGCAGTAATCTGTTAGCACACACCTGTAGGCACACCTTGTAATAATGCAGAAGAAGGTATACCAGCAACAACAATTTGAATCAGAGAAAAAAATAAAGCAATGAAATGTTAGCAACAAACAGTAGCAATCCCTGTGAGTAAAAAATAAAAACACCACCACACAGTAAATCTGCTTAGCCAAACTAAGTCTTAATCCTTCTCCCTTGCTCTGGTAAGTTTCTCTACTCTGCCTTTCAAGCAGTCTTAGAAGGAAAGAGCTCAGGTGAAGCTAGGTGCCTTGGCCAGCAAACCAAGTCTTCTACCTCAAACTTGCTTGCATCAGATTTACAATTTCATACTTTTCACTCACATCTTGATTCCAGTTCCTTGGATCATGTATGTTCAAAATCTTATATTAAGAGACTTTAAAATGTAAATACCAATATTTAAATCAGTAGTAAAGATGGTACAGAGGTTTCAACAAAGCTATCGTATACACCTTTATGGTTACAAATTGAGCTGGCCCTTATTCAGAAACAAGGTCTGAAGCCTGAAGCCTTGCTCTATCTTACCCCGAAACTCCTCCCTCCCCTGCTATGTTGCTCTCCAATAGGGATTTCAGTGAGAAGTCACATGCAGCTTTGTGGTTTCCTCAAATATGACCATCTCAGGGATTGGGTGCAGCCTATTTGGGGTAATCCGCGTTTTCTAATTGATAACAAAATTCTCAACCCCTCGTGGTTGGCCCTGTCCGGTGCATGCCGTTTGAAAGACTTTCTTGCACCTGCTGGTGAGGTATTATGCTCCCCTGAGATTCTGAATAAATTTGAGATGCCCGCTATGGCAGTTTTTAAAGTATATCAACTCCGTCATCTCCTGCTCAGTAAGATGGGTATGAGAACAATTCAGATTCCTAAAGTGGATTTCTATGATGCCTTGGGGCCGTTTTGTGGGCCTATCCCATGCAATTTCCAAAGTATACACAGTGTTATTTGGGTGGGCCTACTCCCAAAATCTGGTTCAAAGCACATACTGGGCCTCAATGTTCCCTAATAAGGAACTCAATTGGAAGGTCTTATGGCAGAATTGTCACAGATTTCTTTTACAGGATCGGTTAAGACTGATCCAGTTCAAAATTCTTCATAATATTTACTATTTCCCGCAAAAGCTTGCTAGATTAAAAATAGTCACAGAAACTACATGCAACAGGTGTCATGCTGGGGTCGGGGATTTAATGCATATTTTCTGGAACTGTACGAAGATAACCCCGTTATGGACAGAGATTAAAAAGAGTGGACCCAATGTTGGGACTGGAGGACCTTTTTACTCCGGAAATATGCTTATTGGGTGATGTTTCTCATATCCCCGTCAGGAGTAGGAAGTTCCACATGGTTTTGATTGCTGCCACTCTTAAGAAAGTTGTCCTCAGACACCGGAAGGAATCTGCTGTGATCAGCTATGCAGAATGGCTGGAGGAATTGCTTGCCAGCTAGAGGGTTGAGAGAATGATAGCCACCCTCCAGAATAAACTTCCTAGGTTTGATAAGATCTGGAGTCCCTTTTACACCAGTTATTCACAATAGAAGCTTACAGTCCCTCTGCTGATTATAAGTATTCAGTTTTCGCCAGATTTGTGCTGGGGTGGCATGGGGTGGAGATGGGTAGGGGCGGGTGGGGGGTCTCTAGGGGGTTGTTACAGAGGATGTTTTAGATTGCATGTTGCCATAAGTATGTGTATATTTGTACATGTATGTACTTGATGTTGTTGAATCTACTCTCTGTAACCAAAAACGGAATAAAATTTAATGGAAAAAAAAAAATCAGTAGTAAAGTCTGTATTCAATTCAAAAATTATTTGTGACATGTTAATTTACTATGAAAAGTATGAAATTGTAAATTTGATGCAAGCAAGTTTGAATCCCTCCACAGCCACTTCTTGATACTAAGTGTGAAATGAATGCAGCATGGATCAAATTAATGACAGTGCAGCCAATTGTTCTCCAGATGCTGATGATAATTTAGAATTAACAATGAGTCTTATGTAGGCAGAAAGATTTGAACAAAGTTTGGAGCCAAAAACAGAAACACGACAATGTAAAACTGCTTATGTTTCTAAATGAGGAAGTGTTACTTGAGCAGTTCTCCTTGATGGTGGGTGTGTGTGTGTGGGGGAGGGGTAACAAACAGGGAAGTGGCCTAAGAGCCAAAATTACATTTTCCCACAATAATCCACAACATCAGACAATCACAGAATTTGAAAAGCAGCTCAACAAGACATTGTTAATGTTTTCAACCAACAGGAATGATGAACATTCACAAACTTGTCTGCAAAGGAATATCAAGCATTGAATGAACTCAAACAAATTAGTAACAGAACAATATAAAGTGCATACAAGGGGGAATGATAGTCATACAAGACACAATCAAACATGCACAAGAAATAAAAAAAAAAACCCTTAGTGATGAAGAATGCAATAGGCCCTTTACTTTCAACCCCACTTATGCCTACAAAAGCATGCTGGATGAAATAAATGGAAAAAGCACTGGAAATGCTCATAGAAATGGGACAGATAGTGACTTTTTAAGGACCACTCAACAACTCACACACTCCTTTTACATGCTCCCAAAAGTCCACAAGTCTGAGAGGACCATTGTGGTTGACCCATTATTTCTGGTACTGGGTCTTTCAGTGAAGAGCATTACAGATTTGTGTACTTTGCATCAAGAAAATAGTCGCTAAAATACCAAGCTATGTTAAAGACATCATGGATATCATTAGAAAACTTGAAGACTCTGAGTCGGGGACTACAGTTGGCTGGCATGGCTTGGTTCACCAGTTACCTCTCTACCAGATCACAGCGCATGAAGGTAAACGGCACCCTGTCCAACACCCTGCCTGTTCGCTCGGTGGTCCCACAGGGTTCCATCCTGGGCCCCATTCTGTTCAGCCTATTTCTCAAAACCCTCCCCAGCTCCTGCTTGGGCAATATGCTACTCTATGCCGATGATGCGGTTCTCCTTGACTCCGACCCTGGCTCCGCATTTCTACAGGAATCCCTGCAGCACACATTCAACCAAGCCAAAAAGTGGTTCCTTGAACTGGTTACTAACCACAAAAAAACCAAATCTATGCTTTTTTTGCATCACCAGAATAAGGCCAAAAATGCCCCCCTCTGTATTCTCCCCAGTAATGTTCACCCTCTCGAGCAGGTGTTGTCCTACAAGTACCTGGGCATCACCTTCGACTTGGCTCTTACATTCCACACCCACATCAATACCCTGTCCTCAGCCATAAACTCTCGGATTGGGCTCCTCTATTACCACAGAGATTGCCTCCCCCAAACCTCCTTCCAACTGGCCATCAGCTCCTCCATCCTGTCCCTAGTGGACTATGGCCTACCTATCTATGCTGCTGCTGCTGACAATATCTCCCTCACCAGAATCCAGACCTCGATAAACAAGGCCTGCAGGCTCCAGACCATTGCATCCTTCCGCACCCATACTTGCCTGCTTTATTCCACCACCAACCTGCTCACCTTGGAGGAGTGCCTGCACTACCAAACCTGCTTACCTGCCAAAAATCCCTGCTAGGACACTCCCCCAACAGGGGTCATCGCATCCCTGTGGCTTGCATCCCCATCTGTTGCCACCCATAGCCCAGTTAAGGCCACCTTTCTGGTGCCCCATACCAAGAAATCACTAGCTCAAAGGTCCTTCCACTACCATGCTTCCACATGGTTCAATTCTCTCCCACCCTCTGACACTAAGTCTACCAAAACTGGTCCCTTTAAAGTCTCTCTTTGTTACCACCTCTTTGGCACCTGAAGCTGTCGTTGCCCTTAATCAACCTAATGTTGGGGTCCCTCCTAGTTTCTGGCACATAGCCTTGACAATGTCCATTGGACTGCTCCCCCCACCTGTTTTTTTTTTTGATTTTCCTCACCCCTGTCCCCCCACCTTAAGGTTCTTAATATGTATAGCCTCGAGGAGAGAGAGGAGAGGAGAGGAGAGGAGAGGAGAGGAGAGGAGAGGAGACGAGACGAGACGAGACGAGACGAGACGAGACGAGACGAGACGAGACGAGAGAGAGGACATGATTGAAACTTTCAAATATCTCAAGGGAATCAACAAAGTCCAAGAGGGTAGCAACTTTCAGAAAAAGAGGTGTGTAAGAAGAAGGGGGCACAATCTGAAGCTAGAGGGGGGATGGCTCAGAGGTAATCTGAGGAAGTATTTTTTCATGGAGAGGGTTGTGGATGCATGGAACAGCCTTCCTGAGGAGGTTGTGGTGTCAAAACAGTAGTGGAATTCAAGAATGCATGGGACAGACATAAGGCAATTCTGGGAGGTGGAAGTTGGAAGAAGTAGGCTGTTGGTTAGCTAGGATCTGCAACTTATCCATTAGGTAGGGAAATGGGCAGACTGGGTGGGCCAAGCAGTCTTTATCTGCCATCAAATTCCATGTTTCTATGTATGTTTCTATGTTTCCACTTAGGTATTTCCCCAGTATGACCAGGGTTGTGACTTCTACTATTGTTATACTTTATACGATTGCTATTTACTGCATGTAACTCTATTCTGTAAACCATTGTTATACTGTGTTCTTTTGTTACCTGTATTGCACCTGTATGTTACCACTGTTGTATCTCACACTGTAACCATGTCTACCCTCCCTGCAACAAGGTGCTTTTGTAAATGAGTCCCTGACTCAAAGGTTGTAAATCCGACTTTCAAAAATAAATAAAATAAATATATTTCAGCTCACTTCATACAAGGATCAATTATGAGCATGGGTTAAGTGCTGTAAAAGATTTTATGGCAGCTGATATGGAGATAAAAGATGCACATCAGAGACTAATTTTGGATCTCTCAAAATGTCTGCTGTGACACAAAGATTTCATTTTTGATGGGAAGGTGTATTCGCAAATAAAAGGTACAGCAATGAGTGCTACTTTATTTCCCTCATATTCCAACAATTGTTTTGGCCATGAGGGAGGACCAGATGATTTTTGTGGATTCAACCCCCCAGTTCAGACACATTATCAAGTGGTATAACTTTTTTAATGATACCACATGTGTCTGGGTGGGGTTTTTGGTAAAATAGACTGAACATCAATTGCACCTATACTTCGAGTTTGGAACAAACCGAGTACCTTGGCAAAAGATTTGTTGTAGGGTAGGACTACAGGATTAAATGTGAACCCTTAAGAAAACTTGAGTGGTAATAGTCTGCTTAGAGCAGAATGTTTGCACCCCAGATCACTGAACAAGCATCCCTTTTACCCAGTTTCTCCAAATTACGAGGAATTGTTTTTTGGAAAGTACTTTTAAGAGGGGGGAAGTAATGCAATCAATCACATTCTTTGAGAAGGGACATTCTACAATAACTGCGCAAAAGGCAAAAAAAGCAAGCAAAATTCTCAGAGGGTCAGTGTTAACTGTGAAACCTAGCAAGGAAATAAGTCCAAGCCAAATGATTTTGTCAGTGACTTCCACTGACAGTCATATAAAAAATGAAAAATAATTAGAGATGGTCTATATTATCTGAGGTTAATGAGCTAAAAGAGGTATTTAACAAGCCACCAATGGTCACATTCAGAAGGGGCAGAAATTTGTCTGACAATTTACTGCATAGTCACTTCATGGATAGAAGCCAGATAAAAATCAACTAAAAATAAGGGGCTGGATTCTCAAAGAGAGGAGAAATACGCGCATATGCAGGAAAAAAAAAGACCAGCAGACTGCGGAGACACATGGGCAGGATATTTTCAATTGAAAACTTTACATGAGTGAAAAATTACAAAAATAAGTGAGTTACGCCATGCCGCATGTGTGGATTTTGCACAAGTGCAGATCCACAGTTGCAGAAATAATATAAAGGCTCAGCAGAAAGGGCAACAGATGAGCCAAATAATTAAGCAAGGAGCCACTGTGAACATTTTACAAAACATGCAGCAGAACCAGGATACTCAGGGAGGCCAGCAGCCAGTCCCAATACTGGAACCACAGCAGCACCACCTGTATTGGCAGGGGCTTTCATCACATCAGTAACATGCCTGCATGACCTTGTACAACAGCAGCAGATGCAACATTATGGTATGGTGGGGAACTACAACCAGGTAAGAACAGTACACATGTAGCAGCAACAGTACAGCCAGGTACAGGTGCAGCTACACCATCCATCTGTGTACCCCAGTCACATTGCAATGGCTGCAACTTGCACTCCACACATAGTAGGCCCATACAACCACTGGCATTTTGTAAATGTGGGTTGTATCTCTGACTGATACTTTTTTGTCTGCCTGCTTCTGTTGCCCCCACTTCTGTCTGTAACTGCCTCTGCCTCTACTGCCTGTGGAACTCCAATATGGTCTGCAGTGGGTCATGTGGGTGTGGCCTGCTGTATTTCAGTGGTGTTATGTGCTATCAGTGGTCTGACACTACTATAAGGCCTCCTGGTTCATGTAGTTTGGTGCATCAACCCCTACTATAACTGGTTCTTAATTGATAGTACACTGCCTTTCGCTCAGGATGTGAGTTACACCTCACTCTTTTTTGGTACAGCATGTGCACAAAGTTTTCCACAGCAAAGGTACAGAGGTGGCTGAGAATAGCTGTTGAGAGAATGATACATACTTTTCAATGGCTTTGTTTCTCTGCAACTAACTCCACAGCTGCATTTTTTCTGCAATCCACAGAATATTTTTTCCACAGTTGCAAACATTTTGAGAATATCCCAGAGCACAACAGCCCTTTTCTTCTACACCTGCACCACCTGTTGGAGACTTGGGCATTTTTTTCACCTTCAAAGTCTTTTGAGAATCCAGCCCAAGGCTTCTATATATGCCATGCTTGTAATGTTTGTAAATATGGATGGGAGAGAAATTTTTTTTAGAATCCAGTTACAAGCAATGTGCATTATTTGAATGGATATGTTACTTGCAAGACAAACTTCGTAGTGTATGTGGGGTGGTGTACTGTAGCTGTGGTAAGGTTTTTGTTGGATGGATAACACATATGCATCCTCTAAAGGAAAGAATTCAGGAGCATTTAAGACCCATATTGAAGGCAAAAGGAAGAATGCACTAGACACTATGACATTTCTTTATAGTGTATGGTGGAATGTCGTTCTCCACCGAAATCCATCGCTGTCGAAATGTTGTTCTCCTACACTAGTGACGTTCACAGTGCAGCAGAATGATGTTTTGTTCTACTGCACTGCACACATGACACACTGTGTCCTCGAGCAGCATTTGACAGAGCTCACTCCATAGACAGGACACATAGTGAAAGCAGCAATGTCGGTGGCAGTACTAATGTTTAGCGTTAAAATGTTCAAAACGTAAAGTTCTTAAACAGTTAAAATGTCAAGCATGAAAACGTTCAAAATGAAAAGTTCTTTTTTCATCTAGTAACCCAGTAAAAATGTTTTGAAGCAGAAACATGCTGTAGTGATTTTTTTTCCCCCAAAAAATGACGTTCCACCATACACTATAAAGAAAGTCATGGGAGAACATGTTGACAACAAGACTATCCACTGCTGGCACTATGACGACGGATTACCTCTCGAGCTGCACTCTCGAGGTAATCTGTCATCATAGTGCGGACTCGGTGAAAGAATAGCCCTGTTGTCAACTGTTCCTCATGCACTATCCTATATGACTTCCACAGCTTCACCATAACCACCACTTTCAAATTCCAGGCATTGTAGTATGTACCATCTAATCCAAGGGGAGATAACAAACTGAAAGCATTGCTGCAATGTGAAATAGAATGGATTTTTTAAATACAAAGTCTGTACCTGAAGGGACCGAATAGCAAGAATCATTTTAAACCCTTCCTGTGAAGGAAAGTGGAACATACTGTATGTTTTAGTCTGGGTGAATATCAAAGCTATCCAAATTTGTAGTCTTTTGTGAGCTCTATAGAGAAAGCTTGAATCAATTAACAGAGCATGCAGTTATACAGTTTCCCTACTACTTGGCTAATTAGTTATTCTAAATGCCAAACCAATGTATGGCACTGAAAAAAGAAAGGGCTATAGAGGGGAATTATTACAGCCTTATACTGATCAGAAATAAAAAGTGAATTTACAGTATATGATATAAAATAGTATGTAGGCTCTATATATAAAGTAAACCCATGAACTAAATAAACAAAGGTCAATTAACATATGGGTTTGAGATGGCTTGTAAACGGCATCTTAGCAAAATATTTTTTTCTTGCAAAATGTTTTGAAGTAAATTGTAAAACTGAGATTATCCAAAATATGGATAGTGTAACCTCAGTTACATATTGTCAGATTTTTCAATACCCTCAAGCATTAAGGATGCAATACTTGAAGCAGCATCCCATTGTGTTAGACAGAAAAGGAAGTGCAAAAGAAGAAGGAAACCACTTTGGTTCTCAAATACAGTAGCAGAAAATGTCAGAGCCAAAAGGCTAGCCTTCAGGAAATATAAGGGAACACAGTGGGATGAAGATAGGGAGGCATACCAAACTGCCCTAAGAGAAGCAAGGAAGGCAGTAAGGCAGGCAAAGTCCCAAACTGAGGAAACACTAGCACAAACAGTAAAAGAAGGTGACAAGACTTTCTATAGATACATTAGTGAAAGGAGAAAGTCCAGAGGGGGTATTGCTAAGTTTAACAGAGAAAAGAGAGCATGTGAGGAGGAGGACCCTGTAAATGCATCTATCCTAAATAGATACTTTTGCTCAGAATTTACTGAAGAGAAGGTAGGGCAGGCCCACAGCTCAGCATCATGGACACAGGGGGAGGGAGGTGAGCACTACTCCCTCTACAAAAAGAAAGGGTCCTACAAGAGCTTGCTAAGCTCAGGGTGGATAAGGCAATGGGACCTGATGGCATACATCCCAGGGTACTTAAGGAGCTAAAGGTGGAACTAGCAGAGCCATTAGCAGAACTGTTTAGTGAGTCTCTGAGCACAGGAGAGGTCCCAGAAGACTGGAGAAGGGTTTATGTGATCCCGCCTCCACAAGAGTGGTAGCAGGAGGAGGCAGAGAACTACAGACCAGTCAGTCTTACCTCAGTAGTGGCAAGATTATGGAGGCACCCTTGCTGAAAGGATAGTGCAACACCTGGAATCCATAGGGCACAGGATCCAAGACAGCATGAGTTTACAAAAAGGAAGGTCCGTCAAACTAATCTCATAGATTTCCTTTGACTGGGCAACCAGAGTGGTGGACCAAGGGAGCAGCTGATGTCGCCTACCTTGACTTCAGCAAAGCTTTGACACTGTTCCACATAGAAGATTGATAAATAAGCTGGGTAGGCTCGGTGGTCAGAAGTTGGTCAACTGGGTGGCAAACTGGTTGACGGGCAGAAAACAAAGAGTGGTGGTAAATGGTATACAGTCAGAAGAGATGCAAGTCACAATTAGGGTACCTCAGGGATCAGTCCTGGGGCCAGTCCTCTTCAACATCTTCATTAGTGACCTTGCAGATGGACTAGATGGTAAGGCTTGTCTGTTTGCAGATGACACCAAGATCTGCAACAGAGTAGATGATCCAGATGGGGTGGGCAGAATGAGAAGAGATCTGGATAAACTAGCAAAATGGTCAGAAGAGTGGCAACTGGGATTTAATGCAAAGAAGTGCAAGATCATGCACATAGGGAAGAGAAACCCTGAAGCCACCTTAAGGCTGGGAGGGGAGTTGCTAGCAGTCACAAAGGAAGAAAGAGACTTGGGCATCATCATCACTGATGACCTGAAATCATCCAAGCAGACCCTAAAGCAGTAGGTAAGGCTAGGGGGTGTTAGGTGTATTAGTAGGGGTATCAAGTCGTGAAGAGGGAGGTAATAATCCTCTTACAAAACACTGGTTAGGTCCACCTGAGTACTGCATGCAGTATTGGAGGCCACACCTTCACAAGGACATTAACCAAATTGAGGCAGTCCAGAGAAGGGCAACCAAAATGGTGCAGGGACTGCATCAGAAGACATATGAGGACAGATTAACAGAGCTCAATATGTATACCCTGAGCAAAGGAGGGAGAGAGGATATGATCGAGGCATTCAAACACCTTAAGGGCATTAACAAGGTGAAAGAGTCTAGCATGTTTAAATATAAGAAAATAGCAGGACAAGAGGACACAGCATGAGATTAGAGGGGGCCGATTAAGGGGAAATGTGAGGAAATTCTTTTTCACAGAAAGGGTGGCGGATACATGGAATGGCTTACCACAAGAAGTGGTGACTATGAATACAGTGCAGGGCTTCAAACAGGCATGGGATAGGCATAAGGGAGCAATACAAATGACTATGAATACATAGGCCACTGACAGAGCAAAGGCCGATGGCACATTTATAAGGTAGAAAAAGAAATGGGCAGACTGGATGGGCCTTGCGGTCCTTATCTGCTGTCAACTTCTATGTTTCTATGTTTCTATGTACCCTCCACCCAAACTAATCAATCCTCATGCCTTCATCTTTGCTTGTGTCATCTGATAACACTAATCATACACTAGCAGGTCATTTTCAATTATGAATTATATTTGATATGGAGTGCGGTCTTTGTAAAGAACATACAGTTAATAAGCTATCTAACTATATGTCTGGGGGTTTCAAAAATATAAAAATGAGGTAATCTCAAGAGTTGGAACTAAAATTGTTTATGTTACACCTAGATAATTTCAACTGTTTTTTAGCTAGTAGTCTTTTCCACCCCCCTCACGTTTGCTCTGTGTGATGCATGTTTGCTGAGTTGCAAACTGGCTGCACAACAGGACACAGAAGGTAACAGAGAGTGGAACACGTTCCGAAGAAAGGGGGGTCACTAGTGAAGTACCTCAGGGCTCAGTACTGGGTCCAGTCCTCTTTAATATCTTTATAGGTGACATTGCAGAGGGTCTGGAGGGAAAGGTATGCCTCTTTGCAGATGATACAAAGATCTGTAACAGAGTTGATACGTGGGGGGGGTAGAAAGGATGAGAAGGGACTTGGCAAGGTTGGAGGAATGGTCTGACCTATGGCAACTTAGATTCAATGCCAAGAAGTGCAACGTAATGCACCTGGGAAACAAAAACCAAGGAGAAGAGTACACAATAGCAGGGGAGGTACTAACAACAACAAAAATGGAACGGGACTTGGGGGTAGTCATATCAGATGATCTAAAGGTTGGTAAGCAATGTGAGAAGTCAGTAAGGAGAGCCAGGGGGATACTGAGATGCATAGGAAGGGGCATCACAAGTAGAAAAAGGGAAGTGGTTATCCCTCTGTACAGACAGTTGGTGAGACCCCATCTGGAGTACTGTGTGTAGTTTTGGAGACCTCATGTACGCAAGGACATAGACAGGATGGAAGCAGTCCAGAGGAGGGCAACTAAAATGGTGCAGGGTCTGCATCAGAAACCATATGAAGAGAGACTGAAAGAGCTTAATATTTATTTTATTTAAACAGCAGTTTGGAAAACCTTTGAGCCATAGGCTCATTTACAAAGGTACCTTGTCACAGTAAGACAAACGAAAATACACAGTATAACAGTACAACACATAAGTATAACAGTAAATTAAGACATAGATACAAACAAGCTGGTACAGGTAGGATGGATGCAAACAATACCAGAGTTATGTTGTCCTTAGCAGCTTAGTAATAAGCTTTGTCATAAGTATTGAGTACGGCTTTGACTAGTGGCAATTACAGCATTGGGTGTTAATAAGGTGGTTACGTAAGGAAATTTTGAAGCACGATATAGTTGGAGCCTGGAGTTGGAGGGGGCAGTGTTGAACCAGGAGGGGCCCTAAAACTGGAAGGCTCTTTGGCCGTGAGAAGTCCTAGCTCTAGGGATAACAAGAGAGGTTTTCCCAGAGGTCCGAGTATGAACTAGTGGGACAGAGCGGCGTATGGTGGTGGTCAATCCTGGTGGGGATAGCGGTCACAGTATATATGTATACCCTTGATGAAAGGAGGGACAGAGGGACATAATAGAAATGTTCAAGTACCTCAAGGGAATCAACAAAGTCCAGGAGGGTAGCATCTTTCAGAAAAGGAGATGTGTAAGAACAAGGGGACACAATTTGAAGATAGAGGGGGGACGGCTCAGGGGTAATATGAGGAAATTTTTTTTCATGTAGAGAGTGGTGGATGCGTGGAACTGCCTTTCTGGGGAGGTTGTTGGGGCTAAAACAGTGGGGGACTTCAAACATGCATGGGACAGACACAAGGCAATTGTAGTGGGGGGTGGCAGGAAGTAGGCTGTTGGTTAACTAGAATCTGAAGCTTATCCAGCAGGTAGGGAAATGGGCAGACTGGGTGGGCCAAGTGGTCCTTATCTGCCATCAAAGTCTATGTTTCTATGTTTCATGTGGACCAATCCAAACATAGCAAACTTACTGTATATAGTTTTGCCTCCAACTGAAGTATGTAACTGTATAGTGGAAGTGCTTTGATATAGAAAATTGTTAAAATTAAAAACTTGACTTCACACACAGCCCTTCCACTTTCTGTACTTATTGTGGTTTATGTTATGACATTGATGGTGGGCAAGGTGATGGAGGGCATTGTCAAGGAGAGACTAGGGGAGGACATGGAAAAGTCAGAGTGCCTGGATGATAGGCAGCATGGATTTGTCCCTGGGAAATCGTGTCAGACAAACCTTGTGGAGTTCTATGACTGGGTAACAAGTGCCTTGGACCTGGGTAGACTGTTGGATGTCCTCTTTCTTGACTTCAGCAAGGCATTTGGCTCTGTTCCTCATGGGGGCCTGTTAGATAAGCTGGTAGAAATGGGGGGTGGGGAACCAGATGATCAGATGGATAGGAAATTGGCTCAAGGACCGGACTTGTAACAGGGCAGTGGCCAAGGCCAACAGGATGCTGGGATGCATCACTAGGGGGATCACCTCCAGAAGGAGGGAAGTGATACTTTCTCTGTGTAACTGCTTGGTGAGGCCGCACCTCGAGTACTGAGTGCAGTTTTGGAGGCCACACTTAAAGAGGGACATCAAATTCCTGGAGAGGGTACAGAGGAGGGCAACCAAAATGATCTGGGGCTTGGGGGACAGGACTTATGGAGAAAGGCTCGAAGAGCTAAATATGCACACATTGGAAGAGAGAAGGGGGACATGATAGAGGTCTTCAGGTACATGAAGGGGATAAATAGGGGAGGAGCAGTCAGGGTGCTCTGAAGGAACGTGGGGGAGCAACTAGAGGGCATGAAAGGAAGCTGTAGGGGGGGAGATTCAGGGGAGAAAGGAGGAGGTGCTACTTCACTGAGAGGGTGGTGGAGCCATGGAATGCGCTGCCCAGGGGGGCTGGTGGAGGCAGAGACAGTGGAGGGGTTCAAGAGCGGGTGGGACAAGCACAGGGGAAGGATTCTGGAAGCAAAGTCCTGTGCAGTGAGAATATCAGAACTGGGAAGGAAGGAAGAAATCAGAGAGTGCGAGGGGGGCAGCAAGGTCAGCTCCCCGGGTGGGGGATGACCAAATGAACAGACACGATAGACCGTTAGGCCTGTTCTGCTGGCATTTTAGTATGTTAGTATGTTAGTGTGTTGTTTATGTTGTTGAGTGAGACATTGCCCTAAAATTGAAATTACATTTCTGTTCTACCAAGATCATAATCAGTATGGGTTACACTCTGTGATGGAAAGCATTAATTTTCTTAGTTTAATTAAGACAGTGACTCCAGTATTAAAAAAATATAGAGGTCTCTAAGTGAATTACAGTTTATCAAGAGAATAAGGTAATTTTAAAAAGAATATCAAAATTTGTACATTGATCATGTACTTACTCATGAGAAAATTAAGGTTTTTAGTGTGAGAAGAAATTTAAATGTTTTATCTACTTTTAAAAAGGTCACGTTAAATACATTAATTGCACAATAGTTTTCAGCTACAATGTATTCATGAGTAATACTGAAATGAACTTATGAATATTCAAAACCTGGGGCTTTAAAATGCTCTGTGATTATTCTGGACACCACCTCTGTATGAAGCTGTTTGACACTTCGTGGGCGTGTTTGAGTCTGCGACAGTTTGCTTACAATAAATTACTGTATGACTCCAGCAGTGATGTGTGTGCCATTCTTAGGTTTTCTAGGATTTAATCCTTGACCTGGGCTTCACTGAGCTTATCAACTCTCTCGAAAGTTTGAAGCATAAGAAAATACTGTATATCCACTAACTGATGATTTCTTCTAATAGACCTGAGATTTTTTATTCCTACGGAGTTTTAGTCAATTCATTCGGTGACCATCAGGCAACCTGCTGCATTCACAAAAAGGTAAAAACATCTGGTATGCCTAGAACAATCTCCTATCACTGTTTCAAAATCAAATGTTTTGACTAGACAACGTTTAGGTCATATCTGAAGAATACAAACTGACACATGCATGAGCTTATTTCCACCATGTAGGAGGCACAATATTTTATCTCTGAACTCATGAGTATCTAGATTAGGAATGCACCACTTTGAACAATGCACCCTAGTTCACATTCCAGTTATTTATATTCCCAAAAACCAGAGGCAGAGCTGGAAAGACAGCAAAACTATCAAACTCAAATCAAAACTAGCAGAACCACAGCTATCTCCAAAATAAAAACTTAAGGGATGTCAGTGCTGCAAACAATTCCTGCTTTAGGAACACATTTACAGAATCCCCAAGTCCCAACTCAGGTACCAGCTGGCTCCCAGAGTCCCAGCTCAGGTAACATCTGGAAACTATTAAAGTGCTTGAAAAAGTATCATGTCTAACCTTCTCAACTCCTTTTTAGTCAATGGTCAGTATACTGACCATCCTGAGCAGGTAGCAAAGCCTTCAGCACCTGCATGTTTGTGGTTTGTAATGTATTCCAGTCTCAGGACTCTAATGGGTGTTCAGTTCTTCAGGTGTCCTACTTATTAAAATTCACATTATCTGCCTTTACTCCCACAAAGTCCTCATAGGGCTGCTGGCCTTAAAGCCCAATGAGAAAGATGACTGCAATGAGATAATCAAATAATTCTTAATATACACAACCCCAGAAATGTTTGCCTGCTGACATACCTATTTATACTTTCCATTGCCTTTACAACTTTTCTTGCCAGCTGGGACACTGTCTAGGTAACACCCATTTACAAGGATAAGGACATCAGATTATTATCCAGCTATAGGCCTACTATATATCCTTCCTACCAGTTATTTCCAAATTACTGGAGAAACTTGTCCCTAAACAGCTGATATACTACACATTGAAAGCAATGGCATGCGGTCATTCCGTCACATGTCAAAACAGCACAGCTAAAAATACCACAGCGAAACAGCACTGGACAAAAATACAGTCGAGCAAAACACCAACCTGTTCTGTGTACTGCACTGATTGAAAACAGTGGATCTTCATGTTTTTTACAGGGGGCTTTCCCCCCTTCCCACTCCCCGGAACTTATATAACTAAATCCAGGCAGGGGGATCTTGGGGATGGGGAGAAACTCAAAAGGGGGGAGGTTGTTTTTAAAATCATGGCAAAAAGTTGTAGCAGGTGAGACCTGGAGGGAACTGAACCATGGTCCTAGGTCTCCCAACTGCACCGTGTGCTGGTGTTCTAAACACTCCTCCATGGGAGTGACTCGACCAGGCACTCAGCACACAGCAACTTCTCCACCCTCCAGTTCTGTATGCAGCAACAGGGGTAGCGGTATTCCCCTACCACTGTTCTAACCCTGTCACTGTAAACACAGGCACTCACTACATAGCACAGTTAATACCACGCTGTCTTACATGCACAGTATTGATCTGGTACCTTAGGGGCAATAAGTTACCAAAATGCACACAGAGCTCAGCATGATGATGTAGCTAAGTGCAGCTGCTAAAAACCAAACAGAAGAAAGAAAAAGTGGCTGGTAACATGGCCAGAAAGAAAGCTGTGCAAAATCATATAAATATAAGTAAAGGCAGATGTGCTGAAAAGAGCCATTGGGTTATTGCATAGATCTCTTGATGAAGGACCCCTGTTAGAGCCGCAGTGCTGTTTTTATGTTCGCTTGTGCACATGAGTATGAGTTTTGGAGGTGTATGACCCTCCTCCCCAGTGCAGTGATCAGTGTGGCAGGCATGACCCTAGGGGACCAATACAAGCTGAGCTGTGTATGATAGCAGTTCAGCTGTGTTGGTCTTCACATCAAAGAAAAGGTCCACTGCAGTCAGCAGTGGTAGCATGTATGCAATTAGCATAAATAGTCAAACTGCTGTCCTGCACAATTTGGCAATCCCTCCCACTTCCTCTCTCTGCTAATGTCCTCTCCCTCCCTTCTTTTGTCCCCGTGCCCCCGCTCAGCTCATGAACCCCCTCAGCACACTGTGTGGCTGATGGGGGTGCCCAATCCCCAGTTGGATGCAGACCCCCCCAAAAAATATAATTGTCACACTGGGAGCCCATCCCAGTGCACTCATGCTCCACCCAACACACACACACACTGTATGGCCAGGGGGGTGCCCAGTCCCCGATGGCTCTACTCTCCCCCAACAAACAGGTAGGTGGCACACTGGGAGCCCACCCCAGAGTGCCAAAAGCATCTGTTTTTGTCTTTTTTTATAGTTCCTTTAAAATAAGAAAATGGTCCCACGGTGAGTCCTTGCCACCCCCCCGCCATCCCATGCCCACCCTCTGTGCACCCACCTCCCTTCACCCTCCCATCCCATACTTACCTCTGGAGGTCTGCACAATGATCTTCAGTGGACCGAGAACATGTCTGCACACTTCAAAGCTGACCACAAACTGAGGGAATGCCAGTAAGCTATATAATGGCATAAATAGGGTTTTTCCAACTTAGGTGGATATCTCGGCCATTTTTTCAACTTTTGGCACCAAACTTTCAACATTGGGTTCTTGACACCCTTTCTCATGAATTCAGTCACTGTCATGGTGTTATTCAGTCCCAAAAGGTAATTTCGTAGTCATGTGTGTGGAATCACCTTTCGGGACCAATTAATGAAATGACAGTGTCGGTGTTCATGAGGTGGGCTCTCAAAAAGTCTATGTTGCACATTTGGTGACAAAATTCCAGAAAAAAGTCTGTTTACGAGTGTGCATTGTTCACTTTCCATGCACACTCATAAATTTGCGATTTTTGTAATATTTTCACTCCAGATTTTCGATATAGGCATATTTCCACACCTCCTTATGAACAGTACAGCTGTCATTTTTCATATCCTGGCCTAAATGTGTTTTCATGCTTCCAGCACAAAATATCACAGTTGCTGTTGGAAATCAGTGTTTGCTACAGAGTAAAACAATCACAGAGGTCCTAAAATGCCTATGTTGAAAATTTGGTGGCAAAAGCCGATAAAATGGCTGTGTTACAAGTGTGCATTGCGCAGTTTCTACGCACACTCATAATTTTGTGAATTTGTAATATTTCCACTCCAGATTTTTAGCATAACCATTTTCCCACATCTCCTTATGACCAGTACAGCTGTCATTTTTTGTATCCTGGCCAAAATGTGTTTTCGTACTTCTGGTGTACAATGGAGTAGCCGCTGTGGGAAATCATGTTTGGTACAGAATAAGAAAATCACAGTGACACTGTTCATGAGTAGACATCCTTAAATGTCTATGTTGAAAATTTGGTGCAAAAATTCCAAACAATGACTGTTTTACAAGTGTGTGTTGCGCAGTTTCCACGCGCCCTCGTAACTTCGCAAATTTGTCGTATTTTCACTCCAGATTTCCAACATTTGCATTTTCCCACACCTTCTTATGAACAGTTCAGCTGTCATTTTTCACATCCTGGCTGAAATGTTTTTTCACACTTCCCGACACAGAATAGCGTGGTCGCTGTGAGAAATAAGTGTTCAGTGCACAGTAAGAAAATTATAGTGACAGTGTTCATGACTAGAGGTGACAAAATGCTTATGTTTAAAATTTGGTGAAATAATTCCACTGAATGACTGTGTTACAAACACGGGTTGCACAGTTTCCACACAGGCTTGTTTCCTTGAGCACGCCCTGGGCGTTAGGGTTCCTAAAACAGACACTTAAGAAGTATGAGGGTGAAATGTTGATCAGATGCAAGAGGAGTTGCAGAGAGGTACTCTGTTGGGATATGGATGCTAAACGGACATGGATACAACTTGTGGGGGGGGCCTGCATAAATGCCAAACACCAATGTAAATACCTGCAAGCAAATGTTTGGCATTGACAAATGCTTGTTTTTTTTTCCATTTGTGCCATAAATCCACTAGCTTGTTTCATCACATCTGCCTTTACTTGTATTTATTTGATTTTGTGCAGCTTTGTGTCTGGCTGTGTTCCTAACCACTGTTTCTTGTCATAGTAGGCAATAACCTGCTTAGTCTTCTCCAGTGCAGCTTCTGCCCTTAGCATGACAGCATGACATCCTATCAGCTGTAACCTCAGTTACCAATGACTTTCTAATTGTTATGGCTAATAGATTAATGACCAGGCCTATTGTTTCTGACTGGAGCAAAGTCTTTGACACTCTGGATCTTTACAAGAACACCAGTGAGTGTGGATTGCTCCTGATTTCAAAGCTACTTACATGACCATCATCAATATGTTGTCATTAGGGGTTTGAAGTCCATTCTCTGTCTGTAATGGAGTTCTTAAAGGAGTAGTCCACCCAGATTGCTCAAAAAACATTTGTTATGTAGAGTGTTTTGATAATAAATCCTAGTGTGTTCTTCCCTCTGTCTGTTATTAGGAGTTTTTCCTAAATTAGCTTGCTAGCTGTATGGTAATTTTACGACTCCTGGGGATCTCCATAACAAATAGTTTTATTGGCTTTCTTTCTCCTATGATGCCCCCTGTCTCATGTGACAGTGATGTAGCCAAGCCCTTAGATTTAGCATGTGTACTGCTTTAAAATTAGTTTAGCAACAGCAGAGCCTTGTAACAGTTCTTATTCAGGGAGCACAAATGTCAACAGTTAATTTAGCAGATACCTGACAGCAAGCTAACTGGGATTTTTGTAAGACAACAGCTACTAAATAGCTCTAATTCACTATTTTTGTTTTCTCTGTTTAGCTATTTAGCAGCTGTTTTCTTACAGAAACCCCAGTTAGATAGCCTGTGATTGGCTGCTGGCCATGAAATCACAGTCCCAGCAATTGAAAGCAATTGTGGTCAATAATCATTCTAATTTGTCATATTCACAGCCTGGAACTCCATGACAGTCAGCTGGTATGGTACCCCCTCGTGACTGTTTCCCCTAAACCTCAACCACAATCCCACTTGTTCATGAATCAAGCAAGTGTTCCTTGTAAATGCTGCTGAGAGGATGTATTATGTTACCAGTAGTTTTATTTCCTGAATTACTTGAACCGCTATCAAATATGCTGCCTATCTTTATTACTGAAACCTCCTTGCTGTGTCTCTTGTACACATGTAACATCATACGTGCACTTGCTTTAGATGTCTTTGTACATGAGCCTGACTCAAGAGCTTTTTAATTATCACTGAAAAAGCCTAATGAATGAATAAAAAAAAAAAATGATGTAGCATGAAAAGAACTGCATCCTGTTCAGCCTGCATGTCTTTCATAACTTCCATCCCAGATGGCCAGGGTCCATGCCTTGCTAACTTGAATACTGACACAATATTATTATCCAGTGCCTCTGCTATCCCTTTTAACCCTCCAATTGTCCCCACAAAGACTAGGAGACCTATGCCCTGCCTTATGTTATTACCCCCTTAATGCTTTGCACAGTTCTGTCTCCAGAACAGAATCTCCATGCACAGTCATAACCCTGCATTTCTTCTATATTATTTAATGGCAGAATGGAATGCTGGACTGTGATTGGTCCATCTGGGACTGGACCCGAGATGTTATCCCAGCAGACCATCCCAGTTCTAGTCCCAGCACAATCATGACCACATTAAAACTGCAAAAAAAAAAAAAAAAAAAAAGTCCTCAGCCGTCCCTTGCTTCCTGCTCCCAGCCAAAGTGAAAGCAGCAATTCTGATCAGCTTCACGCACTACTTTACACCAGAGCTGTCACATGTTCCCCAAACAAATTTGCCTTGTACTATTTAAAAAAACCAAACAAACAAAAGCCATCTTCCTGATCGGCTTCACAGGAGTCCCCCTCTCCTTCCCCGCTGCCCGCCTCGAGAACACCACCATCAGCTTCACTTCCTGCTTCCTCCTTTGCCAGGGACTTTAATTGTGTTCCAAATTATATTTCAAATAAATAAATAAACAGTAAAATAACACACCATCTGACTGAAAAACAAAATGAGCAAGAGAATGAGCTATGGTGCCTTTCAACAGTCAGCACGCGCCTGTTTTAATAGCACTCACTCGCTGTTCAGCTTGTCTTGTTTCTCTATTTCTTTTTATTGTACGGAACAATAGCAGCAGAAAAGACATTAAACTAAAAACTTTAACACAACATGACAGCACTGAGATGGAGTGGTGGGGCACTATTAGACAGTCACAACAGACAGACAGACAGACAGAATAACACCTCCATCTGCTGGACAAAGACTATAAGGCACTACTTTTCAAACCAATATCCTTCCACAAAATAAAAACTACAAAAATACAAATAAAACAATATTTTTAACTATTTTCTAATCTAAATGTAAACAAGCCATTGTATAATAGGAATAATGCACTCCAGGGTGGTTGATATGTTGGGACAACATCCCTTCTCAGGTGCTGAACACCCTCGACCTGTGGCCGTGGGCCCAACCACCCAAGGCGGGATGTTATCCCAAAACAACAACCACCCTGTCATGCATTATTCCTTTAATAATCAATCCTCTACTTCCCTTACTCTGGTGCCAGACCATTCCACTTATCATACACTCTAATTTTATCCCTTAACTGTTCTTGGAGTTCTGTATATATCCATGGAGACTTCTACCTAAGCCTTTTTCCCCATTGTCCACAGAGATTCATAGCATCACTGTTTTCATTATATGCTGTTTCAGGGCCTCCCATTCTCAGTATCAGTCCCAATCTGTGGTGTATTCATCAAGCTAGAAGCAATCATCTCCCTCAGCTTATCAAAATCAGCTCTTCTGATGTTTTACATTCTGGACATGTGTTTGATGAAGCTGCTTACGCTTACCTTAAATTCAGTCTTATTATGGTCGTTGCTACTCCTCACCTCCCCAGCCCTTCATGGTTTGACCATGTCATCCTCCATTACTGAGCAGCTGATAAAGAACAGTATCCCCTTGTGTGCCATGCTAGAAATTCTAAAGAAGCAAAGTCTTTTTGAGTGGCACAAAATCATTCTTTGCTTTTCTTTGTGCATTTTTCATGAGCTACTGTAGTCAATGACAGGTTGGAAAAATAAACTCCCATGAGAACCAAAAGACCCACTGCTGTTATGTTTTAATTCCAATTCCAAGCCCTGCTCTGCTGTTTACTTGGCAGTCTGTAGCATATTCCCAGAATTGTATTTTTGCCTCTTTTGAATCCCACCTCTTTTTTTTAAACTTAATTTTTTATTAAGTTTTTCCAGGCACTGGGATACTCACAAAGTCAATATTTACATTATACATGACATATATTATTACATTATTAATACATAGTAATGTCAGAGAGCATAGTAAATAATACAATAAATACTATTTCTTTGAAGAGGTGGGGAAGGATCTAGGTAGGGGCAACAAGTTGTTATTTTCAGTGTCTAAATATTTTGTTATCTGGTTGACCAGTCAGATGTCTATAAAAGTTCCGTATATATTCTTCTAGAGGGCTCCTATTGTCTCTGTATCCCCAAATCACCTAGGGACTAAGTCTGGTCTATGATCCATAATCCCCATCCACCAAGCAGTCCAATAACCCGTGACCTGGGAGGTCTTCCCTTATATTTTATCCATCATATGTTCCATTAAATAGATATCGTAAACAAAGTCCTCCCATGTTCTAAGTGTAGGGGGATCTGGAGTCAGCCAGTTCCTGGTAATAACCTTCTTAGCTGCAGTAATTAACACTGAAGCCAGCTATAATTTTGACTTATGCTTAAACTTGGGTGGAAAATGCTGTAGTATTGCTATTGCTGGCGTTAATGGCTTCAATTCTGGGCATATATCCGTCAGCACCCGTTCCACCCCTTGCCAGTACTGTTTTAATATGGGGCAATTCCAAAATACATGTGTGTGGTTAGCCACCTCAGTGCCACAGCCTCTCCAACAAGAGGCATCATAAGTGGGCAAGAATTTAACTGTTATTTGTTGCATGCGAAGAAATCGTTATACCACTTTCTAACCAAATTCATGCCAACTATATGAGCCCGTAGTTCTGTGCTGTCTTCTCCATATGCACTGCCACTCCTTGGCAGTGAGCTGTATCCCCATTTCTTCTTCTCAGGTCTTATGTATTCTCTCCCAATTGGGTCTAACCCTCATTCTTTCTGCTAAATAGAACCTGGATATCAGATGTCTAGGGGCCCGCTCTCCCGGGATTGCCATCAGTAATGTAATCAAGTGTGGAACCTCCCCCTGTTTCACCTGAAGGCCTAAGGTAACCTCATAAAAGTGACAAATCTGAAAGTATCAGAACCAGTCCCATCTAGAGATGGAGAATTCCTCTTGTAACTGTAAGAAAATGTTTTTGTTTTTTTATACTTTTTCTCCCTAGTTGCCTTTCTTCTACACGTCTGGCATCCTCTGGGTATTCAGGCCGCCATCTCCTGGGACTACTCTCTGGCTCCACGTTCGGGTCTGCAGCTACTCCCCCTGACGGCGGGTGGAGGGGAGTTTCCCAAGCTCAACCTCCCAGATCAGGATCCACGTAATGCCACCGGGCGCTCGATCGTCCCCTGGAGACGGCCATCATGCCGCCACCAGTTAGTGGCCCCGACTTCACTTTTTCTCCCCCCAACAGCTGAGGCATTCAATGATGCCTAAGGCCCCGAGAGTGCACACATCCGCACGCACTCCAAGTCAAGCGCCTGCCCCAACACGCTCCTCCCAAGTACCTGCCAGTGCTCTACAGCCACCCCCAGCCACTGCCAGAGGCTGCTTGAGCACCAGTGGCAACCTGCCCCCCCCGGAGGAGAACAGTCCTACAGATGCTCCATCCTTCTCCTCCCCTGCTGACCCCCGACGACCAAGGCTCATTCCCGAACCCAGGTCACTGGCATAGCATGAAGTGTGGCATCCAGCACCTCAACCCTCAGCACCACCGGGCTGGCCATTGTAAGAACATTTTAAATTGGCCATTTAAATAGAACTGATGTGTATATCTCAGGCCTCGGTCATCCCATATTTTAAAACCATTATCCAAGCTGGCCGGGCAGAAAGTCTGGTTCTGCCAGGGTATCCCCATCCAGTGAGCACCAAACTCATTATCAGGATGAGTTAAATAAGTTATACATCCCCAAGATAGCTCCGGGTGTATATTGATGTTCCAGCCATAAGGAATTCAAGGGTGGTGGTTGGAAAATTATTATTTCATTCAGCTGGTAGGCCGACATTGTTTGTTCTATCCTAACCACTGGGGACCACCTTCCTCAGGAGTAATCCATTCACTAACATGGGTTAATAGGGTGGCAACGCACATCCAGACCAGTTAGGCAGAGCAAGTCCTTCCCTTTCTTTGGGGGCCTGTAATCTATCTAATGAAATTCGTGGTCTGCCTCCCTGCCATCGGTAGCTCATTATCAGTTTGTTCCATAGCCTCTCTTCTCCCTTTGTGAACATCTAGGGAATTGACTGCATTAAGTATAGCAAGCCGGGTAGTATATTCATTTGGACTGCCTGTATTCGGTTAAGTAGAGACATTGGGAGGTGGGTCCAAATTTTAAGGTCATGTTTAACCTGGTTAAACAATGTGTCATAATTAAGAGGGAAAGTCTGCCGTGGTTTCGCTGTTATACTAATCCCCAAATATCTAATTGACTTACATTTCCAATTGTAATGGTGTTTATTTTGTATGGACATAGGGATATACACCCCTGTATACAAGGTCTCCATATTCTGAGTATTAACCTTATAACCAGAACATTTTTCTTTTAATGTCAGGACCTGTTCTAAAATCAGGAGGGAATTATCTGGATCTGTGACATATAATAAAAAGTCACTGGCATACAATGCCACTTTATGTTCTCTATCCCCTATCTGGTATCCCCTCACTCCCACCAGTTGCTGAAGAAACTGCACCAATGGTTCCACATGTAAGGCAACTAGATAGGGGGAGAGGGGGACAACCCTGCCATATGCCTTAAGTGAGCCAAAATCTTGTAGAGCATGAACCATTAACCTTGACCACCGCCTGTAAGCAGAGTAAATGCCCATAATATCACTGATGAACCCAGTGGGGAAGCCCAATTTAATAAGAGTTTTTTCAAGAAATGACCAGGAAACCCTGTCAAATGCTTTTTGGGCATCTTGTCCCAGTATTAACAATGGGGATTGGGAGTTATTTGCATGTTCAATTAAGTATAAGGTTCTCTTAATATTATCTGAGGTTTGATGTGTAGGTATAAATCCAGCCTGGCCTGGATGCACTAATGAGGGCATCATGTTATCTAACCTGTGTGCCAATATACTAGCATATATTTTTTAATCTTGGTTTAATATCAAAATTGGTCGATAAGAATCACAGAGGTGAGGGGGCTTCTTTGGTTTTAAAATCACGGATATCATGGCTTACGACCAGGATAATGGATATATCGCATTCAAGTGGCTCTCCTTTAGGGTTTCTGACAGTGGGTCTTTAATCCATTCCCAGGCCACCTTATAAAACTCTGCTCCATAGCCATCTGGACCAGGGCTCTTGCCATTTTTAATATTTGTGACTACAGTCTTTATTTCTGATGTAGTAATGGGCCAGGTCAAGGACTGAGTCTGTACTTCCATAAGATGTGGGAGGTTCAAGTTAGACATCCACATCTGCCCCAGCCACAGTGGACTCGGCCATATATAACTTTGTATAATAGGCTTTAAAAGCTGAAAGTATAGCTGAGGTTGTAAGGCATGGACATCCCGTCAAAGGATCCTTAATTTTAGTGACTGTTGTTTGCTGGATCTGTCTCCTAAGTCAATGTACTAATATCCTAGAAACCCTAGGACCCCCTCATAATACCTCTGTCTAAGCCAGAGTAGTGCTTGTTCTGTTTTGGCAGTGAGTAAATTCTGTATGGTATGTTGAGTATTTGCAATTTGACCAGATAGGGAATTGTCTCCTTGCATATGGACAAGTTGCATAACACTCAATTGTTCCTGTAGCTCCTGTAGTTTAGTCTCCATTCTTATTTATTTGTACAATTGGATTTGCAACCTTTGAGCCAGAGGCTCATTTACAAAGGTACCTTGTCACAGAGAGAACAACAGTGTTACAACATTACAGTGGGTTGACATACAGATTTACACAGCTTTTACACAGTAGTATACACACATTGTTACATATATTTTGTACATTTCATAATACAGTGGTTACATAAATACAGATATCTGGCAGGGGGGAATGAAGGAATCCAAGTAGGAAGGGAGGAGGGGGGCAGAGGAGGCAGTCCGGAACACTTTGTCTACAGTTTTTTTGAGACGCATATGCTATAATATAGCCTCTAAGCACTACTTTCATAGTGTCCAAAATTAATTGAGGTGGGGTCTGTGGGGTGGAGTTATCTGCTAGCATCTTTTCTATTTTAGTTTTTATTAATTCTTCACACTCCGAGTCTTGTAATAGGGAATTATTGAGTCACCAGTAAGTATTCTTCCTCTCCCCCTGGCTTTCGAAGTCTAGGGTAATAGGAGCATGATCTGCTAAGCATATGTTATGTATCTCTGCGACTCGGACCTGATTCAGATGCTCTTTTGATATACAAAAATAATCAAGGCCAGAGTAGTACCTGTGGGTATGAGAGTAGAAACTAAATTTCCTGGTTGCAGGATGCAAGTGGCACCACGTATCCATAAGGCCTATTTCTTTAATAATTTTTCTCAGGTGACGTTGGCCTAATGTCTGTAGAGGAGCTTTTGGGGCCCATGTGTCTCAGGTGGGGTTCAGGAGGCAATTATAATCTCCCCCTAAGACCAAGATCCCATTCTTGAGACCAAGGATCTTATCAAACAACTGTTGGATAGAGGAAGCATCACTGCTGGAAGGGACATAATTATTTGGTATGGTATATTCTTGACCTCTAAGTGTACCCACCACCAAAACTAATCTTCCCTCGGGGTCTGAATAATGACTGGAGACATCAAAAGAGGATTGTTTAGTGATCAATATGACTACCTCCCTACGTCGTCCCTTGTGGTAGGCCGATTCATAAAGTTGTCCAAATCCAAATTTAAGTAGTTTTTGGTGCTCACTGGAGTTGAGGTGCATTTCTTGTAATAACAGTATCTCGGCATTAAATTTCTTAAGAGTCTTAATAGTCCTATATCTTTTCACTGGTCCAGTCAAACCATTTACATTGTGTGAAAGCACTCTTAGTGGGTTACTCATTTAAGACTAGATATGTGTAAAACTCCCCTTCCCTCCCTGCTGTCTGAGCAAATCATTAACTACATCGTTTTTCAAATATAACTCTGTCACATGTTCAGTAATAAATTCCCAACCCTCTTAATGGATCGTCCTCCCATCCATGGTCAGGGCTCGGCCCCCCCCCAGGCACCCGTCCCCCTCTTCAGGTATCTCAGCAGACCACCCCCATCTTGACTAGTATCTTTCTTTACAGGCATGAGGGTATATTCATGACTTTGTGTCCATCTAAATAAACAGGTTAGGAACCAGTGGGATCCTCCAAGTACTCCAGATCTCCCCCAGTGGTCCAGAGGGGCCCCCTGCAATGCAGCCAAGAGCTCTAAGAACGTCACTTAAGCATTGAGTATTGCTCACCACTCCCAGACCCAGCAGCCCCACCCAACCGGCCCTGACCATGTCCATACGCAATCCCGTGGACCTTTAACTTTTATTCTGGCTCATTAAGCATGAGGTCCCTCGTAGACCGACTGGGGCCTATGCCCCAGCCAGCACCCCGGGTCTCCCCTCTACTCCGAGCTCATCTTATACTTCATTTGTGATCTCCCCTATGCAGGGGATACATGGGTGTGTACATAAGATCCATTAAGCAAGGTCAGGTCAGGGGAGGATCGCCAGGGCTCCAGACTCATTAATTGCAAGGCTCGGCTATAAAAGAGAGAGAAATACCATCTCTAACTACTAATATTATTATAGCCACAATAAATGGGGCCTCAGAACCCCTCAATTTATTAGAGTTCAGTAAGTGTCTCATCTGTGCCCCAATCTGCCTCCAGTGATCCTCCCTTCTGAGGGGGGGCCTCGCAGTGGTAAGATGATACTAGGCCTCCGATTGGATCAAACCACCAGGTCCCCTGCCCACCACCTGTCTCCTCTTTTATTTCAAGGGATCTGCCAAGACACCCAGCCAAGGGCAGCAGCACCCGTGGACCACCACCCCCCCAGAAATGAAAGGACTCACCCGATCTAGTCAACAGAGAGAAGATTTCAGTTTAGCAGGCTTCACTCAGCTTGTGGGCCATGTTGCATAAGCCTTTTAAAGAAGTCCAGGGCCTGCTGCATCTATGAGTCCACGTCTATATGTCTTCCTCCCTGGGGTTGTGTAGGTGATCTCTTAGGCAGGGCCACTCTGGCTGGAATTGACAAGTCTCATTTCTGGAAGTCCAAGAGGGGTTCTGAGGCAGATCCATATGTCCATTACCCCTCTGGGAATTGCAGCACCAATAACGCTGGGTATGGCGTTCTAAAATTGTATTTATTCTGACGAAGCACCTGGAACAAGGGGATGTATTCTTTTCATTTTCTCAAGGTATATGGAGCATAGTCATTGTCTATGAATATCCTTGCGGCACCATAGAGAGGATGTTGGAAACTGCAGGCCTGTCAGTTTAATTTCTGTAGTGGGAAAAGTAGTGGAATCACTACTGAAGGAAAGGATTGGGAAATACATTGTTTCCAATTGTCTTCAGGATCTGAGGCAACATGTGTTCACAGGGGGGAGGTCTTGCCAGACACACCTGATCGAGTTCATTGACTGGGCAACCAAGGAAGTGGATCAGGGAGGAGCAGTTGATGTTGCCTACCACGATAGCTGTAAGGCCTTAGACACCGTTCCACATAGAAGACTGGAAAGCAAGCTGAGAAGCCTGGGAGAGGGTCCTAAAATAGTAAGATTGGTAGAGAGTTTGTTGGACAACAGGAGTCAGAGGGTGGTGGTAAACAGCGTCCACTCTGGAGAGGGCAAAGTCACCAGTGTGGTGCAACAAGGATCAGTACTAGGCCCAGTCCTCTTCAATGTCTTTATAAGTGACATTGTAGAAGGACTGGAAGGGAAGGTATGCCTGTTCATGGATGACACAAAAATCTGCAACAGAGTAGACACACCAGGGGTAGGGGATGTGGAAAGTATGAGAGAAGATCTAAAAAAGCTGGAATAATGGTCACTGGTTTGGCAGCTGGGCTTCAACACAAAAAAGTGTAAAATTATGCACTTAGGGCACAAAAACATGGAGGCAACCTATCAACTGGAAGGAGACGTACTAGCCATCACAGAACAAGAAAGGGACCTGCAGTTAAACATTTTTGATGAACTGAAGGTAGTTAAACAGTGTTACAAGGCAGTGGAAAAGGCTAGAGGGATGCTCGGATGCATAGTCAGGGGTATCACCAGCAGAAAGAGGGATGTAATAATAATACCCCAGAACTGATCTGGAGGCCCCACCCCTGAAAGGACATAGGCAGGATAGAGGCAGTACAAAGGATGGCAAACAAAATTATGCAGGGCCTGTATCTGAAGTCATTTGAAGAAATGCTTAATGACTTAAATATGTACTCCCTAGAAGAAAGGAGGAAAAGGGGAGATATGATAGAAACATTCAAATACCTCACAAGTATAAACAAGGTACAGGAAGGGATCATTTTCCAGAGAAAGAAATGCTTGATGACAAGGGGGTCACACTATGAAGCTAGAGTGGGGGAGGATGAGAAGAAATGTGAGGATGTACTTCTTCAATGAAAGGATGGTGGATGCTTGGGACAGCCTTCCAGTGAAGGTGGTGGGTGGGGTAAAAGTATTACAGGATTCAAGAAAGTATGGGATAGACACAAGGGGATCATAGAAGTAAGGCAAAGGGAGTGCACACCAGAGACAGATTATGGCATGTGGTGGAACTGTAGGTTGGGAAAATAAGGCAGACTAGGTGGGCCAAGAGGTCCTTGTCTGCTAACAACTTTTATGTTTCTGTGTTTCTAGATACAGTGCCATCCACCACAATTAAGCACTTTGTGATAAAAATTTCACATATTTCTGGATGGTAAATGTGAGAAATTGCTATAGTATTTTGTATTACATTGTGTTCCTGCAGTATCAAGCCTGTAATATATCACTGGCAGAAACTGTGATAAGAGCACTTCATCTTGTCGGGTACTATAGTATAACCCCACCAGCATGTCAAGATGTAGCCAAGTGATAAACTGAGTTGGATGCAGTATTAATACTGCTCTACATGAATTTAGAGTCTAGCCTGGTTTGGATAAGGTTACTACAGCACATCAGGGTTGTAGGTATGTATAGAGATCCTGAGGTCATCCATGTTATGTAGAAGGCTTCTGATATGTAGTGTGACATTTTGAGTCCCCAGCACTGAATGGGGGGAATGGCAACCATATGTGGAGGATACGCTTATGTCCAAAAAAAGGGCCCTTGTCAGGATGCTCAATGTCGCCACTAAAAAGGGGAACAAGTCTAATTAATTTGCAGGCATACTTCCTAGAAATCAACTTTTGTCATCACATTCCTACATTACAGATAGTAAGGGGATGGGTTTACAATTTTCTCAGCAAATAAAAATGAGACAGAGGAGGAACAATAGACTGAGGCCTTGTATTACTCCAGCAAAAGTAGAAGAACTCTTGAAGTCAGAACCAGGGTGGGAGAATATTACCTGTATAAATGCCAGGCTGGAAAAGAGGGTGCCATATATCATACAGTACAACAAAAGCAGCTGCTTGCTCAGAAGGGAATCTAGAACTAGCTGACCCAGCCGTATGATGGCTTAATGTTGTGCAACTTTAGAGGAGACCAGAGTTTATGTGTAATCCACAGAATCCTTTGCAGAAGTCATGCAAAAAGGGAAGGTGCAGGCCTCTCAGCATTTGCGCCCCCCCACCTTTTGCTGACAAACCTTACTAAGTACAGAGACTATGGATCAGTTTATAGTGAACCTCTGCAAGTTTCCATGAATATGCAATAACAGGGTTAATATTCAGCAGTGGTGACAATTTTAAATAATTTAGATGCAGTTAGGAGTCTTCATTTCTGAGTGGACTAGAAGAGGGTAAAAAAGTAGGAATTTATGAACATACAGTAGTGGGGGCAGTTCTTTCACAGAAAGACACAGTACATTCACACTTCTGCAACAAAACACTACATACAGTGACTGGAACCATCAACTCTAACTCTCAAAAACCTATTTATTTTTGTACTTTAATATATCTTACATTTTAGTTTACAAATGAACATAATCAATTTGTTTGGGATTTATAATGTTTTCCTTTAATTTATTTTTCAGAGCGAATGTCAAAAACTTAATAACTACACCAATATTAAAAACTAATCATATGTGGGTATTATCAGGATTATATCTAGTTTACTGGTTTTAGTGTTGGATTAGGCCCATATCCTGGTAATGCTCTGTTTTCTCATCTCTAGATTAAACTCACAAAACCAGGTCATACATTCACAGGGATTTGCTACTCATACATTCCAGCTATGAATTTCCCTGCAGCTGGAGGATATGAATGTGCACATTCCTGTGAATTCAGGTCCTCATTAACAACATACTGTATAACACCTGCTGACATTTGTCATCAATTTCTAAGTGTGAAAGGAAGATAATGTAGAAGTATCTTCAGCAACATTTTGTGCATTCATAAAAACATTAGAACACGGGGACACATTGATTGTTACCCGTTGCCTGATGTTACCTGGTTAGAACTGGCAACCAGAGACTTACAGTAGCTGTCTACCTCCATCTTCTGCATCATGCAACACCCTATCCAGAGAGCTATACCCCTTAGGAGTTTATTTGGTGGAAGTGGGTAGGATTCTATCAGTGTTTCATCCCCCCTCTCAGGAGTTGCATTCCAGGTTTATAGCTACACTTCCCTAGTCTACGAATCCTAGTTGAAGTATGCCACCACCTCAAGAACAGTCAGAGTGCATGTAATCATTCTTTTCAATTATCCCACTTTGTAAAAGACTTCTCTCCTTTAACCACCCATTTGACCCACATGGTAAATCTTCCCAAATAGAAAAGCCTTGACCAGTACCAGTGATGTTTGCTTGCAAGTTTTGAGAGTGAACTTCAGTGGGGCTGAATAATCCAGAGGACATTGAGAATCCATTAGAGACCTGAAAAGCAAGACAAGAGGAGGCTGTGGATACAAATAGGGTTGCAGGTCCTAGAGGATGGAACTCCTTTGGATGACATATTAAATCAAGGTCACATCTGCCTGTTCTGGTGGATGTGAATGATCCCATGGCACTTCCTAGAAAGAGTACGGGACACTCTCTGGTATCTTGGGCACATTTTCACCATTCTCACAAAAAAAAAACAACAGCATAACCTTACTTAATACAGCATCTCAGTTTGCATCTGTGCTGTCCCCCCCACCCAACACCTCGAATGAGACTGAACATAAGCAGAATTACCTAGCCCTTTCTTCCCAGTCAACAAAACTAACTAAACTTTCTATTCAATATTTTGTTATAACAAATTCCAGGTACAACAGATGTACAGCTATAAATACCAAGCATAGTACAGCTACAGAGATAAAAGAATACATAAGTTCCCTCATCTATCCTGCAAAAATCATAGCTAGATAGAAATAAATAACAAAGATACTTATTTGATACGTGTACTGTTAACATTCAGTCAGACCTGAAGAAATAAAGAACCGCATTAGTGTAATGGGGAAAATACAGTAATAGCAATAGGACAGAGAGTAGCAGATGAGTACAATTCCATAGGATGAGCATAGAAGTAAAACAAAAGGTACTTTAGAACAAAAGGTACAGTATAAATTGAAAGTGAGTGTGAACATGGGAAAAGAAAGGAAAGTCCAGAGAACAAAGAAAAATGTGGGAGATAAAGGAAAGTCAGTACTGTAGCTGGGTGTGAGGTGTTTAAACCTTCTAATTGAGAGCACAGGAACCATATTATAACATCAGTAGAAGAAGCAAAACCAACTGCCAGGGCCCAGTCACCCTCCTCTTAAACTACATACAAGCCATTGCATTCATGTGAGATTACTGATAGAAAACAAAGGGTTTGCATAAAGGAAGTTCTTTCTAACTGGGCCAAGTAGACGAGATAGGGGTGCTGCAGGAATTTGTTCTGGATCCTTGCTTATTTAATATTTACATCTCCTCTTTATAATATGATCACGAAAAAATTTGGATAACAGAATTTGCCAATGACTGCAGGTTGGGGGCCATCATTCAGAATCAGGAAGATGGGTTAGCACTCCAGAACACCCTAGATTTCATCCAAGGTTGGACCACTACACACAAATTGCTACTTAACCAGGACAAATGCATGGTAATGCATATGGAGAGAAAAAATTCATAATCATTCATATTCTTTAAATAAAACCAATCTCAATAATACAACTTAGGAAAGATATTTGGGAATCATGATTTTGCATGATCTTTCTTTTAAATCCCACTGCAAAAATATTGTTCAGAAAAGTAATAGAATACTAAACTGTATATTGAGACATATTGAAAGCAGAAGTAGTGAAGTTCTGGTGCATCTGTATTCTTCACTGGTAAGGCCTATACTGAAATATGGAGCCCAGGTCTGGTCCCCCTACAAAAAAGGTGAAGTCTATATGATCGAGAAGGTCCAAAAAAGAGTAACAAGGGCCAGTGAAAACCACAAAGTTAGGAACTATGAGGAAAGGTTGAGAGAGTTAGAAATGTTCACATTGGAATACAGGAGAACAAGAGGGGACATGGGTCTAGTACATAAAGCTTGGACAGATAATGAACTATGGGATATGTTGGGGCTACAAAGTAAGGGGAAGTTCTATACAACCAGGTCACATCCTCTCCAGATGGATAAGAGACAGTGTAAATTAATGAGAAGTAACAGGTGGTACAATCAGAGAGTGGTGCCTATTTGGAATGCACTCCCTATGGAGGTGGTAGGTTGTATAACAACCAATCAGTTTAACCAACAGTTAAATAAGCATTTTAGGAGTATTGGTTAATCATCCTTAGATATACCTGGCAAGCACTATGGACGGAAGTCTAATTTACAGCTTTGTACAACCTATGATACCTATGATGGTATATGCATTCCTGTAACTATAGGAAAAGGATATACAGGATATACAGCATAACTTTCTGTCTGAGTATGATTTATACTATCAGGACCACCTTTAGAAATCTTGAAAGATATTTCTGGATCTTGATCAGTATAGCGTAACAGGATAGGCCTACACCTTTTTTGTTTACCACCAACATAGCCGCCAGGAGGGGCTATCTCCTGAGAGGAATCAAGGAGGCCCAATTGGAGCAAACCATTTGTGTTTTTTTTTTTATTTGAACACAAGGATTTTAGACAGAGAAAGTTACAGCAGATCCCAGCAACTTCACCAGCTGGCTGAACTTGAATCCATGATGACCAATGACTTCATAAATTACTTTAAGATATTCTAATTATTTTTCTAGTCATCTGTTGAATACATGCAGGGCTAATTTTAAATGGTGATGCACATCAGTAACCATGGGCCCCCTCCTAACTCTGTGTCACCCTACCCTTAAAGTGGCATAGTGGTGCCTCCCCCCCAAAAAGCATACTTAAGATGCTTTAATATACTGTAAATAAATAAGTTCTGGGAAAATAAACCTTTGAAGCATATAATTAAAAAAGCAACATTCCATGACAAAACCAAATCTGAAACTGCTGTGGCTGTTGGAATCATATCTGCATTAACCTTTATAAAAACAGTACTGTAAATGGGCATTATGTTGTTGTTCTTTATCTTTATTATTAATAGTGCTGGGTGAAGTGGGCAAAATTTGCTTTGCGGGGTAATCCGTGAAATTCTGCCCATTTCACAGGAGCGCAATGTGACATTTCGCCTGTCGGAGTGGCGAAATTTTGCCCAGCATAATGGCAAAATTTCACCTTTGAGGCACAATTCCATCTTCCATGGGGAAATTCCACCTTTCACGTGAAAGTTTGCCCGCAGAAGGCGAACTTTCTGCAGAAGGTGAAATTTCACCCACGGAAGGCGAAATTTCGACACAGAAGGCAAAATTTTGCCTAGGCAAAATTCTGAATTAGGCGGAAACATTTTGAGAATTGCTCCACCAGGCGAATTTGGCCACTTCGCCAGCAGTTCACCAGTGGAATTTAAATTCACTGCGCCCCTAATTATTAATGAAGCACAGATAAAAACACAACTATTTTCTAGCTCTATTAAAGTTTTAATTTATTTTGTACAATGTGCTTCTTATACAGTAGTATATGTATAGGAAATAAACTAATGCCCACAATACTGTAGAATGAAAAAATGCTTACAAAGAACTGTACAGTTGCAAGTAATGAGGTAATGAGGCCTTACCTCTCCTGTCCTGACTCCCATTAGGAATGTGCAGAAAACAAGGCCATTGGAACCAGATCAACCAGATCTGTAAAAGCTGGACTAGCTATTTTTGCTGGACCAGATGCAAGCTGTGAAAATATATCTGGTCTAGCCATTCTGGCAGGATGGGCAAGTTCATCATTTACTTATCTGGTCCTGTCTGGTTCCAGTGGTATGATTTTCATCCATGCATGGGACTTTGTGAAAATCAGGCCAGTGGAATGGCACAGGATCAGTAAATGGGAACATTGTTTAACCAGGGGCAGTACACTAAGCCAAAGCTTGTTTCTAGATGCGACCTGGGAGCACAAGGAAGTTAAGTGTCTGCTTAGGATCACACAGTATGCACCTAGGCTGCTGTGGGATTCAAACCCAGGTCTCCAGATCTGCAGCTTAGAGCCTTAACACACTGCACTATACTGCCTCCCCTTAAAGCCAGATTGACCAACAAAAATCACACTTTTGGCTGGTCCAGCTAGTTCAACATTTACCAGTTTAGTCGGGTCCTGTTCAATGATCCGGTTTTTATCCATTTCCTAACAAATGCACTAGAACAGAACAATAACTTGTAAGTGACACATTTAGCCAAGTTAGCCTAGGCTTGAAAAATACTAGTTCAGAACCACCAAACTTCAAAAAGAAAAAAAAAGACACTTAAAGGAGAAAAATTGATCTTGCGAGAGGGGCAGTTTAATTCTTACCTTAACCTCTGTGCAGCTGCATCTCTGTCCACCACTTCCATGGCTCTAAGTCAGTTAGTTTTGGCTCCCCAACACAGCGGAGCCATGAACTGCAGAGCACTGACAGTACTTTCCTGTGTCACTCTTTAGAACCCCTAAATAATCAGATCTGCATGTGGGGAGGACACTTCAGCCATCACAGCACCGAGCACCTACAACTTCCAGTAGTCCCAGCCACAGGTTAATGACCATGGTGAGCCCCCTTCCTCGGTGCAACTGACTGAATCTGAGTGCCTGAAAAAAAGCATGCATTGCTGCCTACAAACCTATTCCCTGCTAGGTGAGTATCCAAATACCCATCCTCCCCACTTGATCTCAATACACATCACATATGCCAGGGGTACCCTGCTGCCTGTCCTCACTCTGACCAGGCCTGTCACTCACCGAATGCCATGCCATCCATCACACTCCTCACCACTGTCATCAACTCTACCTCTAGCCTCTCCAGCACCAGTGGCTATGGCAATGTGCATCTGCAATTCTCTTTCTCTCTGTCTGCTCCAGGTCCCAGCTCCTATCAGTCTCCTAGTGACTTCACAGTCCACTCCAACTCTGACTAACCTCCTCAACATGCAAGAAATACAAAGACATCTTCTACTCAGCACAGTAATGAGACTGAGACTTGAGTGCAAAGCAAATGGCGCCAAATCCAAATGGCTGCTACCCATATCACTCTGTGCAGTTGCAGTCTCAGTTACAATTAACTTTTGCTTGCTGCTAGCTCTTATTGCTTGCCTACTACTTTCCGCTGCAGTACTCCATGTTGAAGCCAAACATTGTTCACAAATGACACCAAGCTAAAGGCCAGGGCTGTGGGGGTTGGTATCTAAAGATTTAGTGAGTGAAGACTGGAGTTGCAAACAAAGTGAATGCTACTCATTAACACACAAAACAGGCAGCTCAGAAAAGGGTCTCCTGGAAAACAAAAGCCCTATGCACAGGCATATTTTGTGTTATTGTAAATACAGCCCTGGATACATGTGCCCAATTACTACTATTTGTTTTTCATAAATTTTCAATGTAATGATTGTGATAAGCAAAAATTAAACCCATTATAATGGTAATCATACTAAATATTTTATGGTCCCTGTGCCTGCACACTAGATTTGTTCATTAGATTCACTAGAAGGTTAAGAAGCAGAAGGCAAAAAAGCCCGTAAAGCTTCTGTCAGTCACCCATAATAGACAAGTGTGTTGTTTTCCAACAAAAGATCAAGCCTATTTTTAAAGGTCAGTTTAGACTTGCTTTTAGCAATGTCAAGGGGTAACGAGTTCCATGGTTTGATTACTCTTTGAGCGTAAAAGTATGCGCATTTCTTAGTACAAGCAGTGTTGCGTTTTAGTTGAAGAGGGTGCCCTCTAGTGTTAACATCTATCAGCTTAAATTTAAGCCCTATCTCATTTAAAAGATGTTCATTGTTAATAAGTTCTCTTGCAAACAATAAGTCACCATGCAGCCTTCTTGTTTGTAAGGACGTTAGGCTAACTTTATTTAATCTTTTCTCATAAGGCATTGCTGAAGCTCCTTTAACATATTTTGTTACTTTACATTGGATTTTTTCTAGTTGAGTGAAATCTTTTTATTGATATGGACACCATAGTTGGGAAGCAGGGTCTAGAATAGGATGGACATAAACTCTGTAAAGTGAGAGGAATACGGTATTGTTCCTGGACATAAAATTACTTTTTATGGATGATCACACCTTATTTGCACTAGCAAGTTTTTCAATTATTTGGTTTAAAATATTAAGTCGCTAGATATAAGGACACCTAAATCCTTTTCACATTTAGTTTTTTAAGCTGAGATCCATCCAAAAAGTAAATTTGTTCTTGGTTATGTAGTCCTAAATGCACAATGATGCATTTATTCGTACTGAATGCCAATCCCCACTTTTTTGACCAAGCTGTCAGATTGTCAAGATCTTTTTGCAGAAATACCCCTAAGTTACAGAAATAATTATATGAAATGTGTTCATGCTGAACACATACAACTACCCAAGTGAATGTAACAAAAACTAAGAGAATGCTTTTTGGTACACCTTTTATGCCGGGGAATTACCCAAGTTTTCAGATATATGATTTGTCTGGTAATTACAGTCCACTCCACTTATAGCACCCACGGTTAAAACAGGCAATAGGTTACTGCGGGCAAAACATGAAAAACAAAAACTCTTTTCCTCTGATTGCATTATTTGTTTGCTGCTTATAATGATCTAGAGATCCCTGCTATTGTGTGCATTTCAGAGCTGAGTTCACACCTTGAAATCGTTATGTGTTCAGTGTGTTGTAATCAATTACCGGCCAGTTACAACTCATTAATCTGAATAAAGTAAGTGTCTTTGACTCTGCTCTAATTCAGTTCATTTGAACATCTGAAGAGCAACAATGGCTAAACGTAAGGCACCCTCTCTTAGTGAGAAAGTAGAGCAGTTAAACTGCATCGATGTTCTGCCTAAGATGAGCCAGCACCTAAGATGAACAGACTGTGGCCCCAGATATCCTGCTAGAGAATGACACTTTACTTGCTCCCGAAGGACTTTTGACTGAGGAGTTTGAAGGTCTCTGTCACCTCAGCAACCATGATGCACCACCAGAAAGTGATCAGGATGACATTCAGGAGGTGATGGTGCAATGCAAGGTGACGTGGAACAGGAAGAACTGGAAGATGAGCAGGAGGATCAGAATGTTGCCAAGGAAGAGGACAGAGACTCTGCTACTGATGTGCACACTGCTCTGCTGACTTTGCACCGTGCCATGGAGCAAAACGCCAAAGTGTTACCAAACTGGGACATGCTACACAAGGCAGAGGAAACTTGGCAATGGTACACCCAAAGCAACTCAGTGCAGACCTGCATCACTGAGTATTTTACTGGACTGCAAAAGTAAGACTAAAATACAGTACAGTATCAGTGACTTACAGAGCATTATTACTGAAAAGTACTTCCTGAAATTTTCATTTGTTTGTTTTTATTTTGTCAGCATTAAAGTATACTTTAAATGGATAAAATATGTGTTCTACAGTAACTCACACACAGACGAGTGAAAAAAATAGTGACATGTGTCAAGATGCATGCCATTTGGTCTTTTGGTTATAGCGACCGATGCATATAACGGGCAAATAATAACAGGACAAATGTGCCCGCTATAAGCGGTGGGAACTGTATATTGAACAGGTATCTGAACTCAGATATTTAGACATTTTACTGGATGCAGGTTTGACTTTGTTGCTTCAAGTGATTCAAGTGAGCTGAACAATCAATAACAAACTTGGTGTACAATATAAGTTAAGAAAGTATTTTTCATTATCTACTTGGCATGCTATTGCTAATGGTTCTTTATTGTCACATTTAGACTATAATGCAAGTCTCTGCTATAATCTCTGGACTAAAGAAAGTAATATTTTGAAAGTAGAGTATCATAATATTTATTGATTTTTCCTTGCCCCTTCTTGCCATTTACATCACTGTTTACTGTATTTTCATTTGAGGTGGTTATCGCCTAGTAGTAAATTTGCTTTCTTTTTTGGATAACAAATTTTTAAAGCAATTAATAGTTGTCATTACTATCCATTGCAGGATCTTGTTAAGATTCGTACTACTGGACTGGGTCTTAGATCCTCTACTGGTAATCTACTTACATCTTCTTTGTGTAAATCTAAAGAGAGTTCTTGTGCTTTTTCTGATGCTGCTCCAGTGTTGAGGAATAATCTTCATAGCAATCTACGTATTGCAATGTCATTAAAAGTGTTTAAATCTAGGCTAAAGTAATATTTATTTTGTCTGGATGAATGTAAATGTGTTTATTAATGCTACTGGGTTTGTGTTAACTTGCTAATTGTCAATTTTTAATATTTTATGTATGTACATGCTGTGTATTTTGTGATTTATCTGTTTGTATTAAGGTTGGGCCTGAAAAAGGGTATTGATTTACCAGCACTTACCCGGCTAACAAATAAATGAAAATAAATGAAAATGATATGTATGCTACAAGTATGATTTAAATGTTAAATTGGAACCGATTGCATGCATGCATCATGCGTGCAGCAAGCAAGTGTGGAAAGCATGATTTTTATGTTAAATTGGAAAAGACTGCATGCATGTGGCATAGGTGCAAAAAGCAAGTGGTCACTGATAACTGCACACATAAGAGTTAAGTGATTTGCTCAGGATCACACCATACACAAGTGGGGGTTGATGAGATTCAAACCCAGGTCTTCATGCCTTCAAGTCTCCTGGCTTGCAGTTCAATGACTTAAACCAGTAAATCATACTGTCTGCACACATATAGCTCGCTTGCACTTCAATACATATCTGAATACATCTACATACATGTGTCATGCTTGTAGCCACTGCTATGATTAGCAGTTGTCTTCTCTCCCTTATCTCAGTTTCACAGTTGAAGTGTAGCACACATACCATGAGAACACCTGTGGTTCTTCCCAAACCCAATACACACACTTACACACAAAACCACTTAATTACTTCTGTCTGGTCTGTACTTCTACTATTTTCTCTCCTTAGTTTTGAATACTTCCATGCAAACAGACTTTAAGGTGCAAACACAAAAGTAGCAATAACTTGACACACATCCACATGGCCAGTCCCCCCCCCCCGTGTACACACACACTGTGGCGGGTACAGCCTTGATGATACAGGCAACCCACTAAGTGTAGTTATAAGCAAAAAGTCTCTTACTTGAGTAATAGAGAGCCAGAGGCAGGAGGCTTTAAGAGATGATGTCCAGCATGGGTCAGAGTGCTGGGGTGTAACCCATTGAAATGAATGGATTTATTTTTTCTTAATATTTTATACATTATGATGGTGAGCTGGAGAATAATGAAGGCCACTGTTCTACTAACAAGGCCTTTGATAATTAAGTGGTGGCCTTCATTAATCTCCAACTCTCCATCAATAATGTATAAAATAGTAATAAAAATATACTCCCATTTATTTCAATGGTGCACACCCATGCAGTTTCCTTTGCCTTTTTTCATAATGTGCCTGAGTGTGGGGATATGGAGGTCATAAGCCTTACTATTGAGGGGCTCCAATAGTCTGTGCATACCATACCGCTCAACTATCCATGAATGCAAGGGACAGCTCTAGAATGTCTGTAATATCTCTAAAAGGTAAAATTTATTTGCTTTAACTGAAAAGTGATATGCAAATCAGGAAAAATTCAAATGTATAAGAGTTATCTGTATATACCTCGGAGCAGTGCATCATATTTGGGCTTAAACCCTGGCTGAAGTTCTGCCCCCTCAAAAGAACTTTGTCCCGATTTTTCTCCCCAACTCCATTCCATTCAATTTCCATCCACTGTGGGTCATGAAGCTGCCCAAAGGTGAAGAAATGTGAAAACACATCAATATTTCAGTCCTTTCTCCTTCTCTAATTCCTCTGTAAAAAATGTATTTTCTTTTACTTACCCAACCATATGGCCAGAATCTGTAGCCTGGCACAGTGTGCCACCAGCCCAGTTTCCAGTCTGCTCCCCCTCTCTCCTTCTGCCAGAAGCTGGACGCTAGAACTGACCATCACAGGTCCCCAACGTGGTCTGCGACCAAGTCACCTCTCCAACTGAATCCACCCAACCTGGGTTGCTTACTTTTTGCTTGGCTGCTGCTGTGGCTGATGCCACACTGCACTGATCAAGGCATCTGAAGGCCACACACACTGCTGTCACCACTGCTTCTAAACCTAGCTTGCTGCTGTGGGGGCTGTGCTGCTTTTTTTTTTTTTGCAAAGTGAGCCTGTTAGAGTAAGTAGGTAGCCTAGCTTTGAGTTAGCTTCTAGCTCAGCCTCTGCCCCTTCAGTCACCAGGGGAGATGGATACTCACTAAGAGTAGACCAACAAAAATATGCTGCTACAACACTACTGTTGAGAGTTCAGTGCTCACTGACTCCTCTAAGCTGTAGTGTGCTGTCTGTCTACTATATGGTGGGAAAGACAGTGTTGCAGTTGCAAGACTTGTGTGCTCTTTCTTGGCTGGAGCTCATCCACATCACATGTGATGGTGCCACCACTAATAGGTGGAGAGAGTAGACAACACAATACAGACACATTCATGTCTGGAGAGTACCTGCAGCATAAGCATGCACAGGCCAGGTGGGCACTTATTGTGCAAAAGATTAAATCCAAATTTAATGCCAATATTACCACACCATAAGAACAACCTAGGCACATGTACGGTGGGGCAACTGCCCCCTCTGCCCTATCTAAATGGCACCCTGCTTTATGGTATAGAGTCATTCTCAGGTGCTAATACAATGGTTTCCACTGTTTTCTGAGGTACCGTATCTCCGTGTTTCATTATGTGTCCTTGTCATCATGTGGGTTAATGCCCTTCATTGACCCTCATTTTGAGTGTCCATGTCCCTCATTTCAGTGACAAAATGTAACATATGGTTCATGCTTCCAAGACCCTACTAAACACAAAGAGTGTGGAGCATGGCCATAGTGTATATGCTCAATACAGAATGACAAAGGCAAAGTAAGTGAGCTGAAACAGTCATGGAAAAACACATTTGTAGCACTACAGTAAATATGCATAAGGGATTTGCATGGTCCAAAACAAAGAGGATCGGTTTCACAACACAGAGGCCCCTCTTCATACATTTGGAATGTGGGATGTTAACTGGCTATATCCTAGGCATTTAATGCAGTAAGCAAACAAAATTATTTATTTATTGATTTAGTTTTTGTTTACTGTGTGGGTGTGCTAGTCATGAAATGACTATTTTCAGGCATGACCAGGGAGAGTACAAACATTCATAGACAAAATACATGACATGAGTACAGGAATATTACATGCAGTATATCATAGCTCAGAGTCAGTTAAAAGGATGCATGCAGCCAATGAAGCATAACATGGTATCAACAATCACATATACAGTCAAATAGCATACCATAACATGACATATTAGAAATTACATAGGGTCAGAGAAGGTAATTAACACTGTAAATAGAAAACAAATAGCACCACAGAGTGGTCAGAAATATACGTTAGGGTTTTTCACAGCAATGAGATGCAGGGCTGTAAATACTATAAGGGGAGACAGGATTAGGCCATGTTCATATATGCTTGGGGAGTGTGCAAGAGTTAACAATAAGGTTGGTGGAGGTTTAAGCTGGATCAAAGCAGGTGCAAGGGTCAGCTTGGGATAGATGATGGTGTAGCTCCCTTTTAAAGCTGTTATGGGAAACTGGCTGTCGAAGTGCAAGGGAAAGGGAGTGTCATAGCTTAGGAGCAGAGTGATGAAAGGCTCCAGAGCTTTTAGTTGAGTTGTATCTAGGCACATAAAGTAGGGACCTGTCAACTGATCTTAGGCCATAGGAGGATGTTTGAGGTACAAGCATCACGACGAGCACTGAGGGAGTCTGATTTCTGATTATAGAGTCAATCAGAGAGCCAAGAGAGTATTTGCATCAGGCAGAGGGGGAGAGCCAGTTGAGTTCTCTATAAAGTTGGCAATGGTGCTTAATCCAAGGTGACGTGGAGGCGTATTGACAAATATTATTATATGGTATGCCTCATTTATGTTGTGTGGTTTTAAGTGCAGAAGCATAGGTAGGCGCAACCATATGTGAGGGCAGGGAGAAGGATATCTCTGGCAATGGCTAGCTTAGCAGTGGGAGCTAGCATAAAGCTAGTCTTATAAGGGACCCCAAGTTTAAAATGTGCCACTTTACAAGTAGACTGTGCATGTAGATTGTAGTCCAGGGTTTTGTCCAGAAGAACACCCAGGTACTTGAAAGATGTAACACACTCTATTTGTGCATCACCTGAATCCTGTACAACCAGTGATGTTTGACATGCCCTTAGCTTGTAGGTCAATCCAAATAGCATGGCTTGCATTTTCTTAGCATTGAGTACAAACTTATGGGCTGACAGCCAGTTCTGCACATTAGCGACATCAGAAGAAAGGGATGCACTTAAGCTGGCCACATTGCTTGAGCATGTATAGAATATGAGGTCATCCGTATAGAGAATAGATGAGCATGAATGTATAACCTCTGCAATTTTATTCATAACAAGTGAGAAAAGAAGGGGTCCCAGGATATAGCCATGGGGTACTCGAATGTTGATAATAGCACTATTCGATAAGGAGGAGTTACATTTTATGAACTGAGTCTGTTTAATAGATAACTTCTGTACCAGTCAACAACAGGGGGAGAGAATCCCAGATTAGATAGAGTAGATATGAGTAGGGGGTGATCAATGAGATCAAAGGCCTTTGTGAGGTCTATAAAAACTGCCCCAGTCAGTAGTCCAGCATCCATATTTGTGAGCATGTCAGTGGTAAATTTTAGAAGAGCTGTGGCAGTACTATGACCTTTCTGGAACCCATGTTGAGTGTCTGAGAGCAGGCTATGTTTTGTTAGGCAGTCAGTGGTTTGAGTTGCAACTAGTTTTTCTAAAATTTTACTCAATACCTAAAGAATGGCTATGGGCCTGTAATTTTTGATCTCTTTAGGATCACCTTGTTATGTTTGCTGGCACGCATGGGCAGTGGCAGCTTGCTGTAATAGAGAGTTGTGGAGGTGCGGCAGTGTTGTGGCCAATGCCAGCAGTCCATTTTGGGGCTGGTCTCTGTGGCACCAATAGAGGAGGAGCATGCTGTCAATGACAGCAGTACTGTAGCTTACCACCAACTTGAAAGAAATTCACTGCTGTAATCAGGAAGGGGCCCCGGCTTTTAACAATCAGCTGTATTTTCTGCTGGGGAGGTCCCTGATTGCAGAGACAATCACAGCTTGCCTTGTCTGGTGTCCCATTTTAATAAACATGGCAGCCGCTGTTGCTGTCCGCCTCTCACAGTCCCCATGGAAGCTGACGATGGGTGCCCAAACCCCCTGTTGGCATGCCCCCTTCCTAGTTCATTTGCTGACGTAGTAGCCCAATCCCCATCAACATGATGTCCCCCATGTAATAGTTCTGTATGCCGAGGGGGTATCCAATCCTTCTCGGCATCATGCACCCCCCAAACACAGACCCATTTTCTGTGCCAATGGGGGGTGCCCAATCCCCATCAGCTTCAGTCCCTCTTCCCAAAAAAATACATGTGGCACACTGAGAGCCCACCCCAGTGTGTGGAAAAAAAAACTGTAAAGAAAAAACCTTCCCGCAAATTTTTTTTTTAACCTATAAAAGAAAAAAATGGTCCCTCATTGTCTCCAGTGCTCCTTCCCTGACCCACTCCCACCCTCTGCACACCTGACCTCCCCACACACCTTCCTCACCCTATACTTACCTCCAGAGCCCAGTGTGACAATCTTCGGTGGAGAGGGAACACGTCTGCACTCTTCAAAGCCAACTGCGAACTGAAGAAATGCTGGTAAGCTGTATAATGGCATAAATGTTTTTTTTTTTTTAACTTTGGTGGATATCTCAGACATTTTTATGAATTTTGGTACCAAATTTACAACATGGGGTTCTTGAGACCCCACCTCATGAATTCAGTCACTGTGATCTGGTTATTCAGTCCCGAGAGGTGATTTTGTGGTCACTGCGCAGAATCACCCTTCAAGACTGATTAACAAAATGACAGTGTCACAGTTCATGAGGTGGGCTCCCAAAAAGCCTATGTTGGAAATTTGGAAAAAAATTCCCCAAAAATAACTGTTACAAGCATGCATTGTGCAGTTTCCACTCACACTCATAACTTTGCGAATTTGCAAGATTTTCACTCCTGATTTTCAACATTGGCATTTTTCCACACCTCCTTATGAACAGTACAGCTGTCATTTTTTACATCCTGGCCAAAATGTGTTTTCGTACATCCAGCGTACATTAGCGTGGTCACTGTAGGAAATCAGTGTCTGGGACAGATTAAGAAAATCACAGTGACACTGTTCATAAGCAGAGGTCCCAAAATGCCTATGTTGAAAATTTGGTGACAAAAGTCCATAAAATGACTATATTACCAGCGTGCGTTGTGCAGTTTCCATGCACACTCGTAACTTCAAGAATTTGTAATATTTTCACTCAAGATATTCAGCATTGCCATTTTTGCACACCTCCTTATGAACAGTACAGCTGCCATTTTTCACATCCTGCCCAAAATGTGTTTTCACACATTTGGTGCACAATGGCGTGGTCGCTGTGAGAAATCAACGTTCAGGACAGATTAAAAAAATAGTGACACTGTTCATAAGCAGAGGCTGCAAAATGCCTATTTTGAAAATTTGGTGAAATAATTCTACTTAATGACTGTGTTACGTGCGTGCATTGTGCAGTTTCCACGTACGCTGGTAAGTTTGAGCACTTTTAATATTTTCACTCCAGAGTTTCAACATTGTCATCTCTTCACACCTCCCTATGAATGATACAGCTGTTATTTTTCACATCCTGCCTGAACTGTGTTTTCGCACATCTGCCAGAGAATGGCATGGTCGTTGTGGGAAATCAACATTCGGGACAGATTCACAAAATCACAGTGCCACTCTTTCATGAGCAGAGGTCCCAAATGCTTTCATGAGGTGAGGTCACAAAAAGGCCATGTTGAAAATTTGCAGTGCAAATACCAACAAACGCCCAGGCATTAGGGTTTCTAACCATAATGTCCCACCTTGTACAGACTGACAAGAGTCAGGGGTGTGCCTAAGGACTGCCAGCTGTAATGCTCATGCCATTCCACCCCCACCCTGAAGCCAGTGACAGGCATTGCAGTGTGCCTTGGACTCTTCGGCCCCAGAGTTCACCCCATTCTCCTATACTGCACCCATTTCAGTGTATGGGGTGACTGTAAAGCCAACCATCCCAAGGTACACCTCAACACTTGTCAGTGTCTGCAATATAGGGTGAGGTGACATGGTGTGAGTATTATGGGCAACGACCCAAATGCACACTCCAATGCCTGTCCATCTCTGCAGGGTGGAGGTGGAGTTGGCGTGAGTTCAGTACTTTACTGCCATTCATATTCTGCATCTCTCTAACTCCTGCACTTCCAATGCTAATATCAGCAAGCAAACATTTGACATATACAAATGCTTGTTTTAAGACAGGTGTTACACTGGCTATTTTCCAAAGGTCAGGGACTTGGATGCAGGAGAGAGACAATGTGAAGATTTTAGCCAGAAGAGAGGCAATAAAAGGTGCCGCTAGCTTCAGAAGTCGAGGTTCAAGAGCATCTGAGCCAGAACTGGTACTGTCAGAGATAGTTTGCAAAAGCTTTAAGTCCTCAAGTCATGAAATAGCCTTGAAAAGGAACGGGGGATTGTTAGACTGCTGATAGGTAGAAGAGTTGGGGGGGTAGCTGACTGAGGAGTCTGAGAAGACTGAGAGGCTGTTTGAGGTGACTGGAAGGAGGAGGTATACTGAGACAGATTAGAGAACATTCTATTGAAAGAATTTGCTATGGTGTTTGGGTCATTAAAATTTATACCATTTAATATCATGTCACTCAGGGTGGACGACTGAGAAGCCCCAAGAAAAGACTTGACGTGGGCCCAAAATTTCCTAGGATCATCAGCAGAGCTTAGTAGTAAATCTTTGTAGTAGGCACTCTTTGCTGCTCTTACCTGTTTTTTTCAGGAGTTCCAAAGTGCTCTGTAGGCAGTATAGTCAGCTTGAAGCCCTGACAATTTGAAATTCTTCCACTTTGTCCCTTGCAGGCGGATTAGTCAGTAGGTCTTTGTGCAGCCATCTTGTCTGTTTGCCCTGACCCTCTGGGTTACCTTAGGGGCATGCTTGTACTGAACTGCCAGGAATTCATCAAGGAAGATTCTTAATGAAGACTCAACTTCACAGGCGCAATACATTCTAGACCAGTTAATATTGGAGACATCATTCAAGAAGGCCTCTGCATCAAGGTTAGCAAAATTGGTGATGATGACCTAGTATGGTGGGAGGGAGAGGCAGCCTCAGGGCTCCATATGCAGAAGATTAAGGAATGGTCAGAGAGTGCATCAGCCAAAATGCCAGCTGTACTTATATGATCTAGGTGGTTGATCAGTACCTAGTCAATGAGGTTAGAGGATTTAATAGATGGTTTCACTCTTATAAGCTCTGATATCAGATGGCGGATGTTATGACTTTGCCTTATTAATAGCAACATGCTTTGAGCAGTCCCTAGCCAGTTGAGGTTTAGGTCACCTAATAATATGACCTAATTCTGTTAGGAGTTCAAGGAGGTCTGATCAAGTAGATCCTGTAGCCTTGCAATGTCCCCAGTTGGAAGGTTGTAGGCTCAGACAATGTGGAGTTTCTTCATGCCCAATGCAGAGTTACATGGAGTGATTCACAGGCAGAGGAAATGGCAGCAGGGACAACTATGACATTAAGTTGATCTTTGAAGAACAAGGCAACTCCTCCATCATGCTTCCAGGAGAGCCTATCCCTCTGGACCAGGGAGTAGTTGGCCAGGGAGCATACTGAGTCAGGTGTCCCTGCTTTAAGCCGTGTTTCAGATAGGCAGAGAATATCAGGCTTGTAAACATTGACCCATGTCTCTAAATCAGCAAAATTGTGGGTGAGACTTCTAATATTCAGATGGACAATAAATAGCCCTTTATTAGAAACAGCAGAAATGTCTGCTGAGGAGAAGCAGGCAGGAGGACCCAGTTTAATTTCAATGTCCCCAGCAAGTAAGATAGCTAAGATGACAAGATACCATAGTTTACAATCATGGAAGGGAGAGAGGAGTACATGACTCCATGGACATTATTTAAGTATGACAGCGACACAGAAAAGGCAACCCTTAGGGAATAAAAGATGCTTCATAGTAGGCTCAAACTGGGAAGTGGTGATTAGGTTGGAGAAATTGAAATCAGCAGGTAGATGGGTAGAAGAACAAGGCACATGGAAGCCAGGAAAAGATGTTGCAATCCCATAGAGAGCAGCCCTACCAAATTACATACCATGATTGCTAACCAGGAGCAATGTACCACAGGAAGAAATCTGAGAAAGAGCTCAAAGGTGAGCTATGGAAAATGCAACCCAAAGGTGCAGAGGGCTGAATAGGTACTAACAGAAAAAATATTCCTAAAGACTCTTTCAATAGAATTAAGGACCCGGAATGGTGCTCAGCAGAGGCATCAGAAGGCCTGGGCATACTAAGAGTGCACCACTCACAGTAAGAACATAGCCACAAAAAGAAGCATCAGTTTCAGAGAGATTTATTGATATGTTCAGCCAAAGGAATTTTGAGTTGCTTGCTTATTTGTTTAGCCCCCAGCAGCTGCTCCATATAAGGAGCCAATGAGAAAGTAGACACTTAGTCACCTGACTAAATGTGTCTATAAAAGAAAAGGGTCACCCAGGGTGGGTGAGGTGTGGGGAGGTTGGGGAACCATGATGGTAGCATAGTATATGAGGAGACCCGAAGCACTAAGGCTGTTCATGTTTATAAAAATTGGCCAATCAACTGCTAAGAAATTTACTCAGGATAGGGCACAATACTATTAGGTTATAAAAAGTTCAGAAATTAGTGAGGCTGCCAGAATAGAGCAGCTATAGGGAGTCTGAGTTTGGTGTACAAGGTTGAGAGTTTGAGCCTGGGTAAAGGGGTGACCAAAATGAATACCTGGTAATAAGATGGATAACCAACAATAAAGATGTTTACAGATAATGTGAAACTTTATTTAAGGTGGAGAGAGCTAACTTCAAAAGCAGTAATGCGTTTATAGTAGGTTTGCTATTATATAGTCAGGATATGGGGCACAATACTATTAGGTTAGGAAAAGTTCACGACATAGTGGGGCTGCCTTTAGTGTAGAAGGTTGAAGGTTCAGTCCTGGGAATGACTATTAAGATAGTGCTATGTAGAAAGAGGAGTTATTGGAGGGTAACACTAGGGGTCAGCAGGCAAAAACAGGTGGATTAGAATGGCAGGGGAGATGAATCACCAAGGAGATAAGACAGGGTTAGAGGACTCACTAGTGTCTCCCACTGGTTGATTAGTATAACCTGCTTATGAGAAAATGGGTACTTAGTAAAACCACAGATCAGTCATGTGACCAGTGCCTCCCAATAGGGGCTGGGGTGAGCAGGGCAGTCAATGCAAAGCATCGATGGGTGAACACCTCAACAAATATGCAGCTGTAGGTAACAGTGCAGCTCTACACACAGATTACCTTTGAGGCAGCTCCTCTGTCCACTCCCTCATGGAGCAATGTGAAGCTGTGTGTATGGGGGGTTCCAACTGAAGCCTGAAGTAAGAGGAGGGAAAGAACAAAAAAGGGAATAGTTCAGGAGGCCCCATAAGCAAACTGAACACAGACTCCTAACTGGGTGTGCCTAGCCAAGAAGAAATAAGGTCTATCCCAAGATGGAGACCAGCAGGAACACAACCTGAAGCTCTTCAGAACTACTAGCAAGGCTGCAGTGAGTAGAAATGCTCCTAAGACACTTGTTCACATGCAGTGTCAATGTCAGTCTCACCTGTGTACTGGCTACATATCACAGTAAGAGTTAAATAACCATAATGGATCCCCAAATAGATAAAGTTCTGTGTTAGACTATGTTAAACAAGGCAATTGTAACAGTTGCAAACAGGAAATTCCCGAGTAGAATCAAGACAGCTGAGCCAAATCAGAGTTAATCAGTGGACTCTGCCTATTAAAAATCCCTGGCAGACTGCTGGAAGTACAGTACAGATCTCAATCCCAGGGGACGCTGATTTAAGAGTCATTTTCAGTTAATTTTCCTTAGTACAATATCAATAGCACCCCAACAAATATGCAGCTGTAGGTAACAATACGATTCTGCACACAGAGTACCTTTAAAGAGGAACTCCGGAGGTTGTCATTTGCATTTTCTGTACTCACCAGTGGAGAGATAGTGTCCCATTGTAGCTAAATCCACATTTGCACCTCATTTCAGTATGACTTCAGATGTTTTAAAATGTAATAGTTATCCTCCGCTCGCCACGTATGTCATCCAACAGTCTGGATCGGAGTGCTGTACCAGAAGTGATATACACTCCTGATCTGCCTATCAGCTTCAGCCCGTCACTGTATTGAATTTTTGGGAAGCCTGAACACAAGTGCATGCATTTTACATGTGGCTGTCAAAAGACTGTAGTCCACATTCAGAAATGTATGGCAATCACATTTCTTTTTTTATTGGTGTTTGAATGATTAGTTGTGATAGTGGCTGAGGGATTTTAGCAGCTGCAGTTTGTTATTTGGCAACGGTTCCCTGTGATTGTTTACATACTTTGCATGATGCAGTGCCTTATGTGAACTGTGTGTTCATAGCTGACCTTGTTTTATTTGTAGTGCTTTGGTGATGAAAACATACTTTTTCCATTTCTGTAGCTAAAGGAATATTTCACCGTGTGTTTGGCGTACTGTCAATTTATTGTGCTCAGTCAGAGATGCCGTGTGTAGTGTATGTCTGTTGAGTGTGTGCCCTGAGTAATATTGCTTCACGGACCTGTTATTCCTGTGTGTTTGCCCACTGAGTTGTGTGGTGAGGTATGAAAGCATAGTGTCATTTGAGTTGTGAAATATCTGCTGTGAGTAACTTTTATTGCACTGCATGTTTATATTGCTGAGTTGTGAAGAGCAGGTGTCTTGGTATTTTTCTGCATTTCTGTAATACAGTACAGCATTTTGACTGCCATTTACATCTGCTGAGCGCAGTTCACAATTACAGGTCATCACAGTTGCCCACACAGTGCCCATTCTGTCCTTTCTGTCTATTTTTTGTGGCCCCATACTGAGCATATTGGTGTCAGTGACGCTGTAGTGATGCCTTCTCGCTGTGTTGCTGGTAACTGTAGCAACACTCATAAGGATGTTTTTTCCTTATTTACTTTCCCCAAGGACCAACACATACTTAGGTTGTGGAATAGATTTGTCAGCACAAAACGATCTGACTGGAAGGGTCCATCTAAGTACAATGTTTTGTGCTCCTTCCATTTTGAGGAAGCTTGCTATGACCCATCTATTCTGATGCAGCATAAAATGCATTTCGTGAAGTGTCTCCGGCTGCTACCGGATGCTGTTCCAACAATTCATGCACCAGACACCAGTACTAAGCAGTTACTTAGTTTGTCTGCCACAAATTACGGTGAAACTAGTTATATTGCAAACGTTATAGCCTGTTCTGACTCTGTGGAGCCCCTGGTCAAGTGACGAAAAAGTGGAGCAACATTTCATAAGCGTCAGGTTGCATTGGTAAGTCATATATCTGTCCTCCTACACCTTCGAAGTACATGTCATATATTTCCATCATTTTTATATTACATGATGTTTATTGTCCTCTGCAGTTAACAAGGCAAAAATGCTTACACAATTTCAACTCTATACTACAGTGTTCCTCCCTGCCTCATCAAATGTTGGAGACTGTCCAACTGTCAACAGTGGTTCGCCCTTCGTTTTCCCCATGTTTCCATTACAGCCCATCTTTGTGTAGTGGTTGGTTCTCTACATGTTGTGGTGTAATGCAGCTGCTCATCTTTCTGCTCATGGCCACTTGTTGCCTTCGGAGCAATGTACATGTGTTAACAATGTTCTGGTTACCCAGCACTCCCTGTTTCAAGTACACATACATGCACCACTGCCAACTGTATCAGTGCAGTAAACAGCAATGTTTACAGGTGCAGCCCCCCCCCCACTCTGCAACTGAACTGTTCACCATTGAACAGCGGTGCTAACCACCACCCCTATGAACAACATTTTGTGATTGTGTGTTCCCCATCTCTGTATTGCAGTGTCACTTTCCACTTTTTGTGAAAGTACTGTCAATAGGTGTGTAAATGTGACCCATCGCCAATGGCACTGTTGTTGCTTGAGCATTTCTGCAGATGTCACCTTTACACGGGGTGGTAGATTACAATGTCCAGTAGGAAAAATGCATTTGCATACATGATTGAGAATGGTGTTTGCAAGTGATCCTAGGTATTGGCATATGATGTTCATAGCTTGAGATTGTCATAAGGGAAGATACGGGTTGAAGCAATAGAAGGACAAGATGGCTGGCTATGGGGAAAGATGAGTATGGGTGGTGGAAGAGGTAAATAGCACAGAACGGAGAATGGCAGGCTGAACAAGGAGAGGGAGCAGGAAGTAAATGTTGAGCAAGGTGGAAAGTGTGTTAGTGTAACAGGGAGGTGATAGAGGGGTTGCAGGAGGAGCATGGAGGATAGGTTCGGGGCCAGGTGTACATAAACAGCAAGAGGACACAAGGGATGGAGGTGTGAGACAAGATGTGTACAAACTAATGGATAGCTATCAAGAAATGCAGAGTTAATGGTTGGGGTGGGGTTCAGGGTGCTTAATACACCACAAACGTTATGTAATATAATAAGAAAAATAGGGGGGGCAAGGAGGTCACACAGGTGGAAAGGTGGACAGGTAGGCTGTTTCTGTCACAAGGAGGTGTGAAGTATGCATAGGGTGCCACATGGATCAATGACTGTTGGAGGACTGATCTGAAATATGGCATCAGATATTGGATGCCATGAATTACACAGAAAGGCATTTTTGATGGAGGAAGAATACAAATACTGCATGCACAGTAAGGGGGTACATAATGGTAGCAACAAGGCAGGACCACAATAGATGTGTTATAATACCTGATGACCTTAAGTTGGGTATCCAGTATGGCAAGGCGGCACACCATGGCAGCAGGATGCTGTGGTGCATAAGATAAGGGATAAGAAGTTGAAGAAGGGATGTAATGATGCTATTGTTCAGTTCCATGGTGAAGCAATACTTTCAGTGAGTGGTACAGTTATGCATGATACATGTAGTAAAGGACATAGATGACATAGTAAGTGTACAGAGATGGTCGACTAAAATGGTGCATGCGCTAAGTGTGAAGACATGTGCCGATAGGTTTGACGATTTTGATCAGTATCTTCTGTAGGCTTAGAAGGAAGAGACAGGACATGAACAAAATATTCAAGTATGTGAAGGTAATCAATGAAGGCTAGGAGAGGTTATTTGCAGATATGGTAGTTGCCGAAAGTATGCAGCATTTACTCAATGTGGAGGGTGGTAGGCTTCGGGCAAACATTCATAAGCATTACTTCACTGAGATGATGGTGCAACCATGGAACGTATTGCAGGAGGAGGTGTGAGCAAGTACAGTGGAGGCTTTCGGAAGGGCATTGGACAAGCACAAGGGGCTGTCAAGGGGTGGAAGGGGTGAATGTTGCATTGCAGGAAGAGTATAGGGAAACTATTGAGATCATCACCATGATACTGATGAACGAGGTCAGCACAGTATTGGAAGCAACACCTATCACTTTGAAAGACATTCATTCATCTCCATTTATTTTTGTCTTCCATGTGATTCACTGAAGCTATTCAGACATGTTGTTCAATGATTACACTTCCATGTAACACTTCTTACAACAACAGACACGGACATGGCATGCACTCAGCAAATTCCAGAGATCTTCAGACATCATCAATCTAAGTATTCAGTTTCATTATTACAGAGTTCATGCCCCAATATATGATTTTGCTCTTCATTCACTCCCCATCTTTACTCACATTACAGAGCTTTAAAATTATGTTCTCCAAAAGCAGTAAATGTGACATAACTGTTACTGTATTTCTCAATGCAGATCATCGAGCAGTACTCTGAACCTGTTGTGGTTGATGCTGATGAGACTCATTCTGAACAGGATATGACTGTCACTCTGCCTTCAGCTGAAGACAGCACACAAGACAGCCTGTGTGACCCAACTACTGAACACACATATGTGGGTGAACCCTTGGGTCATCAACAAGTCAGTCATGGGACACAGAAGTCACTGCATCATCCACCTCATAAAAGTGTAAGTGAGTATGCACACTTGATTCACCTGTGGTCATCACTTTCTATAATGGTGACATTATGAACAGATAACAGTGACAATTTCACTATTCTTGAACTGTGAATCATCATGTGCATGTGTACATGTTCATGATAATGCACTGTGGAATCACCGCTCTCCTCACCTGAAGGCAGAGTAACATTGTGAGCCGGGTGTTTGATGCAGACATAATTGTTTGTAATATTTCTTTTGTTGTTACCATTGGTGATGTTTTACCACTATAGTACAAACATGACACATCCCCTTCCTCTGTGCGGAACAAAGTGGCCACAATGTTACTTTCAACTTTGATTGCTTTATACCACCAGCTATAATATTGGATTAGGCATGGAGTTTTTGAGGATGCTTACTAATTTTCCAGCTGGCAGGTCTCAGGGGAGTAGGTCAAGGTGATTCAGAAGCAGCTGGAGGGTGTGTGGGGTTGAGGTAGGAGAGGTAGTGGGGGACAGGAACCGTATGATACTAGACAGAGACACATTTGTCGAAACCAGAGGATAGAGGCAGAGGTGGGTGGACTAGGGTGCTTGGGGTGGATGGGATATGAAAAAAGCAATGTACAGAAATCACTATGTAAGGAGGGTGTTGCCCACAGGGTGACAGGAGGGGGCAGCCTTGGGGTAGGCATGATACGTACAAATCGCTTTGCCTGCTACAACCTGGTGATGAAGTGGAGGAGACAGCTGGAAAGTGGGTGCTAGCTGACAGTGAAGGATTGGTCCGGAAGCGGGGGGAGGACAGGGGATAGGAGAAGGAGCAAGATGCAAAGGAGGGGAGGTCACAGTGGATAGCGTGACACAGGCCCTCCGGTTACTGAAGACTGATAAGGCGTCGGTGCTATATGGGCTTCATCTGAGGGTACTGAAGGAATTGGCAGATGTGCTGGTAGCTACACTAGCCGCACTCTTCAACATCTCACTGAAGATGGGGGGGGGTGCTTCAGGATTGTAGGGTGGCTCATATGGTGCCTATCCACAAAGGGGGGTCCAGAGAGGAGACGGGGAATTATAGGCCTGTTAGCCCAATGTCTGTGATAGGTAAGATTATAGAGGGCATTATCAAGAAGAGGTTTGGGGGGCAGCTGGAAAGGTTGGGGAACCTGGGTAACAGGTAGTATGGTTTTGTTCTGGGGAGGTCGTGCTAGAACAACATGGTGTTTTATGACTGGGTGATGTGTGCCCTGGATCACCATAGGCCTGTGGACGTCCTCTATCTGGATTTCAGTAAGGTATTCAATTCGGTACCCCATAATGGCCTGCTAACAAACCTGTGGGGGATTGGGGTCAGGTGGAACTTGCTCATCTCCTGGATAAAACACCTTGTTCCACTTGAGGACCTTCCTACATTGGTTCACACCTTTGTGTCATCTCATCTGGATTACTGTAATGCTCTATACCTAGGGTTACCAGGGGTGGATCTCCGCCGCCTGCTGCTGGTGCAGAATGCTGCGGCCAGGTTGTTGACAGGATTGTCGAGAACTAGCCACGTCACACCTGTGCTGCACGAACTGCACTGGCTAATGGTGCGATGGAGGATCACCTTCAAGGTTGTGTTGCTGACCTACAAGACCCTACATGGACAGGAACTGGGTTACTTGCAAGACATCCTTCATCCCTACTGCCCCCTCTGCCCCCTCCATTCTGCCAACGAGGGATTGCTAGAGGTTCCCAGGTTCCATTTGCAGACATCAGGTGATACGGCTTTTTCTTTTGTAGCCCCAACTCTGTGTAACTCTCTACCTCATCTGATTGGAGAGTGCCTGTCCACCGAGACATTTAAATCCATATTAAAAACTTATTTATTTGAAAAGGCATTTGGGGGATAATGTTTAGTTCGGTGATTGCTGCCTGCTATTTTATATTTTTTATTTGATTTGATGTTTTATATTGTATATGCACTTTGGATTGTTGAAAAGCACTTTAAAAGTACATTTTTATTTGATATGCTTAGGTGTGTGGACAATTGGATCATGGGTCAAATACATAGAGTGGTGGTTGGCAGGATAGTCTCCTCCCCAAGAAGGGTCATCAGTGGGGTCCCCCAGTGTTCAGTCTTGGGTCCACTCCTGTTCAATGCCTATGTCTCGGACATAGGGAGGGGTGTTAGGAGTAGGATGAGTCTCTTTGTGGATGACTCAAAACTGGGAGCACTGGTGGACAGGGAGGAGAGGAGAGAAGCCCTCCAGGGGGATCTGGATACCCTGGGGGTGGGCAAGGAAGTGGGGATGGAACCTCAATGCAGTGAAATGTAAGGCTCTTCATCTGGAGGTCAGAAACCCGGGCCATGCATACACCCGGGGGTGGGGTCACACTACAGGCCACATCAGGCGAGAGGGACCTAGGGGTAGTCATGGACATCAGAATGAATAACACTGACAATTGTTGAAGAGCTGTAGCAAAAGCAAAAAGGATACTTGGCTGAATAACCAGGGGGATTACCTCCAGGAGGAGGGAGGTGATCCTCCCTCTGTATAATGCCCTGGTCATGACGCATCTTGAGTACTGTGTGAAGTTCTGGACACTCCAAATTAAGAAAGACATAGCACTGCTGGAGAATGTCCAGAGGAGTGCGACAAGGATGATTCACGTCATGGAGGGTAGGTCCTATGAGGACAGACTGGAAGAACTCAGTCTGTATGCATTGGAAGAGAGGAGGGAGAGTGGGGACATAATATTGGTGTTCAACTATGTAAAGGGGATAAATAAGGGTAGAGCCAAGGAGGTGTTCATGCCTAAGAAGGGGGGAACTACCAGGGAGTATAAGTTGAAGCTGTAGGAGAGGAAGTACAGTGGGGTAGCGCAGAAAACAGTACTTCACTGAGAGGGTGGTGGAGCCAGCCATGGAATGCAGTTCCCAGGAGACTGTTGGAAAATAGCACAGTGGAATGATTTAAGAGGATTTGGGACAGGTAGAGGGGGATAGTGAAGCCCCCTGGTTTTGTGTAGGTGGGGTGAGAGCGAGCTACCAGTAGGGGGCTGGCTAACAAGCAGACAAGGTAGAGCATGAGGCCTATTCTGCTATCTTTTACTATGTTACTATGTATGATGACCACTAATTGCCTTCATGAATTGAGGGTGGTGTTAATGAGGATAGAATATGTGTACTGACCCATGTGAGGTCAGATTGTGCATTACAAGTTGTACTGTGACTTGACGGTGAGGATTTCTCTCTGCAAATTTCTGGACTGCATTTGTCTCAGGCTGTGATGATGTACCATTACATGACATGCAGTCTACTATGTGCAGTGAGACGATGTGTTAACTGTTCTGATGTTCTCCTTCACTGTACTATGTGTTTTGGTTACTGTACATGCCCCTCTCAAAAAGATTAAGGTCTCTGGCATGGTTAACCCCTGGATCACTCCTGAGCTCCTTTCCCACATGATGTTTTGGGACCATTTCTGGCACTGTGCAAAAGCCACTGGTAAGCAGCAGGACCTACAAGCCTATAAAGCTGCTAGAAACCACTGCACGAGGGAGACTCGCCAGGCAAAAGACAAGTACCATAGGGAGATACTAACCAACTCCTATGGTGATAGCAGAAGGTTCTGGTCTAATATAAATGACGTCACTGGCAAAAAACCTAAAGTATCGCCTACAATGCTAAACATAAATGGGACCTCTACCGCTGACCCTCTGGAAATTGCTAATGCCTTTAACAATGCTTTTACCAATCTGAGCTGTGTTCTCCCACCTGACTTTTTCGATGATGATGATGCCCGCTCCACAAGCCAAGGTGATGAAAATAGTCCTGAGCACACCCCTTTTTATTTTAGAAGGGTATCATGCAACTTGGTTAGAAAATTACTAGCTAAGGTCCTAAGAAACGCAAGACACAGTAGTGATGGACTAAACCTTAAGCTTATCACCCTAACCCTAGATGAAGTTCTTCTACCTATATCTAAGATTCTAAACCTTTCTCTTACACTGGGACAATTTCCTAATGCCAGGAAAATGGCCATCGTAACTCCAGTGCATAAAACCAGTGATCGTTCCTTACAGGGTAACTACAGGCCTATATCCAGGGACACTGGTTTACCGGGATTGAGAAAGGGCATATTCCATTTTGCACATTGTAAAAAATGATATTGTCACCAGTGTCTGCTAAGCCAAAATCCACTTTTACCGGTATTTGGTTCTCTGTACTTTATTTAACAATTTTTAACTCTGCTAACATGCATTTTAGCAATTTTGACCTTCACTATTGCACATCCTTTCATCCTTGTACCACTTTAAAGTTATTTTAGGTACAAGATGTGATGGCAGCAGCAGCAGCACTACAGCCCCCATCCCTAAGGTGTGATGGAAGCAGCACTACGGCCCCATCCCTCAGGTGCGATGGCAGCACCAACAGCACTACAGCCCCCATCCCTCTAGTGTGATGGCTGCAGCAACAGCACTATGACCTCCCTCCCTCAGGTGTGACAGAAGCAGCAGCAGCACTGTGGCCCTCATCCCTTAGGTGTGATAGCAGCAGTACTACATTCCCCATCAGCCAGTGGTGATGGCAGAAGCACTACAGCCCCCAGCCCTTCGGTGTGATAGCAGTAGCAACAATGCAATCCACATCCCTCTGGGGTGATGGCAATAGTTACAGCACTATGATCCCCTTTCTTCAACACCCACACCCCACATGCACAAGTTCAAATGACTTGGTCTCTTTTCTTGTTAGAAATCAGATATGAATTATTCTGAACCATCACTGCTAAGGTGGACTACCTTTGTTTTTTCCTATCTATAATTTAACTGCCTCAATTGGATTTCTGCCTGTGACACTGCTGACCAGGGTTAGGGAACAGACCTGGATGTTGGAGGGCCAGCTGGTGGTTGAAGGCTTGAGTGTCCAACGACCACTCACTTTCTCCTGGGAGGGAGGGTGGTTCACGGCTCAGCATTTGCTGGCCCCTGGTAGAGGCCAGAGGCATGACAACATGTCAGCCCTCACTGCAGGAGGGAGCGTGACAGACATCGGCTTGTGCCTTGACATCAAGTGGCCTGTCAAGAAAATGGGAAAACACCTGTTGGCCAACCGAAGGATGGCTGTTTGTCCCTCCATAAGCTGGAAGCCCCAGACATGTGTTCATTCTGACCCCTGCCATGCCCAGGATACACAGGAAGCTCTTTGGGGCAATTCTCCTCCCCTGGTGGCCTCCCACAGGGGTAGGGGCCCACTCAATGAATGGTTAACGTTGGGTTACCTGGTAGCACAGCAGTAAGGGGTAGTGGATGGTGGTCGGGACTCGGCAGCAGTGGTAAGGGGCCTTGGCAGGCTTGAAGGAGTGGATGGCCAGGGGGTAGGAGGAGCAAAAAAAAAAAACCCTTTGAATTTGCTTCTTTGAAATAAAGTGTCTTCACCTAAAAAATCCACAAGTCATTAGTGCAGGACCTTCAAATGGATTCATGCATCTCCCAGACATGTGGATGCTTTTTTTTTTACTTGATATCCATGAAAAGGGTGTCTTCCAGTTTTCATGTCTTTGTTCAGATGTGAATTGAGCACCACTCTGCCCACCAGCATCATACAGCCCCTGGAATCTTACCTTCTGTATGTCAGTGACTGTGCTTTAAAAATCCACTGGCCAAACCTGTTAAAGCATTCTATCAGAAAACTTGTTGTTGTCACAGAGACTGAAACAGCAAGTGGGAAAAAAGGTACAAATGATCCAATTCACCTAAATGGGGTGCAAACTGTGAAGTCTTTTCATAAGTAGTAAGGCAGTTTATTCCTTGCGAACATATTTTCAGTCAGACTAGTTTTCATTCCAATAACTGAGGATTTTGGATGGCCCTGCTGATTATAAACTTGAATAAGCTAGTTGGTAACAGTGATCCTGTGTTTAGCAATCTACAACTTAGATGCTCATATGCAAAGAATACAATAAAAACCTGACTAAAATCTAAAAACAAGCTTATAAAACACATACAATGTATCTGAACATTTATCTTTACCTATACAAAATCATTGCAGCCCAAGTAAAACTCAAGTAGCTTGGCAGAAGACACCAGGAGAAAGGACTGCTGTGTGACTGGACTTCTCTACTGGGCCTAAAGAAGTAGAACTCTTGTACTTGGACCTTTAATTTAGGGTAAAAAAACAACTAACAAACAAAACAAAAAAGTGTGTGTTTGTCTGATTTAACTGAACTGAATGGTTATCTGAACAGTTATCTAGGTGTAAATCTCAGGTGATTGAAAGAACTTGATAGCTGTGAGGTTTAAATTACTTGTAGAAAGATCTAGTAAGTAGGGGAGTGGCTTAGCTAGAAGGAAGCTACATTTAAAGACTGCCTTAGAAAGATTCTGCTAGTAGCTTGGCAGAAGACACCAGGAGAAAGGACTGCTGTGTGACTGGACTTCTCTGCTTGGACTATATTGCCCTCCTTCCCTCCCGTCCCCCCCACCCAAAGCTAGTTCTATTTTTATAGGCACAGGATTTGACTGACAACAGGAACTTCCTGTTTAGGAGCAGGAAGTGAGTGATCACAGAGCCACCAAAGACCCACCATCCTAGAAGGGCAAGAGTAGCTCTTCGGCCCCCTCTAGCTGCTGGAGGTCTGCCTCTGAGCAAGTAAGGAGCCTACTGAGAAATATAGGATATTCTTGTCTCAGAACAGGACATTCAGGAGCTTAAAGGGCACACAGGCAGAAAGCAAGGAGAGAGAGAAAAAAAACAGAGGAAAGAGTAAGGATTGCAAACAGTTAAGGGGTCAGAAATAAGACATGATGGGAGTGGTGCAGTGCAGTGGCTGTGGAACAGCAGTCTTCTGGGAGACGTTCTGGAGGATGCGGTGTTGTCCCATCTGCAGGCACCTCTCTGGGTTGAGGGAGGAGGTTTATCATCTCCAGGCTGAGTTGGCCAGGATTTGTGGGACCTCCTCTTCCATCCAGGGACCACCAGTGCCACTGCCGTTGCCTCAGAGGTTGCCAAGAAAGAGGAGTGGTTGGACCACAGTGGACTCATGGAGGGTGAGGGTGGTGGAACAGAGGTGCATCCCTCCAATTGTATCTCTCCACAATTCCTATGCCATTCTGGCAAAGTGTGGTTCCTCTATGGAGGCACCTGCAGTGGAGACCAAGGAGGATGCTGGGAACTTCCACAAAGGAGACCCACAGGAGGGTGGCAGGGGACCTCGCAGGGGAAGGAAACAACTCCTGGTGGGGGACTCCATTGTTAGGAAGGTGGAACTGGGGGAGGAAGGGGAGAGGGAGGTAAGGTGCCTGCCTGGCACCATGGCTTGGAGGGACAGGGAGCGAATCCTCAGGATTGCAGGAGCAGCTGCACAGGGGAGGGAGCTGGATGTCATTGTCCACCTAGGGTCAAATGACCTGGCTAAGAAAGGGATTAGAGAAGTGCAGGAAGAGTTTGTGGAATTGGGGAGGGGCCTTAGACAAGTAGCATGAATGGTAACCTTCAGGGAGATGCTGCCCATCTATGGCGTAGGAGAGGCCAGGGTGTTCCGCACCATGAGATTCAATCAGTGGTTGAAAAACTGGTGTGGAGCTCAGGGATTTGACTTCACTGGGGACTGGGGACTGGGGGTCCACCTGAAGTGATGCAAGCCTATACTGGCATGATGGTCTGCATCTGTCCAGGAGGGGAACCAGGATCCTAGGTGATAGGTTTAAATGCTTTATTGGCAAGCATTTAAACTAGCCAAGGGGGGAGGCACTGGAAAGGAGCAGGGAAATCCTAGCCCTCCCAAAAATCACAGTAGTAAGTGTGGTAAACACCAACATAGAGGTGTCGATAGGGAGAAGGCAGGGTAGATGGAGAAAGTGACAAAGGCAAGAAGGACAGGGATGGGGCAAAAAGGAGTAAGGCCATCAGGAAATGGAGGGTAATGAGTACCAATGCCCGTAGTCTCGGCAACAAGCTCCCTGAGCTGGTGACCTTGATGGAAGAGGGATGCCTGGATATCGTAGCAGTCACAGAAACATGGTACACGTGGTACAATGAAAACCATTACTGGGATGTTAACATACCAGGGTACATAACCTTCAGGAGAGACAGGCAGGGGAGAAGAGGGGGAGGAGTAGCTCTCTATCTAAAGGAAGGGATAAAAGTAACTGAACAAAAGAGTAAACAAGGAGGTGAGGAGGCACTGTGGGTTACCTTGGAGACTGAAAAGGGCACCACAATCCGCACAGGGGTTGTGTACAGACCCCCATGTCGGGGGAGGGAATGGACAAGGATATGGTAGAAGGCATTCTTAGAATGGCAGAGAAAGGGGAGATACTGTTGATGGGAGACCTGAATATGCCAGATGTTAACTGGAGCACATTTGCTGCAGCCACATTCAAGAGTAGGGCCATTCTTGATGCCCTACAGGTGGCAGGCCTCTGACAGCTAGTTTCAGAACCCACTCGTGAGGGAGCAATCTTAGACCTTGTACTCTCAAATGGGGGAGTGAGAGGATCTCAGATCTTGAAGTGGGTTGCCATCTGGGAACAAGTGACCATCAAACAGTGTGGTTCACGTTAAACTCAGCTACAGAGTCAAGCCTACAAAAGTGAGGGTACTGGACTTCAGGAGGGCTGACTTTGGCAAGATGGGAGAGTGCCTCAGAAAAGCACTAGCAAACAGGCTAGAAGGAGGTGTGGAGCAACAATGAGGAATGATCAAAACTGCTATCACAGAGGCAACAAGCCTTTGTGTGAAGCAAATAAACAAATCAAAACGAAAGAAAAAGCCACTATGGTTCTCAAAAGAGGTGGCTGTGAAAGTCAGGAAGAAAAAGATAACATTCTGGAAGTATAAGAAGACACAGAAGGAGCAGGACAGAAAGCTGTACCAGTTAAGGCAGAAGGAAGCAGGGAGGGAAGTCAGAATAGCAAAGGCCTAAACTGAGGAAAAGATAGCCAACTTGGTTAAGAAGGGGGATAAAACCTTTTATAGGTATTTCAGCGAGCACAGAAAGACAAAGGGAGGGATAGTGAGGCTGAATAGAATGAAAGGTGGGTGGGCAGAGGGGGACAGTGAAAAAGCAGGGATACTGAATGAATATTTCTGCTCAGTATTCACAAAAGAGGAGGGGGACGTGCCTAATCCAATTAACAGAAGCACTCTTGATAGGGGGGTCGATCCCAGTCCTTTCACAGAAGAAAGGGTTCTGCAGGAACTCCTAAACTGAAGGTGGACAAAGCAATGGGCCTGATGGAATTCACCCCAGAATTCTAAAAGAATTAAGGGGGGAACTAGTGAAACCACTGACTACTCTTTTTAATAAATCATGGGAGGATGGTATGGTACCCAAGGACTGGAGGAAGGTGGATGTGATTCCCCTTCACAAAAGTGGGACCAAGACAGAGGCAGGAAACTACAGACCTGTCAGTTTGACCTCTGTGGTAGGAAAAGTGATGGAGTCACTTCTGAAGGAAAGAACAGTTGAGTACCTAGAGGTCAGTGGGGAGGGACCCAAGACAGCATGGGTTCACAGCAGGAAGATCATGTCAGATGAATCTAACAGATTTCTTTGACTGGGTGACCTAAAGTAGTAGACCAGGAATGGCTGTGACATGGCCTACCTAGACTTTAGCAAGGCATTTGACACAGTCCCACACAAAAAGATTAATAGTCAAATTAACCAGCCTGGGAGTGGGTCCCAGGGTGGTAGCCTGGTAAAACATTGGCTGGACAACAGGACACAGAAAGTAATTGTAAATGGAGTCCACTCTGAAGAAAGAGGGGTTACTAGTGGGCACCGTCAGGGTTCAGTATTGGGTCCAGTCCTTTTAATGTCTTCATAAGTGACATTGCAGAGGGACAGGAAGGAAAAGTATGCCTCTTTGCAGATGACACAAAGATCTGCAACAGGGTTGATACACAAGCAAGGCTTGGAAAGGATGAGAAGGGACTTGGCAAGGTTGGAGCAATAGTCAGAAGTATGGCAGCTAGGATTCAATGCAAAGAAGTGCAAAATAATACACCTGGGAAACAAGAACCCAGGGGAAGAATACATAATGGGAGGGGTAGTAACAACAATAAAAAAGGAAAGGGACCTGGGAGTAATCATATCAGATTACCTTAAGGTTAGCAAGCAATGTGAGAAGGCATTAGGGAGGGCTGGGGGTATATTGGGATGCAAAGGGAGAGGCATCATCAGCAGAAAACAGGAAGTTGTTATCCCTCTGTACATACAGTTGGTGAGACCCCATCTGGAGTACTGTGTCCAGTTCCGGAGACCCCAGCTCTGCAAGGGCATAGACAGGATAGAGGCAGTCCAGAGGAGGGCAACTAAAATGGTGCAGGGTCTGCAAGAGAAGCCGTATGAGGAGAGACTAAAGAGCTTAATATGTATACCCTTGAGGAAAGAAGGGAGAAGGGGGACATGATAGAAACTTTTAAGTACCTCAGTGGAATCAACAAAGTCCAAGAGGGTAGCATCTTTCAGAAAAAGAGACGTGCAAGAACAAGGGGACACAGTTTAAAGATAGTTGGGGCGGTTCAGGGGCAATGTGAGGAAGTATTATTTCACAGAGAGGGTAGTGGATGCATGGAACAGCCTTCCTGAGGAGGTTGTGGAGTCTAAAACTGTGGGAGAATTCAAGAATGCATGGGACAGACATAAGGCAATTCTGATGGGGGGTAGGAAGAAATAGGCTGTTGGTTAACTAGGCTCTGCAGCCTATCCTGTAGGTAGGGAAATGGGCAGACTAGATGGGCCAAGCGGTCCTTATCTGCCATCAAAGTCTATGTTTCTATGTCTATGTTTCTATGTAAGTAAATTACATGGTACCCTGACTACTATTCTATGATGTAGTATACTGGTATATATATATTCTTTGTAAAGCAGGCAAGGCCCACTAGGCAGAACTGTCTGTTTTCAGGAGTGACCTAGAAGCACTGGGGATGTTAAGTGACTTGCTTGGAGTCACACAGTAAGCAAGTGGAGTTTGTGGGAATCAAACCCAAGTCTGCTGGATGTACCCAATTCAATCACTGTTTGTTACTCTAACCACCAGGCATGGGTGGTTAAACTGAATGGCTGATTACAACAAAGCAGTACGGGTGATTTCCTTACTGACTCTATATGCAGCAAAGCAGAAAGAATGCAAAGCACAGCAGCATTCATTTTAAGATGCTGAAATCCGGATCAGCCCATTGGTGCTGCGGTAGCACTATTGCTTGCAATGCCAGCTACCCAAGGTCAGAAGCAACCTCGGGTTCCTGGAGATCTGGCCAGGGGAGTAGGATCGAGCACCTGGCTGATTGCTCTCCTCCTCCGGGGAGGGTGGGCTGCAGGTCCTGCTGCTTTACCACCACCACCACCTGTGTGACCATGGGTGGTGGTGCAATGGTGCTGCAGAGTGATCAGGAGGGGAGGACGCTAGCCAGGATCTGGAACAGTGGCATGTCTCTATGTGACCTACCTCCTTGGATCTCCTCTAGTGCCAGTACCCTCAGGGACAGAGACCAGAAAAAACAGAAACAATCACCCCACATCAGCCACAGGCAGAAGGGATCCAGGTGCCTCAGACTTTATAACCAGGCTCCATGAGGGACCCACTGAGCTGCCAGACACACACTAAGGGAGTGTGGAGGGGTGACCTAGGGTCCCTTCCCTTCCCACCTGGGGGTAGTACAATTCAGGCAGGATAGGGGCAGGCCCACAGGAGCTCTTGAGCATTACCTGGGGGTGAAGCTAGGGGATACCCAGCCTAGGGATCTCTGAAAAGTGGAGACTGATGCTGTGAGAAAGGGACATAGAAAGAGAAAATAAAAAAAAAAAATTAAACAGATGCTAAAATCTTAGAGATTCAGTGCAGTGACATGCAATTTCCATGAGGCACTGGTACAAAAATTCAAAATCCGCAAACCAAGCAGGATTCCGTGATTGTTACCGGTGCTACCGGTAAAAATGGAAAACCAGAGTCCCTGCCTATATCCATTCTCCATCCACTCTCCAAGGTGCTCGAGCGAATTGTTGCCAACCAGCTTGATGCTTATCTGGACACATACTCCATCCAGTGCCCACAACAACATGGCTTTAGAAAGGGGCACAGTACTACCACAACATTATTAGAATTCACAAGATTCATACAACAGGCCATCAATCAAGACAAGATTGTAGGTGTAGCCTTTGTTGATCTAACAAAAGCCTTTGACACAATGAATCTCACACTGATGCTTGGCCAACTCTCTAAAACTGGTGTTGCCCAAAACACCTTGAAATGATTCAGAAGCTACCTCAGTGATTGACTGCAGATGGTGAGGATATCAAATGTAGTTTCAGAGCAGAGGGTTGTCTGATCAGGGGTGCCTCCAGGCTCAGTCCTGCTCCCTTATTATTCAGTATTTTGCTGAATGATCTTCCAGCTGTCTGCAACCAGCGAACTCTCCTCTACGCAGATGACGTGGTCATCTTTACTAGCCACCTGGATCCCAATGCTCTTGAAAACAGTCTTCAACAAGGCTTCACAGAAGCAGAGAGATGGTTTAATAATCATAAACTAGTGCTAAACTACAAAAAAACTAAAGTCCAGCTGTTTTCGTCCTCTTGGAATAAGTTTAAGGCCCATCAACTCACTATCACCAACAACCATGGAGATGCTCTTGAACAAACTCAGCTTTTCAAGTACCTAGGTCTAACCCTGGATAGTCACCTTACCTTTGTGCCTCACATTGACAATGCTGCCAGAGATGTTAATACCAGAATTGGGCTCCTCTTCAGACACAGACAAAGTCTTACCCAAGAAGCCCTGAAGGTTGCAGTTCACAGCTCAGTCCTCTCGATCATTGATTATGGTCTAATCATATACTGTGCTGCAGCCTCCACATCTCTTAAACAGACTCACGGTGGCCCTGAACAAAGCCTGTAGGTTAGTTACAGGTGCTGCATGCCTCACTCATACCTGTGAGTTATATGCTCAAGTCTGGCTGGTTCCAACTACAGTAAGTAACAGGATCAAATATCAAACCTGCCTCCTGTCCAAAAAAGCTGTACTTGGATTACTACCCCCGCATTGGTTGCCTGCTAAACAAATCACCTAAGACCCAACCCACATGTACCTCAGTTTCTGACCTCCTTCTAGTACCCCACTGTCGGACTGCTCAATACGAGTGATCCTTTCAATACAGAGCCCCCCTGTGGTTTAATAATCTAAGCAACCAAATGAGCAGTCTTTCTAGTCTGTCCCAATTTAAACTTATGCTTCGTCAGCATCTCCTATCCGAAAGCACTGATGATTGTTACACCTAGTTTCCCACTTCTGCAAACACCCTTATACCACTTTTTTCACTCTCTGAGGCTCTTACTTGGCTTCCTGTTTTGTTTCACCTCTCCTGACAGAACAGTATCATGTTTCCCTCTGCCACCTCCTCCCTTACCTCACCCCTTCGTTGCTCTTTTCCAACTGACCCCCCCTTTTCCTGGACCTGTCCATGCCCTCTGGTCCCCACTCTCCCTTTTCTATTTTCCCTTCATCCTCTTTTACCCATTCTCCTACCTTAGCCTCCCCTTCCTCTCACCCTACGACAAGGCTCCTGGCTGCCATATTTTCTTTTCCTTCTCTATCTGGACTCTGCCCTCTCATCTCCCCTACCCCTTCCTTACTCTTCCCCTCCCCCCCCCCTCTGATTAGCAATGTTGCTTCAAAATGTACCTATGGTTTTCTATGCTTGCTTGTAATCTTGAGTGTGTAGCACTGTTCTCACTTATTTACCAGTTGACTTGCTGTGCTCCGATGATACCAAGAATGTTGTCTGTACCTCTGTTGATACCATGAATGTTGTCTATACCTCCCTACCTTATTGTAACCTTTCCTTTGATGTGGAACCTTTGTAAATGAGCTGCTTCATCCTCAAAGGTATTTGTAATCCAAGATTTAAATAAATAAAATAAAAATAAAAGTACTGAAGGAGATCATGACCAGCTTTACCATCAAGCAGGTGTTTAGGTCAACATGCCCCATGACTGCTCACTCATACACATGGTCTTCAAACATGTATTATAAAGTGCCATGTGAACAATATTACTATTACTCACAATTGTGTGTTGGATCACTGTTGCATGGCAATTTTATGTTAACATAATGTTATGGCAGGGGTATACTCCACAGTCTTACAGGAAGAGACTGGTGGTTGTAGGGAACAGGTATGCTCCACAGTGGCACTAGGACACCGGTACAATCTCTCAGAAGGAGACAAAGTACCACATGTCATGAGAGACCATGGCCAGATCCCTACATCTAGCTTGTGTTTGTTGCTTACTGTAGTCCTCTATAGCGTTACCACCCACATGCACTACTATGGCAGGGCCACTACACAGTCCTGCGCAACAGAACAGATGTGATGTCTTTCCTAAAGCACCGTAAAGCCAGATGTGTTCCTGGATGTAACTCCACAGGAAGTCCCCCCATCCCTCAACCTGATCACCCTTATTAATGGAGTCACCCAAATAACACCACTACTACTGCCTCTTTTTCCCTATAACTGCTTGCTATCCCAGTTTCACCCCCCACCACACTATTACCATGATCGCCCATCAACCCACCCATGCCCAAAAAAGGAACGTTTCTCCCACTCAAACCCATATCTCTCATTCACCTGTCCTACTTTTCATCTTTCCTTCATGTCTCTGCACTGTGGTCCATTCCACTTTGAATCCCTGGAGAAAGGCCCCCTCCTTGCCCCCAGGATGTACTCTTCACTCACCTGTCCACCTCTTCCTTTGTCCTTTTCCCAGCTATGTCCCGGACCAACAGAGTATCTCTCCCCTAATGAAGGCCCACCGCCCACTGCTCCCTTCTCCATTCCCACTACCTTGTCTCCTCCATCACCTCCTCCTACCGCTCCCAGTACCAGCTCAGTATTTCTCGTACAAACATGGGAACACCCCTGCTCCCCTGGGTAATGCACTTCCCCCACTGTTCCGTACCTGCCCCTCACCATTCCGTGCATTACCTCGTCCTCCTATGTTTTGCCTGATTCCTTTACTTGGTCCACCCCTTCCCACCTTGTGCCACCATGCTCTGTGTGTCCTCGTCTTTGCCATCTGCTCCATTTCCCACCCCTTGCCCAGTCTCCAACTTCTCCTGGCGATGCTCATGCAACCTACGCATCCTGGACCATCTGAGGCTCCACGCCTGGGAGTAACTACTCCTTCTTCCTTACCTGCAGTGTCCATCACCATTCAGCACTTACCTGTATCTTCAGGAGCCTCCTCCTGTCTGTATTCCCTCCCCTCATTTCTCAGACTCATGGTTGTGTATATGTTTTTCTGCTCTATGCCATTCGTCTGGCCTCCAGCCACTTACTGACCATGCTGACTGACCATGCCTATCCGTTATCAGTTGCCCATACCCTGGTGCCATTCTTCTTTCCTTTTGCAAGGGCCTCTTTCTTATTCTTCCTAACCTCTTGCCAGTCCCACTTGCCTGTGCTTAGCTGGGAGGCCCCCAACCTCCCCGTTACATTACTTCCTCTATGGTCCAATCCCACAACCTCTTCTTTTGAACACCACATAGTTTCACCTGCTGCTCACCCCCCCTTCCCCTACGATGACTGCCTCCTTTCCCTTGTTTGTATGATGCAGAGTGGACAACTAAGTTGTCGACCGCCATCGCAGTGCCAAGTGCCCTGTTGACTGAAAACTGCAGTCGGCAGGGATACTCATTCAGGAGTGCACTATGTTTTCTTCAGTGGGTTTCTCCCACTGACCCCCACCCCCATACTTATACATACCAACTCCAGGTCACAGTTTGTTCGGGGAGGGGATGAGATAAGGGGGACATAGTTGCCATGTCCCAGCACATCCACACCGCCGAGTCTTGGCGCTGTTGTGTTCAGTGATGTATGTTGCTGTAGGGGTGTAGCTGCATGAAGTGCATACCTTTTCTCTTCACCCCACCCTTCAAGAGTCATTATTATCACCCTTACTTCATCCCATAATTGTGCAAACTGGCTGCATACCATAGATCCCCAAAGCTTCAATGCCCATGCAAGTGCCATTGCTGACCCTCCACTCAGCACACCACAGTACCGTACCAAAGATTCTAGTCATATTGATTTGTTGCCATTGCCTTATCTGAATCCCCATCCAAGTTTTTGCATTATTCAGGATAGCCGTTTTCACTATAGTCAGTCTCACACCTTCCCTGGAAAATGTCCCGAATCCATGCTGTTGACAAAAATGATGTTGTACAATTTTTTTGTTGGTATGCTTTATTTCTGTGCCATACATTGCACCACTCTCTCTGGCTTCTACTGCCACTACATGGGCTCTGCCTCCCACCGTGACCTCCTACTTTTCCTCACCCAACCCGACGGACCCCCAAGCTCAGGGCACCCTGACATGGGTCTGCCCTATTCTATAAGTGCGCACTATATAAATGTAGTATGCAGAGCTGGGTGATTGGCCATAGAGAGGAAGAGAGTCTGGTATTGGGAGTGTGGCCTTCAGGGGACAAAGGAGTATTAGCATATCTCTGGGATGGGGATTTTATCTTTTTTTTACTTGCCCCCCCCCCCAACACAGCCATGCAATGATGTCAGCACGGCTGCCCCATAGAACTCAGCTGCGGGCATTCCTGCTATTGTTTCCATGCCAATAATATCTCTGGTCTCCAACGGGGGTGTGTATTGCACCATGAAGACCCTGGATCCCTCCCCAGGGAGAGGAAAGCTGTCCTCCAGATGTTCAATCATTCTCCCTCCCCTGCCAACCCTCAGCACCCAGGCTCATTCCTGAACACAGGTCGCTGTCGTTGTGCAAGTTGTGCTGTCCAGCACCTAAACCCTCAGTGACACCAGGTCGGCAAATGATATTGTAGTTGTATAGTTTATCTTAGCTTATATGGAATAGCATTCTTTGTCGACATTAACCCAAAGTAAAAAAAATGTAACAGCACCATCATTTGCTGTTTCCACAGTCCTGCAGATTCACCCACGATGTAGGGATGCAAGCACACAAACTGAACCACTTTTTCAGCCAGTGCATACTTCTTCTCCAGTGGACACCTCAGAATCTGAGTCTGATTATGAATTCCATGATGAAGTGAAAGATGCCACGTACACTCTCACCTATAGTGAGACAGACAGCAATGCATATGAAACTCCACAGAAGCAAAGGTGACGTGTCTTAGAATTTTGCGTTCTTGATTCATGTAAATATTTAGCATAGGTACGTGTCCATGGGTATGACTTAAACGTCAACTGTAAACACATGCTTACATTGCAGGGAGGCTGATATATCAGTCACACCAACAGCAAAGGAGTCTGTGTGGAGGGAATGTAAGTTCCTTGTCTTTGAGTCCAGCTTGATGCAGCCAGGGCCAGATCAAGCCATGGGGGGCCTGGGACACTCACAACTTGGGTGGCCATGTAAAATGCCCAACTTTCCATACCAAAATGTTTTATTTTGCGCAACATTTACTGAGCACGTTGTTTATTAACCATAACAACCACCATATGGGGAGACTACCCCCATTATTCACAGGAGAAAAAAGTAACTTGAAGTACAACACCCTGTCATGTTGTCATAGTCTGTAATGTTATATTTATTGTATTGTACAAGACATGAAGGCCGCCAGGCTCCAGATGCTCTGGGGGTCTAGATGCTCTGTGGTGAGTTTTGGGGCTTTTATTGAAGTCGCTCTCCTCTAGACCCTGTTCAGAAAAGCAAAGTAATCTTTAAGTAACCTCTTTAATCACAAGTTTATTTTAAGGAAATAAATGAAACAAAAATAAACAGTGCTTTACTAAGAGGTATGCATCCTATTCCAAACAACAGTAAGTTACAGTATGTACCCATTGTACAGAAGTGTGCAGTTCCAATGTACAAATGCTATGACTCCAAATAAACAGACTGATGTCATACCTTTATCTGCTCATGGGATATCAAAGGAATGATTAATTCCATTTATTTCAGAGTTAGAGGATCCATGCATGTATACACACACACCCACGTCCCTTTATCTCTTCTTTGAACAAGCTCAGATCAATTATCTCAGCATAAAATAAAATACAGATATCAACTTTCTAAGCCACTTACTGAACTCAAGCTGTCTGCTGTTGCTTGGCGCTCCCTTTGAAACTCCTTAATTTAGCAGCAGCAGGCAGTTTAGAACAGTGCATCGATTAATCATGCTGCTAGCGATAGAGTGGCCGTGGCGTACAGATAGCGAGTGCAGGTGCTGCTGCTGGCAAAGTGCATGCTGAGCCTCAAAAACCACCAAGAAAGAGTGGTTTAAAAAATGCTGCCCAGATGGATTGTATGTAAAGCTCCTGGTCCTGGCACCGCTCCTCGTATTATGCAGCGGCAGCCCAGGTCTGATCGCAACTTGCACCAGTCCAGGTCCAGTCCCAGACTCAAAAAAGTGGAAAACCTGTCAGTATCCTAAGGAGGTAGATCACGGTGCTTGCATAGTTAGCCTTCTTTACTTCTTGTGCCACACAGTGCCAGTTTGTTTTTCTAGCAAGTCACCTGACCCTAGCTGCAGGCTGCAAATAATGGAGGAGGAGGGTGGGGGACGAGAGAAATCTTCTGCAATGTTGGCTTGCTGGGGGCCTATCTGTAGCAGGAGGGTCCGGGGCTTGTGTTTTTGTTTTCTTTTAATTAAAGAAATCCTCTCCCAAAGTCATTTTTTTGTTTGTTTTGTTTTATGGAGCAAGCTCCAAGGGTGGGGGTTGATTCACTCTTGACTCATGTGGGGAGGCATGATTTATTACAAATCCTTACCAGTACTGTACCACCTGAGGGAAGGGGAACGAGAGAAATCTGCAATGTAGGCTTGCCGGGGGGCCTATCTGTGGCAGGAGGTTTGTGTGTTTTTTTTTATTTTATTTAACAAATGTGCTTACTCCAAAGTCAGGCTGCTTTCACAGCGTTTTTAAGGGAGCAAGCTGCCGGGGGCCTATGGGGGGAGGTTGACTCGCGCTTAACTCGCTCTGCGGCGAGGGGGAGGTGGCATGATTTACAAACCACCAGTCCACCTACTGAAAGTGTCTTTTGCTTCCGACTACTGGGGGGGCCAGTCTATGGCGGGGGGCCTGGGGCATTTGCCCCATTTGTCCCCCCCCTTAATCCAGCCCTGGATGCAGCTGTTTGAGATTTGTCTGCAGTGCCATACATGTTCACCCGTAATGGTTCAGAAAATCAAAGGAACCATGGCTGTTATTAAGCAGCAATGTGAGGAATCTGGTTACAGCAGAGTATGGGCCTCACAGCCAGCGACTGGTCAATACCCAGCAGGAAATGTGTTACTGTCTGCTACTATTGGTTTCTCTGGATTGTCACCACTGCAGACGCTTCATGTACTGAGGCAAATCAACATTCAGTGCATATCAGACACAACATTCTATGAACATGCAAAGCATTTTGTTCAGCCAACCATTATGCATGTCTGGGAAACAGAGAAAAGGAAAACTGTGAACACTATCAAAGAAGAAAAAAGAGATGTTAAACTAGCTGGTGACCGCCGATGTGACAGTCCGGGTCACTTGAATAAATATGGTACATATAGCCTCATGGACATGGAACATAGGAAAATAATAAGTGTTACTCCAGTGCGGGTAACAAAACAGAAGTAAATTCTGAGCAGTATGACTTCTCAAAATAAAAAACATTTATGTGTACTGAATGTTGATCCATGTCCTTGCAGAGTAATGAGGTTTCAGGTGCTTATCACATGGAACTGGAAGGGATGAAAAGGGGGCTGACAGAAGTTTTGAATGATGGCTTGAACCCGGTCTGCATCATAACAATAGGCACCCTCAGATCTAGAAATACCTTCGAGAAAAGGAGCCAGGCATCACCCACGACTACGACATCTGGCACTTTGTTAAAAGTATGTTGTTGAGTAATGTACAGTTTTCAGATGTCAGCAGTACCCTTGATTACTGTGCCAGTACTTGATACATGGTGCTGTGCTGCACTGTACACATTGTACCTCAAGTCAAGTACAGACTGTGTTCAAACACTATGTCTTGTGCCGTGGGTCTGATGGGGTGGAGAAGGATTGAATGCCCAATGACTGCTCTCCTTCTCCATGATCATAAGTGTAAGGTGCACAGTCCTTCACAGGTCTGGGGGAGTCTGAGGGGTGACTGCTACACCCCGACTGAGGGGACATATGGACAGCAAAGCTCATTCAGTGGTGCACCCATATGCGCAGACATCCCTAGGAGGAGGTCTGATGCCGGGTAACATAGGAACCACCAAAGAGTGGTGCCAATGCTGGAAATAGGTATGAGGATACACACAGAGATTAAAAAAAAGCGATGTTTTCTCACAACATGAATGTAAGTACATTTCAGTGTTTCATGGTATGTGACTATACGCTGTATTATTCATTAACTGGTATGGTGTCAGCATTGCAGTAATATCTAGTTTCTTCATACCTTTTTTCAGTAATACAAACTGACCTATCAGTAGTGTATGGTCACCACATGGAAACCAATGTTCTTGACGTAACCACAGTTGCATTTTTCCATGCAGCCATGACAGTGTTGATATTAGCAGTCAAACAAACAGGATAATGATCACTTTCAATTCTGTCATCGATTTTTAAAATCTGCCAGAAATTCAAAGGACCGCCCCATAGTGCTAAATCTATGACTGATTCAGCCACAGCAGAATGAAACATAAATTCCCCATTAGTATCACCACAGAGTCTACCATTTAATGGGAATATACCATTTGTTTTAAGCAATTCAATCAACCTTTTGCCAATGCTGTTAATAACCAAGTATTTAGAGCTCCTGGGGAATTTAACCACTTCAGGATAAATAAAACCTGGTATCATGTCATCAGCTAACCCATCATAATTGCTGATTCTTGAATTGAAGTCACCAATCAATAAAAACTGATCATCTGGAAAATCTTCAGCAATTTTAGTAATCTGACTCTTCAATTTATACCACACTTCTTTATCAAAGAATGTTGAAGTCTTAGGTGGAATTGGTATTGCATATAATTATTAAAAAAACAGCACCTGATCTAATAATTTCAAAATGCCTGTTTAACTCTCTTTGGGAACAATATGCAAAAACATTTATTTTAACATAAATAATCACACCCCCAGCACTTCTTCCCTGTTTTGACATCCTATTCCCTGGACAATCAAAGATCTGAAAGCCGTCTAATTTAATATCATCTTCTAATGCTTGTCATGTTTCTTGTAGGTAAATCATAGAAAAACCAGATAGATATTCAACAAATTCTGTGTCCACTAATGTAGCCCTAAGCCCAGCTATATTCCATGATATTTATTTATTTATTTATTGAAATGTTTCACCAAGAAGGTTACACTGAGCAAGAAGCTCATCTCACGGTACATCCTGGGGGAAGGGGAGTGGGAAAATGAGTAATATAACATCATACATACATCAGTAACTAGATTAACAATATATACATATATATATATAAGCAGATTGAACAGTTTACAACCAAACAATAACTAGCAACATTTCTAGTCTAGGAAACATTTGCGAGCGAATGACAGGGGGGATAGTAGAGGGTATACAGGGGGGGTTGGAAGTAGAGGTGAATAGAAAGTGCTAATTTGCAGAAAGTGCAGGTTTGCAAGTGGGGTTTGGGATAGGGCATATTTGGCCCAGCTGGAGGAAGAGTGAGGTATAGACCAGCAGTTAGGCAGGGCCCCACAGGGCTTGGTGCAGTTGCAGTTCATCACTAGGTAGTTTGCTAGGGATGTAGAGAGAGAGTAGGCTGATGAGGAGTGGCGGATTTGGGTCGGTAGTTGGTTCCAGAGCTTAGGTAGGCGATAGAAGAATGCCAATTGGTCGGATGTAGTATTTCTGTAAGGTATATTTAGTGAGTGAGTGTCCTCCGATCGGAGGGTGTATTTGGATGGGTGAGGGGTGGATAAGGAGGCAAATAGGTACTATGGGAGTGAGCCTAGCCAGAATTTAGAGGTAAACTTTGCCGCGTGCAGTGTTCTCATGTCGACAAGTGATGGAAAATTTAGAGAGCGGTAAAGAGTGCAGTGATGTGTCAGAGCAGGGGCAACCAGGGTAAACTGGCAGAAGGAGTTGAAGAGAGATTCAAGCCTGAATAAAGAGGATTGAGGGGAAGTTCTGTATACAACATCACAATAGTCAAAGGTTGGCAGTATCATTTTATGTACCAATTCCCACCTTGCCGGATGTGGGATACTACCCCTGCTATGATAGAGGGCCCCTAGCTTAAGCCAGAGTTTCTTTAGGATAGCATCAATGTGGATGGATAAGTTTAGGTTCCTATCCAGCCAAACTCCGAGGTAGGTAAGGAAGAGGTGTCTTCTAATACAGACCCATCTAAGGTGAAAAAGGTGAGTTAGGAGGGAAGCCTTGCCAACCTCTGCCTAGTACCAGAAGTCATGGAGACTGTTTTCTTTGAGTTTAGGAAGAGGTGGTGCTCACTTAACCAGTGTTGCACCTTTTCAAAATCCAGTTGTAGCCTGGCAGTGACATCAGGGACCAAATTGCCAGTTGTGAACAGCACAGTGTTGTCTGCATACATGTGTATGTCAGATGATAAGCAGACCTGAGGGAGGTCATTGAGGAAGATTGAAAAAAAGAGAGGCCCAAGTACTAATCCCTGGGGAACACCTGAGGTAATGAGGAGGGGAGAGGAGATGGCATCAGCTATGCGAACAGGTTGAGTTCTACCTGACAGATAGGATTTGAACCATTCAGTGGCATTGGGGAGACACCAGCGGTCCTGAGGCAAGATTTTTTTTTATTTTTTTTTTATTTAGTTATTTAACCAGGAGTAGCACGCTAACTAACTAACTAAGATAGGAGTATAGAGTGGGGGACCATGTCAAAGGCCTTGGCCAGGTCTATAAAAATAGCTGAGGTTATATGGCTTTTGTCCATGCCCGTGGCAATAGTGTCAGTCAGGCATAAGAGTGAGGTGGCAGTGGAGCGGTGTTTTCTAAAGTCTGCTTGGAATGGAGTGTGAAAGGAGGAGTCAGTAATGTAGGAGGAGAGTTGTTCGAGTACTATGTGCTCCTGGAGCTTAGCCAGAGTAGGAAGGAGAGAGATAGGATGGTAGTTACTAGAGGAGGTGGGGTCTCCCCCTTTGGGGAGTGGTAGAACTGTAGCGTGTTTCCAAGCTGCAGGGACAGTGGAAGAGACAAAGGAGAGGTTTAGCAAAATAGATATAGGATAGGCTATGGTGGGAGCAGACAGAGAGAGGAGCTTAGGGTCCAGACCATCTGGGGAGGAGCCTTTAGCAAGGTTGATAGACTGAAGGGCTTGGAATGCAGCGGCAGGGGAGATGAGGGTGAAGGAGAAGGGGATAGGAGGAGAGGGAGCTGGAGGAGTAGAGGAGAGCGGAGCAGGGAGTGGGGGCAGGCCTGTGGAGGAGTGTATGTGCATTAGGGGGGCCGTTTGGAGTATTGCAGTGCAGGACATGAAATTGGAGTTAAAGTAGTCATTGACTACCAAAGGATCTGAGATGTCTGAGAGATTTAGCTTAAGGGTAGGAGTGGGGGGCTTGGTGGAAGGGGAAAAGAAGGACTGGACAACTTTCCAGAATTTGGAAGGATTGTTTGTGTTGGCATGGAAGTTAGCCTGGTAGTGTTCAGTTTTGGCCAGCCAGATAGCTTTGGTGTACTTATTTCAAAGCTCCTTGTATCATTGGAGGTCCCTTGGGCAGTTGGTTACCTTGTGCTTACGCCAAGCAGCGTCCCGGGCTCTTTGACAGGACAGGAGCTCAGGGGTTACCCAGGGCAGGTGGTTTCCTCGGACTCTGATTTTACACAGTGGTGCGTGTTGGCTCCAAACATGGAGGAACTTATCGCAGAACAGTAGGAGAGCAGCACGGTTGAAGTGAAGGCGGCAAGTGGGGACCAGTCAGTGTTGGTGAGGTCATGGTGCATAGGTAGAGTGTTCAGGGAGGAGTAGCTGCAGGTTAAGAGGACTTTGTGGGGTATTTTTTGCCTATGTATTTTGCTCACCATGTATATGGGATGATGGTCACTTTATGCATCAGGTAGGAGGCCAGCGGCCTTGACCCTGTGAGGGTGTGATGTGAGGACTAGGTCCAGAAGGGAATGGTTATTAGTGCTGTAGTTCAGGTGAGTAGGTTCCTGTATTAGTTCAGGTGAGTAGGTTCCTATATTAGTTGAGTCAGGATTAGTGACTCTATGTCAGAGAGAGTTTTGGCTAGTGTGTTAGAGAGCCAATTTATGTTAGGGTCGCCCAGTATGTACAGCTCACCAGAGTGGGCAAGGGCCGTTATTTTCTTGATCAGCTCCATGATTTGGGAGGAGGGTTGTCCCAGACGGCAGTATATTCCTGCGACAAATAGAGGGCATGAGTATGGAAGCTTCAGGCTGAGGAGGATAGCTTAGTGGGAGGAAGGAGATGTGTCTTTCAACACGACTGCATGCTGTTGGGTGGTAGAGACACATAGATCACCACTCCACCACCTCTTCCTTGTCTGTCCATTCAAGTTATGGTGAATCCAGGAATAAGGACTTCTTGGTCCATGATATAGCCTGAGAGCCAAGTTTCAGAGATGATGATGACTTCAGGTTTATACTCTAGGACCATGACCTGCAGTATGGGTAGTTTGTTGGTGCGGCTGTGGGCATTTAGGTGGATAATTTTTAGGCTGTTCTGGAGGGCTTGGGGAGTGGAGGGTGTGTGAAGGGGGATAGGAGAGTTCGTTGAAGGGAGACCAGGATTGGGGTGGCCCTCACCACCTAGCAGGAGGAGGAGCAGGAGAGCGTGGAATCTAGCTTTGCGGTATTTATAGGTTGCTGAGTTGCATCGAGCATGGCATCCAGGTAGTTGTACAGTGCATGGAATAGTTGAAGATATATTGAGCAGCGTGATCAGTAGTTCAGGCAGGCAAGTAAGGAAGGCGCACGGTTGGGAGGGGTAGTGCGGGTATTTAGTGTGGCAAAGAGTCAGGGTGTGTGGTATCACTCCAATGTAGTTTACTGTGGTTGCTTCTGGGTGAGTAGCTGGGTATGTGGCAAGAGAAGCAGGCGTACCTGTTGTCCCTAGGATGGCGCTGATCCATATTACCAAGATTAGGTGATGTGGGTAAGGCAAGAGCATGCGATAGGGAGGCATAGTGGCAGGAGATAGTTTTTGTTGCCTGTGAGGGTAATGCAGAGATAGTTGCAGGGTGAGCAAAAAAAAGAAGGTTGCCATGTCCACCTAGTGATGAGAGAATATAAGGAGCCAATGGGGAAGTAGACTGTTAGTAACTTTCATCTCATGTGACTTGCCGCAGCTATAAATAAAATAGTCAAGATCGTGTGGGTGGGTGGGGGGTGGATGGGGAGCTGGTATGCAGCACCAGCAGGGCAGTAGCAACAATACCACTTCAGGCCTTGTGGCTGGGCTTGCGGTCTTGGGCGATGGCTCCAGGGATGCCATCCATCCGGAGACTGGGTCCAGAAGAACCGGCAGAGCTGTGCGTCCTGGTCAGGGGCAGAGAGGCAGCTGCAGGAGAGAGAGAGAGAGACGGAGGAATTTAAGCGCTGGCTGAGGGCTATGTGGCAGACAGTTGCAGCAGGAGATTTTAGTAAGACAAAGGGTAGAGGTGCCAGAGGGGCTTACAGAGAGACAGATATTCAGGAAAGGACTGTAATCACTTAGCACAGTAAATTGGCTCTAAAGTACAACAGTTTAAACAATTTTCTGCTTTTCAGCAGTAATTACAGGTCTCTTAAGCACAGATTCAAGTTGAAAAGCAATTTAAAAAAGCATCAGGTGGCAAATAGATTCAGAGCAGGAACTGACCAATAGGAGTTAGCCTGAGAAAGAGCTCTGTTTCTGATTGGTGGTTCAGCAGCAGTACCTCTTCAGGCCTTATGGCCAGGCTTGAGGTCTCAGGCGGCGGATCCAGGGATGCCGTCCGTCCGGGGGCCGGGTCCAGAAGAACCAGCAGAGCTGTGCACCCTGGTCAGGGGCAGAGAGGCAGCTGCAGGAGAGAGAGAAAAAGAGGAATTTAAGTGATGGCTAAGGTCTATGTGGCAGACAGTCGCAGCAGGAGATTGTAGCAAGACAAAGGGTAGAGGCACCAGAGGGGCTTACAGAGAGACAGATATTCAGGAAAGGACTGTAATCACTTAGCACAGTAAACTGGCTCCAAAGTACAATAGTTTAAACAATCTTTTGCTTTTCAGCAGTAATTACAGGTCTCTTAGGCACAGATTCAAGGTGAAAAGCAGTTTAAAAAAGCATCAGGTGGCAAACAGACTGAGAGCAGGAACTGACCATTTGGAGCATAGCCTGAGGAAGTGCTCAGTTTCTGATCGGTGGTTCAGCAGCAGTACCTCTTCAAGCCTTGTGGCCGGGCTTGCGGTCTCGGGTGGTGGCTCCAGAGATGCAGTCCATCCAGGGGATGGGTCCAGAAGAACAGGCAGAGCTGTGCACCCTGGTCGGGGCAGAGCAGCAGCTGCAGGAGAGAAAGAAACAGAGGAATTTAAGTGCTGGCTGAAGGCTATGTAGCAGACAGTCGCAGCAGGAGATTTTAGCAAGAGAAAGAGTAGAGGTGCCAGAAGGACTTACAGAGACATATATTCAGGAAATGACTGTAATCACTTAGCACAGTAAATCTGCTCTAAAGTACAACAGTTTAAACAATTTTCTGCTTTTCAGCAGTAATTATAGGTCTCTTAGGCACAGATTCAAGTTGAAAAGTAGTTTAAAAAAGCACCAGACGGCAAACAGACTGAGAGCGGGAATTGACCAATTGGAGTGTAGCCTGAGGAAGTGCTCTGTTTTTGATTGGCGGTTCAGCAGCAGTACCTCTTCAGACCTTGTGGCCGGGCTTGCGGTGTCAGGTGGCAGCTCCAGTGATGACATCCATCTGGGGGCCTGGTCCAGAAGAACCAGCAGAGCTGTGTACCCTGGTCAGGGGCAGAGAGGCAGCGCTTCAGGCCTTGTGGCTGGGCTTGCAGTCTCGGGCGTGGCTTCAGGGATGCCTTCCATCCAGGGACTGGGGACAGAGTCCAGAAGAACCATCAGAGCTGTGCGCCCTGGTCAGGGGCAGAGAGGCAGCTCTTCAGGCCTTGTGGCTGGGCTTGTGGTCTCGGGCAGTGACTCCAGGGATACCGTCCGTCTGGGGCCGAGTCCAGAAGAACTGGCAGAGCTGTGCGCCCTGGTCAGGGGCAGATAACATTTAGATGATTAAGTGAGTCATTTAAAATATCTGGCTATTATGTATACTAGTAGATAAATCAAAGATGGGGGTTGCAGTTTTTAAGTTTTGTCAATCCCCCACATCTACTAATATCTCGAATCTGTTGTTAAGTTTAATATCAGTCCAGCTACTATTCCTAAAGATCTGTGACATTGATTTGTTCATAGCAGGCTGAGAGTTGACTTTAGCAACCTGTTTAGTTTTGACCAGTGCAGGTTCATCAGAAATTACTGAAGAGACAACAGCATGGATTCTCAAACTGTCAAGAAATGCTGACTTTGCCAGGATATTTTCACTGACTTTCTTATCGTAACATAACACATCTACCTGACACTCTTGATGTAAACTAGGATGTCTAAAGACAGCCAAGATTCCATTTCTTCCCAGTCTAATCCCAATAATGTTGGAAAGAAAATTACAAAGTGATAATCTCAGCTTATCTCTAGTTTCTTTATACATTCGTTTCAAACCAAATAGTGTGAGTGAGACAGGTCTGTATCAAGCATCCCCCATGTTCGTAGGTATAACACGTTCATCCACTAGCTCGAAGTTCAGGTTACCAATGGATAACCCCTCAACATTTCTCCAAATATAATACATCACTCTTTTGTGGTAACTGAAGACCTTAATCACTGTCGACAATTCAACAAGGGATGTATCTCTGGTTAGGACAAGATCCTCATCATCTACAGAAAGACCTTCAGCATCTCTACAAATAGACAAAACCTGGTTCTTCAAAAATTCCTCTAACTGATGTATTACCGAACCAATCTCTCCTTGCTAGAAATAGATGGAATCTGGCATTAAAGGATAATATATCTGACTCCCATTGGGATGAATGCTGTAAACTTTGCCATAATACTTTTAAAGATATGCGTAGCATGCTTATTCAATATAAAATTTTACATCTATGGTATAGAACCCCCTTTCAACTACACAAAATAGGTTTACTACCTAACAACAACTGTTGGCATTGTAATTCACCAAATGGTGATCTTTTACACATACTATGGTCATGTAAACCAATATCTAAATTATGACAATTTATTCATAATTTAGTTTCTAAAATCATCGGTTGTCATATCCCATTTGAACCTAAATTCTGTTTATTAGGAGTTGTAAATAATAACATAAAACTAACAAAATATCAGCATAGATGGCTACCGATTCTATTTATGCAAGTCAAGAGATTGGTTCTAATGTGTTGGAAGTCTTAATTAATACCTACTCTGACTGATATTATGAATAATTTAACCTATACTGCCTCTTTGGAATGACTTTCATACTTGGCACCGGACCGACTTAATGAATTTCATCTCTGTTGGCAGGACTATTTAAACTTTCTCCAAACCCATAGGTGATATGTATCATCAGACTCTTTAACCAGGTATTACTTCAAATACTGACACTTCTGTATAATAATCTTCTCATGCAGCTCTTCTTGTTGATTATAAAATTTGATGACTATCTTAATTTGATTTTCTTATTATTCTTTTATTACAGTACAGGTAGCTAACCATATACAGATTTAATTAAACATACAAGATCCTTTCTTTTTGAATGTAAGCTACACAACTATCATAATGTTAATTGTCATAATAATATGTTAAACATACTATTGCTAGCATTGCATATTATATAATGTACATTTCTACTTGTTTATGGCAACATGTACTGTATTAATTAAGATGGATAAAAACTCAATAAATAATTTAACTGTAAAAAATTCCTCTAGCCCATTATCTTCCAAATGAAGACCCAGAATTCTAATATAACTCTTACAGTCAGGTATGCTCAAAGATCTAACATTGCTAACATCGTTAGTAACCTTGTTCTCATTGGACGCTTCCTGACAAATATTCCTTCCATCCATTACTACATCTTCCAGCTGACCAATTTTCTCATTTTCCAATACATTGATTTGGCTGGAGCCAGCAGAAAGTCCCTTTCTAATATCAGTTGGTTCAGAACATTCAGTAATATCTGCAGCAAGTAGGTAGTTTTCATCTATAATTAACATTTCCTTAGGGGTAACCCTTTCCTCTTTGGTTCTACATTTCCTATTTCTCTTATTATTATTACTAAAAGGACTACTGACATCATTATTATTTAACTTTTTCCGTAATGTGCTGTGTTGCAGTTTTCTTGGTTTTCTTATTGATCTTCATTTCTCTTTACCTTTATCCTTTTTAACTTTATCTTTAATCTTTATTCCAGAATGATAATCCTTGTTTGTTAACCTATCTTCACTGGTTGTCAGAAGATCTTGACTATTGAACCTGACTATTGATGAATCAAAGTTACTAGCAACCACAGGACTACCTGGGGCTTCAGCGTAAATCATAGACACAGAAACACAATCCCTTAGTGAGAGATTATCATTTAGTATGCTAGTTAAATTCTCCAAGTTAGCTCCATTGATTGCTATATGTGTTTTCAGATTGTCTAGCTCTTCCCTCGCCATCACAAATTGCTCCATCAGGATTACATTAGCTGCATGTTGGTTCTTCATTATGTCAATTAGGTCCTGACTAAGTGCTGTGGATAATACATCATTGAGGTATTTAGACACTCTCCACTGGAGTGTCTAGGAGTGTCTGAATCAATCACCCTAGGTATGTGATTATCCTGTGAAACTATCTCCACAATCGGAGTACCCTTAGGGTTATAATCTGCACTTAGTGTTTTTAAGCCCAGTATTGTGTATTGCAGGTCTGTCATTATTTCACCTAAGTAGGAGTTGGGAACAATTTTGTCCCCCACAGAGATGTTATTTATGACAGAACTGACTGTAGAAAAACTGTTGGGAATATGAGGGCTGACATTCAAATTCACTTCAACTCCAGAGGGAAATCAGTTATCAAACTCAGACTCAGAGGGAGCCAATAGAGATCTTACAGGAGATCCTTCCAGAGAAACATCTAGTACCCCTTGTTTAATATTATGTGGAGTCAACAGGCCTGTCCCCTTTTCATCTGGAGATACTTCAACAGATAACGAGATCTAATGATCCAAACAGTCCTTAGCGTAATTTAAATCATCTAACTTTAAGCTCTCTAAACCCAACGGAGGAGTATTAACTATCTTGACACTATTTTCAAAATCAACAGGAGCCATAGATGCCAAACCCTTCAGCACGTTAGAGTCCACCACATCTATTACCCCATTCTGCAGTCTTCCTAAACAATCCTCGTTAGCATCAGAACCCCTAGTTGATTTGGCTACACAATGTGCCAAGATACTTGTTTGCTTGGTCTGTATAACATGATTTGACTTCTTATTTGGCATGAACCATGTTCTACAATCAGTCTGGCCAGACTGTAACAATGAAGGATTTAGAGAATCCAAAGATTTATTGACACAGAGTTCAAAGAATTCTGTTTCTGTTTTCTTTACAATTTTCAGAATTATCTGTCCCTTTCTTATTTTTATGGGACTTTTTAGAACTATTTTTTGTGAAATCATCCAACTTCTCAGAGCTATAGCCAATCTTGAACCCATTTAAAAAATTACTACTAGTATTATCTATATTAGTGTGTTTATTAGACCTGTTCATTTTACTTTTGTTTTTACTTTCATGTTTTGGATTCCTGTTACTCCTTTTGCTCCCTTTGAAAGATAAAGAAGGAGAAAAAATGAGCTGCATCTGGATTTAAACTCCCTAAACAACCTCTCACATCGCCTATAGACTGTGCTCTTGTTACCACCATAATTCACAAAGTTTCACAACAGTGAATATATATATAAATACATATATATGAATGTGAGCATTGCAGTAAAAATCAACGAAAAATATAAACTAGCATGAGCTTAAAAGTGTTATGGCAGCCAAAATTAGGTAGCCAAAATACAAAAGACACAAAAATATCTATATTACATACAATAACATCCACATCTTAAAAAAAAAATCAAAAAGGTGAGACAGTTGCACTCGAATGTGTACTCTAGTTGTACTCTATACTGCTTTTATATTGTAGCTATATGTGTATAAATGTATGTTACTTCCAAATCATCCAGATTATCTCCAGGAAGTCCCAGCAGTTCCAAATATAAAGAGCAGAAAGTGTTCTTAGTGCAAATTTTATCAGTGTCCTTTCGTAGACCCCCTTTTTTTATTAACTCTCCACGCCAAATATAATTTCTATTTGGAAGCTCCTCTGTCAACTTTGACCACTTCACCACCACCACTATGGCCTCTGTTGCAACTAAGAGCTTTAAAATGGAACTGGGTACTCTGTAATAAAAATATACAATGTAAGAAAGCAATATAGGGGAGTTTAACACAAAACATGGAACACTCTGTGCACATTCTGCACACTATGCGTAATTATTGCTAACCCCCCAAAAATGTAAGAATGCAGTATATCAACACCTTAACACACTTTATCACTCCTAACACATAAAAATATCTGAGAAGTATAACAGATCTTATGTAGAGAAGCTCCATTTTGATTGGAAACTTACTCAGCCATCATAGATCCAGCGAGAGTCAAAATTTAAGATTAACTTCACAGATACAAGTCCCAGAGCCAGAGAAAAGGGAACTGCACACTCTGCAGGGAAAATTAGATTTTTATATTGATCCACACTATAAAAAAAAAGGAAAGTATTTTCAGACTCATACACAAATACTAATCCACTATAACACCTACCGAGGGAAAAAACAGGATCTAGTGCATTGTGCACCACTAACTTTTAAATAGTTTCCATTTTCAGAATTGCACTTGAAAATGGGAACCAAAGGTGCAATGAAGCACAGCCGAGCTCCGTCTATGCTGCTCACCCTATGCCAAGATCACCACGACTGCTATCTTACACATTCACAAAAGTGCCTTATATCCTCACATGGGCAGAGCTACCAATCCCTTACTTCCTATAGCGAGTGGTGCAAAAAGGAATAAAAATGAAGTGAAATAAAACAAAAATAAGCAAAATAAAATAAAAATAAGATACCAAAAACAACCAAACACACCACAGCCTATTGCCTTGGCAAGGATAACTTTCAAGATTTAAAAGTTTGCACGAACGTGCCTTTCCCAACAAATCTATTAAAACAAGAAAATTACTGCTTACAACCTCAGGTTAGAATCTCCGAGGGAAATGAAAACATGTATATAAACATGTAAACATATATATATATAAAACATATATTGTCCCACAGGTTAAGCAATGTGGTTAAACAATGAGAACGTTGCAGTTCCCTATCTCCAGTCCTGCAATAAAACTTTTTATACTCCACTGTTCTTCTCAAAATCTTCTCAAAATCTTCTCAGCTGCAGCCATCCCTGAAATCAGAGTGAGTAGTAATTATAATTGTGATGAAACTGTAAACACAAACAAACAGTTTCTGAGCCTTGTGTCCGGACCAGTAGTTCTCAAATAAATCCAAGTAAAAGTGTTAAAAAATATTATAAGACGAAAACTCAATGAAACAGCCGATACTTAGAAGCAAACTTGGCCATGAGATTGAGCAAAAGCGGACTGTTCACAGAAAAAACTCTGTCTTCCAGCCACTGCTCACCATTCACCACTTCTTGAGTTTCCAATTTCCCAAAACAGTTTAACCAAGAACGGAGTGGCGAAGCAGGCTTCAGGCCTTTCCGAAGGGCCCCATCTCTCCCCATAAAACAGCCACCACCTAATGCATTCCTCCTGCAGGGAGACAAAGAACAACCTGAGGCCACACACCAACCAAGGAGACACAAGAAATTCTGGTAGGACGTGCGGCTATGATAATGGTGGCATACCTTTTAAAAATTAAAAATAGGCATACAGCACGCCCTGCTCTGGGGCTCCTCCACAGCACCACAGTGTTCAGTCTCCTCTCACTGTCATCTCCATTCAAAGTGTGTCAAGATTTCCCCCTAAACATAATTAAAATTGTGTCATATATATTTCAAGAAAATGCAGCTTGTACCCTCTCTGCACCCATGACTGACAGCTGTGGGGGGGGGTTGAAGTCCTCTGGGAGCACTTCTCCAAATGTTGTTCAGCTCCATGGGTAGACAAGGAGGGCAGGCTCAGGAGCATGGTGTCTAGCAGGCATGTCAGGAGTAGGCCTTACCAGACAAGGGGTCTCCCATGTCTGATTCTTGTCCCCTGTGCTACTGATAATTTCAGTCAGCAGGTAGCTAATGAACCAGCCAACTCATTTTCTTCCCTTAGGGCAGTTCTTTAGAACACCAGATCTCTAAGGAATAAAACAGAGGTGATGGAGACCTTCATCATGGATTTCTTGGCAGATCTGGTATGTATCATGGAGACCTGTCTAGAGGATGACCCTGACCCTGTGCTTGAGGCATCTATTCCACTACTTTATTCTCTGGTACCTTGTCCTATGTGGGAGCACAGGGGTGGCAGGGTAGCCATCTGTTTTAGATTTGCACTGGGACTAACAGCATACCCCACTGGAGAGACAAGGTTTTTAGAATGCATGGCAGTGAAAGATGGGCCAGGTACAAGTTGCAAGATCATGCTCGCATACCATCCTATGGGATATGAGCATGAATGTTTGCAGGAACTTCAGAGTTTCATTGCCCAACAAGTGGTTGAGTCACCTGGACTTCTTATCCTGGGTGACGTCAATGCCTGGGTCGATGACGAAACATCTCTTTTTTAAAATCAGTTCCTCCAGATTATGCCATCCCTGGACTTTGTAAAGGCAGATGCCTCCAGTACTCACCAGTACAGACTTGCCTTATACTTGGTTTTCTCCTTGATCTTGATATTAGCAATGTCAAGGTTGATCCAGTCATTCAGTCAGATCATTACACCATGCAGTTTCTTTGTGGGGCTCCTTGGTTAACCAACACCGTGGAGATGGTTGGTTACCACTCTTAGAACTCTGGAGCCTCAGGGTTTCTTGGTGGCACTGTACATCTTGGGCATGGATACATCTTGTGTGATGAGAGTCGAGGCTACAGTGGAGAGCTACAGTAAGACTCTTGTCATGGCTATTTATTCCCTAGTACCTCTCTGTCTGTCAATTTGATTTCCCACCACAGGTCACCAAGGTTTGATGGTGACCTGAGGAGATTAAAGACAACAGGGTGGAGAGTAGAGCATTGTTTGTGGAGGTCCTGTTTAGAGGAGGATAAATTGGCACTGAGGGTTCATTATGATGAGTATCAGTTGTCAGTCACTCTAAAAAGTCAGTCTTCCTGTCATTAGTGATTGCTGCAGGAAAGAATTGACCTGCTCAGCTCTTCAATACTGTGGACAAATTATTAAATCTTATTTGTCTACCATCCTGCAGAGCCATTTCAACAGAAAAGTGTGATGAGTCTAATAAGTTCTTTCTGGACAAGGTGTCCTCTCTTTGGTCTAGAACATCCTTAAACAGCCTGTCATCGGCTGACAGTGTCCAGTCTTTGATGAACAGAAGCACTCCATCTCCGTGGGTGGAGTTTGAGCTGGCATTGGAGGATGATGTCCTCCAGGTACTTTCTAGATTACGCTTACCAACTGTATATTGGACCCTGGACTGACCCAGCTTCTTTAAGAGTGCTGGGGATCATTTAGTCTAAGTTTTGTTGAGATTGCTAGGTGTTCTCTTAGGGTGGGGACTTTTACCTCCACCTTGTAAAGAGTGGTGGTGAAGCCCCTTCTTAAAAAACATCTCTGGAGCCTGACATTCTTGTAAATCACAGGCTTGCACTGAATCATCCCTTTTTGGGGAAGTTGATTGAGAAGGTGGTGGTGATGCAGTTGGAACATTTGGAGAAACATGACATCTATAACCCTTGCCAGCTCCATTTCCATCCTCACCATAGTATAGAAACAGCTCTAGTCAGAGTGCACCATGATCTCTTCCTAGCAAGGGATAGCAGACATTTTTACATCTTGGTTCTTTTTAACCATTCTTTGGTCTTTGACACAGTGGATCATGGGGTGCTATTATTCGACTAAGGCAATATGTAGGACTCATAGGGATGGTGTTATGGTGGTTCAAGTCCTACTTATCCAGCAGGGTGCAGCAGATGGCACTTGGCTCTTTCATCTTTAGAAGTGATTCACTCTGTTGTGGCGTGTCTCAGGGATCTATTCTGGCTCCCATATTGTTCGCTGTATATATGTTGCCATTGGGGGAGATTATTAGGTGCTATGACTTGGGTTTTCATTACTGTGTTGATGATACCCAACTGTATGTGTCTTGTGCTCTTAATGATAGGTCAGTTGTCTTGGAAATGAATAAGTGCCTTAGAGAAATTCAGGACTGTGGTGGCCAGCTGGCTTTGACTGAACCAATTGAAGACAGACGTGCTACTAGTGGAGCCAGATTGGACCAGTTCATCAGTGATGAGTAGTAGCGCTATGCTATCTTATTTGGATGGTGTTGAACTGGAAGCTATAGATATGGTGAAGAATCCAGGGGTCATTGTGGACTCCAAGCGAACATTAGAATATCAGGTGTTGGCTGTTGACTGTAGTGGCTTCCACCATCTTCAAAACATCACACAGACTAAGCCGTTTCTTGAGTCGACAGACGTAACCACACAATGGAATGCCTTTATCTCACCAAGACTGGATTACTGTAATGCTTTATACCTTGAGTTATCCACAAAGTTGGTATTTTCCTTGCAGCGGGTTCAAAATGCAGCAGGCCAGCTGATGGTTGGTACCTCCTGGTTCAAGCATATTATGCTGGTTCTCTGTGTTCTGCACTGGCTGCCAGTGCAGTGGTGCATCAACTACAAGGTGTGCTTGTTAATGGACAAGGCCCTACACTGTCTGTATCCAGGCTACCTAAAAGACCTCCTGGTCCCATATGCTCCTGGCTGCTGCCTTTGGTCAGTGGATTCAAGTCTCTTCTTATCTGTTCCATTATCCCATTTAAAGTAATCAGGGGATAGGGCGTTCAGAGTGATTGCCCTGATTCTCTGGAATGCCCTTCTCCAGGAAGTAAGAGGTGTTCATCTCTGGCCATGTTCAAATCACATTTTTAAACAAACTAGTTTGCACTGTGTTTTGGACATAATGTTGCTGTTTAATATAACTGTTGAACATATCATATTTAAAAAATTATATTATTTTATTGGTACTGTATTTTACTTTACTGTGTTATTTTGTTTAACTGTGAGGTGCCCAGAGCCCTCAGGATTGGGTGCCATACAAATAAAATTGCCTTGCCTTGCTTTGACTTGCTTTGCCAGCTAGCATGAACTGGGGGACAAAAACAGCTAAACCAGAAACTTGTAGGCAGGCAGTTTCCCTCTCTGCTCCAGTTATGAGAGAGACATATTGTGAACCACATAGCCATACTGGTCAATAAAATTGTTTATTAAACAATGCTTTCCAACTACATTTAAAATGCCCTTTTGTATATACTGATGTTCCTTGTCCCACATTATATTATTCTAGTGCATTTCTCACTGTTTTAAGGTACCCTGTCACCTTATATATTAGCTTTACAGTACCTCTAAAAACCTTGACTGGACTCTTGATACTGCTTCTCTCTAGCCATCTCTGCTCTAACTGATTTTAAAAGATTTGTTTTCTCAGTTATTAACAGGAAACAGGAAGCAGTGTCATTTAAATTCTTGTCATCAGAAATAATCAGGACATATGATTTAGGATGATCTTGCATTCATTGCAAGGTTATTATTTCAGTTGTCCTGGGATCATCATACAGTCAGCAGACAACAAAAATAAGCTGCTGCATCACCCTGTGGGCTTACAGTCAGCAGGTTATTTATTCCAAAATTTTCTGATGACTTCTCACCTTGAGGAAGCTTGATAACTCTAGAATGACTTCTAAAGTAATCCAGTGATTATCAGACTACTATGGGATGGCTTCTAAAGTAACTGGTTTGACTTGGGCATGGAGTACCTGTTCAAGATCTTGAACTTTTCATCATGCTGCATCTGCTGCCTTGAAGACCGCTGAGCATCTTTGTCTTCCTCCTCTGGATTGATTCTGACATTTCCTGACTTTTTTCCATTGACTGGACCAGATCAGGATGCAGTATTCCAGGTGTGGCCTTACCAATGATCTATATAAAGCAGGATCACCTCTTTATCCAACAGCCAGTGATGCCCCTCCTTACGCATTACAGCACTCGGCTGGATATCCCATATGCTTTGTTGCAGTGCATATTAGACTTGAAATTGTCAGCAATGATAGCCCTAAGTGTCTTTCCTTTGCTGTCTATGCCACCATTACTCGGGTCTATCTGATCTGGGATTTTTTTTCCTCCCTATGATAAGGACCTTACACTTTTTGACATTTAACTTAAGCTGGCATATGTTTGACCATCTTGCTTGTGTCTCCACATCCCTAACATATCCCTTACTCTCTCCAAACTGTACATCCTGCCACATAACTTGTCTTCTGCAAACACACCTTAATGTTGAACCCTTCCCCTGTGTCTGAGATGTACATGTTAAAGACCATAAGACCTAGGACAGAGCCCTGGGGAGCCCCACTAGAGACCTTCTTGACTCCTGAATATTTGTTGTTTTGGACCACTCTCTGGGTCCACCCTTCTAGCCATCTTCCTAGCCACCTCTCCAGATTGTCCACATTCTCCAGTTCTCCTACCTTTTTATCTAGGCTCTGGTGTGGTTCAGAGTTGAAGGCCTTACTGAAATACAAATAAAGGACATCCACTGCTTGCCCTCTGTCCACTCCCTAAATTGAAAAAATGTTATCGCATTAATTTGCCACAACAAACCCTAAATGAAACCATGCTGTCTACAATCCTGCAATCCATGCAACTCTATGAAATCCACTAGCCACTTCATAATTATGGCCTCCAGCAGTTTCCCCACAGTGGACATTAGACTCACGGGCCAATAGTTCCTGGGGCATGCCTAACTCCTTCCTTATATAGTGGCAATAATTCTGCCACACCCCAATCCCCAGATACTACTCTTGTCAGCGAGGAAAAGTAAAATAGGTGTGCCATGGTATTGCCAGGGTCTGTGCCATCTCTTCTAAGATCCTGGAAAGAAAACCATTCAACACAAGTTTTATTTACATTCAGGCCCTGCAGATTCTTTAGGACTCTAGCATCAGTGACCACTCCCACTGCCTACTTCTGCACCCTGACCCCGTAAACTTAACACCACTCTCTGGTAGTAGACCACCTTCTTCCACTCTGAAGGCCAAGCTGAGAAATCTATTCAGGATGTGTGCATTCTTAGTGTCAACCTCCACAATGTCTCACACCCCTCTCTTCTGTTTATCTTCTCTATGCCACCCAGGCCTTATTTCTTCCTTATGTAGAGAAAGAAGACTGTGTCATTTTTCTTGACCCCCTCCCACCCTCTGTCCTTAGTTCAGTGTCTGCCTTGACTTTCCTGATAAGTTTTTTGCTGATTTTAAGATGCTTTACATATTCCTTCCAGCTCCTCTCCTTCTACATTGTCTTATGCTTTCTGAATGCTACAGTCCTTGGCTTGAAAACCTTCCTAACTTAGCTGCTAAATCAGACTGTCCTCTTGTGCATTTTCTGTTCTTGATATATATAGTGCTTTTTCTTGCTGCCCATAATGTATTTTGTTTATAATCTCCTGAATGCTTTCCACTATGGAAACCTCCTCAATACACTTCAGCCTGTCCTGAAGTACTTTACTTTTATCTATCACAGTTGGCCCTTCTGATGAAAGAGGATAGCATCTATGAATATGACCTATGTTCATCCAGGGAGATGTTAAATCTTACTGTATTATGGTCACTTGTCCCCAGTGGCTTTGCTACCCTCTGTTAATTATAATGTCCTTGTTAAATTGTGCAAGATCAAAGATGGCACTTGCCTATACCATTATTCAGAAAGGCATGTTGCAAGGTCTGACCAAGGGCTTTTCTTATTTCGTCACATGGGACCCTGTCTTTTTTAGTTGTCTGACCTGTAGATCTGTGGACCAGCCCTACTCTCAGGCTTCTTTTCCCCTTGTCAAATGGCTGAAACTACAGTATCTCTAATCCACATGCTCCCCTATTATCCTATCCTTAACCACCATGATTGAATCCCTTACATACAGTAACATCCTATGGTTCATGCCCTGTTCCACCTAAACATGGAATCACCCAGCGTATAGATGCCCCAGCTATAATATTGTATAGTTCAGGTTTCAGTAAGGACTAGGAAGTCAAAACACTCTGAAGCCACAATGGCCTGCATCTCATCCATCTTGTTCCCAATACACCTAGCATAAAGAACTTTCCAGTTTCTCATATGCTCCTCTCCTTCCAATTTCTCTGTGTCTCTTCCTTCTTATCCAACTCTCCACTACCATTGGCTGTCTCCTTTGATTCCCCCAACTGATTACCCAACATTTGCCCATACCACCTTTCCCATTCCTTCACCCTTCAGGTCTTTTACCTCTAACCCTGTGTATTTGTTTAGTGTTAGGGAGGGCCACTAGGCTTTTCCATATGTGCAGCTGAGCCCTGGAACACCATACTGGCCCTCCCATTCCTATCTTAAGTTCTATCTTACATTTTGATATTCTCGGTCCCAGCACCTTGGCTTCCTCATATTGCAGTGGAGGCTATCACTCCATCTGTTTTAATCAGTCTCCTGTCCTTACAACAAGTCCCCCCCCCCAGAAAATACCCAGATTTCAGACTGGCTTTTGTGCCAAATGTTATACAACATTTCTTTTGTGTTTCTGTGTTTGAAACTGCATCTGTGATCTTATACTTTCAGGGATCATTTCTATAGTTTGTAACTGGAGATTTGCATTCGAAAGTGTTTCTCTTCATCCCTGACTCAAAATTTAAGAGGGCTGAGTTCAAGCCTTCTGCAGCTTTGTTTCCTCAAATTTTATTTATTTATTTATTTAGACAGCAGTTTGGAAAACCTTTGAGCCATAGGCTCATTTACAAAGGTACCTTGTCACAGTAAGACATACGAAAATACACAGTATAACAGTATAACAGTAACTTAAGACATAGATACAAACAAGCTGGTACAGGTAGGATTGATGCAAACAATACCAGAGTTATGTTAACAGAGCAAATGCTAACTGGCTAGGCACATCATATGCTAATTTTTTATCTTTGCTTTTATTTAGCTGAGCCCTGCTAGAAAGGTACCATACCTAACACATTCAGAGTCCAACAGTATGTGTCTTTATATTATATAGGTAAGTCATTTCCCAGTGGGGAAAAAGGAACCAATATACTCACATACTGGGATAGAATTAATAAAAACATGAATATGCTGGCAGAAAAATGCATACTGGCCATTCCAGTCAGCCCAATCCTACCTACTGCAGTACTTGTGCAATGACCTTGGTGGCCATCTTGTTTCCTTTTTTCTTCCTGATTACACCCCCTACTGTGCTTCTGATGCCTTTGTGCCTGTCCCATCCATGTTTCAATCTTCTCATTGTTCTGGCACAGACTATCTCCTCCAGCAGTCAATCTCACTTGACCACCACTCTTTCTGTGAAAAACTACTGTACTTGAACTCATCCCTCCTGAACTTATCCTCAGCCAGCTTTAATAGAAACATAGACATAGAAACATAGAAGTTGACAGCAGATAAGGACTGCAAGCCCCATCCAGTCAGCCCATTTCTTTTTCTACCTTATAAATGTGCCATCGGCCTTTGCTCTGTCAATGGCCTATCTATTCATAATCATCTGTATTGCTCCCTTATGTCTATCCCATGCCTGTTTGAAGTCCTGCACTGTATTCATATCCACCACTTCCTTAGCTATGCCATTCCATGCATCCACTACCCCTTCTGTGAAAAAGAACTTCCTCACATTACCCCTTAATAGACCTTCCTCTAATCTCATGCTGTGTCCTCTTGTCTGACTATTTTTCTTATATTGAAACATGTTAGATTCTTTCACATTGTTAATTCCCTTAAGGTGCTTGAATGTTTTGATCATATCACCTCTCTCCCTCCTTTGCTCTAGGGTATTCATATTGAGCTCTGTTGTTGAATCAGAGCTCATATGTTTTCTGATGCAGTCCCTGCACCATTTTGGTTGCCCTTCTGGTAAGCAGCTGATAAGCAGCAGGAAAATCCCAGCCTCCCCCTACAAAACAGGGTACTAAATGAGAAAAAGACCAAGGTAGAAAGGTCAGTGAGGGATGCTGCTACAGAAGGTAAAGCCATCAAAAAATGGAGAGCAATGAGAACCAATGCCTGTAGTCTGGGTAACAATCTTCCTGAATTAGTGGCCTTGATGGAGGAGGAACATCTGGATATTGTGGCAGTCTCAGAAACATGGCACACACAGAACCATGACTGGGATGTAAACATACCAGGATACACTATCTACAGGAGGGACAAGGAGGGTAAAAGAGGAGGAGGAGGAATAGCTCTCACATAAGAGAAGGAATCAAAGCAACAGAACAAAAGGGTAAGTAGGAGGAGAAGAAGCGCTAGAATCAATTTGAGGCAGGCAATGGCACCACAATCCCACAGGGTTGTATACACTCTCTCTCAGGGGAGGAAATGGACAAGGAAATGATAGAAAGTACACTTAGAATGGCAGATAAAGGGGAGATATTGCTGATGGGTGATCTGAATATGCCAGATGTTAACTGGAGTGCAGTTGCAGCAGCCACTTCTAAGAGTGGGGTTATTCTAGATGCCCTACAGGGGGCATGCCTTAGACAACTAGTATTGGAACCGACTTGAGAGGGAGCAATCCTAGACCTGGTCCTCTCAAATGGAGATGGAGACAGGATCACAGATGTAGAAGTGGGTAGCCATCTGGGAACTAGCGACCATCGAACAGTATGGTTCACAATAAACACAGCAATAGAGTCAAGCGCCTCAAAAGGCAAAGTATTGGACTTCAGGAGGGCTGACTTTGCCAAAATGGGTGAGTGCCTAAGGAATGCACTAGCAAATGGGCAGGAAGGAGGGGTGGAAGAACAATGGGGAATAATAAAAACTGCCATCACAGAGGTAACAAGCCTTTGTGTGAAGCAAATAAACAAAACAAAAATGATGTAAGAAACCACTATGGTTCTCCAAGGAGATGGCAGTGAAGGTTCAAGAGAAAAAGGAAGCATTCAGAAAGTACAAGGAATCACAGAAGGAGCAGGACAGAGAATTTATCAGTTAAAGCAAAAGGAAGCTGGGAAGGCAGTCAGAACAGCAACGGCCCGAACTGAGGAAAAGATAGCCAACTCAGTTAAGAAGGGGGATAAAACCTTTTTTTAGGTACATCAGGGAGCAAAGGAAGACTAAGGGAGGGATAGTGAGGCTTAATCAAGGGGAGGGGATGGGCAGAGGGTGACTGTGAAAAGGCAGAGATACTAAACAAATATTTTTGCTCAGTATTTACAAATGAAGAGGCGGAGGTACCTAAAACAAACAATAGAAACACTCTGGATACAGAAGTTAATACCAGCCCATTTACAGAAGAAAGGGTTCTGAAAGAACTCTTAAAACTGAAGGTGGACAAAGCAATGGGGCCTGATGGGATTCATCCCAGAATTCTAAAAGAACTAAGGGTAGAACTAGTGACACCACTGACTACTAAGGTGGGCAAGCAATGTGAGAGGGCAGTAAGGAGGGCTGGGGGGATACTGGGATGCATAGGGAGAGGCATCACCAGTAGATAACAGGAAGTTGTTATCCCTTTGTACAGACAGCTGATGAGACCCCATCAGAATTACTGTGTGCAGTTCTGGAGACCCAATCTCCGCAAGGACATAGACAAGATGGAAGCTGTCCAGAGGAGGGCAACTAAAATGGTACAGGGTCTGCACTGGAAGACATATGAAGAGAGACTAAAGGAGCTTAATATGTATAGCCTCGAGGAAAGGAGGAGAGGGGACATGATAGAAATGTTTAAGTACCTCAAGGGAATCAACAAAGTCCAAGAGGGTAGCATCTTTCAAAAAAAGGTGAGCAAGAACAAGGGGCACAATTTGAAGATGGGGGGGTGGCTCAGAGATAAGGTAAGGAAGTATTTTTTCACAGAGAGGGTTGTGGATGCATGGAATGGCCTTCCGGAGGAGGTTGTGGAGTCAAAAACAGTGATTGAATTCAAGCATGCATGGGACAACCATAAGGCAATTCTGGGGGGGGGGGTTGAAAGAAGTAGGCTGCTGGTTAACTAGGATCTGCAGCTTATCCATTAGGTAGGGAAATGGGCAGACTGGGTGGGCCACGCGGTCCTTATCTGCCATCAAATTCTATGGTTCTATGTTTCTTCTCTGGACTGCTTCAATTTGGTTAATGTCCTTGTGAAGGTGTGGCCTCTAGTACTACACGCAGTACTCCAGATGGGGCCTAACCAGTGTCTTGTAAAGAGGGATTATTACCTCCTCCTTCTTCTGATTTGTGATACCCCTACTAATGCACCCCAACATACCCCTAGCCTTACCTACTGCTTTAGTGATCTGCTTGGATGATTTCAGGTCATCGGTGATGATGACGCCCAAGTCTCTTTCTTCCCTTGTGAATGCCAGCAACTCCCCTCCCAGCCTATAGGTGGCTTCAGGGTTTCTCTTCCCTATGTGCATGATCTTGCTCTTCTTTGCATTAAACCCCAGTTGTCACTCTTCTGACCATTTTGCCAGTTCATCCAGATCTCTTCTCATTCTGCCAACCCTATCTGGATCATCTACTCTGTTGCAGATCTTTGTGTCATCTGCAAACAGACAAACCTTACCCTTCAGTCCATCTGTAATGTCACTGATGAAGATATTGAAGAGGACTGGCCCCAGGACTGATCCCTGAGGTACCCCACTTGTGACTTGCATCTCTTCTGACTGTATACTGTTTACCACCACTCTCTGTTTTCTGCCCATCAACCAGTTTGCCACCCAGTTGACCAACTTCAGACCCACCCAAGCCTACCCAGCTTATTAATCAATCTTCTATGTGGAACAGTATTGAAGCTTTGCTGAAGTCAAGGTAGGCGACATCAACTGCTCCCCCTTGGACCATCTCTCTGGTTACCCAGTCAAAGTAATCTATGAGATTCGTTTGACAGGACCTTCCTTTTGTAAACCCATGCTGTCTTGGATCCTGTGCTCCTATGGATTACAGGTGTTGCACTATCCTTTCCTTAAGGAGTGCCTCCATACTCTTGCCCACTATTGATGTAAGACTGACTGGTCTGTAGTTCCTCGCTTTCTCCCTGCTACCATTCTTGTGGAGTGGGATCACATGAACCCTTCTTCAGTCTTCTGGGACCTCTTCTGTGCTCAGAGACTCACTAAACAGTTCTGATAAGGGCTCTTGTAGTTCCACCCTTAGTTCCTTTAGTACCCTGGGATGTATGCCATAAGGTCCCATTCGCTTGTCCACCCTGAGCTTATCAAACTCTTGTAGGACCCTTTCTTTTGTGAATGGACTAGTGCACACCTCCCTCCCCTCTGTGTCAATGATGCTGAGCTGTTGGCCCTGCCCTACCTTCTGTTCAGTAAATACTGAGCAGAAGTATCTATTTAGGATAGATGCTTTTATATGGTTCTCCTCCTCCTCACACGCCCCCTTGTCTCCTTTGATCTTAGCAATACCCCCTCTGGACTTTCTCCTTTCACTAATGTATCTTTAGAAAGTCTTGTCACCTTCTTTTACTGATTGTGCGAGTGTTCCCTCGGTTTGGGCTTTTGCCTACCTTACTGCCTTCCCTGCTTCCCTTAGGGAAGTTTGGTATGTCTCCCTATCTTCATCCTGCTGTGTTCACTTATATTTCCTGAATGGCAGCCTTTTGGGGCTGATCTTTTCTGCTACTGTTTTTGAGACCCAAAATGGTTTTCTTCTTCTTTTGCACATCCTTTTCTCTCTAACACAATGGGATGTTGCTTCAAGTATTGCATTCTTAATGCTTGCCCACTTTGCCTGTACCCGATCACATGTATTTCTTTTTGCAGTGCTAGCTTAACTCTGTTGGCCATCTTATCAAAGTCAGCTCCTCTGAAGTCCCATATTTTTGCCTTGGAATGGAATGATTTAGCTCTAGTGGCCAAATTGAACCATACCATGTGATGGTCACTGGCCCCCAGGTGACCTTCTACCTGGAGATCTGTGATACTTTCCCTGTTAGTCAGTATTTGATCTAGGATAGCCCTGTCTCTTGTGGGTTGTTGTACCAGTTGTTTGAGGCCCTCCCCCTGCAGGGAATCCACCTCCTCCCACTCAAGCTTTAAAGCCTCCCTCTGGAACTTCCTGAAACCTTCCTCCCCCTGCTCCTGCTCAACGTAGTCCTACTCCCCTGCCCCTCCCCACTCTCCAACCTGACTGGACGGTGGGGGTCTCAGCGTGACTTGCACTTCTCCTTCTGAATCTGGCCATGATTCCTGGACTTACCACCTGCCTAGGGCATCCCCCCCCCTTTCTGCAGGCACCTTCCTTTATCTCTGTTCCCCCTGTTCACCACCGAGATTTATCCTGTCTGTCCTATCCTACTCTAATGCACTATGCTAACCTTGTCCTAGAGTCAGACTTGAACTGCCTGTTATTTTAGTTATGTTTCTTGTCTCCTCAATCGTACATGTATGAATTTTGTGCCAGCTTTGCCCTAGAGCTAGCCCTGTAACTGCCTGTGTATTTCTTATATACTCTTCTCTGTTTCTCAACTGTTTGATGTATGCCTACCTTGCTCTAGAGCCAGCACTGAATTGCCTGTTATCTTTCTATGTATTCCTTATGCTCCCTCTGTTGTTTATGTACAAAGTATTTACTTGTAACTACCTTCCTATGTATTCCTAATGCTTCCTCAATTGTTCCTGTATGAAGTTTTACCTGTAACTCTCCCGGGTCGCACCTGAAAATAGGCACATGGCTGTCTAGTGTGCCTACCCGGTTAACAAAAGCAAATAAATAAATAAATAAATAAATGTGTCTAGTTCTGGCAGATGTTCCACTGGTATTGTCCAATCTGTATCTGGCATGTTGAAGTCTCCCATTATCAGAACCTCCCCTTTAGCTGTCATGTTTTTATATCTTCTAACAGTAACATGTCTATGTCTTCCCCCTGATCTGGGGGCCTGTAGACAACCCCAGTGTGTATGGCTGTCCATTTCCTGTTTCCAGGGTGGCCCACGGTTCTTTTGGCTTCTTATGTGTATTCTGAATTTCTGTAGCTTTGATATTTCATTGACATACAGGGCCACTCCATCCCCCACTTTTTGCACCTTGGTCTCCTCTGAACAGTACATACTGTAGCCAGGTACTGAAGTCTCCCAAGTGAAGTTACTGGTAAACCATGTCTCGCTAATTGCTACTATGTCCAGTTTAGCCTGTAATAAACTGTAACTTTTGCTTGCCCTTGTGCTTAGGATGAATAATTCATTGCATTTACCTTGCTAATCACATTGAGATATCTATAAATTTTTATCATGCCCCTCCTTTTACTCTTTGTCTCCAGGATATACATTATTATTGTTATGGTCCCTCAGTTCTTCTATGTAGTATTTCTCCCCAGTTCCAGGAACATTTTTGTTGCCCTTCTCTGCACAGCCTTTTCCCTATCACAGACATTCATCAGGTATGGGATGCAGAAACTTGCACAGTCTTCCACGTGGTGGCACACCAGGGAAATATAAAGGGGAAGGACCATCTCCCTATCTCCACTACAGATCTCTCTTCTGTACACTCAGCATCCTGTTTCTCCTACCTACTGTCCTGTTGCACTATGCAGTAGTTTTCAGGCTTTCCAATATTACCATTACAAGGTCCCTTTCCTCAGTTATTACATTTATATTAAGAGTTTCATCAGGAAAAACATGCTGAGCAAACACCTCATTTCAAGTTGTATCGGGGGGGTGGAGAGTACAGTAATAAGTTACATCAGTAATGTTACAATTATAAAATAATAATAATTATAACAAGCATTTGTCAATGTCAAATGTTTGCTTGCTGGTATTAGCATTGGAAGTGCAGAAGTTAGACAGATGCAGAATAGGACAGGCAGTGAAGCATTGAAGTGATGTCAACCCCACCCCCACGCCCACCCTGCAGAGATGGACAGGCATTGGGGGTGTGCCTCTGGGTCATCGCCCATAACGCTCATGGCATTCTACCTCACCCTACCCTGCAGACACCAACAAGTGCTGAGGTGTGCCTTGGGGTGTTCGGCTTTACAGTCACCACATTCCACAAGGAAATACATTGAAATGGGTGCAGTATAGGAGAATGGGGTGAACTTTGGGACAGAAGAGTCCAAGGCTCACCTTGATGCCTATCATTAGTTGCAGGGTGGGGGTGGGGGTGGAATGGTGTGAGCATTACTGTTGACAATCCCAAGTCATACCCGTGAAGTCTGTCAGTCCCTACAAGGCAGGGAGTTTTGGTGAGAAACACTAACACCGTGGGCATTTCTTGGTATTTTCACTCCAAGTTTTCAACATGGGCTTTTTGTGACCCCACAGCATGAACAGTGACACTCTCAGTTCATTAGCCAACAGGTGATTTTGCACAGTGACTGTGCCATTTGGAGCCACAGGTACGAAAACACATTTTGAAAAGGATCTGAAAAAATGACAGCTGTACTGTTCATGAGGAGGAGTAAAAAAATGGCAATGTTGAAAATCTGGAGTGAAAATATAAAAAAATCACACGCGTGCATAGAAACTGCACAATACACACCCGTATTGCAATTATTTTGGGGATTTTTTACACCAGATTTTCAACATAGGCATTTTTATTTTATTTATTTATTTATTTATTTATTTCAATTCTAGGATTACAAGTTACCTTTGAGCCCAGGGCTCTTTTACAAAGGTTCCACGTCAAAACATTGATATCACATAATAAACATTTGTTTCACATAATTGGTTACAAGGACACATGTAGCATGGAACAGACAGGGTGCGGGTAGGAAAAAAGGAAGGGGTGGGATGAAAGGAGGGGCAGTAACAGAAGGTCAAGGAGGATGAGGGAGGAGAGGAGAGGGTAGGGGAGGACTATGGATTGAGGAAAGGGTGGGTGAGAGGCAGTCAGACTGGTGGCATTGTCAGATTCAAAGTACAGTGAGGGCAGGGGCCTACTAGGGCAGAAATCACAGCTGGGCAAGGGCTCATTGCGGAGAGCAGCAGAGGAGTGGTGTTGAATAGTTATCCATGGTAGTCACAGGTGCTGGAAGTGACAAGGGTGTTACAGAGCCTGGATTTGAGGCCCCCAGCCCGGTGGTAGTGACAGTATCATAGGCAAGACCGTTAAAACTAAAGTGGGGCCCTAGATAAAGATCGCTGGCTGTATGGGTCAGCGCAGCGGGGATGAAACAGTTGTGGCTTTGATCCCCTGGTGATTCTGGAGCTGTTTTTGTTTGAAGAAGTGAACAGACTCTGGGAGGGGCAAGTCCCAACTGGATTTTCTTGGCAACCACACAGGCTTGGTACTGGATTCTATTTTCAAGTTGAAGCCAGTTTGCTTGTGAGTAGAGGTCACAGGTGTGTGTGAGACGCTTGGCCCCAGTGATGAGTCGACAGGCCTTGTTAAGGGTGGTGGTTATCCTTCTGAGTGTCGAGGTAGTGGCAGTGCCATAAATGACAAGACCATAATCAATCTGGGAGATGATGGAGCTTTGAACAGCGGCAGCGAGGGCCTCTTTTGTCAGGTGCCGTTGTAGCTGGTAGAGTAAACCCAGCCTGGTGTTCACTGTTTTTGTGACATTGGTTATGTGGGTTCCGAAGGACAGGTGGGGGTCTAAGGTGATTCCTAGATATTTGAAGGAGTCAACCTGCTCCAGGGAGTTGCAAAGGCAGGTATATAAGGTAAGTAAAAAATGTTTGTGCCTGTTTTGGTGGCTGGTGAAAATCAAGATCTTGTTTTTTTTCTAGTTAAGGATTAACTTATATTCTTTGAACCAGTTTCAACTAAGGTGAAACCATGTTGAAGGGTTTGTTGCCAGTGGCTTGGGTCATGATGGGAGGCAAGAATCACAGCGTCATCTGCATGGAGTATAACTTGCTGAGGGGTGGAGTCAGGGAGAGAGTTGAGGAACAGGCTGAAAAGCAATGGGCCTAGGATGGAGCCTTGGGGGACACCAGAGCTTACCTCTTTAGTGTCGGAGAACACGTCCACTATTTTTACACATTGGGTCCTGTTGTAAAGATAGCTATTGAACCATGCCACCGATTCTGCAGAGAAGCCAATGTTCAGTAGCTGATGAAGCGGGAGGTGATGGTGGACAGTGTCAAAAGCCTTAGACAGGTCTATGAATATAGCTCCGGTTAGGAGACCATGGTCAAGGGAGTTGTGTATGGCTTCCATAAACTCAAGAAGGGCCGTGGCAGTGCTGTGTCCTTATCTAAAACCATGTTGCTGCTGACAAAGGATGTTGTAGTTGCCCAGATGATCGGTGAGCTGGTCTGCTACTATCCATTCCAGGGTCTTAGAGAGGGGTGGAAGGATAGAGATAGGTTGGTAATTCCCATGGGTGGTCCGGTCACCGCATTTATGGATTGGTGTGACTGTTGCTGACTTCCATTTGTCAAGAAACTGGCTGAGAGAGAGGGAGAGATTAAAGATCCTGGTGAGAGGCCTCAGAACTTCTTCAAGAGTGAGGGACAGAAGTTTGAGGTCCAGTGTGTCAGCACTAGCTCTGGTGTTTTTGATGGCTTTGGAGATGTATTTCCAGATGGTATTTTTGTTTACTGCTCTGAAGTAGAAAGGGGGGCATTTTTTAGGTGTAGACTGATGGGTGTGAAGAGGAGTGTCGCTGTCGTTGAAAAAGTCGGGGGGGGGGGAGGATGCTGCTGAGGTCAGTGAAGGCATCATTGAAGGTGTTGGCTATGACTTTTAGGTCCAGTGTAGTATTTCCGTTTATTGTGATAGCAATCGGGGGTGATTTGGACTCCTTCCCGGTAACATCTTTTATGTTATTCCAGAATGCTCTTGCATTTCCCCATATGTCAGTGAGGGCAGTCTTGTAGTATTCAGATTGCTGTTGTCATATGGATTTGGTGCAATCATTCATTGCTCTTTTGTAGTTTTGGGTGTCTGCCTGGTTTCCAGTTGTTCTGGCCAGTTACCAGAGGCGGTCCCTGTGTTTTAACTTCTTTAAGAGGGAACCCGTGAGCCAGGGGTTGCAGAGGGCTTTAATCTTGCAGTTTTTTAGTGGGGCAAAGATGTTACATGCTTCGTTGAAGATGCATATGAATTGGTCAAGGGCTGTGTTTGTGTCTGTAGCCCAGTTGATGGGGGACCAGTCTTGATTTAGTAGGTATGATATTAGGTGGATTAGCTTCTCACGGGGTAGGACTCTGCTGAGGATGACCTTAGGTGGAGATTTCCAGAATTTATTTGACCAGGTGCAGCTGATGGTGGAATGATCACTGAGAGAGTCAGGCAGTATGGCATAGCTAGAGATCTGGGAGGGGTGAGTAGTCAGGATCCAGTCCAGTAGGCTGCTGGTGCCAGTTTTATAGTTCTATCTGGGTGAGGTTTACCGATGAGACCATGTCCCTGGCATCGCCTGCCTCAGGTCCCAACCAGTTAATGTTGAAATCACCAAGAGTTATGATTTCGGAGTCGGGTGGGAGTGATTCGATGTACTCCAGTACTGTGTGGAGGCCCGGTCCCTGTTCTTTTGGAGGAATATATACAGTGATGACTGAGAGGGCTTTGTTCTGAGCTCCAAGTAGGATTTTGATGTTTAGTAGCTAGGCATTTTGTGTTGGTAGGTTAGTGTGGGCAGTGTGCCCCATCAGGTTGTCTTTTAGGTATAGGGCGCAGCCTCCTCCTCTTTTTGATTTTCGGTCAAGCCTAAAGATTGTGTAGCCAGGGAGGGAGATTGTTTGATCAGGAACTGAGGGGGTGAGAGAAGTTGCTACCACCGCTAGAATATCAGGCTGGTGGGCATTTGCGAAGGTTTGCAGTTGATCCAATTTAGATAGTAAGCTGCAGATGTTCAGACAGATAATGGAGAGGGAACCAACGCGCTTGGTTTGGGTGGAGTTCATAGTAGACCAAGGGCCTGGGTTGGGATGAATGTTTCCAGATAGCAGCAAGAGTAGGAGTAGGAGTTTCAAGGTGGCCAGTCGCAATTCCCTGCGGGAGAACTTGCAGTTCTTTGTTGAGGAGGAGCTGATTGAGGTAGTTTTGAGTGTGTACAGAAGGAGTGTTGTGAGCTGGGGTGACAGTGGGGCCCACTGCACCTTAGCATGAAGGTGTAGGTACATTGTGATGGGGTGAACCCTAGTGGCAAGAATGTTTTCATTGTGAATGGTGCCAGTGTGGCTATATGAGTGATTAAGCTTATAGCTATGTGGAGGAGAGGGGAAGCAGGATGTGGGGAGCTGGAGCAGTGGGGTGAGGGCAAAAAGGAGGAGTGGTAGGTAGGGGACAGTGGGGAAGGTAAGCATAGTTTAAGGAAAGGGGAAAAAAAGGTGCTGAAGGAAGACAGTAGAAGCTGCTCCTAGATTGAGAAAACAACATTTTAGAAAGACCCATTCTGAAGAAGGCATCCTTAGATCCAGACAATCTCGCAAATTGTTGACCTTCACCAACCTTCCACTTCTGGCTAAGGTTGTTGAGAATGCAGTTGATGCACAGTTGGTAGTAATCTTGGAGGTAAATAATCTCTTCAAGCCATTTTATTCTGGTTTCTGCAGTAGGCATAGCACGAAGACTGCCCTTGTTAGGTTTTGCAAAGATCTCTTCTTAGCAAGGGACCACAGGGAGATCTCTGTCATGATCCTTTTAGATCTGTCTTTGGCATTTGGCACTGTCATGCATTTGGGTTTGCTGGACAGACTTGAGGAGTAGGGGAGATTGTCCAGCACTGTTTTACATTGGTTCTGATCTTTCCTCTGTGGAAGGGAGCAGTCGGCAGTACTTGACACTTGCCAGTCATGTCCAAATGCTCTTGACTGCAATGTTCCTCAAGGTTCTGTCTTGTCATCCATCTTATTCACATTATACTTCCTCTTGGAGAGATCATTAGCACTACAGCACAGATTTTCACTGTTACGCAGATGATAACTAGCTGTATGTGTCTTTTCCTCCTGACAGGGCATCATTCTTGCTGAAATTAGAACAAGGACTGTAGGAAATCAGGATTTTGAAGGCCTCCAGTTGGTTGACTCTAACCCTCACAAGACTAAATTGCTGGTAGTGGATTAGTGAGAGGCAGTTATCATCTACTCTTAGGGACATGAGTCTACCCAGTGTTCGTAGGTTGCGAGTTATGGTGATTGAGGAAGTTTGCAATCTGAGAGTAGTTCTGGATAGTCAGTTGACATTTCTTTCACAGATGTCTGCTGTGTTCTGGAGAGCTGCTTTTGTCATCTAAAAAATATAATCAGATTGTGGCTTCTGCTTGATACCGCTGATATTGCCACTTTGATAAACACCCTTGTTTTCTCACGTCTCAACTACTGTTGTGCACTCTCTAAGAGTTTACCTGGAGGTCAATTGCACCATCTGTAGCTAATCCAGAATGCTGCAGCGAGGCTTCTCTTCTGTGCTCGGAGGTCAGATCATAGTACTCCTTGCTGTGGTTTTGGGTTTTCTGAAAATTAGATGGCAGACTGATTTCCAAGTTCTTCTATTGACATATAACACCCTGAATAGACTGGGACCCCAATATCTCTGTGATCTCATAACTTATTATGCACCCAACTGAGCAATGAGATCTGGTGGATGGGGTTTGCTGAAAGTTCCTTCTGTGAGGCTCACGTCTACTGGAGAGAGAGCCTTTGCTGTTGCACCTCAGTTCTTTGGAATGCTCTTCCAGAAAGTATTCACAATGCAAATTCAGTTAGCATCTTTAAAATGAAACTGATGAAGCACCTCATGTTAGTAACCTTTGGGTGATTTTAATACAGCAGTAGATTCTGTTTGACTGTACAGTATTATATAAAAAATATGTATAGATATATACATATATTTTTTTTTTCTTATAATCATTGGAGTATATTGTTGATTGTGTTTTAGAGTTATTCTTTATTTTCTTTTGGGATCTTTTTTTTTTTTGTACAGGCACTCTGAGCATTGGAGGGGTACCTCATAAAAATAATATTTTATTACTCCTACTACTACATTTAAAATCCCTCCCCAAAAAAATCAGAAAAGAAAACGCAAGACTAAAGTAAAGTAGGTTTGCATAAAAGGCCAAATTAATACAAAATGGAATCCTTCATATACTTAAACCTACTTTTACATCTCTAACCACAAAATTAGTACCAATTACAGGAAACTGCTAAAAACACTCTGAAACACAGGTAAAAAGGGTTCTACCAAGTCGCATCGACAACAGCGATGTCGACCGACTTTACAAAGACAACATTTTGCTGATGGCGATCACATCGCCCAGCAAATGTGTCATGGAACCACCACAGGGACAGGATGAGAAAGACTGTTTGTGGGGGGCTTTTCCCCACTCACCCTCCCATATGGGGGGCTCTGCCCCATCCACACCCGGACTTAACTATAGTCAACTTCGGGGGCAGGATTACAGGGGAGAGCGGCTTACAGCAAAGTTGCAGTATCCATTTATCGCTGCAGCAACCTGTTTGACACTGTGGTTGTCGAATGAGTTGTTGTCAATGTAACAGATTCACTGTGGGGGGGGTAGTTATTCTAACAGTATACCATTAAAAAGATCACTTTAGACCCTGTCTACATATACTGCAGTATCATTGAAAACAAAATATATGAAAAGATACTCACACATTGTAAAGAGCATTAAAACTCCATTAAAAGAGCAAAGTATTTGTTTTTTGTTCATCTCTCCAAACCACATACATGCTCTCAAGGATCATTTCCAGAGCAAGACATCTTGGGTATGTACATCATTGTGTAAATTATGCTGACCAGAACAGACATTGCCTATTAAACTAACTTATACATCTGATACAGCTTAAGATGAGAATGACAAAGAACAGACATGTATTTTGTCCTCTTTTGGACACTGAGTCCCAAAGAGGATGAAGACAAGTGTCTTGTCAGTCAGTAAAGGAACAAAATAAGGAGGCAGTATAGCGCAGTGGTCTAAGGCTCTAATCTGCAAATTTGGTGATATTCAGCAGACAAGACCTGGGTTTGAATCCCACAGCTTCCACTTGCATACTGTATGACCCTGAGCAAGTCACTTAACCTCCTTGTGCTCCCAGGTCGCTCCTGTAAAAAAGCTTTCAGCTTAGTGTGCTATACCTGGTTAAACAACTAAAAAAAAAAAAATTGCAGAGTTGTGATGCATCTTTCAAACACACACAGTTCAGTTTCTTAGCTGTCATCCACTTCCTTTCAATAAGATGAATCAACTTCCTGTCACACACACTCTAGCCCCTACCACATCACACACAGATATACACATGTATTAACTAAGTCATGAATCAATCATTTACTCTTTTACTGCTGAAAAAGTTCTAAAATTTTTAGCAAAAATTTAAATACAGACACATTTTGATTTTTACATACTAACATACTATTTGCCAGCAGATTAGTCCTTATGGTCTATTGAGTCTGCTCGAACCTCAGATCCTTAGTTCGGTGTCGAGGCCCTCCCCTCCCTTGTGTTCCAGAAACCCCTATCATCCATCCCCATCCCCCTGGGACAGGCCATCATCTTATACATCCACTTTCTGTGTCTGTCCCACCCTCTCTTGAAGCCCTCCACTGTGGATCTCTGAACCAGCTCACTAGGCAGTGCATTCCAAGGCTCCACCACCCTCTCAGTGAAAAACCTCCTCCTCTTTTCCCCCCTCACCCTTCCACCTTCCAACTTCAAACCATGCCCTCTAGTGATACCTCCCTGCTTTAGTCTAAAGATCCCTCCATGTTTACCCTATTTATTCCTTGAGGTGCCAAGACCTCAATCATGTCCCCCTGTCTCTCCTCTCCTCTAATGAAAACAGGCAGAGCTCCTCAAGTCTGTCCTCATCACGTCAAACTCTAGCCCTCGTACCACCTTAGTTGCCCTCCTCTGTACCCTCTCCAGGAGCTGTATGTCCCTCTTCAAGTGTGCTCTCCAGTACTGTACACAGTACTCAAGGTGTGGTCTAACCAGTCCATTGTACAGCGGCAGAATCACTTCCTTGCTCCTAGAGGTGATCTCCCTTATGATGCATCCCAACATCCTGTTTGCCTTGCTAGCCACTCTCCTGCACTGCTCAGAGTTATTCATATGTGCATCCACCATGACTCCTAGGTCTTTTCCCCTATTGAGGCCTCCAGCGCCTCCCCTCCCAAGGTGTACCTGTGTTAAGGGTTTCCCCGACCAAGATGCAACACCTTGCACTTGGTGATATTGAAATTTAATTTCCAAGTGTGAGCCCAGCTTTCCAGGGTGTCCAGGTCCCTTGCAGGGCCAACCTCCCTCTTCTCCCTCACTTCTGCTCCCATCTTCGAGTCATCCATGAAGAGACTCATTTCACACCCTATACCCTCCCTGATGTCCGATATGTATGCATTAAACAGGATCTGACCCAGGACCAAGCCCTGCGGTACCCCACTACCAACCTCTCTAGGGTTCAAGAGCTCCCCACAGACCACTACTCTATGGGTGCGTCCAGCTAGCCAGTTTTCAATCCATCTGGCCATCAAAGGGCCTACTCCTAACCCCATCAGTTTCTCCACCAGACCATTGTGGGGGACAGAGTCAAACGCCTTGCTGAAGTCCAAGAATAATACATCCACAGGCTTTCCCCTGTCCAGTTCCGATGTTACCCATTCATAGAACTCCGCAAGATTGGTTTGACATGATCTACCTGGCATAAACCCATGTTGCCGACTATCCAGACCTCCACTTCCTCCAAGTACACCCCAATCGTTCCTTTAGTACTCCATTAATTTTCCCACCACCAAGGTCAAACTGATGGGTCTATAGTTACCTGGTACTTCCTCGACACCCCTTGATGGATTGGCACCACATGTGCCTCTCACCAATCCCTAGGTACCCTCCCTGTCTCAAGTGACCTGTTTAAGAGCTCCGCCAGGGGTGCAGCCAGTATGTCCGCCAATTCCCATAGTACTCTCGGATGAATGCCATCCGGCCCAAGAGATTTGTCTTTCTTTAGGGCCTTGAGGGCTAACCACATGCTTCTGGTGGAGATAGCATCATCCGTCCCCTCCACCTTACTGGCCTTTTTATCCTTATCCAGATGTGACACCCCTTGGGTACCTCTCCCTCCCTCTTGCTCCATTTCTGTTGCTCCCTGATCTCAATCACTGCCGCTTCTATCTCCATCGTGCCTTGCTTTGTAGATATCCCATCTCCTCCCTAGTGAACACAGAGGCAAAGTACTTAAATACCTCTGCCTGGTCCTCGCCTCCTTCCACCCACCCTCCTTCTGATCTCAATCTGCTGAGATGGCCCTTAGTTTTCTCCACTCCCCAATGTTGGAAGAACCCTTTTCCCCTCCATGTCCCTGTGCCTCACTGCTCTTTACTGGACTTTGCTCCCTCACCATCCGGGTGACTTTTCTAGATGCAAGATGGTACATTTCTTATCCCTATCCCTCTTGTTGTTTTATATTTTTGTAGGCGCCTTCTTTTCTCTGACTGCTACCTGTACCTCACTGGACCACCAGCATGGTTTATGTGACCTTGTTCCCTTATGTTTCAACTTAGCGCAAATCCTGACTGCCTCATGAAGTCCCGTTTATGACCTCCCATCTCCTTTCCACTTGTCATTGATGTAATCCCTTCAAGTGATCCTTGAGAATATTTCCCATGCCAACAAAGTCTGCCCCCTGAAGTCCACTGCCAGTGTCCTAGATCTCCCCCATGCTTATTTGAAACCAGACAGTATTGTGGTCGCTCCCAGTCAGGGGGTCCTCTACAACCAGGTCCCTTACCAGAACCCCATCTGCCAGAACCACGTCCAGGACATGCCCCTCCCTTGTGGGCTCCATCATATGCTGTGTTAAGAACACATCCTGGAAGCCGTCCAGCAGCTTCTGCTCCTTGGCCACCTTAGAGGACATGGTTCCCAGGTTTGTACCAGGCATTTTAAGGTCCCCCATCAACACCACTCCTTCCCCTTTTGGTCCACACTGGGCAATGATGTTGTCCAGCAAACCATCCTCTAGAACATCACTCATCCCGTGGGGCCTATATACTACACCCAGCTTGACCTTATCTCCTGCTGGGGATTGTAATGTGACCCATAAGGCCTCCACGTTTCCCTCTGCCTCTTCTACCCTAGCAATTTCTATGTCATTTCTAATGAACATAGCCACTCCACCCCCTCTGCCCTCCTTTCTATCCTTCCTAAGCATAGTGTACCCCCTACGTTTAGGTCCCAGTCATGGTTTTTGTTGGCCCACGTCTCCGTGACCGCCGCCACATCCATCCCCCCGAACAGCATGGCCTGTAACTCTGGCAACTTGTTTCCCAAGCTCCTGGCATTTACTAACACCAAACCCCACCCCTTATCCCTGATCCCCTTTGTTGAACCCCACCCAGGTTCCTTATACTTCCATCCTCCCTCTGCTTCTCCTGAAACCTCCACCCCCAGTCTGTTTCTCCCCTCCCCCCTTGGGTTTGAAGGCTACTCCCCTCATCTGGAGGAGAGGGCTTCTGGTCAGTCCCTCCCTTATCCCTCCCCCCTCACAAGTTTAAACCCCACCTTTCTTGAATGTAGTCAGCCATCCCCTGTTTAAGGACTTCCTTCCCTAATGGGGCAAGATGAAGCCTGTCCTTGGCATACAGTCCCTTATCCTCTGAAACTCCTTTCCAGTTCCCTAACACCCCCAACCCACTCTCTTCACCCCATTTCCTGAGCCAGTCATTAACCTCTGTGAGCTTCATTTTTTTCTCCACTGAGGCCTTTGGTACTGGCAATATCTCCGAAAAGGAAATGTTGCATCCATTATCCCGACAGACTCTGGCAAGTTCTTGGAACCTTGCTTGCTTTTTAATTTAAGTATCTAATTTAGATTTAAATGAATGTTCATTTACTGATTCAGTTGTTTCCTTAGACAAACTGTTCCATATCTCCATAGAGATGCAGCGAATTTTTAATCAGCTGGCGAAGTGAACGAAAAGTGCCCACTTCACTTTGGTGGAGCACAAAGTGAAGTGGGCACTGCAAAGTGCTCACTTCGTCTTATCATTATTACTTTGCATTGCCATTATGCCTTAACACGAAGTAGGGGAAAGTGAGAAGTAAATAGGCAGCCCCCCACACATCACATTGCTTATAGAACTGTAACTCACATGCTTTAGTCAGGCAGGAAGGAAGTGAGTCAGAGAAGCAGTTTCACTTTCTCCTTTGCGTTTATAGAGGGAGGTGGCTTGTGAGAGAGCAGTGTAGGAGTCAGTGACAAAGTGCTTATTGCCTTTGTAAAACAACAGCTTTTTTAAAAGCTATCTTTATTTAGTTTTTGTATTGTGTTTGTGATTTTTTTTGGTAGTTAATTTTTTTTTATAAGTGTTGTTTTGTGTGTGTGTGTGTGTGTGTGTGTGTGTGCTGGGGACTTGTGTGGGAAGGATGGATGTGCAACCCGGAGAAGGTGAGTCACTGGCCTGTGGGCATGGTCAGAGGGGAGTGCGGATACATGGGGGTGGTCGTGTCATGCTGGACCGCTCCCAACTCCTGGGTATTGCTTCACCCCAGCCCCATGTTGATGCAACAGTAGCAGCAGCAGTAGCAGCTTCAGTGCCACCTGTGGCTGCTGTGCATCCACCTTCTCCACCACTACCACCAACACCAGTAGTGGCTGTAGGGGCTCTAGCAGCACCCCCTCCACCACCTCCACAGCCACAGGAGGTGTCCCTGGAAACCATAGATGGTGCAAGGACTGTGTCTGGTCCCCCCCACAGCTCCAAAGTGTAGGTATTTTTCAACTCTGTGGGGGGAGACAGCACAGTCATGGTGTGCCATGTGTGTGGTGTACTGGTGCACCATGGCCCCCGTGGGACGTATTTGGGGACCGATGGCCAGCGTACCCACCCACATGCTCAACCACCACAAGGCAGAGTGGCAGGCTGCCATGGAAGGGGCCAGGTGTCCACCTGCTAGCTCTTCCACGGCAGTGGCCGAGGGTGCTGCTGAGGTCAGAGTTGTGCCTTGCAGTAACTGCTCAGCAGGAGGAGGGCCAATACAGCAGCTGCTCCACTACCACCACCACCACCATAGCCACCAGCACCACCCTCTTCACCACCATCCTGCTACCTAGATTCTCAGCTGCAGTGGACCCCACCACAGTCCCTGCAACACAGCATGACATCTCCCTGGTGAGGGCAGCTCTGGAAGATAACAGTCAGAGGGTTGGTGCTTTGCAGCAGCAGGTCCACACAATAGAAGTGCAGCAGCAGCAGCAGCAAATAGTTTGAATGCTGCACCTGCTGCTGGACCACCATGGCATCCCATGGCCACAGTAACTTACGTGATTGTGTTCTGGCCACCCCATCCCACCCCACTTCTGTGTTGTACTGTTTTTGTATGTTTTTTCTTTGTTGTTGTTTAATAATACACATTTTCCCATCCAAGGGAATCTTTCTTGCACCACCTAGTGCAATACATTTCTGTGAAAACTGCCCATAATTTCATTACAGTGTGTCATGTGACAGAGGAACTCCCATTCTGAAATGCCCCCCACATTCTGCATCCCTTCTCAGCAATGTTAGGATGTGATGCCAGGGAGAGCACATGTGCGTGCTCCTTTACAGTGAATATCCAATTGTCCAGCAGCTTTCTGAATGTTTCTTTATGTTATAATGTTCAGTTTGTGGTGAAACATGTGGGCACGCTTCCAGTAAGAAGAGTCTTGTTGGTGGAAACATTCCCACATTTCACCACAAAGTGAACCTTGTAACATCAGGAAACATTGGGATAGCTGAAGGACATTCACTATAGTGGAGCATGCACCTGCAATCCCCCTGGCATCATGTCATAACGTTGCTGAGAAAGGGGGGCAGAATGTGGGTGGCTTTTCTGAATGGTAATTCCTCCATGACATGACACACTGTAATGAAATTACGGGCAGTTTTCACAGAAATATATTGCACTCTGTGGAGCAAGAAATATTCCAGTGGGAGTAAGGCCTCCACATATTATGTTATGTGCATCACCATAACTATGTAATGTGGTGAATCTCTGTAAAGCAGTAGCAGAGCAGCAATCTGTTGAGAACTCTGAGCTATATTTTTTAATGCTTTGTTACAACTTCCTTTACTTACATTCTGACTGACTGGAATGATACTAGATTTGCAGTAGTCGAGTCTGCTGTACTGCCTTTTTTCATGTGTGAAGTAATGAAAGGAGCATTCCTTTTAAATTGGTGCTGACCAGGTCTTTGTCATTGTTTTCTTCTGCTTTTCTCCATCACATCAGTTAGTTGTTATATATCACTTCTGTTGTTAATTAACAGTTATGCAGCAGACAGTGTTTTATGACACCACAGAACAATAGTTATTGAAAAGCAGCTGCAAATAAATACAAACCTGGTCAGAACAATCTTGGAAGGCATGCTCATTTTTTTTCATACATGAAAAAAGTAGTCAACTAAGTAAAGCAGACATAAACTGTGAAAAGAAGTGTATAATTCAAGTCACAACTTGGAGGTAACTAGTGGCAGTGACAATGTAAAGTAGCATAAAAAGTACAGTTCAAAATTGTCACAACATTCTTGCAATGTTGCTTTAATTGTAATGTCAGTATGACATCAAGAGCTGACAACAATCACAGAACACACAAAAGTGGCACAGAGTCCCCAGATTTTTTCTGCAGGCCCAAAATGCATCCTCCTTGTGGGCAGAAAATTGATAAGTGGCAACACAGTGAAATTGGAGTGTTTCAGCACATAGAAAGTCCCCCAGAATTAATGGCACACTCAGTCATGTGCCAAGTGGTAGCACAGAGTCCCAGATTTTTTCTGCAGGCCTAAAATGCATCCTTCTTATGTGCAGAAAATTGATAAGTGGTAACACAGTGAAATGGGAGTGTTTCAGCACATACAAAGTCCCACAGTATAAAATGATGACCGTGAGTGTTTTGTTGCTGGTCCAATGTGTTCTACAAGGCAATTCGAGCAAATGCAGTGTGATCGTCTCAACTGGATTGAAGTGTGCCCTTTGGCTGTACACTAAGGCCTTGTTCACACTGGGGCTCTTGAAACGGTTCAAGTGCCTTAATTCGTTTCAAGAGCCCCGTAGCACGGCTTGTGCTCGCACTGTACACAGATTCAGACATGGTTTAAAGAACCGTGCTTAAGTCCTGGTGGGACATAGGCTTGAGCACGATTGGAAAAACGTTTTTCGAATCGATGCATGTTTACCTGTGGTGTGAACAGCTCCTGAATCATTTAGGTCTGTCTTGCGAGTTGTCTGCCACAATGCCGCAATGCATGATGGTAAGCAGGTCCTCTTAAAGCAGTGCTGGACAACAGCAGAGATAGCATGTTTACCCAGACAGTGCGAATGCACTAAAAATGGATAATAAACCGTTTCTAAACATGCCTTTAGTAGTGCGGATGCTTAAACACGGTAAGTGTTGAAATGATTTTAAAAATGGATCCAAAAATGTTTTAAAAATTGTCTGTAGTGTGAACGGGGCCTAATAGTAGCCTTGGTGAGTAGATATATACATATAGATATAAGGTTGTGTATTAGCTGAGGAGGGGGGTTGACATGGACATGTACTCATGGTATTGTTCTGCATCACAGGTCACAGAAACTGTTGGTGTGCACATTCCAGTGTGCTCAATGAAAATTGTTTGCACTAAAATTGGAAATGGATAACTCTCAAGCACATAAAGGTAAGTATTTTTTTTGGTGGGGGGGTAGGCGGATCATATTTGCTGGTTTGTCTGTAATGGTTTCTTATTTTGTTTCTTCTTCACAGATTTCATCTGCATCCTTCTGGAGTCCAGTTGTTGTTAGTGATGGTCATGGTCATCTAATGAAATGACTTCTGCTTGTTGCATGTGTGCCCATGCCCAGGGGAGGTGGGTGCCTGATGTTGAAGAACTTTTTTAGATAAGGCCAGTTTGACAGAACAACAAAGCACCTGGAAGTTTCCTAAAAAAAGCATTGAATGACTTCTTACAACTTAATTGTTATTTCTCTCCCTGGTTCTGAATCTCAAGTCAAATTACATTGAAACCCACATCTTGTCAACTAACACAACCTGTGTGTAATATTTGCTGCAGTCTTTCTAAAACAATGAAACGGAGGAAATAAAATCTTCATACTTACCAAAATGGATTTCACATGGATATTCCATTGGTTCCTGTATGTATGGTACAGCTGCAGTATCATTCCCACCGAGTTTTGGAGATGAAGACCTTTTTTGTTAACCTGTAAAAGAAACAAAATAAGTGTACTGTATGAGTTTTACTATTGTGGCTCTGAAAAGCTACAGAAAACAAAACATACAACTAAAGGAAGTGAAGCAGCATATCAAACATGAGTACACATACTCACTTTATGGATTAAATAGTAAGAAGCTTTGTGTCTCTGGCTGATGGATGTGGTGATCCAGGGGGCAGACAGACTCAGGCTCAGTGGTGGCAGTGGCTAACAGCAGTACCGGTGGTGGTGGTCCGGGGGTGGACAGACTCAGGCTCAGTAGTGGCAGTGGCTAACAGCAGTCCAGGTGGTGGTGGTCCAGGGCAGACCGACTCAAGCTTAGTGGTGGCAGTGGCTAATAGCAGTCCCAGTGGTGGTGGTGGTCCAGTGGGCAGCAGACTCAGGCTCAGTGGTGGCAGTGGCTAACAGCAGTCCCAGTGGTGGTGGTGGTGGTGATCCGGGGGCAGACAGACTCAGGCTCAGTGGTGGCAGTGGCCAACAGCAGTCCCAGTGGTGGTGGTGGTGGTCCGGGGGCAGATAGACTCAGGCTCGGTGGAGGCAGTGGCTAACAGCAGTCCCAGTGGGGTGGTGGTGGTCCGGGGGTGGACAGACTCAGGCTCATTGGTGGCAGTGGTTAACAGCAGTTCTGGTGGTGGTTGTCTGGGGTAGACAGACCCAGGCTCAGTGGTGGCAGTGTCTAACAGCAGTCCTGGTGGTGGTGGTGGTGGTCCGGGGAGGCACACCACCTTTTAAAAACTTCAGTTAAAACCTGCCAACATTAACCACATCATCATCCTCATAAAGAAAGCTGTCCTCACAGTCATAGATGTCTGAAGTCTGACCACTGGGAAATTCCTTCTCCATTGTGTCATCATCTACGTCAGTGGTGTGCCGTTTCAGGCAGCCACTGCCAGTGTCACCAGGATGGTCCATTTCCACATCACCAAAACCACCATGACTAGGCCGGGGTATGAATACTGAGGTTTCAGTCTGTGCTGGTATGTGCCTCTCATTCGTTTTAATGAATGTTAGCAAACTAACATTTGCAGGAGACAGGTTTGTCCAACGATCCCTGACTATTGCACCTGCTGAGCTGAATACCATCTCAACACTTACACTGGAGGATGAGCATGTGAGGTACTTCAGTGCCACTGCAGTCAGCTGCAGCCATTCACTGACCTTTTCACTCCAGTACAAAAGAGGATCTTCAGTTATTGTCAGATGCCTGTTTTCAGACAAATATGGGCTCAACCATTCTCTGTGCTGCACTAAGTCCAGTGGTTGATGCATTATCCTGTTCTCCCAAATCATTTATTTCACGAATACCCACTTGGGATAAAACCTCTCAAAGCAGGTTGATGCCAGCCACTTTGGATGGCAGACCACCTAGAACTGCAGTCCCCTTCCCCTTGCAGGATATGCTTGATGGTCCTCCAGGTATACCTTCAGCCGGATTATGCTGCTGAGGTTTGCTGACCTTGGCACGTGACTTCTGTGCCCCATGAACCAAGCGCACCAGTTGACCACTGATATTTTTTACCTGTTCAGGCCCTCCCTCCAGTACTGATGCAATTCCACATTTGTATCGTGGGTCCAGCATTGTTGCTATGGCAAAGTTGTCACTACGCTGAATGCTCACAACGTGACGATTCTGGTTGAATACTGTCAGCATGTGTTGCAGCAACATACTGCTACCACCATCTCCAGCAGCATCAAGAACATGCTGTACATTCACCAATGTCTGCCTCAGCATCCACAACAGTGGAATTGATTGGCTAATGGAGGCAGACTCGCCACTCACTACCTGTGTGGCATGTTCAAAAGGCCACAAAATTGTTATTACAGAGTCCATGAGGCGCCACTGTTCAGTCGTCATAGAAATGGAGGCCCCGGAACTGTCATGGCTAGTGTGCATCACAAGATATTCTGAAATGGCTTTGTATTGTTCATACAACCTCTCTGCCATGAATAAAGTGGAGTTCCATCTGGTGACAACTCCCAGCTTCAAGCGGTGCTGAGGCAGGCTGTTTTGTATCTGCAACTGCCGCAGCTGGTCATGGCCCTTTCCAGATCCTGAAAAGTGAGAGCAGACACGTTGCGCAATGATCAGTATTTCCTTTACATCAGGGTGCTGCAGAAACTCCTGAACCACAAGATTTAAACAGTGGGCCATGCATGGAACATGAAAAAAAAAAACACCATTCGTGATGCATTTCACCACATTTGACCCATTGTCACTTGCTATGAACCCAGCTCTCAGAGACAGAGGGTTTAGCCATTTGTCAATTTCAGTCAGTACCACATCCAACATGTTCTCATCAGTGTGTGAACAGGTCACATTGCACATAACAATTGTTGCATGCTGTCGAATTCCTAGAAAATTGCTACTGCAACAATTCACCTTACTGCACTGATTATTCACACTACCAACATCACAAACAACTCCCGGCACCTGCACCCAGTGTGCAGTTATACACAAATATGAACTCCATGCTGTTTTGCCACTTGTCCACGTATCCATACTTAAATGGATGAATGGAGAGGAGGAATGTTGAAGGGCATGTCTTACTGAGTTGGACACAGTGTGGAACAACTTGGGGACAGCACGGGTAGAAAAGTATGTCCTGGATGGGACTTTCCATTTTGGACAGGCACATGCAGCAAACCGCCGGAACCCAGAATTCTCCACAAAGGAGAAGAGCAAAAGATCATTTGGCAGCATTTCCACTACAGCAGCATTAAGTTGACACTGTATGATTTGGGGGGTACTTCAGTTTATACGTAAAAACACTCTGTAACGTGGACTGACTTGAACATTTTACATTCGGTGTGTTGATCACAAATGGTTGTGCTCTGTGATGAATGGCATTGGCAGGGGGTGGAGTGTGGATATTTGATGAAGATGGTTGCACAGGTGATGATGACAAACCCAGAAATGCTGTTATTTTGCCAGATTTGCCAACGGGGGTTGATGTACACTTGCACTAGACATAGTGCATTCACCACCACCACTACAAAAACTGCTACTTTCACCAGCACTGGATAACATTTCAAAGTCATTATGGTCCTCCACCTCATCATGCCTATAGTAATCCTCTGCTCTTATTACCTCACAACTGCATACGTTTCATTTACTGCTGGACTTAACAGTCATGAAAGGACATAACATGCTTGCTATGTTTGCCGGTGATGTGGGTGAATGCCCCACGGTGGTATTAGCTGCCAGCTTGTGCTGGGTCCACAGTGCCAAGTGCCTATTCTTAAGATGCATATGCTGTCTTCCTGTACCCAGATGGCTTCCCTTTTAACCTCGACTCACACGCACATGGCAAACCTGGCAGATTTAAACTGACTCATCCTTTGCATCTTAAACAAAAAAATCCCAAACAAGGGATTGTGATGCTCTGCTTTTAACATGTCCATAATGTGGCTAATTTAAGTCCATTATTTTAAGCACTAAAGTGCGGGGGGCATGTGATGACTCGAGTACTGCACACCTGGACTGCAACTGTCCATCACGACTACCTATCATATTTATTACTGGGTCATCATACTAACATACTAACATACTAAAATGCCAGCAGAATAGGCCTAACAGTCTTTCGTGTTTGCTCGTTTGGTCAGTCCCCAACCTGGGTGCTGACCTTGCTGCCCCCCTCGCCTTCTCTGGCTTCTCCCTTCCCAGTTCCCGATATTCTTGCTGCATTGGATTTTGCTTCCAGAACCCTTCCTTTGTACCTGTCCCACCCCCTCTTGAACCCCTCCACTGTATCTGTCTCCACCAGCCCCCTAGGCAGTGCATTCCATGGCTCCACCACCCTCTCAGTGAAGTAGCACCTCCTCCTTTCTCCCCTGAATCTTCCCCCCTCCAGCTTCCAGCCATGCCCTCTAGTGGCCCCTTCCTCCTTCCTTCGAAGCACCCCGACTGTTCCTCCCCTATTTACCCTCCTCATGTACCTAAAGACCTCTATCATGTCCCCCTGGTCCCTTCTCTCTTCCAATGTGTATATATTTAGCTCTTCGAGCCTCTCCTCCAGGTCCTGTCCCCAAGCCCAAATCATTTTGGTTGCCCTCCTCTGGACCCTCTCCAGGAGGTTAATGTCCCGCTTAAGTGTGGCCTCCAAAACTGCATGCAGTACTCAAGGTGCGGCCTCACCAAGAGTTATACAGAGGGTATCACTTCCTCCTTCTGGAGGTGATCCCCTAGCGATGCATCCCAGCATCCTGTTGGCCTTGGCTGCCCTCCTACAAGTCTCCGAGTTGTTCATCTTGACATCCACCACCACCCCAGGTCCCTCTCAGCCATCGAGACTTGTAGCATTTCCCCCAGGGTGTACACTTGACCTGGGTTTCTGCCCCAGGTGGAGTACCTTGCATTCCCTGCATTGAACCTCAGCTTCCACTTTCTAGACCATCTTTCCAGAGCCTCCAGGTCCCCCTGTAGGGCCACCCTTCCCTCCTCCCCATCCACCACCGCCCCCAGTTTCGAGTCATCTGCAAAGAGACTCATCTCACTCCTGATTCCTGTCCTTATGTCAGATACATAGGCGTTGAACAGAAGGGGCCCAAGGACTGATCCCTGTGGGACCCCACTAATGACCCTCCTTGGGGATGAGACTATCCCACCAACTATGACCCTCTGGGTCTGGTCCTGGAGCCAATTGCCTATCCATCTGATCATCTGGTTCCCCAACCCCATTTCTCCCAGCTTATCCAACAGGCCCACATGAGGAACAGAGTCAAATGCCTTGCTGAAGTCCAGAAAGAGGACATCCACTGGTCTACCCAGGTCCAAGGCACTTGTCACCCAGTCATAGAACTCCACCAGGTTTGTCTGACACGATTTCCCCGGGATGAATCCATGCTGTCTATCGTCCAGGCACCCTGACTTATCCAGGTCCCCCCCTAGCCTCTCCTTGACAATGCCCTCCATCACCTTGCCCACCACCGAGGTCAGGCTGACAGGCCTGTAGTTCCCTGCCACCTCCCTTGATCCTCCCTTGTGGATAGGCACTATATGCGCCACCTTCCAGTGTTGGGGCACCCACCCTGTCCTCAGAGAGATGGTGAAAAGCTCTGCCAGAGGTTTTGCCAGGATATCTGCAAGTTCCTTCAGCACTCTGGGATGTAATTTATCTGGCCCCGGTGCTTTCTCCATCTTAAGGGAGCTGAGGGCTTCCCTCACTCTCTCAGCTGTGATTTCCACTTCCGGTAGCCCTTCTCCCTGCTTAGCCCTTCCCCCACCTGCCAGTGATGCCTCCCCCTCTCCCCAGACCTGCCCGATCGGTAAGGGTCCCCCTCAGTATCTCTGTCTCCTCCCATGTATGATGCAGCACTCCCATTTTCCCTGGTGAAAACTGAGGTGAAGTACTCATTTAGTACCTCAGCCTGCTCCCCGGGTCTTGTGCCCATCCCTCCCCGATGTAATCCTGCTAATCTGCCCTTCACCCTTCGTTTTTCCCCAATGTATCTAAAGAACCCCTTGTTCCTCTCCTATTTCCTGCCAGGTTCTGCTCCTTCCTTGCCTTAGCTCCCTCACCACTCTAGTGGCCCTTTCTAGCCATCAGCTGACTTCTCGATCCCTTTCACCCCTTGAGCACTTGAATTGCTTATAGGCTGCTTTCTTTCCTGCACCACCTCCTGGACCTCCCTGGTCCACCAACAGGGTTTTTGGGCCCTACCGCATTTTGTCTTAATCTTGCCAGGTGCTGGTAGCATCCTGCACCCCTCTCCTGATGATTTCCCACCTACTATCAGCGTCCATGTCTGACCCAATCCCATCAAATGCTCCTTAAGGATCCTTCCCATTTCCTTAAAATCCGCCCCCTGAAGTCAGTTACCGTGCCTTGTGCAGCCTTCTACCCTTCCTAGGTCCAGGCAGAACCAGACCGTGGCATGGTCACTCCCCGCCAATGGGTCCCTTACCTCCAGGCTCCAATCTGGTCACTGTCTGCCAGGACCACATCCAGTACCCATGCCTCCCTGGTCGGTTCCCTCACCTGCTGAGTTAGGAACGCATCTTGAAAGACATCCAACAGCCTCTGTTCCCTGGTCACAGAGGATGTCATAGTCTCCCAGTCTGTTCCTGGCATGTTTAAGTCCCCCAACACCATCACCGTTCCTCTGCCCAGTCTGCAGTGTCTCCTAACATCTGCCACCAGACTGTCCTCCAGCTCCTCCGCCAGGGCAGCTGGTCTATACACCACTCCTATATCATCAACTAAAACTACACCACTCCTATATCATCAACTAAAACTGGTAGATCACAAGTTTTTACGGGTGAGGGGATTCTTGCAAACAAACTCAGACACAGCCACCTTGAATTTCTTTTTCTCTGGTTCCCAACTGGGGTCAATTACATCATCATCATATTCATCAACGTCACACAAATCCACATCTTCTGCTTGAATGCTAGCATGTGGACTGCATGTTGCAACAACAGCAACATCATCATCACATTCATCATCAGCATTTACGCCACCATCACCTGATAGTTTTTCACCACACTGTGAATCACTGCATGGATAATGCGTGACATTAACTGCCAAGGTGGACGGAATATCACATTGTATGCTATCGTTGACATGATTATCAGAACCCTCAGGTTTAGTTACTGGGATGTTACTGGGAAGTATGACATCATCTACGCTGCCACTCACTTGCACTGCTGCACACTCAATATTTTTGGATATGGCACACATTAGAACATGACGGAACAATACTAATACTACCACCACCACTAACACTAGTAACACTAACACCACTGGCTAGGAAAACAACATCTCCTCCAACTATGAGTGAAGCTACTGATTAGGCTGTAAAAAAACATTGCAGGAGAAATACCTTTCCTCACATCAGCAATGCACTTCTGTGTCTGCATACTACTACTACCACTCCCACAGACTATCTTACTGCCAACAATGCCATGGTGAGAAACAGCTTTGCTTGCACTTCTCTTTGCAGGCATTTTGGGGGAATCAACCACAATTTATAACCAAATTCAGATTCTGATACGTTCACGCTCTGTTTGGGGGGACGCTGGATGTGAAGTGAAAAAAACAACTGTAGCTTCAGCAACAGATAAGAGACTAGTCTGTCACGCAATGAAAACAACTTCAGTAACCAGTGGTGCCGATGAGATCACAAAAACAATCTAATCTGGTAAAAAAATTCCATTTGCACATAGGGTTGGGGGGGCACTGACTGCAGTGCAGATTTTTACGGCAGTATAAGCAGCAAAACAAAGAACAGATACCACGATTGCAGTACACAATCAGGCAGCTGCAGTGGATAGTAGGTTCACACTGCTGTGCCTGCAATTACACTAGTCTGTGGCACAATATAATGTGTATTATTTGATGTCATGCAACACTGCACACACACTCACACACAGAACATTTTGTCTACAATGCTGAACGAGTAATGCGTAGCAAATGCAAAAGGTCAGTACTATGCCATGTTACGTATTGTAATGTAAACAACCTGAAATTATGAACTGCTGCACCAGATCCACACAACAAACAGCAAGAAAATTTCAATATTACTGTGAGTACATTAACACAGTCAGTTATATAACAAAAATATAACCAAAAAACAAAGAAATCACTATTTCTCCAACTTAAATCTACCTACACCACAGATACGCCCCTTCCCCAAATCACACTTTCACTGTCTTTCACTACACACACTGAATGTTGTAAATTAACATTCAAAATCCACACAAAAACAAAAATGCTCTATGATATGAGCACAGGAGGGTTTCCTACAATCGATGAACTAAAGTTGGAGCCCCCCTTAAAACACAAAAATTTCTTTTTAACAGTGTTTACAAGATTTCAATCACAGACAGCTATCAGAGCACGTTGACTCCTACTCCTTCCTACATATACTACCCTGAACTGAGGCTGTGCAGATCAATATAATAATGATAATAATAATAATAATAATAAAACTTCATTTGTTATGCACCTTTCAGGCACCAAGGCGCAGTACAGAAAAAATAAAATCCAACAGATTCAGTCACATAATAAATACAGTTCAATAAATAGTACATCCATAAGCTTTTTCCCAAAGGAAAAATTTAAGAGCTTGTTTAAAACGCCCCACAGTTGTGCACTCTTTTAATCGATGGGGTAGAGAATTCCAAAGGGAAGGGGCCATAAACATAAATGCACAGGCCCCAGCAGATTTTAAAGTCACCCTTGGAATCTCTAGCAACCCCTCGTCGGCAGAGCAGAGTGGTCTCACAGGGTGGTAAGGAATCAGGAGTTCTTTCAGATAGTCAGGACCCAGATCGTGCAGGGCTTTAAAAGTCAGTAAACTGACTTTGAAGGTGATCTGCCACTGAACTGGCAGCCAGTACAGTTCCCGCAGCACCGGTGTGATGTGGGAAGATCTAGAAATTCCCACCAACAACTGCGCTGCAGAATTATGCACCAGCTGCAAGCAGCAGATATCAACCCCCGGAAGCCCAAGGTAAAGCGAGTTGCAGTAGTCAAGGCGTGAGGCCACAAAGGCGTGGATTAAAGTTGGCAGATCACCAGACGGAACAAGGTGCTTGATTCTGGCAATGTTTCTTAGGTGGTAGAAAGATGTCTTAACCACAGCTGACAACTGAGACCAAAGTGTCATCCCAGCATCCAATATCACCCCCAGGTCACGCACCTGTTCAGAGACCTGTAGCTCGACTGCCCCAAGACACAATCCAGATGGGGAGCTGGCCACTGGAACCCCTATCCAGCGATACGGATCCAAAACCAACACCTCCGTTTTCCCTGAATTCAACTTCAACCAACTGGACCTCATCCAATCCTGGATTTCATTGAGGCAACTAGTAAATACCGAGATGGCTCCTTCCTGGCAGGGGGGAAAAGACAGGTATAGCTGGATATCATCGGCATAGAAATGAAACCTCTGACCACACCATCTCACAATGTCTCCGAGGGGAAGCATATACACCACAAACAACACGGGGGACAAAATAGAGCCCTGAGAAACCCCACAAGGCAGAGAGGTGGGATCAGAAGAAAATAAAACCAAAACCACCCTCTGAGTTCTTCTGGTGTGGTATGAGGTGAACCATCTGAGGACCACCCAAGAAAGGCCACAAATATATCTCCAACACTCAGGAAGGACCCCATAGTCAATGGTGTCAAATGCTGAGGACAGATATAATAGTATCAAAATGGACTATTTTCTGTGGTCTCTCACCATCAGGAGATCATTGAGCACCCAAACCAGTGCCATCTCAGTACTGTGCCTTTTTCTAAACCTGATTGAAGTGGTTCATAGATGCTATGGATGGTCAAATGGTTTTCCAACTGGGCCACCACTACTTTCTCGATCACCTTCCCCACAAAGGAGAGATTCGAGATAGGCCTGTAGTTTGCAAGACAGTCTGGGTCCAATGAAACTTTCTTCAACAAGGGTGTCACCACCTCCTCTTTCAAGGAACAGGGATATTCACCCGAGTCAAGGGAGCACCAAACTATCTGTGCTAGAGCTGGGAAAATGGCCTCCCCACAACCCAGAATAAGGGATGTAGGACCCGGGTCTAAACTACAGCACATAGGGTGCATCCCTTGGACAATCCTCATAACCTCTACAATTTCTGGGCGGTCAAAGGTACTCCAGGAAAATGAAGGGGAAGAGACTAAGTCCTGATCACTAACAACTTGCATAGAATGTGGTAAGAGGATCTCTGACCCGATGTCGATCACCTTATTAGCGAAGAACTGAGCAAGCTCATCACGCTGTAATTATGAAAATGCTCTTCAGAGCTGCAGACAGGTTGGGTTGCACAATCTGTCCACAGTTCTGAAGAGCTGAGCTCATGGGTTCTGGGCAGCAGAAATTTCTCTGGACAGGAATTCTGCCTTCTTACAAGAAATTTCTGACTGATAGAATTGATAATGTTCCGACAGCCTAAGATGATTGGCATCAAGGCCAGATTTCTTCCAACAATGTTCTAAACTGCATCCTAGTCGCCGTAACTCCCTCAAGGACCCATCAAACCAGGGTGCCCGAGGTCGAAGGGCAAGAGGGCGCACATGAACTGAAGTGACAGAATCCAGGGTAGAGGTGATAGCGTTGTTATAGGCCAGAACCAGAGCCTTTGGATTGTTGCAATGAACAGGAAATTGTGATAGGTCAAGGACTGCAGCAAGGCCATCAGAAGTAATATTTCACAAAGGGCAGTACTTGACCATCTCCACAGGGGTCAGCCTACAAGGTGGGATGCCAGAATTGAATCTCACAGTGTAATGGTCAGACCTTCCAACTGGTTCCACCCCCATGTCAGAAGCCTCTATCCCCAGAAGGAAGACCACATCAAGAAAATGGCCACCTTTATGTGTAGCAGTGGTAACCACCTGTGTTAGGCCCGGTGAATCCATCAACTGGAGGAAGTATTGTCCAAATTGTGAGAGTTCATCGTCGATCCAGGCGTTAAAATCACCTAGAACCATCAGTCTGGGAGACTCGAAAGCTAGGTCAATGATGAAGTCCATTACTTCCTTAAGGAATTGCTTCCCATCTCTGGGTGGACGGTAGATGAGAGCAATTCGATAGCCCATACCTGCTACAACAGCACATTCAAAGGAGATGGTCTCCACAATTGGAACACTAGTGAATGCCAATTCAGTCTTAAAACAGACTGCAACCCCCCCCCCCCGCGGTACAACCGCGGGTGATGTATCACCGTATACCCGGCTGGAATTGCAGCCTCCAATATTTGGCCTGCATTATCATCCAGCCAGGTCTCGGTGATGCAAGTCAGATTGGCTGAACCAAAAAGATCGCAAATCACAACGGTCTTGTTCCAGACAGATCTAGCATTGCACAACAGCGCCCTGGTTGGACAAAACTCCTGAACTGCCCCGGCCACCTGCCCATCACCAATGATGGTGCCTTTGGGAATGGGGACCAGACAAGACAGTCCATGCTCCATGCTCCACTTCACCCCAGGGTGTCTCCTGGTCCTAACCACACCTATGGGAGCACCCGCTCCTCCAGCCTCCACTGTTCACTCCCCCACCCCATCCCCCCCATGGGCAATACCTAAAGTGCAGCAACACTGATAAGTAGATAAAGCCAGAGGAGGGGGATAAAAAGGGCAGAGGGAACAAAAGGCAGAGGCTGAATAGCGCACGACCTGGGGGGATACAGGAAAATACATATCCCAGGCCAGAAATACCTAAAAACCAGATAACAAATAACAACAATTTAACTTCTTATCACACCCTAAATTACCCCACTAAAACAAAAATGAAAAAAAAAAAACACTCCCAAATTAACAAACAAAATGAAACAAAAACCAATAATAATATAAGGAAAAAGTTACGTAATCCACCCCTCAGGTTAGTCTCTCACACTAATCTAAATAGAGGATGAAAATACAGGTTTTCACTGGGCTCTCTCACTGCCTGAACTAATTTCCAGATATAAAACTTAAAAACAAAAAGACACAACCTAGAGATACATAAAGCATAAAAGTACTTGCAATCCAAGAAATACAGGGACCAAAAGGACAAACACATTAAAACCAGTCAGACGGCATTATAAATGATCCTGGTGCCAAAACAAATATTCGATAAAGTCAAAAAGTCAAAGACGAAATTATCAAGCTTCGAAGAAATCAGCTAGAATCCTCAGGGCCCACAGATATCTTCAGATGCAGAATGGGGGGGAAATATCTTTGGAGATCAGTAGCACACTGCTACGACCGCAGGCCAGGCCAGCCTTCTGACTGACTGCCCCACAAGTCTAGGGAAGAGGAGCAGAACACCAGACCACTGACAGGCCCCTCTCCCCAACCCTGTGGGATCCCAAAAAAAACAAAATCCCTGGTAGCCCACATATCTAGAAATGAGCACGAGCAAAAGCCAAAACCAATAAAGGCCCCATAAAGACAATCCAGGGTTGCTAAAAAGTAAAAGAATTTAGAGCAGTCCAATCTGAACAGCTCCTTTACCAGGGCAGAACTCCAGTTAAATCTCTGACAAGCAGATCCAATGAGATACGTCTTCTTTACTTCGGCAACAATCCTTGATCAACACAGGTCCAAAAGTCAGGAAAAGCTCCTTCAAAGGCATCCCGATAATTCCACAATTGGACCCAAGCTGCCGACTCCCACTCCAAAATAAGCCAGTGCTCTGGTCAAAGAAGCTGAAACAAAACACATCTGATGCAGTTAGGCATAGTACTCACTCCAGCACAAATCCCACAAGCAGTCCGATGGTCCACTGTCACAGTGGCTGATTCATGCTGCCAATCTGGAGGGTTAAACAAATGGGACCATCTCAGTGCCATACACAGGGGACGAAACCCACTCCTCACCGCAAGCACTCTGGTTGCAAAAACCAAAGCAGAAGAGCAGGAGAAGCCTAAAGGTCCCAGTTGAAGAGATAATGAAATAGCAGGCAGAACCTGATTCAAGTCCCGACTAAAAAGAAAGCGAGCAGAACATTAGCTGACCAGCGTTTACCGGGAAATGAAAACAGCCACAAATAAATCACGCTGTACCACTATGCCGTCTGATACACTTGGCCCAGAATTTCACAAAACAGTAGGATTGTGATAAACTAAGATAAATAAATAAAAAAAAATAAAACTGCAGAACTGCAAAGCTGCAGAACTACAATGATGCCTGGCCCAGCGTGGCCGCCATCTGACACATGTGACCTGAAATCCCATGAATCACTGCAAAATTCACCTTCTGAGCTCAAAAACAAGGCAAAGTGAGGTGAAATGCATTGTCCTCAATACACTTCGCCTTAAATTTGGTGGAGTAGTCATCTTGGGAGGTGGAGTAACGCGATGTCATTGTTTCCAATGGACTTCGCGTTCCTCATCATAACGTGAAGTACTCCTCTTCATGTTGTGGAGCACTCCGCGAATCCGCCTGTGCTCTGTGAATCACTTCATGGAGTGGATTAAGCCCACTTTGCCCACCACTAATCTCCATCACCCTAATCCTAAAGGAAAACTGCACCCTCATATCTTGTGAATTGTATTTATTTCCATGACAATAGACAATTTTTTCCTGTAGTTGTTAGGTATATACAGTATATGTTTGTTTTAATTTGTTTTCACTGTTTATGCTAGTTCCCTATAACTATCCTGGGAGTCTCTATTTTATGGCTGTTGAAATCTCTTTGTCTATGAGAGATGCATTAGCATATAAGAACATGTCACATCATCCATTTATGCCATGTACTGTATCTCTATGCTTAAAGTACAAATATACTGAAAAAAAGTCTATGGAAACACAAACATTGAATCTGGTTTAAAGGGAAAAAACACTGAATTACAACTCAGTTTGCAAAGCTAACTGAGTGTAAATGTGGTATTTCACACTTCGCAGCAACTTGTTTTTATTTATTTAGCTTTTGTTAACCAGGTAAGCACAACTAGACAGTCAAATGCCTATTTTCAGGTGTGACCCAGGAGTTTATAGGGAAATTACAGGCAAAAGCAGGTAATTACAGAGAAAGATAATAGTCAAGCACAGCATTACTTAAAAGGAAGCATGTAGAACAACATAACGTGACAAAGCATGAGTTGGCAGTCAGGGAAATTGGGAATAAAATAGCAAGGTAATATTTTACAGTCAATAGTAATTAACTACCTAATAATGTAGACACGCCAACTTGAGGCCAGGACAAGGCAGGACCATAAAGTGCAGCACAGTGTGGGAAAGGCGATAAATACCTTAGGTACAATGACAGGTCAAGGCAAGTTTGAAGAAGCTCCAGAGGGAGTTTTTGAAGCAAGTATGGGAGGGGGAGGTATGGACTAGGGCAGGGAGGGATTTCCATAGTCTGGGAGTGCAGATGGTGAATGCCCAATCTCCAGTGAGGGTATGGGTTTTGGGAACTTGGAAAACTTGCAAGCCATTAGACCTTAATTAGTAGGAGGGGTTTGCAGGCTTGAAAATCTCGGTTAGTACTGGGGGAGAGGCAATTCTGCTGACATTGTCAATGAAGTTGCCCATTTCAAAGGTTTGATGGTTGCCATGGGAGAGTCACTCAAGGTTGATGTAGAGCTTGCAGTGGTGGGTGAGATGAGGGGCAGAGAGAGCAAAGTGGCATATATTATTATAAGCAACATCCCATTTTGTTAGACAGGTTTTTGGGGCTTGTACAAATGAGACCAGCCTGTAATACAGCATGGGTAGTAGGGACCCCTTTAGCCATGATATGGTGTGCAGATGGAGTGAGGCAGCTTTTGGCTCTCTATGCCAAGCTCAGCTTTCTATTTGCAGCCTTGCACACATTCCGTATGTGTAGTGAAAAGTAGAGCTGAGGATCCAGCTTAACCCCCAAGTATTTAAGGGAGTCGGCAACACACACAAGGGATCCATTGGCTCCAGTGACTCTCAGGTGCAGCACATGCTTTGATTTTTGCCAAGGATCCAAAGAGCATTACCTGGGTTTCTTGGGAATTGAAACCTAGCTTATGGTCCTTTATCCAGGATTGACTGAGGTCAAAGTTGGCATTGATCTAGGAGTTGATAACACTGATGTGCTGGGAGCTGATCAGGATCACAAGGTCATCCGCATATAGGGTGTAACAACCATGCACTGGGACCAGGGGCAAATTATTGACAAAGAGGGAAAATAGAATGGGCCTAGGACAGATGCTTTGGGGACTCCAGAAGTAGCAAGTGTGGGCTCCAAGAGGGCTTTGTTAAATTTAATGAGTTGCTGCCTTCAAAGCAGGTAGTTGGTGAACTAGGCTAGGATGGGGGGGGGTAGGCCAAGGAATAGGAGCGTGGAACACAAGAGATAGTGGTCAACTAGATCAAAGGCTTTCAAGAAATCAAAGAAGATAGCCCCTCATCAACTTGCTGTGGTTAGTAGCAGTTCTGATCTCAGAGGTGACCTTGGCCAGTGCAGTAGATGTGCTATGCCCCTTACAGAAACCATGTCGTGCTGGGGTAAGTAGGTCATAGCTTTGGATGTAGTCTGTGAGCTGAGTAGCAACTACCTTTTCAAGCAGTTTGCTAATAGCAGAAATGATAGCAATAGGGTGGTAGTTGTCAAGTATTTTTGGGTCACCTTGTTTGAATATAGGGATGATACTAACCATTTTACATATTTCAGGGATGATCCCAGTAATGAGAGATGTATTAAAAATGTGGGAAATGTGCAGGGTGAGTTAAGGGGCCCCTAGACAGATAGGTTTGGGCTCCATACTGTCATGGCCAGTGCTGGTGTGGGGAGAGAGGCCAGCATGGAGTTTTCGAGTTTTGCTGACAGAGATGGCCTTGAAGAAGAAAGGAGGACAAGGGGTAGTCCCAGACTGAGGGCTACCAGGGGGACTTGGTTCACTGAGATCAGGGAACTGGGAGGTATAAGCAGACAGGACAGAACACTGGTAATTAATTATATTGGCAATGGTGATGGCATTGTTACAATGTACCCCTCCAATAAGCATGTCAGAGACATTGGCTCTTGAGGAGCCACTAACAAAATTCTTGATGTTTTGCCAGAAACTCCTCGGGTCCCTGGCTGAGAATAACAGGGTGGATTTACAAAGTGCACTCTTTGCAGAGCAGATGGCTTTTTTGCAGGTATTTCTAAGTTGTCTATATTCCTGGAAATTGACATTTCCTGGGAGGCCTTAAATTTTGCCCAGCATTTATCCCTTTACTTCATAAGGTAGAATAAGCCCCCTTGTAGGCATTTGGTAATGGCACCCCTCACTCTCCTCTGTGTTAGCGAGGTGTGTTTATCCTGCAGGGATGAGAATATTGCAAGAAAGTAATCAAGAGCAGTCAAGGTATCACTTGCAGATAAGACTGGGAACCAGTCTGTGTGTTTCAGGTCAGCATGGTAGACTTCAATGTGGAATTTGGAGAAGTCCCTCATTTGGATCACTTTGCAGGGGGATTTTAGGTGGGGAGACGCTCCGGACATAATAGGTGGGGGAGTGATTGGAGATAGAGTCTAGGAGAATACCAGATCAGATGATCTGTTCAGGCCTATTGGTCAGTATCCAGTTGAGGAGGGTGCCATTCCCCCTGGAGGAGGAAAACATAGCTGGCTCAGCAATAAGTTGGGTGAGAGTAAGGCTTACCAGCAGAGGTTCATATTGATTGGTGTTGCTACCTACCTAGTTTAGCTTGAAGTCGCCGAACATTAATAATTCATTGGAACACATCTTAGGACTTATGCTGTCAAGGATGTAGGAGAGTCCTTGCACGCCACCTTTTGGGGGGGGTTATAGACACAGACTAGGCGCAACTTTTTTTGTGTTACCCAGTAAATGTAGGGCAGGGAGGAATTCAGTTAGGGGATGGTGGGGATAGATGAGCTATGACTGACACATTGAGGTGAGTCTTACAATAAAGCAGCAGACCAGCTCCTCATTCTTCCATGCATGATCCTGACTAACTATATTGTACCCCAGGAGGGCACAGACAGAGTCAGGGGTGGCAGGTTTGAGCCACATTTTTGTGATCCCCAGTATGTCTGGGCTGTAGTGTGCAACCCAGGCTGTAAGCTCGGTAAGATTAGACAGGAGGCTGCAGTCATTCTGATGCACAATTTTTATGCCCTTAGTGGTTAGCCATGGGGGGGCAGACTGGAATGAGGGCAGGGTAGCAGGGGGCCCAGGGTTAGGTTCAATATCAGCAGTCAGTAAAATATGTAGCAGTAGAAATAAGGCAAGGCAAGACAGTATGTTTCGTTTCTTGTTGGACTTAGGTTTGAGGCTGGAATGCTTCAGTAGGAGGGCAGTTTTGTTAAACTCTAGTTAAGCAGGCAAGCATACTATAGAGTCTAAAGGGTACTGAAGCATCATATTCTCATGTGCTAAGGCAACTCTCAGGGACAATGAGATTTCAACAACTAGAAAATGTAGTTTCCCAGTACAGTTATGGGGACTAGTATGAACAGTGAAAATAAACTAAAGCATTCACATGTATCCCAAACAGCTACATGAAAGAGTTCTCTATTGAGAAGGAAACAAATAACATTTACAAGATATGAGGGTTTAGTTTTCCTTTAAGATTTGGGTGATGGAGATATGGAACATTTTGTCAGTGGAAATGAATGAATCAGTAAATAAACATTTATTTAAAACTAAATAAGATAGTTTTCCTTTAAAAAAGTTGTTCCTAATATTTCTATTAACTGGTTGCTGTTCAGTCTCATAGGAGTGCCTTCCTAGGTTGTGTTTTAGGTCTCTGGGCTTAATTTTCGAATGGCAAACTATGATGCAAGGTGCTTACACCAAATGGGGATGACACAAGTGGCAGCTTGCATCATAGTTTATGGTAGTTCTGATTTTCAAATGCTGGCTGCGGTGCAATTGGGATGCTGTGTGGCAAAGCCCCCAGCACCACCCTAGTGGCAAAATTGGTGGTGCATCAGGTCACGTGGATGGTTGCGCCATGGTGGGGCCCATCCCCTTATTTGCCATTCTACAAACCCTGCCATGGTCACAAAAGGGGTCTGCCTTTAGACCAGCCAGAAGGTGGTCTAAGAGTGGTCTAGGGGCCATGCACTGCTGCCTGGCAGAGTGGCAACTGGAGGGGGATGGACAGAGGGCACCAGGAGGCTGAGGGGCATTGGAAACATGGGGGGGGAGCTTGGGGTGATATGGACATGGCACTAATGTGCAGGAGATGAGGTGGCACCCTCCAAGGGTGCCCTGTGCTATTCCAGACAGCCAATCAGACATGTGCTATTACAGGCAGCTGACCAGACCAGGATAGCAGGCTGGCAGAAAGGGACTGAGACCTGGTCTCAGGAGGATACTGCCCTGACACCTGCCACATAGGTGCCACTGACCACAACACTGTTGGTGGGCAGCAGTGGGTGTAGGTTGTGAGGTGCAAGTGGTGACTGGGAATAGACCCCAGGCACTGCAGTATTCACCTGGTATCATCCCCCCATGTGTGTGGGCAGGCTGCTGCCCAGCAATGGTGTTGCTGTCAGTGGCACCTATGTGGCAGGTGCCAGGGCAGTATCCTTCTGAGGCAGGGTCAAAGTTTCTTTCTGCCAGCCCCCTGTTCTAGTCTGACCCACTGCCTGTAATGGCACCAGGCACCCCACAGGGTGCTACTTCATCCTCCGCACATTAGTGCTGTACCCCTGTCACCCCCAAGGTCCAACCCCTGCTTCTCCTCCCATTGGTCCCCTACTGACAGATGCATCCCCCCAACCACATTCATGGCCTACTGAGTGCTAAACCAGGTGGGGTGGGTGGACGGATCCTTCCGTCAAAGCCCACCGGTGCCCAAATATCTCAGCACAAACCTGCAAAGCAGAAAATCTTGGGTCTTTCACAGAGGGACCATCATATGTTTAAAATATGGTGCAGGGTCCCTGACACACCCTGAGATTCCCACTGCCATAGCTCTCCATAACTTGCAGCAATCTTAGGGCTCTTTGAAAAATCAAGCCCTCTGTGTTTAAACTCCAGTAGTTCACGTAATTCCTTCTTTTTAAGAATCTCATATAGTTGTAATAAATCACTGCGTAATCTTTGTCTTTCCAGAGTGCTTAGGTTGAGGGGTTTGAGTCTTTCATCGTATGCTTTATTTGCTAAATGTAGAATCATTTTGGTTACCTGGAGTTGCACTCTTTCAATAATCTCTATGCGCCCGATTCTTAAAGATCACAAGTTGTGTCACTACAGGATTGCAGCAAGCTCCAGATGCACCAGGGACCCTGTGCCCCATTTTATAAAAATCAGAGTCCTGGCACCAACCCCCCCAGGTCTGCCATAAGTTGACTGCTGTGTCAAACTGTTGGTGAACCTGCTGGACTTGCTGCAGGGATATGGCACCCCTCACCAGGTACAACACTAGAAGGGCCAGGATGGTGGTGCTGGGGTGAAGCTGCTGAACAGAAGGGGTCCAGTTGCAGAAAGGGCATGGGAGGTGGCATGGGGGAGTCAGGGGGACAGCTGGGCATCAGCGGGAGTGATATGGCACCCGACGGGGTGCATTTGCATTGTGCTGTATTATATATATATAAATGTATGATATGTTTATCTTCCCTAATGTCACCCATAAAAATTGACGTATCTTCCATGGTGGTTTAGTGGATCCCCCAGTCCCTGATCTCCCCCAAAACCAGTTATATAACCGTCTGTGGTGATCTAGTGTACCCACCATCCTGGCAGGCAGTGCTCCACCTCCCCATCCCTTCCATAAGCCAGCAACCTGTACAGCCCTCCTCTCTCCATCACTGTCAGCCACCGACTGAGCTCTCAAGGAGTGTGAACTGTATACAATTACCTAAAACAACAGTATACAGTACACAATATACAGTACGCACTCCTTGACAGCTCAATCAGCAGCCAGCTGTGGTGGAGAGGAGGGCTGTAGCCAGTCACTGGCTAATGGAAGGATGGTGGGGGGGGCAGGGTTGTGGGGCACTGCCTGCTGGGGTGGGGGGGTGAGGGTCCACTAGACCACCAGGGAATATTATATTACTGGTTCTGGGAGAGATCAGGGATGGGTGGTCTGCTAGACCACCAAGGGAGATATGTCAATTTTTATGAGTGACGGGAATTGAGGGGGTCCGCTAAACCACCAGGGAAGATAAGTATACTGTACATTTACATACATAATACAGTGCAATGGAAACACACACTGCTGGATGCCACATTTTATTTATTTATTTATTTAGTTAGTTAGTTATTTATGTATTTGTTGACTGGGTAAGTACACTGGTCCAGTTGACCTTTTTCAGGTATGACCCGGACCAACTAGATGTCACACAGTACAAAGATAATGAACATTTCAATTACAATAACAGTTCCATATAGGTCACAGAGAATGCAGAGATGATTACAGGCTTAGACATTTCACACCAGACAGAAGGATGACAGCAATAGTATACAGAACACAAATCTGACAAGTTTACACTCAGGTGAAAAATACATGTAAGTGCCAAATGGTTTCTGTAGCAGTACTAGCTAGCAATTGCAAGTTAGGTTGGCTGCGAAAATGTTCTTGTATTGCTCTTTGAAAACTGGTGCCACTGATGCCCAGCTGTCCCTCTGACTCCCTCTTTGCCACTTCCCATGCCTTTTCTGCACCCAGCACGCTCCTGTCCAGTAGATTTGCCCTCCACCATCCTGACCCCTCTAGTGTTGTGCCTGGTGGAGGGGGGGATCCCTACGGCACAAAAGCCATACGGCTAATGAAATCCACCTATTACAAAGATGCTCTCACCAATACATGGGGAAATGGTCGTGCTTTCTGGGACAACATCCAGGATGTCACACGGAAGCAGCCAAAAACCTCTCCAGCCATGTTAATGGTTGATGGATCCTCAACCATTGACCCCAAGGTGATCGCAAACATCTTTAACACGGCTTTTTCAGACCTTAGTGCTGTTCTACCCCATGACTTTTTTGAAAACAGGGCCTACTCCCCAAATACCTCAGCCCCTCCGTCTAACCATCCCCTCTTCTACTTCAGGAAGGTAAGGCTGAATGAAGCTCGCCGCTATATTACTGCAGTTATCTCTAAATCTAGATCTAGTAGCGTCACCCTGGACCTTAAGCTTCTTTTGCTCACCCTCGATGAGGTAATTCATCCATTAACAAAAATCCTAAACCTCTCATTCAGCTATGGAAAATTCCCGGACCTATGGAAAACAGCCACCGTGACACCCATCCATAAAAGTGGGGACAAGACGATTCACTCAAATTATCGCCCTATCTCCATACTGCCCCCACTCTCTAAGGCACTTGAGCGCATCTTGGCTGATCAACTTACCGACCACTTGGATAAATACAATATACCTTGTACACAACAACACGGCTTCCAGAAAGGTCACAGCACCACCACAGCCCTTCTTGAGTTCACTGGAGCTTTGCACAAATCCCTTGACAACGGCCTTCTCACGGGCCATTTTCGTCGACCTCTCCAAGGCCTTCGATACAGTACACCATGGATTATTAATACACCAACTACTGAATGCCGGGCTATCACCTGACTCTTCTCTCTGGTTTAAAAGCTACCTAGAAAACCTGTCACAGAGAGTAAAAATTGCGGACGCTCTTTCTAACACTCTGCCTGTTCGCTCGGGTGTCCCACAGGGATCCATACTGGGACCCCTCCTTTTTAGCCGTTTCTTAAACTCCCTCCCTTACCACTGCTCTGGAGCAGATCATACTATATGCCGATGATGCTGTTGTATTCCCCACTCACAAAGATCCTGCAACTCTTCAACACAACCTTCAACTTGGTTTCAGTTCTGTAGAGACATGGTTTCTTAGTCATAAACTGGTTCTCAATGACAAGAAAACCAAATCTATGCTCTTCTGCAGCTCTCATAACCCACACAAGCTACACCACTTGGCTATCTCCACCACCCAGGGGAACACTCTAGATCAGGTGGGGTCCTTCAAATACTTAGGGATACAGCTTGACCCTAATCTCTCCTATGGACTTCATGTAGATAATGTAGCTAGAGCTGCTAATACATGGCTTGGTCTCCTCTACAAACACAGACCACACCTCACGCCAGAAGCTTTGAAGGTTGCAGTCCTGAGCTCTGTAATCTCTGTAATAGACTATGGTCTCATCATACTTATGGCTTGGCCACAACCACAACCTCTGGATGCCCCTCAACCACCTTAAATAAAGTATGTCGGCTCATCACTGGTGCTCACTGTCTCACCCACATGTGACCTGTACACTCAGACCAGCTGGCTCAACTATCAAACCGCATGAAGTTTCTCACCTGCTCCATGGTGAAAAAAATCTACCTTGGCCTTGCACCTTCTGGGGTCTCAACTCTGTTACAACACTGAATTAACAAATGGCACCTTAGGAGATCCACGCTACAGCTACTGAAAGTCCCCCACTGTCACACTTCACAGGGACAACGCTCTTTTGCTTATTGAGTGCCACTCTGGTTCAATGGCCTCAGCCCAACCATCTCCTCTGCCCCAACTATTGGTATGTTTAAAACTACGCTCCGGGACTGTCTCACTACCAACAGCTCCTGTGACTGCCCAACTAAACCTTGTTCTCCACTTCCCTTTCTGCTCTAGTTGCCCCCCCCACTGGATTCTACCCTCACATCTTGGTATACCCAATGCTGCACTTTTCACCCTTTTGCCACCCTTCTTACATTCCTTCCCCCCCACCCTCTTCCCTCTCCCTATGACTCTGGCACTTCTTATCTGTTGTATATCTTCTCTGACAAATGCCGCTGGCTGCCTTGTTACAATGCTACCCTTGAACTGTATTAATCTGTGCTCTGTTTGCAATGTCCACATTGTTGTATTGCCTGTCTTGATGTTCCCCATAATTTGTATTTCTCTGACTTGGAACCTTTGTAAAAGAGCCATGGCTCAAAGGTATTTGTAATCCTAGACTTGATAGATAAATAAATAAATAAATAAATAAATAAATAAAATTCCTGAATGCTCCAACTGTTTGGCACAGCAGTTGATTTGCAGAAAACTGGGGAGTTTGGTGCCTTGGATGGGGTGTCTTCTAGACCACCAGGGAATATATATATATAAATTGTTATGGGTGACGTCGAGGATCAGGAGGGTCTGCGAGACAACCAGAGAAGATAAGTATACTGTACATTTACATACATAATACAGTACAATGCAAATGTGGGTGTCATGTCCTGTTTCCCCCCAACTCCCCCATGCCACCTCATGTGCCCCTTCTGCACCCAGCCACCCAGTGTAAGATCCCATCCCACTGGCGCATGCTACTTAAACCACCTCCTGGCTGCTCTAAGTGGTGCCCCATGCTGTGTCCATGGTGGGGCTTGCAAAATCCCCAAAAAGGAGATGTAGCAGCCTCACCATGGCTCAAGCCCTCTTGTGACTTGGTGCACCTGGCTATTTGCCATAACCTTGGCACAAGGGGGCTTTGGCACAGCTGCATTTGAGAATTGCAAATGCCACAAGTTGTGATGCAAGTCACCCCATGCAGCAAAATCTTTTGATGCAAATCCATTTGCCTCAGTCTAACCCTTTTGAGAATCTGGCCCCATGTCTTTCTTCAAGTATTTGAGCCATACTTATGAACAATAATCAAACTAACATCTCACATAGCTGTGATAAAGAAAGGATATTATTGTTTCTGATTTGTTAACAAAGGATTCTTTTTAATACTGTCCAGTATCCTGTTGGCTTCTCTAGTTGTTCGTCTGCAGTAGTTGTTTTAGGTCATTGTTTATTAAAATTCCCAAGTCTCTTTCTGTGACTTTGCTTAGAGATGTATTATTCAGATAATATTGCTGCTGAGGGTTATTGGTTCTGAAGTGTATAACAACACATTAACCAGTGATCCACTCCATATAGTTCACCAATGCCCAGTCCTCCAAGTTTTTAAGATCTTTCTTTGACAGGGCTCTGTTGATGTGTGTTTCTTCTCATCCTCCTAATTTCATGTTATTGGCAAATTTATTTATTATTATTTTACTTCCTGTCTCTAGAGCTCTTAAATATAAAGTGAACAATAAGGGGCCCAAAACTGATCCTTGCAGAAGTCCACTCGTAATGGCACACCCCTATGAGATGGCTCCATTTATTTTAACCTTCTGCATTCTGTTGATTAACCAAGATGCGAGCCATCTTATAAAATAAGGGTTTATCTTATTTTTGTGCAGTTTATCTTTATGTTTCTTAAGCTGAACTTTGTCAAATGCTTTTTTGAGATCTAACTGCATTACACCCATAGGTTGTTTTTGTCCAAAGACTTGCTGATCTCATAAAAACTGAGAAGATGTGTAGTGTATTTCCTTGATTTAGTAAAGCCATATTGATTATGATCTTTCATTCCATTTTGCTTAAAGTTATGCTCTATACCTTCCTGAATTATACTGTCTGCCAGTTACGCACTATCAATGTCAAGTTAAAGGGCCTTCTCTTGTTTAGATTTATTGCCATTCTTGAATTTGGGCATCATGATTACCTTCTTCCAATCATCTGGTATATCCACTTTTTTAATGGTACTTTTGTTATGTCAGTAATGAGTTTTAATATTACAGATTTAAGTAACCTGGGTTGTAAATTGTCTGGTACTGATGACTTGCCAATATCTAGTTTCTCCAATTTCTGTTCTATTATTTCCTAACCTGTGCTTATTGTTTTCTTAAAGGGACACTGTCAACCATTTTTGCATCATTATTATTTCTAGATGAAACCCCACTTTTTGTGATTGTGTACTTTCTCTAAAATGTTTTTATGGCACTTGTTGTTTTATCTGCTTCCTTCCTAAGTAGATCTGAAATACAAGCTGTTAATGGTGTTATTATACCCAAGCTTACATAGAAACATAGAATTTGATGGCAGATAAGGACCGCTTGGTCCACCCAGTCTGCCCATTTCCCTACCTGATGGACACGCTGCAGATTCTAGTTAATCAACAGCTTACTTCCTCCTGTACCCCCACTAGAATTGCCTTATGCCTGTCCCATGCATTCTTAAATTCTCCCACTGTTCCTGACTCCACAACCTCCTCAGGAAGGCTGTTCCATGCATCCACAACTCTCTATGTGAAAATACTTTCAACATTACCTGAGCCATCCCCTCTATCTTCAAATTGTGCCCTTGTTCTTGCACATCTCTTCTTCTGAAATATACTACCCTCTTGTATCTTGTTAATTCCTTGAGATACTTGAAAGTATCTATCATGTCCCCCTCCTCCTCCTTTCCTCAAGGGTATACATATTAAGCTGCTTTAGTCTCTCCTCGTATGTCTTCTGGTACAGACCTTGCACCATTTGGTTGCCCTCCTCTGAACAGCCTCCACTCTGTCTATGTCTTTGCTGGAGATGGGGTCTCCAGAATTGCACGTACTCCAGATGGGGTCTCACTAACTGTCTGTACAGAAGGATAACAACTTCCTGTTTTCTACTGTTGATGCCTCTCCCTATGCATCCCAGTATCCCCCCAGCCCTCCTTACTGCCTTCTCACATTGCTTGCCCACCTTTAGGTCATCTGATATAATTACTCTTAGGTCTCTTTCAATTTTTGTTGTTGTTATTAACTCACCCCCCCATTGTGTACTCTTCCTCTGGGCTTTGTTTCCCAGATGCATTACCTTGCACTTCTTTGCATTGAATCAGAGCTGCCACGTATTTGGCCATTCCTCCAAGCTTGCCAAGTCCCTTTTCATTCTTTCCACCCCACCTTGTGTATCAACCCTGTTGCAGATCTTTGTGTCATTGTTTTGTTTCAAATCTTTGATTTACTCTTCTTGCATATGGTACCTCCTGAACATTAGGAACACCCCCTATCATGTTGCAATAGTCTCCTCTTCTCCCACTGCATCATGTGGTAGGGTGCAGGTGTTCGTGGACAAATTGGTAGCGTAACACTTCTGCAATTTTCTATATAGTCCAAACTTTATTTCATGGATCAGTATTTTCTTCAAAATCAAGGCATATTCCACATAGCAAACTGATATAACATCACTTCAAATGGCTAGAAGATTAATGTAGATCAAGGCTAGCACAAATATATAGCAATTGACATTGCTCCCTGGATTTCTCTCCAGACCCAGATTCTCTCTAATATCTCTCAATCTTACATCTAACCTCCCTAGGTGCTATCTTTTCCTTTTATACCATTAAATAATCATATGACAGGTTAACTCCACCTACCAATACATTTCAAATATAATTTCTGTAAATACTGTATCAATATTTATTTTACAGAGCATACATACATTGAAATAACCATTGAAAATTTCATTTAGTCTCTAAGGTATATTTCTATCATTTTAAAAGCTGCAGCACAAATGAAATAAGGAAGTGGCCGGCTAACTCTTAAAGAAATGCTGGATCTGAAGGTGGTGTGCTTTTAGGAGCACTGAGATGCTTTCAAACTTTGCAATACCTTTCATTTTAAACATTTCATGAAACCCTAACAACACTCTATTCCCGCAGCAAAAGGTACGTACAAGGCTTAAAGCTGAATTTTGAGAAGAAATCTTAATGCTGAGAGAAATTTAAACATTTCCATCTCCACACGACAGTATGCACATTCAGGTAGGAATACAAGCTTTCCAGAGCTCGTACTCGCACTTTCGTAAAGGAGTTCAGATTTTCATAAGAGTTCTCAAAAGTCAGTACCTTAGGGAACGAGCAGATAAACCACCCAGTTCTTAACATTATTTTATAACCTTTGAACATGCAGGGAAAGAAAAGGGGCATTTCCTAAGCAGCGCCCTGCAACCTTTTAACTCAGAGTGTTATCTTTTTGTCAACGGAGCTGGGCTGTAGGCATTCAGACTGGAACTAGCCTGCAGCAAAAATGAAACAGGACACTTTCACTATGAGTAGTACAACCTCTTCCTCTTTTTACAGCTTGCTTCATGAAATCAAATTTGTTGGCTCTTCCCATTTTTATTAATATGAGGATGCAACTTTTATACTAAATTAGAGATCCAACTCTCAAAATTATGGTGGAGAAGAGTGCCAGAGGTGGTGGCTGAAGTTTGCTATATTTATAAATCAGCTGCTAGCTTTCCCATTCTCCACTCACTTTCCTTATACTAGAGCAATCTATCTATCTGAAAAGGCAGAGCATCTTTTATGGTAACGGCTGGATGAAGCAAACCGCTGTTGACATTTAAAAGCTCCTGACCTAAAATGGGACAACATTGATGGTGTCTTTCAATTTTAAACTGGCAAAGCCCTTTTCTTTATTTTAGTTAGCCTTTGCCACTGGTAAATAAATAAAAAACAAAGATTATCTTTTCTTTCGTTTCAGTCTGGCTGGCGGTTCTAAGCTCCGCCTGACCCGAAAGCACTCTGATTTTTATATGTTACTGCAAACCAGAAAATGGCTAATATAAGAACACTAAGACTTGTTCTACTATAAACAAATCCAAACTATATTGGATTCTACTCTCTCTGTCTCTCTCTCAGGGCATTTGAAAGCTAGAAGATTGTTTGACTACAGGGCTTAAACATGCTTAAGGCGCAGCTGCTAGTTTCCCTTGTTTTGTTTTTTGAGGGACCATTATCCACTGACCCTAAAATTTTTAATGGTACACTAAACAGATCTCCTGAAAGAGGTAATACACCCTTTTTCTTTTAATTCAATGATTGCCCCAGGATGGTGGCTGCATTTTAAACTAAATGAACCAGAGCACTTAAACGCAGCAACCAAAAATAAAACAGCTGAACCATACAGCCAGACTGTGCAGCAATAAGCACTATCACAGCTCCTTTAAGGCAGCAGCCAGCAGGACACTGTACAAAGGCAATCTGAGTACATGCTCAGAAAGCAGGCAAGAAACCCCAACCAAAGACATCCAGCGTTTTAGACTAGCTAAATCTACTGCTCCTTCAGATAACTTTTATTGATATCAAGATCCCAACGTTATTTTCTACTGTTTCTCCTTTTGGTTTTCCCCAAATGAAAGAAATACATAAATAATTCCAGGGCCCCCAACCCTTGACAAAGCCACTCTGTGACACTCCTTCCCATCTAAGAGGGCAACCATTTTTTTGGTTGTCCTAATACTTCATATTTCATTATGATGGGGGGGCGGAGTTTGTGGAGCTCTGGCCCACCCACACCCTGGAGCTCCACCCCAGGGTCCCATAGCACATCAATCATACAGCATGAACTTATACTCAACAAAATGTTATGCTGGGGCTTGCATCCTATACAAAAGGAAAGCATTCACAATGACATTTTATACTACCAGTCTCCGTATTGGACATAACAATCATTAAGGTATACTGATGTTATTACTTTCTACTATTTTATAGAGAGAATGCAAAGCAATTAATGCAAAACAAAAGTACAGTGGAATAGGGATATGGTAAGTAAATAGAAAGGACTACAGGCGGCCAACCCCTCAGTCATTAGGGAGGTAAGAAGAAAAAAAAATAAGTATAACTCAGTTATAGTATGTATGTAAATTAAAGAAACACAAGGAATGCATTCATTTATCGGAATAGTACCATTCCTCTACCCTTATTTAGAAAGCCATATTTTTTTGCTTTACATGTAGATTATTGTTGACCCCATTTTACCCATACTATACTTCAGTTGCAGAATTGTTTACACATCAATGCTCCTTGTTCTGTCTCTCTAATCTCTACTCAGACAGTCTTCCCTAACATGGGCATTTCAAAACCTCTTAATTTGCACCCCAGCATCCCTTTTACTTTTTTTCCAGTAAGGGCCACACTACCATCTACTACCCATTTTTCAATGTGAAAACTTCCTCTTTCTCCATGGTAACCATTTATTGAGGTTGTCATCCCTTTGTATTTTACCTTTCTCATACTTCCTGATAGATCCCCTTCACGCCCTTACATAAACTGCCACTTGCCAATACATACCCAACCAGTGGTAATAGGAAACAAGTTGTTCCCAAATTTCCCCATGATCTAAGTACTTACTTCTCCTGCAAATTTCATCTAGTACCCCTTCTGTATACTTATGAGGTACCACCACCCTTGCCTTTAACTGTTTAGTGCGTATGTTTGATTTTACATGGTAGAAGGTATCTCCTTAACCTTGTACCACCATAAGGGTTCATATTTTCCATTCATGCCTATATTTCCATTATTCTGCATAGCATTTTTGCTGAGCTGTATAATCTCAGGATCTCCTGCCTGTAAGGTTCCCCAGCTAACCATAGCCAAATCACATTTATCATCATTGACGTTAATACAAGTCCCTTCAGCAATTGTTGCCTCTTCAGGTTTGAAAGTTGGTTTTACCCCATAGTCCAAAACAGTCTCACCTGGGGATTTATATGTTGTCTGCTGTCTTTCATCCTCTACCCAGTACATCCCATCAAATAAAGGCAAGATAGGAAGTACAAAACATGCTGCACCAGGCCTCTCTTCCTCCACCCTTGCAGGTTCTGCAGGGTTAGTCACTTCTCCAGATGCTATCAATCGGCTCCATACTTCCTGATGCCTTCGCTTAGCATCCCCCCATTGGCTCTCTGCCTCCATCCAATGAGTAAACATCCACTGCAGTTGCTCCATCTGATCCAGCCCTTGATAGAACTAGGCCTCACCATCATTCGTCAACCTCAGCTTCGGTGGCTCCATCTCCACTGAGTCAGCATGCAAGGGATGTTGCTTCTCTGGACAGGCTGTTTAGCAACTCCAAAAAGTGCCGACTTCACTGAACTGTCCTGCAGTAGTCACTGTCCACTAGGTCTTTAGTCAGACCCACCACAGAGATCCCACTACTGCCACCATTAGTGGTAGGGTGCAGGTATTCATGGACAAATTGGTAGATGACACTTTGGCAATTTTCTATATAATCCAAACTTTATTTTATGGATCAGTATTTTCTTCAAAATCAAGACATATTCCATACAGTGAACTGTTATAACATCACTTCGAATGGCTAGAAGATTAATGTAGATCAAGGCTAGCACAAATATTTAACAATTGACATCGCTCCCTGGATTTCTCTCTAGACCCAGATCCTCTCTAATATCTCTCCATCTCACATTGAACCTCCCTAGGTGCTATCTTTTCCTTTTATACCATTAAATAATCATGTGACAGGATAACTCCACCTACCAATACATTTCAAATATAATTTCTTCAAATACTGTATCAATATTTATTTTACAGCACATAAATACATTGAAATACCCATTGGAACCTGCATTTAGTCTCTAAGGTATATTTCTATCATTTTAAAACATTCACAATTATCTCTGAGCATCCATAAGCACCACCCACTTCTAGCTGCAGCACAAATGAAATAAGGAAGTGGCCGGCTAACTCTTAAAGAAATGCTGGAGCTGAAGGTGGTGTGCTTTTAGGAGCACTGAGATGCTTTCAAACTTTGCAATACCTTTCGTTTTCAACATTTCATGAAACCCCAACAATACTCTATTCCCACAGCAAAAGGTATGTGCAAGGCTTAAAGCTGAATTTTGAGAAGAAAGCTTAATGCTGAGAGAAATTTAAACAGTTCCATCTCCACATGACAGTGCACACATTTAAGCAGGAATACAAGCTTTCCAGAGCTCTTACTCGCACTGTCGTAAAGGAGTTCAGATTTTCATAAAAGCTCTCAAAAGTCAGTACTTTAGGGAACGAACAGATAAACTACCCGGTTCTTAACATTATTTTTATAACCTTTGAACATGCAGGGAAAGAAAAGGGGCATTTCCTAAGCAGCGCCCTGCAACCTTTTAACACAGAGTGTTATCTTTTTGTAAACAGAGCTAGCCTGCAGGTATTCAGACTGGAACTAGCCTGCAGTAAAAATGAAACAGGTCACTTTCACTATGAGTAGTGCAACCTCACCCTTTTTTTACAGCTTGCTTCGTGAAATCATATTTGTCAGCTCTTCCCCTTTTTAATAATATGCAGATGCAACTTTTATACTAAATTAGATATCCAACTCTCAAAATCATGGCAGAGAAGAGTGCCAGAGGTGGCGCGGCTGAAGATTGCTACATTTATAAATCAGCTGCTAGCTTTCCCATTCTCCACTAACTTTCCTTATACTAGAGCAATCTATCTATCTGAAAAGGCAGAGCATCTTTTATGGTAACAGCTGGATGAAGCAAACAATTGTTAACATTTAAAATCTCCTGACCTAAAACGAGACAACACTGATGGTGTCTTTCAATTTTAAACTGGGAAAGCCCTTTTCTTTATTTTAGTTAGCCCTTGCCACTGGTAAATAAATAAAAGACAAGCATTCTTTTTCTTTCATTTCAGTCAGGCTGGCGGTTCTAAACGCCTCCTGACACAAAATCACTCTGACTTTTATATGTTACTGAAAACCAGAAAATTAGTAATATAAGAACATTAAGACTTGTTCCACTATAAACATGCTCAAACTATATTGGATTCTACTCTCTCTCTCTCTTTCGGGGCATTTGAAAGTTAGAAGATTAGAAACATAGAAACATAGAAGTTGACAGCAGATAAGGACCTCAAGGCTCATCCAGTCTGCCCATTTCTTTTTCTACCTTATAAATGTGCTATCGGCCTTTGCTCTGTCAGTGGCCTATCTATTTGTACTCATCTGTATTGCTCCCTTATGCCTATCCCTTGCCTGTTTGAAGCCCTGCACTGTATTCATAGCCACCACTTCCTGAGGTAGGCCATTCCATGCATCCACCACTCTTTCTGTGAAAAAGAATTTCCTCACATTCCCCTTTAATCGGCCTCCCTCTAATCTCATGCTGTGTCCTCTTGTCCTGCTATTTTTCTTATATTTAAACATGTTAGACTCTTTCACCTTGTTAATGCCCTTAAGGTGTTTGAATGTTTCAATCATATCACCTCTCTACCTCCTTTGCTCAAGGGTATACATATTAAGCTCCATTAATCTGTCCTCAAATGTCTTCTGATGCAGTCCCTGCACCATTTTGTTGCCCTCTGGACTGCCTCAATTTTGTTAATGTTCTTGTGAAGGTGTGGCCTCCAGTACTGCATGCAGTACTCCAGATGGGGCCTAACCGTGTCTTGTAAAGAGGGATTATTACCTCCCTCTTACGACTTGTGATACCCCTACTAATACACCCTAACATTCCCCTAGCCTTACCTACTGCTTTAGAGGTCATCTTGGATGATTTCAGATCATCAGTGATGATGATGCCCAAGTCTCTTTCTTCCTTTGTGACTGCCAGCAACTCCCCTCCCAGCCTATAGGCGGCTTCAGGGTTTCTCTTCCCTATGTGCATGATCTTGCACTTCTTTGCATTAAATCCCAGTTGTCAATCTTCTGACCATTTTGCTAGTTTATCCAGATCTCTTCTCATTCTGCCCACCCCATCTGGATCATCTACTCTGTTGCAGATCTTGGTGTCATCTGCAAACAGACAAGCCTTACCCTCTAGTCCATCTGCAATGTCACTAATGAAGATATTGAAGAGGACTGGCCCCACTTGGCTTGACTGCAGGGCTTAAACAAGCTTAAGGCTCAGCTGCTAGTTTCCCTTGTTTTGTTATTTGAGGGACCATTATCCTTTGACCCTAAAATTTTTAATTGTACACCAAACAGATCTCCTGAAAGAGGTAATGTGCCCCTTTTCTTTTAATTCAATGATTGCCCCAGGATGGTGGCTGCATTTTAAACTAAACGAACCAAAGCACTTAAACGTAGCAACCAAAAATAAAACAGCTGAACTATATAGCCTGACTGTGCAGCAATACGCACTATCACAGCTTTAAGGCAGTAGCCAGAAGGACACTGTACAAAGGCAAGCCGAGTGTACACTCGGAAAGCAGGCAAGAAACCCCAACCAAAGGCATCTAGCATTTTAGACTAGCTAAATCTACTGCACCTTCAGATACCTTTTATTGATATCAAGATCCCAACGTTATTTTCTACTGTTTCTCCTTTTGGTTTTCCCCAAATGAAAGAAATACATAAATAATTCCAGGGCCCCCAACCCTTCACAGAGCCACTCTGTGACACATCATTACTGGCTATACTCTTTTGAGGTGTTCCCAGTCCAGTAAAGTATTATTGAATGTTGATAAAAAATGTAAAGAAACATGTGTTTGTGTTGTAGCACCAGTGTAGTGAACAGTCTGTTTCTCACTTTTTGAAAGAAAAATGTAATCAGAATTAAACTGCCAGCTACTTCAGCAATCTCTACAGAATGTGACCAATCATTTAATGTGTTTTAAAAAAACAAACAAACTAAAGTCACTTTGAAGCCTAAGGGGGTTGACAGTGTCCCTTTAAATGTTGCCTCATCCGTTTCTGCAGATTAAACTTTTTTCTGACTAATTTTCCCAGATGTGTCAAATAGCGTTCCAAAGAAATTGCTTAATAAATCAGTCATTTTTTTAAAGATCACATGTAGTATTATTACTACTATGTGTTAGTGGGCCAACAGTTCTGTGCTGGGTTTTCTGTGAGAAGACATAAGCGTAGAATAATTTTATTTTATCTTTGCTCTGGGCTAGATACAGTCAAGTCAAAATTTTATTGCTCGACTAAAATAGTCAATACAAATAAATACATGATACATAAATGAGTTAATCTACAGCTTTATCATCCATATTTAAAACAATCAGTGCTTTTATGAGAATTCATGACTTAAAATTCCAAAAAATCCCCATGGAAAAATTCCATACATTATTCCTTGGACAGTGAGTTTAATTAGAAAAAGAATATACCTATTTTCCGTTATCTTGAGTTTATTTTCACAGCAATGTTTTTATCCATATACTGTGCATCAAACAAATTAAAATCACAGGAAACTTGAGAAATTAGCTCTTATTTAGGTAATTCAGTTTGAATCCTACAACCTCCATTTGCATATTGTGTGACCCTGAGCAAGTGACTTAACTTCCTTCTGCTCCCAAGTTGCACCTGTAAACAAGCTTCAGCTTAGCCTGACTTTTCTGGTTAAACAATGTCCCCTTTCCCTTTCCTGTATTATGTGCAAGGATGATAACCTATCCCAAAATGTAAACAGGATAACTAGGGTTCAGGTCAAGCTACCTACTTCCCTTAATTAGTATTTTGTTGCCTGTGTTTCCCAATTATATTTGAAAAAGTACCAATACTTTCATAAAAGGAAAGATACAGTTCTCAATCCTCCTTACATTAAAACAATTTCCAGATTTATTTACAAAGTACCAAACACATTAATTACATTTATTATCTAGGATCCAATGAAGAAACTGCAATGTCAATAAATTCCCAGAAGTGAAAATGCCTGGACTGCAAAACCTGAACCAGGATATTTAACCTTTAGGATCTAAATTATTAAATAGTGAGATTATAATTTCTTTTGGTGTCATATCCAAATTGTCGAGAAGAGGTGGGAAGAACTTTATACATTGTTTTATGTATTTTATATACCAGACAATAACATGGGTCAAGTCATCAGCTTTGCCCATGCCACAGTCATAAAAAGGTGAATGTGTTTCATTAAGAGACTGTTTATATAGAAGAATCTTAGATCTGAACAACTCCAGTCTGAAATATGTAATTAATACTCTATGAGTTTCATCAGAAAGCACAAGTAAATATTTTTCCCCATGGGTATCTTTTTTCAGAATTTTGTAAGTTTCAATATTAGTATCTTTTCCCAATCATATTGAATTGCAAATTTCCTGCCTCTGTTTTTTTTATTGCATCGATTATCCAAAATTGAGGTATTTGAAATACATCCATAAATATCAAATCCATCCCACTAGGATATATATGTGACCTAATATGTTGTAAATAAGGGAATTGAAACCCACTGGGTGAATACTGTATTTGTTCTTGAACTGCAAGTCTAGGTAATTTGTACTGCTGAGTAAGTGTAATGTAAGTAAAAATATTATTAGTCTCTTTTTTATTAGACCATGCAAGGGTTTTGGGCCTAATTTTAGTCTTAACACCAACTCTGGAATACATATTGGAACCTCAAGGAGGTATCTTTAAAACTGATTAAGAATAATTTCAAGTTGGGAAGCCTTCTCAAGACCCCAAACTTCAGAGGCATAGAGAATAGCAATTGTAATGTTCGCATTAATTGCTTTAAGCCATCTTAACACCGAATAACCCCCATAAGTTGCCATACATTTTCTCAGATGATTTATTGTTTTATTTAATTTATGTTTGATATTATTTATTTATTTATTTGCTTTTGGTAACCGGGTGAGTGCACTAGGCATAGCAATGTCTATTTTCAGGCACAACCTGGGAGAAGACAGTTTAAACATACAAAATGAAGCATACATGTGACGCAGCACATGATATTGGTGAAACACAGTGAGGATGCAGGCAGCAATATACAGCTGAAACAGTAAATTCAAAGAGTAGGTCACATTTGGAATATTTAGAGGAAGTGTTACAATGGAGGAAAAACTGGAATACACTTAGGTAACATACACAACTAGAGTTAAACAGTAAGTGAAACAGGCATTTGCAAAGAAAGGTTTATACACAACAAAGTACAGTAAGTGCCAAACTGAGGATGAGATGAGAGATGGAGAGGAAGAGATAGTGAGGGGTAAGGGGAGAAAGAGGAGGGGATGAGAGATGGGTAGATAGGGAGGTGGGGAAAGAGGCGTAGAAGAGGAAGGTAGTATAGTGAAAGAGAGGGGGAGATGATGTAGTCTAAGGTGGATTAAAGCAGGTACATTGGCTGATTGTTTGTAGATTTTCCCGGTGCCGTGTTTTAAAGCTAGCATGGGTAGGTGCTCCACGAATATTTGGAGGTAACGAGTTCCAGTATTTAGGGGCCATATGTGCAAAGGTGCATGAGCCCATATTATTTTACATCTGGGAATGTGAAAGGGGGCTAGGTCAGCCGATCGGAGCTCGTAGGAGAGAGGGTGAGAGTGAAGCAGACAGGTGAGTGAAGATGGAATGCCAGTGCCGACAGTGTTCTCTATAAGTGACCCAAGGGATTGGAGCTGATAGCCAGAGGGGCAAGGCCAGTTTAGGTTAGAATAGAGTTGGAAATGGTGTGTGAAATGAGGGGATGCAGAGGCATACGGGCAGATATTGTTATAGGTGGTGTCCCACTTGTGGAGGGAGGATTTTGAGGCAGATAGATACGTGACTGATCCATAAGCCAGGGCGGGGAGCAGAAAGCCTTGAGCCACAGCTAGTCTAGCTGAAGGGGTAAGGGCATAGCTGGTGTGGTAGGCACCACCTAATCTTGCATTAACAGATCTACAGGTGTTAGTTATGTGTAAGTCAAAGTTAAGGGATTCATCCAGAGTGATGCCCAGGTATTTGAAGGATTTGGTGTTGTTAAGTGTGGAGCCGTCAGCACAGGTGATTTTTAGGGCATCAGGGTTTACTTTAAGTTTGGCGAACGATCCAAAGAGCATAGAGTGAGTCTTGCTAATGTTAAGAACGAGTTTATTTTCTGTTAGCCATGACTGAATAGATGAGAAGTTGGAGTCAAGAGGTTGGGTGATATCAAGTGAGTTCCTTGCACTGTGATAAATCACTAAGTCGTCTGCATAAAGGAGGGTTGAGCAGGTTGAAGCAAGCAGCTGGATGTCATTTATGAAAATGGAGAAGAGCAAGGAGCCAAGTATGGAGCCCTGGGGCACTTCAACATGGATAGATGAGGGATCAGAAGAGACTGAATTGAAGACAACTGTCTGCTTTCTACTAGACAGGTAACTGTCAAACCAGGCTACTACATCAGTAGAGAAACCGAGGAAGAGAAGTTTTGAAAGAAGGAGGGAATGGTTTACCAGGTCAAAAGCTTTTGTTAAATCAATGAAGATAGCACCTGTCAGGAGACCAGAGTCCACAGCAGAAAATATATTGTTAGTGAGTTTGAGGAGGGCAGTAGACGTACTGTGCCCCTTGCAGAAACCGTGTTGAGAGCTAGACAAGAGGTTGTGCTTCTGCAGGTAATCAAGGGTTTGGTTTGCCACTAGTTTTTCGAGGATTTTGCTAAGGAGGGAGAGGATGGCTATAGGATGGTAGTTCGAGATTAGTTTGGGATCACCCTTTTTTGGAATGGGGGTGACTTTGGCTATTTTCCAGATGTTGGGGACTGAGCGTGACGTAGAGATAGATTGAAGATTTTGGTTAGGGGAGAGACTACAATTGGGGTGGCGATTTTTAGAAGCCTAGGTTCCAGCCCATCAGACCCTGAACTGGTATGGTCTGGAGCTGAGAGGAGAAGCCTCAGAACTTCAGATTTTGTGATATTCCAGAACCTGAAAGGGGGATGTGTGAATTGAGGTTTAAAGTTGTGGTTGTGTGTAGAGGCGTGAGTATTAGGGAATGAAGCCTGGTAACTGGTGAAGTCCGAGAAATGGTGGTTAAAAGAGTTAGCTATAGTAGTAGGTTTATCGCAGTTTATGCCGTTAATCAGCATGTAATTTGTATGTGCTATTTGATTTGCTCCAAGGAGGGTTTTTATTATAGCTCAGACATTTTTTGAGTCCCCTGCTGCTTTGGTTAGCAGATATTTACAGAAGGAGCTTTTAGCTAATCAAATTTTCCTTTTGCATATATTTCTTTGGGCTTGGTAATTATTATAATCAGCCAGTAGCCCAGTGGCTTTGAAGCGGTGCCATACTTTATCCCTGGACCTAATCAATGCAAGTAGGTCTTTTGAGAGCCATTTCATCTGTGATCCACGGATGCGACGTGTGACACAGGGAGCATGGGTGCCTTGGAGCAGACGAAATTTAGCGAGGAAATGGTCTAATGCCAGTTGAGCATTATTAGAGGTGTGAATGGAAGACCAGTCAATCAATGTGAGATCATGTAAGAAATTTTCTTGGTTGAAGTTAGCCAGGTTTCGGAAGGTGATGAGTTTAGGAGATGGAGAAGGTTTACTAGTAGCACGCCAGGTCCAGAAGATTGGGGAATGATCACTGATTGAGTCAGCTAGGGTCCCTGCACATGCTATGCTATCCGGGTGGTTTGTAAGGACCCAGTCTATAAGAGTACTAGCCTGAGGGGGGGGCATGATCCTGGTAGGGTCTGTAATTAGTTGATGAAGGTTAGGTCCTTGGACAATAGTATGAGAGGACTGGTTTAATTTACTAGTCCAGTTTAGGTGCAGGTCCCCAAGAATGAGGACTTCATTTCGACCAATGGCCTTATCAACCTGAGATAGTAGTTCCTCCAATATGAATATTCCAATTCACAATGTTTGTATAAATTTGACTGGGTCACATTTGAGAATATCCAAAGAAAGAGGAAAAATGAAAATATCGATGCCTGTTAATTTTTTTCCAAAAATCAACAGAAAGGTTTTAGCAAAGTTAATTTGTTAAAACCACGATTTACATAGACTTGCAAATTTGGACATTTGTCGCTGTAAATCCAACAATGAGGTAGAAATAAGTATCACATTGTCTACATAAGACAGATGTGGGATTCTTACCTCAAATACCCTTGGTGAGTGATATTCATTGTCAAATCATACATTTTTAGTAATTCTTCATCAATATACAAATTAAAAAGAGCAGGGGCTAATATACAACCTTGTCTGACCCCAATATTGGTTTTTGTTTTGTTTGTTATATTACCCTCAATATTATATTGTATACTAAACCAGGGGCTAGATTAACAAAAAAATCACAAAACACAGTGCAAAAGTTTGCATTGCATTTTACAACTGCCCAGGTGTCAAAGGATGATATTCACAGTTTAATAATGCACCTGCACTACCCGACTGTGAATAGAGCCAGGACAAGGCAGCGCAAACCCAGTTATCGCTACCACTAACCCCACTAGCTCTGCCCTGACATGCAGCCAGGAGTACAGCTCCACAATGAATAGCGCAGGTGTGTTATTTGGAATTCATAAAAGTAGCTCTGTAAATGAGCCCATTTGGCATAAAAGGCACTATGTTGCCATTTGCCTAACCATTATGGGCCATTTTACATAGACTGCACTGGAGTTTAGTGCACCCCCAGCCCCTGCCACATAGGCAGCCCTGTGTCCCTGGTGCTAGTGGTCCTCCCCTTGAAATTGCCAGCCAGATTACAAAATGATCAGTATCCCTGATGCCAGTGTCCCCCACCCCCACTGTGATCACTGGCTTGAGTGCAAAAAAACACATTTCCCTGTTGCCAGTGATCCCCCCCACAATTTCCAATTGCTGGCCTGAATACAAAAAAATATGTTTCCCAGGTGCCAGTGGTCCTTCTCCTTGATCACCAATTGCCAGACTGAGTACAAACAAATATGGTTCCTTGGTGCCAGTGGTCCCCCTCAGTTGATCGCCAGCCCAAAAATAAAGAAATATGTTTATCTGATGCAAATGGTCTCCCCTCCCCCCATGATCACCAGACTGATGTTAACACACATATTTCCCTGGTGTCCAGTGGTCTATCCACCCCGATCCCATGCCCCCATAGGTACCAGGTTAAGATAGCTTGGATAAAACTGCACATGAAATACAGCACTGCAAGAAGGGCTAATGGCTCTACAGTGACAGGGGGTTTACAGCATGTGATAGAAACTGTGATAGAAACTGCTACCCCTGTTGCTGTAGACTGCCAGTAGAAAAAGGTGAAGGATGTTGCTGGGGTTGGGCCTGGCCGAGCTGCTCCCATGTTGATTATATTAATTCTGTGGGGTGCAGTGGGTAGGGCAAAGCCCTCTACAGAAAGCAAGAGACTCCAATGGCATGTGCTCTTCTGTTTCATGTTGGGATTTTGTTCTGGCCCTGTTAGAGTGCATGCCATTGTGTAGGCACTGTTTTTGTGTTATGTGGTTTGAACAATGAGATTATGACCCCATGCCTGCCCATATCGCTAAACATTTTCCTTGGTGTCAAGTTGTCCCTTTCCCACCTGATCCCCTGTATACAAAAATGACACCATTCCCTAGTGTCCACTGTCTCCTCCCCCATCCCTGGTTTCCAGTATCACAGCTGGACACCATTCCCCGGTGTCTAGTGGGCCACCCTCCCTATCCCTGATCCCCTGTAAAAGAAAGAAGATCCATTCCCTGGTGTCTAGCTGACACTCCCCCTACCCCGGCAAGTAGTGCCCCATCACCCTGCCCCCATCCCAAACCCAAGCCGGTGACCATCACAGCCGCTCTCCCCCCATGGCTGGTCATCAACTGAGCTGTCCATAAGCACATACTGTAATTTGGCAGGATCTAACCATTCCTTTAGAATGTGCCTCATCACTGACTCCTTCAAGGCAAGTGGAAGAAGCCACTGCTACTTGACAGAACTTTAAGCAGTCTGCTAATGCCCTGGTACTGCAAGATATGCAATAAAAGCATTAAACTCCTGGACCATCAGTGAAAAAACACTTCCTTCCTGCACAGCAGCCTTAAACAATGTGAAGCCAATTTGAACAGGCAGCATTGGGAATCCAGCTGCAGGGGCAAAATAAATTATGCCTCAGCCTGATCACCATTAAACCATCTGCCTGCCCTTGTACCCACAACATTTCTGTGTCCCATGCTGATCTTTGTGCAGGGGTAGACCTGCAATGGTTATTTTGGTGGGGAGGACAGGGGTCACGCTGAAATGGTAATTTTGGTGAGGAGGTGAGGAGTAGTGCCGGGTGACTACTAGTCACCAAAAGTACAGTATTGCGATCAGTAGATTTTCAAAACATATATGTAGTAAGACCACCAAGACCATCCTTTTTTATAGTGAGATCTAAATAGCTGATTTCCTTCATATCAGCAGTAATGCTAAATTTAAGGTTTGTGATGCTATTTTCAAGATATTTTACAAAATCTAGCATTTCTTGCTTGCTCCCTTTCCAGATGACTATTACATCATCAATTAACCTCCTCCACAAATCAGTTTGTGGAGATAAGGATTATTGAAGTGTCTGACAACTTCATATTCCCATTTTGCCATATGCAAATTACCAAAATGTGGGGCAAAACTGGTCCCCATCGCCGTACCTTTCTTCTGGAGAAAAAAATCTCTTCCATAAAAAAATTTATTATAAGTTAGTACAAACTCAGAGAGTTGCACATGTACTGCAGCGGTTGGTTCCATAATTTCCCTAGTGTTCAAATAAAACTCTAGGGCATCAAACACCTCCCTATGGGCAAGGCCTCTAGATTTCTGCGGCCGCAGAATTTTGTGCAGAACTTGCAACCTACCGCAGAACTTCTGTAGTGCCACAGAATTTGCTGTTCTTGGTGATTCTTTATTCATATTTCCATTATCCATAGAACCTGGTTCCCTTCCCCTCTTTTTATATCCCAAACCCCTCTATGCTCAGAATGTGATGTTATTAATGCTATAATATTATACATTAGCTAATGAAATAATTGCATTCTGCCACAGAAATGAATAGCCACTTATCTACCACAGCACTCACTGCCAGATGCGGTGGCACAGCACATCAGGCACGGTGATATTTGCTCAACCTGCACTACAGCCTAATACAATTTTCAGTCTTATGTTATTATACTAGGGCCAACGTAAACAAAACCTTGTCAATAGCATACACCTGTTAAGTCCATACCTTACTTTGTACAAACTTATTTTTGTCTCTAAGTTATAGAAATGCCATCTGAGATGAATAACTGGTAAAATGAATTAACCTGTCATTTTTAAGAAAAATAATTATTCCCAGAAAAGTGGAATATAATAATGTGTAGACCTGTTGAAAGAATAGATCAGTTAAATAAATAATTGTGCTGTACACATTTTTGTCAGGTTTATTTTTTACATATTGTCACTGGTTGATAGAATCACCTTAAAGTTATAGAGAAATGTTGTGTGCAGGGCCTGCTGTTGGGCCAGAGGGTAGCATGTTGTGTTCCCATGCTGCAACTCCGGTTCAGAGATGAGCTCTGGGGCTGGTTGGGCAGCATAAGGACTGGGGGAACACATCATTGCTCTAAGTCTGGGAAGGTATGGTGCAGTGTTCTGTCACACTGGGACACACTGTGATTGGCTGGAGACCTTTAACTCACAATGGGTTCACATGCATGTCATGGCCTGATGGTTTTATGTAGTGTGTCAGGGGAAGCAGGTTGGCATGAAAAATGAGTTTTGAAATTACGCCTCTATTCTGTTAATTCCATTTCCAAAGGGACCTGTATGAATGAGGATACAATTTCATGGAAATTAAAAATATATATATATATACACAGAGATATATATATATATATATATATATATATATATATATATATATATACACACACACACACACCACATTTGTATGTATGTTACAGATTGCATATAAATATATAAGTGATACACAGTGGGGTCCTCATGAGTGGTATAGATACCATGAGTATAGAAATACCTTATTTATCACATAAGGTCCCCCTCTGCACATTTCATTTATGCAGTAGGCTAGGACTTTAATGGAAATACATTTTATTTGCCTTTTTAGGCATAAAATTATTTCTGTAAGTCTGTTATTTTTTGAACTAGTGTTACAGTGCTTTCCCCATCCTGATTGGTGTAACCACTGCCATAAAAGTGAAGTCAGGATGACAAACTGACACTGCGATATGGTAGTTCATTAGTGCCCAGAACTTCCGCAGAAATTACAAACCACCACCTCAGACGTTCTGCAGCAAATTGTAGTCTTGCCGCAGAACTTGGTCCCAGTATGCCACAGAAAAGTAGGGGCCTTGCTTATGGGAAATATTCACATACAATGATGTTACATCAGGTGTAACAAGAAGCCAGTCATCTTCAATTGCAACATTCTGTAAAACACTTAAAATGTCCTCTGTATCTTCAGTAAATCATGGTACTGCCTTAAAAAGATCAACTAAAAAGTAGTCAACATATTTTGCCAAAGGCTTGGTAAGGGAGTTGTTGCCTGAGACTATGGGCCTGCCTGGTGGGTTGACCATGTTTTTGTGAATCTGTGGGAGACAATAGAATGCAGCCAGCACAGGAAGATCTACTCTTAAGAAATCAATTATATTCATACACAGCCAATTTTTTTTTCTTTTGTCAGGGCTAGATAACTGTCTATTACCTTTTATGTTCATCGAGCGTACAAGTGCAAATGAAAATGTTGATATGAGAGTTGCTAGAGAGAGGTGAGAGGGGTGCCAGCCCAATGGCTAGCGGTGCTGCAGGGGCCCGTCTGTAGTCAGCAAATCAGCAGGCAGTGTCCTGATGTTGCTGGTTTGCTGAGGGGGCTCATCTCGGCAAACATTTCAAAAGACAGAGCCAACACTGCATGTGGCTCTGTACTTTGAAATGTGAGCCATTCAGTTGCCACTTAGTGTGTCTTTCCTGGTTAACCAATTTCCCCTTTCCCTTTTCAACACTGGGATGCCCACTCCCAGTACTGGATGTGTCCCCCCCAACCAGTCTATATCCCTAATCGACAACGGGGTGCCCGATCCACATGTTAGTATCCCCTTACCATTTTTGTGGCACACTGGGAGCCCACTCCAGTGTGCCTAAATTTATATTTATTTTTTTTACCTGTAAATGAAGAAAACCTTCCCTCTCTGTCTTTTTTTTACCTGTAAAAATTAAAACTGTCCCTCATGGTCTCCCCATCCCCCTAACCCATCCTGACCCTCCCTTTGCACACCCACCTCCCTGCACCCCTCTTACCCCATATTTACCCTCTGAGATCAGTGGACACGATCATCTGCGGAGCGGGACACATCTGCACTCTTCAAAGCTGACCGGCAAACTGAAAGAATGAAAGGTAAGCCATATAATGGGACTCAATGGGGTTTTCAACTTATGTTGATGTCTCAGACATTTTTAGGAATTTTGGCTCCAAATTCTCAACATGGGGTTCTTGGGACCCCACCTCGTGAACATGTCACTGTCATTTCATTTCTTTTCTTGATCACAAAAGGTGATTTTTGTGGTCACTGTGCTGAATCACCTTTTGGGACCGAGTTACAAAACAACAGTGCCACTGTTCATGAGGTGGGGTCCCAAAAAGCCCATGTTGCAAATTTGGTGAAAAAATTAAAAAAAAAAATACTATGTTACTAGTATGCATTGTGCAGTTTCTATGCAAGATCGTAATTTCACCAATATTTTATATTTTCACTACAAATTTTCAACATTGCCATTTTTTCACACCTCCTTATGAACAGTACAGCTGTCATTTTTCACATCCTACCTGAAATGTGTTTTCACACCATTTGTGCAGAATGGCATGGTCACTATATGAAATCAACTTTCAGGATAGAGTAACAAACTCACAGTGCTACTGTTCATGAGGGGAGGTCCCAAAAAGCCCATGTAGAAAATCGGGTGAAAAAATTCCCCAAAATTACCATGTTACGGGCATGCATTGCACAGTTTCTATGCACACTCATAACTGCCAATTTCTCATATTTTCACTCCAGATTTTCAACATTGCCATGTTTTCACACCTCCTCATGAACAGTACAACTGTCATTTTTCACATCCAGACCAAAATGTGTTTAGCACCTGTGGCACTGAATGGTGCAGTCACTGCACTAAATCACCTTTTGGGATGGAGTAATGAAATGATAGTGCCACTGTTCATGAGGTGGTGTCCCAAAAATCCCATGTTGAACATTTGGAGTAAAAATACCCACAAACATCTGGGTCATTAGGGTTTCCCACTGTAATGTCCCACCCCCCACCCTGTAGGGACTGACAGGCATCGGGCATATGCCTTGGGGTTGTCAGCCATGTGCCTTGGAGTCTTTGGTCCTGACATTAACCCAATTCTCCTATACTGCACCCATCTTAGCTTATTTCATTATGGAATGAGGTGAGCATTAGGGACGAAAATCTCAAGGCACACCGTGAAGCCTGTCAGTGTCTGCAGGGTGGGGGTGGAATGGCATCAGCATTACGGCTGACGAACCAAATGTACAACCCCAATGCCTGTCAGTCTTTGCAGGGTGGGGGTGAGGCATTAGGGTTGGAAACCCTAATGCCTCATTAAGGAAGTAAATTAGGAGGGATGATTGATGTCCCTACCTTGATTTCAGCAAAGCCTCTGACAACATTCAACACAGAAGGCTGATTAACAAGATGAGTAGTCTGGCAATGGGGCACAAGCTGATAAACTGGGTTAGAAACTGGCTGATGGACAGGAGGCAGAAGTTGGTGGTAATGGGATCCAATCCAGTAAGAGTGGGTGACCAGCAGGGTACCTCAAGGATAAGTCCTGGGACCAGTCCTGTTCAATGTATTCATTACAGACATTCCAGAACGGCTAGAAGGAAAGGTCTGTCTGCCTGTTTGCAGACGACACCAACATCTGCAACAGAGTGAATGCTCCAGAAGGGGTGGCAAAAATGAGCAGGGACATGGAGAAGATTGAAAAATGGTCTGAGGAGTGGCAACTGAGGTTCAGTGCAAAGAAACCCAAATAATGCACCTGAGTAGAGGGAAACCTGTGGAGAGTTACAGGATTGGGTGGAGGTGCTGATGATCACCAAGGAAACAAGCTCTGGCAGAGCCACTATGACTGTGAATGCATTAACTAGATAAGGGTGTTTCATGGGCTTAAGCATAAACAGTTATTTATTTATTTAAAAAATATCAGATTTACAAACCTTTGAGTCAGAGACTCATTTACAAAGGCACCTAATCGAAACTAAAACAAAGACAGCAGTTAACAAGTCAAAAAACAATGACTCAGAGAGCAGACAGTTATAACAATCATTCACTGGAGATACATGCGTAGTAGTAGATAAATAGATTACATAGTTGAGGCACACAGGCACCACATCAAGAAGACCAAAGCAGTTCAAACAATATACAATAGCTAATGAAAATAGACATCAGGAGTCAAAGAGAAGCCCAGAGTGTTCAGATGAAGGCTGTTGCATATACACTAACTGCATCAAAGTACAGGACATTGAGAAACGGCATATTTTAGCAATAAGGCATGACAGGATGTGTGTTATCATGAAATAATGTCACTCCTGAGGGGGGTTGAAGCATGAGATGAAGCCGAGTGCTTCCACCACCCCAGGAGTGACATTATTACAAGATAACACACACCCTAGAGTGCCTTATTGCAATTATACAATGGCTTGTTGTTATATACAGAATAAAAAATACATTTTAAAGGATGTTTTTGTTAGTGTGGAAAAATATTTCTTAAGAGAAAATGCAAGGAATGATCCAAATCCAAAGCTATGGTGATGTTATTGTGTAACAACATGACTGTTTCAATGGGTCTGCAGCCAATCAGCTTCTTACATTTTTCCTTGCCATAGTATAATTAAAAATAATGCCACCTTCTGTATTACAGTTACCTATATGTTTTGCATTTTATTCTATGCACTGTTATAGCAATCAACTCAACAGAACCAGACCATCATATACATGAAGGTACTGTACCCTAACTGAAAACACTGTTGAGACAACTCTATGTTGTGACAAGGTGGAAGATAAACACAATGTTGAGACAAGCTTTGAAGACATTTGATGTGTTTAATTGTTTTTTTTAGAGACTGATATACAGTTCACACACACAATTCATATAATATAAAAGTGCATATGCCCAAATGCCAATGTAAATTCAACACATTTCATTACAAGCTGTTCTCTTGAAGGAAGATATTATTATATCAGGCCTAAAAATGGGCATCAGGTAAATGTAAACTGGGGTAGGTGTGTTACTGAGGGTATTGCATAGTTTATCTTTATTGCTGCTCCACTGGACCAGCAATATTTGCACAAGTTGTGCCCAGTCCAGATTTTTCAGCTCTGGCCTGGGTCTGGTTTTACCCATACTCCACTGCATGTGGCTTAGTGAAATACTGTACAGATGGCTACAAAGTCTAACGAATTGAAGGTTGAAGTTTCAGAAAACCATTATGCTAAAAATATCAAGACTCACTCCCTCCCTCCCTCACCCCCAGTCACAATTAATCCTCTACCAAAGTCATGCTTAAATACTGGTGCCTCTACATCCACGCCACTAAGCTTTTAATGCCAATATCAGGGTTTTATTTAACTTTAAAAATTGATTAGCATTTTGCTCATAAAAGTGCTAAAACATTGTGAAAATTAATAGCTCTTGCCTCACTGTGTTTAACAAACACAGCACTTCTAGAAAATCTATATAAATACTTTCTGTACAGTTAGTATCATCCTAAGAAAAAAACTGCTAATCAGTTATTTAAAACCCTGTAACATGCTTCTTTTTTCTGCTGCTGTGAGCATCTGTAAAGTTCCATTCTGCTTGTGGCAGCCCCCTCCCCCCCCCCAAAAAAAACAGATAATTTATTTAAAAACATTTTGTTGAGAAATGTTTGTTTTAGTATATCCATGGTCAGGAAAATGAATTTGTAAAATAAACCAAAATCCCGATTTATCAGCTCATTGAATCACAATACAGCATGTTATGAATTTTCCAGATTATATGTATAACCTACAGTAAGTCAAGCAGAAATTAGACACACAAATGCCTGGCTATTTGCTAGAGAAGCAAATGTTGTTATTATTATTCAGTTATAAACACCTAGGCCCAGATTTTCAAACTGCGCCATTCTGAGGCGCAAGCCCCTTCGCTGCTCAAAATAGTTGCGCAGGGGTGACGAGGTGATATTCAAAGGAGTCGCTATTGACAGCTCTTTGAATATCACCCCCCAGTCACAGCACTTGCGCATGGCGCAGTGGAACTTGCGCCACCGCAAGCTGCCAGAGATGCGCATTAAACTTGCGGTGGCGCAAGTACCATTGCGCCATGCGCAAATTTCCGATATTCAAAAGGTGACATGCAAATGGGGCCATAAGTTATGCAAGGCGCAGCGGGGGCCATTTGCATCTATTTATGGCCCCATTTGCATGCCATCTGCATGTAGGTGCGCCGATCCAAGAGGACTTGCTCCTGGCCACCGTGCCAGGCAGCAGCCGTCAGGGACCGACGCACAATGCAGCCCGATCGCGGGCATCACAGTAACATGAAACCCCCCCACACATATCCCACAGCCCGATCGCAGGCAGAATGTAACCCTCCCCCCAACCCGAATAACTCCCTGGTGGTCCAGTGGACCGTAAAGCCCGATCGCGGGCAGAATGTCACAACACAACCCCCAAACATCTCCCTGGTGTCTAAGTGTCCCCCACCCACCGAAGCCCCTCACACCTCCCCCGCAGCCGGCGGGCGACAGCATCCACCGCCTGCCGCCTCACCGCCCCGCCGACTGACTGTCGGTGGGCTGCCGATGGTGCAGAGCTACAGCCAATGGGCGTAAAGCCGTATGACAGTCAGATTTATGATCATTCACAAATCTGGACTGTCATCTGCGAATCAGGGTCAATTGAACCAGCAGAAGGAGTGTTATACACTCTGAGTCCCCTAGATACTGTTTTTTTTACTTTTTTTTCTTTTTATCTTACTGTTTCTCCCTTGCTGGAGTTGGCTGCTCCTTCTACCAACCAACCCCATCCCCATCACCCAGCTTCCCAGGGACTTACCTTCATCCTGGTCTTCCCCCATGCCCTCGTGGCAGGGGTCAGGTGCTCTGGACTGCCAATATAACAGATCTGGTTTCCAGCAGAGGACCCTGTGGCCTGGGTGCAGAGCCTGCGAAGAGTTGGTATCATCCTGCCCTGCTGTCAGCCATTGTTCTGCTTTTCACCCTCAGAGGAGTGGATGTGCAATGCCATTCAGATGTGCCTATGCATGGTCTTGTCATAGGACATCAACAGCCACCTCCTCCATCCTCCGATAGGCATATGGGAAAACAAATTCCACCAAGTGAATTTTGGAAAAAGTCAGACTTCTGCCTGTGCAAAAGTTTAGACATCATTTTGCCAACTTTTGTGGAAATTCCACCTAAAACTGCAGAATAAATGTAAGAACTCTGTTGGTTAATATATTAAACTGCAGGAAAAATTCATAGAATGGATCACTGTCAGTATTTAGCTCTCGGCTTTTTCCCCACAGTTTAATTCAGTAACCCTCCTCCCTCCACCAATCGCAGGCCCTGGGTTCTTGTCCACCCCTCACCAGCCCCATATAAAAAACTATATTGGTGTCCCTCCAGTCCCCTCACCCACCCGCTGATCACCCTCCATATAAGAAATAATAATATCTTCATTCCCTGGTGTCTAGTGGCCCCACCACCTGCTGATTGCTGGCACCATATAAAAAATGTTTTGGTGTCCAGTCCCCCCCACCCATCTGCCAATCGACCCTCCATATGAAAAATGAAATATATCCATTCCTCATTCCCTGGTGTCTAGTGGTTAATATAAGCAGAAATGCCAGTGTTATGAATCATTTTATGTGATGTCTGTCAAGCAAAGCAAAACTCTCAGAGCAGAAAGCTCACCCTGAATCTTGCCAGTCATCACCCCCCCCCAAAAAAAACAATTTTCCCTTTTTTGTACCAGCATGTGCTTCTTTGAGTATTTAAGGGACACATTGAAGAGGTATGTAGGATTTTGGGTCCCTGTAAGGAGAAATATTAAAACGATGAGACATTTTTTGCAACATATGCCAAGGCAGTCATCGTGTAGTACCCACCCAAAGAAAAAAAACACTTTTTCCCACCCTACAGTATTTTATCAACCTGGGCATTTGAGGCTGTATGGGGATACCTTGAGGAACCTGGAAAACTGCCGTCTAGCTCACTGCATAAAATTTGTCTCTAAATTCTGGTTTGATATGCTTCCCCCCTTACCTTGCCTCCTCACTGTCCTTCCTCCCCACTGCCCCTCTCTCCCTCAGATCCAGTGACTCCCACACCCTAGCTATGCCACAGCACACCACCTCTATAGGCCAATCGTTATTCTCCTATAGGTTTCTTAAGCTCAGAAACTGAATGCCTATTCAAATCAGGCACCCCTCCTCCCCATGGTCCATCTCGACCTCCCTCCTCAACTTCCTCTCTCCATCCTGCAACTGCTCCTAATTTCCCCTCTTGCTTCTCACTCCTCCTAAATTTCCCTCTGTCTTCCCCATCCTCTTCTCCTGCCTAGCACTTAACATGAGGAGAAACCAATGTACTTTTATTGCATTTCCTTGTCTGCATTTGTATGTATTAAGTCTGCAGTGCTGTTAATTTTCTCCACTCACATCAAATTCCCATGATTATCTAATGCTACTAACTGATGTATTGTTTTTTTTTCTCTGTTGCTCCTCTGTTTTATATTACCTTTGGAAATGAGTTGTTGATTATTGTATATATACTTTTCTATGATACTATGTGGAAATGTGCTTTTGATTACTGTACTACAATGTTCCCCTTCCCCTAGGACGCTCAGTAAGATGAGCAATTTTATATTGTTCAGTGTGCCTGTGCAACTGGTTTTGTGCTTGTGTAATGTAGATAAACTTTGGCTGTTCACCTCTCTATCCATGAGATATTCCACCCTGTAGGGGTATAAAGGCAAGGAACCCTAGGGGAGGATTCCATCCCTTGAGGTGCTGCTGGAGTGAATCCCTTGGCTAAAGGTACTTTAGGAAGAAGCCCATGGGAGAGAGAGGCATGCTTCTGGAGGAGGAGGGGTGGATGGAAGGGCAAGAAAAAATGCTTGTTTATGGAGTGAGCAGAGTAGCTCTGAAACAGGCAAAAAGGGGGGTGCAGCCAGTCGCATCACCTCCTTGAACTACAGGCTATAGCCTTCCTATTCAATGTGCTTGTGCAACTGGTTTTGTGCTTGTGTAATGTAAATAAACTTTGGCTGTTCGCCCCTCTAGCCATGGGATACAACACCCTGTAGGGGTATGAAGGCAAGGAACCCAAGAGGAGGGTTCCACCCTTTGAGGTGCCGCAAGAGTGATTCCCTTGGCAAAAGGTATCTTAGGAAAAAGCCCAAAAAGAATGTCAAGCAAAGCATACAAAGTAGTGAACACATATCGGGGTCAAAGGCCTGTATGTACAAAGGTAGATTGGTAGTATGGGCTCAGTTGGTAGTATGGGTCAATGAAGACCTGTACGTAGGTCGGCTGGTGCTGGGGTTCAGTGGGTAGCATAGGTCAGTTGAGCAATAAAATGAAAATGCAGACTCTCTACTTGTGAATTTAAAGTCTCTTACTTGAGCAAAACCATGATTCCGATTTAATGTCCATTTTCAAAATAAGTTGTAAAGAATTTGTGTTTAAAAAATCACTTGAATATTGTAAAAGTGGTAACGTTTTCAGAACACTCGTGTTCCTTCCTCAGACCATGATAACTTCCAAGTGCTATAAACAAAACAAATCATCAGAAAAATAAAATACTACAACACATGTCAAAATTGTCAAAATGTTACTATAAATATATATATATATATAGACAGTGGGAACACACCTGTGCTTAACTCCAGTGAAATAACAACGTATTTTTTTCAGGCTGGCACTAGAATGAAATGATTAAAGATGGTTTGAAATACTTTACTTTTATGTCGCAACGCTTCAAATATAGGAGATTAATAATTTAATAACCCATCAAATTACCTGGTGTTTCGATAGTTATGACTATATAGAATTCAAACTGCAGAATCTGCAAAATATTTAAGATTCATAGCAATAAATGCCAAAATGCTCTCACATTGTCGTAATATTATGAATTCGGTTTCAAGTATTTGTTATGTGTGAGCTTATCAGTATAATATTGATCTGGTTGGTACTGTTGGTAAATGGATTAAAACGAAAACCAGCACTAGCATTTTTACTGCATTGCGAAAAAAATATAAGGTCAGTTGGTCATATTGTTTGAGTAAAATAGGCAGGAAATGACAGGTGAATCATGACCTACTTGAAGGTCTGACTGTAAGGCGTGGAAGCTTGGCTTCCTAAGGAGAGGGAGAACAGCCAAGGGGGTAGATGGGATGATTATGGGACATCCACCAGACTCTGTCCAACAGCAGAAATATACCTAAGTGGGAAACCTACCTAAGTGACCTAGGGACTACAAGGATGCCTATCTAGTATTATGATCATTGGCTCAGAGGAGAGGAAAAAACCCCTTTGAGGAGGAAACCTCTGAGGATCCGAGGCCTAGGTCACCTTCCCTCCAGACTTTGGGACAGTTTTGGTTAGTGATGGCTCTGCTACTGCAATTTAGTAGATCAATTCAAGGGAATTGCAATTTCAGGGAACACTCTCACTCTATCCCTCTCATGGGACCACTGTGGAAGGTTGCAAGTGCACTCAGCAACAAGAGTTGACCATGGCGGGAGGAGAGTAATGACCACTGAGGTGCTCAGCTGGCCTACTGATCTGTGAACAAAACCAGGTGAATCAGAGGCAGCTGTAGGGAGAATAGCATGGAAGAGTGCCCATGGAACCCAACTAGGGCAGCTAATGGGGCTTCCTGGGAGAGCCCCAGCCCTGCACCGCTGAAGTCTTAAATGCTACATCGAAAGGTGCTGTCGGTATGTTTTTTTTCAACTATTTTTCTAGCCTCCGCCTCAGAACTCTCTCGGCCACTGTACTCACCTGCTGACTTTCTTGCCCGCTGTGTTCCTACATCTTCAATTCATCATGGCTCCCTGGGATGGGAGGAGGCAACAACCCGGGAGACCATGGGGCAGTGATGGGGAACCAGCGTTGAGCGTGTGGCGAGGGCACTGATAGGGCCGTCACCTATCTGAGGCAGAGGGTATTTTCTTGGTTATGCTCCGACGTTAGACATGCAATGCCACCCAGCCCATGATGTGAGTGTTCCCACCCACGCCTGGAAGGCAGCTGCCAATGTCTACCCCATGCTCATGAGCCCATGGGCATCACAGCACCTAAGTCTCCACCGGGGCCACTGCTGCACCGAGCTTCCCCTGGATCCCTCCCCGAGAAAGGAGAGCAGTCTTATGGATGCTTAATCCTCTTTCTCCCCACCGACCCACAGCGGCCCGGGCTCGTTCCCAAACCCGGGTCGCTGGCATGATGTGAGGTGTTGCATCCAGTGCCTCAACCCTCAGCACCACTGGGCCGGCCTTGTTGTCAGCATGGTTGACGACTGAAGGTCCACCTGGAGTGAGGACCTTCCCAACTATGGGCCAGGAGAGAAAGATCCCACCCCAAGCTTATCATGCTCAAGATGTGGACTTAGGGTGCAGAGAGAGAGAGAGAGAGAGAGAGAGACCATTGGCCCCAGGGCTAGCCCTGAGTTCTGGAGTAATGGATATGGTCGGCATGTCTCCAAAATGTGGACAAGTAAGCTACAATGAGCATAAGACCTGCACATGGTAAATAACATGGGCCCCATACGTGGGTCATAATGGATGATAGCAGACATGTGGAGACCTGTACATAGGTCAGACTGAGTATTGTGGACCCTTTCATGGGTCTTGACTGGATGAGACTCTCGTGAGGTCAGGCTGAGCAATACAGACCCTCATGGGTCTAGGTAAGGCAAATAGCAGTTGTAAACCACAGGAATGCATGCCGACCAAATCCATTAGAAAGCCAAATTGGGAGTGAATTGGATAGTATATTATGAGTAAGAGAATGTCAAGGCTGGGTGAAGATAGGGGCTGAAGGTTGAATAGGAGGAGTCTGTGAAGCAGGTTAGGTAGGAGGAGGGGAGGAGGCTGCAAAGCCAGTATGGTAGGAGGTATGGTTTGAAGCAAGTAAACATGATATGCACTCAGACTTGGAAGGGGATGCCAGTATTGAAAGGGGAGAGGTCCTGGAATGAAAAAATGTGCATGCTGATTATGTTAGAGCCATGACAACTGGTATATGAGCAATACTGGTAGTGCAAGGGACAGAAAGGCTGGGAGGACTGCATGGGATGGTATGACTGTGTAAATCAGGTGCAGAATATCAGAGAAAGGATGGTAGATGGTTGGGTGGAGCCATATGCCCTAAGGTAGAGAGTTGCTTGGAATAGCTGGTTGTAGAATGCCATAAAGGCTGTGTGGAGCAGCAATAGAAGGCCGAGGTGAGTCGGTGACCAATAAAACATAAAGAAGTAAATATGCTGCTCCCGCTGGTGGGAGGCATGATACCCAATGTGACTCCTCAGTCCCCCATTGTAGGAAAAACAAAGAAGCCACAAATATGACACCACAACACCAAGCAGCTAATGAAATAAATTAAATATGTGTCAGCCATGAAGCAGGATTAGGTTATCATCAGAAACAAACTGCTATGGGTTTGGTATGAGTAAGGTCTTATAAAGGTGGGAGTAGAAATAAATGAGCCTAAATAACACAAACATAGAAGTGAGGAGCAATGCAGTAGGGCTATAAAAGTAAGTGAGCAGTATCCAGCAGAAATTAACTATAGTTTGCAGGGCTAGCAATCTGAATGAACATAAGAATTGTAGGGAGAGGCAATGCACTGAAAACAGCAGCAACATTTGCTTGGTTTAAGTTCAGAAGCAGGACTGAGTTCCTTGGACTAGGTTTGCTTGCTTAGAGTTATAGTAAGAAGTAAAACTGGAAAAATTTGACCCAACTAAACAGCTAAAGTCCCAGAACAGAGTATAATCAATTAAAGAAACAAGACAGCCAATAAGTAAACCAGAACAAACAATAACAATAACAAGAGATGAAGGCTTGGCAAACACAGAAAAAAAACAAACAAAACACAGAAAACAATACAATAAACAAAGGCTACAATAATAAAATGAAAATAAAACCTGAAAGTACAGAAACACAAAAGTAACATAAAGCAAAGAAACTAGAGATACATACAAGTTTCAAAATTAAAACGCTGAAGTGCACAAGAAGTCATCCACTTCACATCTGTATTCACTTCATGTAATTTTCCCATTAGGGACCCGACTTTACCTTGACTTTGCATACTCACTTCACCTTATTTTGGTGCACAAGGTGAAGTGGCCAGGAAACCAGCAGTTTGGTCACATGTGTGCCTCTCTGCAGGTCACATGACCACTTTCATCTACAGGAAATGATTGTTTCCACTAGTAGAGTGAGTCTGAGTCAGATTGTGGTGTGTGGAGGACTACAGGCAGCTAATACAGATGCAATTTGTTGAACAGTTCTTATTGTTTCATACTTTTTAGTACCAATCTAACTTTTACTTTTTCATACTGTATTTTGCTAACTGTACTACCTCTGTTTTTTTTAACTTGTGTACTTTACTCTCTCTCTCTCTTTCTGTTTTTTGTTTCTTTCTCAGTCAGATCCTCCTCTGTTCTCTGGCTGTTAATGATTGTCCAGATGGACGTCATGGCCTAAGGGCAGCTGGTGGTTCTTGTGTGATAATCCTGACTAGGGAAGTTTTTTGGGTGCAGGTCCCCCAGCAACCAAAGGAGGTAGAGGTGCAGCAGGAAGATGAACATGAGCAGCTGCAGCTGCTGGAACAGCAACAGCAGGATCAGCAGCATGCAGGAGCCCCCCCGTGGTCCCATGCCCAGAGCATGATCCATCTGCTCCACCAAAACAAGTTGCAGAAGAGACATCACCACTTGTGCAAAAGCAACGCTAACCTCATGGCTCTGGGAAGAAGACCTTCCCTACATGGGCATATTTTCATTGTGACCCTAATGATCAAAGTGAGGCTAAGTGCACCATATGCTACCAGGTGGTCTGTAGTGGGTGGAGTGACAGGCATATTGGCAATGGGGGTAGTGGACACACCTAGCCTGGCACCAACATGCAGAATGGCAGGAGGAAAAACAGCAGCATCAAGCAGAAAACATAACTGCAATCCGTAGCTGCCCCCCTCCTGCTGTACAAATACCACTACCAGTACTTGCTTCAATGGCACCACCGCCAGTAGCAGAAACAGTAGCATCACACAGCAGGCAAAGAGCAGCGAGGTCAATACATCAGTAAATTGTCAAATTGTGACACATGGTGATGGAGCTCCAGCAGACTGTTGCTCAGGTCTGTGACAAACAGTACCATGAGATTGCAATTTTGACAGCAATCTGGGGCAGTCCTTGTGGTGGTGATGGTGATAGAGGTGCCACTGAGTAAATATGGTACACAGTTCAAACTTTATACTCTATTCTGTATCTGTACCACTTTATCTTCTTTCCTTTCATCTTGTCTTTCTTTAACATCTATGGCCCCCCCTCCCAAAAAAAAAAAAAACACAAACAAAATATAAAAGTACATAAAAATGATTATACAAAAAATCTGTGCTATCCTTCCTTGAGCTTTCCTCTTCTTAACTGTTTCTCCTGACGCATGCTCATTTTCCTACTTTCCTTCTTCTATCCATCAAATGTCAAGTATTGGTACATTATAGAAAGGCTTACATGCCACTCATACTGCTGCTGCTGTGCTGATGCACTGGTGGTGTGCAAGTAAGAAGATATTTCAGAATAACAGAAAATGAACATCTTTTGTCTGAGCATTGAAACTCAAATCGAGTCATGTTGATGTCTCCTCCAGCTAGCCACTAATGTCAAGTAGGGGTCCCATTATAGAAATGCTTAAATGATGCAGTAAAACTGTTGCTGCACTAGTGTGCAAATAAGAGAAGAATTCAGAAGATTCCAAGTGAGAAAATGTCTGCTGTATAAATGTCATGAAAAGTCATGACTCCAGTACAGAGGAAGAATAATCACAAGAGAAACTGTTCATAAAAGTTAAAAGTATTTCAGGATGCACTGGTTCAAGCATGCACCCACAGCCTCAACTCTCCATAAGTGTCCCAAGTGAGAAAATGACATGCTGGTGCCTGCTGTTGCTGCTACTGTTGTCCTGCTTTTTACTGCTGCTGCTGCTGCTGATGTACAGTGTCAACTTGCTACTAGCTAGCTATTTGCTAAATAATCAAGCCGTGAAAGGTAAGTATTTTTTGGGGGGTGGGGGGGGAGGTGGTCATCATTTCAAAAACAGTTTCATTAATGTTTTTGTCTTCTTCCCAGGTTTTTAATTCACAACTGGGGTCACTAGCATCATCATCATCATAATCATTATCTGCATCCACAAATTCAGTTTGGATGCTGTCCTGTGGCAAACATGTTCCTTCCAACCACGGCTGCAGTGTGATCAACCACAATTTTTTTATCAACATATAAATCTTTGGATAACACATCAGGCATAACCTCAACATCGCTGGAAAAATGAGATTAATTGGTGAGTCACTGTCAAACTTATGATCATAATCATTTTTATCTACTGTAGGAATGGGGAGTGTTTGTGACATCAACTACACTCTGAATCATGTCTTCAGACTCCACAACATTTTGGCAAAATGATAAGTTTGCATGGGTTGAATTTGGAACAATACTCATGCCATCACAAACTTCAATAACACCACCACCAACACCAGCAGGGACAACTGCATCTCCAACCATCGTTGAAGCGACTGATTGCACTGTGAAAAACATGGTCGGAGAAATCCCTTTACTTGCATCAACTATTCCCTTCTGCTGAGTGCTACCATGGCTACAGCCACTCTTGACCCTGGCAGCAGTGCCTTGGCCAGAACCATCTTTGCATGCACGTTTTTTCACTGGCATTTTTGGGGGATTACACATACAATTAACAACAAATTTAGATTTAGGCACTTTTGAGAGGATGGGAAGACAATAAACAACAAGTGTGACTTACGGATGGAGATTGGACCCTAAAGAGATGCAGTGGCACAGACAGATGGAGGTTGCACACTAAGAGATGCAGCCACACAGGTACAACAACACCACCTTAACCAGTGAACACACAAATCCCAAACTGGAAAAATAATACCGTTTGTGGGTTGGGGCCACTGAAGTACCAGTCCACTACCAAAATAGAAAAAAGCAGTAAAAAATACTGCAGACAGATAACCGATTCAGAGTCTTGCAATTAATCTGTGGCACAATAAACTTTGTCTGACTTGATGGCACACGCACACACTCAGAAACTACAGGTATTGCACAGAAAATCTAACAGTTCAGAACACTATATAACCATATCTTTTAAACAGAATGAAAATATGCACTGCATCACAACAAACAGAAAAAAATTATCAAGAATTACTTGGTATTACTCAGTATTACTCAGTTCGAATAAAGTGGAAGTAGACACCAGGCCCATCAAGACCACTTTCCCCACAATGGTGGGGGGTAGCTATATAATTTGCCCTAAAAGAAATTTATCCAATTCAGTTTTAAATAACTTAGACAATGACAGCTCCACTTCAAGTATTACTGTGTGTATATGAACACACAAATACTAACACACACTACTACCCAGTAGTTAGAAAGACTGCCTTTCTCACTGTGAATCTCCCTTCACTACAGATACACCTCTCCCCTGAAGCACACTTCAACAGTGTCTGTCAGTTCACAGACTGAAGGTTCACCTAAGGCACCTAGCTTCACCTGAGCTCTTTCCTTCTAGGTTGCTTGAAAGGACAGAGCAAAGAACCTTACCAGATCAAAGGAAAGGATTAAGACTAATTTTGGCTAGGCAGATTTACTGGGTGGTGTTGTTTTTATTTTGTACTCACAGGGATTGTTACTGTTTGTTGCTAAAATGTTATTGCTTTATGTTTCTCTGATTCAAATTGTTGTTGATGGGTATACCTTCTGATGCATTATTACAAGATGTGCCTACAGGTGTATGCTAACAGATTACTGCTGTAATCTTCTGATTCAAATTGTCTTTTGCAAGGTATATCTTCTGTAACTTCTTCCTTGAATTAAGGAGGTTATTTTTGAGACTACACTGAATTGAATTATTACTTTTTGGACCTGTGTAAGTAACTAGTATTGATTCTGTTTTTGGGGTTGAATTTTCTTAGTTTTAACTTTAATTTGTCAGGATGGAACTGTAGCTGGGAGATATTTGCAGTCACTTGTGACTAGACCTGTTACTTAACCTCTATGAAATAGGTGTCTGAAAGGAAGGAAGGCACCCCTGGCTGGAGGGTTAGAATTTTAGTTGATTGTTTCTTGATGGCAAGGTTTACTCTCACCCCAAGCACATAACTTCCTTTATAGCAGGGTACTGACATCACTTCCCAAACCACTAACATACACCTGTTCATATCCTTAAAGGCACAGCACACTGAATAGGGGGTAGAGACACTCACAAGCTTGCACACACTAAAACAAAAAAAAAAGAAAAGCATCTGTAACAGGAAGGAAGGGACACAGACATGTGGGAAGTGGTGCAATGCACTGGCTGTGGAGCAGCAGTCCTCCGGGAGACATTCTGGAGACTGCATTGCTGCCCTATTTGCAGGCACCTCTCTGGTCTGAGGGAGGAGGTTGTTCATCTCCATGCTGACCTGGCAAGGATTTGGGAAACCTGCTCCCCCACCCAAGGACCAAGCAGAACACCACCACTACCTCAGAGGTTGCCAAGAAAGAGGAGTGATTGGACCACAGTGGGCTCAGAGAGGGCAAGGGTGGTGGAACAGAGGTGCATCCCTCCAGGTGTACCTTTCCATAATTCATTCACCACTCTAGCAGAGCATGATTCCTCTATAGAGACACCCGCAGTGGAGACCAAGGAGTATGCTGGGAACCTCCACAATGGAGACCCACAGGAGGGTGGCACGGGACCCTGCAGGGAAAGGAAACAACTCCTAGTGGGGGACTCAACTGTTAGAAGGATAGAACTGGGGGAGTGAGGGGAAAAGGGAGGTAAGGTGCCTGCCTGGCTCTGTGGCTGGGAGGGACAGGAAATGAATCCTCAGGATCATGGGAGCAGCTGCAAGGGGGAGTAAGCTGGATGTCATTATCCACCTACTGATGAATGACCTGGCTGACAATAGGATCAGAGCAGTTCAACAGGAGTTTGTGGAGTTGGGGAGGGACCTTAGACAAGTAGCACTCACAGTAACTTTTACGGAAGTGCGACCTGTCTATGGCATGGATGAGGCTAGGGTACTTTGCACCATGGATTCAATGACTGGTTAAAACACTGGTGCAGAGCTCAGGGATCTGGCTTCATTGGGGACTGGGGCTCCACTTACAGGGATGCAGGCCTATACAGGTGCAATGGTTTGCATCTATCCAGGAGGGGAACCAGGATCCTAGGTGATAGATTTAAATGCTTCATTGGTAAGCATTTAAACTAGCCAAGGGGGAAGGGAGTCAATAGGGAGAAGGGCAGGGGTAAATGGAGAAAAAGGCAAAGGAAGTAAGGACAGGGATGGGGCAAAAAGAAATAAAGCCATAAATAATGGAGGGTAATGAGTACCCATGCTCATAGTCTAGGTAAAAAGCTCCCCAAATGGTGGCCTTGATGGAAGACGGATGCCTGGATATCACGACAGTCACAGAAACATGGTACACAGAGAACCATGACTGCGATGTCAACATACCAGGGTACACAATCTGCAGGAGGGACAGGGAGGGAAGAAGAGGAGGAGGAGGAGTAGCTCTCTATATAAGGGAAGGGATCAAAGCAACAGAACTAAAGGGTAAACAGGGAGGAGAGGAGGCACTGTGGGTCACCCTGGAGACTGGAATTGGTGCCAAAATCCACACAGGTGTTGTAAACAGACCCCTGTCTCGGGGAGGAAATGGATGAGGAAATTACAGAAGGCATCCTTGGGATGGAAGAGAAAGGGGATATATTGCTGATGGGGGACCTGAATATGCCAAATGTTAACTGGAGCACCTTTGCTGCAGCCACATCCAAGAGCAGGGCCATTCTCGATGCCCTACATGGGTCATGCCACAAACGCTAGTTTTGGAACCCACTCAGAGGGAGCAATCTTAGACCTGGTACTCTCAAATGGGGATGGAGAGAGGATGTCTAATCTTGAAGTGGGTAGCCATTTGGGAACAAGCAACCACTAAACAGTGTGGTTCATGATAAACTTAGCTGTAGAGTCAAGCCACACAAAGTGAAGGTACTGGACTTCAGGAGGGTTGATTTTGTCAAATGGGAGAGTGACTCAGAAAAGCACTAGCAAACAGGCAAGATGGTGGGTTGGAGCAATAATGGGGAAACATCAAAACCACCATCACAGAGGCAACCACCCTTTGTGTGAAGCAAAGAAAAAAATCAAAATGAAAGAAAAAACACTATGGTTCTCAAAAGAAGTGGTGGGGAAGGTAAGGGAAAAAGATAGCATTCAGGAAGCATAAGGAAACACAGAAGGAGCAGGACAGAAACTGTACCAGTTAAAGCAGAAGGAAGCAGGGAGGGCAGTCAGAATAGCAAAGGCCCAAACTGAGGAAAAGATAGCCAACTCGGTTAAGAAGGGGGATAAAACCTTTTATAGGTACATTAGGGAACAAAGAAAGACTAAGGCAGGGATACTAAGGCTGAATAAAGAGGAAGGTGGTTGGGAAGAGAGCAACAGTGAAAAAGCAGGATACTGAATGAATACTTCTGCTCAGTATTCACAATGGAAAAGCAGGGGGAGATAAATAATCCAGTCAATAGAAGCACTCTGGATGGGGGGTTGATAATAGTCCTTTCCCAGAAGAAGGGGTTCTGAAAGAGCTCTTAAAACTGAAGGTGGATAAAGCAATGGGGCCTAATGGGATTCAACCAATAATTCTAAAAGAACTAAGGGACGAACTAGTAACACCACTGACTATCCTTTTTAGTAAATCATGCAAGGATGGTGTTGTACCTGAGTACTGGAGGAGGGCAGATGTGATTCCCCTTCACAAAAGTGGGAGCAAGACAGAGGCAGAAAACTACAGACCTGTCAGTTTGACCTCAGTGGTAGGGAAAATGATGGAATCACTTCTGAAGGAAAGAATTGTTGAGTACCTAGAGTCCAGTGGGGCACAGGACCCAAGGCAGCATGGATTCACAGCAGAAACATCATGTCAGACAAATCTAATTGATTTTTTTGACTGGGTGACCAAAGCAGTAGACCAGGGAGGGGCTGTGAACAAGGCCTACCTAGACTTTAGGAAGGCATTTGACACAGTCCTGCACAAAAGATTAATAAACAAATTAGCTAGCCTGGGAGTGGATCCAAGGGTGGTAGCCTGGGTAAAACACAGGCTGGACAACAGGTCACAGTGGGTAATAGTAAATGGAGTCCACAGTGAAGAAAGGGGGGTTACTAGTGGGGTACCACAGGGTTCAGTACTGGGGCTGGTCCTTTTTAATGTCTTTATAAGTGACATTGCAGAGGGACTGGAAGGGAAAGTATGCCTCTTTGCAGATGACACAAAGATCTGCAACAGGGTTGATTCACAAGGTGGGGTGGAAAGAATGAAAAGGGACTTGGAAAGGTTGGAAGAATAGTCAAATGTATGGCAGCTTAGATTCAAAGCAAAGAAGTGCAAAGTAATGCACCTGGGAAACGAAAACCCAGGGGAAGAGTACACAATGGGGGGTGAGATACTGACAACAACAGAAATGGAAAGGGACCTGGGGGGTAGTCATATCAGATGACCTAAAGGTGGGCAGCAATGTGAGAAGGCAATAAGGAGGGCTGGGGGGATACTGGAGTGCATAGGGAGAGGCATCACCAGTAGAAAACAGGAATGTTGGCCCTCTGTACAGACAGTTGGTAAGACCACATCTGGAGTACTGTGTATAGTTCTGGAGACCCCATCTCCTCAAAGACATAGACAGGGTGGAGGCTGTTCAGAGGAGGGCAACCAAAATGGTGCAGGGTCTGCACTAGAAGAAATATGAAGAAAGACTAAAGGAGCTTAAGATGTATAGCCTTGAGGAAAGGAGGGAGAGAGGGGACATGTTAGAAACTTTCAAATCCCTCAAGGGAATCAACAAAGTTCAAGAGGGTAGTATCTTTCAGAAAAAGAGATGTGCATGAACAAGGGGACACAATTTGAAGATAGAGGGGGGACATCTCAGAGGTAATGTGAGGAAGTATTTCTGACAGAGAGGGTTATAGATGCATGGAATGGCCTTTCTGAGGAGGTCATGGAGTCAAAAACAGTGGGGGAATTCAAGAATGCACGGGACAGACATAAAGCAATTCTAGTGGGGGGTAGGAGGAAGTAGGCTGTTGGTTAACTAGGATCTGCAGCTTATCCATTAGGTAGGGAAATGGGCAGACTACAGTACAAGTCACATTAAACTGTTCCATCAACTCACTGGTGTAGAATTGTTTTTTTGTGATGCTACTGGATTGACAACTCAAACTCTTGAAGCTTTCAACTCTTTTCCAACCATCCTTCGCTGCCTATTCAGCTCACATGTAGCTGTTTAGTGAAATGGCAATAGCTGCATTTTCATGGCATTGTTTATAAATATCACAGCATTCCTTAAGAGCATTGTTTATAAATATCACAGCATTGCTTAAGAGTTGTTCAGTCTACCTTCTGAAATGAAACTCATAAGCACTCAGCTAAAAATAAAGCTTACAGTTCATAGCAGCTAGATGCAAACCAAGACTAAACTTTTACTAATTCATTGAATTAAACCCTGCACAGATTAGGAAACTCATTGAGCAATGCCACACCAGTGAACTGAGGGAACAGTTTAATATGACTTGTACTGTAGGTGGGCCAAGCGGTCCTTATCTGCCGTCAAATTCTATGTTTCTATGTTTCTATTCTATGTTCTAAATTAACATTCAAAATGCATGCAAAAACAATCAACACTCGATATAAGCACAGGGGCGTTTCCTGCAATCTATGTACTAAATTTTGACCAAAAGAATTGGACCAAAAGTGTTTTGTTTAAGCCTTTTTGATGGTTTGATTCCCAGAGCTCTGACAGCAAACTGTCTCCAGCTTTCCACTACTCATACTATGCAGAACTGAAGCTGTGCAAGACAATCTAGAGCCCATGTGACCTGCCATTTCATGAATCACTGCAAAATTCACCTCAAAGAGCAATACAAAGGCAAAACAAAGCGAAGTCCATTCAAATCAATGGCACTTCACATTAAAATTAAGGAGAAGGCATTAAAACAAGGTGAAGTAATGCAAAGTCCATAGAGAACCATGCACTTTGTGTTAAAATTAGAAGGCAAAGTAATACACTTTCTGTTGTGGAGCACTATGCGATTTCAGTGTTAATACGCACAGTGCACCACGTAGTGAAGTTAGGGGACTTTGCCCACCTCTAAAGGAAACACAAAGTATAACCTGAAGCACAAATAGCAATGTATAAACAGGGCACTACTAGAAAGCCCAAATGAAACAAACAAGGCAAACACAAGGACAAGAGCAGGAAGGGAACCAGCACACACAGAAACATGGAGTAATACAAACCAAAAGCAGAAAAACAGAAGTCTAGCACAAACCAAGCAGAGTCCAAACATCCACGGGGTGGGGGGGGGTCCCTAGTAGGCCCCAGGAGAGAAGACAGACCGACAGAGCCTCTGGCTGCAAGGAAAAATGCTTGTGGGTGGAGTGAATAGAGCAGCCCTTTAATAGGCAAATGGGGTGTAGCCAGTTGCACCACCCCCTTGAACTATAGGCTATAGCCTTCCAATTAAGTGTGCCTTTCCTGGTGAATCTTGTCAATAAATAAATAAATAACATGTATACTGAATGCCTTATTTATATCTCAAGAAATTTCAAAGTTAATACTGACTCTCCTGATGTTTGTGAAGCAATTGCAGGGTCAAAGGAGAAACATTCATGCTGCTCATTGTCAAAAAAACAACACATACTGTAGACACATCCATTGAAAACATTTTACTGAGTAAACCACGGCATACCGAATAGTAATATACATACACTACTGGTACAGTTCAATATTTATTTTATTGGCAGCACTGTACTCTACTGTATATTTTCTTGTATGTAAAACCTAAGCACTGTACTTTACTTTCAGTATTTGTTTTTTTTTTCTTTCTTAAGACAGTACAGTATTTACTGTACAGTGGCTAGTCCACTATGGTGTGCAGGATCTAGGACTCCCATCTACTATTGTTGGTCTGAAATGCAAAATGGGAAGCTGTGTTTTTACTACTGGGAATAGACAGTACCATTTCATCATATACAGTACATCATTTATTGTTAGTGTCAGTACTCACTCTGTGTCCCATTGCCTGCCCCTCCCTGTTGTAGGCATAGTGGTCCCCACTGTAGGTCAGTACTGGTGCCAATAGTGTGTCATCTGCCAACACTGGCCAGTGTGGTCCTCCTGCTGACCTCCCTCATTTTGGGACCCCGGTCAATATTATTGTCAACCCTTCAGAATCCTGTAATGATACAAGATTAAACATTGCTTTTATTCTGTGCATTGCACTGCCTATTCGCATGAATGTTACATGTATTACAAATACAGTCCTACACTTTAAAGTACAATATTTTATTTATTTATTTATTTAAGAGATTAACCAGGCAGGCATACTGAGCAGAGACCGATCGTTTCCAGCTGCTACCGGGGTTACATAGAAAGAAAAATACAGCAGGACAAGTACAAAACAGGGGTATAAAACAACAGGTCCAGAATAGTACAGAGCTGGACACGCATTTGATACAGTCTACTACTACAGGGTTTTAGTCCTAGAATGCAGAGTATACACAGGAAGAAATCATGCAGGTATACAGTAATTTGTTGAGACATTTGAGCTGTCAAGGTACATCTAGATGCCCCTTAGTTTTTGGTCTGGGTTGCTGGTAGCAGTTGCATGTGTCAGAGAAGTGGTTATGGAGGAGTGGTTTAAGTAGCCTAGGGATGGGGGTGAGCCTGATGCCAGCAGGAAGATCATTCTAGAGTTTGGGCAGGTGGTATTTGAAGGTGGATTGGCCTTTCGAAGTGCGCATGAAAGGGATTTTGAGTAGCCTGGAGTCGGAGCATCAGAGAGAGTAGGCCGGGGAAGGTTGTGCCGACAAAGCGGAGCTGAGGTGGGGGAGAGGGAATTTGTCCAGAATTTTGCTATGACATTTGCTCTGTGTATCTGAAGTTGTGACTCGAGCCAGGGTAGTGCTAAGGAGCTGTATAGGTCACAGTGATGGGTGGTGGTGGGGGGGCATCCCAGGATGAAGCGACAGTAGGAGTGAAAGAGGGTGTCCAGGCTTGCTAAGGTGGATGAGGGTGCTGAGCCGTAGACCACGTCACCATAATCAAAGATTGGGAGAATCATTTTATGCACTATTTCCTCTGGATCTTGGTGGACAGTCACCCTTTATTACGATGAAGTGCACCTAGTTTGGAATGCAGTTTTTGTGTAGTGAATCAATCTGGATGGAGAAATCAAGGTATTGATCAAGCCATACTTACAGGTATCTAAAGGAGGTGCAGGGACTCTAAAGGTGACCCATCCAGGTATGGAAGATGGTTGAGCAGCTTAGGCGGGAGAGTCGGATTGCATGCCAAAAGTTAGGAGATGGTTTTCTTCGAGTTTATCAATTGTTGATTGGACCTGAGCCTATTTTTGACCAGCATCAAAATCCTGTTGAGACTGCATACATCCCCAGTGGAGGGCCGGAGGCATACAGTAATATGTCATCTGAGTACTTTTGTATGGCTATGTTTGGAGCAGGTCAGTGGGAGATCGTTTAAGAATATGGAAAAAGTGCATGGTGACAGCGTTTGTAAATTCCATGTTGTTTTGGAGTGAGGGGATACTTTGTGTATCAATTTTTACTGACTGTTATCTGTCGTGCTAGGTAGGCCTGAACCAGCTAGTTGCTAGGCAGGAGAGGGCCTGTGTCTTTTAGTTTTGCGATGTAATTTTGGATGGGAGACGGTGTTGAAGGTCTGGCCAGATCTATGGCGAAAATGGGTCGAGGTGATATGCTCTCTGATCATCTCTGGAGGAGATGTCATTAGAGAGTCTTAAAAGCAGGGGATGGTGGAGTGAGATTTCTGAAACCTGACTGATAAGAGGTGAAGAAGGAAGTAGAATTGAGAAATTGAGTGAGTTGGATAAGGGCTAGGTGTTCCTGAAGTTTGGCCAGATTGTGAGAAGAAAGATGGGGTATAATTTCCAGGTGGATGAGTCACCACCTTCGAGTGTGGCTATGATAACTGCCTGCTCAAGCAGCTGGGATTGAGCTGTGGAAAATGAGGTTTTAGGAGGTCGGTTGAGGCGGCAACTGCAGGGCTGATAGGTGTGGAAGTTTGCATCCAGTCTTAATGGGCATTTGCCTTGTTAGGGTTCTGAGATCACAGGCATGGTAGTACTTCTGCTGTAGACTGGACAGAATGAGTATGGAGACGTGGTGGGGGGTGCTGAGTGTGGCCAGAGGAAATCGGTGGTGTGAGGTCCCTGGGTGGTTTGAAGTAGGAGAGATGGTGGTAGTTAGTAAAGAAAGTGTTGAAAGCTGAGGTAACTTCGCTAGGGTCTGAGACAGAGTTGCTATGGATGGATAGGGTTGAGGTAGGCGTGTTGGGTGGGGTGAGCAGGGTTTTAATTGACAGTCCAGACGGTGAATCATTCACAAATCTGACTGTCATGTACGGTATGGCTGCACGCCCATTGGCTGTAGCTCTGCACCACCGGGCATGCAGTCCTACCGACAGTCAGCCGGGCGGGCGGCGGCGGCAGGCAGGTGGATGCTGTCGCCGCCGCCGCGGGGAGCGGTGGAGGGGCTTGGTGGGTGGGGGGGACACTAGACACCAGGGAGATGTTTGGGGGTTGTGTTGTGACATTCTGCCCGCGATCGGGCTTTACGGTCCACTGGACCACCAGGGAGTTATTCGGCTTGGGGAGGGTTACATTCTGCCCACGATCGGGCACTGGGGCTCCATATAGGTTCTGCCCGCGATCGGGCTGTGGGAGATGTGTGGGGGGTCATGGACGTGTTCTGCCCGCGATCGGGCTGTGGGAGATGTGGGGGTTCATGTACGTGTTCTGCCCGCGATCGGGCTGGTGGGGGGGCACAGGGACCGAGTTGGGGGCCAGCCAGGGGTGGCAGCTGCTGTGTTGCGCCCTGCAATACAGCAGCTCACCTGTGGGTGGCCCTCAACTTGTTCCTTTTTTATTTGGCTCAAGGTTGTGCAGGCGCAGGTTGGGGGTTGCGCATGCACAACTCTGCACAACCCGACTGAATATCAGGTTGCGCAGGTTATGCATGGTTCTTCCCCCTCCTGTTGAGCATGCATTCATTTGCATTGCTCTTTTGCACAACCTGTTGCCAGTGGAGCAACTGCCTCCTGCTGAATATCGCAGAATGGCGCATTTTGGACTTGCGCATGTGCAACCCTGTTGGGCATGGCGCAACCCTTTTGAATATCCAGGCCTTATAGTCACAAACTGCAAGTTAAGAAAATTCAGTAGAATATTGACACTAGACCAGAACTGCCTGCCTGAGAATGAAGTTGGTATATTATTTTGAAAAAGGCAAAAAAATTGGATCTCTTGCTACAGTATGCAATGTCCTGCAAAGATAGTTATGGCTCATGGCTTAATGAGGTGATGTGAGGTGCCTAAGGGAACTTGTTATGCAGAAAGTTCCAGGAGCAGTCATAAAAACTGGAATAACAGGTTCCAAGGAGTAATTAACTCAAAAAGAATGTTAGAAAAACTACCCCATTTATTCAGAGGTGTCAATGAATGTATTTGTTAACCATGCTGGTTTATCTTCTGCTTCTCTCAAGGCAAAAATGTGAAACAACATTTATGTTATTTTAAATGAAAAATGAGTGATACATAGCTTGTGCAGTTGGATGGCAGCTCTGACAGTTGTTCCAGTCTTTCTGTTCACTGATATAAACTGGGCCAGGTAAAAATCTAAACAGGAAAAAAAGCAGTAGCATTTTGTTTCTACAACTAGTTGCTAATTGCAGCTGGTATTTTTAACATGTGTAAGTCAACTCCACTTCTCAAACATAAAAGGAAAAATACACTTCATCACAGACTGTGTTTACCAAGTACTGTGCCCATTTTAGTATACAAATGTTTAAGAAATACCTGAAAGTTGTCTATTTTCCTTGAAGTTGAATCCTTAAGCTGTAGTTTCAGACATTTCTTAGTGTTTCCTTTTGAGATACCAGGTGACTCTGATAATCATTTGTTCCAAGGGTTTTTAAGTCCGTTTGAAGGCAATTTAAGTATATTATGTTCTCCTAGTCCTTAACAAAATGCAGGGACTCCACAGATTTGTTGTTCCTTGGTCCACACCCCAAAGTCTAGTGAGTCTTCTTTCAGTATGATAGATCCACCTCATGCCCCTCCCACATGAAGAAAAAAAAAGGTGGGATGGACCTTTTGGAGCTTCTTGGATGGAGGTGGGGCGGACCTTACTTCCCCCCAAAAAACAATGCTGCCTCCCATTACTCAGGTTCCAGTTCTTGTACCACCCATTTAAGAAAGAAAATAGTACCCTGCAACCATTGACTAACATGAAAGCGTATTTATTTGAGGGTGGAAAACATTTCTTGGAGGAGGGTAAGGTGGAAGAGACTATTTACACCTTCAGTCAGTTCCATGGACAGAAAACATGACATCACTCCTTTTGTGCATGCAATACTCCTGTAGGCTCCGTACACAGTCATAAAAAGGAACCTAGGAGTTATCATTAGGAGGCAGTATGGCGCAGTGGTTTAAGGCTCTGAGCTGCAAATCTGGAGACCTGGGTTTGAATCACGCAGCCCCCACTTGCATACTGTGTGACCCTGAGCAAGTCACTTAACTTCCTTGTGCTCCCAGGTTGCACCTGCAAACAAGCTTTCAGCTTAGTGTGTCTCACCTGGTAAAATAATTGGTAAAAAAAAATCATTTCTGATGACCGAAAGGTGTCAAAGCAGAGCACAAATGTAGTAAGGACAGCCAGTGGCATGCTGGTGTGCATAGGCACAGGTATCACTAGCAGAAGACAAGATGCGGTGATGCCATTGTATAATGCACTAGTGAGGCCTCACCTACAGTACTGTGTGCAGTTCTGGACAGAGACTGAAAATGTGCAAGGACATTGACAGGGTGGAGGCAGTCCACAGAAAGATAACCAAGATGATACATGGCTTGCAACACAGAACATATCAGGAGAGATTAAAAGGACCTCAATACGTACTTATTGGAGGAAAGAAGGGAGTGGGGGAACATGATAGATATGTTCAAGTACCTCAAGGGCATAAACAAGTTGCAGAGGTGGACATCTTTCAATACATCAAACATTTGGCATTGACAAAAGCTTGTTTTTTATCCTGAAAAAAAAAGAAAATTGTCCGTCATTGTCCGCTGTATAACACCCTTCCCCTAAACAATATGCAGACACTTGTGGGTGCCCAATCCCCCAGTGTCATCTGTCTGTCCATTGTTGTTTGCTGTACAACCCCCCAAACAGTATACAGACACTGGGGGGTGCTCAATCCCCCAGTGCCCTCATCTGTTCAACAAACTCCCTAAAAAAAAGAAAACTGTCCCTCATCATTTTTTTTCCCTGTAAAAAGGAAAAACGTCAATCATTGTCCATTCCACTGTTATCCAGCCCCCTACCCTCCCACTCAGGACTCACCACCCAACACCCCCCCATACCCCATACTTACCAACTGGAGGTCTGGCACTGTAATCTACATTGGACTGCAGGCATGTCTTCACTTTTCAAAGCCCAAACACAAACTGAGGTAAGCGCTTCAATGTATTTCCTTTTTTTTTTTTGCTATCTTTTTTCCCCCTACGTGCTACTGCTGTCAGCCACTCCTTCAGGCTGTGCCAAGGCACCTCCAATCCATCCTGTTCCCATGCTCCATCCCTCATATTTGCAGTCATTCCCAGGGTAACCCGGATGTAACCCTTCGTCGGGCGGGCCCCCCTCCTCCGAGGGAGAGGCACCTGTGGGGCAGACAAGTGCACTACTTGGCCCTGGGGTACTGCTGAGAGATGGATGGCTCCTGGGACATTGACAGCATCAGACTGCCAGGTGGCCATCATCTGGTTGAGTGCAGAGCCAGTTTCCATTTTCAGGTGGCGTTCCCTCTCTTGCGTGTCTGCATTACCCCTGGTCTCCATCGGGGGTCACTGCAGAATGATGCACTCCCGCAGCCCGCCGCAGGAGAGAAGAGCAGTCCTCCAGATGATCAATGTTCTCTTCCCCTGCTGACCCCCAGCTCCTTGAGTCTCTTCCCAAACCCAAGTCGCCGGCATGGGTCGAGGTAAGGAGCCAGCACCTCAACCCTCTACGCCACCGGGCCGGCCCTTCAATGTATTTCAATGGGTTTTTTGGTGTCAATGTATTTCAATAGAGTGGTGTCAATGTATTTCAATAGGGATTTCAAGTTAGTGGCATAACTTGGCCATTTTTAAATATGTTTGCACAAAATTTTCAACATATGTTTTTTGGGATCCCACCTCACAAACAACTTCACCAAAGCAATTTTCAAACACCACCCCATGACACCAGTGCACACGATGAACATTTGGCATTGACAAATACTTGTTTATACTCTGTAGTAGGATCACTGACTAACTTAACATAAAAATTACTGTAATTTAACTATCTCATGACCTCTTTCTCATATTTGTCAGTGTTCATAATAACTATTGTCCCCCCTTTGTCAGCCTATTTTATAGATGTACTTTGATTTGCACCTAGATTTCTAAGTGCTTCCTCCTCAACTTTACTGAGGTTATGAAAATGTCTATTGTCTGTATCTTGTGACATTTGCTCAATTTCCATCTCACAACTTTTTTAAAATACTTGTAATGCAGGCAACATGTGGGGGGGGAGGCAAAAATGGACTGCGATTTAAAGTTGTCTGTATACCAGTTATTGGTCTCACCTGCTGCACTGTCCTGTGTTTCGTTTGTTGTTTCTCTTCTTGCAAAAAATGATTTAAGACGTAAGTTAAGTCCCAACTTGTTAAGATATATTATTGTCCCAAATGGGTCAAACCTTCTAGTCAGTATAACGACAGCCCTTTATTCAACACCTACATTCCTATTTTGTTTAGTACATGTTTAGAAATGTTCATGATGTTGGTCACAGATTCCCTCCTCATCCTTGTCTCACCTGCCATGGTCTCCCTCAGCATCCTTTTATTCTTCCTCTTCTTCCAGCTCCTCTTTGTCCCACCTCTCCTATGCTATTTCTTCCAGGATTCTACCTGGTGGTTCATTGGCTGTGCCACGGTCCTGGATGTGATGTTTGGGGGTTGGGGGAAGCATATACCTCCACCTCTTATTCCCTTAAAAAAATTCTTCTTCCAAAACACCTGTATTTATCAAATTACTAGCAGTTGTTGTTTCCTGTAAGATACCTGTGGAGGCTTGATTACTCACTGGGGGTTGTCCTCTGTCTGTGGTCCAGTCAAAGATTCTTCCCTCTCTGTAATCTCTCTCATTTCTCTTGAACTTTTGTTTCTTGCTCTGTTTTATCTTTTCCTCATATTTTCTCAAATTATCAGAAAACTTGTCCAGTAATTGATCATACTGTGGAGTGTGAATGGGGAGCTTGGATTTATTTTACCACAGCATTTTGGATTTGAATAAAGGAACAAATTATTTCACTAAGAAATTGCCTGATGGCGAGTCCTTGCTCCATTTTCTTTCAACTGTGGCTGAATATTAACAGAGTTGGCTGACATGATAAAAGTGTCCTACTGTTTAGCCTTGAACAGAGGTGCCAGTCCCAAACTGTTTATTTGCTGTTTACCTTTTTGACCTGTGCACTGTCACTTCCTGGTGTGGTCACAAAGAAAAACTTTCTTTGATAACAAAAAAAGATGTCAGCCTGTCCACTGCATCTCCTTAATCTCTCACATCTTAGTCAATATATGCATTTTGTCCAGGTAGATAAGCAACCTAAAAATAATTGGCCATGGCTTGTCCCCTTCAGATGACATTGAATGCAGGCCATGGTGGGCCCATTCAATAATATAGCTGGGTCCATCTGTTGAAGGAACTACAATCTTCTGAATCAATTTCTACATCAACTGCAGCATATCCACACTTTCTGCTTTCTCTGGTAGCTTAACCAGGACTAAATTATTGTACCGACGGTGCCCCTTTTGGTCCTAAAGCCTTTCCTCAAGGCAGGAGACCTGCTTTTGCAAAGTTATAACCTGTGGCTCTATCCTGGCCTGGTGATTTCCTTCCAAGCTCACCCAAGCCTTGGTGTCTCACACATAGTGGTTAAGGACATCTAATGTTGGTTAAAGTCATTTGACATCACTTGCCAACTCCAAGATAGACTCCTTAATCCCACCAAGTTCCCTGAGGAGCATCTCTAACATCAGTAGCTTATTGGGAGGGTATTCTTGTGTCCGGTAGAATGGGTTAGGTTTACAGCACTTAGGCTGTCTGCCTGTGCTCCAGGAGGGAGGCAGCGTGACAAGAACCTTACCCTGCTCATCCAGTAACTCCATTTCCAATGCCATCCTCATGCCAGTAACTAGTAAAGCACATTTTCTGGAGCTGGAAGGACACTACTTTCTTCAACTGCGAGCTGTGTGAGAAATTCTATATTGCACTTGATATCTGCAACATACGTGCACTTTTGCTTTAATTCTGTGGGAGGTGAAACTAACCACCCTTGATAATTGCTTTTTATTCACATTTATTTAGTGTTTAACCAAGAAGGGGCTTGTAAACTCTGTTTATCTTGTTAGTAACTTCAGAAGGATTTAAATACTGCATTTGGGTAGGTCCTTGGAGGTAGCTAGATTGTCTACTAGGATTTGCTGACAGTTAAACTATTTTTAAATGAATTACAGTTGGCTGAGGAGTTGAAAAGAAACTTGCAAACTCTGCTAATCTTGAAGTAACTCATAAGTGTTTGAATACTGCATTCTGGTTGTCCCTTGGGGTAGCTGGATTGACTACTAGGATTTTGGGACAGAAACTATTTTTAAATAATTTACTGGTGCGTAGGAGTTTGTGATAGTTAAACTCTTTTTAACAGAGTTGCTGGGGTTAAGGAGTGGTCACAGAAAAACCTGCAGTGTGAAACAGGAAACTACAGTCTTTCAAGCAACAGAGGGTGTTGGATCTAGGTTTACGTTTGTTTGTTACAATTCTTAAGATTTTCAGTGCAGGAAGAGTTTAAAGCACAGCTGACTTATTTTGGGGCTGATAGCTCGGAGCACAAACCACCAGGCCTGTTTTGGGGCTGGGAAGGTTTACCTGTGTCTGACTTGGATGTGTGGATTTTTCTCTGTTTGATTAGCAGGGTATTTCTATCAAATTGTTGTGTAGGGCATCTTGCTGACAGGAAGGCACTCATTGCAGCAGTGGGTCAGAGCTTTTAGCTGATTGTTTTTCGAGGGCACAGTTTAGGCCCAACCCCTTCCCATCCCTCACCCCACCCACCCCTGGAAATAGTTCCTTTATACCTGGGGTTCTGACATCATTTCCTCAAGAGTGCAAGGTGCATGTCACTGTCATATCCTCTCTAGCACACTGCACTGACAATATAAGCATACACATTGTATATTATAAATATATATTTCTATATTACAAACCAATCACACACAAAAAAAATGTGGGAGTAGTCAATGTAATGGCTGTGGGGCAGCAGTCTTCCGGGAGTCTTTCTGGAGGCTGAGATGCTGCCCTATTTGCAGACAACTCTCTGCCCTGAGGGAGGAAGTTGCCCGTCTTCAGGCCACACTGGACAGTAGTATGGGGACCTTCCCCCAGGCCACACTGGACAGTAGGGAGCACCACAGCCACCACCACTACCTCAGAGGTTGCAAAGAAAACACAGCAGTTGGACCACAGTGGGCTCAGGAAGGGTGAGGATGGTGGAACGGAGGCACACCCAGTCAGTTGTTCCACTCCACAATCCATACACCATTCTGGGGGAGCATAGCTCCCCTATGGATGCATCCACAGAGGAGACTAAGGAGGCTGAGGACAGCTGTCACAAGGAGGCCCACAGGAAGGAGACAGAGGACACCACAAGGAAAGGAAGCAGCTTCTGGTGGGGGACTCAATTATTAGGGGGATAGAACTGGGAGGAGCTGGGAAAACTGAAGTAAGGTGCCTGCCTGGTGCCATGGCTTGGAGGGACAGGAAGCGCATCCTCAGGATCATGACAACAGCTGCAAGGGATTGTGAGCTGGATGTAATTGTCCACCTAGGGACAAATGACTTGGCTCATCGTGAGGTTAGAGCAGTGCAGGAGGACATTGCAGAGTTGGGATGGGCCTAAGACAAGTAGCACACACAGTATCCTTTCTCAGAGGTGCTGCCTGTCAAAGGCATGGGTGAGGGAGGTAACTGGCACCATGCAGTTTAATGAATGGTTGAAAAATGGTGCGGAGCACAGGGTTTGGCTTCATTGGGACTGGGGTTCCACCTGAGGACACCAGCCTATACTGGCAGGATGGTCTGCATCTGTCCAGGAAGGAACAAGTCTTTTGAGCAATCGGTTTAAATGCTTCATTGGCAAGCTTTTAAACTAGTCAAAGGGGGAGGCACTGACAAGCAGCAGAAAAATCCAAGCCTCTCCCTACAAAACAGGGTACTAAATGAGAAAAAGACCAAGGTAGAATGGTCAGTGGGGGATGCTGCAACAGAAGGTAAAGCCATCAAAAAATGGAGAGCAATGAGTAACAATGCCGGTAGTCTAGGTAACAAGCTTCCTGAATTAGTGGCCTTGATGGAGGAGGAACATCTGGATATTGTGGCAGTCACAGAAACATGGTACACACAAAACCATGACTGGGACGTAAACATACCATGATACACTATCTACAGGAGGGACAGGAGGGTAAAAGAGGAAGAGGAGTAGTTCTTTACATAAGGGAAGGAATAAAAGCAACAGAACAAAAGGGTAAACAGGGAGGAGGAGAAGCACTGTGGGTAAATTTGGAGACAGGCAATGGCACCACAATCTGCACAGGGGTTAGATACAGACCTCTCTCTCAGGGGAGGAAATGGACAAGGAAATGATAGAAAGTATACTTAGAATGGCAGAAAAAGGAGATATTGCTGATGGGTGATCTGAATATGCCAGATGTTAACTGGAGTGCAGTTGCAGCTGCCACTTCAAAGAGTGGAGTTATTCTAGATGCCCTACAGGTGGCATGCCTTAGACAACTAGTACTGGAGCCCACACGAGAGGGAGCAATATTAGACTTGATACTCTCAAATGGAGATGGAGAGAGGATCACAGATGTAGAAGTGGGTAGCCATCTGGGAACTAGTGACCATCGAACAGTATGGTTCACAATAAACACAGCAATAGAGTCAAGCCATACAAAGACAAAAGTACTGGACTTTAGGAGGGCTGACTTTGCCAAAATGGGTGAGTGCCTAAGGAACGCACTAGCAAATGGGCAGGAAGGAGGGGTGGAAGAACAATGGGGAATAATAAAAACTGCCATCACAGAGGTAACAAGCCTTTGTGTGAAGCAAATAAACAAAACAAGACGATGTAAGAAACCACTATGGTTCTCAAAGGAAGTGGTGAAGGTTCAAGAGAAAAGAAAGCATTCAGGAAGTACAAGGAATCGCAGAAGAAGCAGGACAGAGAACTGTATGAGTTAAAGCAAAGGAGGCTGGGAAGGCAGTCAGAACAGCAAAGGCCCAAACTGAGGAAAAGATAGCCAACTCAGTTAAGAAGGGGGATAAAACCCTTTATAGGTACATCAGGAGCGAGGGAAGACCAAGGAAGGGATAGTGAGGCTTAATAAAGGGAGGGAGGGTGGGCAGAGGGAGACTGTGAAAAGGCAGAGATACTAAACAAATATTTTTGCTCAGTATTTACAAAGGAAGAGGGGAGGTACATAAAACAAACAGTAGTAACACTCTGGATACAGAAGTTGATACCGCCCATTTACAGAAGAAAGGGTTCTGAAAGAACTCTTAAAACTGAAGGTGGACAAAGCAATGGGGCCTGATGGGATTCATCCCAGAATTCTAAAGAACTAAGGGTAGAACTAGTGACACCACTGACTACCCTTTTTAACAAATCATGGGAGGATGGGGTGATACCTGAGGACTGGAGGAGGGCAGATGTGATTCCCCTTCACAAAAGTGGGAGCAAGGCAGAAGCAGGAAACTATAGACCTGTTAGTTTAACCTCAGTGATAGGGAAAATGATGGAATCACTTCTAAAGGAAAGAATTGTCGAGTATCTAGAGGCCAGAGGGGCACAGGACCCTAGGCAGCATGGATTCACAGCGGGAAGGTCATGCCAGACGAATCTGATAGATTTCTTTGACTGGGTGACCAAAGTAGTAGATCAGGGAGAGGCTGTGGACATGGCCTACCTAGACTTTAGCAAGGCATTTGACACAGTCCCACACAAAAGATTAATATACAAGTTAGCCAGCCTGGGAGTGGGTCCCAAGATGACAGCCTGGGTAAAGAATTGGCTGGAGAATAGGACACAGAGAGTAATAGTAAATGGAGTCCACTCAGAAGAAAGGAGGGTTACTAGTGGGGAACCGCAGGGTTCAGTATTAGGACCGGTCCTCTTCAATGTCTTTATAAGCGACATTGCAGAAGGACTAGAAGGAAAAGTATGTCTCTTTGCAGATGACACTAAGATCTGGAACAGAGTTGATGCACAGGGTGGGGTGGAAAGGATGAGAAGGGACTTGGCAAGGTTAGAGGAATGGTCAAATGCATGGCAGCTTAGATTCAATGCTAAGAAGTGCAAGGTAATGCACCTGGGAAACAAAAACCCAGGGGAAGAGTACACAATGGGGGGTGAGATACTAACAACAACAAAAATGGAAAGGGACCTGGGGGTCGTCATATCAGATGACCTAAAGATGGGAAAGCAATGTGAGAGGGCAGCAAGGAGGGCTGGGGGGATACTGGGATGCATAGGGAGAGGCATCACCAGTAGAAAACAGGAAGTTATTATCCCTCTGTACAGACAGCTGGTGAGACCCCATCTGAGTACTGTGTGCAGTTCTGAGACCCAATCTCTGCAAAGACATAGACAGGATGGAAGTTGTCCAGAGGAGGGCACTAAAATGGTGCAGGGTCTGCACTGAAGACATATGAGAGAGACTTAAGGAGCTTAATATGTATAGCCTCGAGGAAAGGAGGGAGAGGGGACATGATAGAAACTTTCAAGTACCTCAAGGGAATCAACAAAGTCCAAGAGGGTAGCATCTTTCAAAAAAAGAGGTGTGCAAGAACAAGAGGGCACAATTTGAAGATAGAGGGGGCAGCTCAGAGGTAATTTAAGGAAGTATTTTTTCACAGAGAGGGTTGTGGATGCATGGAACGGCCTTCCGGAGGAGGTTGTGGAGTCAAAATCAGTGGTGGAATTCAAGCATGCATGGGATAGTCATAAGGCAATTCTGGGGGTTGGGGGTAGGAAGAAGTAGGCTGCTGGTTAACTAGGATCTGCAGCTTATCCAGTAGGTAGGGAAATGGGCAGACTGAGTGGGCCAAGCAGTCCTTATCTGCTGTCAAATTCTATGTTTCTATGTTTCTATGTTACTACAAAGTAATACAAAATCACACATGCCCTTACAATGCAAAGCATCATGGGCTGCATATGCAAATCACCACATAATATTATGCTGGTTCAACTTTAAGCAGAAATGCATGGTGCCAAAAGGCCTCTCACACAGTTTGCAAAGGGTGCCAACAGAAGACATAGACACGTGTTTCATCCTACCAGGACTCATCAGTATGAGTCATCTGTTTGACACCCCAGTGGAAAGAACCAGCTACCCTAAGATGGTCAATCTAGGTTATGTTGTGGTGAATCCAATTAAAACAAAAAACAGTTTAAAAGACAAAGAACCTCTGTGTGCAAGCAATGAGACAATGGTTACCCCAAAGGGCATTTGGCTGGGAAGCCAAGTTTCAAAGAAACACAACATCACACATGCCCTCACAATGCAAAGCATCATGGACTGCATATGCAAATCACAACAGAATATTATGCTGGTTTAACTTTAAGCAGAAATGCATGGTGCCAAAATGCCTATCACACAGTTTGCAAAGGGTGCCAACCGAAGACATAGACACGTGTTTCGTGCCACCAGGACTCATCAGTATGCCTCGTCTGTTTGACACCCCAGTGGAATGAACGAGCTACCCTAAGATGGTCGATCTGGGTTATGGTGTGGTGAACCCAATTAAAATAAAAAATGTTTAAAAGACAAAGAACCTCTTTGTGAAAGCACTAAGGCAATGGTTACCCCAAAGGGCAGTTGTCTGGGAAGCCAAGTTTCCAAGAAATACAAATTCACACATGCCCTCACAATGCAAAGCATCATTGGGTTCACCACAGCATAACCCAGACTGACCATCTTAGGGTAGCTGGTTCATTCCACTGGGGTGTCAAACAGAAGAGGCATACTGATGAGTCCTGGTAGGATGAAACAAGTGTCTATGTCTTCTGTTGGTATCCTTTGCAAACTGTGTGAAAGGCCTTTTGGCACCATGCATTTCTACTAAAAGTTGAACCAGCATAATATTCTGTGGTGATTTGCATATGCAGCCCATGATGCTTTGCATTGTGAGGGCATGTGTGATTTTGTATTTCTTTGAAACTTGGCTTCCCAGCCAAATGCCCTGTGGGGTAACCATTGCCTCAGTACTTGCACACAGAGGTTCTTTGACTACTACAAAGTGTCTGAAACACCGCACAATGTTTATAAATAACAAATCATGAAGGTTCAGGAGGATTAATGAATTATTCAGGCTGCTGCTCTACAGATCCACTCTGTCCCATTGTTACTCAGTAAAGTGTATCACAGGGCCGTCCTCACCCACTCCCAGCTCTCTCCCTTTAATGATAGAGTCCCCCACAAGCAACTGCTTCCTTCTCATCTCGGGACCTCCTCCTTTCCTTCTACTTGGGTCCTCCCCTTGAGAGGGCTAAAATGGAGGGTATCAGGAGAGACAGTGTTGGAAGTAAAGGCACACTGAGAAAAGGATAGCCAGAGGGCCAGAGGAGTAACTGAAGGGGCAAGACTTTCTTTGGATACATACCGTAAGTGAAAGTAGGAAAGCAATGGGAGAGATAGTGATGATAAGGAGGGCAGCAGGGTGAGATTGTGCAGAAGAGGATCAGGCTCAGGAAAATACAAGCATCCTGAACATGCACTTCTGCTTAGTCTTCACAGTGGAGGAAGGGGGGGGGGTCAGACCACCAGGGAGCAGCAGGAAGAAAGGGGGGTTGGTGAACACAAGTATATTTTTGAGAAAAGAGTGCTGAAGGGACTTGCAGCTCTGAATGTAGATAAGGCTATGGACTGGACAGGATACATCCAAGAGTACTAAAGGAACTCATGGATGTGCTAGCTGCCCCACTGATGGCATTGTTTAACAGATTCCTGGAAACAGGTGTAGTTCCAGTGGATTGGAAGTGAGAAGATGTGGTCATTCCACAAAAGCAATATCAGGGAGGAGGCTAGCAGCTATAGACTGGTCAGCCTTACATCAGTGTTTGGGAAATTAATTGAAACCATGTTAATGGTAAAGTTGGTAGAGTATCTTGAATCCATCTGGCAACAAAGGCAGCATGAGTTCATGGAGGGCAACCAAAAACTAGATCAGGCAAGGGCAGTGGACGTGGCCTATCTCAGGACTTTAGCAAGGCCAATGACACTGTGCCACACTGGAGACTGACCGGCATAACTGTGCACCCATGAATCTACAGTATGTTGCCTTTGGTCCTGCAGCCCACTGGATTCAAGATAATTTACGAACCTTTCCTTTAACAATATTTCCATTGATTTACCCACTTCTACCTAGGTGAGGCTTATAGGCTCATAGCTATTAGCATCTTCTCTGCTGCCACACTTATCAATTCAAATCAAATTAAAATTTATTTATAAAGCGCTTTTTCAAAAAATCAAAGCACTGATACAAAACAAAGATAAAACATCAGCAATAATAAATAAAAACATAAGAACAATGAAATAACCATAAAATAAACTAACCAAATGCCAGTGAAAATGGGTGACTTTTCAGGGATCTCTTAAATGATTCCATGGACAGGCACTCTCTAATCTGATGAGGTAGAGAATTCCACAGGGTCGGGGCCATAAAAGAAAAGGCCCTTGCCCCAGATGATTTAAGACAAACCCTGGGAATCTCTAGCAATCCCTCGCCAGTGGAGCAGAGTGGGCGGAGAGGACGGTAGGGACAAAGGAGATCTTGCAGGTAGCCTGGTCTCTGACCGTGTAGGGTCTTATAGGTCAGCAATGCGACCTTGAAGGTGATTCTCCATTGCACTGGCAGCCAGTGCAGTTCTCGCAGCACAGGTGTGACATGACAAGTTCTTGGTAGCCCAGTCAGCAACCTAGCTGCCGCGTTCTGCACCAGCTGCAGGCGACGGAGATCTACCCCCGGTAACCCTAGATATAAAGCATTACAGTAATCAAGACAGGAAGAAACAAAATCGTGGACCAACACAGGAAGATCATCATGTGGAACAAGGTGTTTTATCCAGTTGATATTCCTCAGATGGTAAAAGGAAGATTTGACAGTGGCCGACACCTGCATCTTTAGTGTCAGCGCACTGTCAAAAATAACGCCCAGATTTCACACCTGTTCGGAAGGTCTCAAATGGGTATCCCCTAATAAAAGACCAGAGGGGATCCCAGGAATCAACTTCTTTGCATAATGACCCGGGTCAATGACTAATACCTCAGTCTTATCCGGATTTAACCTCAATCAGTCCGCACTCATCCAATCCTGAATCTCAGCGAGGCAGTTGTTAAAAACTGACACTGCATCATTTTGTTCAGGTACAAAGAACATATAGAGCTGAGTATCATCTGCATAACAGTGAAAACTCAGCCCATAATGCCTTATAATGTTTCCCAATGGTAGCATATACTCCGTGAACAACATGGGGGAGAGCATAGAGCCTTGCAGCACCCCACAAGACAGAGCAAAGGGGGCAGAAGAAAAAATCCCTGAAACTACCCTTTGACTTCTGCCTGTGAGGAAAGAATGGAACCATCTGAGGACTGTCCCTGACAGTTCACAGAGTGCCGTAGGCAATCTAGCAACATCTCATGGTCCACGGTGTCAAACGCTGCAGAGGGATCAAGAAGAACCAAGATCGAGCAGCTCTTCTGATCTCTTGCTATTAGGAGATCATTAAGTACCCGAACTAATGCAGTCTCGGTACTATGCCTCTTCCTGAAACTGGACTGGAGAGGATCATAGACTTCATGGGTGGTAAGAAAGTCATCAAGCTGTAACGGGACTACTTTCTCAATAACCGTGCCCAAAAAGGGCAGGTTAGAGATCTGTCTGTAGTTAGTGAGGCAGTCGGGGTCAAGGGAAGGTTTCTTCAAAAAGGGTGTCACGACAGCCTCTTTCAAGGACTCCGGAAACACCCCTTGATCCAAAGAACCCCAGACTATCTTCGCAAGGATTGGTCCAATCACATCCATGCATCCCACAAGGAGGCGCGAAGGACCAGGATCCAAACTACAGCAAGTCGGTCGCAAGCCTTGGACAATCTTCATGATATCCATGATCGCTGGCTGGTCGAAATCCATCCAGACAGGCCGAGGGCATGTAACCCCATGTTGGTCACTGCAATGCTCGTTTGAACACATGCCGCGGATCTCCGACCTGATTGATGACACCTTATCATCAAAGAACCGAGCAAACTCATCACACTGTATTTGTGAAAAAGCTCTCCGACCCCGCAGACAGGCTGGAATGCACAGTCTGTCGACGGTCCGGAAGAGCTGAGCAGGTCGGTTTCTTGATGCAGTTATCTCCCTGGACAGGAATTCTGCCTTCTTATGGGAGATTACTGATTGATAGTTCACGTAATGGGCCATCAATCTAAGTCTGTCACCTTCCAGGCCGGATTTCTGCCAACAGCACTCCAATCTTTGCCCCTTCCTCCTCAACTCCCTCAAAGTCCCATCAAACCAAGGGGATCGAGGGCGGAGGGAGAGGGGCCAAACACGGACAGGTGCAATGGAATCCAGTGCCCTCAACACCATATTATTATAGTGTATTACTAAGGCATCTGGTTCCATGCACTCCATCGGCCAACTCGATAGGTCCAGCACCGCCATCAGACCCTCAGGAGTAACTCCCCTCAAAGGGCGGAACTGGAACATCTCCAAAGGGGTGGGTCTCATAAGGGGGGTCGCGAAAGAGGAACCACTTCTCTGCTCTCCTCCATTCCTATGGAACCAAGTCTGGTTTCAGTGAGCTGTTGAATATGTAAATCAGCGGGATAGCCAGCAACTCCCTGAGTTGTTTCAGTAGCCTTGAGTGTATCCTCTCTGGTCCCATAGCCTTATACACTTTCAGAGCTGGAAGTCCCTTCAGGACTCTTCTCTAAAAATGGACTTGAGTCTACCTTCCTTCCCCCTTTGTTTCTGATGATCACTGGAGCTCAGTCCCCCTCCTTCCACTGTGAAGACTGGATAGAAACACTTGTTCAGGATGTCTCCTTTTTATTAGTCTTCTTCAGTGCATTCTCCCTCTTCTGCACTCCTTTTCCATATTACTGCTCCCCTTGCTTTCCTCTTCTTACTTACGTACCTGAAGAAAGTCTTATTCCCATTTTCTACCCCTTTGGCTATCCTGGTACACCTCTCTGTCTTCCTCCCTTCGAGTTTTCTTATACCTCCTGAATGCCACCCTTTTTTCCTTCACCACCATAGCCACTTCCCTAGAGTACCATAACCGTGTCTATTTCCTTTTGCTTTTCCTCAGTTCTATCAGGCAGAGGCTGGTTGTCTTAATTATGACCTCCACTATTTTCTCCACTGTTCCTCCACCCCTCCCTGGCATTCCCACTCCCCCACTAGGCAGTTTCTGTGGCAGTCTCTCAGCTCCTTAAAATCCACCCTCCTAAATTTCAGGACCCTTGTCCTTATGGGGGTTTGCCACTGCTCCTGTGTTAATGTTAAACCCTACTATGCAGTGATCAATCACTGGTACATAGGGGACTGCCCATTGTGAGGTCTGTAATGCTCTCCCAGTTTGCAAGCATCAGGTCCAGCACTGCCATGCCACTGGTGGATTCATTGACTAGTTGTCTAAGAAGGGCTCTTTGTAGGGAGTCAAGGATCACCCTACTCCTTATTGAAGCTACAGCTAGAAGGCTGCAATCCACATGTTGCTGAAGTCACCAACTATCAGTACCTCTTCCTTATTTGCCATTCTTATGATGTCCTCCCCATGTGCCTTATGCATCTAAATTCCCTGTGTTGGAGGTCAGCATAACACCTCTGTATAGATAGCCACTCCAGCACCTGTTTCCAGGATGATCTGCAGCAGCTCCAGCCCTTCTGTTTCCTCCAGATGCTCCTGCACTTCCATAGCCTTGATTCCATCCCCCACATACTATATAGTACAACTTCTCCTCCCCTCGTGCCTTCTCTGTCTCTCCTGAACAGAGAGTAGCCTGGTATCATCACATCCCTGTCAGTGCACAATGACTCCATTATTACCCCCAAATCCGGGATAGTCTCCTCCATGATGGCCTCCAGGTCTGGAATGTTATTATCCACACTTCTTGCATTGGCACACACAGCCCTCCATACTGTGCCCTTCTGTCTTCCTCAATGCTTTCTGACCCAACCTGTGCTGTTACCTGAAGCTCCCCTTGACCCCCCTTCCCTTGTTATTCTCTCCATTTCCTGTCTCCTTTACTCCTCTCTTCTTTCTTTACTGATTTATAAACCCCATCCTCTGCCTTGTCCTCACCTCGTCTTCCTGCATCCTTGCCCTGGAGGAGCTTCAGCCCCTGAGGCTCTCCCCTTGTTGCTTGTCATCTTCTGGGGGGAGGAAATGTTTGCCTCCTTTGGTATTACAGCCTCCCCCCCTTGGCTAATTGAAATGCTCATGCAAGTAGCATTTAAACCTACCATTAATTACTGTCATCCCACTCCTCGAAAAATGCAACCCCTCTCCTCTGTACAGGCTGATATCCTCTCAGGCTGGTCTCCAGTCCCCAGTGTAGCTGATGCCATATTCCGTGCACCATAGAAACATAGAATTTGATGGCAGATAAGGACCACTTGGCTCACCTAGTCTGCCCATTTTCCTACCTAACAGATAAGCTGCAGATCCTAGTTAACCAACAGCTTACTTCCTCCTACCCCCCACTAGGACTGCCTTATGTCTGTCCCATGCATTCTTGAAATCCCCCACTGTTCTTGACTCCACAACCTCCTCAGGGAGACTGTTCCATGCATCCACAACCCTCTCTGTGAAAAATACTTCTCACATTACCTCTGAGCCATCCCCTCTATCTTCAAATTGTGCCCACTTGTTCTTGCACATCTCTTTTTCTGAAAGATGCCACCCTCTTGGACTTTGTTGATTCCCTTGAGGTACTTTAAAGTTTCTATCATGTCCCCCCTCTCCCTCCTTTCCTCAAGGCTATACATATTAAGCTCCTTAAGTCTCTCTTCATATGTCTTCTGGTGCAGACCCTGCACCATTTTAGTTGCCCTCCTCTGGACAGCTTCCATCCTGTCTATGTCTTTGCGGAGATGGGGTCTCCAGAACTGCACACTCTGTACAGAGGGATAACAACTTCCTGTTTTCTACTTTTGATGCCTCTTCCTATGCATCCCAGTATCCCCCCAGCCTTACTTACTGCCTTCTCACATTGCTTGCCCACCTTTAGGTCATCTGATATAATTACCCCCAGGCCCCTTTCCATTTTTACTGTTGTCAGTATCTCACTCCCATTGTGTACTCTTCCCTGGGTTTTTGTTTCCCAGGTGCATTACCTTGCACTTCTTTGCATTGAATCTAAGCTGCCATACATTTGACCATTCCTCCAACCTTGCCAAGTCCCTTCTCATCCTTTCCACTCCATCTGGTGTATCAGCCCTGTTGCAGATCTTTGTGTCGTCTGCAAAGAGACATACTTTTCTTCCAGTTCCTCTGCAATGACACTTATAAAGACATTAAAAGGACCGGTCCTAGTACTCGAACCCTGCGCAATTCTCGCAGTAACCTCCTTTCTTCACTGTGGACTCCATTTACCATACCCTTGCGTCCTGTTGTTCAGCCAATTTTTATCCAGGCTACCACCTTGGGACCCACTCCAAGGCTAGCTAACTTGTGTATTAATCTTTTGTGTGGGACTGTATCAAATGCCTTGCTAAAATCTAGGTAAGCCATGTCCACAGCCCCTCCCTGGCCTACTACTTTGGTCACCCAGTCAAAGAAATCTATTAGATTCGTCTGACATGACCTTCCCATCATGAATCCATACTGCCTTGGGTCCTGTGCCTCACTGGCCTCTAGGTACTCAACAATTCTTTCATTCAGAAGTGATTCCATTATTTTCCCTACCACTGAGGTCAAACTAACTGGTCTGTAGTTTCCTGCCTCTGTCCTGCTCCCACTTTTGTGAAGAGGAATCACATCCACCCTCCTCCAGTCCTCAGGTACCACCCCATCCTCCCATGATTTGTTAAAGAGAGTAGTCAGTGGTGTCACTAGTTCTACCCTTAGTTGTTTTAGAATTCTTGGGTGAGCCCCATCAGGCCTCATTGCTTTGTCCACCTTCAATTTTATTAGTTCTTTCAGAACCTTTTCTTCTGTAAATGGACTGGTATCGACCCCCATCTTCAGAGTGTTTCTATTGTTTGGTTTAGGTACCTCCCCCTCCTTTTCCTTTGTGAATACTGAGCAGAAATATTCATTCAGTATCCCTGCTTTTTCACTGTCACCCTCTACCCACATTCCCTCCCCTTTATTAAGCCTCAGTATCCCTCCTTTGGTCTTTCTTCGCTCCCTAATGTACCTGTAAAAGGTCTTATCCCTCTTCTTAACAGAGTTTTCTATCCTTTCCTCGGTTTGGTCCTTTGCTATTCTGACTACCTTCCCAGCCTCTTTCTGCTTTAACTGATAAATTTCTCTGTCCTGCTCCTTCTGTGTTTCCTTATATTTCCTGAATGCTATCCTTTTCTCCTTAACCTTCCCTACCACCACTTTTGAGAACCATAGCATTTTTTTCCTTCATTGTGTTTTGTTGATTTGCTTTACACAAAGGCTTGTTGCCTCTGTGATGGCTGTTTTGATTACTCCCCATTGTTCCTCCACCCCTTCTTCTTGCCTGTTTGCTAGTGCCTTTCTGAGGCACTCTCTCATTTTCCCAAAGTCATCCCTTCTAAAGTCCAATACTCTTGCTTTTGTATGGATTGATTGTATGGCTGTGTTTATTGTGAACCACACTGTTTGGTGGTCGCTTGTTCCCAGATGGCTACCCACTTCTAAATCTGAGATTCTTTCTCCGTCCCATTTGAGAGTACCAGGTCTAAGATTGCTCCTCCCGAGTGGGTTCCAATACTAGCTGTCTGAGGCATGCCCCTGTAGGGCATCAAGAATGATCCTGCTCTTGGATGTGCCTGCAGCAAAGGTGCTCCAGTTAACATCTGACATATTCAGGTCCCCCATCAACAATATCTCCCCTTTTTCTGCCATTGTAAGGAAGCCTTCTATCATTTCCTTGTCCATTCCCTCCCCCCTGAGATGGGGGTCTGTATACAACCCCCATGCAGATTGTGGTGCCATTCTCTGTCTCCAGGCTGACCCAAAGTGTCTCATCTGCTCCCTGTTTACTCTTTAGTAAAGACATGGTGCAAGGTGTCCTTGCCTCTCATCAGCAGCATACGTTACACCTCAGCAAACACCACCATGCAAGCTTCTGGATTTAGACCCCTTCGAAGTTCCCTGAAATTACTCTGCACTATCCCTACCCTATCATTTTCCAGGTCATTTTCCCCTAGGGGGACAATGACATCTAGCTCCTTCCCATCTCCTACCACCCTAGCGACACTCTGCATCTTTTCCCAGTCCCTCAAGGCTGAAGCATGAAGAAGGTGCTTCACCTCCTTCTCATGCCCCCCCACACTTAGAAGTCTACCCTCTACCAATAGCATCCCCCACCAGAAGTTCCTTCCTCCTTGTCTGGGGGCCTCATCCCCACTTGTTGAGGCCTCCCAGTCTGAGGAACAAAACAAAGGGAAGTATAAAAGGCACTGAGGCAAGCAGAGGTGCAGACAGAGGAAAGGATAGCTAAACCTACCAGAGTACATTTTATGTTGCTTGCACGCATGCACAAGAGACATGTTGCGGCAGCTTGCTGGAGAAGCAGGTTGTGTAGGTATGGCACTTTTGTGGCCAATGCCCCCACTGCCTTTTGAGGCTTGGTCCATGTTCCCCAGTGGGGTGGTATGCTGCTGCTAATACTAGTTCAGCCAGTGTGCCACAACCTTGAAAAGTTTTAGCCACTGCAATCAGGGGCTGCCTCATCATTGCAGTGTCAGCTATTCCGCTGCAATAAGGGAGCCACCTATCATTGCAGGGTGGCCCCTTGCATTCCCCCGACCCAGTTTGCCAATGGGGAGCCCAGTCCCCATCAGTTTCTGTTGTCTGCCGAGGGGGTGCCCAATCCCCCTCATCATCATGTCCCCCCCTCTTTCTTTGCCGACAGAGCGCCCAATCCATGCCTGCTTCAGTCCCCCTTTTTCAGATGAATTTTCTGATGGGGGAGCCCACTCTCAATTGGCATAATGCCCCCCTCATGAGTTTTGTGAGGGGGTGCCCAATCCCCCTTGGCTCTTCCTCCCAGTATGTGCCGACATGGGTGCCCAATCCCCTATCGGCAACAGCCCCCCCAAGAAATACTCAGGTGGCACGCTGCATGCCAAATGTCCCTGTAAAAGGAAAAACTGTCCAGCGATGTTTTCCTTTTTTAAACTCTGTAAAACAAAAAACAGTCCCTTATTGAGTCCGTGGCCCTGCCCTCTACATGCACCCACCCTCTGTGCACCCTGCCTCCCCACACCCCCCTCACCCCATACTTACCTCTGGAGCCCAGCGCGACAATCTTCGGTGGACCCGGAACACGTCTGCACTCTTCAAAGCTGACTGCAAACTGAAGAACTTCAGCCACTGTCATGGCATTATTCAGTCCAGAAAGGTGATTTTATGTTCACCATGCAGAATCACCTTTCAGGACTGATTAATGAAATGACAGTGCCAGTGTTCATGAGGTGGGCTCTCAGAAAGCCTATGTTGCAAATTTGGTGGAAAATATCAAAAAAAATATTGTTTTACTATCATGTGTTGCGCAGTTGCTGCTCACGCTCATAACTTCATGAATTTGCAAAATTTTCACTCCAGATTTTCAACATTGGCATTTTTTTCACACCTCCTTATGAACAGTACAGCTGTCATTTTTCCCATCCTGGCCAAAATGTGTTTTCACACTTCCGGCGCAGAATAGCACGGTTGCTGTGGGAAATCAGTGTTCAGGACAGATTAAAAAAATGCCAGTGACACTGTTCATGAGCAGAGGTCCTAAAATACTTGTGTTGAAAATTTGCTGACAATAGTCCATCAAATGACCGTATTACAAGTGTACGTTGCACAGTTTCCCCACACCCTTGTAACTTCACAAATTTGTAATATTTTCACACCACATTTTCAACATTGGCATTTTTTCACACCTCGTTATGAACAGTACAGCTGCCATTTTTCATATCCTGGCCAAAATATGTTTTTGCACTTCTGGCTCACAATAGCACGGTCACTGTGGGAAATCAATGTTTGGGACAGATTAAGATCGAGCGAATGAGAGGGGGAGGAGTGACCGATTGAAACTGAGCTCTGTCGGGACTGCTGCAGATTTCTTTGTGGACAGAAAAAGGCCCCAATTCAAGCAGGAGCCCAGTACAAAAGGGCAGCCTGCAGCGCCAGGAGAAACAGAATGAGCAAGTGAAAGAGGTGGAGTGAGCAAGCTCAATGGAGCTCTGTCGGAACTGCTGCAGATTTCATTGTGGGAAGAAAAAGGCACCAACACAGGCAGATCAGTACAAAAGGACAGCCTGCAGCACTGCCAGAAATAGAAGGAGAGTGAGAGAGAGAGGGGAAGTGAGCGAGCTCAACAGAACTCTGTTGGGACAGCTGTGAACATCTTTGTGGGTAGCAAAAGGCGTCAACGCATGCAGGAGCCCAGTACAAAAGGGAAACCTGCAGCTCAGGGAGAAACAGAACAAGTGAGTGAAAGAGGGGGAGTGAGCAAGCTTAATGGCAGCCTGCAGCACCAGAAGAAACAGAATGATTGAGTGAGAGAGGGGGAGTGAGCGAGCTCAAAAGAACACTGTCGGGACTGCTGCAGATTTCTTTGTGGGCAGAAAAAGGTGCCAATGCAGGCAGGAGCCCAGTACAACAGGGCAGCCTGCAGCATTAAGAGAAATAGAGCAAGTGACAGACGGGGAGTGAGTGAGCTCAACAGAGCTCTGTCAGGACCGCTGCGGATTTCTTTGTGGGCAGAAAAAGGCACCAACTCAAGCAGGAACCCAGTACACAAGGGCAGCCTGCTGCATCCAGAGAAATAGAACAAGCGGGTAGGATAGAAGAAAAACTGGCAAAGCTATTTAGTCAGGTGGGAATAAAACTGACCGGGGGTGCAATTTTTACGCTTCATTATTAAGAGACCATGTATCGTCTTTTAGGGATAATTGCAGTCCATACATCTCCATATCACCCTCAGACAGACTGGCTCATTGAGCGATTTAATCAGATGCTCAAAAGGATGTTAAAGAAATTTGTGCAGGAGGAAGGTAAAGACTGGGATAAGTTTTTGCCTTTTGTCCTATTTGCTTATACGGAGGTGCCCCAGGCATCAACAGTCTATTCATCCTTTTTTTTACTCTTTAGTAGAACCCCCTGAGGGCCACTAGACATGGTGAAGGAATGCTGGGAGAAGGGTAAAGAGAGGAAACACCCAGGGATAGCCTCCTACATGAAAGAACTGAGAAAGAGACCCATGCTATATACTGAAACAGCACAAGAGGCAGGGGTAAAGACCCAAATGGTTCAAAAGTAGGGGTATGATCAGACAGCCTCCAAGCATAAAATATTTAAAGAGGGAGAGCAGGTCCTTTTATTATTGCCCACCTCCACAAATAAATTGTTAATGAAATGGCAGGGACCCTACAAGGTGTTGAGACAAACAGGGCCACTCACTTATGAAATAGAGACCCCAGATAGGAAATTCATGAAAAAAGTATATCATGCAAATTTATCGAAAAGATGGCATGTAAAATCTGATTCACAAGTTGGATTATTAGTAATTCTTGAAATGAAAGACAATGAATTGGAACTGGCCTATAAGAGGATAGACTTGGAACAAGAGCCTGAAGGGGTAGTCAAAAATATTGATTTAAATCAATCCCAACAGAGAGAACTACGTAACCTCATAGGTAAGTTCAGAACTACCTTTACCAGTATACCAGGGCAGGCTAAGGGGGTGGAACATCATATTCATACTGATGCTACCCAAATTGGAAAAAAAAACCATACAGGCTCCTTGAGAGAGTGTAAAAGGAGGTACAAGAGGAAATTCAGAAATTGCAGGCATTACTAATAATTGAACCCTCAGAAAGTTCCTGGGGCCCACCCATAGTGGTAGTACCTAAGAAAGAGGGAGGAATTAGGTTATGCCTAGACTTCAGAGGTTTGAACCAAGTGACAAAATTCAATGCTTACCCAATGCCCAGAGTGTATGATATACTGGATAAGATTGGAAATGCCACGTGTATATATATGTGTTTACATATCTACTTAGAACCTTACAAAAGGCTATTGGCAAATTCCCATGGAAACATCCGCCACAGAGAAAACAGCTTTTAGTACACCAGTAGGCTTATTCCAGTTTTGAACAATGCCATTCGGACTCCATGGAGCACCAGCAGCTTTTCAACGCTTCATGGATATAGTTCTGGCACCACACATTAATTTTTGTGCTGTATACCTAGACGACACAGTTATTTTTAGTTCATCTTGTAATACCCACTTGGTACATCTAAAAGCTGTACTTTCTTCCGTCAAACAAGCTGGCTTGATTATAAATCCAACAAAGTGTGCTTTAGCAATGCAAGAGACACGGTATTTGGGATTCATACTGGGGAATGGTATGACCAAAGCTGAGATTAATAAAGTGGAGGCAGTAGCCTAATGTCCTGTCCCTGCCACTAAGAAACATACAAGGTAATTTCTAGGTTTAGCAGGATATTACAGGTGGTTCATACCCAATTTTGCCGCCATTGCATCCCCATTAACAGATCTGACAAAAAAACAATGTGGCAACAAGGTAATCTGGTCTCCAGCATGTAAGGATGCCTTCCAACAGATTAAGGCAGCCTTGTGTTCCTCACCCATTTTAAGAAGCCCAAATTTCCACTGGCCCGGTGGCACTGAGGGTTGAGGCACTGGACGCCACACCTCATGCCACGCTGGTGACCCATGTTCGGGAATGAGCATGGGTTGCTGTGGGTCGGCAGGGAGGAGAGGGATTGAGCATCCAATGGACTGCTCTCCATCTCCAGGGAGGGGAGTTTCCTGTGGCTGGTGCTCGCCCGACCCCTAGCAGAGGCTGTGGCTCGGCAGTACAGAGCTGCATGCCATGGGGGTGGGACGCGGCAGATGCTTGATAGGGGCATGCACGGGAGCATGTGGGCACCCAGTCACTGGCTTCATTGCACACCATGAGCCCACAGGGGAGAAAAGCGGAAAAAGGGAACATCCAGTCGCAGCGGCTTGATGGCCGTCTGTGAGCACCTGTGCTGGCTCCAGGAGGGGATCACCATGTGTGGATCCGTACTAGGTGGGGGGGGAGTTGGCCGCCCCCTGCCACCCCACCACAGGGGGTAAGCCATGGGGCAATTAGGTGGTAGCCCTTCAAGGAGACTGGTACGGGTCAAATGGCGGCCAGAGAAAGGGATGCGAAGACGGATTGGCCGACTGGTGGACCCAGGAGAATCAACACCCCAAAAAAAAAAAAAGGAAAAAAAGAAGCTCGAATTTCAATCATCCATTTGAGGTTCATCCTGATGCCTCAGGGACTGGGATCAGGCAGTCTTAAGCCAAATGATTGAGGGAGAAGAACACCCTATCGTGTATATTTCCCAGAAACTGCATGACCGAGAACAGAAATACTCCACAGTGGAACAGGAGTGTTTGTCAGCCAAATGGGCCATAGAGGCCGTACAGTTTTATCTATGGGGAGCTCCTTTTACTTTAATCAGGGATCATAATATGTTGTGTTTCATTTCACAAATTAAAGATAAGAATAACTGCATTATGAGGTGGTATATGGCTCTACAACAGTATAGATTCATTGTGAAACATAGGGCAAGTTCCGCCCATGTGAATACAGACTTCTTGTCACGATATGGAGCTACTCAAGAGATATGAAATGTATGAAGTGACTAGTATTTGATCCAGTAGTGTATTTATACTGTGAACAGATTTCAGACACCCCAGGGTATATCAGAAATATAGTAAGAGAATGAACAACAGTGCAAAACATTGTTATGTGTATAGTTTACTGTTGTTTGACAAATTAGGGACCCTGGAGTGGAGCTTCCAAGCTGGAGTGGGCGGAAGCTCCATCTTACCCAACTAGCTAGTGGGTAGGTTGTCTTAAAAACCAGTAGAGCGAAAGATGACTGGTTTTCGCTTAACCATAGGGGTATGTGGCAGAGTTGCCCCCCCGGAACTTAAAGTACACTCCAGGACAAATCCTCTTCTTTTCCCCTGCTTATTAGTCTACTGCAGTAGCATCTTATTTTTCTATGGGCCTCTCTTGACCTATTTCACATTTCCTATTATGGTAGGGTGGCCTCCCATTGTAATTTCTTTATCTATTCTTCCCCTCTGCTTATTTCTTTTTAAAGTCCTTGGAGGTGATTATGAAAATAAGGTGTTTATAGTATGCCTCCTAGGGATACAGATGATCCTGGTCTAAATGTTTAAGTCATCAGAAATAAAATGACATGCCTTTTAGTATCGGATGGTGGAAGATCATAACCCCCCTTCCCTTTTTAATATAAAGGGGAAAAAGAGAACATAATCTGGACAGATAATGAAAACAAATAACAAATGTATACAGGGACGCCCGTGCATAATGTTTCTGGAAATGTTATTCCAGTAGGTTCTGCAAATCGGCTAGTAATAGACATGTGTTGCAGTAGAAAAGTAAAAGTAACTGTACACAGAAAGACTGGGCCCCCTGTGATTCCTTGTAAGGAAACAGTTATTCAAGTGTTTAAATACACTCACTGGTGCAGATAGATGGACCCACATGTGCAGCCTATATTCCCTAGCCAACATACTCAATCTTGACTAAAGGACTCACTACCAGACCTGCCTCCTGGCAAAAAAAATACTACAAGGCCTCTCCCCAACCAGAAGTCTCCTCCTCCCTTCACCTGGCATCTCCCAATGCCTCTACTCAAAGTGCACACAAGGCTACTCTCAAAATCCCGAGGGTGCAGACCTCACTTGCCCTGTGATCCTTCCACTACAGGGCATCTCATTGGTACAATGCTCTTGCCCCCCTTGACTACCCGACTCTCAAAAATAGGTCCATTTAAGGCAGCTCTAAAGAGCCGCCTCCTATCCACCCGCAGCTGCATGTGCAAGTTTAGGATGCTACCCCTAATCTTCTAGCTTTTCTCCCTCCCAGGTCCTTACTTGACCAGATGACAATAGCCTTCTTCAGGCTGCACTGCATACATTTTTGTACTTGTCTGTGAACCGAATTTAGCTAATATCCTGTATAGGACCTCCTCACTATTATTGTAACTGGTGTTTGACCAAGGACTGTAAGATTCATGTGTTTTTCTGTATTTGTTTTTTGTACTGCCACCAGCTAAGATTGTAATCCGTACACCATTACTATCCTGTTTTTGTGTGCCTATACCCATGAACACTTGGGGTTGCGGTCTGTTTCAAGACTGAACTGAACCTCACGAGGGTACTCGTTGAGGAGGTTGAGTCCTTTGAGTGTACAGTAGTAGCAGGTGTAGGCTATCGAATTGCTCTCATCTACCGTCCACCCGGTGATGAGAAGTGATTCCTTCAGGAAGTGGCGGACTTCATCGTCGATATGGCGTTTGAGTCACCCAGATTGATGGTTCTGGGCGACTTCATTGCCTGGGTGGATGACGAACTCTTGCAATTTGGTCAACACTTCCTTCAGTTAATGACAACTCTGGGACTTACACAGTCGGTTTCCACTGCTACTCACAAACATGGACACCCTCTAGACTTAATCTTCCTCCAGGGATCGAAACATCTGACTTGGGGGTGGAACCAGTTGGGTGGTCTGATCATTACACCATGGGGCTTAGTTTTAGCAGCCCCCTGAAGGCCTTCCCCTGTGGAGATGGTTAGGTATTGCCCTTTGTGGGATATAAGTTCCCATGGCCTTGCAGCGGTCCTTGACCTCTCATCCCCCGCATTGGTAAAGCAATGATCCAGAGACCCTCGTGTCGGCCTATAATACAGCCGTTTCGGCAGCTCCGGATTCTTTTGCTCCAGTCCATGTTCACCCTCTCTCCCTTCACCCCAGGTCCCTTTGGTTTGATGGGACTTTGAAGGAAATGTGGAGACTAGGTCGAAGGTTATAGCATTTCTGGCGAACGTCCACCCTTGATGCTGACCACCCTAGATTGATGGACTATTACTTAGTCTATCAATCTGCAATCACCCATAAGAAGGCAGAATTCCTGTCTGAGGAGATTGCGGCTGCTCAGAATCGACCAGCTCAACTATTTCGAACTGTGACCAGACTGTGTAACCCAGCCTGTCTGCATGTTCAGAAAGCTTTTTCGCAATTAGAGTGTGATGAGCTTGCTCGATTCTTTGCAAATAAGGTGGCCGACATCAGGGCGGTACTGCAGCCAACACAACCTATGGGGGTTGTTTGTGATCAGTATGGGGTCACCGTACCTCAGTTTTCCTGGAGTTCCTTCAGTCGACTGGAGTTCAAGACTGTCATGAGGATTATCCAGAGTGTGCACCCTATGTGCTGTAGTTTGGACCCTGGACTGACCTCCATAATTTTGAGTTGTATTAACATCATCAGTCCAGTTCTTGTACGGATAGTCTGGTGCTCCTTGGAATTGGGAAAGTTTTTCAGCTATCTGAAAGAGGCGGTGGTGACACCACTCTTGAAGGAAGCTACCTTGGACCCAGACTGTTTCGCAAAACTACAGACATATCTCTAACCTTCCCTTCATTGGGAAGGTGATTGACAAAGTAGTGGCAGCACAACTGGAAAACCATTTGACCATCCATGACATCTATGAACTGCTCCAGTCTGGTTTTCATTAGAGACATAGTACCGAGTCAGCGCTGGTTCGGGTGCTCAGTGATCTCTTGATGGCGAGAGATCGGAAGAGCCGTTCCATCTTGATTCTTCTGAATCTTTCTTCAGCTTTTGACACCATGGACCACATGGTGCTGATAGGACACCTGAGGCAAATCTGTGGAATGTTGGGGACCTTCCTCAAATGGTTTACATCATTTCTCACAGGTAGAACACAGAGAGTTGTGTCTGGGTTTTTTCTTCAGGCCCAACTGCTTTGCCTTGTGGGGTGCCTCAGGGTTCTGTGCTGTCACCCATGCTGTTCACAGTGTATATGCTACCCCTCGGAGACATTGTAAGAAGGTATGGGCTGAGGTTTCACTGTTACGCAGATGATACCCAGCTCTACCTTTTTTTTGCACCAGACCAGGATGGAGCTCTCTCGGTCTTTAACAACTGTCTGAAAGAAATCCAGGACTGGATGGATTCTAGTTGGCTGAAGTTGAACTCGGAAAAGACTGAGGTACTGTTTGTGGACCTGGGTCATCAGATAGGGGGGTCGGGTGTTGGTGCGCCCTCCGAAATTTTTCTTGGTGGCGTTTCTCTCCTAACCTCTGAATGAGTCCGTAACCTAGGGGTAGTTTTTGGTGATGTACTGACCCTACATTCTCAGGTGTCAGCTGTCATCAAAACCTCCTTTTATCATCTTAGGAATATCGCCAGGGTTAGGCATCTGGTTCTGTCTGATGACCTTACCACCTTGGTCCACGCCTTTGTGTTCTCGTGCTTGGATTACTGCAACTCCCTTTATCTAGGGCTTTCTGGGGTTGAAATCCATTGCTTGCAGCTGGTGCAGAATGCAGCAGCCCGGCTTTTGACAGGTTCTACTCGATCCTGCCATATTACTACGGTTCTACGCAAACTGCACTGGCTGTAAAGTTGGTTTACTGACTTTTAAAGCACTACATGGACAGGGTCTGGACTATCTGAAAGAGCTTCTGGTTCCTTGCTGCCCTGGTTGATCACTCTGCTCAGCTGACAAGGGTTTGTTAGAGATTCCAAGGGTGAATTTGAAGTCATCTGGTTCAAGAGCTTTTGCTTATGCAGCCCCCACCCTCTAGAATTCTCTACCCCGTCAGTTATGGATTGTACAACTGTGGAGGAATTTAAAAAGGGCAAAAAAACCTATCTGTGGCAAAAAAGCTTTTTTAGATAATTGAAGTGTCTACTATTGATTGGTATATGATCGTACTCTGTATTGTTCTGTCATTTCATTTTATATGCTGTATTTATATTGTTAGGCACCTTGGCAATAGAAAGGCGCCATATACATAAAATTATTATTATTATTATCATTATATGTCTTGCTGCACCCTGTATTCCTAAGCCTATGAATCTGTATGTAACCTGACGTGGAGCCTATAGAAATGAGTCCCTGACTCAAAGGTTTGTCATTTCGCATAAATAAATAAAATAAGATACAGTCCATAAACACAATGACTGAGATTCCCCAAAGAGATAAAAGCTTAGAGTCTAGAGTATTCAATGTTTTTATGCCCTTGATAAATTGTTTAAAAAGGTAACATTCCTTACTCCCCTTGGTATTGTAGTACCTGCAAAAGTAAAGCCAGTCAGCTCCTCAATTCACCATGCAGCTATGCATTTGCAGAAAGATGCATTTAGGTAGCAAGCAAGGAGAGGTAAACGGAACTCGATTCACATGCAAGCAGCATTCCAACCTTTTGCACTGGAGCGGCAGAAAAGGCTCCAACAGTGGCGCTGTTGCATGAGGTGCAGTGCTTGGCTCCCAAGGATAAACGGGGACCTGCACTATGCACCATAATATGCTCCTGACAGTGTTTTAATCAAGAGACTAAATGCAAAATAAAGAAAGGGCATATATAAAAAGCTTTTTTTTCCTTTTTGGTAGGTCTCTGAAAAAAATGCAAGGTGAATTCTGCTGACCTAATAATAGGCCCAAATGAAAAGTCATCCAACAGCTGCCGATTTTCAACCCTTGCCAACAGAATTGTGCATTGTCACTTAAATAAATAAAATAAGAAGGCTTGTGTAAAATAAAAAAGTTGTAAAAAGCATTTTTAGTTTCTGGAATTGAAAGTGATTACTCTAGGAAGTTTTCCTGCCCCTACAAGTCCTTACCTGTGTTGCCTTCTGGTAAAATGGTCCTTAGAAAGCAGCAGGCCCAAGTTGAGGCTCATGTCTAAGGACATGAAAGGTCATGAACAGTCCATAATACTTTCTTGAGGGTGGAGTTAGGACACTCAATTGCCCCTTAAGTTATTTTTTTGCTAAACCTAGGACTATAAGGGTACAACAATATGGGAATAAGATGGAAACCTTCAGTTGGAATGTTTATATGATTTGGTCCAGCCGATCCCCCAATTGCCTGTATTAGAATAGTTTCATTTCTATTAAACAAAACAGGGGCAGATCAGCTGACCTGATGACATCAGAGACTGATGGCACATAAACACCTCAGATGCTCAGCTAGACAGATGGGTCTCAGATAGCAGTAGGGCAACAAGTACTGCAGAAGTAAATAGCACAGAAGATTGTGGAGAAACTGTTAAAGTTTTAGATGTTCCACTCTGTGGCAGTGCTGAAGCTTGGATTTGATTTAGTTGTTTATTTTCTTTGTTTTATTTATATTACTTGCTTTATTGGCTTATTCTTGCCATTATGCCTGAGTCCACCTCCAGACTATACAACTACACTCAACCAACTGTGAACACCAGAAGTGCTATCAAAGGAGTGTTCCTAGTGCCTTTTAAGCATACCACACTTGTGCAATGATCCTTCTCCTACAGGGGCCCTCAATGGCTTAAGGACCTACCTACTGAACTCCTTGGGTCCAGCAAAATCAGCCATTTCAAATCTGGACTCCGCAACCTGCTGGCACATGAGACCACCTGCAACTGTTAGCCCATATCAATGCTAACTGAGGGCCTTCCACATTCCCCAGCACCCCATACTGCCCTGAACAGCTCCCCCTACCGCTTCTCCCACCCACCTCACCCCCCCCACCTGACAATGCCTTCCTGGCTGCACCCCCCCCAACTTATATAGTCCTTGTCCTGGATCTGTCTACACCCTCTATTTCCCCTACATGGCAATTCCTTACTACCACAGATAAGTGGTTGCTTTGCCATGCACTCTATAATTGCTTTGCCTGTTTCTGCCCAATTGCACTTAGAAACCTGTTCATTGCACTTAGTAACCTATATTTTTTGTTATGTAACCACCAGCTGTTTCACTTTCGTATGTTTATTGTTGTCTAGTGTCACCCTTGTTCCTCTCTCTGTACAATGTTTTCAATGATGTAACTCAATGGCTCTGCATTGTGTCATCTGACTTGTAACCTTTGTAAACGAGCCTCTGGCTCAAAAGTATTAATCTTTGAATCTTAAATAAATAAATACATTTTAATTCTGAAGAAAGAATTAAGAGAAAAATAAAATTCATACTGATGTAAAGTGTGTTTCAAAGCCGAAAACCTTTGTTGTTGTATTCCCAAACCCTTCCACAATCTGCTACCCCAGTTATGGAATAAGCAGCAAAAAACCTTAAAACTGGCTTGCCCTATTAGTCTAGCTGAATTCAAAATGCTTTATGCAAGAGCCTACACTGAGCCCTGTAAATGTTTCTCCTGATGTGCTTCATTATGCTTGTACTTGCCTTGCATCCTGTAGAAGCACCTTTGACATTCCTCCTCTCCTTCTACCCTTCATCCCTCCTCCTCCTCCCTTTCCCTATGCTTCTGCTATCCTTTTGCCCCTCATCCCACCCTTCCCCCTTCCCCATGCCTTCCCTTATTAATCAGTTATCCATTATTGCAGGTTTGATTCTCAATTCCTATGTAGTGCATATTCTGCATACTTCTCCCTTCCTTATGGTTCTCCTCTCCTTTGGCCCCTCATCCCCCTTCCTCCCTTTCCTATGTCTCCCCATATTATTCAGTTATCCATCCCCGCAGATTTCATTCTCAATGCCTATATAGGTCATATCTGTAAATTGATGTCATTACATGAGATATTTATTGTATATATTTCTCTACATTGTTGTCTTTTGAGTTTGCATTATCTTCATTGGGAAGCACCAAGTTTTGTCGACAGTGACAATGCCAACCTCCCCCACAGTGATGGCACAATACTGATGCAGGGATTGTGCCACCTGTTCTATGGGTGTTTTCTGTGGGGGCTCTGCCCTCCACAACCCCCATGTGGGGGGCTCTGCCTCCCGCACCCCCCAGACTTCAGGATTCCAACTCCAGGTCAGAGTTGGTGTGGGGAGGGGACGCAACACTGGGGGAAGGTGAAACATGGAAAAAGGACCATTACCGAGAATGTTGCCATAATGGACTTTTTTTTCCCTGTTTCGCCATCGGGGTGTTGATGAATAGGGCTGCACCGTTTCCATTGTATGGTTATTAATCTTGTTGTTCTGTTTTACTCCTGTAATGACATTTTGGTACTGTTATATTGCTGTACTGATTTGTGCATTTACAGGCCCACCTCATAAATGAGCTTGCTCAAAGGTGTTTCACATGTTAAAATAAAAATTAATTGAGTGATATAACTGTCATCAGTGTTCAAAGTACATAACTTGTCAATGAGGGCCCAATGAAGCACCAAATCAGAGGCCTTTTTGAAATCAAGAAATATTACATCATATGGAATTTTGCTGTGCTAACGATTTAGGTCTAGGTTGCGACGGTCTAGGTTGCATAGCTTTGCTGTGCTGTGCAATGCCAGATCGATGAGTAACAAGACTGCAATTATGGTAGACTTGTTTTCATTGGTCAGTCTGGCATGCATTACAGAAACCTGGTTGGGTGATGATGCTGGGCCAGTATTGGAGGCAGCCGTCCCCTCTAGGTACTCTGCTGTGCATTGCCTGAAGAGGGAACACAGGGGTGGGGCTGTGGCCATCTTCTTTAGAACCATCTTGGGCTTCTCCTTGAACCCAGTAGGGACAGCCAGGTCTTTTGAGTGTGTGGAGGTGGGTGGGGGTCCAGGTGCAGGCTCCTCCTCATTTACTGCCTTCCGGGGTTGGGAGGAGACTTCCTGCAGGAGATTGCGCACTTTGTTGCCAGCAAGGTTTTGGAGTCCATCAGACAGTTGATATGGCCCCACTCTGTCATTGAACACCACCAATTTGAATATGCTGGGGAATTTCAATTTATGGGTCAATGACAAAACCTCATAATTTTCTTAGCAATTCCTCCTGTTAATGGATTCACTGGGCCTCATACAGGTATATTCCATTGACGCCCATAACCTCAGCAACACCTTGGACCATGTCTTCTCTTGGGAGCTATACTTCTTGAATGTCAAGGTGGTTCCAGTAGGGCAGACAGATCAACACCCTGTTCAGTTTCTAGCAGGGGCCCCCTAAAATTATCCCCCTTTGGAGATATTTAAAATTCTACTTAGGTTTGAAGCAGAAGCAAGCCATGGTGTCCATGGTGATTACCTATTGTAAATATTATAGCATTACAGCTGAGAACCACCTAAAATCCGTTTGTTGATTTTACTTTGAGAAGATGGTAGGTTTGATTCCTTCCATGATAGCAGATTCTACTTTTAAACACGGCTTTATTGGGACTGTGTATGAGTTCCTGAGGGAGTTTATTCCACATACCTATTGTCTGGTGTGCAAAGAAGTACTGTCTAGACATAGCCCTGCACCTTTTGGTGATTTTTATCTACTTATTGTGTTGCGTGGTAGCATGGGAATTATTTTTGATTTCAAATTCAACACTGCTTCTTAATATTGGATCATGCATAACATCATACATGAGTGAAAGGTTGCCTTTTTTCCCCTCTATCTTCAAGGGTAATAAGATACTCCAGTATTGCACATTACATAGCCTGGAGCAGGAGAAGCACTACAGTGTATTGAACATCTTGGGTATAGAGACAGCATGTGGGTGAGGTACAGTTGAAGCCATGAAGGGCTTTAATTTGGCCATTATGACTGTGTTGGACTCCATTACCCCAATTCCTACCCACCCTCTGTATTCCCTGTGTAGCTCGCCATGGTACAGTGACAAACTAAGGAAGTTAAAGTTACTAGGGTGGAACTTGCAGCATTCCTAAAAGAGATCCACCTCAGTGGATGATAGGATGGCTTTGAGGTCACATTGTAAACACCACCAAATGGCTATACCTCTGAAAAGGCACAAGCTATTGCTTCAGGAAAGAACAGACCAGCTCAACTCTTGTAAACTGTGGGCAGGTTAATACATCTATCCAGCAAAGTCTTGTTCAAGGATATGTGTGACAAGTTTGGTGAGTTCATATTGGACAGAGTGCCCTCCATTATGGTCAGGACCTCTACAGGTGGCCTGTCAGGGGCAGGCAATTGCTGAACTGAAAAATACTGGGTATTCCAACAGTTTGGTGTAAGTTCCAGTCAGTTTCTTTGGAAGAGTTGCAGAACGTGTTCTTGGGTTTCCATCCCATGTGTTGTGATTTAGACCCTGGGCCTATGCAGCCCTTGGTGCACTACTGTGAGGCCCTGGGTCCGGTGTGTGTTAACATAATCTGGTGTTCCCTTACAGAGAGTTATTTTCCTAAGACTCTTAAAGAAGTCTCAGTGAGACCATTCTGAAAAAAAAACATCTCTTAACCAGGATGTGCTGACACACTACAGCCCTGTCTCAAATCTTCCCATTTTAGGTATGATTATCAAGAAGGTGGAGGCTTTTCTCAACAGATATGACATCTATGAGTCATTCCAGTTTGGGTTTCTTTCCTTGTGACAGCATGGAGACTGGGTATGTCATGGTGATCAATGATTTGCTGCTAGAAAGGGATAGAGAGGAGCAGTCTTTTGCTGCTATCCTTGAATGGTTGGTGGGCTTTGATACGATGGATCATGGAGTTTTAACTGACTGCCTTGAGAAATATAGTGGACTTATTAAGGATTCATTGAGGCAGCACTGAAATGGTTGAGTCCTTCCTGTCAGGCAGGTTGCAGTGTGTCTTTCTTGTCACAACCAGATGCTGTTATTAGTTATGTTCCTTAGGAGTCAGTTCTGTAGTCCATGTTAGCTGCAGTTTACTGTATATGCTTCTGATAGGTTGAGCTACTTGATTGTATGGCATGAGTTTTCACTACCATAGAGATGACACTCAGCTATACCTGTTCTTTACACTAGATGGGCAAGGGGCAGTATCAGTGCTGCAACGATGCCTAAAGGAGGATGCAGACTGGATAACTTCCAACTAACTGAGACTCAGTCTGACCAAGATGGAGTTGCTTTTGGTGGAACCAGGTCTACACAGGTTAGCTGCCAGACAAGCTGTCATAGTGTTGCCATTATTAAATGGCACCATCTTGGCAACTGTGTATAGTGTGAAAAATCTAGGAGTCACTGTGGACTTAGGGCTGATACATGAACATCATGTGTTAGCCATGGTGTGCACATGAGTTTTCTAACTCCTTTATAGCTCCTGGATTAATCCCTATTTAATGCAGGAGGACTTGGCAACCCTGATACACATGGCTGTTACCTCAAGGCTCGACTACTGTGATATTCATTACCTAGGGCTATCTGGGAGGTTGGCACTCTGTCTGTAGCTAGTGTAGAATCCCACAGCTAGGTTGATCTCTAGGTCATCTTGTGCAGATCTGATTGCTTCTGTGTTGCAGCATCTGAACTGGATACCAATATAGGTGATGTACCACCTTCAAGATCACTTTGTTAACATACAGGGCCCTGCACAGTTTGGGTCCTGGCTACCTTAAAGACCATGTGGCAAAGAAAGAGCCGCACCAAGGTGACCTGGGGTGCTCTGTGACAACTTCAAAGAACATGAAAACAGCCAGTCAAGGCACTTACTCAGGGCATGTATATCCACAACAAATAACCAATACCTTAAAGACCACTTGGTATGGTATACTCCCGGCCACACACTCTGTTCCACTGAGGAATGTTTATTGGCCATCCTGAGATCACACCTTAGGCTATCTTTCTGGGAGTAGGGCATTCTTGGTGGCAGATCCATCCATGTTAACTCCTTCCCACACCCTCTGCAGAGTTTCCCCTTCAGTGGAGGCATTCAAAAAAGGTCTCAAATGGCATCTATTTACATTAGCTTTTGGCACGGCTGACTGTGTATAAGTTTTGTACTTCCACATTTGTCTTGATGTAGTTTTTTTATTTATTTGTTTAGTGTGTTATTTATTGTTTTCTGTGAAGTATCCTGAGAATTATTGATAGCATGCTACACAAATGAAAATACCTTACTTGCCTTCATCCTGGTGGGCAGCCACTCTATAAGTAACACAGTACATATTTCCCTGCTGCTACGCATAGCAAATTTTACTGCATCTATCACTAATTCCTTACCCTTGATTCTACCTCTCCAGTTCATTCCCCTCACACTCTTTCCCATCCCTGCTAATCTACTGCAATTGCCTCTCCCCCCCACCTTGGCCCCAGCTCTGGCCCATATTGCTTAAATTCACTTGTAACTTATTTGACCCCAACTCTCAGTACTCTGTGTATACAGTTCGTATCATTAATTTTATTTTTAAACTTGTTGATGCTGCTGCTAATTATGCCACCTATTGATTTTGCACTATTTACTTTGTATAATTTTTTCAAGTCAATATGTTGTATTTATTTTGTTTATTTGTACCATGTAGGGTCATTATTTCTGTATATATAGCAGCACTACTGTTGTGCTACCAGGCCCCATTTGGGTCATGCCTCAAAATAGGCATTTAATGGCTAGTACACATACTGTACCTGGTAAGCAAATTGTTTTATAGTGGTATTTTCTTTCTTCTTACCCCGTTGCCCCTCCCCGTATCACACCTGAAAATGAACTTTGTTTCAATGAATCTTACCAGGTCAACACATTTTACATAAAATAAGTAAATATGTTAAAAGTATTAGAAGTGTGGATGAGTTGTCCAAGACTATTTTTTTGTTATAAATATGTTAAAAGTATTAGCCGTGTGGATGATTTGGATGGGATGATTTTTTTTTGTTTAACAACAGTTGAAATGAGGAAGAGTTTTAGTTATGAAAAGATAAACAATCTTCGAGTCCGAATAAAATCCCTAAAGGAATTTGCAAAGGAAGGAGCTGAAATCCCTGCCCCACTTTTTTGTTAGATATTCAGTTCATTAATGTTATGGGTGGACATTCCAACATTTTGGAAGTTGATTAATTTTGCCCTCTTTCCAAGGTTTGTTGGCCATCCCATGTTAAGAAGGACCTTCATCTGATTTTTTTTCTGTTAAAATTGCAAAATAATTAAAATTACTTAAAAAACTAAGAACTGACAAAGCTCCTGATTGCGATGAACTGCCCTCTAAACTTTTGGTTCTCACTGCTTCTAAAATTGCTTATCCTATCAGTTTAATAATAATAATAAAACTTTATTTGTATTGTGCCTTTCTTAAATTCAAGGCACCTTACAATACTTGACAATATAATAAATAAAACAAATACATAATAATCAGAACTCCTAAAATCACAATAATTATTTAAAACAAATCTTCAACTACAAATAGGTCTTCAAGGCCTTTTTAAATTCCTCCAGGACGCACACTGACGAAACGGACAGGGTAGAGAATTCCAGAGGGTTGGAGCAGCATACATAAAGGCACGAGCACCAGAAGATTTTAAAGAAACCCTTGGAATCTCTAGCAACCCCTCTTCCACTGAGCAGAGAGTTCGCTTAGGGCATTAGGGAACCAAAAGCTCTTTCAAGTAGTCCAGACCCTGTCTGTGTAGGGCTTTGTAAGTCAAAAGATCAACTTTAAAGATTGTCCACCACAGAATTGGCAGCCAGTGCAGATCATGCAGCACTGATGAAATATGACAGGCACAAGACGTACCCATCAATAACCGGGCCGTAGCATTCTGCACCAGCTTCAAGCGGCAGATATCAACCCCAGGAAGTCCTAGATAAAGGGAGTTGCAATAATCAAGGCATAAGGTCACAAAGACGTGGACCAATGCTGGCAGATCAGTGGGCGGAACAAGGTACTTAATCTTGGCAATGTCCCAGAGATGTCAAAAGGAAAATTTGACAAATACCGACACCTGCAAATTCAGTGTAAGCTCATTGTCAAAAATCACCCCCAAGTTCCGCACCTGTTCAGAGATAGGGAGCTGGACACCTCCCAGAAATAAACCTGAGGGAAGACCAGCTCCCATCCCCTCTACCCTATGACCCGGGTCCACAACCATCACCTCCGTCTTCTCTTAGTTCAACTTCAGCCAGCTTGAATTCATCCGGCACTGGATTTCAGTTAGGCAGCTATTAAAGACTGAGAGAGCTCTATCCTGGTCGGGTGCAAAAGATAGGTAGAGCTGGGAATCATCTGCATAGCAGTGAAACCTCAGCCCATACCATCTTACAATGTCCCCGAGGGGCAGCATATAGACTGCAAACAACATGGGGGACAACACCGAGTCCTGGGGAACCCCATATGACAGAGAGACTGGTCGGGAAGAATTTATTCCAGACACCGCTGTCTGAGTTCTGTCATTGAGGAATGATATAAACCAACTGAGGACTGTACCTAACAGGCCATAGATGAACTCCAGGTGCGTGAGAAGTACCCCATGGTCCACAGTATCAAACGCTGATGAGAGATCAAGAAGAACAAGAATGGAATGATTCTTCTGATCCCTAGCCATCAGGAGATCATTGAGTACTTAAACCAGTGCTGTCTCAGTACTGTGCCTCTTTTGAAAACCAGACTGGAGTGGTTCATAGATGTCAGGGATGGTTAAATGATTTTCCAATTGGGCAGCCACTACTTTTTCAATAACCTTCCCAACAAAGGAAAGATTAGAGATTGGTCTGTAGTTAGCAAAGCAGCAAGGGTCCAAGGAAGCTTTCTTCAGGAGGGGTGTCACCACCACCTCCTTCGGGGAGCTAGGAAACTCACCCATATATAAGGAGCACCAGACTATCCATGCTAGGACTGGGCTGATGATATCAAGACAACCCTTTATCATGGAAGTCAGGCCCAGATCCAGCAGGTAGGACACATACTATGGACAATCCTCATGACATCAATGAACTCAGACCAGTCAAAGGAACTCCAGAAGAGACCGGGGGATGTGGCCAAACACCGATCTGTAGCTTCTCCCATAGAGGGAGCAGGCTGGAGTACTGCCCTGATGTCAGGCACCTTATCTGCAAAGAAGCAAGCAAGCTCATCACACTCTGTTTGTGAAAAGGCTTTCAGAACCTGAAGACAGGCTGGGTTGCACAGTCTGTCAACAGTTTGAAAAAGCTGAGCTGGTCGGTTCTAAGCACCCGCAGTCTCCCCAGACAGGAACTCTGCCTTCTTATGAGAGATTGTGAAATGATAGCATTGGTAATGTTTCATCAGTCTAAGATGGTCGGCATCAAGGCCAGTTCTCTGCCAACAACGCTCTAACCTTTGTCCTTGTCACCGCATCTCCCTCAAGGTCCCATCAAACCATGGAGACCGAGGTCAAAGGGAGAGAGGATGAAGACGGACAGGAGCAATTTGATTGAGAGCCGAGGAGATGGCCCTATTATAGGCCAGCACCAAGGCATCTGGATCATTGCTTACTCCAGAAAACTCCGATAGGTCAAGCACCGCTGCCAGGCCTGTAGAGCTAATATCTCGCAAAGAGCGGTACCTAACCATCTCCACAGGGGTAGGCCTACAAGGGGGATGCAAAAACTGAACCCCACAGTATAATGATCAGACCAACTGATGGGTTCCACCCCCACCTCAAAGGCCTCAATCCCCAGGAGGAAAACTAAGTCCAAAGAGTGACCGCTCTTATGAGTGGCAGAAGTAACCACTTGTGTGAGGCCCAAAGATGACATTAGTTGGAGGAAGTGTTGTCCAAACTGTGAAAGTTCATCATCGACTCAGGCATTGAAGTCACCCAGGACCATCAGCCTGGGTGACTCAAAAGCCATGTCAATGACGAAGTCGGCTACTTTCTGTAGAAAATGTTTCTCATCACCTGGTGAATAGTAAATGAGAACAATTCTACAACCCACACCTGCCACTACAGTACACTCAAAGAACTCAGCCCCCTCAACTGGTACACTTGTGAGGCCCAGTTCAGTCTTGAAACAGACCGCAACCCCCCCCCGCGGTCCAACCTCAGGCAGTGTAACACCGAGTACCCAGCTGGAACTGCTGCCTCCAAAACTGGACCAGCATTTTCATCCAGCCAGGTCTTGGTAATGCAAGCCAGATCCACAGACTCCACAAGATCTACAATAGTTTCAATTTTGTTGCTTATGGATCTGGCATTGCACAACACAGCCCGGGTTAGACGGGTCTCTGGAGTGGTACAGACCACTTGCCCAGTACCATTAATAGTAGTGGCGCCCTTGGGTATGGAAACCAGACAAGAATGACCTTGCTTCAGAGTCCATTTCACCTCAGGGTGACTTCTGGTTTCCACTACCCCAATAAGATGTTTCAGCTCATTCGGCCTCCACTGTTCGCACCCCGCAAAACCCCTCCTCCCCCTCCACACAATCCCCAGTGCTCTAAAGCAATGGTAAGTTGAGAACTGTAATGGCAAGGGAGAGAAAGGGTGGAGGGCTCGAAGAGCGGAGGACGAATAGCGTACGACCATGGGGGCAGGCCCTCTATATTAAAAACCCCACACTGACAACTAAACCCAACAAAACAAAAATATAAAACAACCCAAATTAAACCAAATAAAATATAAAAACACAAAACAAATTAAATCAGGCAAACAAAAATAAGAAATGTCCAAATAAATAATGTCCAGATGATCAAATGTCCAGAAATTACTGAGTATTTGAAGCAAGAGAGGCTCTCACGCTCCCTCAGTTCTAAAGCAAAGTCAAAAAATGCAAGTCTTGCAATAGTCTTGATAAATCAGCATCTAAGAACAAATGAAGACTTTCAAGATCAAACAAGAAATCCTTTTAAAGGTAACAAGAGGGGCTCTCACCTCCTCTTAGTCTACTCACCAAAAGATTCCTCCCAAAGACCACTTCTTCTCCGATCTTTTCCAGAAAACACTCCAGTACTCAGGCCAAGACACCAGAGTCAGGATCAAGCTGAAGGGCTGTGGTCAGAAATAGGGCCCTGAGAGGGAAGCAATTGCTCCTGCCACAAAGAAACCTTAGGAACCCCAAAAAAGGGACCCCCACCACCATAGAGCCCCCAGAGTTCCCTCTGAAACACAACCCAAAATTCAGCCACAATCCCCCAATCAGGAGCCATGGCCCTAAAGGCAGAATGCAATTCCCCCCCCACCACAGGAGTATAAAACCTACAGGAGTAGCAGGCTGCTCTAGGAGGGGAATCTGCAACCCCAGCCACCCACCAGCTGCTGAGGTCCCCTCACCAACAACCACAGAAGAAAGAGCCCTCCAGTTCAAATCCCTGCAGTTCCTCCCCAAACAGCCCAAAACCCTGCAGATCATCTACACCAAGAGGAAAGGAGCATCCACTAAAAGTTCAGGGAAAGAAGATGATTCTTTCTGTCCTTGGTACACAAAACAAGTGATCTCACCACATCCAAATGGGAATCAAAAATCCTCCATTTGCGGCCCTCAGACTCCGGGCACTCTCACAGCCCCAACAATAATTCCAGGCAAGCAGTAAAACACACTTCTAGCGTTGATACTTCATGTGCTCCCACTGCGATACAAAAGCAGGTAAAGAAGGATTCTACTCACAGACTGAAGTCCACAGTCCCAGGGATATGTCACCAGAAACCACAAGGCTCCTAGGTCGCAGACTCCCCTCTGAGTTCCAAGGTGCCCCACAGCATTCACGGTTTCCTTAAGGAGTGCACTGAAAAATACTGAAAGGCAATCCCAAGAAACACAGGGCTCCAAGGTTGCAACTCCCCTCAAAAGTCCACCGAATTCCAGGGCTACCCCACAGTATCTGCGATTTTGCTGAGGCAGTGTGCTGAGCTCCAAAATCACAAAACTCCCCTCCAAAGTCCTTTGAAGTTCCAGGTCTGCCTCACAGTACCCGCAGTTTTCTTGGGGGGAATATATTTAGAACGCTGAAAACTGAAAGCTGATACCAGTCACTATCGAGACCTCGATGCAAAAACTTTTAATATTTGCTCCAACACAGAACTCAGCAGTAACAAATAAACAAATAAATAAATAAATAAACAAAATCAAATCAAAATGAGTTAAAATGATTTAAAATGCATTTAGAGCTCAGAGGAAATGGACGCAGCTCAGGCAGCTCACATACACTGCCACCATCTTGCCCTAACATCCCCCATAATATTTGTTCTTTCCTTTCAAATTGGACAAGTACCAAACTTATGGAAAAAAACTTACAAAATATTAATCTATAAATCAGGGCCTCAGTTTGAATTATATAATTATTGTCCCATTTCAATTTTGTCTGCACTTTCAAAAATACAAGAGAAAATTGTATATCAACAGTTCAGTGAATATATTAGGTCACACGAATTGATTTCACAGAATCAGCATTGATTTAGGGGTGATACAGCACTGAGACTGCCTTGATTAGTTTCACGGACACTGTCCACAGGGCTACTGAGATTGGCTGCCTAATGGGGGAAGTGTTCATGGACCTACCCCATGGCTTTCAACTTAGTAGACCAATGCATACTGTTGAATTGTCTGAAGCATGTGGATCTAGGAAATCCCGCCCTGGCCTGGTTTAGGGATTACCTTGCTAATTGGTTCCAGTATGAAAAATTTAATGGTGCTTTTTCTTCTTTTTGAAGGGTTCAGTGTAGAGTCCCACAGTACTACACACCTGGCCTTTTGTTTTTTTCTCTTTTCATTGATCCCATTACACAAATAACTTACAATTGTGATTTGTTATTATTTGCAAATGATGCAGTTCTGTTGACCCATAATACATCTGTTACAGGAATCAATTCTACTTTCAGCTGTGAATTTACCAAAGCACAAAACTGGCTTTGTCAAAATAATTTGTTTCTAAACAAAACAAAAACAAAAAACTATGTTAGTTCAGTTTGGACCCTAAATTAAAACAATTGTCAAGAGATTTCATAATGCACACACTTGAGGGAAGCCCAATTGAAATCATAGACTCATTTAAATATCTTTGAATTACATTGGACTCACCTTTAAAATGTAATATTCACATTAACAAAATCACAGCTAAGATACATTCAAAGATGTGAACTCTCTACCGACTGCATAATTTCCGAAGGAAACACGTATAGTCATAGCACAACAAAACCTTCTTCCTATTTTGAACAATGCTTCAATTATCATCAACACATCATCTGTTAGTACTGTATCTAGAAAAGAAACGCCACAAAAAATTGGAAAATTTGCAATTTTGGCTCCATACTGAAGTCATCACTGTCAAATATTAAATAAACTTATAGTAAGCCCGGTGGCACAGAGGGTTGATGCGATGGACACCACATCTCATGCCATGCCGATGACCCGAGTTCAGGAATGAGCCTGGGTCATCGGAGGTTGGCAATGGTGGAGGAATAGGATGCAACTGGCTGCTGGCTTGTGGCCCTCTGCCTAAGGAGGTAGGAACAGGTCACCTCAGAGCTTGGCCACCCCCTAGTGGAGGACAGGGTAGTGGCGTCACTCTAGGGTCTGCTGGCATTAGGCCGAGGGAGGGTTGAAGAGACTGGCACTGGAGCTGTGGTGTGCATGTGCACTTCCACACACATGCATCACCATTTCTGAGGTCTCGGGTATAGGACTCACAGGGATGTAAGAGAGGAAAAATCAGGGGCCACCAAGGATGAAGCCTCTGGACTGGTTGAGGGGATCTGCTGGGATGCACATGGTGCTATAAGATCCCAAAGTACCCCGATACTGGTAGGTTTGGCAGATGCAGATGGTGGTCCAAAGTTGGATGAATAATCTTCAAAAAAAAATTAAATAAACTTGATTGGTTATCTGTTTGGAATAACTACAAGTTAACTCTGTCATGATTGACATTTAAGACAATTAATTCTGGTAGTTCAGCCATATTACATGACCTGCCTGTTAATTATACCTCTACTTATGAGTCATGTTCTTCTCAAAAATCTCCATTGGTCTTACCACTTGTATACACAAACTCAGGGAAAAGAACCTTTGCATATTGAGCTGCTTCTGTGAGGAATTCTTTGCCAATTTATGTTAAACACCTTACTTCCACTAACACTTTTTCAATGGCAGCTCTTAACTAGAGTTGTGTATAATATAAAATTCCACCCATGGAAAGCCCGTGGAATGACCATTCCAGTTCAGTGGAATTCTGTGAACATTTTGTGGAATTTTGCAAAATTTTAAATGCCAGTTACTTTACTATAATTTTGAAAGTACATGTCCAAATAACCCTATATTTGGAACATAAGCAGTACTGTATGGCTTAGAAATGAGTACCACATTTTAGGGTTGTGAATTAAAAGGGAGTGGAGCTATGTGTGGCCAAACCTTTAAGCAAAATTTAATTTTAATTTTCAGTTATCTTTAGATAATTTTAAAATTTCTTCACCAAATTTCTCCACAATATCAGGATTTAGAGAAGCACATAGAATGCATATATGGACCACGTTTTATGTCTCAAGCTTTAATGGGAGCTGAGTTATAGGTAGTCAAATATTTTGCCAAAATTTGGATTTCTGTAATTTTAGCATAACTTTGATAGTATTCATTGAAATATTACAAACATTGCCAGACATATATGTTAACACTACATTTGTATATGCACATAGTTCCACATTTCTAGTTTTACATAAGACTGTGTTATAGCCTGTCAAACATGTTGCCAAAATTTAAATTCCAGTTAGTTCCCTTTAATTTTAAAATTACATATCCAGATTTAACCAGAGTTGAAACATTTAAACTACTATACCACATGGTCATTTCTGAAAAAGTTCATATTTTCAGCTTTAAATGGGATTAAATTAAAAGTAGTCAAACTTTCACATCATTTAAAAATTTAATTTTGCAAGAATGTAAACTACAAATATATAACCCCCTGAAACTTTAAAACTAGAGAATGCAATACCATTAAATTTGGCAGGTTCCTAGACTTTACAAGGGGACTGAGTGTGCCAATTTTATTAATTGCTTGATATGAGAAATTGCAAAATAACATCCCTACTTAAAGTAAAATCCCATGAGTATTTGTGAAAATTGCAGAACTTCTTTAAAAATACTATAAAACTAGAATTTTCTAATTTCGATCAGCCTTATCCAGTGGTTCTAAATAAAGGAAGTAAGGATTGGGGTATAAGAGGCAGGTAGCACAGGGTGTTACCAGGTTCTGGAGTTAGATGCACAGTTTCACCAAGAAATGCACAGCTGACAGCTGACAACAGTAGTACAACAGTGGTAGACCCCCAGGTTGGAGCAAGAAAGCACAGAGTGTCAACAATTTCAATCTGAATGCAGAATATTTAAGGATCACATCCAGTAAATTTGTAATCCAGTGAGCCTGGTGTACATGCAAGTCTAGGGCTTGGAGGTATTTAAATACATGTAGTAGGGGAAGACAGTGTCATGGGCATCAGGAAGAAATAATTCTTACTATTCCAACAGGGTAGGTTGATAGGAAAAGGAGTAGGTGATTCATGTTTTAAGGAAGTTTGTCACTGTAAAGACTAAAGAGAATATCAGTGGGATCAGTAGTTCTACTGAGTAAATTGTTAGTCACCCAGTGAGGAAGAGAAGGACTGCAAAAAGCTCAGCTCAGTTTATCAAATGAAGTAATGATATGTGCATTGTCAATGTTAAATTCCACAAAAAAAAAAATTGCGGCAATGCACCATATTGTCATGAAATTTGGTACATTGTTAGAACACCTATCATCAAGAAATCATGCCAAATTTAAGAACCCTAACCCAATAGATGGTTAAGGTATATGCAGATAAAAAATGTTCATGACATTTTGCACAAACAAGAAAATGACAACATTCGAGCCCCTATATGCTTGAAATTATCCCACAAAATTACATTTGTGTCATTGTCCCAAAGAGTATATATATATGTATATATATATATATATATATATATATATATATATATATATATATATATATATATATATTTAGAATTTCAGGCCTCTGTCTTGACCAGTTCTTGAGTTATAACCAAATTACTAAATCTTTAAATTCTGCAAAATTTTGTTAAAATTCCACGGATTCAGAATTTTCCCATTCCACACAGCTCTACTCTTAACTATTTTAAAAGTTTACATATGCGTTTATGCAAGTGAATGTACTAATGTATTAATATTACTTTATGTCTTAATGCTACAGTTTGTTTTGTAACTTTAAACTTGATTTGACTTCAGGCTATACCTGGAAAATGAGTATATATTTCAGTGTACCAACTTTCAATTTCAAATAAATGAAATGAAATGAAAATGTCCCTCAGTTCTATTTATTTATTTCAAGAGTTGCACCAGGAAAAACATGCTGAGCTACACAGCTAATTTCCAGATGAGTACTGGGAGGAAACACCTCTATGGTGGCTACATTATGTCTCCTTTCCTTTCCAGGGTCTGAGTGCTTGCTTCTGCAGCCCTCCCTAGCCCAGCTAAGGACAGTTCACCACCAGAATTTGCCCCACAGGTATGGACACAAAGGATCCCTGAGTGCACTGTGTGCACCAAAACGTTTGAACTTGCCACCTTGTGTGGCGCAGTAACCCAATTTCGTGGAGCTTAAATTTCATTGCCATTCAGAGGGAGCAGTTTGCAATTACCTTGTGTGAGCTGTGCTCCTTCAAGCTGAAACTTTTGCCCACCCCCCACCTCCTCCATCTATTAAATTTATTTATTTATTTGTATAATCAGATTTACAACCTTTGAGACAGAAGCTCATTTACAAAGGTACCTCATCACAGAGAGGATATACAGAGTCAACATATGTACAGAATATAGTCATACAGAGTAAGATAGTTTTACATAGATGTTTGAACATAAAGAGTAATTAGAAAACATTTCAGACTTGATAGGTTGGTACCAGCAGGTACTGGCAAAGAAGATGGAGGCCGGGGGAGAGGGGTGGGGTGAGGGTGGTTCAGCCCAGAGGCTAAGTCAATAGTATTAGAGAGCAGCAGAACATTTCTTAGCAACAGGTGCAACAGTGGGTGTTGAACAATTGGTTCCACAGGGCAGTTTTGAAGGGGACAATTTTGGTGGTGTTGGAAATGGCTGTAGGGTGCAAGTTGAACCAGGACACGGCTCTGTAGTAGAATGATCTCTGTGCCCAGGTGGTCCTAGTTCTGGGTACCAATAGGGTGACCTTGTCAGTGGTTCGGGTAGTGACTCTGGAAGGTGTAAGTTGGATGGAGGCAGAAACCCTAGGGGGTGAGAGCCCGAGTAGAATCTTCTTAGTTAATAGGCAAGTTTGGTAGTGGAGGAATTCATAGAGGCTAAGGAGTTTGGCCATGTCATAGAGCTAACAGGTGTGGGGAGCCTAGGGGTACTGGTCACTAGTCTGCAAGCCTTGTTTAGGGTGAGTTGAATCTTGTTGAGGGCTGTGGAGTCAGCAGCACCATAGACTGAAAGGCCAGAATCGACAAGGGACATTACTGAGGATGTAACGCCAAGTCTGAGGGCATCAGGTGTTAGGCAATCCTTATGACGGTAAAGGATCCCAAGACAAGCATCAGTGGTGGAAGCAAGGGTTGTAATGTGGGCATGAAAGGTGAGGGCAGAGTCAAAGGTGATCTCAAGGTATTTGTAAGAGTAAACTTGTTCAAGTGGTTGATGAGTGCTGGGGAGGATTTGGAGGGGGTTGTTGCTGGCTCTGTTCTGGTGGTGGGCAAAGAGCATTGCCTTTATTTTTTTGAGGTTAATGACTAGTCTGCTCTCCTTAAACCAGTTCTCAGAATCATTGAAGGAGCATTGAAGGGAGTTTTGGAGGGAAGTGGGATTTCTGTGGGTGGCATAAATAATGGCATCATCGGTGTACAGGAGAATATTGCCAGAACAGGCACTGGACAGGGTGTTTAGGTAGAGGCTAAGAGTAGTGGGCCCAAGATAGAGCCCTGGGGAACCCCTGAGTGGATGGGAATGGTTTCTGAGAGCATCCCATTGTTTTTGACATGCTGGGAGCAGGCTGATAGGTAACTCGTGCACCAGGCAAGGGGGCCAGCAGAGAAACCTGTGTGGTTGAGGACATTTAGTAGGAGGGAGTGGGAGACAGTGTCAAAGGTCTTAGAGAGGTCAATGAACACTGCTCCAGCTAGGGAACCAGAATCCAGTGAGGAGTGCAGGACGTTGGAGAACACCATTAATGTTGTACTTGTACTGTGACCAGAGCGGAAGACATGCTGTTCCAGGAAAAGAATGTTGAATTTTGCTAGATATTCAGTGAGTTGAGTGGCCACCACTTTTTCTAAGGCTTTGGAGAGGGGGGAAAGGATGGAGATTGGATGATAGTTTCTGAGGGTGGACCTGTCACCTCCTTTGTGAATAGGTGTGAATATAGCTGTTTTCCATGCAGTGCGGAATTGCCCCAGGCAGAGGGACCAGTTTAGTAGGTCAGTGAGTGGGACCAGGACATCATCCAGGACCAGCTGGAGTATTTTTGGATCCAGGGAGTAGCTGCTAGGACTGTTGCTGTTTAGCACTTTAAGCAGGAGTGGTCTAGCTTTCTGGCTGGATACTTTGTATAGATAGAACCAGGGGTGCTGAGAATCTGAGGGTGGTGGGTCGGGGGTTGGGTCAAAAAAGTTACTCAGGAGGACAAGGCTAAGATCTGTAAAGGAGGAGTTAAAGCAGTTGGCAATGTCAGTGGGGTCAGTAAGGGTGGAGCCATTGACCATAAGTTGTGCTGGGGGGGCGTGATTTCCCATTTATTTCTTTTATATTGTTCCAGAAGTTCCAGGCACACCCCCATGAGGAGATGAGGGTGGCCTGGTAGTGGTCTGCCTTGGCTTTTCAGATGGTCTACATGCACCTGTTATGTGTGGCATTATATGCTTGTCTGTCAGCCATCCAGCCAGTCGCAGTGGCTATATGCCAGAGGTTATCCCTGTCCCTGAACAGTTGGAGTAGGGCAGGGGTGACCCAAGGTGCATTTTTGTCTTTTGGAGTGGATCATGGTTATGGGATCAAAAAGATCATAGGCCTTTTTAAAGGCTTGTGAGAAGGTTGAGGGCAGTGTCAATGTTGGTTGCATGGCAGATGGGAGACCAATCAATGAGCGCGAAGAACTGTTTGAGTTTTTTCAGTCCGCCTGGGCGAAGACACCTGCGGCGGATGGCTTGGGCTACATGCTTGGGGGTGGGGGAAGACCAGAGGAATAGGAGAGGGGAGTGGTCACTTAAGAAGTCCAGGAGGACCTGAATATCCTGAATCTTGTGGGGGGCAGTTGGACACAATGAGGTCTAGGAGGGTGCAAGTCCCTGTAGTTTGGGTTACGTCTAGTGAGTTGGGAGATGAGTTGGGTCAGGTCTAATGCAGCGAAGATGTCTCTTACTGGTGAGGCAGAGGGAGTGAGCCAGTTCACGTTGAGGTCTCTGACTAGGACTTGTGCTTTGCTGGGGAGGAAGGAGAGATATTCAGTGAGAGACGATATAGCTAGGGTCTGGTTCCTTGGGGGTATGTAGGAGACTGTGAGATATAGCTGGCTCTTGGATGGGTCTGGGATAAGTTTGAGGGTAAGGACCTGGGCACCGTCTGCTAGCTTGGGGGCAGGGAGGGCATGGCCAATGATGGTGTCACATGCGTAAAATGCACAACCACCACCACGTTTACCTGCTTGATCCTCGTGATATAGGGTATAGCCTGGAAGGGAGACAAAGGAGTCTGGGAAGGACTTAGTTAGCCAGGTTTCTACTAGGGCTATGATGTTTGGTTGGTGTTGTATTACCCAGCACTGAATGGCAGTGAATTTTTTCAGCAGGCTGCAAATGTTCATAGATGCAATGCGGAGTCCATTGGACCTGGTTGGTGGACTGGTGGTGGCAGTGCCTGGGTTGGGGTGGATATTACCAGAGAGGAGTAATAGAATGACCAAGGTTCTAGCCCTGGGGTGGCAGTTTTTTAACTTTTTGGGAGTATGCAGAGAGGCAGGGCAGGCATTATGGGAGCAAGAAGTGGGTAGGGTTTGAAGGGACAGGAAGACACAAAGGTGGTGGAGCCAAGGGGAGCCAGGGTGGGTGGTGGAGTTGGGGGGCAGCTAGGGGGTGGATTAGGGGGTCCAGGGTGCATTGACATGGTTGGGGTGAGTGAGTGAGTTATACTGGTGAGGTATATGGGTGAAGTTGACAAAGGGCAGGGGGTAAGGTCTGGCTGGTGGTAGGTGAGCCTTAGGATACTTATGAAGATGAGACACATAAGGTGGAGGTGAGCATTCATGGTGCCAGGTAGCCTTGAGTGAAGAGCAAAGTGGCTGGGGGTGCGGGAGCCAAAGCTTTAAGAGCTTCAAGAACCAAGAGAAGATTATCTTGGCTTGTTGGCATGGTAGTAAGGCTGCTGACTTTGGTCTCAAGGGTACCGGGATTGAGACCTGTGGTGAGACAGCAGGAAGTATTTTTAGTTGAATTGTGGACCAAGGTTTTAAGGTCTTTAAAACCAAGATAAATGTATCTTGGCTTGCTGGCCTAGAGGTAGAGCTGCTAAATAATCATTTATTCCACCCTATGTGCTATCTGACTGGCCTGTGGTGATAAAGGGGCAGGGCACATAACTGTGGGCAGTCCTAGAACCTGCAGTCTACTGTGTTTGCTGCCTCAGTCCTGCTTCTGGAACATATCAGATTCTATTACATGATCATGCAGCCCCCACTCTACCTGCTAGTCCTACTGACTCCTCTCTGTTGCAGCATTGCCCTGGAATACTTCACCCCCCTAATTGCTGCTCTTCCAGGCTTTTCTGCAGACACGAAGGACTTCACCTTTTCCAATCTGCTACCTCTTCCCAAGTGACTCAATAGTCATATCGAACACTCTTGCCCCAAACTGGTTCTCCACCTGACTAGGTCTTACAGCACATCTAAATGCATCTTCAAAGCTAGGACCATTCTTGCCTTTTTGATTGCTGCTACCTGGATTATTGTCCTCTCCTTATCTTTGGCAGGTGATGTGGAAACTAACCCTGGCCCTGTGGCCACAGGGCTCCCTCACTATTCAGTCGGTTCTTCCCCTGGGTCCCATTCCAGAGGACTAAAGATTGCCCACCTTAATATAAGAAGCCCAGTGTCTTGTCATGCAGAACTTGTGGCTTGGACCACCACTTAAAGGTCTGATCTCCTTGCAATTTCTGAATCCTGGCTTAAGCCTTCTCTCCCCGACTCTCTGTGTTCCCTCCTTGGATACAACTTGTTCTGGGTTGATCGGACAGTATCAAAAAGAGGTGGCGGTCTGGCACTATTTTACAAGTCTCATCTAAACCTAACATTACTACCATGCCCATCACTGATGTCCTGTGAGGTACTTCATGCCCTGCTGCTGCTGGGTGACTCAAAAAAACTGCACATTGTTTGCAACCACGTCTCCAGTTTCCTGCAAATATGGGCTCGAGGAGTTCCTGGCTTTTCTCACTTGGGCCACCAAAAACAATGAAGTGATTTGTCTAGGTGACTTCAATCAGAATTGGCTCGACCCAAACCTCCCTGTCCTTGACTCTAATATAAGCAAGTCCAACCTAACCCAGCTTGTCTTGGTGTCTACGTGACATTCCAGCAATGGTAATAGTACCACCCTCCTTGACTGGGTACTTACCAACAGGCCAGACAGAATGTCTTCCGTGACCGTGCTCCATTAGTGACCATTCACCTGTCACCTGTGTCTGGGGTACCAGCCCCCTCTCCTACCCACCCAAAATCATCTCCATGTCTGACTTCTCTGCCCTTGATACCTCAGCTTTTTTAAGGGATCTTCAACATGTTGACTGGTCCCACATATTCACAACAAATAACATTGACTTGGCTGTAGAATACTTTACCAGCTCTCTGTACTCCTTATAGTCCAAGCATATTCCTTCCATCAGGTGCAGGGTATGGGTCCTGCCTACCAAATGGTTAACTAGCCCTCTTCTATGTATGCTTACAGCATGGACAAACTCTGGACCAGATGGAAAACCTCCTCCCTGCTCTCTGACTTCATCGCATATCGCTCCCTTAGTAAGTCTTGTAAGAAAGTGCTACAGACTGCCAAAAGCAATTACTATAGAAGCCTTCTTCATGCCACCTCTTGCATCCCAAAAAGGTGCTGGGCACAAAGAAACTACATAATTTGATGCTCCACATCCCAACCCCCCCCCATGACTTTCTAATAAATAATTTCTCCTGTAACAACCCTAATATCGTAGCTAATGCTTTTAGCTCACTCTTTACCGCCCTCCCTAGTTTTGATGCTTACAGTCCCTCCCTCACCATACCTCCTTCCCCTGACCTCCCACCATCCCATCCTTTCCTGATTCTCCACCCGGTCTCCAGGCTGGATGTCCTACGAGCTCTTAACACAATGTCTACCCATGGCAGCGCAGGCCCTGATAGACTGGAACCCAGAATTTTCAAATTAGCTGCGTCCCTTCTTGCCACCCCCATCATGCGATTGCTCAACCTCTCCATTAGCTCAGGTACTGTGCCCCTCTCCTGGAAAAATGCCAGAGTTATTCCAGTCTTCAAAAAGGGTGATCCAAAAAACCTAACAAACTACCATCCTATTGCGCTCCTGCCAACCCTCAGTAAACTCCTGGAGAAGCTTATCCATCGCTAGGTGTCTAACTTCATTGCTAACTTTAACCTGCAGTCTCCTGCTTAGCATGGCTTTAGGCCAAACCACAGCACCACGACAGACCTAGTGCAATTCATCAGTGACATCAAATCTGCTATGGACCAAGGCCAGCTTACTGGGGCTTTTTATTGACATGTCAAAGGCATTTGACTCGGTTAACCACAACCTACTCCTACATTAACTAGGCTCTATTGGCACTTCCCAATCCACACTTGCCTGGTTTGCCAGCTTTCTGTGGAGCCACTCCCAGTCTATCTCCTGTCATAAAGTTCTTTCTGCCCCTGCCCTGCTTCATTTGGTCATCCCACAAGGTTCCATACTTGGGACCCTGCTCTTTTCTTTGTTCCAGAGGTAACCAACCTTTGGTGCGCTCCCACAGTCTCTCCTTACTCTATGCTGATAACTTGGTTCTCTATGTCTCCCCCAGCTCTATTCATGAAATTTACTCCCACCTCTCCTCTGATCTTCATCGTATCCAAACTTGGCTTACGTCCCACTGCCTGGTGCTAAATGCTGCCAAGACCCAGGCTATGTTCTTTGGGTCACAAAGGAAATCTGTCACTACAACTCCATCTCTCCAGGTTTCTTGCCCTGGTGGCTCCCTTGTGGAAGTAACTCAGTCCTTCAAATACCTAGGGGTCACACTGGATCCATCTCTTAACTTCTCTCTGCATGTCAAAGCTGTCTGTAAATCAGTCAATGCTAACACTGAACTGGCTTACCGAGTCTGTCAGTTTCTGACCCCTGCCACCAGGATCTCTGTCACCCAAGGCCTCTCCTCTCTGGACTCTGCTATGCTCTACTTGTCTTCATAATGGCACAGGCAAGCATCTTGCAAATGTGGGATGTTGCCTACAACAATGTCTGTAGATTTGTACTATTTCCTCCTCATCTTAAGCACCACTCTACTCTCTACTCTGACCTCCCCTGGTTGTCTCCTTCCTCATGTTGGGCTTATTCAATAGTTTGTCTGACAGACAACATTATTCATTCTGCTATCCCCTCCACACTTGCGGCTATGCTCAACCCCATGGACTGCCCTCGTTCCCTCTGTTTCATGTCTTTAGCTCTGTTATCTGTCCCAAAATGCTCTACCAGGATGGGTGAACTTGCCTTCTTCTTCTAGGCCCCCAAATTTTGGAACTCTCTCCCATTTGATCTTAGGCACTCCAAATCCCACCCCACTTTCAAGAAAGGCCTCTCCAATTACCTCGCCTCCCTTGACATTTGCAAATGTCCTTAGCTTCATGAGTCATGCAAATCTACCATTGTACTGCACTTACATTTCCCTGTGACCTCTTGATTCCTCCCGTCCCCACTCTTCCTCAGCTGCAGCTACACACTTTGTTCCCTGTCTCTGCCTGGGAAATGTCTCCTTGCTGACTTGCCAACAGCAATGTCATGTTTTGTACATTATTAACTGTAAATTGTGCCTTTTTGCCTGTTTTGTTCCGATTATACTGTGTGATATGTACGTCCTCTATGTACTATGTAACTTGCACCTCTGTATGACTGTTTGGAATCTCCTATTGTACGAAGCTGTATATGTATTTGTTTTTACCGGTTCCTTGATTTGTACTCTCCAGGTCATGCCTGAAAATAGGTAGTTCTGTCTAGTGCACTTACCTGGTTACCAAAAGCAAATAAATAAATATATGAAGGGTTTGTGTTTAACTGCAGTTTAGATCATTTCCATCAGTCACTAGAGAACAATTAATTTGGTTCACTGGCATGTACTCAACAATGCATGAGATCAATACATTTCATCATCAGTCTATTCTACTGTTGATCAAAAGCAATGTTGCATGTAGCAATGTTGGATGATCAAAGAAGCTTTTGATTTTATTGGCAATCATGCCCTAGTTAGTGAAAAAAAAGTCTAGTTTAAACTTCCTGTTGTAAGAGTGATGCATGAGTTTTCAGGAGATGAGGTACACCAACTGAAAACTGATAATGTCTATTTGGGATGAGAAATCATAGTGATGAGTCCCTCAGAACACTTCCTTAGGCCTCTTTTTGTTCCTTGTAACGGTTAATGATCAGGAAGTGTTGGGGGCCTCATCAGATATTCATCAGATATATTAATACCACTCTTCTCAGGTGCTGTTATAGAGCTGTTATTAGTCAAATGCAATCTTATTTGAACAATATTGTTGCCTGGATAAAGACAAATGGAATGAGAAAAGAACCAATCATATTAAAAGAAAATAAATAGTTTGGGAGGTTTGGGGTTTGGGCTAGAAAACAACTTTGAGAAAAATAGAAACATACAATGTGCAACAGAAAAGGACCGGTAGGCCCATCTTGTCTACCCTGTTTTCCTTACCTAAAGTATTACTACACCCTGGAACCTGCTTGTTCACAGATACTTATCCCTCCTCCTTTATTTTTGCTCATCATACCTATGTACCTATCCCACACATGTTTGAATTTCCCTACTGTCTTTACCCCTACCATCTCTTCGGGCAGGCTGTTTCAGGTATCCACTACTCTTTCTGTGAAGAAGTATTTCCTCACATCCCTCTTAGTAAAATGTCATAGCATATCTCTGTGCTCTGGTATGCCTCATCATGTGAAAGACATGACCCTCCCTGTACCTTGTTTAGTTCTGTGAGGTACCTGTAGGTCTCAAACATGTCCCCTATCACTCTCTTCTCCTCCTCCAGTCTCTCCCTGTATGGTTTCTCATGTAACTACTGCAACATTTTAGTAGCCCTCCTCTGGACCACTTCCCTCCATCTAGACCACTTCCACCCATCAATGTCCTTGCAGTGGTACCTTCAGAACACAGCACTGCAGGAGGGGGTCTAAAAATTGAGTTATACAGAGGCAACTACACCTCTTTTCTCCTGCTAGAAATCCCACTCCCTGTGCACCCCAACATCTGGACAGCCTTGCCTACTGCCATGTCATGGTGCCCTGCCACCTTGAGGTCATCAGATATGATTATCCCAAGGTTCCTGTCTTGCTTGGTAACTGTTAGTCCCCCCTCCCCCAATCTTATACACAGCCTTTGGATTTTATTTATGCATTTATTTATTTATTTGTCATCTTGGAGTAACCACTTTGAGCTAGGAGCTCATTTACAAAGGTTCCACATCATGGTTACATGACACAAATACAGGTGAGTACAGATATTGGTATATACAGGGAGTAAAAAACAATGGAATAAGTAAAATAAATACATAAGATAATGTACAGAAGAAAATTACAGTGTCACTAGATTAAACAGGCCGTGCTTAAGACACAAGGTATTAGAAGGTGGAGAAAAGGAGAACTGGTTGAGAAGGTGAGGAATAGAGCAGACAGAGGTTGTCTTTGTCATGAGGCTATAAGGGGACAAAGGAGTGAATGGGGATAGGGAAAATGGGTGAGAGGAGGGGAGAGGACAGACAGATGTGAGTTAGTATTGGGGGAGTTGTAAGGGAGTGGCAGTTGTGGGGGTGAGGGTAAAGGGACAGGGGAAGGTATGTGCTGGAGTGAGTGGATTGATGTGAGAGGGGAGAGGGTGGGGAAGAAAGGGGAGAAAGGGGCATCAGGAGAGAAGGGTAGCAAGTGAGCTGGAGGTAGATGTGCATGTGAAGGAGGGGGTATAGGGAATTAGAACCTGCAGTCACAGTTACCATGTGCAGTCAGGGGTTCCCCCACCTAAGTAATTAACCTTGCACTTTTTGGAACTGAAACCCAGCTGCCACTCCCTAGATCACTCCTCTAGCTTCTCCAGAACCATGTGCATTCTCTCCACCCCCTCCTGGGTGTCCACCATGTTGCAGATTACTTTCTCATCTGCAGAGAAATATTCCTTCCCCTCCAGTTCCTCAGCAGTATCAGTTATGAAGATATTGAAAAGGACAGGACCCAGAACCAATCGCTGTGGCATGCCACTGGTCACTGTCTCATCCTCAAAGAGACTGCCATTTATTACCACCCTCCTATCCTTCAACCAGTTGAAAAACCAGTTCAGGACCTTCTCCCCCAACACCAGGCTATTAATGGGAAGGTCCCCTTGGCACTTTATTTCTGTTTACCTGTGTAGTTTGTAGGCATGAACAATGATTAGCTCTATTGCACCCTCCTAATTTCATCAGTGTTCAAATGTAAATGAAGGTACTTAAGTCTGGTGTGAAAACCTGATTGACTTCATTACAAGGGTCATGACCCAACTCACATAGGCATCCTGGAATTTTATGATATTGTAGTGCTAAATCCTGCAGTAGTTATATTGTAGCAGCCTATAGTCAGTGTCATTGCTGTCTTCTGCAGTCTCTATGTCTCAAGCAGTGGATGTCCTGTATTTGGATTTCAGCAAGGCCTTTGACTCTGTGCCAAACGGGAGGCTGAGGGGAAGCTGTAAGCTGTGGGAGTAGGAGTAAAGATGGTGAAATGAATAATGAATTGGCTAAGGGATAGGCAGCAGAGGGTGGTAGTGGGAGGAGAACTCTCACCACCGAGGTCAGTGACGAGCAGGGTACCACAGGGATCGGTGCTGGTGCCGGTGCTGTTTCAGTTGTTTGTAAATGTTTATTCCTTAAGAACATTCCAAGGAAAAGTATAGCCCATTTGGGTGTTAGCTCATTTTCAATGGGGTCCATTACATACAAGAAAATTTCATAAAATATACAACACATAAGTTACAACATGCAAAATACATATAATACAAAAAGCTTACAAAAGTATTCTAAATAATCACAAACATTCTCAGGAGTGAATACAGACATCAAAAGTGCAAGATAGCAGCAGTAACCATGATTTTTGGTTATACAGATTGTTCTTTTTTTCTTTTTGAGATAACCATAAAAAGGGCAGAGTGTCAACAGCAACACAATTTTTTGAGTGTGCATATTTTTGAAATAACCAGCTTTTGATCTTATTCCATGGGGCAATTACCTTTGTTCTCAGGTGGCCTGGCAGCCCATTTTAAATTCTAGGTCCACTGACCATTAAAGCAGAGTTCCCCATTGCTGTTCTCATTTTGAGGGTTACCAGTTCTAGGTTTTGTGCCCTTCACAAGTCTGCTCTAGATGTGCGTATCTCAAACAAATTATCTAAATAAGATGGTATCTTTTTCTTTAAATACTGATGGGTCAAATGCAGTATATGTAGCTGTCTATGCTCCATTAAGCTAATTCAATTTAGGGATCTGTACATTATGCACTGATGTGTCAACCGAGAGACATCCAGGGCAAACCTAGTGAATCTGTTCAAGGCTATATCCAGCCACTCTAGTACAGCCCTGGATGCCCCCGCTTAGACTACATTGCCATAATCAAACAGTGGAATTAGTGTAGTATTAACTATACTCCTATCCTCCCGCACAAGATTAATCCAAGATGGTGGCCATGCTGGGCTGACTGTCACTTGCTCTTAGAAAATTCTGAGTTTTCATCCTTTGAATTGTTTTCTTATCGCTTAAAGATGTTTTATTTTAGTTTATTCCTGGTCCATGGTCACATATTATTTTATATTAATTTATCTTATTTTAAGTCTGTGAGGAAAATAATAACTAAGCTGTTTGCTTGTTTGTGAGGAGCCCTACCGTGTAGTTCTGCTCTGTAGAAGGCTGGTGGTTCTATCTTCTATTGGGTTGCTCTTACTTGGAGAATGGTGCAGTGTTGGAACTGTCATTGTTGAGCCAAAAGAGGAAATGGGCTTGTTTGACCTGCCCATTCTCATTGCTTTTGTATCCCTCTGGGGTTGTGCTGTGCCCGTGCAGTGGTCTAGCTGGACTGGCTGAACTAGCTGAGCGTTAAAATGTTTTGAGGATTGCTGGAGGTGAGCCACTTGTAGTGAACCAGCTGGACTGGCTGAACTGACTGGGTGTAGAGGTGATTTGAGGATTGCTGGAGGTGTACGTTTGATGGAAAGTTAAAGTGGCGTTAAAGAAGAAGAAGTCCTGTGGTGAACTGGGCATGGTACGGACTTGACATTGAGGTGGGCTGTCTCGGGCTGGTGACTCTCTTCCTGGGGGTTAGTGAGTTATCAGAGGGTGACTTCCTTTTCTCCCAGAGGCTGGTGTATCTGCAAGTGACTACAGGAGGGTGGCTGCTGTGTCAGCTAAAACTGAGGATTGCTATCCCGGGGGCAAGCCTGATCCTGGCATCGGATTCTGTTCAAACTGAGCAACTAACTGGCCTGCAGAGGACTGGCTTGCCCAAGGAGGATATATTTTCTTCCTTAGAGAGAATTTTTGGTTTCTTTATCAGAACTGGCCTGAGGAGGACATATTTTCTTCTTCTGAGATAACTTTTGGTCCTGCTGTTATCCACATTCGAACCGGAGGACTGCTTCTGGCGGTAAACTAAATAAATTTGGATTTGGCATGGTTTGGCTTTTCTGACACTATTTTTGGTTTCTGACTTGCCTTTCATCTTAAAACTGGACCCGGTAGTGAGAATACCCTTTAAATACTAACCACAATCTGTTTTCAGTTTGGACTACTTGAATAGTGGTTGATGAGAGCATTCCACGTCAAGCAAAAACTTTGGTCATGGCTCTGGGGTGTGGGAGACTCTAAAGTCTAAATTTGAAAGATCATTGGGGGGCTTTGGAAGCCTTAAACTGTTCACTGGAAGATTCCTTTGTAGTCTTGAACTCTGTTGAACTTTTTGAAACTGTTTATACCCTTTTGTAGTTTTGGACTTAGATATATGAAATTATTATGCATTGGGCCTCTTTTTTGGGGGGTTGTTTGATGCATTTTAATAGTCTAATTAAGCCAATTTTATATTTTTAATGCATTTATTTAGGGATAATTGGGTTTTGTTATTGTTAGTTATTGTGTTACTTGTTGTATGTGTTATTGAATTGAGTTTGTCTTATTTGTTTTATTTTAGTAATATAATGTGCTGGGAAGGAATACAAATGGTCAGGCATTATTCCCCCACTAGACACAGGGAAATGTGCCCTTTTGAATAACCCCCATTGTCATCAGATACCTATTAAAGGTGTCAAGTTTTGGGGATTGCTAGGTGAAGGAAAAGGAGGAGAACTGGGCTGGTGGGGGGAATGGAAGGGGGGGGACGAATTGAGGTGGCGGGGACCAAGAGATGCCCTGGGGAAAAATGGAGACAGGACAGATGTATCTCTTGTCTTGTCCCCATACCCAAGGGCTCCATAATAAATAGCAGGAGCTGAGGTCTTCTTCGACAGCTCATCCTACTCGGACGGTGTTATGTAATGCCAGATCTAGTCAAAACAAGACAGCTATTATAGCTGATCTTGTTGAAACAGTAGATCTGGCTTGCTTCACCGAGACCTGGCTGGACGACAATGCAGGCCCTATATTGGCCTCTGCTGTTCCAGCTGGGTACTTGGTGATACACCGCCCGAGGTTTGATCATAGGGGTGGGGGTGTTGCCATCATTTTTAAGATGGAACTGGGCCTTGTGGATGTGCCAGTGGGGTCCACCAGATCCTTCAAGTGTATTCTGGGTGAGGGTGTAGGTGCGGGATACTCCTTATTTACCATCCACCCTATGATGGTGGAGAACTTCTGCAGGAGCTAGTGGACTTCATCATCGATGTGGCTTTGGAGTCCCCCAGATGGTTGATTCAGGGGGACTTCAATGTCTGGGTCAACAATGAACTCTCGCAATTCGATCAGAATCTCCTCCAGCTAATGACTGCCCTGGTCCTTACACAGGTAGTTACCTCCTCGACCCATATAGGGGATCATTCGCTGGATCTGGTGTTTCTCCTGAGGATGGAGATAACTGGTTTGGGGGTGGAACCAGTTAGTTGGTCTGACCTTCACATCATAAGATTCAGTTTCAAGGCCCCCCCAAATGGACCGGCCCCTACTGAGATGGTCCGGTACTGCCCTTTAAGGTGTGTTACCCCAGAAGGTCTGTTGACGGTGCTGGACCTATCGGGTATGTCGGGTGAATGCATGAGTCCAGGGGATCTTGGACAAGCCTATAACAGAGAGGTAGGAGATGCCCTGGACAAAATTGCTCCAGTTCAAGTTCGGCTGCTCACTCCTTCCCCAAGGACCCCTTGGTTTGATGGTTCCTTGAAGAAGTTAAGGAGAGCTGGTCGAAGGCTAGAGACAGTATGGGGGAGGTTGGGCCTGGATGCTGACAGGCTTAGATTGACAGCCCATTATAAGGGCAATCAATCAGAAATCACCTGAAAGAGGCAGAATTCCTGTCAAGGGAGATTTCTGCTGCACATAATTGACTGGCTCAGCTCTTCCAGACTGTGGACAGACTGTGCAATCCAGTCTGTCTCCAGCCCAGAAGGGCATTTTCTCAGGCTAAATGAGAGGAGTTCCCTCTATTCTTTGTGGATAAAGTTGCCAGCATCCAGTCTGGCATCAGCACTACTCTCGCTATGAGGGACTGCAGAGGTTGATGAGAGGTACTGTACACTTGATCTGTCTGGGTGGACTTTAGCTGGACAGAATTCTTGGACCTTGTGCAGATCATCCAAACATTGCACCCAACCAGTTGTAGTTTGGATCCAGGCCCTATACCTCTATTAGTGGGTTGTGTAGAAGTCATCTGCCTGATCCTAGCTAAAATTGTCTGGGGATCCTTGGAGAGGGGAGGCTTTCCAGACCCCCTTAAGGAGGTGGTCATACGACCACTCCTAAAAAACAAATCCTTGGATCCAGACTACCTAGCTAAATATAGGCATGTCTCTAACCTTCCTTTTGCCAGGAGGGTTATTGAGAAGGTGGTTGCGCTGCAATTGGATGATCACCTTGTGACCCACAATGTCTATGATGTTCTCCAGTCTGGATTTCATAAGAGACACAGTACTGAGACTGCACTTGTTCGGGTATTGAATGACCTCCTAATAGTGGGGGATCGAAAGGCACATACCATCTTGGTCCTTCTTGATCTCTCTGAAGCATTTTTCACTGTGAACCATGGTGTGCTATTGGAGTGCCTGTGGTGTCTCTATGGGCTGTTGGGGACAGTCCAAGAATGGTTTTGATCTTTTCTCATGGGCAGGACTCAGAGGGTGATCACTGGAATTTATTCCTCTGATGCCCTCCCCATGTCCTGTGGGGTCCCACAGGGCTCCATATTGGCACACATGTTGTTCGCAGTGTACATGCTGCCATTAGGAGATATCATTAGGTGATATGGTTTGAGTTTTCACTGCTATGCAGATGATACTCAACTGTATCTGTCCTTTCTACCTGAACAGGAGGATGCAGTCCCTGTGTTCAACAACTGTCTCACTGAGATTAAGGACCGGATGAGCACCAGCTGGCTGACACTGAACCCTGACAAGACTGAGGTGTTGGTTGTGGACCCAGGTCACCCAGGGGTGGGTTTGGGGGCTGGGCAGGCATCTAGCATATGGCTTGGTGGTGTCCAGCTTAATACCTCTGACCAGGTGTGTAACTTGGGTGTTATTTTTGATGACGGCTTGACCCTGAAATCCTAGGTGTCTACCATTGTCAAATTGTCTTTTTATCAGCTGAGGAATATCACCCTAGCGAAACATCTGGTTCCTCCAAATGATCTTCCAACATTAGTCCCTGCCTTTGTCACCTCCCGCCTTGACTACTGCAATGCTCTCTACCTAGGGCTTCCCGGGGTTGATATCTGCCACTTGCAGCTAGTGCAGAACATGGCAGCCAGGCTACTGACTGGTACATCTAGGACCAGTCATATTACTCCTGTGCTGCGTGGACTGCACTGGCTGCCTATTCAGTGGCAGATCACCTTTAAAGTCGGTCTTCTGACCTTTAAAGCCCTACACAAACTGGGACCCAGCTACCTGCAAGATCTCTTGACTCCCTAACACCCCCTCTGCCCTCTCTGACCTGCCAACGAGGGATTGCTAGAGATTCCCAGGTTATGCTTGAAGATATCTGGTGCTCATACTTTTTCTTCTTCGGTCCCTACCCTGTGGAATTCTCTACCTTGTTGGTTGAGAGAATGCCTGACCGTGGAGAAATTCAAGTCAGAACTTAAACGTATTTGTTTCAAATGGCTTTCCCAGTTGATTTTAACAAACTTATATTTCTGTATTTTTATCAATTTATATGTCTTATGGTTTTTATTGTAAAGTGCCTTGGTTTTAAGAAAGGCGCTATATAAATAAAGAACTTAAATAATACATAAATAAATAACTTGTAATCTTTTAAACAGGTTGTCTACATGTACTTCTCATTTCAACTGCGCATCTAGCTGTACTCCTAAATACTTATGAGTTCACCAGTGTTAATATTTGATTTGTAGATGTTTTAATTTGAAGTGTATTTAAAGTGGCCATCTGCTTGTTCCCCAAAAACATGACTTGTGATATTTTTATTATTTAATATTAGGTTTCGTGATCTAAAGTACTCCCACCAAGCATTAAAAATCACTTTGAAGTGTTTTCTGACTTTCCAAAATTAAAAGTCCTCCCACATACAATCACATCATCCTGCATATGAATGGTGCCCCCAATGAGGGCACCGCACCATTCATATATATAGATTAAACAGGATCAGACCTAACACCGATCCTTAGGAGACACCAGAGTTAACACATTCAAGCTGTGATGTAAATGGGCATAAAGTAACTAATTGTATCCTGCAAGTCAGATATTCCCTGACCCAGTTCAGGGCCACCTGGTCAAGGCCAATGTCACTCAGCATATCTATCAAAGCTAGATGGTTGAGCATGTCAAATGCTTTGGACAGATCTATGAATATGGCCCCAATCAGGAGGCCCCTATCCAGTGAGATCTGAATGTCAGATGTTACCTTTGTTAAGGCTGTTAACGTGCTGTGATTAGAATGAAAACCTTACTGATATAGGTTGTATAATTTATTTTCTAAGTAAGTCTGTAACTGTTTCCCTACAAGTTTTTTTAATAGTTTGGAAATTATTGGAAGTAAAGATATGGGTCTATAGTTCTGTATATCATTTTTTGTCCAGATTTTATACAGTTATTAACTTTGCCACTTTCCAGGCACTCTGGTATGTTCCAGTAGCTATTGACAAATTAAAGATTTCAGAGAATTTTTGTGCTACAACAGGGGCCACAAATTTCAAAAGTAGAGTCGGAATATTGTCTAAACCCGTTGCCTTTTTTACATCTAATTTTAATAATTCTTCCAAAACTTCTACAGAGCTGATCTTGGAAAAAGTGAAATCTCATTTATTTGGTGACTTTTCTTTATTTTTGACTTCCTTCAATAATTCCTTTTTACTATCAGCCTTAGTTATCCCTAATGTATAGTCCTTCCCTATCCTACCTTTAACTGCCCCGACTACTAGGGTTCCAAAATCTATTAAATAAACCTATTAATGGCATTTGCCACCTGGTCAGATGTGGGAATATTCCTTCCATTAATACTAAAGGAACCAGGAAAGTCCTTTGATTTCTCACCTTTTAATTTAGAATATAGTGTCCAAAATCTACAAGGGTCTGTTGTACTCTGTGTCTCAAATAGATTTTTAAAATAGCAACTCTTTGCTTTTTGTATCTCCTTTAAGTAATTGTTCTTTAATTTTTAAGTGTATTTTTTGCTTCCCCAGCTCCAGGCCAGCCTCTCCTTCGGGCCTACCTATGCTCTTCACTACCACACTGCCCCAATGCAGCAACCTGTCATCCCATATTACAACCCCCCGGGCAACCCGGTGTAACCCTTCACCAGATGGGTCCCTCTCCTCCGAGGGGGAAGGCACTGATGGGGCAGGGCAGTGCACTCATTCTTGGCCCAGGTGCTGCTGAGGTGGTCTATGGAGAGCTCAGGGTCTCGTGGCAGCGGGAGCTGGTGACCGTCATCCAGTCAACCATGGAGCTGATTTCTCATTTGCTCCCCAGGTCAAGGTGTACACTGATGTTTGCCATGCCCCATTAGTCAGTGGGACCCAGTGCATTGCCATACTCCCAGCCTCTGCCAGGAGTCAGCAAGAGTCGGGTCACCTCCCTGCCCTCCCTCCGAAAGAAGGCGACCAGTCATCCGACATTCGAGCCCTCTCTCCCCAGCTGGCCATCCAGCATCCCGGGTCCATTCCCAAATCCGGATCGCTGGTGTCATAAGCAGACATCCAACCGCTATGCCTACAGACTGGCAGCAATTGTTCCTTAATTGACGGTATTTGTCCCCTGTAGTTTTTGTTTTTAACTTTTTAGCCTTTTTCTATGCCCTGTTCCTGTTTTTCCTGAGTACACCTAAGCTCCCATTGTAGCATTCTGTACTTTTTGTTTTCACTTTTCTTTTAAAAACTGGAGCACGAAGGTTACACACAGTCATAAATTCAGCAAATAAATAATCACAGGCATTGTCTACTGCAGGAATAAGGGCTAATCTCTCCTAATTCCTTCCCTCTAGATCAATCGTAAATCTTGTATAATCAAAGTGCTTCATTTGTCGTGATTCCTTAATAACAGCATTTTCCACTCTTTTCTTTTGTTTCTGGGCACAGTAAGTGACCTGGTGGTCATTAAATGTTCCAGCAACACACCGTAACTTGTATAGTTATCAGAATCAGAAGTTAAGATTAGTTCCAAAATTGATGATTGATCTATACTTTTGGGATTTAATCTGGTACGGGTCTCAGTCAGCTAGGTCAGCCCAACTCCTAATGTCAAGTCCAGCTGCTTGCCACCTAAGGGGGGACTGGGCCAGTCTACATTTAAGTCTCCCATCATCAATATTTCATGGCTTTCCCTGTACAGATGTAAAAAATCCTGAATAATATCAAAGTTTTCCTCCCTACCCTTTGGGGGAAAATAGCACCCCAAATTCAAAATGGGTTTATTTTCAGGTAGCCTTAGTTCTAATACAATCTTTTACATCCCTGGAGTATGGGCACAATTAAAATCTATAAAAGATAGGTCCAAAGAGGTTTGCCTGTATATTAGCACCCACCTCCCCTCTTACTATGGTCCTGTGTCCAACATTGGTAACCTTGTACTTTAATTTCTGAATCATCTGTTCTATCACTTAACCAGGTTCCAGTAATAATCACCACTCTGAGATTATGTTCCAACATCCATTCTCTGACCCCACTCATTTTGGGGGCCAGACTACATACATTAAAATGTATAAAAATATCCCTTTTACCCTCCAAGGTGTCTGCGGCTTCCCTTGTTCCTACATGTGAGCCTGGGTTTAATTGCATGTCTACTGCAAGTATTGAACACAACATGATTAGCCCCTTAGCTGTTGTAATTTTCTTCAAATATACTTTCACTCTCAACCTTATTCTAAGGTACCCTTCAGTTATGGATATGATTCTTATCTCTTTTGTAGACTTGATGACACTTACCGCTGCCTTCACTAAACATGTAAATGCCATTTGAGGAAGCACATCAGAAGCTATCCTCATAACCTCATGTGGGGAGGGGAAAGTAAGTAGATTTGCTGTTTCCCCACCTAGTTTATAATCAAATTCTTGGTTTAAGTTTGTTTTGCCACTGCTTTCCGAAGTAGTCATTACTGACCATGCAAGAAACAACAACAGCCCTACTAGCCTGCTTGAATATGTCCCCATTATTCTGGTCATCTTCAGTTTTCCTTTATAATAAAAATCAACCCCTTTACTGATCAAGCTTTTAAATCCAGTACTTACAATTGTGGTTTATGAGCACAGCCAATACCTCCCTTTCAGGACAAGGAACCCACAAAGGTGGGTTTCTCCACCAAGTGGCACTTGCGCCACTCATGTTCATGCCCCCATGCTGGTGCTAGGGTGCAGCTCAGGGGTTTAAAGCTATGCAGAACCCCACCCATGAAGGCATTTGTGTGTTCTGATTGGCTTGCTGCTGAGCCTCCTTCATCCCTGGGAATTTTGACTGCCTCAGAGGTTCCCCACGTTAAACAATGGCAGTCAATATGTATATTTCTAATCTGGTGCTCACAGTCTCTTTTAATAGTGAGGTATCAGCCACCCTCACATAACTGATATCTCACATGGGATCTGAAGTAAGATCACTGTTTGCAAACAACACCAACATAGGGGTGGTGGTTGATGATATTGAGGGATGGAAGGGGCTACAGGACGACCTAACTAAACTGCAGGAATGGTCAGAAACATGTCAGCTGGGGTTCAGTGCCAAGAAGTTCAAGGTAATGCACTTTGGAGCAAAGAACCAGGAGAGACTATCAGCTGGGAGGGGTACAGTTGGGTAGCACCATGGAGGACAAGGTCCTAAGGCTACTTATAACAGGCAGCATGAACATCTCTGCTCAGTGTAGGAAGGTGGCAGTAAAGGCCAACAAGATGCTGGGGTGTATAGCGAGGGGAATCTCCTCCAAAAGTAGGGAGGTAATCCTCCCCCTGTACAGGTCACTGGTCAGGCCACTCCTGGAGTACTGCATGCAGTTCTGGTGCCCATATCTGAAGAAGGATGTCAGATTGTTAGAGATGATGCAGTGTAGAGTGACAAAGATGATCCAGGGATTGGAAGGCAAGTCCTACGAGAAAAGGCAGAGCGAGCTAGTTATGTATTCCTTGGAGGAGAGGCAGGATAGGGACGACATGATTGAGACCTTTAAGTACTTGAAAGGGATGAACAAGACTTGAACAGAGGGAATCTTCCAATTAAGAAGAGGAAGAGACATGAGAGGACACAGTCTCAGACTGGAGGGGGGAAGATTCAGGTGGGAGGTAAGGAGACAGTTCTTTATGGAAAGAGTGGTGGGCAAATGGAACACTCTACTACAGGAGATGGTGGCCTGTAAGATGGTGATCAGCTTCAAGAAGGGATGGGACTGGGTGAGGATGAGGGTAAATCTAAGGAGGGGAGGAGTGGGAGGACAGCTGAGAGATAAGAGGCTAGCTGCACAATCGAGCAGACCCGACAGATTATGCGGCCTATTTTTGCTGGCATTTTTTTATGTTCGTATGCTGTTTTCTGTAGTTTAAAATGTATCTGAGTTAGAAAAAAATGTTTTTATAGAATACAGGGAGTTCACAAGACATGTACCAGAGCTGAATGAGAGTATAGTTTGTGCTGTCTTGTGCAGGTATGTATCATCAACTCCCCTGATGCTTTGCATGGGGGGGGTCATGATATTTGCAATGAAGACAAACAGATGTTCACACCATGGCAAAACAAAGTAAAGCAATCTCATTTATATTTAAATTAGGATAAATTTATGGGGATGCAAGAGAGGGAGTAACTGTTTATGCCTACAGATTACACAGGTGTGCAGAAAGTAGGTTGAGGGAACTTTCCTTTTAAGTTTCTTTTTTAGCCACTTGTGATGTACACTGTAAGAGGCCTTACTGAAGCCCAGATAGGCCCCATCCACTTCCCTCCCACAATCCACCTCCCTAGTTACCCAGTCAAATAAATCTATGGGGCTTATTTGACATGACCTCCCCTGTGAAGCCATGCTGCTGGTGGTCCTGCTGCCCATATGTCTCCAGGTACTTCATCAGTCTCTCCCTCAGCAGAGGCTCCCATAATTTCCCCACCACTGATCTGAGAATGACTGGTCTGTAATTGCTAACTTCCTCCCTGCTGCTGCTCTTGTGCAGAGGGACCACATCTGCCCTCCGTCAGTCCTGTGGAACCATCTTCGTTTTCCCGCAGAGGTGCTAAATAGTGTTGCCACAGGGGTGACTAGCACCATGATTAGCTCTTTTAGTACCAATGGGTGTGTCCCATCTAGCCTCATTACCCTTGTTTTCCTTTAGGACTTCCAACCCCCAGCAAACTCATTCTTCTGTAAATGAACTTGTGTCCACACATCCCTCTCTCCAGTGCCTGTTAATGCACATTGGCTCATCCCCTTTCCACTGTGAAGACTGAGCAGCAGTATTTGTTTAAAATTTTAGTTTTTTCATTGTCTTCTCCTGCACAATCCCTCCCTTCCAGGTCTCCTGATCTTCACTACACCACCCTCACCTTCCTCTTCTCCCTCACGTACCTGAAGAAAGCCTTATCCCCATTCTTGACCTCCTGGTCGATTCTCTCCTCAATTTGAGCTTTTGCTGCTCTTACCCTCCTTTCTGCCTTCCTTCGTTTCTCTAGATATACCTGTTCACCTCTGTTTGGGCCTCCCTGTACTTCCTGAGAACATTTTTTTTTCCCCTTACCACCTTGGCCACCACCTTATATGATCACAGTCGGCTCTTTCTCCTCATACTCTTGCTTAGTACCTCTAAACAGCTTGCTGTCACCTTAGTTATTCCCTCCTTTATTCTTTTCCATTGTGCCTCCACCCCCCAGCGAGCTTGGCTAGGAGGCAGAATAGCATAGTGGTTTAGGTCACTGAGCTACAAACCTGAATGCCTGGGTTTGAATCCCACAGCCCCCACTTGCATACTGTGTAACCCTAAGCAAGTCACTTAACTTCCTTGTGTTATCTGGTTGCATCTGAACACAAGCTTTGGCTTAGTGTGCCTTTTCTCATCAAACAATTTCCCCCTTTCCCTTTCCTATATCCCCATTCGAGCAATTTCTTAAGGCAGTCTCCCATTTTTTGTTAAATTTGCTCTCCTGAAGTTCAAGCGTCTCATCCTAGTGTGGTTTATCTCCTGTTGAATCTGTATACTAAAGCACACTGTACACTTGTATCCAGGGGGCTAGCCCCTGTGACGTCTGCAATGCTGTTCCTGTTAGTAAGTACCAGATGCAGCAATTCCCCATCTCTTTTGGGATCTGTAACCAACTGCCTGAGAAGAGCCCTTTGCAGGGAGTCTAGGATGACCCTGCTCCTAGTTGCAGCTACAACCATGATGTTCCTGTCTACATCTGGCAGATTAAATTCCCTTATAATTAAGTAGTAGCACCGAATTATTCAAAGGATTTTTAAGGATTTTTTAAAAATCCGTATTGAGAATTGTGAAACCTTATGTTAGGGATTTAGTTTTGTTTGTTTATGTGTTCACTGCTACCCAGAGATGGTTGTCTAATCTGATAGTGTAGTGTAGTTGAAAATGTACCAGATGGCACTTAAGTACTGTAATAGGAACTGGCCTCTTTCTGTAGGTATAACAAAAAGTATTTTAGAGGATTTTTTCCCCTAAATTTTGTAAAGGATAAATAGGGAATCTCACAAAATTGCTTGACAAATTCGGCACTACTACTGTACTTACCCTTTGCTTGCCATGTTAACTATGTACTTCCAAAAACCTTGTCCAATTCTTGGAGCATCTCATGGACAGCTCTCCATCTCAGAGGGGAAGGTTGTGGTTTCCCAGCTTGCTAGTGACACCCTATGGAGACTGGGTATCCACCAGCTGGGACTGCCTGGCACTGCGGATGTCTGCAGGATGAGTGTGGAAGCATGCCCATCTGCACTGATGTCATTGCACGTTCATGTCTCCTGGGGAACCAAGCATGTAAAACTCCTGGTCTCGGAGCTCCTGCCCCTGGATTACCTTCTGAATGATGCCCCAGGCATAAGACTCGGCTGGGACCTCTGGTGGATTTTGGGCTTTCTCCCTCCCTTCCTGGGAAATCCCCATCATAGAGGGTAAGCTATGGACCACCCAGCCAGGTGGCCTGGAGGGGGATACTGGGTTGATGGTCCAGGTACTGAATAGGGGGTATATCCCCCACCCACAGTCCAGGAGACAAGCAGAATTGAAAAAAAGAACAAAAATATGTTATAGGCACCAGATCCAGGTCTGCCTCCGTAAATGTAGCCACAAGGTCCTAGGTTCTTTGCATTGGCACACATGACTGTCCACTTCATTTGTCCTTCCCTGTCCCTATTTTGCCTTCCCTTCCCAGGTCCCTTCTTCACCCTTCTCTTTTGCCTGGTACTTTTCTTCCTTTTTTCATCCTTCCTCTGCCCACACTCCCTAATATTTTTCTCAGACTTAGATCCATCACTCAACCCTCACATCCCTTCTCTCCCTTTCCGGTACCCTCCACTACCCTAGTGGAATTTATTTCCTCTTGGCTTATCTTCACAGCTGCTCCATTTTCATGGGGGGCATTCACTGCTTCCCTCTTTTCTTCTGCCTTCCCCCCTTGGCTAGTATAAATACACACTGAAGCAGCACTTAAACCTTCCATCCAGGACTGCTGTGCCCCTCCTGGAGAGGTGAAGGCCATCCTATTTGTACAGGCCTTTATCCTTCCAGGTAGGACCCAAGTACCCAATGTAGCCAAACCATTCCTCCCTGCACCATGCTTTCAACTAGTTGTTAAAGACCATGGTGTGGTATTCCCTCTCCTCCCCATGGCTATGCATAAGTAGCACTTCACTGAAGGCCATTTATGCTATATGCTTCAGGCCCTCCCATCCCAGCTCCCTAAACCTATCCTGCACCACCCCTTCTGTGTCCTCTGTTATATAATTTGTCCCCAGATAGACAGTGACCTGCAGCCCCCTCTCCTGCCCTGCCTCCCTATCAATAGTAAGGATCTGCTGTCCATCTCTCTGTGCCAAGGTGCCAAGGAGGCACCTCACCTCTTCTCTCCCATGGTGTTCTCAAAACTACCCCATAACAGTTGAGTCCCCCAATAGAAGTTGTTTCCTCTTCCACTTGGTTTTCTGTCTTCTGACTTTGGGCCTCCACTCTAAAGAACCCCCACATTCTCCCTTGCACTACTATGGGTGCCTCATCCTGTCTGTCTTGTCTCACCAGAGTGGCAAAAGAGTTGTGTAGTAGCACTGGCCAAGGAATGTGTTCTCTTCCCCCATCCACACTCTCCTGAAGCCCACTACAGTCCAGCCATTCCTCCTTCTTCACCCCTATGAGGCAACAGGAGTGGACCTGGTGGCCTCAGGCTGAGGAAAGTGGTCCCCAAATCCTAGCCAACTCTGCCCAGAATCTGGAGATCTCCTCTGTCAGCCCAGAGAGGTGCACACAGATGGGGCAGAACCACAGTCTCCAGAATGTCTCCCAGAAGAGAGCCACTCCACAACCACTTTACTGCACTGCACTGCACCACTCCCAAAATTCCCAAATGAACTCCCTCTGTTATTAAAAAGAATTTGTGCCCTTACTCCTGTTAGAGGGTTTATTGAATTCCTTTAATTTGTTTGGTTACATCTTGTTGCTATACCCTATGTAATAATTTGATTTCCCTTTATTTGTTTGGTTTATCACTTTTTGGTATACCTCCAGGTAAGTTACTAATTAGCTTTCCCTGCACACTTTTAAAAGGACCTTACTAGCTTTCCATTGTATACGCTTATGCTCGATAGGGTGCTATTGGTTTCCCCTATTCCCTTCTTAATCCTTTTCTACTTTTAATTCCTTTATACCTTTATCCTAGATAAGGTGTTGCACCTATTCCCAGTTATGGCTTACCTTTTACTATCCACTCCTCCCAGCAGAGATATTAGATTAGGGGGATATGTACAGTAGGAAATTCTTTGCCGGTAGACTGAATGGAAACATAGAAACACAGTAACTGATGGCACATGAGGACCCCTTGGCCCACCTAGTCTGCCTATTTTCCTTAACTACTGTAATACTGCAGACCCTGCCTGGTCTCCAGCCTTACCCTCCCGTTCCAAACCAGTAAGATTTCCTTATGCCTATCTCATGTGTTCTTGAATCCTATTATAGTTTTTACTGCAACTACCTCCACTGGGAGGCTGTTCCAGGCATCCAACACTCTCAATAAAGAAGTACTTCCTCACGTTTCCCCTAAATCTACACCCTCCAGCATCATAGTATGACCCCTTTATTCTTGAGCATCTATTTTTCTAAAAAATGCTTCCTTCTTTTATCCTGTTTATACCCATGATATATTTGAAAGTCTCTATCATCTCTCCCTTCTTCCATCCTTTCCTCCAGGATGTACATATTGAGGTCCTTAAGCCTGTCCTCATAGGGCTTTTGATGCAGGACCTGCACCATTTTAGTTGCCCTCCTCTGAACCTCCTCTATTCTATGTCCTTTCTCAGCTGTGGTCTCCAGAACTGAACACAGTACTCTATGTGAGGTCTCACCAGTGTTTTATACAGTGTAATAATTACCTCCCTCTTTCTGCTGGTGATACCCTTCCCTATGCACCCTTGCATCCCACTAGCTCCTCCCACAACCTTGTCACACTGTTTGGCCACCATTAGGTCATGAGATATGATTACTCCCAGTCTCTTTCCTACTTGGTGGTTGTAAGTACCACTCCCCCCATCTTGTACTATGCCCCTGGGCTTCTCTGTCCTAAGTGCATTATTTTGCACTTCTTTTCATTGAATCTTAGTTGCTGCACTGCTGACCACTCCTCAAGCTTTCTTAGATCTCTATTTATTTTTTCCACACACACCCAGAGTCTGTACCCTATCACAGATCTTTGTGTCATCTGCAAATAGGCATACTTGCCCTTCTAGCCCCTCTGCAATGTGGCTAATAAACACATTAAAGAGATCTGGTCCCAGTACTGGTCCTTGTGACATCCCGCTGGACACCCTCTCTCCCTTCCTCGGACTGAACTTCATTAACCACCACCCTCTGCCTCCTAGCCCCTAACCAATTTCTTACACGGTTTACCACTTATGGACCCACTGCCAGGCCGCCCAGTTTGTTTACAATTATTGTGTGTGAAATGGTGTCGAAGGCCACATCCACAACTCCACCCTGATCTACCTCCCTGGTCACTCAGTCAAAGAAATGGATCAGATTTGTTTGAAATGACCTCCCTGTTGTGAAACCATGCTGCCTCAGATTCTGTAAGCCCCTGATTTCAAGATATTCCACAATCCTTCCCTTCAGTAGTGATTCCACTAATTTCCCCACCACTGAAGTCAGTCTCATTGGCTTGTAAATTCCTGCCTCCTCCCTACTACCACTTTTGTAAAGTGGGGCTACATATGGCCTACTCCAGTCCTCTGAAACTGCTCCCATCTCCAGTGAGTGGTTGAACAGGGCAGTCAGATGTGCAGCCAGCACCTCCCTAAGTCTCCTTCAATATCCTGGGATGTGTCCCACCTGACCCCATTGCCTTGTCCACTTTCACTTTTGCGAGTACCTTCAGGGCTCTCTCCATTGTAAATGGATTGGTGTCCACTTATTTTCCTTTGATCCTTTGATTCTCCTGTCCTTTTCTGAGGTCCTTAACCTTCCCCTTCCTCTGTGAACGCTGAACAAAAGTATTTGTTCAGGACATCTACCTTTTCTTGGTCCCTTTCCACACAATCTTCCCTTCTCTCCTTAATCTTACAATCCCTCCCCTGGTCTTTCTTCTTTTTCTTACATACCTAAAAAATGTCGTCCCCTTTCTTTACAGCCTGGGCTATTTTCTCCACCATTTGCACCTTTGCACACCGGACTGCTTTCTCTGCCTTCCTCCGCTTCTCCTGATACACCTCCCTATCCTGCTTCCTCTGTGTCTCCTTATATCACCTGAATGCTAACATTTTTGCCCTTACCTTTTAAGCCACCTCTTTTGAGAACCATAGTGGTCTCATCTTCCTCTTACTTTTGCTAACTTGTCTGATGCAGAGGTTTGTTGTACTCACTGTGGCTCCTTTTAGTTTTATGCACTGTTCCTCCATTCCACCCAAATCCCCCGACAGGGCATTCCAGAGGCATTCCCCAATCTTTGTAGAGTCAGCCTTTTGAAGTCCAAGACTATCACTTCTGTGTGATTCGATTCCACCACAGTTCTTTTATTGAACCACACTGTACAGTGATCACTGGTCCCCAGGTGGCCACCCACTGTGACATCCACAACACTCTCCTGTTGGTAAGTACTGACTAAATAAATAAACAAAAAAAGTACAAGGTCCAATATTGTTTCATCACGAGTGTGTTCTCCTACTAGTTGCCTGAGAAATGCACCCTGCAGGGTGTCTAGGATGTTGCAGTTCCTAGCTGAAGCTGCAGATGGGATGCGCCAATCTATACCTGGTAGATTGAAGTCCCCCACCAGCAGCATCTCCTTCTCTCCTCCTTATTTGCCACCTTTTGGATGTCCTCCATCATAACTTTATCCATCTCCGCCCCCACCCCCGTGCTGGAGGTGTGTTGATCACGCCACTGCAAATAGCTGCTCCATTTGCTGATTCTAGCATGACCCACAATATCTCCACCCTTCCCTGTATTTCCTGCATCTCTGCAGCTTTAATGCTGTCCCTCACTTAAAGAGCTACTCCTCCCCTTTCTTACCTACCCTGTCCTTCATGAACAGAGTATAACCTGGTAAGGCCATATCCCTGTCATGGTTCTCATTGCACCATGACTCAGTAATGGCAACAATGTCCACTCCAATGGACTCCTTGATCTTTATATGCCGGCAGCATCTATGTTTCTGTGTTCCCCCAAATAAGTGGACGGTAGTGTTGTCTGATATAACATTGGATCAGGCTGTCACCCACAATGTTGAGCAGGATGATCTGCTGGAAATAACTGTTTCCTCTTTTATAAAGTGGGCTATGTCTATTGAGAATCTAGTAACCACAGTTGATAGAAAATTATGTTTTTATCTACATAGTACTAAAAGACCATTATTGCATTTATGGTTGACTACATTCTTGAATATGCATGTCACATATAGCACTTGGCTCTTACTCATGGATCTGAAAGCTGTAAAAAAAACTCCAGATACTACTTAAGCATACCATGTGTAGCTGCTGTGATGATGTTGAAGGGACACTGGCCAAATCTCACTTAGAACCACTTAATCATGGACTCTCCACAGGTGAGTTTCTTTTTCAGGATGTCAGGATCCAAGCACAGATTGCATCCCTTTTTAAAATACACCTCTTCTCTTTTGGGACAGCACTATTTACATTTTTTCCCTGCTTAACTGCCTCTTATGTGCACCCCTTCCCTTTAGAAACATAGAAACATAGACTTTTACGTCAGATAAGGACCGCTTGGCCCATCTAGTCTGCCCATTTCCCTACCTACAGGATAAGCTGCAGATCCTAGTTAACCAACAGCCTATTTCTTCCTACCCCCCACAAGGATTGCCTTATGTCTGTCCCATGTATTCTTGAATTTTTCCCACAGTTTTAGACCCTACAACCTCCTCAGGAAGGCTGTTCCATGTGTCCACCACCCTCTCTGTGAAAAAATACTTCCTCACATTGCCCCTGAGCTGCCCCTCTGTCTTCAGATTGTGTTCCCTTATTCGTGCACACCTCTTTTTCTGAAAGTTGCTACCTCTTGGACTTTGTTGATTCCACTGAGGTACTTAAAAGTTTCTAACATGTCCCCTCCTCCCTCCTTTCCTCAATGGTATACATATTAAGCTCCTTTAGTTTCTCCTCGTATGGCTTCTTTTGTAGACCCTGCACCATTTTAGTTGCCCTCCTCTGGACTGCCTCCATTCTGTCTATGTCCTTGCAGAGATGGGATATCCAGAACCGGATGCAGTACTCCAGATGGGGTTTCACCAACTGTCTGTACAGAGGGACAACTTCCTGTTTTCTGCTGATATGCCTCTCCCTATACATTCCAGTATACCCCCAGCCCTCCCTACTGCCTTCTCACATTGCTTGCCAACCTTAAGGTCATCTGATATGATTACCTCCAGGTCCTTTTCCATTTTTGTTGTTACTAACCCCCCCCCCATTGTGTAAACATCCCCTGGGTTTTTGTTTCCAAGGTGCATTATTTTGCATTTCTTTGCATTCTTTACTTTATAGTAATATTACCTACTTAAATGCTTTACAAATTACTACCAGGTCTCAGCCCTTCACTATCACTCGACCACATCATTGTATTACCAATGTGCTTTCACACTTCTTCCAACAGCGGAGCTTCAAAGGGATTGCATTACTAGTGTGTTGGGTAGGGGTAAGAATATGATTTTACTTTGGCTTTGAAATAAAAAAATAGTATTTGAGGTTCACAGTTTTATTTCATTTCATTCACATCAGATGGAAAAGTTTTGTACAGCATTGGTCACATTGTAGTAGCAAACCGTTCCCATGAATAACATATGTATTCTATGAACAGATTGCAATTTTGCACTGTCAGCATTTTCATCCAGAAGTGATGATGGCCCATACCAGCTGAGCATTGTTCCAAGAACACTCCGCCATCACTCATTCCAACCCCAGGAGCACATTCCCAGTGTGGCACAAGAACACTCCCACAAAATTCCAAAACAGCCTCTCCTGCAGCTGTCACAGCTTTGGAATATAAAAGTTTCTAGTCGGGGTCTATGTAGTCAACATCCTAGGTGGTTCAAATGATAACAGACACCATTGCAAGGTTGTAAGTTCATTTTATTCAGAATCATTGCTCCATAAAAGGCCACACAAGCTTCACTCAATGTTTCATTGCTGCCACATTGCGATTTAACAAAAGTTTATGTTCCTGAGAGTAAACAGAATAATAATATACTAAGAGACAAGTAAAATACTATATGTCTTAAACATGCACACTTCTGCACATGGAATAATAATGATCCCAGTAGCACGTGAATAGAGTGAGAGAAGTTTAGTGAGTCAATATATGCAACCTAAAAAGAGCGAATGTGAAGTCAGCTGTGTGCTATTAATAGCACTTAGCAGATATAGCACTTTTGTCCGTAGGGAGTTGTTTTATTGGAAACACTAGGGAGCCCTGTTGGTCAGGCCAGTTCTGAGCTGGCCATTTAGTACTCTGCTTAGAGTCACCATCTTTGATGCTGGTGGACCTGGGTTCGGGGCTGCCTGTAAGAACAAGGTTTTTTTTTTAAAATGTTGTTTTCTTTAAAATTTTGCAAGTCTCATTCTACCCTGTCCCTCGGTTTTAGGCTCCCCCCGGAGTTAGTTATTTTAAGTCTTGGGGGTGTGGACCACCTAGCCCCTGACATAAAAAAAGACTGTATATCACAGTGCATAAAGATACCAAGGAACCATCAATGTTTGTGCAACTCACTATAGTGCTCATCACCGTTTCATTTTTCACCAATGTGTAGTCACTCTTTTTTGTTCCTGACATTTTATAGACATGTTTATCACATAAAACCATGCTCACAAAACCCCACCCAGGATTTTCTTGGCCAGGGACTTCTCTAAATTTGACCCTTGCTCCTTTCTGGTCTCCTTATCTGAGATCAGCTGGGCCGCTATAAATTACTTGGCTGACATTAAACCCACCCTTGATTTTTTTGTTATAAATCTGCCTGGTGATTTCCTAACTAGGAACTCATGGCTTATCATTGTCACCATTACTGTTCTTCCCCTTCTGCAGTACAGTGCCCCATCTTACAATGCCTAAGGTGGACTAAGTTCAACAAGCTTAGAGTACTCTACAATAAAATTGCTCACTTTTGCTCTGGAGCCCCACCAAGGGAGCATCACTGTGATGTCCTGTGCATTTACTGAACTGGTGTTCATTGGAAGGCAGATTATACCCTCTCCTCTACCTGGCCTTTAAGCTTGTCAAAGGTCCCTCCCCTCTCCCTTGTCTATGTGACATCCTCACAATTAAATCCTCCTGGAGGGTCATGCGTTCCTCCAGTCTTATCCTATTAGAGATACCTAGAGTTAGATCCTGTGTGGGAAAGAGGTCCTTTGCAGCTTCAGTGCCTTGCCTCTGGAACACTCTACCTTTTACCCTTCAGGACTATTCCTCACTTGGTGGATTTAAGAAAGGGCTCAAAATTGTCCTGCTGTAGTGCAGACTCTGCTCCTGTAATCGGTGACACTTACTTGTGTTATTATAACTGACTTTGCTTGCCTACCCTGGTTCATATGGATACCCCATTGATCTATTTTCCCTGCCTTGTGTAGTCAAAGTTTTTTATTAATACTTTGTCATGTACTAGAACTCTATGTTTGGCCATATGTATTACTTTACTGTTCATGTATTTTGCTATGCCATGTCTGACTATTATCTAATCCTGTATTTTGACAATGCACTGCCTGATTGTTATATGTCATTAATGTTGGGCTTCCCTGCAAAAGGGGCACCTACAGTACTATATGTCTCAATGGGCTTATGCAGTTAACAAAATTAATAAATAAAAATAGATAACTATAGTCTCATATATACAGAATTAATAGGCACCGAATAAATTCAGCAAGTCTAACTAGGCTAATGCCTGTCTAATATTTAGCATGTCCCCCAGTGTTCAAGTGTTAATTGGAGCCATCACCTCAGACTCGGTCCACATGAGAAGAATCTCTGTGAAACCACCAACACTTGGGACACAAATGAAGCTGTGCATTGGGCACATGTCTGAGTGTCATGATGTCACTGTTTATAACATCATGCACTGGCAGCCAAACGGCTGCCCATGGAGCATAGGATTGCAGATGCTGTCAAATCCAGTGACTCGCCCCAAAATGGGAAAAAGAACCTCTAGTTACCTTTGTGCTCATTTTCAAAATTGCCTAAAGCATGTTATGCAAAAAGAAAAGTGTATATCTCTGTTTACAAACACATACAAGGGAGTATAATCATCCCCACCCTTGAGGTGTGCTGACTAATCTTGGAGATAGTAAATGGTAAAGTCTGTTATGCCTTTGGGTGGCTAGCACCTGGGTTTGTTGTTAGAAATGGGCTTGGAAAGTGGCATGCTGCCTCCACCTATGGGGTTCCTTATGACAGAGTGCTGCCAGGGTGTTTCCACACAGGAAACTAAATACAACCCCCAACCTCTGAGATAGGGAACTCAATAAAACAATATCCTCCCTGCTTATAACTCTAAGCATGCAAAGAAACAGCAAGGCAATAATAGCAACATATGTCAGCAGTTGCAAATGTAAGTCCCTAATTTCGAGGGGGATTATTGCTCTCCGCTAGGTCCCCCCTTCCCTCAGGGCTAAGGTCTGTTTAGTGCTCTGGGGGAGCGCAATTTCTGCTGGCCACAACTTGGGGCAGCAGATTAGGGGATATATAAAGGGAGGGCTGAGGGACAATAGGAGAGAGATTGGTGGACATGGCAGTAGGGCAGTTCAAAGGGGGTGTCCCCCTCCTTTTCTTAGTCAGAGCAGCAGCTTTCAGCAGTGATGTGCTGGGTCCCTGGGTGGGCATCCAAGGGCAGTGAGCCATGAGGCAGCTCTGGTTGTTTGTGTCCTGGGTCCCTTGCTACTGGGTGGTGACAGCATCTAGGGCATGTTTGAAGGATAGGTGGTGAAGGATCCCCTGGGGCACTGGGCCTGGTCTCTGGAGTGGTTTTCTCAAGCCACTGGGGCTCTGGAGGTTGTGGCAGGGCCTCTGCAGTGGGGGGTCAAGGGAGCAGTGGCAGCATTCCCTGATCCTGTTCCATGCATTTCAAGGTGGCTTGTGGGCTAGCCATTTGGGAGTGGGTGATGGCCTTTACTTGTATGGGGAGGTGGGTCCCATGGCGTTGGGTTAGAGCCCTAGGGTGGGTCCTCAGGCTTTGGGTTAGAGTCCAATATTTACCCCGAGGCCTTTTAGGCTGTGGCTCAGCTTGGGTTAGACTAACAGTAAATTAGTGGAGCCAATGTGACTGCTGTTTGTGAGGCTCAGCTCTGGGAAAGCTTCAGAGGCCATGTTGAGAGAGAAAGAGAGAGAGAGAGAGGGAGAGAAGCCATTGGAGACCTGGCTGGGCCAGGACAAGGTCTAAGTTTTTGGGAAAGTGAGCCATGTTTGAGAAGAGGCAGATGTGGAGCTATCAGGCTGTTCAGTTTTCACCCCGGTAATGAAATAGCTTGGCTGCGTCAGAGGAGCACATTGCTTCCTGATAGAGGTTTTTGGGCTGAAGCAGTGAGGGATCTGGAAAACAGTTTGGTTTTGGAGAAAAGCTCCATTAGAAGTGAGATAGCAACCAAGTTCTTAGGTACTTACCAGTGCCAGTGGGGTAGTTTGGAGCTTAATGCTTCTGGTACATGAAAAAGGTCTTTGGTTCTTAGTTAAGTACTTGCTGCTATAGCTTTGCTTGTGGTAAAATCTCCCATGTCTGAGAATGCCCTTAAATAATCTCCATCAAATTCTCTGTATAAATTGTTTTAGCCCCATGGAGCTGTACATTTTATGTTCTTAAGCAATTGGGACCCCTGAGCCCTGCTAATCATTTAGGGGCTCAGGAGAATAAACCTGATTAGTTTGGGAAAAATCAGAGTCCAGTGAAATTAATCTTTTAAAGGATTGTAAATGAAAAAAATCAGTCCTTTAGTTTTAAGGGTCTTCTGTAGTCTCCCATGTGGTCTTGAAGCAATTCAGAGGTTTCCTGTGCCCTCTCGCTCCGGAGCTGGGGTATGGATGTTCATGAAGGCTGAAGATGAATTGCCTGGGAATCTACTGGGGCAAGTCAATTTGTTTATTTGGGGCCCATGAGACAGGTATCAGAAGATTTCTCAAGGTTGGAGATATTTTATTCCATGGTTTCTGGTCAGAGGAATGCTGGTGAAGATTCAATTGTCTGGGACCCCCTTTCCCAGAACATCTGGCCCCTAGACATTCAGGAAGGGGAGGCTACACAAAAAAACTAGAAAAGAATGTGTTTATTCTTAGGTCAACAACTAGTATTGTCCAACCATTTTCAAAAATAAATTTATATGATATTTTTCTAATGCTTGAAGCTACAAATTGAAAACTGTAAGATTTAAACAGTTAATACAGTTCTCCTGTGTTGCTACATGCATATACATGTGGATATAATGGGTCTGATTCTAGAAGGTTGATGCAGGACTTTTGCCAAGCTCTGTGTCATCTGCAATATTTGGCAAAGCTGTGCCAATGCCCTTTGGTGCAACGCAGCCTGAATCAAGAAAGGCTGGCTCATTTGTGACCTTTTCCACATTTCATGGCAACTTCCACCAAAGGTTTGGCACATGCCCTGCATCCCTCATGGATGCAAAGTTAGACTTGGAGGAGCTGTTCTAACTTGTTGCATCTGGTACACCCAATCCAGAACTGCAATCGGTGCCAAATGTTTGCTGCAAGCCCCCTGTGACATATGTTCAGTGCACCAGGAACTTGCAGCAGATGCAACCCATTCGTCACTCAGACTCAATATGTTAAAAATGACTGAACATTAAAATGCAGTGAACCATTTTACATTGTTATATCGAAATATAAACAATGAAGTGCTATACTAATGATACATCTACTTACTTTACCTGACTCCAAGCTTTCTTTTAAAAAAATAGATCTATAGCCCTAATGGTTCCAAAGTTATCACAATCTAAATACAATTCCTTTAAAAGGTCTAACTCTGGAACTGTGGGCACTGCAAACTTGTCTTTTATTTATTTATTTATGTATGTATTTATTTATTTACTTATTTATTAATAACTAGGATTACAAGTACCTTTAAACCAGGAGTTCTTTTACAAAGGTTCCAAGTCAAATGTGTAAGACAAATAAAAAACATAAAAACCAAGGAAGAACAGGGAATGTACATTATGAGAGGATAAATAGTGTTGAGGTCAAGTATATAGAATATATTACAAAGGCAACAACATTGGTTAAAAATATAAATCAACTATGGTTAACAGTAGGGCACACGTTTCAACAACACAGTGAAGTGGTCACAATAATTAGACTTTGTCATACCAAGTTTGCAGTCAAACAACAATAGAAGACTATCAAAAAGGGAGATTTTACATGAAAGCTTGGAGTACTGTACATCCATTAAGAAATAGTGTTACTATTATATCATTACTATGGGTTCCATGTGATAATGGTGATGTTTAAAGAGCAAGTGACACAACAAAGAGTGCTAATCACTGAAAACAAAATCAGTGAACAGCACTACACCAAGCAGCAAAAACCATGATCCCACCATCTATGTGGAGGAGGTGATCTACCTAATTATTTATGTGAGGGGTGTAGCTCCCTGTCCCCTGCAAATAATTATAATCAACTCTGGGGGGGGGGACAGACACTGGGGTAATGAGGAAAACACTGGAAGGGGCTACTCCAGGAATACCAGTTGAGGAAGGGACAGCCCATGGGTGGAGGAAAGAAAGTCGGGGGAATGGGAGGGCATATAAAGATAAAACAAAGTGCAGCACCAACAATGTAAAAAACAAATCATCTACACTCAGTCCCGAATCCGGGGCCACATGCTTCACAGATGGTGACCCTAACCAGCACACCAGGTGGTCAGCTAAGCAGTTGCTCACTCAATCACTCCATTTACCCTATCCAGTCATGCACTGTATTCGCTATTCTGTCCCTCACACAACGCTATTCTGTCCCTCACACTCGCCATTCCTTCTCCCTTGCTATTATATAACAGTCGTTCTTTGTTCAGGTGCACAAATTGAGTAGCTTGTTTTGAGTCTCTCAATTTGCTTCACCCACATCACTGGATACCGTTACTATGTAACAGTAGTAATTATGATATTGATATAAAAACAGGCAGTTTTCACTAGATATATTGATATACATAAGTACTCCTCTATGGGAAATTAGACCCTCTAACTCCCACTGATATGATATTAATCCCCATAGCCTCATACTCTTATGTATGTTCCCTTCTGCCCCTCCGCTTGCCCCAGCTACAATAATTCGATTCCATCTCTATAATTCATATGCTGTTTCTACCCTCTCATTTCTTCTCTCCCTCCTAAATGTCTCACCACTCACAACTGCCTTTACTTCACACTCACCTTCACTTTCCTTCTGCTGCTTTCCTGTTGATCTCCTAGCTCAAATTGTTCCAATACCATCTCTGGGGCTGAGCCTGTTGATCTCCCACTCCTACACCCCTCTTTGTCTTCCCTATACTGTACCCACAACTATTTAGTAGAATAAGGACCTGTAACAAGTGACAATGCCTGGTTCCTTGGCAGCTATTTTTACCTCTCCAACTTGTAATTTTTTGCAACTGCTTGTAATCATCTACTTAGCAATTGTCTTGTCCAGACTGAATTCGTATGTTGGATACCTGTATTTCTGTTTATGTGAACTGTGCCATTGTAACTGTTTTTTTTTTTTTGTCTTATGACATGGAACCTTTGTAAATGAGCTCCTAGCTCAAAGGTTATGTCTGATGATATAAATAAATAAATAAAAATAAAATAAATAAAAAAGATATTTACATCATGACAGAACTTTTTTGTGTAAAATGAATGTAATTGATATACTTTTAACATAAGGATAAAGTATATTGATATACTCTTTTAGTATTGAAATAGAAAATTTCAAGATGTATTTAAAAAAATAAAATTAAACATTTTTTGATACTTTTTCAGAATTTTGGTGTTAGTCACCATAATTTAATTTGTATCTTTATAAGTTTAATATCCATAAACAATCATCTTATACTTTAAATCACATGACTAACATTTTACTTTCCTCACCAGCAGTACCAATTATTCCTCGCTTTCTCAGCCGATGGCTATGAAAGCACTGAAAGATCATAACTAATGATTTTATTCTTGGGTTGAAGGACAAGACAGGTGACAAGGGAAACAAAGGTAAAAATAAACAAGGACAGCAGTTTGCGTTCACCCCCTCCATAAAGCATGTATCATCACCTCTCCCCCCTCTGGTGCACCAGTTAACCACACAGTCTCTCTGGCAGCTCCCAATTACAGTTTGAGTGTACACACAGATGCAGAGTTTCAGGCCTGTGAATTTTGGACCTCAGTATCGAACAATGTAAATTTGGTTACTGGCTGCAGCTATTAACTGACAGATTACACAATTGGATGGACATTAAGACAGTTGCTCCTGGCTATAAGCTGTAACTGTAGGCTTGATTCTATGGCTGTGTAGTAATGCCCAGAAAGTATCCAGCTAGCTACATAAAAAATAGGAAAAATGAGTTCTGTGGGTTAAACCCTGTACTCATGACCTCAGGATGACAGGCTGGTATGATTTCCATGGGCATGTCTCCCCTGCTTAGGCAGATGATGGCTCAATGGACTTTTCTGTAGGATAGATAGAGATGTGGCAGGTCCAACCAGCTCCTGATAGCAAAGGGTGCAGGCTGTAATGAATTTGGATGATGGGAGCTCTGTTCTGTAAGCTGGTTACAACTGCGGTGAACCCAGCGTGCTTCTGAGTGCTAAAGGGTGTAGACCGTGATGCTTCAGATGACAATGATCCTATTCACTCCACATGGGAACTTGTTTTTACCCTCCCCAACAGGTGGGCAGTCACTTGGGACCCCTGCTGGTTCATACCCCTGTCAGGATAACATCCTAACAGATGTAGAAGGCAACAGCTCACCCAGACTAGGTGTAGAGCAGGTTTCAAGCAAAATTCTGCTCTAATTCACCAGTAGAGCACAGCTTTGGCACTCTAGCTGCATCAATCCCCTTTTCCAGGAGTCTCATGTCTGGTTTAGATAAACTTTTTAGTCAGACAGGAGTAGAAAGTGAAAGCTATACAAAATGCTATACTCTCATCAAAGGTTCTATTTCAGACAAATCTGGTCTATTTGCATGTTTCTCCCTTGTGCAGAAATCCAAGGACTAAATACCAGTGGTGAGCTGTCTTGGGCAGGGTGAAGGAGGTTAGGACTATAGATTCTGTGGACTGCTTGGGGAACACTGGTGGAATGATGGGCCTCTAGGCACCAGAGACTGTTACTTCATGGAAATGGGGTGCATGGATCCACTAGACATCCAGGGACTGCTTGTTTCTGGATGAAAATTAAGAACATGGTAACAAGGGATGAGTTGTGTCAGTGGGAACATCAAGAAACAGCACAGGCAGGAGGAGGGGCAGAGAGCAGGGAGGTAGGTGGGGAGTAAGGTACAGAAAGCCTTTTGCAGCAATGCAAAGCATCTGGAAAATACAATTCTGGACCTTGAGCCCACCATGAAGAAGGCTTACCAGGATTTGGTGACCATAATAGAGTCATGGTGCACTGAAAGTCATGAGGAGGGTCTGACCATACCAGCCTACTCTCTGTTCAGGGAAGACAGGGGAGGAAGGAGTGGTTGTACTATAAGTAAGGGAGGGAATCAAGGCTAGACAAGTGCAGGGGAAACCAGAGGAAAAGGAAGGACTGGAGATGATGTGGGTTGTCCTGGAGACAGGCACTGGAGTCACTATCCACACAGACTTCAATCTGCCAGATGAGGATTGAACCTTCTAGCTGCAGCATTGGCAAGGAGCAGAGTCATCCTTGACTCCCTTTAAGGGGCCTTTTTCAGACAGCTAGTCAACTAACCACTAGGAATGGGGCAGTGCTTGACATGGTGCTTATAAACTGGGACAGCATTGCCAGCATCACACTGGGGAGTCCCCTTGGTATCACTGTACAGTGTGGTTTAGCATTATGAGGAAGAAGAGGTAAAGTACATGAGGATAAGGGTCTTGGTTATAAGAGGGCAGATTTTAAGGAAATGGGAGATTGATTCAGAAATTGCCAGTTGTGGGGAAATGTCATGGAGAGGTAGATGAACAGTGGAGAAAAATAAGGGATGTCATAATTGAGGCAACAAGCCTCTGCATGAAGGAAGTGAAGAAAAGCAAAAAGAAAAAGAGAGCTTTATGGTACTCTAGGGAAGTGATCATGGTTGTGAAGGTAAAAAGCTGTCATTCAGGATGTAATTTATAATGAAACACAGAGGGAAAAATACAAGGAGGTGCACCTGATAAAACAGAGGAATCTCTTTCAAATGAGAATGAGCACCAGGACAAGACTGCATGTGATAAAGCTGTAGGGGTAAAGAAGTGATTGACATGGACATGAAGAGAGGAACTATGGTGCCAATGGATGCTAAGAACTATATGGCATGTGGATGTAGTAAAAGAAGGGGTGCCACTTGATTCTAGGGACTGCCAAGGAAGGGAATTTGGTTATGGAGGGGTGTCCCTACTATAGATGCAAATGATTGCTTTTTATAGGGCAGTATGAGAGATGGTTTAGCACATTAAGCCATAGACTGGCATGCAGCTAGGATGAAGGATGAGGTTGTCACTGGACATCAGATGCTGCTTGACATGGGTCTGGGTGAAATAGGAGTGTCACTGGACACTAGAGACTGCATGCCATAAAAAGTACAGAAATTAATGTGCATTTTCTTGTTACTGAGGAGAAGGAAAATTAAATATCTTCAGGCAAACAGACTGTATGAGAAATTCTGATATTCACATTCATGAAAATTGTAGATTTTCTTGGTGAAATACTTGGGCTAAGTGTGTACTTGTGAAATGTTGTGGACTTTCAGAACTTTTTGTGAGCAACTTGTGGAACTTCACTATTTATTTCTATGTGTTTTTGGACTTGTGGAAATTTTTTCTTGAAGTTATGGAATTAGAATTACTTTTAAGTCAAGTCTGCATCTTGTGAAAGTATCTTTTTTCTTTATTTCCAGAAATTTCCACATGCGAATATCCACAAGATCCTCAACTCTAATTAACAAATATCCTCTTTCAATGTGATGAGGATTAGTTTCTCAGAACTGTTAGGGTTGGCTCATAAACCTACAGAAGTAGGAAAATGCTACCTTTTGGTACAAAGTACCCTACAGCTTCATGAATGGGTGCCCAAGGTTTGAATGACTGCTTAAAGCAACATTGGTAATAACTTTGCATCAGTGCCTTCTTTCAAAGCACAGTGTGTGAGCAAATTTCCATGCCTTGAAACCGAGTGCATATTTAGGTACCTCCAGTGATGCTCTATGCACTCACTGAGAGAGTTTACATGTATGGTAGCTGACACTAAACTACAGAGATTATGTGTATCTGGTATATGTGTCAGAAAATTGATGTCAGGTATTTCAGAAAACCTTTAAAATTGATTTCCTTTCTCTCTTGTGTTTCTTCGTATTAATACAGGTCTATAAGCAGAATCACATTTAGTATAGTTTGAAAGTACTGTGTACAGTTCTTCAGAAAAAAAAACTGGTGGGTGCTAGGGAGTCTGAAGGAAGAAGTTTTGTTTATTTTAGCGCTCCGCTAAAACCAAAACCTAAAATCTGCCAAAGTCCTGCTTTTTATATTTAATGGCACAAAATAAGAGAGCTAAGAACTTAGCAGAGGCTAGACTGGATAGTATTGAGAAGTGTCTCTCACCAAAAACAGGGAAAGTATGAGTAAACACTGATCCAACTGTGTTTCTCAAGGCAATGGCTTCCCCAACAGCAGCAGTGCTCTCTGATCCAGGTGCTAAATCAAAAGCATCCACAAAGCCAACACTACAATTGATACAAGGACCTTTGCTTGGATTCCAGGAGGAATCACGAATATCATTCCAGAAAGTCCAGGGCTTATTGGCCAATATTTCTTCGAGATGCTCCCAGATAGAGAAGAAAATGCAGAATTGCGATGAGAGAGAGACCAAAATTGAGAAAAACACAGGAAAGCTGTCTGGAAGGGTAATGACTTTGGAAGGAGCTGTGCAAGTGTCCTTGCAATATTTCAAAATTTGAGAAGATTGAGAACACCCTGCTTTTGAAAAATCTGCAGCTGATAGGTTTATCAGCAGATATCACTGGGGCTCAGCTGAAGTCACAAGTGGAGCATATTATAACAAGCGTTTTTTTGTTGGAATCCCCATTGAGTCTTGTGTCAGTTTTTCGACCACAGTCGAGAAATGTGAAGGGGAAAACTGGAGCTCGATATATAATATGTACTTTCTCTACCATCACACAGCAAAACCATATTTTACAGTTCACCAGGCAGAGGAAGGGATTTCAATATGAAAGAAAAAACCTCCATTTATATCCAGATTACTGTTTAAATTACATAAAGGAGAAGAAAACGTTTTTTGACAATTGAGGCAGCGTTTATTCAGGCTGGTGTTGTGGCCATTCTACAAGCTCCATCAAAGCTTAAAGTCAGCTTTCAGGGGAAGGAATATTTCTTCCTGGATGTTGATGCTGCCCGTGATTTATTTGAGAAAAATGGGAATATACATACGGACTTAGGATCTGATTCAGAAAATGAAGAAGAGGTAGACAGGACTCAGTATCTTCCTGTTAAGTGAAATTTATTTAGCTCCTCTATCTGTTGGGAATATATAACCTTTGTTTCTCTCACTGGACACTTTTGGACTGGCTGATTGATTGATTTAGAACATTAAACTTGTAGAATAACAGATGCTTTTGTTAAAGTTACTTTTGATTCACTTCTTTAGAAGAGAATGTTAAAAGCTTGGAGTACGAACAAAATGTAAATTAACTTTAAGTTTACTTAGGATTTCAGAAATATTAATTTGTAAAATTTATAAGTTCTTTTACCCCCCTAAATATTATATACTTTTTACCTGTAATTGTAAAGATACATTATCGAAATGCTTTTCTTTTCAATGAATATTGTTTTCCTTTTTGCTTTTTTCTCTCTGAATATAAAAATGAAGTATAAAAAAACTGTGATCACAGTTACTCTGTCACTGAATGTCACCACCCGTTTACATGTAGTTGACAAAATTACAACTAGAATCAACATTTTCTTGTAAAAAAGTGAACAAAACATGTACAAATCCTTAAATATCATTCCACTTAAAAATCTATATCAAAATGAACATAAAAAGTGAGAAGTAGTGCTAGCTTTAGATATTTTCTGTAAAATTTGCTTGTATGTACTGTGACAACTTCAGCTGCACTACATGTAAACCCTAGTGTGTAGTGTTGTGTATGTAGTGTACTGTAGTGTACTGTAGCATAGTGTGGTGCAGCGAAATATAGTGCAGTGAACTCCAGTGTAGAATAGTGTTGCATAGTGTGGTATAGTATATTGTAGTGAGGTGTGGTGTACTGTAGCTGTTAGTTTTTGACAGACATGAATTTTTCTTTCAGAGCAAGTAATAGCTGACTAGAACTACAGCTTTCTTACTGATAAATCACTTCTGTCTCAGCAAGAGTCAGTGCCTGTTTGGATTAAGCAAACAGATACTTTATCAGAAGCAGGGGGTATCATTTAAGTAAAAAAAAAGAAGAAAGTCACTGTATGTTTCTCTGTTTGAGGAAGGGGGCTGTATCAACTTAATTTGCTGAGTCAGGAGCAGAGGAGCGAAGCTAATTGGGTGTGTGGCTTAGGAGCTTAGGAGTACAAAAGCAGGTGTCTCCAATTACAGCTTCCTGCTGTTAGTTTTTGACAGAGGAGAATTTTGCTTTCAGAGCAAATAACAGCTGACTAGAACTACAGCTTTCTTACTAATTGCAATCCACACTGTCTGACAGGTTTCTTGCTGCTTTACTTCTTGCTGGAAGGTCTTCAAGCTGACTCTTCCCACCCACCCGGGTGGTAAAACCCTCAGCTCCGCCCCATGATGCCAGATCTTCCTTACCGCTTGGAAGCTCAGGTACCCTCCTTAGCGCTCTGCATTTTAGGCCTGGATCCTAACTCTTCGGGTTTACTGAAAATTGTTTTAAAGTTTGAGACTTCAGTCTTCTTCCCTCTCAGCTGCGATAGACAAATCCACTCCCAACTTCCGTTGGTGCCCTTGCGGGCAGATGATGTCCCCGACCGATCCACACTTCATCTGCGTTTACTGCCTGGGTCTTGCTCATGATCCACAGGCCTGCGATCTGTGCAAGTCCTTCTCGGCTTCGGTTCTAGAGGACTGCACTGCCAGACTGCAACTTGGGCGTCCTGAAAAACTGTACCCGCCAGTGAAGTCAAAGGTCCATTGGGTGGTGTCCATGGTTGCGGGCTCCATGGAGCAGCTGGAGCAGTCTATCACCCTTGAGGAGGAGGCAGCCCAGGCCGCTTCAAGTTATTCCTCGGTTGTGGCGTTTATTCCACTCTCCTTGGGCACCTACTATAATGCTTCTTTTAAGGAGCTTTGCCAGTCCCCCTTCACCAAAGGAGAAGGGCCATTGGGACATTCCAGTTGGTCTAAGAAAAAAGAACCAAAAGGTAAGTCCCACCGTCTACATTCGTGGGAGCGGGAGAGATCCCCTTCACCGGACCGTCTGCTGTAGACTTCTGTCGAGGTTGCGGCTAAGGCCACTGGCTTCACGGTGTCCCGTGAACACAATTTAAAGATGGGGGGGCAGTTCTGGGGCAACGTGAGGAAGTATTTTTTTGCACAGAGAGGGTAGTGGATGCATGGAACCGCCTTCCTGAGGAGGTTGTGGGGTCTAAAACTGTGGGAGAATTCAAGAATGCATGGGACAGACATAAGGCAATTCTTGTGGGGGGTATGAAGAAATAGGCTGTTGGTTAACTAGGATCTGCAGCCTATCCTGTAGGTAGGGAAATGGGCAGACTAGGTGGGCCAAGCGGTCCTTATCTGCCATCAAAGTCTATGTTTCTATGTTTCCCACCACTCCACCCTCCCACCCCAAATCAGTTTTACTTTTGTAGCCACTGGATTTGATTTACAACAGGAACTTCCTGTTTGGCAGTAGGAAGGGAAGGATCACTGAGACATATTAGTTTCATCAACCTTGAAGGAACCTAAAAAAATAGCTATCCCCCCAGGATGCTGGAGGTCTGAATCCAAGCAAGGAAGAAGGAGACTACTGAAAACTACAGGAGGTTCCTGTCCCAGAACAGGAAGGGCGAGAGTTGTAAGAGTACATAGGCAGTAGGAAAGTAGGTGTAAAAATACATAGAGGAAGAAGACTGTAAGCATACAAAGCAACAGGAGAGAGGACACAAAATAAGTCAAGATGGGAGTGGGGCAGTGCAATGGCTGTGGGGCAGCAGTGTTCCGGGAGACATTCTGGAGGCTGTGATGCTGCCCTGTTTGCAGGCAGCTCTCTGGTCTGAGGGAGGAGGTTGCCCATCTCCAGGCTGACCTGGCTAGAACTCATGAAATCTCTTCCCCCACACAGGGACCACCAGGGCCACCACCCCTACCTCTGAGGTTGCCAAGAAAGAGGAGTGGTTGGACCAAGGTGGGCTCAGGGAGGGAGTGGGTGGTGGAACAGAGGTGCATCCATCCAGTTGTAGCTCTCCACAATTCATATGCTGTTCTGGTGAAGAGTGGTTCCTCTATAGAGGCACCTGCAGTGGAGACCAAGGAGGATGCAGGGAGCCTCCACAATGGAGACCCACAGGAGGGTGGCATGAGACCCCACAAAAGAAGGAAACAACTACTGGTGGGGGACTCAATCATTAGGGGGTAGAGGTTGGGGAAGAAGGGGAAAGGGTGGTAAGGTGCCTGCCTGGCACCATGGCTCGGCGGGACAGGAAGTGAATCCTCATGATCGAGGGAGCAGCTGCATGAAGGAGGGAGGTGGATGTCATTGTCCACCTAGGGACAAATGACCTGGCTGTGAATGGGATCAAAGCAGTTCAAGAGGAGTTTGTAGAGTTGGGGAGGGGCCTTAGACAAGCAGCATGTACGGTAACCTTCTTGGAGGTGCTGCCTGTTTTAGGCAAGGATGATGCTAGGGTATTCTTCACCATGGGATTGAATGAATGGTTGAAAAACTGGTGTGGAGCTCAGGGTTTGGCTTCACTGGGGACTGAGGAGCCACCTGGAGGGATGCAGGCCTATACTGGTGCGATGGTCTGCATCTGTCCAGGGGGGGAACCAGGATCCTAGCTGATAGGTTTAAATGCTTCATTCGCAAGCATTTAAACTAGCCAAGGGGGGGAGGCACTAAAAAGGAACAGGGAAATCCCAGCCTCCCCCCAACAAAACACAGTAGCTAGATAGAGAAACACCAAGGTAGAGAAGTCAGTAGGGAGCAGGATGGGGTAAATGCAAAAAAAAGGCAGTAAGGACAGGGACAGGGCTAAAAGGGGTACGGCCATCAAAAATGGAGGGTGTTGAGTACCAATGTCCACAGTCTGTGTAACAAGCTCCCTGAACTAGTGGCCTTGATGGAAGAGGGATGCCTGGATATTGTGGCAGTTACTGAAACATGGTACACAGAGAACCATGACTGGGATGTCAAAATACCAGGATACACAATGTACAGGAGGGACAGGGTGGGTAAAAGAGGAGGAGAAGTAGCTCTCTATATAAGGGAAGGGATTAAAGCAACAAAACTAAAGAGTAAACAGGAAGTTGATGAGTCACTATGGGTCACCCTGGAGACAGGAAATGGCACAACAATCCACATGGGGATTGTGTACAGACCCCCATCTCAGGGGGAGGAAATGGACAAGAAAAGGATAGAAAGCATCCTTAAAATGGCAGAAAAAGGGGAGATATTGTTGATGGGGGACCTGAATATGCCAGATGTTAACTGGAGTACCTTTGCTGCAGCCACATCCAAGAGCAGGGTCATTCTTGATGCCTACAGGGGCATGCCTCAGACAGCTAGTGCTGGAACCCGCTCAGGAGGGAGCAATCTTAGACATGGTACTCTCAAATGGGAAAGGAGAAAGGATCTCAGATTTAGAAGTGGGTAGCCATCTGGGAACAAGTGACCACCAAACAGTGTGGTTCACAATAAACACAACTATAGAGTCAAACCATACAAAAACAAGAGTACGGGACTTTAGTAGGGCTGACTTTGGGAAAATGAGAGACTGCCTCAGAAAAGCACTAGCAAATGGGCAAGAAGGAAGGGTGGAGTAACAATGAGGAATAATCAAAACAGCCATCACAGATGCAACAGTCCTTTGTGTGAAGCAAATCAGCAAAACAAATGAAGGAAAAAAACACTGCTGTTCTCAAAAGAGGTGGAAGGGAAGGTTAAGGAGAAAAGGATAGCATTCAGGAAATATAAGGAAACACAAGGAGCAGGACAGAAAACTTTATCAGTTAAAGCAGAAGGGGGCAGGGAAGGCAGTCAGAATAGCAATGGCAAAAATTGAGGAAAAGATAGCCAACTCTGTTAAGAAGGGGGATAAAACCCTTTACAGGTACATTAGGAAGTGAAGAAAGACCAAGGGAGGGATACAGAAACTTAATAAAGGGGAGAGAATGTGGGCAGAGGGTGACAGTGAAAAAGCAGGGATACTGAACGAATATTCCTGCTCAGTATTCACATTGGAAGAGGAGTGGGAGGTACCTAAACCAAACAAGAGAAACACTCTAAATAGGGGGGTTGATACCAGTCCACTCAAAGAAGAAAGGGTTTTGAAAGAACTCTTGAAACTGAGGGTGGACAAAGCCTGGAGGAGGTGGGCCTGTTGGGATTCACCCCAGAATTCTAAAAGAACTAAGGGTAGAACTAGTAATGCCACTGACTACTCTCTTTAGCAAATCATGGGAGGATGGGGTGGTACCTGAGGACTGGATGAGGGCAGATGTGATTCCACTTCACAAAAGTAGGAGCAGGGCAGAGGCAGGAAACTACAGACCAGTTAGTTTGACCTCACTGATAGGGAAAATGATGGAATCACTTCTGAAGGAAAGAACTGTTGAGTACCTAGAGGCCAGTGGGACACAGGACCCAAGGCAGCATGGTTTCACAGCAGGAAGGTCATGTCAGATGAACCTAATAGATTTCTTTGACTGGGTGACCAAAGTAGTAGACCAGGGTGGGGCTGTGGATATAGCCTATCTAGATTTTAGGAAGGCATTTGACACAGTCTCACACAAAAGATTAATATACAAGTTAGCCAGCCTTAGAGTGGGTCCCAAGGTGGTAGTCCGGATAAAAAACTGTCTGGACAACAGGACAAAAAAGGTAATAGTAAACAGAGTCCAAAGTGAAGAAAGGAGAGTAACTAGTGGGGTACCACAGGGTTTGCCACTGGGACTGGTCCTCTTTAATGTCTTTATAAGTGACATTGGAGAGCACCTGGAAGGAAAAGTATGTCTCTTTGCAGATGACACAAAGATCTGCAACAGGGTTGATACATGAGGTGGAGTGGAAAGAATGAAAAGGGGCTTGGCAAGGTTGAAAGAATGGTCAAATATATGGCAGCTCAGATTCAATGCAAAGAAGTGCAAGGTAATGCATCCGAGAAACAAAAACCCAGGGGAAGAGTACACAATGGTGGGTGAGTTAACAACAGCAACAAAAATCGAAAGAGACCTAGGAGTAATTATATCAGATGACTAAAGGTGGGCAAGCAATGTGAGAAGGCAGTAAGGAGGGCTGGGGGGATACTGGGATGCATAGGGAGTGGCATCAACAGCAGAAAACAGGAAGTTGTTATCCCTCTGTACAGACAGTTGGTGAGACCCCATCTGGAGTACTGCGTGCAATTCTGCAGACTCCATCTATGCAAAGACATAGACAGAGTCAAAGCTGTTCAGAGGAGGGCAACCAAAATGGTGCAGGGTCTGCACCAGAAGACATATGAGGAGAGACTAAAGCAGCTTAATATGTATACCCTTGAGGAAAGGAGGGAGAGGGTGGACAACATAGAAACTTTCAAGCATCTCAAGGGAATTAACAAAGTACAAGAGGGCAGCATCTTTCAGAAAAAGAGATGTGCAAGAACAAGGGGACACAATTTGAAGATAGAGGGGGGACTGCTCAGAGGTAATGTTAGAAAGTATTTTTTCACAAAGAGGGTTGTGGATGCATGGAGCAGTCTTCCCGAGGAGGTTATGGAGTCAAGAACAGTGGGAGAATTCAGGAATGCAAGAGACAGACATCAGGCAATTCTAGGGGGGGGGTAGGAGGAAGTAAGCTGTTGATTAACTAGAATCTGCAGCTTATCCATGAGGTAGGGAAATGGGCAGACTAGGTGGGCCAAACGGTCCTTATCTGCCATCAAATTCTATGTTTTTATGTTTCTATGTAGCATAGTGTGGTGTGGTGAAGCAAAGTGTAGTGCAGTGCTCTGAGGTGTAGTGAAGTGTAATGTAGTTCAGTGTAGTGTAGTGCTGTCTGGCATAGGGTAGTGTCATAGGGTAGTGTAGAGCAATGTAGTGTAGTGTACTGTAGAGCACTGCAGTGTAGTGAGCTATAGTGTGGTGTAGTGTGCTGTGTAGTATTTTGGAGTGTAGTGTAGTCTAATGCTGTGTGGTGTAGTGCAGTGGAGTGTGTAGTATCAAGTAGCATAGTGTAGTGTAGTGTTTTGAAGTGTAGTGTAGTGCTGGGTATTGTAATGGTGTGGAGAGAAGTGGAGTGCAGCATAGTGTGTGGTGTAGTGAAGTGTAATGTAGTGTGCAGCGTAACATAGTGTAGTGCAGTGTGGCATAGCAAAGTGTATGGTAGTGTGGTGTAGTGCTGCATAGTGTGGTGTGGTGTAGTGTAGTGCTGTGTGGTGTAGCGAACTACAGCGTAGTGCAGTGTAGTGTTGTCATAAGGTCATACCATCAACCATTCAATAACAGTGCCATCATCTGCAAGCTGTGTGGCTGCAGTGTATAGCATGGTAAAAAAGAGAGCCACTCGTGGACTGGCAGGCATAGGATCCACCTCAATATTCACCACTGGGCAGAGTGGAAAGCAAAGCAGTGGGAGGTGGTGGCAGCAGCAGCAGCAGGCAATAGTGGGGAGGGACAATGCGAAAGGCGAAGGTGAGTGGCATGTGGTAGGCCATCGTGTTGTGAGTCGGCATGGCAGGACTCAGAGTAGGACTCACAGTACACAGCCTCAGCCATCAGGACAGCAGGTGGCGGCACCTGCAGCACCACATCAAGCAGCCCTACCACCTAGTGACCCTGCATCACCAGTCACCCAGGCAGACCTGGCTGTCCTGTGGGATGAAGTGCAACACCTTTGTCATGACTTTAACTAATTTCACCAGGAACTCAACGAGGCCAGAAGTGACTTGTGAAAAATGATGGCCGACCAGAAAAAGATGCTAAACCTCCTGGTGGAGTTGTGCAGTGGTGGTGGCAGTGCTACCAGTGATAGTGGTGGCAGACAGTAACTTTTGTTGTAATTTTTTTTTATTTGTTCCATGATGTCTTTATAATAGTTATTCCCCCCCAAAAAATACAAAAAGTTAAAAAAAGACAAAAAAAAGTATTTTCTATCCTCTTCCTCTTTATCCTCTTGTTCAGTTATCTAAAATATTTCTTTCTCAAGATTTTGTGCTATATTTTAGGGTCCCTGTTTCTTTCAGTGCTTTCCCTTTTTCACTCCCTGATTTTTTTCTTCATATAGTATTCCCCTTGCCCTGTCTCTTCCCTGTCCTGTGTTATAGTCTGTACATATGAACAAATTCCTGAGTTGTTTTTGTGTTAGTGCTTAACATGTGTCCTTCTGCTAGCCACAAATGTCACATTTTGTCCCCCGTAAAAAAACATTGTTTCTTGATGCTATGTGATGTTGTGGCAGTGGTGGTGTGCAACTGTAGTACCCACAGAAGTCAACAAGAATCACACAAATATGAGCAATTTTCCTGAGACGTTAAACACAAATCTGGTTCTAGTGATTAAGATGTCTCCGGCACTCACCACAAATGTTATGTTGTGTCCCCAGTTCAAAACTACCTTTCTGCTGCTAGTTGCCTCTTGTTACTGTGCTGTGCAACAGACCAGAGAAGTGGAGAAAAAACACATGGGAATATTTCCAGAAAAGTGAAACATACTTGTTGTGGAAGTCATGAACATTTCTCTTGCAACCCCACCACTAGCCACAACTGTCAAGTTGTGTCTCCAGTTCCAAACTGCTTCCCTGCTGCTACTATAGTTTCCTGTTGTCACTGTGCTGTTCAACAGGCCAGAGAAGACAAGAAAAAAACACATGAGAAAATTTCCAAAGAAGTGAAACATAATTATTGTGAAAGTCATGAATGTTTCTCCTGCCACCTCACCACTAGCCAAAAATGTCAACTGGTGTCCCCAGTTCAAAACTGCTTTCTGCTGCTAGTTTCCTATTGTCGCTGTACTGAGAAACAGGCCAGAGAAGTTGAGGAAACCCACATGAGGACATTTCCAGAGAAGTGAAACATACTTGTTGTGGAAGTCATGAACATGTCTCCTGCCACCCCACCACTAGCCACAAATGTCAAGTTGTGACCCCAGTTCAAAACTGCTTTCCTGCTGCTAGTTGCCTCTTGTTGCTGTGTTGTGCAACAGGCCAGAGAAGTTGAGAAAAATCACATGAAAACATTTCAGAGAACTGAAACATAATTGTTGCAGAAGTCATGAACTTTTCTTCCGCCACCCCATCACTAGTCACAAATGTCAAGTTGTATTCCCAGTTCAAAACTGCTTTCCTGCTACTAGTTGCCTCTTGTTGCTGTGCTGTGCAACAGGCCAGAGAAGTTAAGAAAAAACACATGAGAAAACTTCCAGAGACGTGAGACATAATTGTTGTGGAAGTCACAAACCTTTCTCCTGCCAGCCCGCCACTAGCCACAAATGTCAAGTTGTGTCCCCAGTTCAAAATTGCTTTCCTGCTGCTAGTTGTCTCTTGTTGCTGTGCTGTGCACCAGGCCAGATAAGTCAAGAAAAATTACATTAGAAAATTTCCAGAGATGTGAAACATAATTGTTGTGGAAGTTATGAACTTTTTTCTCCTGCGCCTCGACACAAATGTCAAATGACTGTGTTTACAGTGAAAAACTGCTTTCAGGCCAAGAAATGGACATGAAAGAGGAGAAGTAAAGTTTCAATATATTGTGTGAAGAAATTCTGATGATGTCCATATATGAGAAAACTTGACAAGTGGATGTCCTCCTGCCCTGCTGCTGCAGTTGCTAGGGTTGCTGGTTGCTGCACTGCTGGATCTGCTAGTGATGATGTTGGTTGAATACATTGTGGTGGCAAGTCTTTGAGGCATGGAGACAGAGAAGTTAGCCATCTTGTGATGTCCAGACTTCTTGTAGAGAGTGGAGAGAAGAGCTTTAGGACATGCTGCTGTACTACTGCTACATGCTGCAGTGATTGCTTAGAAAACTACTCTTGCCTGGTGTGGATGTATCACACATACTGCACAATTAAGTATTTTTGTTTTTTTCTTTCTGTTCATTGCAAGGGGGGTTGTTATTGTTACCACCTGAAGTCTAATATGTTTGGACTACTTTTCCATTACTTTTCAGATATGGATAAGGATGACATCATGATTCTGGAAAGCTACAATGAGGATGTTGGCATTCATCTCATTTTCCAATCATGAAGGTAAGTATGTTTTTGTCCAAGGGTGGGGTTAAGTCACTAAAGATGTGCAGCTGTGACAGTAATTGTTTTCTGTTTGTAAAAAATGAAACTAGCTCCAGCATCCTCAGCAGTCACTTGGTGCGTCATTGTAACCACTGAAATCATATAACGAAAAAAAGCAAACCGCACTCAGGAGTATCTTTTGCAATTTGTGCTAATGTTTTTAATATGCAAAAAAAACTGGTTTACAAGCCATGCTGTGAACACAAACATGTGTAACTTTCTTGTCAAAAAGCACAAGTGCAAAATATTGAAGTTTTTGTGTGGGGGCAAGCATGGCTTGTAAACTAGTTTTTTTTTTTTATTTTTTGCGTATTAAAAACATTTGCACAAATTGTAACAGATAACTCCTGAGTGTGGTTTGCTTTTTTTCGTTGTATGTTTTCTGTTTGTGTTGGTCAACTTTCATGTACTTTTCTCTACATATGTCTGCGTCTTGCTACTGCTGTGAACACAAACATGTGGTGACCATTGTCACAAACCCACTCAGCAGGTCAGGCCCTCTACTCCCAAAGTGCCAACCTCTGATCGCAGTCTTGTGAACAGTTTAACAGAACAAGATAACCCTCTCGTCTGTTTTGTGAGTTTGGATCAACCTTTGGTCTCAAGTCTTGGAGGGATTCAAACTGTGAACCTCTTGCTAGCATACCCAATGCACAGGATCAGATATTTCTGTCTTGGGGGGTCAGATATCTTTGCCTATAGGCACCTAACCAGGTATACAGAGAAGAACCCTTAAAAACTTTAATAAAGACCTCAGATTTAAAACACTTCTCTTTCCAGTTTGGTATCACCCTTCAAGCTTATGCCTCGTGTCTGCTATAACTATATATACTTTTCTTACAAATGAAAAGAAATCAAAGACACATCAAATATGCTCTAAAAAGAGTTTTACTAAAATAGATAAAAATATGTAAAACACAAAATATCAAACTTTTATATCACAAGACATACACATCTTTCAAAAGAACAAGGTTTAAACAGTGCAAATTTCCTAACAACCATATTTAGATTTTTGTCTATCTTTCTAAATACCTGTTTTAAAGTGCTCACAGATGTTTCATTGTCAGAGTCTAGATAAAAGTGTCTCTGAAGTAAAACAGAATATTACTTAAAGCAAACTGTATTTGCCAGCCCCTTTTTGGGTGAGGTCACCTAGCTCCTCCTCTGTCAGAATATATATATAAAAAATAAATCTATCAAAAAAAACAGGATGTCTTTTTCAAGAATTAAATTCTACAATCCTCAGCATTACTCATATGTTCTTCAAATAACATCTCTTTGGATCTCATGATAAGCTTCCCCCTTCCAGGACATGAAAGCATCTTTATGATTTCACACTAAGACATCACAACCTGCTTTTCTTCTTCTGGAAGTGTCATAAAATGGATATGCTCAACTCAAGCTTCTTTCACCCTGTAATTAGCTTCAGGCCTTCCACATAACACCTGGTATCTAAAATCGGTGTGTGTGTGATCTCACATGCTGTTTAAGCATTTTCTCATGGCTTTCATCTTTCAGCTGAAACCTGGGGAGGGAGTGTGGTCACTCCTAAAGCACCAGATTTTCAGCAGAGACAGACAGTAATACATTTTATATTAAAAAAATGATACAGTGCTCCAAACTGGCTGTCCACATCACAGTTCCTTCCCACCTAGACTGAATTTGGGGGTTCTATCCCCTACATGGGGTGAGCTTCCCAAATCAGTTCACTCCTCATAGACCCTAGACAGCCCATCTGAGTTGTGGTTTTTGGTTCCAGCCCTATGTATGATTTTTAGATCATACCCTTGTAAAACAAGTCTCCATCTTAGCAGTCTGCCATTGTTTTTCCCCATCTGCTTCAGCCAAACCAGGGGGTTGTGATCAGTCTGCACCACAAAATGCTGCCCATACAAGTATGGATCTAATTTCTTTAGGGCCCACACTATGGCAAGACACTCCTTTTCCATCGTGGAGTACGCTTGCTCCCTGGGCTTCCTACTCTGGTAAACTACTGGGTGATCTGTCCCTTGGCTGGATGTCTCACTCAGTACTGCCCCAATACCCACGTCTGAGGTGTCTGTCTGAGCTATAAAGGTTTTGCTATAGTCAGGACTTGCCAAAACAGGAGTACTGCACAATGCCTTCTTTAGTCTGGTAAAGGCTTCCTCACAGGCTGGGCCCCACGTAATTTTCTTGGGCATCCTTTTCTTTGTCAGGTCAGATAGGGGAGCAGCCAGGACACTGTAATTGGGTACAAATTTCCTGTAGTACCCTGCTGTCCCTAGAAAACTCCTAACCAGCTTCTGGGTTTCTGGTCTGGGCCATGCCTGGATCACCTCTATCTTTATTTGGTTAGGATGGAGCTGTCGCCAGCCTACCACATGCCCGAGGTATGCCACTTCTCCCATGGCCACTTGTCACTTCTTGGCTTTGATAGTAAGCCTGGCCCTCTGTATTTTTTCCAGCACTTTCCTAAGGTGGGATAGGTGTTCCTCCCAGCTGGTACTAAAAATGGCAATGTCATTCAGGTATGCCACGGCATACTCCTCATCACCATTTAACACCTGGTTCACCAACCTTTGGAAAGTGGCCAGGGCATTCTTCATTCTGAAAGGCATTACTCTAATAAGCCTACCAGAGTGATGAAGGCCGACCTCTCCCTAGTTCTGTCTGTCAACTTTACCTGCCAGTACCCCTTTGTCAGGTCAATGGTCATAAGGTAGGTCACCCCTCCCAACTTGTACAGGAGTTCATCTGTCTGGGGCATTGGGTGGACATCTGTCTTTGTGACTGCATTCAGTCCATGATAGTCCCCACAGAAATTAGTTGAGCCATCTGGCTTGGGCACAAGGACTACGGGTGAGGCCCAGGGGCTGTGGGATCTCTGGATTACCCCTAAATCCAGGATCTCCTCCACTTCCCTCCTAATTTCCTTTGGGACAGCCTCTGACACCCAATGTGCTGTCTGCTGTATGGGTGTCTGTGTCCCTGTCTCCATATCGTGTGTCATTAAGGGGGTTAGCCCAGGCTTGGTGCTAAACAATGGGGCAAAGTCTGCTAAAACCTTCTTTGCTTCCTGGATCTGGTCCAGGGCCAGCTGGGGAGACAATTTTACTGCCTACACAGAGGACTCCTGCTTACTTTCCTCCAGCAAATCCCAAAGGGGGTCTCCTTCATCTGTCCCCTCCCCATGACTACACACTGCAAACACCATGTCAGCCCTATTTGCATATGGCTTCATCATGTTGACATGGTACATCCTTTCTGTCTGTCTTCTGTCAGGTAACTCCACAATGTAATTCACATCATTTGCCTTCCTAACCACTTTGTACTGTCCTGCCCACTCAGCTTGCAGCTTGTCTTTCCAGACCGGAATAAGGACCATGACTTCATGACTGACCATGTACGAGTGAGCTCTGGCTCTGAGGTTGTACCACACTTTTTGTTTCTGTTGGTCAGCTGCCAGGTTGCTCTGGGCTGTCCCCATAAGCTCCTTCAGCCTTTCCCTAAACCTAAAGATGTAATCCACAATGGGAGTTCCCAAGGTGGCATGCTTGCCTTCCCAGTACTCCTGGATCAAGTCTAGGGGCCCGCGTACAAGGTGTCCATATAAGAGTTTGAAGGGGGAAAATCCTGTTAACTCTTGGGGCACCTCCCTGTATGCAAACAACAAGTGGGGAAGGTATTTCTCCCACTCCCTCCCATGCTGTTAAGCAAATACCCAGAGCACTGACTTTAGGGAACCATTGAATCATTCCACAAGTCCATTGGCTTGTGGGTGATATGGTGTTGTGCATATCTGCACCACCCCACACATCTCCCATAAACATTTCATCAGGTCTGACATGAAGGAACCCCCTCGATTGGTGATAACCTCCTGCAGAAACCCAACACGGGAGAAAATCCCAATTAAGGCATCTGTCACTTTGTCTGTTCTCAGTGAGGATAGGATGACTGCCTCTGGGTACTGAGTGGCATAATCCACCACAGTCAGGATGAATCTCTTCCCTGAGATCCTGGGGTATTAAAAGACCCCACAATATCCATTCCCACCCTCTGGAATGGCTCCTCTGCTATGGGCAAGGGAATCAGGGCAGCTTGGGTTTTCTTGCCCACCTTCCCTATTTCTTGGCATTGGTGACAAGACCTGCTATATTCCTTTACCTGTCGGGTGAAGTTAGGCCAGTAGAAATTCTGGGCTAACTGCTGCATAGTGCGCACGATTCCCAGATGACCAGACAAGGGAATATCATGTGCAATTTTGAGCAACTGTTCACGATACCCCTAGGGAATGACAAGCTGCCTGCCTAGCATCCCTCCCTCTGTCTGCACTGCCTGAGTATACATAAGTCCATTTTTCCAATAAACCTTATGTCAGCTGTCACCTCCCTGTGCACCGTCCGAGTCTGCCCAAGCCCTCAGCTTCTCTAAACTAGGGTCACTTCTCTGAGCAACTGCAAACCCCTCACACATTCCCAAGACATGGGACAGGTCCCCTTCAGTCTCTAAACTAGGATCCCTAGTACTAGCATCAGGGCCCTCAGGATCACTGTCAATCCCAACCCTCTGACAATAGGTCACCCCTTCCTCTTCAGAGTAACCTTCTGTAGCTGTGTGGTCACTTGCTACCAGGGAAATTTCTGCCCCCTCTTCATTAATCTCCATATCAGGAGACACAGGCTGGGGAACCAGCCTCTCAGTGGTTTCCACAATGGCTTCTGTGGGGTTCAGGGAACTACAATTTTCCCTTGCCACTTGGCTACAGGTAACTGCACATACCATCCCCTGTTGGAGATTGTTACCCAGGATCACATCCACTGCTAATGTTTTGGCTACTGCCACCTGTTGCACAGTTCCCCCTGTTTCATCCCAGTCTAAGAGAACACTAGTGAGGGTTAATGTTTTCTTTTCACCAGTGAACCCTGGGACAGTGATGTATTTATTGGGTATAAGCTGACCAGGCTATACCAGATCCCCCTTTATTAATGTCAGTGAAGCCCCTGTGTCCCTTAACCCTTGTGTCTGCAGACCATTTGCCATTACTGGGTGCATGTGTTCCCTCATGTTCACTGGCATGCTTCCAGGGACACACAAACAACCTACTTCTTTTCTAGCACCCTGTTGTGTATTGCTCACCTTTTTGGGGCACTCTCAGGCAATATGCCCAGTTTCTTTACACAACCAACATTCATTTCTTCTCTCAGAGAAATCTTTTCTCTGAAATCTGGGGCTAACTGGTTTTGGTGGAGGCAGTGAGGGTTTTAGCTGCCCTGAAGGAGCGCTTTTCCCTTTCTCCACTGCCACGCCAGCCCCATTTGCTCTCAGAGCAGGTCTGCTCTTGGCATAGTGGTCCGAGAGTTCAGCAGCCTCTTGCACTATTTTGGGATCCATGTCCTCTAGCTAGGTTTCTAGCACTGCTGGGCAAGCCCAATAAAACTGTTCTAATAAAATCTCATTTTCAATTTTATCAGCAGAGTTTGCCTCAATTCTGACCCACCAATGTTTTAAAAACTGACGTTGTTTCATGGCTAGCTCCTCATAACTCATATCAGGGCTTCTCCTGAGCTTACAGAATTTAACTCTGTATGATTCAGCAGTTAATTCAAACTTTTTTAACAGTGCAGCTTTTAGTTTGCTGTAATTATTACTGTCCTCATTGTCCATTTGTCCCAATGCATCCCAAGTTTTCCCTGTAAGTAGCAGGGATAGCTGGAAGCTCCAGGACTCTGTAGGAATTTCAGCCTGAATACAAACTTTTTCAAAAGAATTTAAAAAGGCATCCATATCTTCCCCCTCTTTAAATGTGGCTATTAATTTGGAATTCAATTTGTAACCCAGTCCTGCAGTCCCAGTTAAACCCAAGGCACTTACCTGCTGTGGTGCTGCTGGTTGGAGTCATAGCTTCTCCAGATCATGTTGCCTCTGGTGCTCCTCTCTCTTCTCCTCTGCAGCTCGCTGGTGCTCACACTCCTCATGGTCTGCCTCCCCCTGTTGTCGCTCTGCCTCTTACTGTTCTCTCTCTGCCTCTCTGAATTCTCACTCTGCCTCGTGGTCTGCCTCTCACTTCTCTTGCTCTGCCTCTTGGCGTTCTCACTCTCTCTTCTCCTGAAACTCCAGCTCCATCCTGCACAACTCAATTTGCAGCCTGAATACCTCTGGATTCAGGATACTGGTAACCTTCCCCTGCTGCTGTGGCCCTTCACTGACAGTAGCCCTGCTGTCCTCCTCACTGGATCTGGACACAGCACTGGCCACTAGTCCCGACACACTCGAGGCCTGGTCCCTTTCATTCATGGTCTGTGACTTGCTCTTCTGGGTATCTGCTACCATCAGGGCCTCTATGAGGTTCCGCTTTTGGCTGTCACCTTGAATGGGACTCCTCTGTCCCTGTAAACTCTACAAAGTAACTACTGGGGTGCCAGGAAGTTGAAGCCATATTCTTCCCTGACTATGGCTACTCTGACTTGCACTTTAGGAAAAAAAAAAAAAAAGGGGTAGGAACTTGACTGTACATCAAGTGATACATAGTTCTGTTTCCTTTTTAAAATTAAACTCTGTCTTTTTCTTTCTTTGCAAGAGAGCTTATGGTCTCAGCTGACACAGAACAATAAATCTTGTGATACCAAAATTATGCCACCACTGCCAACCAATCTGTCACAAACCCACTCAGCACATCAGGCCCTCTACTCCCAAAGTGCCAACCTCCGAGCGCAGTCTTGTGAACAGTTTAACAGAACAAGGTAACCCTCTTGTCTGTTTTGTGAGTTTGGATCAACCTTTGGTCTCAAGTCTTGGAGGGATTCAAACTGTGAACCTCTTGCTAGCGTACCCAATGCACAGGTTCAATATTTCTGTCTTCGGGGGGCCAGATATCTTTGCCTATGGGCAACTAACCAGGTATACAGAGATGAACCCTTAAAAACTTTAATAAAGACCTCAGATTTAAAATGCTTCTCTTGCCATTTTGGTATCACCCTTCAAGCTTATGCCTCATGTCTGCTATAACCATATATACTTTTCTTACAAATGAAAAGAAATCAAAGACAGACCAAATACAGTGTGCTCTAAAAGAGTTTTACTAAAATAGATAAAAATACGTAAAACACAAAATACAAAACTCTTATATGGCAAGACATACAAATCTTTTAAAAGAACAAGGTTTAAACAGTGCAAATTTCCTACAACAATATTTAGATTTTTGTCTATCTTTCTAAATACCTGTTTTAAAGTTCTCACAGATGTTTCATCGTCAGAGTCTAGATAAAAGTGTCTCGGAAGTAAAACAGAATAGTCCTTAAAGCAAACTGTATTTGCCAACCTCTTTTTGGGTGAGGCCACCTAGCTCCTCCTCTGTCAGAATATATAAAAAAAATATATCTAATAGAAAAAACATGATGTCTATTTCAAGAATTAAATTCTGCAATCCTTAGCATTACTCATATGTTCTTCAAGTGACATCTTTTTGGATCTCATGATAAGTTTCCCCCTTCTAGGACATGAAAGCATCTTTATGATTTCACACTAATACATCACAACCTGCTTTTCTTCCTCTGGAAGCGTCATAAAATGGATATGCTCAACTCAAGCTTCTTTCACCCTGTAATTAGCTTCAGGCCTTCCACATAACACCTGGTATCTAAAACTGGTGTGTGTGTGTGTGTGTGTGTGTGTGTGTGTGATCTCACATGCTGTTGACCTTGGATTGTGTCTGCATGGGGTGTGCTTGTGGTAAAGTCCTCATCTTCGAGTACCGCAGTTCCAGTAACCACTGTGAACAACTAAGATAAATAATTTTTGTCCAAGCCTGCACAGATGACACTGTAACCTCTAGCCTAACTGTCCTCTTTACTCAGATGCTTCCTGAACTTTACAACACTGTCACCTGCAAATAGAAACGATGACTTCCTTTGTCTCCAAATTTTCCCACTGACCACTGCTGGTGCTGAAACCATGTTTATCTGTGAAAACAGAGAAGATAAAATTAATAACAATGAAAAACATTAAATCGTATTGATACTTACCTGTACAGTAGTGATGCTTGCCATGTTGGCTCTGGCTGTGATGAAAAATATTATAGAAAAACTGTCCTTTTCTCAGCTGCATCACCTGTGATGAAAAAGAATACAGAGTAACTGCCCTTTTCTCTGCTGTCATCTGTAAGTCTAGAAGTAAAAATTATTCAGTTAGGCTGTCTCCAAATTTTTCCACTGATGGAGCTGCAGGACCCATGTGTACTGGGAAAAACAGAGAAGAAAAAAACAATAACAATTTAGAAAAGTAAGTTGTGATGACACTTACCTGGACAGTATTGATGAGTGCCATGTTGATGCTGGCAGCACCATATATAAGGAGGATTCCTGGCCTCAGAAGGTTTTCTGGTGGCAAAACCTGCTGGGAGACAAACGGAAAGAAATGAACTCATTTTGAAGTCATTTTTGGTTAAGGTAGTGGCCTTTCATCCTCTGCCTGCTCAAGCCATGGAATAGAATGGAGGGGTAAGTACTGTGAACACAGTTGAAAGTGACTTATCATCACTGAAGACAAAGACAGGCCATTGAGGTAAAGCAGAGATCTTTATGCATTGATGAGCTGGCTGGCTGTAGGGTCGGTTTGAGCGCTAACAAAGCTAGTGGGAAGGCTAGTTGAAAATGGGTGCATCACTCTTCTGGAGGTACTGGCCCAAGATGTGCTGTCATCATGGCTGAATGGTTATAGGTACAGTGGAGGAGGAGGAGGTGGAGGAGGTGGAGGCAGCACTGATGTAACTGTTGTTTATTGTGACGCAAGCATCATATCATCTGCCTAGTTAGTGAGGCTAGGGTATTCCACATCACGGGATTCAATGACTAGTTGAAAAACTGGTGCAGAGCTCAGGGATTTGGCTTCATTGGGGACTGGGGCTCCATCTGGAGGGATGCAGGCCTATCCTGGCATGATGGTCTGCATCTACCCAGGAGGGGAACCAGGATCCTAGGTGATAGGTTTAAATGCTTCATTTGCAAGCATTTAAACTAGCCAAGGGGGGATGCACTGAAAAGGAGAAGGAAAATCCTAGCCCCCCCAAAAAATCAGGGTAGTTAGTGAGGTAAACACCAAGATAGACCAGACAATAGGTAGAAGGGCAGGGGTTAATGGAGAAAAAGTCAAAGACACTTAGGACAGGGATGGGGCAAAAAGAAATAAAGCCATAACAAAGTGGAGGGTAATGAGTACCTATGCTCATAGTCTAGGTCAAAAGCCCCCTGAAATGGTGGCCTTTATGGAAGAGGGATTCCTGGATATCATGGCAGTCACAGAAACATGATTCACAGAGAACCATGACTGGGATGTCAACATACCAGGGTACACAATCTACAAATGGGACAGGGAGGAAAGAAGAGGAGGAGTAGCTCTTTATGTAAGGGAAGGGATCAAAGCAACAGATCTAAAGGGTAAACAGGGAGGAAAGGAGGCACTGTGGGTCACCCTGGAGACTGGAAAAGGCACCACAATCTGCACAGGGGTTGTATATAGACCCCCATCTCAGGGGGAGAAAATGGACAAGGAAATGATAGAAGGCATCCTTATGATGGCAGAGAAAGGAAAGATATTACTGATGGGGGACCTGAATATGCCAGATGTTAACTGGTGCACCTTTGCTGCAGCCACATCCAAGAGCAGGGCCATTCTCAATGCCCTATGGAGGCATGCCTCAGACAGCTAGTTTTGGAACCAACTTGGGAGGGAGCAATCTTAGACCTCGTACTCTCAAATGGGGATGAAGAGAGGATCTCAAATCTTGAAGTGGGTAGCCATCTGGGAACAAGCGCCACCAAACAGTGTGGTTCATGATAAACTTAGCTGTAGAGTCATGCCATACAAAAGTGAAGGTACTGGACTTCAGGAGGGACAATTTTGTCAAAATGGGAGAGTGCCTCAGAAAAGCACTAGCAAACAGGCAAGAAGGTGGCGTGGATCAACAATGGGGAAACATCAAAACTGCCATCACAGAGGCAACAAGCCTTTGTGTGAAGCAAATAAACAAATCAAAACAAAAGAAAAAAACACTATGGTTCTCAAATAAAGTGGCGGGGAAGGTTTGGGAGAAAAAGATAGCATTCAGGAAGTATAAGGAAACACAGAAGCAGCAGGAGAGAGAACTGTACCAGTAATAGCAGAAGGAAGCAGGGAAGAAAATCAGAATAGCAAAGACCCAAACCGAGGAAAAGATAGCCAACTCTGTTAAGAAGGGGGATAAAACCTTTTATTGGTACATTAGGGAGCAAACAAAGACTAAGGCAGGGATACTGAGGCTGAATATAAAGGAAGGTGGTTGGGCAAAGAGTGACAGTGAAAAAGCAGGGATACTGAACAAGTACTTCTGCTCAGTATTCACAATGGAAGAGCAGGGGGAGATATCTAATCCAGCCAATAAAAGCACTCTGGATAGGTGGGTTGATATCAGTCCTTTCACAGAAGAAAGGGTTCTGAAAGAACTCTTAAAACTGAAGGTAGATAAAGCAAGGGAGCCTGATAGGATTCACCCAAGAATTCAAAAAGAACTAAGGGAAGAACCAGTAACACCACTGACTACCCTTTTTAATAAATCATGGGATGATGGTGTGGTACCTGAGGACTGGAGGGGGGCGGATGTGATTCCCCTTCACAAAAGTGGGAGCAAGACAGAGGCAGGAAACTACAGACCTGTCAGTTTGACCTCAGTGGTAGGGAAAATGATGGAATCACTTCTGAAGGAAAGAATTGTTGAGTACCTACAGGCAAGTGGGCACAGGACCGAAGGCAGCATGGACTCACAGCAAGAAGGTCATATCAGACAAATCTAATTGATTTCTTTGACTGGGTGACCAAAGTAGTAGATCAGTGAGGGGCTGTGGACATGGCCTACCTAGACTTTAGCAAGGCATTTGACACAGTCCTGCACAAAAGATTAATAAACAAATTAGCCAGCCTTGGAGTGGGTCCCAGGGTGGTAGCCTGGGGAAAACATTTGCTGGACAACAGAACACAGAGGGTAATAGTAAATTGAGTCCACAGTGAAGAAAGGGGGGTTACTACTGGGGTACCACAGGGTTCATTACTGGGGCACGTCCTTTTTAATGTCTTTATAAGTGGTATTGCAGAGGGACTGAAAGGAAAAGTATCACTCTTTGCAGATGACACAAAGATCTGCAACAGGGTTGATACGCAAGGTGGGGTGGAAAGGATGAAAAGGGACTTGGCAAGGTTAGAGGAATGGTCAAATGTATGGCAGCTTAGATTCAATGCAAAGAAGTGCAAAGTAATGCACCTGGGAAACAAAAACCCAGGGCAAGAGTACACAACTGGGGTGAGATACTGACGACAACAAAAATGGAAAGGGACCTGAGTGTAGTCATATCAGATGGCCTAAAAGTGGGCCAGAAATGTGAGAATGCAGTAAGGAGGGCTGTGGGATACTAGGATGCATATGGAGAGGCATCACCAGTAGAAAACAGGAAGTTGTTGGCCCTCTATACAGACAGTTGGTAAGACCATATCTGGAGTACTGTGTACAGTTCTGGAGACCCCATCTCCACAAAGACATAGACAGGGTGGAGGCTGTCTAGAGGAGGGCAACCATAATGGTGCAGGGTCCGCACCGGAAGACATATGAAGAAAGGCTGGCAGTATAGCCTAGAGGTTAGAGGAATGAGGTGTGAACAAGCTTGGTACATCCAGCAGGCAAGACCTGAGTTTGATTCTCACAACCTCCACTTGCATATACTGTGTGACTCTGAGCAAGTCACTTAACCGTCCAGTGCTCCAAGGTCACCCCTGAAAACAGGCACTTGTGCCTAGTGGGCCTTACCCAGTTACCAAAGACTAAAATAAAAAAATAAAGGAAAAAAAAAAGAAAAAAAAGAAAAACTAAAGGAGCTTAAGATGTATAGCCTTGAGGAAAGGAGGGAGAGGGGGGACATGATAGAAACTTTAAAATACCTCAAGGGAATCAACAAAGTCCAAGAGGTGAGCATCTTCAGAAAAAGAGATGTGCAAGAAGAAGGGGCACAATTTGAAGATAGAGGGGGATGCCTCAGAGGTAATGTGAGGAAGTATTTCTTCACAGAGAGTGTTGTAGATGCATGGAACATCCTTCCTGTGGAGGTCGTAGAGTCAAAAGAAGTGGGGGAATTCAAGAATGGGACAGATACAACAAATTCTAGTGGGGGGTAGGAGGAAGTAGGCTGTTGGTTAACTAGGATCTGCAGCTTATCCGTTAGGTAGAGAAATGGGCAGACTAGGTGGGCCAAGCGGTCCTTATCTGCCATCAAATTCTGTGCTTCTGTTTTTCTATGCTTTCAGCATAGTTTTGCAGCAGTATGACATTGAATACTCATGCTGTTACACTGTCTGGCATAGACAGGATGGAGAACAAGGAGGAGGAGAAGGTAGTGGTAACATTTATTCCTGGCTGGAACATGCATAATGATTCATCTATTAGTGGTTGTGAACCAGTTGGTGCTTGCTAGTGTACTGTCATGGTTCAGCAGTATGATTTGTGTCAGCGTGGCAGACAAAGCAGTTACATGGAATGGCTTGGTGGACACACAGGAAGGGAGGAGGTAGAGGTGGAAATGGTGGTGATGAAGTTTACTGCTTCTAGATGGAGAGGGGCACTGTGTCTTGACGTATGAAGCAGCAGAGCAGGAGTAAGAAAAATTGAAATGACCAATGGCAGGCAGCGATCACCTACCCTGCTAGGGATCAGCACTGTCTCTGTACAACTACTGTAATAGTAATTAATAAAATGTTCCTTTTTTATGTGGAACAGGGATTAAACAACTGAATAACAGGGTAGGGTTAAGCAAAACCAAACTTGAACAACAATGGTAGAGAACACCACCCCCACTAGGGATCAACAGTGTGTTTTTAGGCAACTACAACAGTAGTAGTTAATAAAACATACTTTTTTTAATGTAGAACAGGGATTAAACAATGGGTTAACAGCCAGGGAAAAGCTAATCAAATTTAACAGCAGATAATACCGCCCCCCACCCACAGATACTTAATAAAACAAAATCATGGATCAACAAACTTTGTATAACAATAACTTAAAAGACTATACTGAGTGGAAAAGGGGGGGCCTATCCTACTTCACCCTTGTTCCACTGCCACATCATCCAGGAAGCATCCCTCACAGTCGTTCAGACTTGATTTGTCACTATGTGTGAATTCTCTCTGCATTGCTGCTTCATCCACCTCGCTGCTGGTAAAAGCCTTGGCAGTGCCAACATCTTCATCATCGTCATCGTCACTGACACAAAGTTTGTGTGGCAATACCATCAACATTACTGTGTTATGTGGAATGTGCCCCTCATTTATTTTTATGAATGTTAGCATGGAAACATTCTTGGGTCACAAACTGGTCCTCCTGTCATGTACAATAGCCCCAGGCAAACTAAACACTCATTCCACACTGACACTGGATGGTGGGCAGCTCAGGTATTTAACAGCAACTGATGCGAGTGCTGGCCAATCAGTCACTTTGCTGCTCCAGTACAAAAAGAGCTTGTCAGTAATGCCAAGGTGCATTGTGTCCCCCATATAGGCCACTACCATTTGCTGTGCTGCCCTGATTCCACCTGTCTCGTTAGTCTCCTCCTCTTTTTCTTCCATGGCTTCCACTCCCACTTGATACAGAACATGCCAAATGGGATTACTTGCTGTTTTCTGCTTTAACTTGCAGGGTTTCTCAGATGGTTTTCCCTGTCAGTTGGTGGTGGTAGCAATACTTGGTCTCTGTGCAGTTTGCTCCTTCTGTACCTTTTGCCTCTGTGCACTATATACCCATCTAATTATGTACTCGGTCAACTTTTGCAGTTGCTCACGACCTCCTTCAATTGTTGATGGCAGGCCACATTGGTAGTGTGGGTCCAGCATGGTAGCAATTGCAAATTTATGTTACTATAAAATGCCAGTAATGTGAGTATTGCTGTCCAGTACATGGAGCATGCGTTCCATTAGTTCACAATTTCTACCATCGCCACTTGCCTCTATCTCTTGCGGGACATTAACCAGTGTCTGCCTCAGCACATGTGCAAGGGGTACTGATTGACTTATACAGGCAGTGTCCCACTCACTGCCTGTGTTGCATGCTCAAATGGACAGAGAATGCTTATTAGGCCATCCATTTGGCACCACTGCTTTGTTGTTAGAGCCATGGGCATGCCACCGCTGTCCCGGGTAGTATGGAGCAGTAGGTAGTCTGAGACTGACTTATACTGTTCATAAAGCCTGTCTATCATGTACAGTGTGGAATTCCACATTGTCACAACATTCAGCTTCATATGGTGCTGAGGCAGATGTTTTTTAAGCTGGAGATTCCATAGTTGGTCAGGGGCCTTTGTAAACAGATGTGACAGGCAACAATCAACATTTCCTTTTTTCTGCATGGTTGAAAAAGTGCTGCACAGCCAGATTAAGGCAGTGTGCCCGGCAGGGCACCCTGAAAAAAATGTCATCACTAATTCACTTAAGAACATTGGAGACATTATCACTCGCAATAAACCCTGCTTTAAGTGAGTGGGTGTGAAGCCACTCATCAGTCTTGTTGAGCAGCACATGAAGCATTTTCTCACCTGTGTGAGAATCAGTTAAACTTTTCATACTGAAGGTGGCATGCTGCTGAATCTCCAGTGATTTGCTACCACCACAATTTTCCTTTGTGCAGGTTTTTTCAGGTCCCAAATCAACTACCACCCTAGGTACCTGTGTCCAGTGTACTGTGATGCAAAAATATGAGCTTGAAGCTGTTTGTCCACTGGTCCACATATCCACACTAAGATGGATATATTCTGATGAAGAATCCTTCAGTGCATGTATTATGGACTGTGACACTGTTCCATAAAGCTCTGGCATGGAACATTTGGAAATACGTTTGCGATGGAACCTGCCATTTGGGACAGGCACGGGCTGTCAACCTGTGGAATCCAGAATGTTCCACGAAAGAGGTAATAATAGATCGATGGCCAGTATTTCAGCAGTGGCTACATTTAAGTCACGTGCAGTAGCCTGATTGTGGGGGGTACTTTGAGTGTCGCTCAGTGATGCTCTTTAGTGTGGGCTGCATTGATGGGGTTGGTCGACCAAAATGCTGGACTCATGGTAGCATTGTTGCTCTTGCTGGGGTACAAGTTGACTCTTGGGGATGTGCAGCTAGCATGAAGCCAGTTATTTTTTTTTTTTGGTTGTTGCAGTGTTGTACTTTTCTGCCTTAGGGGAGTGGCGCCACCATTATCAGTATGCCCACTGCTTGTGCTACACAGAGCAAAGGTTTTTTTTTTTTTTTTTAGAATTTTTCCCGGGAGGCCTATATCCTGTCTCTGCCTGGTCACTGCCCCTGAGACTTCCACCAACCGCCAAGTGCCGCAACTCTCAGTTACCCCTGGCTTGCCCCCAGGAGGGTGGGGCCACAGCGCTGGTTCCCCTAATTCCAGCACCATGGAACTGGTATCTGGTTGAGAGTGTGGCGGAGGTGGCTAATTGAAGCCCCAGGAAGGGCTTCATGTAGACAGAGGCTCTCCCCTCCATTTTTTCTTTTTAGTTTTCCTCCAAGGCAGGGACATGCAATGACATCCAGTGTCCGCCCTGCCTCCATTGAGAGTGAGAGCCGGTGTTGTGGGACCCCTGGCCTCTGCTAGGGGTCCGTCACATGCCAGACACTTCCCTACCCTCCCCCAGAGAAGGAGAGCTGTCCATTGAACACTCAATCCTGCTCCCCCAGCCAGCCCTCCAGCAACCTGAGTCCATTGCCAAACCCGGGTCGTCAGCGTCTCAAACAGAAATCCAACTGCTGCGCTGGTGGGCCGGCACAGAGCAAAGGATTGCTCCTCCTTCTCCTCCGCCTACCCACTCTGCCCTCCCTCCTCCTGCTCTGTTGTACTGCTGTCAGTAATGTTTAACTTTTCAAGTGAACTGGCATCCCCTGCTCTGGCTTCCTTTTGGTGTTGCTGCCAATGCAAAAGGTACCTGTTTTTCAAGTATGTGTGTTGGCCACCATTCCCTAGGTGGCTGCCCTTTTTACCCAGACTAACATGTGCTTGACACACTGGACATATTATGATGATCTCATCAGCTGGATCGAGCACATAAGCATCCCAAACTAGGGGCTCCACATCTCTGGACTTCACATGGTGCTGTGACTGGGAGAGCGGAACAGAAATTGTGGAACTTTGCACTTCTTGTGCTGCTTTCATCACTTCCATAATATTAGAAGCAGAGGGGGAAGACTTGAGTGCTTGGAGACATGCTAATAGTGTGACTCTCAGCATCTGAATGGGCTGCATAAGCATTGCACATTTTCCTTGCTGACTCCCATAGGGGTTCCAATATGTTGTCATCATCAGCACCGCTGCTGATGTCCTCCACTTCCTCCCTAGCACTGTCTTCCTTCACAGCAACTTTTTGTTGCTCTATAACCCTCTCCTCAGGAGAGGAGGATATTTTCCTGATGCACCGACTCCAGCTTAACACTATCACCACTACCAACACCACCAAAAATGGGGACAGTCACACCAACAGCCTTCTTCTCCTCTTGGACCACTGTTCCTGTACTGGTGTCTCCCTTCTTCTCACTTTCATACCCCCCAGCATAGGTGCTATAGATCTGGCTGAAAAAAAGTTCATGACACTTATACCACTGCTGCTAACTACTCCATTTCTGGCACCTGCTGTAGGACTGGAACCCACAGAAGACATTGATGCAAACATACTTTTGCTTTGGGGAAGTGGAACTGCAGTACTGCTTTCTTCCACAGACTTCTTTGCTGCCTCGTCCCCCATGGCACCGCTCACTTTACTGGACCATTCTTCGCAGGCATTTTTATATGCATACGCCAATGTTTGCCTTGCTCTTGGATGGTCTATTACTAACTGTAAATAAAACCTGCAGTACTGCCAACTACAAATTAGGTCAGGTATCAGCACTCTGTAAAACTACAGTATTCTATTCTATTAAAACTACACATTTTTTTTTTTTTCCCCAACAGGAATTAAAGAATGCGGGGTAACAGGGCAGGAGTAAGCAAATTTAAACAAAACAATGACAGACAACACCTCTTTAATAGGGATCAGCAGTGGCTGGACAAGTCAACTACTGTAATGTAGTAGTAGTTAATACCATTTATTTTATATAGAACTGGGCATTGGTAACAAAATTTAAACTGAACAAACCCAGACAACGCCTCCCACAATTGGGACAGGACCAGCACTTTCTGGGCAACTACTGTATTAAAATGTACTTTTTTTTATTTAGGATGGGTAGTCAACAATGGTGTAACAGGGAAAGTGTAAGCATATTAAACTGAATAAGGGGCACACCGCAATGCAGAGAAAACCTATGCCAATAAAAGAAATTCAGAGATCAGCACTGCAGTGTCTCTGGACAACTACTCTACTTATAGTTACAATACCAAAAAAAAGTTATAATTTCTTTTTGCAAAAAAATGAATAAACAACTGGGTTAACACAGCATGGGTAAGATGTTTTAACTGAAATGAACCAAAAGAAATCAGTGATCAGCACTGTGTCTTAAAAACATTAGATTTTTAAACAGAACAACAGGAATGATATACCAACAAGGGTAACAGGAGGACTCAGGAAGAGTAACTTTTAAGATTCAGTGACAACCATTGTCAATGTATAAGAAAAATAATACAAATAAATAGAACAGCAACAGAACTACTTTGAAACACATCACTTAATAATCACACCAAACCACTGAAATAAAAATGAAAAATCACTGACAAAGACTTAACAAAAATAACAGTAACTCACTGAGAATTTGTGAGAATTCTGTTTTAAAACATTAAGCACGCCCCTGCCCTGCTTTTATACACCTACCCTCCCCACTCAACTCCTTCACATACACAGACAAAACTGAAAACACTATTTAAACTGAAACTTATGCAAAGATCAAAACAAAAACAAATGTTTCCTAGCAGCACTAGGACAGATTGACTATTTTGGGAGCAACTGGATCTCAAAAAGATTGCTTTAAGTGCTTTTAAAGGTTTTTCAGGCTGTGATGCACAACACAAGACTGCTTTCCAACTCTCTTGACTATAGACTGTGCTAGAAACTGCCCCCACATTATATTTGACCTAATTACCCAAAATGCATCATACAATTTGCCTTTTGGCCTAAACTTCACTTGTGAAGTTCAAAAACTCACATTTCTTGAAGTTTCCACAAATCCTCAAAGTTTCACATAGTGGCAAACTTGAAATTTACACCTATGGAAAGCTTTGCAAATTGCAGAAAATCCACTAATTATTTCACAGAGTGAAGTTTTCTCACTTCGCACATCACTAGAGGTGCAGTGGCCCTGCCCATTTGGGGCAATGGAAGTGGGTAGCAAGGTGCAGCAAAAGCCCCACCTCTGGCGGCCTGGGCAGCATGCTGAAGCAGCCCCAACTGTGGAGGCAGAGGCCCTGGGACTCTAGGGCTTAGCAGAGCACAGCAGACTTGTCTCTGGAGATGAGAACAGGGGGCAGCAGGGTGCATTGGCCCTGACTGTGATGGTGGGGACAGAGGGAATTAGGGTGCAGTAGCCTCAGTTGAGGGGCAGGAGACAGGGGCATCAGGATGCTATATTGTATTTCTAGTTATACACATACACAATGTGTTTTCACATAGAAACCCTCAAGGAACTGACATTTGTGTGTTTGTACAGTACATGTGCCTGAAATAGAGTGTGGCAGACACCTGTTTGTCAATCTTAACATGAAAAAAAATGTTCTCATATGAACCTATTTATGGAGGCTATATCAAAGATAAACTACTCCTAATATTGAACAAATCAGATTTATTTTATAGCCATTAAATAACCTTGTGTTACATAGCTAGAAAACAATGCAGAGTTTTGATGAGAAAGAACTAACAGCTGTGATACAGACAAGGCGATTTTTCACAAATATTCATACCACTTCAGTTCGGCACTGAAACTCAAATTATTAACTTTTTATAAGAACAGAATGATAGATTTTAAGCTAATCTGTCTAAACACAAAACAGATGAGTTAGTAAAAGACTTGGAGAGAAACAATTAGCTCTACAGACTGCTCTGACTAGGAAGTGAAACAGTTTGTTCAGTCAAGTCAGGGACTTAACTGCTGAAGGCAGTAGGCTGGTCCTAATAGATGCCATCACTCTGCAGACCTCACTGATACGGACAGAAATAACTTCTCTGTTTTCAGTTACTGCAGAGCACATTAAAAAAAATTCTGATTTAAAGAAAACCACAAAACCAAAGAGCATGGAAATTTCATGAAACACTAATCATGACACAGACTTGAATTCAAGTGAATTCAAGCTTTTATTAAAAATATGATAAAAGTTGCATTTGATCCTTATAACTAAAAAGGTAAATGAACTAGAGGCTGCAACAAAACACAACAGGCAACAACAGGAAGATTTATTTTTTTTAAAATTAACGTAAGTTTCTAGTTAGATTCTGAATCTGAATCTGTGATAATGTTGACTCTCCTTCTCTTCGCGGGTTGGGAGTAATTAAATATTTTGATGGATATCCCCTTTGAAACACACAATTGTCTCCAAATAAATTAAAATTGGTGAGGGACACCACTGGTTTTCTTGGGATTTGGATTGGCTGACTGCAGGATGTGGTTTCTTGTACAGAGTTCTGTGTGGGCATCAGCTGAGGATTAGGTTGCAGGCTAGGTTTTACTGATGTGCGGGGCTCTGATATGATGAACAGCATTTCTGGCAGGAATGACATTGACTTGCAAGCACTTCCTGATAAGAGGAAAATGGTGGAGTTGTGGCACAGCTTTTCCATAGAAAGAACACTATAATTGTTACTACACTGAATGTTTCAGTGCCCTGACACTTGCATTACCTCTGTGGGAGGGATGTTGTCAATTAATTTCTGGATGCAGGTCTTGCATGTTGAGTGGTTGGTTATTTTTTTTCCCTTCAGGTAAGCCTGCCATCATTTTGAAGTGTTTCATTAATGAACATATTTTGTTCTTCACTACTATCATTGCTCTATATCATATAAAGACTTCAGACTTGAAATTCAAATTGGGAGCAAGATAAAAGGGGGGGGGGTCTGGGGACAACATCTGTGGTGGCCTGTGTACAGTCTATTTCTTGTACCCTCTAACTGGGTCTCTATCAGGATGTTGTGTATTGTGATACATCCATGACTTCACAGGTCTAATGTCATGGGAATTTACCCTAGTACAGGTTTTAGTCTGATGCTCATTGTACTCTAAGAATCCTGTGCCAGAACTGTCATGACCCAATGTTAAGTTGCCCCTCCTCAAATTGTACTGCTCCATTGTCCATAGTGCAAAATAAATTCCAACATTTAAAAAGAAAATATGGAGAAGGGCGTGGGGTTGTGCAGTTCAATAATGCCACTAGTATACTGTTTCTCTATGTCATCATCAGTCAATGCCTCCGCTTGATTTGGTCTATTGCCCTTACACATCTTTGTTAAATATTTCTGTTTGGCTAGCATTGTGGCTAATGTGTGTTTGAATTCTGTCCCACTGCTGTAGTATGGGGAGTGTGGGTAATTAAACTTTGCCAAGTGTTTATCGATGCTGCCCAGTATGCCCCTTATAGTACTAGGCTAATACTCTGAGCAATCAATTCTTTTTAGAGAATACACAAAGTCTGCCACTATCTGATCGAGCTCCTGGACAGGGATTAAATGAATTGACCGTTGGTTTCCTACCTTTTCAGTGTAGGTTAGGAACATTTTTACATCTGTTACGTTTTTTTTTTTGTTTGCTTATTCTCCTGGTCAGTAGTAAATAGTTCCCTTTCAGCACAGATGTCAGCATTTGTGATGACTGTCAGGTTGGCAATTTTGACAGTTTGAGGAGTACAATTAAAAAACAGTGATCAGTTTTTCACATCTGCGACTTGCCAGTGCCAAGCACTTGTGATGTCAGCTTGGTGTTGTACCATCGATCTGAAGTCACATTGATGGTACAACAACTGTGTGACATCAGATCGATGATACAACAAGGTTTAGGATGTGGCAGAAATACATAAACAACAGATATTGTCTATACTGTATATTATAACATAATCTGTGATTGGCAGGACCACGAGAAAGAAGGTTAACAACCTAAGTTCATTCTAAAGAATCACAATAACAACCAGGATATCAACACAATAATGTCTTATACAACAGGCACTAGTAATGCTGAGAGAACAGTGTCAAGTTTTTTAGAGATCCGGTCTCTCCATGCCAGCAACAACAAACTTTGAGGCACAGCAAACAGAAAACAAGATTCCAACAGTCATAAATCTAAACAAGTGGATGATGAGGAGGGAAGGAGGACATGGCAGAAACAACCAGTGAAAATGGACATAAAAGAAAGATTTCCAGTCACTGAGGTAAGTGGGAAGCACATCATCGATCAACAATATCTCTCGCTGCCCATAGCGACTTGTAGAGGAATCATTACTGAACAAAGTATTATGATTTGAAATGATGTCAGACATTGATCACTTACAGACTTTCATGGACATTAACTGCTTTGTTAGTTCACTTATCTTGAAAACCATTCATAATACTTCTAATGTGACAGAGACCAAATAGTTGAATACTGTGGTTCATGAAACGGGAGAATCAGCACTAATGGAGCAACAGCAAGACAGACTGAGACTGAGGTCTATGTTTTGTCCACTCCATAGCCCAGCAGGTTCTGTATTTGTAAAAAATACAGGCAGAATATAGCTGGGATACTTGCAAGCACAGGACCCAGTACCTTTTCTAATTGTACAGTCAGAGAGAGAAACCCTGAAAAATGTATCCAGTGACATGTCCATTACCATCAAGCCTGCTGAGTGGGGGGGAACTGGTGGTGATGGCCACACAGCGAAATGTTTACACAAACTTGGTGACAGAAATTTGTATGAGTGACCAGAGGGCAATAAAACTAATGCATACAAAAGTGTAATTGATGCAACATTATAGGAAGGTGAAGTAAATGAATTCATCTCTGGCTAGGAGTGTAAGACACTTATGGTAGAACATCCTGTGGTTCCTGCCATTTATGTGCTCCCAAAAATACACATGAACCTTTAGGAATCCACTGGTAGTACCATTATATTAGGGACCGTGTGGTTACTGAACCCCTTTCCATCTTTGTGGCTGGGATCTTACAACCATTAGTAAAGTCTCTGCCCTCATAACTTAAGGATTTCATGTAGGTTATAAATATTGTTGAAAACCTTGTCATGGGGGACAATTGGATGTTTGCTACCCTGTATGTGGAATGTTTGTAGACAAACATTCCACACCAGGGTGAACCTGATCCCTTGAATAGTTTTTGGAGCAGATAAATAATTTGGATGTGCCAACAGAATTTATTATTAATCTAACTAAACTTGCCATTGAAAGTAATATGTTTCTTTTTCAAGTGAACATTTACAGACAGAAAAAGGATACGGCAATGGGTGCCACAATGGTGCCAAGCTATGCCAACTTATATGTTGGCTGGTGAGGGCTGTGTAGTGACACCATAAATCCATTCTTCTTGTGAAGGATTTGTGGTGTCACTATACTGATGATATCCTGATAATGTGGAGGCGTACGGTATCACAGTTTTATCATTTTTTGGGTTGGCTGGAAAATTAACCCTACCTCAAATTTAAAGCCTTTGTGCATAACTGAGATACTTTTTCTCAACTTGTTGATTTAAAGAACAGAGGATGACAATGTATGATCTACTCAGTATGCTAAAAGTACAAACAGAAATAGCCTACTTCCAGCTTCTAGCTGTCATCTGTCTCACGCAACATACAATATATCTAAAGTGCAAATAATTAGAACCCTTTATGGAAAAGAGGTCAAATCAGGTTGCAAGGTTCAGGGAGCCTTGATACAGTCCTACTGTGATCATGGAGGCAGTGGAAGCAGTAGAGGGTATATTGAGAATGGACACACTTGTACAAATACAGTGAAAGAATAAAGTACAGTAGAATGAAATTCAAGTATTTTTATGGAGGGCTGAAGCCCAAGGTTCAATGTGGGGGAACAGCTCCTCCCACATCTTAAATAAAATCCATCCTCTCCCAGCAGCTCACACTTATTGTATCTTGAGCATTCTGAGCTCCTAACATAGAAACATAGAAACATAGACTTTGACGGCAGATAAGGACTGCTAGGCCCATCTAGTCTGCCCATTTCCCCACCTACAGGATAGGCCACAGATCCTAGTTAACCAACAGCCTATTTCTTCCTACCCCCCACAAGAATTGCCTTATGTCTGTCCCATGTATTCTTGAATTTTCCCACAGTTTTAGACCCCACATCCTCCTCAGGAAGGCTGTTCCATGCATCCACTACCCTCTCTTTGAAATAATACTTCCTCACATTGCCCCTGAACCGCCCTCCTTCTATCTTTAAATTGTGTCCCCTTGTTCTTGCAAGTCTCTTTTTCTGAAAGATGCTACCCTCTTGGACTTTGTTGATTCCACTGAGGTACTTAAAAGTTTCTATCATGTTCTCCCTCTCCCTTCTTTCCTCAAGGGTATACATATTAAGCTCCTTTAGTCTCTCCTCATACGGCTTATCTTGCAGACCCTGCACCATTTTAGTTGCCCTCCTCTGGACTGCCTCTATCCTGTCTATCTCCTGCATGGCTTTCGGGGCTGTGCCTCCTTACACTTTGTTCCTTTGCTGCTGTTTCAATTCTCCTTGCCTACTTGTTCTGTTCTCCATTTGTTCCCTGCCTGTTTCCCTTCTCCCTTCATTCTCCTACTTGGTTTATCATTTGTTCATGCTCACCCCCCAACTCATCTTGCTATCTGTCTCACATTTGTTGCTGTTGTGCCTGTGTTTCCACCCTTGCTGTTCCTGTTTCTCATTTGCCTTGTTCCTTGCTCCACTCTGTCCCCACTCCTGCTTGTTATCCCTGGTCCTTCATACCTTGTATTTTGTGTCTTTGTTCATCCATTCCTGTTTTCTTTTGGGCATTCTTGCTCCTCTTGGAGCCCTCACTCCGTCTCTGCACCAGCACATCTGGGAAGAGTGTGGTCCATTAGCACCCAGCTTAAAGCTAAATACACCTATTTTTTCCTCCTAGCATGTCTCTATTGCTGTGCTCTCAGTTGGTTGAATTGTGCCTCCTATCAAGCAGAATAAGTTTATTCCTCCTCATTGCTGTTACTGATTCTCATTCCCTGCTTTTCCTTACTCTTACTAATTATTTCTGCTCTTACTGCTACAGCAACCAACTGTGCTTTCCTTGCTTAGCCCATACCAACAGTCTGACAGTCCCTGTCCCTAACTCATACCTTCTGAGGTATTGAGTGAAAGTATGCTTGCCCTGTCTAATGGGGATGGGAGTCTGTTTCATTCATTTACAACCTTTACCAGTAATGTGACAGGCTCCATCCCTAACTCATACTTAGTGGGATATTAGAGTGCAGGTGGCCTTGCCCTCTCTAAAGGGGATGGAAGGCTTTTTCATCCATTCACAACTTTTATCAGTCTCAACCTTTCCAGCAGTTCAACAGTCTCTGCCCCTTACTCATGCCTAGTGAGGTATTGGAGTGCAGGTGGGCTTGCCTCTCTACTGGGGATGGGAGTGTGTTTCATTCCATCACTACTTTTACCAGTCACTACTTTTACCAGCAATCTGACAGTCTCCATCCTCATCTCATACTTAGAGAGGTATTACAATGCAGGTGGGCATGCCCTGTCTACAGGGGACGGGATGGTGTTTCATCCAGTCACAACTTCTGCCAGTCTCAACTTTTACCAGTCACAACTTTTATCAGCAATCCATTGGTCTTCATCCCTTATTCATACATCATGGGGTATTTGAGTGAAAGTATACTTGCCCTGACAACTGAGAATATGAGTCCATTTCATCTAGTCACATCCTCTTCTAAATCTACCTTGTCTTGGTTCTGTAGGGCAAGATTCTGGTCCACCATCACCAGTTGGAGGTGGTAACTCTCTTGCCATCAATGTAGTGTCTCCTGTACCTGGGATTTCCTTCAGTCAATGCCTGGCACTAGCTTGGTGTCACCTCCCTTATTTCAGCCTTATGCAGCATGTATTGACAACATGGCATCTTCTACTCTTGATACTGTGCCTCCAAACCCAAAAGAAGGTTCGCAAGGCCTCCTCTGACTTCTCCCCAGGGTCCTCTGGCTGATAAGTGGGCTTCCAAATCAAACTTCTCCATCACAGTTCGGACTGTCCCCTACCTGGTGGCCAAACTAAAAAGGTGGAGTATACAACACTCAGCTTCTGCCTTCAAATAGGAGTTGTACAAATTGTTCCTAGCATCCCAGCCTCAACCTGTTCAGGATCCCGATCTCAGTTAGCCTGTTCCTACACTGGAATCTTCTCCATTGTCTGAAATCCACTACTTTATGGCTCAGCATGCTTCTTCAGTTTCCAACCTCCAATCCAGGATGACAACGATGGAAGCTCACATCCCTGCTCAATCTACTCCTGCTTCTGAACCATCAGATCCTGCCTCTATCCCATCCACTAGCCATGCTCCAAACTTTCCTGCTCCTCTGAGTACTCTTTAAGATATACCTACTTCATCCACCTGTGAGCCATTACCACTCCAGAAACCAGGTATGAAGTTACCCTCTTCTTCTCATGTTATCTGTCCTGTTTATCTTACTCCAAATTATCTCTGCAGAGATGTTTTTTATGGGAAGGATGTTAACCTGATTTCCCTCCTTATCTTTTCCCAAGAAATTATAGAAAACAGAATCGTCTCCTTTGGTGATGTATCTTTTTTATTGAAGACTAAAGATCCTAGGCTCCTGAGGAAATTGACAATATCTGAATTTGTTCTCACATTCATATCATGACATAATCTGTTCAGCATTTCTGTGGAGACATGAGCAATTAGATTCCTACCTGTATCTTATGGTGTACATAAGTATTAGTTATGGAAGATCCCATTTCTATGACCATCATCAATCCTTCTCCCCGAAAGCTGCTGCTGCACTGGCTCACTAAAATAACTAATTGAATTGGGTTGTTATTGACAAATAGACATTTTGCCATCATCTTGCTGGGCAGTGTGCTTACTCCTGATCCCTCTTTGGCTCATTAACTATTTTGCTCCTCTTTTGCCTCTAATGGTGTCTGCTTTCTCTTCATCCACCAATCCTGCCAGACTCAATCAAATTTCAAGTTTGACTTGAGCTTCTGTTCCATGACTCACTTGTACCCTCACCAGTCCACCTGTTTGCCTTGACCTTCATAGATGGCCTGTTAATTACTTTGGGGCAAAGCAATTTGCAACAACTTCAATAGAACAGGCTGCTCACCCACTGGCTGCACATTCCTTCATGTCTGCAGTTTTTGTGGCAATGTGCATGCTTGCTATATCTGCCGTAAGGCTCACATGCCTCCAAAATGACAATCCACTCTGCCAACTACTCCTGTCAACATACAGGCTTTAGCCAGGCATCAAGCTCCACATCTTTCCAGTCTAGTTATGCAGCATATCCTGTTTGGCTTTTTGCATGAATTCTACATAGGCATCTAAGTGATCCCCTCTGATACCTTCCATCATCTTAACCTTCAGTCCGCTATCAATGAACCTGCAGTCATTCATCAGCTGTTACAAAAGAAACTATAAAAAGGATTCCTCCTCAGTCCTTTTTAGTACCCACAATTTCCTACCTATCAAATCAATCCCATAGGTAGTGCCACTAGTAAACTCTCTGGCAAGAAGCATCTCATCCTTGACCTGCCTGCAGCTTGGTCCTCATCCAACCCTAGTATTAATGCAGTGATTCCCTCAGATAAATATTCTCTGTTGTACGTTCATATCCATGATGCCATCACTACCATTAAATGCTTTGGCTCTGGCTCCTGGCTGTCAAAAAATGATATGAAGGACACATTCAAGCTGTTATTCATTCATCCATTTCTCCAGCATCTTTATGGTATGTCTTGGGAGGACTGCTATTACTTTCTAGTACGGTATCATTTTTTTTTTTTTACAAAAGCAGCCCAAACCTTTTTGACATGTTCACTGAAGTACTTTGTTGGACATTACTTAACGTTTGTCAATGTCCAGCAGTTACATAGGTTACATAGGTACTATATGAGCAAAGAAGGCTGAGGGCTCATAACTGCTCACCAATGGTCTAAAAGGTATAATCTAGTATTTTATGCCTTCTACAGTGCTCATCCAGCTTTGCCTTAAATTCTTTCATGCTTCTACACCCCAACACTCCATAAGGGAGGGAATTCCAGACTGTTACCACTCTTTGATTCAGCCATGAACTTCGCTTTTTTGTGTCATTTCTTTCACCCTTTAATTGAATTGCATGAACCCCAGTATTGTGATGATGATTTCTAATTTCCAACCAAAGGTATTGCCATAAATCATGGTTATCTTGTGCTCCATATACCAAGCACAAATCACCCCTAATTCTTCTGCAATCTAAGGTCCAAGGCCCAATTTAGCTAATCTCTCCTTATAACTCTGGTGTTGTATCTTTGTAATCAGTTTTATTGCCCTTTACTGAGCACCCTCAGGAGCCTTGGTTTCAGATTTATTGTACGGGGCCAAAAACTGTATGCAATACTCCAGATGAGGCCTGATCAGTGAAGAGTACAGCAGCATAATAACCATATCATCCCTGCTGTGGATATGCTTTCTAATGCTTCCAAGTATACCATTAGTCCTTCTAACCATTAAGTGGTGATGGTTTGGTTTTTAAATTTCAAGTTATCCAAAATTTGGACACCAAGATCCTTCTCCTCTTTCACTTCTCTTAATGACTGTGCATTGAGAATATACCTGTTCATGGCATTGTTCCTCCTAAAGTGGACAATGACAGATTTATTTGTGTTGAATTCTAATGTGTGCAGTTTGGCCCATTATTCTATGTGAACTAACGATTTTTGCAATGTTTCAATCTCCAATATATTTTGTAATGCTGCCCCTATTTTTGTATCAGCAGCAAATTTTGATTGCCATCTCCCTTCCACATTGGACATTATTAAAATATAAATTTTAAGCAGACAAGGTCCCAGGACCAAGCCTTGCAGCACTCCACTGGAAACTGATACCTAATCAGCTTTGGTCCCTCTGGTACTAACTTTCTGCCTCCTATCAGTCAGCCAGGAGCTTATCCATGATATTACATTTTTGTTAAGACCTGAATTATACATGTACTTCTAGCAAGCCATTGTGTGGTACTTTATCAAAAACCTTGGCACAGTACATATAGATCACATCAACTGGATCTCCTCTATCCAAGACCTTTGATACTTTATCATAGAATACCATTAAATTTGTCATACACGACCTTACCTTTGTAAAACCATGTTGGGTATCATCCACCTTCCCCATGCTATGGTTAAATTCATCAATCACGTCTTTAATGACACCCACCATAACCTTACCCAACACAGATGTCAGGCTTGCTGTTCTGTAATTACTACAATCCTTTTTGCACCTTTTTTTAAAAAGTGAAGTGATGGTAGATTCCCTCCAGGAGCTTATCACCACACTGAATCCAGTGATGTCTGAAATATCATGGTCACTGGTGCTGCCAGGTCCTCAGCAAGATCCCTGATTACCCTGGGGTGAATCCTGTCTGGGCCTGGTAACTTGTTAGGCTCCACTTTAGAGAGTTTAGTTCTAACATTATCTTGGCTGATTATTATCCTTTCATCATTATTGCACCCCATTGTTAGGTGAGAGGTGCTTGTCTTGATATTAACAACTGTGCTAAAATAAGTATTCAATATTCCTATCTTTTTGTCATCATTGACCAGTATACCATTTTGGTCTTCAGTTTGGCCGTATATGTAAAACTTGCCCCTCTCATGTGATTTATGGGATTATAGAAGGCCTTGTAGTTATCCTTCATGTTGCTTGCCAATTTGATATCATAATCATGTTTTGCTCATTTGATGAATCTTTTATATTGCTGTGTAAGCTCCTTATACTTTGATCATGCAACCTCTGAAGTACTTTTTTTGGCTGTCTTATACAGTAGGCTTTTCCCTTATCTTAAATTAATGATTTAATATTATTGTTGATCCAAGATGGGGCTCTACCTGTCTTGCTGTATTTGACTCTTTCTGGGACATACTTACTAGTTAGATAATCTAATTTATTTTTCAGGGCAAACCACATTCCAGTTTAGTCTAAGTTTGTAAATTTCTCTTGACAGTGTCATTTCCTTACATCTTTATGAATTTCTTCAAAATCTGCTGTTGCAAACAATTTTACTGATGTATGCCCCAGTATACTAAAACTATTTTCCACCACTCTAAATTCCACCATTGCATAATTCCTATTACCAAGAGGAGCTGATGTTTCACAGTTGGTAATTTTTTTCACTCTTATTACTCCACACTACTGTAGATCTAAAATATCTTCTCCTCATGTTGGTAATCTATCATATTGTTCCATTCCCAGCCTATCCATTGTATCAAGAAATTTACTTTCACAATGTAGTTTGCCTTCCCAAGTATCCCAGTTATTTGTTGGCATATTAAAATCTCCCATCATGATTACATTTTTATCGGCTTCAAGGCCATTTATTTTCCTAAACATGCTGAGATCTACAGTAATTCTGCATCCTGGGAAGGTGGCCCATAAATAGTCCCTATTATGATTTATTTTCCCTCTCCTAGGGAATAGCTTGATCCACACTTGTTCCAATTGACTATCTTAATTATCTTGTGTTAGATGACTTTCTCCTGATTGATCCACCAGATTCTCCAACCACAGCTGGTATTAATGTTCTTGTCCGCCTGTTCCAAGAACTTTCAGTTCCTCTGTCTGAAGAGAAAACCTTAGGTCCAGTGACATTGTTAAATTCCTCAGCATAATATTGTATACTGACTGTATGGAAGCCCGATGGCCTCCTGATAATCTGCACGAGATATAGGCTTTAGTGTAGTCCTTTTCAAAATGATGCTCTTGCATGAAACATGAACTTCTTTCCCTTCTGAAATACCTCAACTTTGCAATGAGGATCATTCCTCAGGATCAATCCTTCATTTCCTACTTCCTGACACTGGCATATTCAGTTTCTGAATTGCAAACCATATTCAAATCATGGCTGCTGCTAAATCAGATCTCACCATGTTGTCTCAATTTTTAGCTTACTGGAATGGATGTTCTATGTTCCATGAAGACCCTGTTCCCAACTTGCATTCCAGAATCTACAATGATGCATCTGTAGCACATGGCTATGCCGCTATCTTTACGCAGTCTTCAGTCACTGCTCCCTGGCCTCCGGACATTACCACACTTCATGATTTTCATCTGCATTGCCTCTTTTCAAGATTTACCAAATCATAGCAGCTGCCTTCCTATCAGGTCATTACTGGTCCCGTCAGAATATATCAATATTTTCTTATAATGAACCTACAGTGGACATTATCAACAATGTGCAATGGCAGGTCTTCATCCTATTCCATCATGTTGTTTATGAGGAGGCTGACTTGGCTATCTCTTTATTACAGGTTTACACTGCAATGTTTTCATATACCAAGTCATGCAAATGAAGCAGCTGACACCTTATCCTGTTTCCATTTTCAGACCTACCATTGCCTCCATTCTTCAGCAGACTCAGTCACAACTGAACCTCCTTCATTCAACGAGCCCATAATGATTTTAAATTTTATCACAAGCAAACCAACAACATCATGTGGGCCACCCTAGCACCAGGCACCTGTCTGACACATACTACAGCATGGAAAATATATTTCTCATTCTGCTCATTACAGTCCTCCTCAAATACTTCTATTCATGTAGAACATATTCTAGCATTCCCAACCTCTTTTCATTGAGCCCTAAACTATCATATGGAATTATCAAGCAATACCTATCAGATATTTAGTTCTTTTCTTCCCAGTTTACTCCTTCCTCACCTTCTCTGTTCTCCAATAATTCAGTTAAACTTCTTTTACTGGGTATACAAAGAGTTTCAATTGCAAAAACTCCTCATCATCTCCTTATAGATGGCTCCATAATGAGAAACATGTTGGATTTATTGAACTCGGATGCATTCAATTCTATTTCAAACATCATGGTTTCCTCCACTATTTGTCTAACTTTCTATGGATTCCTGCATCCTGGAGAATTCACTGTCTGATCATCTTCCTCTGCCAACTTCCTTAAGATCACCAACTTGCAGAAAAAATCTGATCATTATATTCTGTTGTTATCTTCTTCTAAAACTGACAGATTACATAAAGGAGTTCACATAACATATTACCCATCTTGTAATAACTGGTGTCCAGTAGCTTATCTAGACAAATTCATGCTCTTCCACTCACACTCAGCTCTATCACAGCCTCTGTGGATCTCCTTCAAACAATCGACAATGACCACAAAATGGTTCCTGGATCACATTAGAACCCTCCTTCAATGGCTTAGACTTAACCCATATTCATTCTCAAGACATTCATTCTGGATTACAGCAACATCTTCAGCATCAAGAAATAACATTCCTGCACACATCGTCAAGACATTCAGAAGATTGACTTCATCAGCTTTTGATACTTACATCCATAACCCTGAACCAGAAATCAGACAAGCCTTTAGGATCATCTTCTCTTAGCTTGCCCAGAGAATGGGTAGGTCAATAGTCATGGGTCCTCAGCGATTTCCTCCACATGGTGTTTTTCCTTTCCTGCATGTTACCAGTCATACTCTTCTTGAGTTGGAGGAGGTAATCTTTTTGTGCCCTCTATTCCCTACATGCTGTCTGGCTTATCTGCCAAGGGCGAGAACAGAGAAAAGTCAAAGTTTGTTACAGTATACACAAGCACTTCTCGATTTACCAAACATTGAATGGGAGGGCTGATGCCAGAGGTTCAATATGGGGGAATAACTCATCCCACACCCAAAAAAATCCAGCCTCTCCCAGCAGCTCACACTAAGCATATCTTGAAGCAAACACCATCATCCCCATCCTCCTCCTCCAGCACTCTGCTCACTCTTGGTGCTGGGTCCTATATTCCATACATGCTACCTGGCTTATCTACCAAGTATGGAAATAGATAAAGGCCAAAGTTTATCACAGTATACACAAGCAGTACTCTATTCGCCAAACATTGAAGTAACTATGTAAAGTGCTAGGGTGACACAAGTGAGGGAGGTTATTTACAACAATTGGGGCACCCCAAAAATGGATCAAAACTTAAAGCACTTAGTGCAACTGGAGACCCGCATGGTCTATAGACAATCCAATACAGAAAATTATTTATTTATTTATTTAGTTTTTGTTGACCGGGTAAGTGCACTAGACAAATTCTGCCTATTTTCAGGCATGGAAGAGGATACAGATGAATACCAACTGACTTTTTTGAACCAGATTAAGCTATTGGTATGCTGCTGGTGTGTAGAATGCTGTGGTATCTTATTATCTTCCAATACAGAAACCCACATTTGATAGTTTGTTACCATCCCCATAAAGCAGCCTTCCACTGTGGACAGTGCAAATACTGTCCTTATATAAAAAATACAAATTCGTTTAGTGGACCAGAAGGTAAAGTGTACACCATACAGAATTAATATGGGTTATTCTATGTCTTGTGACACAGTGGGGTGGGGTGGGGTGGTGTTCCTTTTGGAGTGCAGTTATGGAGGATTATATGTGGATTGCACCACATGACTGTTCAAAGTACTGTACATGTGGGCTAACACATAAAGGCCATCCAACAAGGGAATACCACATTACAATAGTGTAACACATACAACACACTAATAGTGGTACCCATAATGTCTCCTTTACTGCCACTGAGAAGGTCTCTTTGAGCCCCAGAAGGGTGACCTTGACAGATTGATAGGCAGATGTTACAGTCTCTTGATATTTCATTTGGGAGCCAGTGAGGGCAGAGGAAGAGGACTCAATGAAAATATAGGTTTGGCTGCATTCTTGAAATGGTACCATTTTTCACTGCTATTGATGCATTTTATCAGAATTCATATTGAATGTGTGCTATATTTATGTATCTTGCATCTACATTGGACCTTAATTTATGCTGTTTCACCTGCTCTTTAGCATATATAGGCTAAAGCATGAATTTTCCAGTTTATATTGAATGGTCTTTTCTGTTTTCTGCTCTCCCTCTTTTTTCATTTTAAAAGTGTTTTCTTGTACCCAAGAATTGGAAGGTGTGCTTTGTAGTCAAAAAAAGGGATTATATTAATACATATTGCTCTTTAGTGAGGAACATACGCTGACACTTACTGGTTGGTGTAGGTAATATATATACCTCAGTATGGGGCATGTGCCTGTATATTGAACCATGTATATTCACAGAGAGATGTTTTTGCAATAGCATTCCATTTATACTAGGGGATCATTTATCAAATGTGTAGCCCCTAGGTGGCCCACAGGTGCAGTTTGCTGAGGTGCTGGATGCCTTACCTCTCACTATGCCAGTGACCCATGTTTGGGAACAAGCATGGGGTGCCAGGGGTTGGCCGGGGAAGGGGTTGAGTGAGGATTGAGCAGCTGCTGGCAGCTTTCCTGTCCTGGATAGGGGAGATTGTCTTTCCCAGCATTTCACTTACACCAAATGGAGGCATGGTGGTGGTGCAGGTAGGGGTGGAGACAGGAGCTAAGCCAGGGGTGGGCAAAGAGAAGTCAACCTGGGCCAAGGCATGTGTGCATGCTCCCAAGAGCATGCCAATCATGACTTGGGGCTCCATGGAATGGGGAGAAAATGTGGATAATTGGGGGGTTGCGGCTGGATGAAGCCTCCTGCACCAGCTCTGGTGATTCCACTAGGCACAGGAGGAGGTACCTGAATAACCACAGAAGTCTGGTGTCGGATGGCCGATACAAGCCACTGCCCACCATGGAGGATAAATACCTGATGGAAGAAATGTGTATCCCCTCTAGCATTTAAATTTCAGTGTAGGCATATTTTGAGGTTTACAAGTAAGTAAATATATTTTCCTTTACACTGTAATGAGCACATATACTGTACATTATAATATCAAGTTGAATATTAACATGAATGTCTTCTCTTTGTTTACAGTACAGAGAAAATCTGCTCATGTAAGAGGCCATCCACAAAGGCTACAATTTTTGGACTGTTCGTTGAAACCTGTACACCAATGTTTTGCAGTGTTAAGTGGGATATAATAACTGGTCAGCAATTTCTCTCAATCTACTGACCAGGTTGATATTTTCCATAACAACCGGCTGGTTGTTATGACATTCATGAGCCATGCCAGTCAAACTATGCTGCTGCTTCATTGGCCAACATTCTGTATGTGGGTGGGGCCAAACAGTCTCACAAACTGCTGGAGAAAAATTACTGGTCTGTTATTATAAAATATAAAAGATGGGGTGTTTATATGAGAATTTAATGCACACTTGCTAGGATGCTTGATAAACCCTCGGGCTTCGCCCTCGGGGTTTATGTAGCATCTCATATCTCGGGTGTGCATTAAATTCTCATACCAAACCCTTCCCCATCCATTATTCTCTATATAATAACTAGACAGCATTTTTTCCCACAGGAAACCCGGTTATAATTCACCATTATAACCAGCTGATTATAATGGTGAACACATGCCATTTTTCCCTCACACCACGCATGCTCCAGCCGCCATCCTGCTGGAAAATTCATCACCTATCAGACTCCACAAATTACAGTGCAAAAAAAAAATCTTTGAGGAAGCACAATTTTAGAAGAAAAAAATTCAACCTTTACACAACTGCTATAGCATGACCATGGACAACACTTGAACCCAACCGCAGCTGCACAGTGATGTTTTTTTTTTTTGCTTAATCTTTTCTCCCCTTGGCACCAGGCTGGCTCCTTCTTTTCCTGGCATCTTTCTACATCCAGCTGCCATATGTCTCGCACCCATCCTCCAGCTTTGGGCCATCACTTTGCTACCCCTACATCTTACCCCCCCCATGGCGGAGTGGTGGGGAGCCTGCTAACTCGCCCACCAGGACCGAATCCAGTACAGGTGATACCCTCTGGAGACAGTGCAATGTGTCAGATAACCATCAACCTGCTTGACCCGGCCTCCATTTTCCATGGTTTTCTTTTTTGGCAGCAGAGCATGCAATGCCAACAATGAGCAAGCCACAAGAGCAACCACGTGCAGCACGCTGGCTGACTGATCCGCCTCCTTGCCCCACACTATACTGAGCCAGGCTTGCCAACACCTAGCTTCTGCTATGTGTCAGGCAAATGCTGGCCTCAGTTCCCCACCCTCCCCAGGAGAGGAGAGTTGTCCTCCAGATGCTCAATCCTCTCCCACACTAGCCGTCCCCTAGTGATCTACTCTCACCATGAACATGGGCCTGCAGCATGGCAGAAGGTAAAGCATTACTGCCTCAGCGCTTCACATCACAGGGCCAGCCACAATGTGTTATTTTTTATACAATAGGTGTGGGGGGATAAATCATTACATAAATTCATTTATTCTCACTGGTGTTGAGTAAATGGTGGTTCTAAGATTTATCCAACACCCTAACGTCAATCAACCACTGTTTATTCAACACCCTGCTATCATTCATTACCCCCTCCTGCTGGCACTACTTACAGTTACCTTCATTTTCTTTTTAACCCCCTCCCCGAAACTCGCCCCTCAGCAACTCCCTCTGCAGCAGTTTATATACTGGCAATGTAAAAAGTCATCACTTCAACAAGTACACTTAATTTAGGAAACTGTTTTCCCTTTTTAAAAAAATAACTTTGTTTTGTTTTTGTTTCCATTCCTCCTCATTGCAGCTGATCCTGTACCTTGCCACCTTCAGTATTTTATTTCTGGTGCTCACTCCCCCTCACCCTCCCCTACACAAGCACCAATGAGAAAAAAAACCTCTACATTCCAGGATTTTATTTCTTATATTCAATACAGGGGGCTCCAAAAACAAACAGTGATCCTCTAAAGCTGAGCTGCCCATTCCACAACCGTGATTACCTCGGCACCAACCCAATGCTTGTCCTACTCTAAGGCAATTCCATTTAATTAATCCCTGGCACAAACCTGATGCTTTCACACTACTCCTGCCCACAGTAAAATGCAAGACTGATGAGGCATCAAAATATTGTCTAAATAACACTGGAAACAATACTAGTGCAAATTGCATCCAGCCACTATCCTCTCAAAAACAAAACACTGTTGGCTCCACTCTGTGACAGCCCTGCTTTTCTCAGAGTTGCTCCTCTGGTATCCCCTTAGACTTGCTTCTTCTCTCCACCATCAGTGAAGGCAGGAACAACCAGATAAATGATTAATGTACAAAAAACATACATAAATAACAAAAAATAAAATCTCCCACATGTAGAAAACAACCAACAAAAACGACTGTTGCATGGCAACAGAGGGAGCGACCACAAAAACCACACCACTCTCGAGGAAGACTACATTAAATAACTCCACTAAAATTATACATATAAAAAACAAACTCCACAAAAAATAAATAACAAAAATCCTTTCCTGTTGCATAAACTAAAAGGGACCTATTGCATAAATTACACATGTGATAGGTTGTTATTGCATACAGAATTTATTTGAATTTGCAGTGAGTGACCTCAGGACCTCACTTGTGGTTTCGCCACTCATGAGGTCATCTGAGATCACTCACTGCTCGTTCAAATAAATTGTGTATGCAACAACAACTCATCACATATTGCCTATTTTTGTAATAGTTGTGGCAAAAAATGCTCCACAGCAATTACATAAAATAAAACATGGGATAGTGTTTAAAACTCAAATGTTACACACACCTTCAGTGCTGGATGCTTAAATAAACCCCTTGAGCTTCTCTGTGGCATCCAACACCTTGGGTGTGTGTAAAACTCTTTAAATATATGGATTGTTAAATTAATACCATCATAAAGCATATAAAAAAATCCTGGTAATAGTATGGCTCCTGGAGTGATAATACCACTGTTCCCTAGTGATAATACTATCGTTCAGGAGCTGTAATACTATTGTGCAGGACCTGAGCGATAGTATTATCACCAAAGATGAACAGCGCAAGCACAAGTCTGTCTTGTCATGTCTTTTAAGCGTGCCTTCCGATTGGCATGTTTCCAGCCGAAACAGTTTGAAAAACATGGAGGTGGATTCTCGCTTAGCGAGATGACACTACGCGGAGTCCACAGTGATGAAACTTCACAGTTTTTTTGGCATATCTACAAACAAAAATGTATCTCACTGATCCTGTGCTCACCACCCCCAAAAACAAAAAGTAAATGAATATGAAATGTTTGCTATGCATGTGTTCGTCGGGGAAGACAGGCAGACCAGGCTACACAGTGTGACAGACTGTGGCAGTCGGCTATCAGCGCGAGATTCTTTTAGTTAACAGCTGACCAGTTGCAGCGAAATGATTAAAAAAAAAGTCGGATCCATATATTAAAAAAAATATAGATAATTGGCATTGAGATATTCATCTCGAGGTTCCAAGTGTCCAGAACCTCTCGATGGTATTACTCACCAGTAATACCCAGTTACCTACCCATTATTCTATTTGTTAAACATACAACCCCATGTATTATTCTACAGTATTTGTAATTTATATAGTGTATGTCTATAGTGAGATGTAATTTATATATATTTTAATTTTCAATGCATGATCAGGTTTCCCCTTTCCAGCCGCTTATGAAACTGATGTTTATAAGTATGATACCTGGTTTATTTTAAATCATGGCCCGGATATTCAGAAGGGTTGCACATGATGCAACACTGTTGTGCCATGCGCAACCCACTGATGCGCTCAGCGCGTCATTCAACGGAGATTGGGCCTGGCACCGTCTGATGCGCTAGGCGCATCAGGTAATGTATATGGCGCAGGGTGGGGCATGCCCAAGCATACTCTGCAAATCCCAATAGTCAGCCTGGGATGTGCTGAGCCCATGAATGCACAACCCCTACCTGCGCTGCACACAGGTGAGCCAAAAAAAAAAGGAACAACGGCTGGCCATCCACAGGTGAGCTGCCCTTGCAAGTGCAACATGGCAGCTGCCACTAATAGGTGGCCCTCTGCTCTAGCTGCACCTTCCTGGCGGCGCCCCATGCATGATTGCGGGCATATGTATCAGTTAAAGTCCAATATCCCTGGTGATCCAGTGGCCGCTGTGGCCGATCACGGGCGTTGGTAAAACATAATGCCACAGAAACCCAACCCTCGTGGTCTGGCAGTACCCCCTCCTCCTGCCCACTGGGCTCCACCACCCTCCCCGTCAGCAGCAGGTAGCAACTCCCACCCACTTGCCACCCGCGCCTCCGACTGACACCGTACAGTAGGGCTGAGCGCCCATTGGTCCCTAGCGTGGAGCCAATGGGCGTGCAGCCATACCATCAACACAGTCAGATATGTGAATGGATCCATTCACATATCTGAACTAATGTATGTATGGGCTGCACATCCATAAGCTCACGCTGTGGACCAATGGGCGCAGCCCTACTGTAGTGTCAGTCAGTGGGCGGCAGGCAGCCAGCTGGTGAGGAGTTGCTGCTACTGCTGACTGGGGGGGAGCGGGGCAGTGGGGCTCAGTGGGAGGGTGGGGAGGGGGTACCACTAGACCACCAGGGTTGGGTTGCTGTGGCATTATGTTTTACCAATGTCCATGATCGGGCTGTGAGCAGTTCACTGGACCACCAGGGATATTGGACTTTTAAATAATACATATGCCCGAGATCAGGCTGCGAGCGGTCCACTGGACCACCAGGGAAATGGGACGATTATTTTTAATCATAAGCCCGTGATCGGGCTGCAAGTGGTCCACTGGACCACCAGGGATATTTTATGTGTACTATATTCTATGTATGCTCATAATCAGGCAGTGGGTCACTTTTCCACAATGTGCAGGAGGCGTCGGTCCCCGACGGCTGCAGCCTAGCAGGGTGCCAGGCACAAGTTACCTGGGATAGGCGCTCCTGCATGCAAATGGAGCCATAATGACATGCACATGGCCCCATTTGCACCTTGCATGCATTATGGCCCAATTTGCATGTGCACTTTTGAATATTGTGGTTGTTAGGCCTAGCGCAATGGAACTTGCGCTAGCACATCCCCCTGCTCCACTCTGGCTACTTCACTGGCACAGTGCCATTGCGCCATGCGCACTGCAGGTGGCCAGGGTGCGATAGTCAGTGATGCTGTGCCATGGCGCAGCTCCGTTGAATATCACCCTGTCAACACCCCTGCACAGCCCAGTTGCGCTGTGCCCAGGCTTGTGCCACAGCCTGACACAGTCTGAATATCCGGGCCTGAGTTTTTAATTTATAGTCACACATATTTATTCACTGCTACATAGTAGTTACTGTGTGGGGCATATCTTACCTTTAAAGACACCATGCCATACATAATCCCGTTATAAGGCTAGGGCTACCTTTGTTGAACAATCTCTGATGAAACCCTCTAGCCAGTGGGGCAAAACATCAGTGTGACATAGCACATCCGAACTGACGCACATAGATCATATTTTTCTCTGTGAGTAGTAAACCTTGTCACTTGCTTTGCACTAATATTAAAAAAAAAAATAGGATGGATAAATAGCATATTTATCCAAGTCAGACCTCCATGTCTCAGGTGTATTTTTTTCTTTCTGTTTGTAATAAAATTAGTAAACATATTTTAATTATAATATATATATACTTGAGTTATGTGTTTATTTTACTTTAAGGATTTTTTGGCTGGAAAAGGCCCTCTAAGCCAATAATCATTTCCTGGTGCATCGTGGGAGTAAAATGAGGTTAAATGATTTTGTTAGAGCCACCCAGTATGCAATTGGCAGTACTGGAATTCAAACCCAGGCCTTAGATCATGCGCTAACGTTAAAGACTCTTATTCCTTCTGTGACTAAGAAACTGAAGCCTAAACTGTATTTATTTATATGAAAAAGTTTGTCTCAGTTCTCAAGTAAAAACATTAATGGTTTCTACACTTTTTCTACTGCTACCAGATTAAGAGGATACTATTTATAAATCGGCTTCAAAATCTATGTTCCTCAATCGTGTTCCATCCATTAAAGTGTAACTTGTTCTATCAACGGCTGTGAACATTCTGCTCACCATTGTACCCTTTGTTATTTTTAACATAGCTGCAATTGTAACATGATTAGTGGTGAAGTTCCACTATGTTTTAAAAACCTGATATTTTTTGCATCTTCCGATAAAAGGCTTTGTCCAATTTACAATCTATTACTGTGGCATCCAAAAAGGGCAAGGTTTGGTTTTGCAAATTTATGAAACAAAATAGCCACTACATGCACACATACGCTTTACAGTCCACTCAGTGACAGTTCAGTCAGGTGCCAGCTGAGGAGGTGTGAGGATGGCTGTGACAGTCCATGGATTTGTCCCGGGATGGGGGGAGCAGGGTGGTGGACACCACCTGCTGGGGTGGGCGGCCACTAGACCACCGGAAAAATAGATGTTTTAAATACATATGTACAGGATGACAAAGGGGATCAAGGAGGGGGCCACTAGACCACCAGACAATGGGGAGTAAATTCATATTTTATCATTGTGGACATGTTGGTGTTCAGGGAGGGAGGGAGGGAAGGTCACTAGTTACCAGGGAATGGGAGAGTATTTTATTTTTTAACATTTTCGGCACACCAGGGTTCAGGGAGGGAGGATCACTAAACCACCAGGGAAAGGGACAGTATTTTATTTTTTAACCATTGAGGACATCTTGTGGTTCAAAGAGGGGGGCACTAAATCACCAGGATGAGGTAAATTCATACATATTGATGTTAAGGGCAACATCGGGACTTGGGGATGGGGGCACTGGACCACCAGGAAAAGGTGGCTTTGTAAATACTGATATTAGGAGCAACATCAGGACTCTGGGGGGGGGGGGGCTACTAGTAGAGATGGGAACATTTTCATTTTTTCATGGGTAAAATTCCACATTTTGCCCACAAAATTTTGCATTTTGCACCAGTGAAATATTTCATGAAATGCACAAATTTCTTGAAATATTTTGCGTAATGAAGTCTGCAGATTTCACCCATCTCTATTTGAGTGACTGCTCAAAGTAGTCTTGGAATAAACCTAACTTTGTCAACCTTTCAGTGCATGGAAATTTACTCACACACCAGTGTTTTGACAGAGGCAGCAAAAGTTGTGGTAATGCCAATGCTAATTTGAGCAATTGTTAAACACCAAGGAACACCACATTTAACAATCCCGAGGATTCAGGGGGCATTTTTACCCTAACATCAAATTTTGCTACTTTTGAGGTATTGTGTTTCAGCCTTACTGTATCAAATGCCTAAAAATAGCTTGTTGCAATAAATGTCCATCCTTTTTTCCCAAGGATAGTTAAAAACACATTGGCTGGTTTTGTCAATATTTTTTCTGCCAGGCAGTCCCTGGTTTCCTTTGACACCGGCTCACTCACCCTACCCTCTGACATATAGGCCCTGGTGTACAATGGTAGCCCACTCATGCACCACTTTGAATGTTAAGTCTCTAGCATCCAGTGGTACTCCATGACCATATCCTAATGAAATGCAGTCTCTTGTGTCCAGTGGCACTCCTTCACCCACTTGGATCCATGCCAAGTAGTCCCTAGTGTCCGGTAGTAACACCCTCTTTTATTCTGCCCATGAGTCAAGCAGTCTCTGTCATCCAGTGACACCTTCCTTTCATGTCTTGCCCCATACCAAGTATTCCCTGTTTTTGAATTAGCATTTTCTCGCTCACCCTGGCTCAACCAAAGTTGCCCCTAGAATCCAGTGGCATGTCCTCTCCTTCACTCTGCCCAAGGTCAGGCAGCCCCTGACATCCAATGGTTCTCCCACACACCCTATTGAATCTTAAATACTCCTTTGCATCTAGTGGCACCATCTCCCTCACTGATTGCCATTCCAAATAAAAACTGTTTTTTAGTGTCCTCTCCTTTGTTCTCCCTTTCCCACATCAAGAGGTTCCTGGTATATGGTGGCAATCCATCTTTTGCCCAATCCTATTACCAAGTCAAACAGTCCCTAGTGTTCGGTGGCAACATTCTCCCTGATCCTATTCAAAGTCAAGCCTTCCATGCCATCCAATGGCACTCACCCACACCCTATCCCATATGAAGTAATATGTGGCATTCAATAGTATCCATCACTCATCCCATTCCAAATCAGTTAGTCCCTGGTTTCTAGTGGCACCCTTAAATTTTCACCCTTTCCAAAAATTGTGCACTTCTCTACAGCACCCCTATTAAAATGTACACTCCTACTGTTGCATCCCCCCAGTATCCTCCCAAAAGTTTAACTAAAACCCACATCCACATTCCCCAACTGTCTACCCTATGTGCCTACAAAACACCACATATTTGCATGCTTTCCAAAATTCACTCACCTACTTCTGCAGTCTTCAAACAATTTATACCCTTATTGCCAGACCAATCCACATGTGATTCCCTCAGTGTTACTTCCCACTGCATGACACACTAAATCTGAAACTATTCCTGAAATGTTTAGCCTCTGTCTCTACACTTCTTAAAAATGTATACGTCTATTGCACTTTCTACAAAATTCTCTTGCCTAGTTGTATGCAGTTTATCATGTACCTCTCCAAAGCTTCATACTCTTACCTCCACACTGCCTACAACATTTGTGCCTCCTATCCATGCATCTTCACACAGAATGAGTACCTCTCCTCCCCTTCCCGAACTGTGTATGCTCTGCCCCTTCAAGTCCCCCCACATGTTGTCCTCTGTATTCCTCACTCCAAATGTGTACTTCTAGCCTACACCTTCCCAAATGGGGGGGGGAGGTGGTGGAGGTATTTTTGGTATAGTGGAACACATTTTGAAAAGGGTGTGGGGTTACACATTTATAGTGGGGTGCTACTTTTTTAGAGTGGTTCTGAGGTAAAAGTATCAGTGTTGGCAGTAAAGGGATTACTATTTTGGGAGAGATGTGGGGGTAAAGGGTACATGTTTCAAAATGGATGCATATTTGGAAAAGGATATGACAGACAAGGTACAAGGTTTTCAGGGATGCAAGATTAGAAATGACAATTGAAGGAGGGGTAAGAGAGGTAAAGTACAGATTTTAGTAGGGGTGCATGAGAACATTTTTGGTGGAGTACAAATGATGTGTAACTTATGCACAGGTTTTGGCAGAGATGGAGGAGAAGGGATGCACAATTGGGAAGGGTGCAGCAGCAGTAGTAGTAGTAGAGTTTTTTATATCAGGTACCCTTACAACAAATTATAAAGATATACGAATGCAGCATTAAAGAGACAGTCAAAATACAATACATAAAAAAATTACATAAATCCCTTTAAAAATTTAAAAACAGACTGATTCCCAAACTTTCTGATGATCCCAGTGTGAACTTCTCCGGTCCCAAAGGCCTGCTCAAACAGGAAGGTCTTAAGGTGTTTTTTAAAGAACATGGATGGCGCCTCTTGGAGGTACCCTGGCAGAGAATTCCAGAAGACTGGGGATGCTATTTCAAAAGCCTGGTCCCCAGAAGATTTTAACCTAGCCCTGGGGAGCTCCAGGAGGGCCTCTGCAGCCAATCTGAGACAGCAAGATTGGGTGTAGGGATGCAGGAGCTCCTTCAGGTAGCCCAGACCCAGACTGAGAAGCCTTGGGCTTTCTGAGGTATCCTATGATAGGTTTTATAGTTATTTAGTTTCCCGACCAGTAAGGGTACAGTTTGGGAATGTGGAGTCGATACTAGGTGAGCTTCAGCACGGGGTACCACAGGGGTCCATACTGGGGCCCCTGTTGTTCTCTGTGTTTATAGACCGCATTGTCAAGTTTTCAACTAATTCTAGAACATTGCTGTATGCTGACAATATAATTTTGTTTTCTAGCTTTTACTAAAATAAGTGATATAAATGTTTCTTTAAATCAAGATTTCTCTGCTTTTAATGGGTGGCTATTGGATCATTCTTTGTTGTTAAATCCTAAAACAACGGTATGTATTTTATTCGGCTCTTCACCTAAATTAAGTAATGCAGAATATTTAATAATTAGTGATTTATCAGGTAATACTATACAACAGGTAATGGAAACTAAATATTTAGGAATAACACTTAACCCTTGTTTGACTTACTCAGCACATATTAGGAAAGTAGTAAAGTCCGTAAATCAAAAAATGGGTGCCTCATATCGAATTAAGGATTGTCTAAATAGGGAGGCAAGAGAGATGATATCTAAGAGTGTATTACTGTCAACTTAATATTATAATTCTTTTTTGTTTATGAAGCTGGCACAGAGGGATTTTTATTTAGTTAACAGATCCTTTAACTCCATCTGTATGTTTGTTTTTGCTAAACCATTTAGAACGCACTATTGTGTCGTACACAATGATCTCTGTTGGCTCCCTCCTAAGTTGGTGTATTCTTATAATTTGGTCTGTTTGACCAATAACATACTGGTTCGGGGCTGTAAATCTCCATTGTATAGCTTAATAAACATAAGGGATGATATTAGGTTATTATGCTCATCTAATATGCAACGGTTATCCATTCCTAGATCTGTTACCTGTATAGGTGAGAGCGCTTTTTCTTTGCAATGTCCAATTTCTTGGAATACATTGCCTATTGACTGTATTATTACTTTCAGTCAAGAACATTTTAAAAAAGCTTTGTTCCATTACCTACAACTTTCTGCTGTGTGTAACTGTTTTTAGGTACTATTTTGTACTATTTTATATATTATATTACTGTCATTAATGTATTTTATACAATGTTTGTATTCGTATGACATCTAAGTTTCTTTGTGTATAAACTCCAGGTCGATCCTGAAAAAGGGCCTTGGCCCAGTGATCTTACCCGGTAAATAAAGTGAACTGAATTGAATTGAATTGAATTGAACCCATGTAGGGCCTTGTAGGTCAGGAGACCTGCTTTAAACATAATGCACCAGCACACCAGTAGCCAATGCAGGTCACGCAGCACCAGTGTAATGAGACTGAACCTCGAGTTTCCCGTCAACAACTGGGCCACTGCATTCTGCAGAAGCTGCAGGCACCATATCCCACCTCTTCTGACCTCAAAGTAGAGTGCATTGCAGTAGTCAAGCTTCAAGGTGACAAAAGCATTTGCCAGCATGGCCAGGTGAACAAGGGAAATAAGAGACTTAATTTGGGTGATGTTCTGGAGATAGTAAGATCTGGTCTGGACAACAACTGACACCTGCGCATCAAGTGTCAGTTCATTGTCCAGAACAACGCATAAATTCTTCACCTTTAAGGAGGCCTCCAGTTTGGTCAGCCAGTAAAATTCCCCAACCTATCCCCAGAGGCCCCCATTCCTCCCCTTCAACCTGGCTCAACTACCAGCACCTCAGTCTTCCCTGAGTTAAATCCCAGCCAGTTTGACGCCATCCAAACACGGATCTATGCCAAGCACTCATTCAGCATGTCGACCGCATCAGATCTTCCTGGCAAGAAGAACATGTACACTGAGTATAATCAGCACAGCAATGAAAACTCAGCTCATACCACCTTATAACCTCACCCAGGGGCAGCAGGTACGCTGCAAACAACATGGGGGAGAGGACAGAACCTTACATAGAAAAATAGAATCTATCAGCATATAAGGACCATACAGCCCGCCTGGTCTCTGGTCTGCCCATTTTCGTACTTGGTTTGGCAAGCTCTACTCTTATCTGGAATGCCTTTCCCCTGCTCTGCTGTATAGCAGGGTGCCTTTATGATTATCCCATGCACTTTTGAATCCGTGTACTGTTTTGGCTTCCACCACCTCCGCTGATAGGCTGTTCCACAGATCCACCACCCACTCTGTGAAAAAATACTTCCTAGCATTCATCCTAAGCTTCCCTCCCTCCGGCCTCATGTTATGCCTCGTTGTCCTTATGCACTTTCTTCTCTGAAATATGCTCCCCTCCTGTACCCTGTTTATTCCTCTAAGGTAGTTGAAAGTCTCTATCATATCACCTCTCTCCATTCTCTCTTCAAGTGAATAGATGTTTAGTTCCTTGAGTCTTTCCTCATAAGACTTGTGGTGCAGTCCATGTATCATTTTTGTTGCTCTTCTCTGGACTGCTTCCATTCTATCTATGTCCTTCCTGAGAAGCAGTCTCCAGAACTGGACACAGTAATCCAGATGAGGCGTCACCAGTGATCTATACAGTGGCATCACCACTTCACTCCTCCTACTGGTTATGTCCCTTCTTATGCACCCCAGCATTCTGTTTGCTTTCCCCGGTGCTTTTCTCGTTGGTTGGCTGACTTCAGGTCATCGGATATGATAACCCCCTGGTCTCTCTCCTGACTTGTGATGGTTAGAACCTGCCCCCCATCCTGTATTCCTCTCTTGGGTTTCTGTGTCCCAGGTGCATTATATTGCACTTCTTAGCATTGAAACCCAACTGCCAAACCCTTGACTATTCCACAAGTAGTCTTAAGTCATTTCTCATTTTATCCAGCCCCACTCTGACTCTGACTGTTGACTCTGTTACAGATCTTGATGTCATCTGCGAAGAGGCATACTTTCCCATCCAGTTCCTCTGCAATGTCACTTATGAAGACATTAAATATAACTGGACCCAGCACCGATCCCTGTGGAACTCCACTGGTCACCTCCCCCTTCTGATTTTATGCCACTTACTACCACTCTCTGGGTTCTGCATTTTAGTCAGTTTCCAGCCCATTTTATCACTTTAGAGCTCACACCCAGATTCCCCAATTTGTTAAGCAACCTTCTGTGAGCAACGGTGTCGAAGGCCTTACTGAAATCCAGGTAGGCCACATCCACTACTACTCCCTGATCCACCACCCTGGTCACTCAGTCAAAGAAATCAATAAGATTAGTCTGATGAAAGGACCTACCCTCAAAGAATCCATGCTGCCATGGGTATTTTGCACCACTTGAATCCAGGAACTTCACTACCCTCTCCTTAAGCATGGACTCCATCAGCTTCCCCACCACTGAGGTCAGGATTACAGGTCTGTAATTGCCTGCCTCCTCCCTACTTCCAGTCTTGTGCAGGGGGACCACCTCTGCCCTCCTCCAGTCCCCAGATACCTCTCCCATCTCTAGTGATTGGTTGAAGATAGTTGTCAGCGGACCTGCTTGGACTTCCCTGAGTTCCTTCAACACTATAGGGTGAATCCCATCTGGACCCATTACCTTGTCTGTCTTTACTTTTCCTAGTTCTTCCAAGACTTTATCCACTGTAAATGGGCTGGTGTCTACCTCTCCCCACTTTACATCTTTCCTCGTGAGTCTTGGCCCCTCCCCTGCCTCTTTCTTGGTAAATACTGAGCAAAAATGTTCGTTCAGTATCTCAGCTTTTTCAAGGTCATCCTCCACCCATCCTCTCCATTTCTTAGCCTAACAATACCATTTCTGGTCTTCTTCCTCTTGCTAATATAATGGAAGAAGGTCTTGTCCCCCTTCATAATAGCCAGTGCTATTCCTTCTTCCATTCTTGCCTTAGCCTCTCTGACAGCTTTCCCAGCTTCTCTCCGTTTCTCCAGATATTTCAGTCTGTCTTCTTCTTTCTGTGTCTCTTTGTATTTCCTGAATGCCTTACTTTTTTCTCACACTTTCTTGGCTACTGACTTAAAGAACCACAGTGGCAGCTTCTTTCTTTTGCTTTTGCTAAGCAATATGAGACATTGACTTCTAACTCCTGTTATGGATCTCTTGAGCATAAGCCACTGTTCTACTAACCCTCCTCCCATATCTTCTGCTGCCAGGGCAATTTTGAGATGTTCCCCCATCTCCACGAAGTTGGTCTTCTAGAAATCTAGGATCTTATTCTTTGAATGACTTTCTTCTGCCAATGTGTTGACTCTAAACCATACAGTTCTGTGGTCACTGGTACCAAGGAGACTGCCCACCTCAACATCCATGATTCTGTCCCCATTTTCAGCACTAAGTCCAGTTACAGCCCCCTTCCTGGTGGGCTCAGCCACCAGCTGCCTTAGGTTTGCCCCATACATGGCAGACATGAGGTCCCTGCTCCTTGATGTACTTGCACTTTGGGTATTCCAATCTGCATCTGGCATGTTGAAGTCACCCATTAGTAGTACTTCCCCTTTGGCTGCCATATTATGGATGGCTTCCACTAATACTAGATCTATATCCTCCCCCTGCAAGGGAGGCTTGTAACGTACTCCAGCACAGATGGTTGTTTTGTTCCCTGACTCCAGAGTGACCCAAAAGGCCTCTGCTTCTTCCCTGGATCCCTGAGCCTCTGTAGCTTTAATCCCTTCCTTTACATACATAGCAACCCCTCCTCCCCTCTTCCCCTCCATATCCTTTCTAAAAAGTGTATACCCTGGTATGGCTGCATCCTAGTCATGGTTCCCTATGTACCATGTCTCCATAATAGCCACAATGTCCAGGTTTGTGTCTGCTATCAGTGCTGTTAGGTCTGGGATTTTGTTTCCCAGACTGCGGGCATTTGTGCACATGACCTTCCAATCTGTGTACCCCCTTAATGTTCCTTGTTTATTGGTCTTTTCCCTGGACCGCATTAGTGATGTACCTTCTGTTCTCCCCCCATTGTAAACATGGTGGTTTTATGTTTAGATATTATGCTAGTTATTGGGTCCTGACTGCTTTCAGTTATGTCCTGTGGGGGGAGGGGCTGTGATAATCCCCTTGACTGTCTATGCCTCCCCCCTTGCAAGTTTAAATGATCACTAAGGATGAACTTAAACTTCTCAGAGAGGAAACCTTTGCCTCTCCTGAATAGATGCAGGTCATCTGGAGAAAATAGTCCTTCATCCCTCCAGGTGAGGTTCCAGTCAACAATGAAGCCATACCCCACTTCTCCACACCATTTCTTCACCTATTTGTTGAATTCAATGATGTGGATGCCCCTCCCTTCCCCCTTGCTGTGGACAGGTAGCACCTCCGAGAAGGTGACAGAGTGTGCTACTTGCCCAAGACTCCTCAACAGCTTCCTGAACTCTTCCTGTACTCTTCCTACATCTATCCCCACTCTAGCCAGATCATTAATCCCCAAGTGAATAATGATGTCCAGCTCCCCCCTCCTTGCTGCCATCCTTGCATTCCTAAGAATTGACTTACCCTCCTTCTGAACTGTGCCTCCAGGTAGGTACATTACCTCTCTCTCACCATTGCTACCTGACCCCAGCTCAATCCCCCAGACAATGGAGTCCCCAACCAGGATTTGCTTCTTCTTCTTCCTGTGTGTTCTCCTTCATCTGCCCTTGGGGTTCCATCCTGAATGGCCCCCTTGACCCCCATGGTGTTCACTTCTGGAGATGCTGCACAATCTCCATGCTCTGCCAGGATGGCATATGAGTTGTGAAGTGCCACCGGTTGGGGGATGTGCCTCCATGCTACCTCCTGCACCCTCTTTGAGCCCACCATAGTCCATCCTTCTCTCCTTCTTAGCAATCTCTGAGGAAGCGGTGGTGGACATGGTCTCTGTATGACAGGAAGGTCAGCTGTATCCTCACCAACTCAGCTCAGAGTTCAGCTACCTCCTCCCTCAACAAGGAGAAGTGCCTGCAGACAGGGAAGCACCTCAGTGTCCAGAAGGTCTTTCTGAACATTGCTGCCCCACATCCACTGCAAAGCACCATACCCATCATCTTCCTTCTACTATCTTTGGGGAACTCCACAGGACAGGTCTGTCAGGTCTGAGGAATAATTCCCCAGTATCATCCTTAAAGATGCAGTAAACTTCACTACTCGGAGTGCCCCATAGGAAAGGCTCACTTCACCTTTTTATTATTACTTCGCGTTGTCATTCTGCCTTAAACATGAAGTAAGGCAGAGTGACAACAATATTGGCAACACCCAACCCACACAGTCACCAGAATTAATGTGCATCCCCAAAATGCTACTGTCTTGTGTCCAGAAAATTCCCCAGTGCTGACGAAATGCTACTGTCTTGTGTCCAGAAAATTCCCCAGTGCTGACAAAGTGAAATGAGAGCGTAACAAGAAATACAGTCTCCCAGAATTAATGGTGCAAATGCACAGATAGATTAAAATTGCACTGTGCTCTCAAGGGATGCATACGAAAAGGCACAACAACACCTAACTAGTGCTCACAAGTCACAAATCCAAATCTGGAAAGGAATACATTTTGCCAGTTTGGGGATTAGTGCACAGCAGTAACAATCCACTACCAGCAGAGATACAGTACCACAAAGCAGTATAAAAACTCATGCAGGTGCGGTGGATAGCAGGTTCACACTGCTGCAATTACTCTGTGGCACAATAAAAGTGTCTGATTTAATGGCATGCATAGCACACAAGCTCACACGCACTCTACTAGTAATGTGTAGCAAATTGAAAATCTTTAGTAATATAACCAAATGTTTTAAACCTACAAATTATACACTAACATACTAACATACTAACATACTAAAATGCCAGCAGAATAGGCCTAATGGTCTTTCGTGTCTGCTCGTTTGGTCAGTCCCCAGCCTGGGTGCTGACCTTGCTGTCCCTCTAGCCTTCTCTGGCTTCTCCCTTCCCAGTTCCGGATATTCTTGCTGCATTGGATTTTGCTTCCAGAACCCTTCCCCTGTACCTGTCCCACCCCCTCTTGAACCCCTCCACTGTCTCTGCCTCCACTCAGCCCCTAGGCAGTGCATTCCATGGGTCCACCACCCTCTCAGTGAAGTAGCACCTCCTCCTTTCTCCCCTGAATCTTCCCCCCTCCAGCTTCCACCCATGCCCTCTAGTGGCCCCTTCCTCCTTCCTTCGAAGCACCCCGACTGTTCCTCCCCTATTTATCCTCTTCATATACCTAAAGACCTCTATCATGTCCCCACGGTCCCTTCTCTCTTCCAATGTGTACATATTTAGCTCCTCGAGCCTCTCCTCATAGGTCCTGTCCCCCAAGCCCCAAATCATTTTGGTTGCCCTCCTCTGGACCCTCTCCAGGAGGTTAATGTCCTGCTTTAAGTGTGGCCTCCAAAACTGCACGCAGTACTCAAGGTGCGGCCTCACCAAGCAGTTATATAGAGGAGTATCACTTCCTCCTTCTGGAGGTGATCCCCTAGCGATGCATCCCAGCATCCTGTTGGCCTTGGCTGCTGCCCTCCTACAAGTCTCAGGTTGTTCATCTTGACATCCACCACCACCCCAGGTCCCTCTCAGCCATCGAGACTTGTAGCATTTCCCCCAGGGTGTACACTTGGCCTGGGTTTCTGGCCCCAGGTGGAGTACCTTGCATTTCCTGCATTGAACCTCAGCTTCCACTTTCTAGACCATCTTTCCAGAGCCTCCAGGTCTCCCTGTGAGGCCACCCTCCCCTCCTCCCCATCCACCACGCCTCCAGTTTCAGTCATCTGCAAAGAGACTCATCTCACTCCTGATTCCTGTCCTTATGTCAGATCGTAGAGTTGAACAGAAGGGCCCAGGACTGATCCCTGTGGGACCCCACTAATGACCCTCCTTGGGGATGAGACTATCCCACCAACTATGACCCTCTGGGTCCGGTCCTGGAGCCAATTGCCTATCCATCTGATCATCTGGTTCCCACCCATTTCTCCCAGCTTATCCAACAGACCCACATGAGAACAGAGTCAAATGCCTTGCTGAAGCCTAGAAAGAGGACATCCACTGGTCTACCCAGGTCCAAGGCACTTGTCACCCAGTCATAGAACTCCACCAGGTTTGTCTGACATGATTTCCCTGGATGAATCCATGCTGTCTATCATCCAGGCACCCTGACTTATCAGGTCCCCCTAGCCTCTCCTTGACAATGCCCTCCATCACTTGCCCACCACCGATGTCAGGCTGACAGGCCTGTAGTTCCCTGCCACCTCCCTTGATCCCCCTTGTGGATAGGCATTATATCCACCTTCCAGTCTTGGGGCACCCACCCTGTCCTCAGAGAGATGGTGAAAAGCTCTGCCAGGGTTTTGCCAGGACATCTGCAAGTTCCTTCAGCACTCTGGGATGTAATTTATCTGGCCCTGGTGCTTTCTCCGTCTTAAGGGAGCTGAGGGCTTCCCTCACTCTCTCTGCTGTGATTTCCACTTCAGTACCCCTTCTCCCTGCTTAGCCCTCCCCCCACCTGCCAGTGATGCCTCCCCCTCTCCCAGACCTGCCGATTGGTAAGGGTCCCCCTCCTCAGTATCTCTGTCTCCTCCCATGTATGATGTAGCACCCCCATTTTCCCTGGTGAAAACTGAGGTGAAGTACTCATTTAGTACCTCAGCCTGCTCCCCCGGGTCTTGTGCTCATCTCTCCCCTGATTTAATCCTGCTAATCTGCCCCTTCACCCTTCGTTTTTCCCCAATGTATCTAAAGAACCCTTGTTCCTCTCCCTAATTCCCTGGCCAGGTTCTGCTCCTTCCTTGCCTTAGCCACCCTCACCACTCTAGTGGTCCTTCTAGCCATCAGCTCGTACTCCTCGATCCCTTTCACTCCTTGAGCACTTGAATTGCTTATAGGCTGCTTTCTTTCCCTCACCACCTCCTGGACCTCCTGGTCCACCAACAGGGTTTTGGGCCCTACCGCATTTTTGTCTTACTCTTGCACAGGTGCTGGTAGCATCCTGCCCCTCTCCTGATGATTTCCCACTTACTATCAGCGTCCATGTCTGACCCAATCCCATCCAAATGCTCATAAGGATCCTTCCCATTTCCTTAAAATCCGTCCCCTAGGTCGGTTACTTCCGTCTTTGTGAGCCTTCTACCCCTCCTAGGTCCAGGCAGAACCAGACCGTGGCATGGTCACTCCCCGCCAATGGGTCCCTTACCTCCAGGCCCCCAATCTGGTCACTGTCTGCCAGGACCACATCCAGTACCCGTGCCTCCCTGGTCGGTTCCCTCACCTGCTGAGTTAGGAACGCGTCTTGAAAGACATCCAACAACCTCTGTTCCCTGGTCACAGAGGATGTCATAGTCTCCCAGTCTGTTCCTGGCATGTTTAAGTCCCCCAACACCACCACCATTCCTCTGCCCAGTCTGCAGTGTCTCCCAACATCTGCCACCAGACTGTCCTCCAGCTCCTCCGCCAGGGCAGGGGGTCTATACACCACTCCTATTTTTACTCTCTTGCCCCCCCTTGTTATCAAGGTGACCCAAATCGCCTCCACGGTTCCCTCCGCCTCCTCTACTCCCCCTATGCCAATGCAGTTTTTGACTATCATTGCTACCCCTCCTCCCCTTCCCTCCCCTGTCCTTCCTGAACATAGTGTAACCCTCCAGGTTCAGGTCCCAGTCATGTCTTGCAGTGGCCCAAGTCTCAGTGACCGCTGCCACATCCACTGCTCCTCAGTTAACATTGCCTGGAGCTCAGGCATTTTATTGCCAAGCTCCTGGCATTTAGGGACTACCTTCCACCCTTTCCTATAGTTCCATTTCCACTGCTCGTGTTCCCTTGGGATTCTGTTTCCCCTGGTCTGCACTTTGCCAATTGGCCTTTTCCTGCAATGCTCCTGGTCCCCAGGGGTGGAGACAGAGTCCCTCCTTATCGGCACCCTTGACAGCCTTTCTCCCATCCACCCCCTTCACAAGTTTAAACCCCACTTTTCACCAATGAACCCCTCTATTTTCAACAAGGATTCCCTCCTCCAAATTGAGATGCAGTCTATCTCTAGCATACAGCTCATATCCTCCCAGGTCTCCCCAATCCCCCATAAACCCATACCCTCTGGCCTCACACCACTCCCTGAGCCACTGGTTTATCTCCCTAATTTTCCTTTTGTGTTCCCCACTAGCCCTTGGCACTGGCAGGATTTCTGAGAAGGAAACTGTGCATCCTATGTCATGACAGACCCTGGCGAGCTCCCTGAATCTTGCCTGTATCTCTAGCTCACTATTTCCCTCAATGTCATTTGCTGCAGCACAACAATCAGCAAAAAAGGGTCAAGAATTACTGAAAGTATTACCATGTGTACACTCATAGTTATACATGAAAAATATAACCAAAACAGAAAGGCTGCCTTTTTCTCCTAGTTAATGTACCTACACCACAAATACACCCCCTCCCCCAAAGCACACTTCACAGTACATAGACTGACTGTTCTAATTTAACATTCAAAATCCACACACAACAATAAACACTTAATGACATGAGCACAGAAGGGTTTGCTACAATCATTGTACTAAATTCTGAGCAAAAAAAATTACCCAAAAAGGCATTTCAAACCGCTTTTAAAGGTTTTGAATTGCAGAGCTCTGAGAGCAAACTGTCTCCAGCTACCACTACACACACTCTACCCAGGCCAGAACTGAGACTGTGCAGAACAGTCTAGAGCCAGTGTGACCTGCAATCCCATGAATCACTGCAGAATTTCATTTGGAGCTCAATTACAAGGTGAAGTGAGGTGAGTTACATTGTTTCAATGTACTTTGCCTTAAAATTGGTGGAGAAGTGGTTTGGGGAAGGTGGAATAATGCAAAGTCATTGTTTTCAATGGACTTCGCATTCCTCATTATTAAGCAAAGTACTCCACTTCACATTGTGGAGTACTCCGAGAATTCCGTGTTACTCCCTGAATCACCTTGCGGAGCTAATTGGGGCCACTCCACCCACCACTACTTACAGCACTGTAGCTCACTTGCTGTTCTGGAAGGAACGTGAATGCCTATGGCTGTACTTCCCTGATGAGCTGAGCCTGTATCATAAAACTCCTCAATTTAAAAACCTCTTATTAATGAGTACAGTGGTGGGGTGGTGAAGCCTGGAGATACACTACAAAACAGACTTACAATACATACAAGTAACTAGTAAAAAAAATTATGTTGTGATTCATGATGTGATCATGAATCGTGATTTGTGACTGTATTTGTGACCGTGATGATGAAGAACGTGATCCGGTGTCAACGGTGCAAGATAACCAATATGAAACTGTATTAGGAATGTGAATGCCTATGGCTGTACTTCCTTGATGAGCTGTAGCACAAAACTCCCTGACTTAAAAACAATATTAATGAGTACAATGGGGGGGTGGTGAAGCCTGGAGAGATACTACAAAACTGGCTTACAATACATCCAAGTAACTAGTAATAAAATTAATGTTGTGATTCATGACGTGATCATGAATCATGATTTGTGACTGTGATGATGAAGAATGTGATTCAATGTCGATGGTGTGAGATAACCAATACTGAACTGTATTGGAAACATGAATGCCTATGGCTATACTTCCCAGATGAGCTGTAGCACAAAACTCCCTCACTTAAAAACACATATTAATGAGTACAGTGGTGGGGTGGTGAAGCCTGGAGAGATACTACAAAACAGGCTTACAATACATCCATGTAACTAGCAAAAAAATGAATGTTGTGATCCGTGACGTGATCGTGAATAGTGATTTGTGACTGCATTTGTGACCGTGATGATGAAGAACGTGATTTGTATCATGAGTGACTTTTGATGAAGGTCCTGACTTAAAAACACATATTAATGAGTACAGTATTTGTGCAAAATTATGCACCACACCAGTCCAGTACTCTAAAGGGAAGCTAAAGAGACAACTGTGACTTAAGTTACAGATGGAGATTGGGCCCTAAAGAGATGTGAATGCACAGACCGATTAAGATTGTGCTGTACACTGAAGAGATGCAGGCACAAAGGTACAACACCTAACCAGTGCTCACCATCAGAAATTCAAATCTGAAAAAAAGAATACCTTTGCTCATTAGGGTGGGCTGTGGGGGGGGGGCAATGTACTGCACTGCTGCAGTAACAGTCACTCTAACCAGTACCAGTAAAGATACCACAAAGAAGTACAAAAATCACACAGCTGCAGTGGCTAGAAGGTTCACATTGCTGAAATTACTATGTGGCACAATAAAAGGTATCTGATTTGATGACAAGTGTCACACACATACTCACACACACACACTAAGTAATGCATAGCAAATTGAAAACTTCAGCAATATAACCACATATTTTAAACAAACTAAAATTATACACTGCTGCACCACAACAATCAACAAAAAAAAGGGCAAGAATTATTGAAAATATTACTGTGTGTACATTAACACAGTTATACAAGAATAATACCACTAAAACAGAAAGAACTGTCTTTTTCTCCACGTTAATTTACCTATACCACAAATACGCCCCTCTCCCAAAGCACACTTCCTCTGTCTCCCAGTACACAGACTGAATGTTGTACATTAACATTCAAAATCCACACACAAACAATAAATGCTCGATGATATGAGCACAGAAGGGTTTCCTACAATCAATGAACTAAAGTTTCAGCAAACAAAACGACTCAGAAAGGCTTGTTTAACAGCTTTTAGAAGGTTTGAATCACAGAGAGCTCTCAGAGAAGACTGTCTCCTACAGATTCCTACACACAGCACCCTGAATTGAGGCTGTGCAGAACAATCTAGAGCCCATGTGACCTGAAATCCCGTGAATCACTGCAAAATTTGCCTTTGGAGCTTAAAAAAGCTTGGAGCTTGCAGTGTCAGTGGCTCAGTAGGTAGCACACTCGCCTCTGAGGCCATGAGATCAGAGGGCTGTGGGTTCAGTTCCCACATCTGGCACTTGGATTAATACCCCAGTACTGACACTGTAGTGCAGCATGAGAGGGGTGCTGCACTTCCGAGGTGCCGTCTTTCGGATGAGACATTAAACCGAGGTCCCATCTGCCTGGATTGGTGGTAGTTCAGGTGGATGTTAAAGATCCCATGGCACTTATCGAAAAGAGTAGGGGAATTTCCCCGGTGTCCTGCCAAATTTCCCTCATTCACTAAAAATACCACCAACAGCTTAATCTGGTTCAAAGTCAGTTGGCATTCATCTGTATCCCGCTCCCCGAATTCGTGCCTGAAAATAGGCAGGATTTGTCAAGTGCACTACCCAGTCAACAAAAACTAAATAAATAAAATAAATAAAAACAAGGCGAAGTGAGGCGAAGTACATTGTTTTCAATGTACTTTGCCTTAAGAATTGGTGGAGTAGTAGTTTGGGAAGGTGGAGTAATGAGAAGTCATTGTTTTCAATGGACTTCATGTTACCCATTCTAACATGAAGTACTCCACTTTGCGTTGCGGAGCACTCCATGAATTCGCTTTCACTTCATGATTCACTTTGTGGAGTGAATTGGGGCCACTTCACCCATCTCTAATCATCCTCTGAGACCTGCCCCAGAGGAAGGAATCAAACCAGCTGGTGACCTTGCCAGTGAGTCCTACATACTCCCACAGCCTCTCCAACAACATCCCATGGTCCACAGTGTCAAACACTGAGGATAGATTGAGGAGAATGAGAATCATTCACTCTCCTCTATCCCTTATCCTGAGCAGACCACTTAAAACTCTGACCAACATGGTCCTAAATCCAGACTCAAATTTGAGACAGGAGCATGGTAAAGATAAAAATGTAGCGATGGGTGCAGAAGAAGTGCAAATTGTGGAATTATGAATGGTGTAACATTAGCAGAGGGACAGGGTTAGACTGACAAATCAGGGAGAGGGTTCTGGAGCAGGAGTGCATATTTTGAAAGAGTTGCAAGGTCAAGGGAATATATTCTGTGATGGATACAGAGTAAAATGAGGGATTTCGATAGAACCAAAGCAAAGGTATCTAACTGGAAAATAAAAGAGATGAATAGAGCTGTAGGAACCTGTATTTGGGGCTAGTAAGAAAAGACAAACACAAATTTACATGTTTTGCCATGTTATCATCTAATATGCTGCATGTGTACTATATAGAGCTGGCAGAACTTTATGGAGAATTATTTCATTTAGGCCTTGGTGACATCCACATTCAATAAAAATGCAAAACTCCAGCACTACCCACAAAACAACAACAAGGTACAGAATAGTGATAAATGCCTTAATGAGTGCTCAGACCTCTTACCAGGACAATTCAACACCAGTGGGACCCAGGAACCTTCTACCAGTTTCACGTTAGAACATCATCAGGGAGTGATGATGCTCTAATGTGAAACCAATAGGAGGTTCCTGGGACCCACTGGTGTTAAATTGTCCTAGTAAGAGGTCTGAGCATTGATTAAAGCATTTAACGCTATTCTGTGCTTTACTGTTGTTTTTTATGGTGAGTAGTGCTGGAGTTTTACCTTACAGTATCATTGTCTCAGTTTTCTCCATGCACATCCAGCCTGTGTGGTGGCTCTTTCATTTTCTTAGTGACATACACATTCATCCAAGATCTGCCACATTATCAAAACAGTGCCTTTGTAATCTCATGTAAATCCATCTGTGACACTCTTCTACACAGATGTAAAAAAATGGTTAATGATTACTAATTATTTGAGCTAATCTCTTAAACCTTACATGACAATTTTGAGTCATGGAGGCCAGTCTGTTACAATTACCTGGAAGATTCCTCATGTCTAGGTGACATTGACAGGAGAGCTTATTCCAAGCCTCCTGTAAATGGTTCTAAGCAAATGTAATTAACATGAAATTTTATTAAACATATATACATATTTTAACTACTGTACCTACAAGATCAGCTTGCTAGTACTTGTTTCTTTTTCTGTATTGTTTTCTGTCATTGTAAATTTAATCAGTGTAATTGGATAATTGTAATGTATTGCATATGGTCCAGGATATCAGTTTAGTGAAGTTTACCAGGAAGAAGGAAAGAAAGAAAGAAAGAAAAAAAGAAAGAAAGAAAGAAAGAAAGAAAGAAAGAAAGAAAGAAAGAAAGAAAGAAAGAAAGAAAGAAAGAAAGAAAGAAAGAAAGAAAGAAAGAAAGAAAGAAGGAAGGAAGGAAGGAGGGAGGGAGGGAGGGAAGGAGGGAAGGAAGGAGTTAGGTGCTTGATGGCTCTTTAGGACAAAAGCAGGCAGATATTGGGACAGCAGAACCAGGATGACTGAAAGAACTTTTGAATGCAGACTTAATAGTAGTGATTCCACCGTGTCACCAATGATGTTGCAGTAGTGACCCCTGCTTTTTGGGTTCAACATGGTTGAGTGGCCTTGGTCCATTAAATTCCTGATTGGGTGGTTGTATCCAAAGTCAGAATGAAACAGTTGATGCTTCCACTCACAGAAAGGTTTAAGTTGGCCTGGCGTAAGTAGTTTGCCACCCCCTAGGATGCACTAGTTCCCCAGCTCCCCACAGGATCCACCCACTTGTGATCCAACTCGGTGTAATCAGTCTTCAAGTAGAGATGTGCAAAGTCAGGAAACTTGGCTTACAAATACTCTTCTATGAAATTTCCTAGCCAGAATATGGTTTGCATGCAGAGCCTACTTTGCTTAGCAAAACTACACATACTGTAGTAGCACTATACCAGCGATATTGCAAGGGAAGTGTCACTTTGTGCAGTATTTGATGAGTAAAGTAGAATTTCGCTCATGAAGAACTCTGCTAAGATAAGTACCATTTCCAAACAAAGATAAATCTCTTTGTATGTATTTTTTTAGCCCCCAGTTCCTCATCCACTGTTCCATAACTTAACCTCACCTGGCAGATCATTTTAGCCCCCCCCCCAACCACCCTCTGCTAAACCCCCTGGAAGTTCACTGTCAGCCAGTAATATATATGGTAGCCATTTCCTAATTGTAGTAACTTCCCCAACACCTGCACATAAAACCCCAGCTCCCCACACTTGAACCAACCCCCATCATTCTTTTGAATTTCTCAAACCTCCTGTGGTCTCCATCACTCTTTACTCCAGCTCCCTTAAAAAATCATTTATTCTAACTTGAAAAAAGAAAACTGCCCTGCATTGCAGTGAGGCTTCCTTTCTGGTTGGTAACTATTTGCTGAATGAATGAATGAATGAATGAATGAATGAATGAATGAACTTGATTATCTGGGGCCTTTGTCAACAGGTTTAACTATAGACAAACATAGCAAAAATGTATTGATCCGAGTTAGCACCCAGTCAGTTGCCTTTTAAAAAATGTTAACTAATGTGCTTGACAATCATGCCCCATACACAAAAGAAAGAGTGAGGGGAGAAGCAGAATGTTTGGCTGAATCAAGATTATTAAGGAATGATAGAAGATGTGGACAAAAAAAAGCTAAATAGCCAAGAAATGTGTCAGATTGGCAACATTAAGATGCTTAAGAAACAAATGCAAAATAGAGATAGAAATGCTAAGGCAACTTATTTATTTATTTAAACGTTGTAACCGGGAAAGGCACACTGAGCCAGGACTCATTTCCAGGTGTAACCCAGAGATGTGATGTTATAATACAAACAGAGGGAGAGAACAGGCACAACAATTATCACAAAGTCAAGCAAATACAACCAGAGGGACAGAACAGTAACTGCAGTTATAACAGAGTCAAGTGCTATGGAGTAAGAATCGGATCAAAATCATGCATTCAGTAACTACAGCAAATCATCAATACCAAGCAGGATAGACAGGTCAACAAACCAAATAATGTGTAAGAAGGAGCAGACTAGGAGGTTGTTAGGGGGCAAGGGGGCTGAGGTTGATGGAATAGTTTGAGGGACTTGGGAGGAGGCAGCGCAGGAGCACAGGGAGGAAAAGAATGTTTTGAAGCAGAAGTTTTAGAGCAGAAAATGAGGGTGAATGGTGAGTGATTGGGGGTAGTTGATTCCAAAGGGGGAGTCTGTAGGAGAAAGCTGACTGACCAGAAGTTGAGCAAGGGTGAGACAGGGAGAAAGAGTGGGAGTGCAGTGGGATGGGGGAGAAGGGAGGAAATATAAGAGGAGGAGGTTCCCAAACCATTATTTAGCTATGAAAGCCAAGCAAAGGGTTGGGCAATGATGGGGTAAAGGTGAAATAGTGAGGGAGGAGTACAGTGAGCAGTGATGTGTACGAGGAGGGCAGTTAGAAACGAAGCAACAGAAGGAGTTCAGGAGTGTCCCAGGCCTAGACAGGGATGCAGTGGGGGCAGTATCATACATAGGCTATGTCAGTGTAGTCAATTACTGGGAGAATCATTTTCTTCACTAGCTCATGATGGAGAGGGAGGAAGGGGGAGGCTGCCTCTGTTTTGGTACAATACATCTAATTTAGGTAGGAGTTTTGAGCATATGGCAGCAATGTGGGAGGAAAAATCGAGATTGGTGTCCAGACAGACCCCAAGTTATTTAAATACAGTGACTACGTCAAGGTTGGAGCTATCAGGGGTACAGAACACAGGAAGGGTCTGGAGCTTATCCAGTTTTTGCCTTGTCTCAGATTTCATAGAGATGGTATTCTTAGTATTGACTCTAAGATGATTAGCGTGGAACTAGCTGAGGATATTGTTGAAATCCTCCTGAAGGGGGTCCTGGATGTCAGCAGTGGTAGGTCCCAAGGAGTAAAGAATGATATCATCTGCATACATTTTGATAAGGGAGTTAGTGCAGACAGAGGGGAGGTTATTAATGAAGAGGGAGAAAAGGATGGGCCAAGGAAGGACTCTTGGGGATCCCTGCCAGGATGGGGAGAGGGGGTGACAAGTCGGAGCTCACCAGGACAAATTATTTCCTGTTGGTGAGATAGGACCTAAACCAGTTGACAGTGGGGATGGCAACACTGACTGAGAGTAGCTTGTTCAGAAGCGGAGAGTGAGAGAACAAATGAAATGCTTTGGCAAGATCAATGAAGATCACAGAGGTGATGTAACCCTGGCTCATGCCCGATTGGATGACATTTGTGACCCATAGAAGGAAGGAGATGGCTGGGTGGTGTTTTTACGAAATCCTGAATGATATGAGAAGGACAGTTAGAAGAAGCTACGAAATCAGTGATTATGGAAAGGACTAAGGACTCTTGGAATTTGGCGAGGGAGGGGAGGAGGGATATGGGCCTATAATTGCCACGGGCTGAGGGATCACCAACTTTGTGAAGGGGGAAACATTTTAGTGACTTTCCAGGGTAATGGGATGATGCAGGAGGAGATAGAGAGGTTCAGTAGGTGAGCAAGGGGGGTAGCGATAGTGGGAACAGAAATGAGAAACAACCTGGGATAAAGACTGTCTGGACTGGATTTGGCAGGGCTAAGGAAAAGTAATGATTGAAGTACTTTTTGCAGTGATATCAGAGGGACATTGTAGCCACCAGACCAGGTGGGGGGGGCATAGGAGGTATGATCAGGAAGTGAACAAGTAATAAAGAATTTGTTAAATATAGTGGCAATGGAGGAGGTGTCAGAGACCAGGGAGCCATTTACAGTAATGTTTTTTTTTGGGGGGGGGGGGCTGACTGGGACAAGGTTGATCATTAAGGGAGTGGATGATGCTCCAGAATTTTGAGGGTGAGTTTAGGTTAAATTGAAGGTAGGATTTAAAGTAAGCAAGCTTTGCAGAGTAGATTGTCTTTGTGCAGGCATTTCTCCAAGACCTGTAAATTTGCAGGTCCTGAAGGGGAGCGGGAGGATATTAACTGAACCCAGGCCCAGTCCCAAGCCTTGCAGAAGGCTAAGAGATCAGTCAAAATATAGTAGTGATGTTGATGCTTTACCTTAACTTTTTTGAGGGGGGCATGGTGTTTCCAAGCATTAGTAAGGATGTTGTAGTATAGACAGCAACAAAATAACTCCTCAAATGCAAAGTAATTGTGTCAAACTGTTAATGATTTGAATAGACTTATTAGTTCTAAGTTCCAACAGCATAAATAGAATATTTGCCAAAGGTAATGAATTCATTACATGTAACTAGTTACTACATATATGTTTAATTTGGCCTTTATTAACTCTCATAGTTATGTGGAAAATGTTACTTTCATTAAATAGTTAAGAAAAGATGAAAAATGTACGTAATTCCAAATGTTCCCTAAAAGCAGTTACTGTACATTTCAGGAATTTATACTAGTTTATCTGTTTCAGATTGTTCCAAAGAACCTGGAATTGATGGGCTGATACTACATTTCTGAAACTTGCTGCCAAGAAATTGACATTGCACTTGGTAAAAATCATAAACTTATCCATTACATTTAGAAGAATTCCAGACCTCTCCAAAACCATCCTTTTATCCCAGTTTATAAAGGGGGTTCTGAAGCAAAAGGAAATTTTAGATCAGTTCTGATGTTATCCAGCTCTGGGAAAATACAAGAGAAATGAGTGAACAATTGATTAGTTGACTATTTAAGTGAGTATCAACTCCTAATGGAGGTACAGCATGGATTCATGAGGGACTGTGTAACTGTCATTGCCTTAGTCAGGTCCATGAATGAACTGCACCTAAACATTTAAAGGAGTCTACTGATTGGTGCAGAGTTTTTGACTCTCCCTGGTAAATCTGATAAGTTAAAGTAAAAAATTATTTCTGCCTAAATTAACTCTTTTCTTACTTTTATCTCCATAAAAAAGGGTTCTCTTAGTCTTTATACAACTGGAATGTGAAAAAACCAAAACACTCAATGCCAAGTTGGAATCCCATGGTTTTGTCCTAACTATGAATGCCTGCAGTTTACCTCCCAAACTAAAAGAAAAAAAAAATACTGCATACTGGGCTCTGTCTGTGGTAAGTAACAACAAAAAACAGAGGTGCTCCATTTGTTTGTTGTTATTTGACACAGAACCAGTAGTATCCCTCATAAGAAATGTGATTTAAACTTAGTGACTAAGACCAAGGAAGCGTGTGCTAGTTTTTGAGTTTGTTTAGCATTGGGGAGGCATGTGGCACTCCTGAAGAATGCTCCCTTTGATCACTTGTGAATTACCTAGGTGGAAGCACTTTACTTCTGAGGAGCCAGTTCTAGCAATACACTCTGTATGAGTGACCACTGCAGGCATGTTTTAATTAGGCCAAACTGTGGAGTTCCAATTTGGCATCTGGTGGTTTGGCTTTTTCACATTACAGCTCTACTATGATGACTAAGAGAGCCCCTTTTCCATGAAGATAAAAGAATAACCAATTAAGACAGAAAACAATGTTTGCATCTCAGATTTATTATGCGTGTGTGTGTATGTGTGGGGGGGGCACTGAACTCTGTTTGTAGTGTTTGTAGACATGACTGAGGAAGGGAAACTCGCTCCTGAAAAGGAAAAAAAAAACTGAAAAGCTTGGGGGTTGGGCCTCTTGCCTTTAACTGAATTGATGATTTCTTAAGCAGGAGGAAACAGATGGTCTTCTTCCTGTTCAGTACTATAGGGGTTGCACTAGGGGTTTACTGTGGGCCAAAGAAAAGAGCAGTGTTGTGATCGGCAATAAAGCTGGGCTGTGCTGGTGAAAAGGGCGGCCAGCCCACAAACAGACATAGTTACACTTGTGTGCCTTTTGGTCTGGTGTGCACTGAATGAATAAAATTCAGTGTGAATCATCATTTTTTCACTTGGACCTGGATTTTATCCCTCTTTAAAGGTATTTGAGTGCTGGTGTCTCTTTTGTGACTGTGTTTACTCTGGGCTCTGTTGTTCACAGTATTTACAAAATTTTGTGGAAATTCTAAAATATTATTATATGCTGACAACACTGTCATTTACTCAGCAGCAACAAATATTTCAACTCACAGCATTAAAATAAATAGTATTTTTTCCAAATTACAATCATGGTTTGAAGGTGATAAATTGGTACCAAACAGGAAGAAAACAAAAGCCTTGCTATTCTGTACCTACAGTATCAAATGTTGGCAAAAAATCTTGCTGATTGTATTTTAATGTAACAAAGAATGATAATTGCAGTTTGGAACAAGTGGATTCTTTTAAGTACTTGAGGGTAACAGTTGATTCCTGCTTTACAGCACATAAATAAAAAATATCATGAAAGTGTCATAAGTCATGTTACTTAATAAATTGGGTTGGCCGTATAGGGTGCAAAGTGTGTTAACCAGTTAAACTAAATAAACAATTGCAAAAAAAAAAAAAAAACTTCTTCCAGTGCTGAAATATGGAAGCTTGATTTGGGACTTGGCTTTGATTGGAAATAAGAAAAGATCTGTAGACTTGTAGTAAGTGCACAGAGGCATGAACACCATTGCAATCTGTACAACAAGTGTAACTGGCTTCCACATCAGGAAAGAAACTTCTTTGAGTTGGGTCTTTTTGCCTTTATATTGTTTGCTCCCAGCTCTAGAAATGCCCTATCTGACCTATTGAAATAATGTGGACAACAGGAGAGTCAAAGTCATCTGACCAAAATTCTTTAGTTGTTCCAGTATTTAAAACCACAGTTGGACAGAGGGCTTAGTCATACATTGCTCCAAATCATTGCAACAGTATTCAACAACCGAGCCTGTTCTTAAAATCTGTTTAAACAACCGTTATCTAAACAGTTGTCTTCCAGTTCTATATGTAATTGTTAATAAAAGAAATTTGCTTATGATTAAACTATATGTATGAGCTTTTTTTTTTTTGTTTGTTGTTTTTTTGTTTTCTGGCCACATTGCCGACCAGAATTCCCAAATTTAAAGCATTTTTAGCTAGGGTGATATATACGGTTTATGGAGCTGGTAGGGCAGGGGAGTGAGCAAGTTTAGGCAGTGAGCTTTCTTGTTTTTTAGTTAGGTCTCTGAATGCAGCTCGTTTGCCTTGCCAGCCCTGAAGGATTTGGAGTCTCCTGGGACCTGATGACTTTTTATGGCTTCTGTTCCCCCGGTGCCTCAGTGTCCGATGTCGGCCACCACGTTGAATCTGTGGTCTGATCTTATGGTATTTTGAGGACTCGACTTGGTCCGAGGATCAAGAGTTTGCTGAATGGTTCCATTGCATTCTATCTTCCACCTCAGAATGGACAGTAGCGGTGGACCTACTCTCCCTGAAAGTGCTTCTTTTTGATGAGAGGGCTGATGACGCGATGTGGATTCGGTTGCCGCCCAGACTGTATTCCTGGGAGAGTGCAGTGCTGAGGGTGCTTCTGTGCATTATCTCCCAGGGTATTGGCAGTGTTTGTACTGTTTTTGAGACTTTTGCTCCCTTGGCTGGTGGTCTTTTGTGTCCGTTTGTTGGTGTGGTCTGTTTCGGGAATTAGAGACTCTGCAAACTTTTGGTGGGCCCTTGCACTATCGGTTGGGCCAGTTTGTCCATGTTTCCCTGTATGGCCTGTACTGGGGAAGAAAGACTTCTGAAGCTCTGGCATGACCCTAGGATTATCATTTGGGAGGCAGCTGTCAGTCCTTTGGCTTCACTCCCGGGACTCCAGATCTGGTGGGAGCTGTTTTTGAGGACATTGCTGTGTGGCTGGCATTTTGGAGAGTAGTCTAGCCAGGTTAACTCTGCAGTGACTAAAGCTGGTGAGAGGGCCTTCAACTGCCAAGCAGTAGGCTGTTGACATTTTCTGTCATTTGCCTGTTGACTTATATTTTGCACTTTATCTGTTTTAATTGTCCTGTCTTGTAGCACATGTTTTTTGAGTTTTGGACAGTTCTCTCCTGTCTTTCAGGAACTCTATACTGGACTTGTTTTTGCTCTCTTTGGGGTGGGGAGTAGGGGTATTGGTGGGTCTGAGTTTTTAGTTTGAGTGTGTGAGTGCATGGATGGTATTAGGCTGGTTTTGTGTTGGTGTATGGCAGGTTGAGTGAGTGTACGTTTTAGTTAGTTGAAGTGCAAGTTTTAGGGTTAGTATAGTCAGAAAGGATGTGTCTAGGGAACGATAGGGGTCTGGGGTGTGCTAGGATCATGTATGGGGCATCAATGCTGCATGATCTATGGCCCTTCTCTGACCTTCCAGTTACCACCATGACAGTATGTTGCTGTTGGGGGAGGGGGTCAGAATACAGAGGAACCTTATGGATCGATTGTGATGGGGTGCCTCATGCATGTTGGTAGGGGTCATGATAGGGGTGATTAGGTGAAGAAGGCACACTGGGGTTTATTGGGCCTGAGAAAGAAGTGAGACATGTTTGGTGACCACCAGACTGAGTAGCCAGATAGCCAGAGGGGCTGCACTGTCCACCAATCCCTTGTGGGATGTGCTATGCAGTGCCAGGTAGATAAGAAATAAGACTGCAATTATTGTGGATCATGTTTCTTCAGTCAATCTGGCATGCATTACAGTGATCTAGGTGGGTGACAACACCAGCCCTATTTTTGCTGCTTCCTCCCCCGCAAGTATTCTGTTGCGCTCTGCCCCAGAGTGTACCACAGTGGTGGGAGATTCACCATCTGTTTTAGATCCAAGCTGAGATCCACTATGCACCCAGTAGGAAGACCGGGCTCCTTTGAATGTGTGGCCATGCGTGGGGGTCCTGGCGCAAGCTGCAGAATTCTCCTGATCTACCGCTCCCTGTGGCAGTGGGAGAATTTCTGCTGGAGGTAGCCAGTTTCATCATTGGCAAAACATTGGAGGCCCCCAGATGTTTAATTTTGGGGGACTTCAATGTTTGGGGAGATGACGAACCATCTAAGCTTGGTTACAACTTCCTCCAGACTATGTCATCACTGGACCTGTTGTAGGAAGTTTCCTCCATGACCCATCAGTGAGACCACATGTTGGACCTGGTCTTCTCACTGGGGCTTGAGATTAATAACATTAAGACTGATCAGGTTGCTTTGTCCAATCATTGCACAGGGGAGTCCATGTTTGGGGCACCACTGAGAGCCCTCCCCCTGCTGAAATGTTCAGCTACTGCTCTTTGAGGGGTGTGACCCCCAAGGGTCTTCTGGTGGTGGTTGATCTATCTACTGTGGGCAATGAATGCGGGGGGGGTACGTGCACTGCAGTCACCACCTATAATAAGGTGAAGTCTGAGGTGCTCGACTGCCTTGTACCAGTCCATGTATGACCCAGATCTTCTCATCTGAGGTCTCTGTGGGTTGATGGGGAGCTCAAGGTGATGAAAACTTTGGGTCAGGGGTTGGATCACTGCTGGCAAAGGACTGGCCTGGAGGTGGACAAGCTGGCTCTGGGTGATCACTGTGGTGAGTACCAGGCGGCAATCAACCATAAAAAGGCAGATCTCCTGTCCTGGGAGATTGCTGCCAGGAAGAATCGACCAACTGTACTTTTTTGGACTGTGGGTTGGCTGCTAAACCCAGCCTGTCTGCAGCCTGATAAAAGCTTTTTCAAATGCTTTATGCAAAGAGTTTGCTTAGTTCTTCTTAGACAGAGTGTCTGCCATAAGGCATGGAATTCCACCAGTGAGCCAATATTTGGCTGACAGTGATCGCCTAAAAAAGAGACAGTATAGGGCAGTGGTCTAAGGCTCTGAGCTACAAATCTGGGGACATCCAGCAGACCAGACCTGGGTTTGAATCCCACAGCTTCCACTTGTATACTGTGTGATCCTGAGCAAGTCACTTAACTTTCTTGTGCTCCCAGGTTGCTCCTGTAAAAAAGCTTTCAGCTTAGTGTGCTATTCCTGGTTAAACAACTAAATTAAGAAAAAAAAAGATTCTCAAAAAGTACTCTACCTAGATGGGACAATTTTAGACAAGTGGAGGTGGCTGAGGTCACTGGGGTTGCTTCCAAGCTGAGGCACACATATTGTGAACTGTACCCGGTGCCAAAACATTTCTTGATCGGATATGTTGACTCCGTTGACCCAGTGCTTGCATTGATTGTCCAGTCCTCCTTGTCTGAGGGGGTCTTTCCTGATTCCTTGAAGGATGCATTGGTGTGAGCCCTTCTGAAAAAGCCATCTTTTGACCCTGTCGTCATGGCAAATTACCATCCAATCTCCAACCTTCCATTTTTGGGTAAGGTTGTTAAGAAGATTGTGGTGCTTCAGCTTGAAGAGCACCTCATGGCCTTTGATCTATATGAGCCTCTTCAGTCTGGATTTCAGGTGAGGCATAGCACAGAAACTGCATTACTTTGGGTGCACAATGACCTTCTCAGGGTAAGAGATTGAGGGGAGGGGACAATTCTCGTTATTCTCGATCTCTCCTTAGCATTTGACACAGTAGACCATTGTGTGTTGCTTGACCACCTGAGGGAATTTTGTGGACAGGCCAGCACAGTCATCTGCTAGTTTGAGTATTTTCTCACAAAGAGGAGGCAAAGGGTAGTGATGGGGAATTTCTCTTCCTCCTTCTCCACTACTCCCCAGTCTGGTGGAGTACCTCAGGATTGTGTCTTGTTGCCAAAGTTGTTTGCCGTGTACATGCTGTCCCTGGAAGGGCTCATTAGGAAATACAGCTTAGGTTTTCATTGCTATGCTGATGATACCCAGCTGTATATTTCCTTTGTACCAGGGACACCCAACACAGTGGATGTGCTTGTTGTTGAATTTTGTTGACCCAGTAAGCCCACTGGGCCTAGAAGTCCTTTTTTCAGGGGCAACTGGGGGGGAGGGATACAGATGGTAAGCAACTGAAATTGAACCAAATTAAGCTGTTGGTGGTATTTTTAGTGAATAAGGGAAATTTGGACAGGACAACAGGGAAATTCCCTTGCTCTTTCCAGTAGGGGGAACCCTTGCTCATCTGTGACAGGATGGACAGTGTTGCTGAACTTCTGGAAGGGATGGATGTTGATGGTGCAGGAGAGCTAGCCTTCTCTCCTGTTACTATTTCACAAGAGGCTACAGAATTGGAACTCATTGCAGCACAGTACAGATCAGCTGCTTCTGGTGAGGAATTGGTGGACAAGAGACCAGTTCTGCAGCCGGGTCCCTGTAAAGAGACCATTGTTCAGCATGGAAACATTTCTAAGAATGGAGCTGTGAGTAAATTGAAAATGGCTTTGTTTAGAAAAAAATCAAAATTGCTACTGAAAATAAAGAAATTGGAGTGGGAGCTGGCTGATCTCCAGATTGAGATTGATCCTGCTACTTTGCCCAGTACCATACCTGTTGTACGACGACTTGGTTCCGATATCGCTGCTGAGGTGGCGTGTTCTCCTGCTCTTTCGACTTCTGCTCCTTTGGAATCGGATGTAGCTGCACAGGCTGGCAGTTTGAACGAATATTCCTCTGTGTGCCTGCAACCGGATCCTTCCCCACAACGACCTACCCATGTGACCTCTGACACAGTCGGGTCTCTGGGGCCAGTCTGCTCTCGGTCACCTACTGCTGAGTTTGCCTTTCCTCCAGACCATGCGCGTCCAGGATGGAACAAGATTTTGGATTGTTCCTCCTCTTTCCCACATCACTCTGCTGCTACCTGCATTTCTGAGGCTAAAGCTCAGTGTTTAACTGAAGTACCAGGAGGCCCATCCTGGTCTCCACAAAGAGCATTACAGGAAGCTGGTTGGGAGTTGTCAGATACAGGGACTTGGTCTCCGGACTCTCAGGATCATTCATATCTACACATCCTGGAGAATGCAACCAGGAAAGTGGCCACCAACACTGCAAACTTGAGCTACAACATTTTACCCTGGGGTGAGGACTCAGTTTCAGATGTTCATGTTGTACATAACACAGATATTTCTGTTGTTCCATATCTGGTCCCCTCCGGGGTTATGGCCAGGGTCCCTAGTGAGCAGAGTACCCTAGTGGATTTGGGGGATACAGTTTTTTATTATGGGGGTACCACAAATGTTTCTGTGGCCTTGACAGTTGGGGAGGAGGATGAAGCCATCAGAGTAGGCCCTCCACCTGAGGTTATTCATCAGTTGTCTGAGGAAGGCCCTGAAGCCCCATTAAAACTTTCAGATTAATTCCAGAATCGGAAAGAACCTACACCACAACATAGTGTGGTGTGGATTTTGTATAAAGGGGGGTTGCAGGAGGCCCCTGATAGAGTTTATTTTGCTTGGGCCTTATTGAAGGGATCCATGAAGTTCTTCTCTTCTCTTCTGAGATGTTTGCCCTTATCATCCTTGGCAATTCTAACTATGATGTTAGTTTTAAAAATATTTCTAGTCTAGACAGATTTTGGGCACAATATAATGCCTGTAAGAATACTCCTCTTTGATTACCCTTCCAGGTAATTCTTGTCTCGAAGCCCACTATTAAAGTTATTACAATTATGTTAAAGAATGAAGGGTTTAATATTGAGGATATTTTTTTCTGGCTTCGTCAGTGCTGTGAGATTTTGGGTACCCCCTCCCCAACTTTAGACAGCGAACAGATTTGGGATGGTGGTTGGAAAATTAGGGTGAAATTGTTTGTGACCAATTCTGGAACTGTACATTTACCTAGTACTTTTTATTTAGGTAGAGATAGGGGTGCTATTTTTTGTGTGGGTCAGCCCAGATCCTGTTTTAAATGTGGGTCCTGGGTACACCTTAGTTCGGCCTGTGATACGGTCAAATGTAGTCATTGTCTTGAGTTTGGGCATAGTCCTGCTAAATGTCTTAATCTTTTTCAGTGTAATCTCTGTGAAAATACTGGGCATGCACATGGTAAATGTCCCTGGGCTTCCCATAATAGGGATGATTGCCCTTTCCATGAAGGTATCATTAATAAGGCATAGCAACTACAGGCTAAAAAGGATGCTGAACAAAGTCTTAGGGCTGGGATGGCTACGCTTACTAGGAATGTCTCAGAGTCGATTGATAGCAGGCCACAGGAAGGTCAGCCTGCTCTATCACCACATATTTGTGAGGTTGACAATATGGAGATACAGGTAGAGTCAGAAGTTCTAGACAGTGCTCCTGACATTACCACTATTTCTGACCCTTCCATAGTGCCTGACGTGCCTCCTCCCACCCCTCCAAATGATGATCTGGGTTTTAAAACTGTACCTAAAAGAGTTCGAGGCTAGGGAAGAAGGTAACACTTCAGTTAGCCTTAGAGGGATGAGACAAGGAGGGTCTTCCTAACAGTTGGGCACAGGGAAACAAATTTATTTTATTGGGTTGTGAACCGACAGACAAAGAGTCCAACGATGAGAGCACTGATACTTCCTCCTTATTGTCCACCACTGATAATGAGGAAAGGGGGGGGGATCGTATTCTATTCTGGGAGGGGCAGCTGCAGAATAAGGGGTGCTAGCTGCACATTCGAGCAGACTTGATAGACCTCTAGGCCTTTATCTGCTGGAAAATTTCGTATGTTCGTATGTTCGTATTGCCAAGAGAACCAGGCAGTGCAGGAAGGCTAGAATAACATGAGCCTTAGTATTTGGATGCTGCTTTTCTGCTTTTTCTTTTTTATCATGGATTCCCTCTCCATCGCCACTATTAATATTAATAGTATTGGGGGGGGGGGGTTGACCAGTACACTATTCTCACTTCAAGCTGTGGCCTGTGATATTATTTGCTTAATGGATACTAGACTTAAAACTCATGCAGAACTACATGCTGCATCTCAAGCCTGGCCATTGGGAGCCTCCTTTTGATTGATTGGGACTGATACCTGTGATGGGATTGGGATTATTTTACTAATTCTGCTATTAATGTTACTAGATTATTAGATATATATCTCGGAAGGGCCTTGTTGCTAGGTCTTACTTATGGCAGTGAACGTTTTCATTTAGTTGCAATCTATGCTACTCAAACGAAGGCAACTAAAGTTGCCTTATTTAATGACATCCACCAATTTTTGCATACCTGTAGACTGGTGATTTGGTTGGGGGATTTTAATTGTGGCTTGCATCAGTCATATCAGGGGTTACAAACTTCTAAACTTTTCTGTGATTCCAACTCCATTAATCAAATATTGCAAACTACTGGTTTGCAGGATGCTTATCGCAGTATACATCCTATTGGGGGACACGCCTTTTTTAAGGGTAGGCTGAAGACCAGAATTGATTTTATTTTTGTGTCCAAAATATTGAGGGTTTTGGACACTTACACTAGGGTAGTAGAATTTTCTGACCATGTTATGATACACTCCAGGATTTCCTGGAAAGACACTGATAGATGTAAAAAGAGCATGTGGAGGCTGAATAATGCTTTATTGATGACTCTCAAAATACAGAAAGCCTGGCACAGTAATTAGACGGCCAGATTGTCAGTTAGTGACTGCTATGATGATATTTCGGACTGGTGGGAGGACACTAAAAAAGCATGGAAAGAACTGTTCCTGACAATGGCTGCTTCTCGGTGTAGGAAGGACTATTTGCAGTATTTGGAATTCTGTCATCATTTGCAGCATTTGATTTCCTTATCGGAATCATCTAGCCAGGACTATGGCTCTCAAATTCAGAATGTTAAACATCAGATGATGTCTATTCAGTATAACCAAGCAAAATCTTGGGAACAGGAAGCTAGATTTGGTACACAGGTTAGGAAACCATCTATAGATCCTTATAAAGGTTGTCAGGATAGGGTTAGGAATAGATTTATTTCTGAATTGCTTTCTTCTTCTAGAGAGTGTGTCTCTTCACCTGCAGGTATTCTGTCCTTTGTTGAGGATAAATTCAGAGCCCTATTTGAGGGTCAGAAAGTCAGTGATGAAATGACACAGATTTTGCAATCCTTGCAGTTGCTACAGGTACTACCGGAAGATGTACAGACGTTGACGGATACTGTCACTAAGGAGGAAGTTGTGCATGTTATACAACAACTGAATTCTGATGCTGCCCCAGGTTTGGATAGGTTAGGGGTGGGGTTTTATAAACATTTTCTTGAAGAATTGACTCTGACTTTGGTGATTCTTTATAATCATGTGTTGCACACTTCTAGATGTGCTGCTTCTATGCAAGAAGCTGTTTTAGTATTAATTCATTAAAAAGGGGCTCAGAATAATATAGAGAATTGGAGACCACTGAGTCTCCTTAACATAGATTGGAAAATAGTGGCTAAAATCTTGTTGAACAGATTGAATAAAATCTCTGATTATTTAATTAGTCCTAAAACAGAAGTGTGCAGTTCCGGGAAGGCAGATAAAAGACAACCTAATAGTGCTTCGGGAGTTGTTTCTGCAGGCTGACTCACATCAGGTCTTGGGGTGGGTGCTGGGAGTGGATCAAGAAAAAGCTTTTGATAGGGTTTCTCATCATTTTTTGTTTGCTGTTTTAACTGCGTTTGGTTTCCCAGTATTTTTTGCTTCCTGGGTTAAAGCTTTCTATGCCAATATTTCATTATGCCCTAATGTAAATGGCTGATATGGACAGAAGGTTTTGGTTAACAGGGGGATATGGCAGGGTTGTACCCTTAGCCCTCTTTTGTATGTTTTTTGTATTGATATTCTTCTTAGGCTTATACACAGAGCATCTGAGACACAGGGTATAATGGTTCGACGTACTGTTTTTTTTTAGTTAAGGTTATGTCATTTGCAGATTATATGGTTCTTACTTTAGGGGTTCATACTAAGGAGGAGGTCCTATGTACTGTTTTGAGACAGTATGCTAATATTTCTGGTTCCAGTATTAATTGGGATAAAAGTATAGGTATCCTTTTGGGCAACACTCCTGTTCCACAGTCAGGTTTCCTATGGGAGGATCAGGATAACGGGTGAGGATCTGAAAATTCTTGTGGTATGGTTTGGGGGTCAGGATATGGCATATACTAATTGAATGATTAACATTGGGAAAGCAGAGCATCTTGTTCAGGGTTGGCATAATAAACTGATTTGTAAAAAGAAAAGGGTGCTTTTGATCAAAACCTTGCTTTTACCTATCTTTTTGTGTCTTACTTTGTTTTCCCACCTCCTCAGAGGTTATTTGTTAAGTTATTTAGTATTTTTTCAGGCTTTCTGGGGGTCCTGGCTGAACCCAATCAAGAGAGACACTACTTATAGGCCCATTGTAGAAGGGGATATAGGGATGGTCAATCCAGTAGCTTTTTTTTTTAGTATTTTTTCAGTTATAATTTTGGTTTAGCCTTGAAACCTGGTTCTAAACTGTGCTGTTCCTTAGTACTGGATTAGATAACTCCAAATAGGCAGTTTTGGGACCAGGGTGATATAAGGTTGCTAAAAAGAGATTATGGTATTGAATGTTTTAAATTGGTTGTGAAATGGGGGCTTCGTCCTCAGGATCTAATGGTTTTGGACAGGAAGGCAATTTATAATGCCATTTTAGCTAAAGATAGTCAGGCCATCATTGAATTTCCCATGTGTTCTTCCGTACAACAAATACAGGTATTAAGGCATTTGCATAATCCTAGAATGCCTCCCAGAATGTGGGATAGTTTATGGTTGGGAAATTTTGGTAGACTTATGTGCAGGGCAACCATAAACATAAACAGTTAGCAGACAGATACTGCCCACGTGATTCCTGTCCTCAGATTCCGGAATTGCAAATTCACCTATTTAAAGAATGTGTATACGTAGCCAACTTCTGGAAATTATTGGGTATGACTTGGTGGGAACCTGAATTCTTCTTGTTAACCTATCCTGAAGTGATGTATGGTGGGAATCTGAAGTTATGTGAGAAGTATAATTCTGAGAATATGTATGTTATTTTGGCTGTGATTCGCTGTCATATATGGCAAGTTAGATGTTTGGGGTTTCTTCAACAAAAATGGGTCTCGCACATTGAATTGTTAGCAAACATTAAGAAATCTTTACAAGATATAGTACAGATGATTTGTTACGATATAGTACAGAAAAAGTAGCACATTTATGGGTTAATTGTGATACCGGGTATTAGCTATGTTGTCTGACTTTGTATGTTTTTTTTTCTTATTATCGCTCTGTCATGATCTGTGCTTTATTGTTTGTTTTTGTTTGATTACTTTTGTATTGCTTTTGTTATGAAGTCCAACTTTCAATAAAAAATTCCCTACTCTTTTCAATAAGTGCCATGGGATCTTTAACATTCACCTGAACTACCACTAATCCAGGCAGATGGGACTTCGGTTTAACATCTCATCCAAAAGACGGCACCTCAGAAGTGCAACACCCCTCTCATGTTGCACTACAGTGTCAGAACTGGGATATTAACCCAAGTGCTAGATGAGGGAACTGAACCCACAGACCTCTAATCTCCCTCCCTCAGAGGCAAGTGTGCTACCTACTGAGCCACTGACACTGCTTAACAGCAGCTTTGCTGAAATCAGTGACTGGATGGCCTCCTGCTGGATGCGACTGAACCCTGATAAGATGGAGGTACTGGTAGTGGAGTTGAACAGAGGACAAGATAAGATTGCCTCAGGCACCGAGACAGGACTTGTCCTTAGTTCTGTGCCCTTGAAAGCCACTCCAGGGTGCATAACCTGGGCATTATTCAGGATAGTTGCCTGACACTTGAGGCTCAGGTGTCGGCCTTGGTCCATACTAGTTTTTAACATCTGAGGAATATCGTCAGAATTAATGTAATGTGCTCTATCTTGGGGTCTCAGGAGGTATCCTCCACCAGTTTCAGCTAGTGCAAAATGCAGCTGCCAGGTTGTTGACAGGGCAGTCAAAGTATTGTCACAATACCCCGGTGCTGTGTGAACTGCACTGGCTTCCAGTCAGATGGAGGATCCTCTTTAAGGTGGGCTTGCTCACCTTTAAGGCCCTGCATGGCCAGGGCCCTGGTTACCTGGCAGACATTCATACACCTGCTACCTCAGTCTGCTCCCTCTGCTCCCTCTGCTCCTCCTCAAGGGATCTCCTTGTGATTCCCAGCATGATGTTAAAAACTGCCAGTGATAGGGCTTTTATTGTTACTGGTCCCATCCTGTGGAATTCGCTACCTCCATCTATAAGGGATGCCCCTTTGGTGGAGGTATTCAAGGCATGCCTCAAGGCCTTCTTGTTTGCACAGGTTTTTCCTGACCCAGTTTTGTAAATATTGCCCTGATCTGACCTGCTTTATTGCCTATTTCCTGATTTTCTTTTTATTATTTTGTTAGTCATTTTTGTGTTGCTTGCACTCATGTGCAAGAATCACATTGCATCAGCAGTTAATGAGCATGCCACAATGCATAAAGAAATTCAGCCATGTCACCACACAATCAGCTATTTTGGTGCATTTCAAGCTACCAAAAAAGCTGAGTGTGTGGTGTCCCCATGGTGATGGCTTCTCCATCGGCCTCTCACAGTCCCCAGGAAGCCGATGGAAAGCCACCGCTCACCGTTCAGTGTGTCTTCCTGGTGAAACATTTCAATAAATAAAAAAAAATCTGACAGGGTGCCCAATCCCCATTGGCATAATGCATCTCCCCCATTTGTTGTTTACCGAGGGGGTGCCCAATCCCCCCTCTGCTCATGCCTCCCCCCAGCACACTTTATGGCCAACGGAAGTGCCCAATCCCCCGTCGGCTCCACTGCCTCCCCAAACAAACTTCCATCTGCTATGCTGGGAGCCCACCCCAGCATGGCAAAAGTCTCTTTTGCCAATGGGGGTGCCCAATCCCCCGTTGGCTCCACTGTCCTCCCAACAAACTTCCATGTGCCACACTGAGAGCCTAGCCCAGCATGGCAAAAGTCTCCTTGGCCCACGGGGGTGCCCAATCCCCCATCAGCTCCACTGACCCCCCTCCAAATAAACTTCCTGGTGCTACGCTGGGAGTCCACCCCAACATAGCAAAAGTCCCCCATCGTCATTAAAAAAAAAACTAAAAGGAAAAAATACGGTCCCTCGTTGATTCTCTTGCCCCTTCCCCCAACCCGCTTCCACCCTCTGCATACTCCACATCCCCACACCCCCCGCTTCACCCCATACTTACCACCGGAACCTGGCACGATGATCTTCTCTGGACCAGGAACACTTCTGCACTCTTCAAAGCCGACCATGAACTGAAGAAATGCCAGTAAGCTGTATAATGGCATAAATATATTTTTTCAACTTTGGTGCATATCTCAGCCATTTTTGGTAATTTTTTCACCAAATGTTCAACATAGGATTCTTGGGATCCCACCTCATGAATTCAGTTACTGTCATTTTTGAAAGGGGATTTCAAGATCACTCCACAGAATCACCTTTCAGGACCTATTAACCAAATGACAGTGACACTGTTCATGAGGTAGACCCCCAAAAACCCTATATTGAAAATTTGGTGAAATAATTCCCCAAAATGTCTATTTTACGAGTGTATGTTGTGCAGTTCCTATGCACGCTCATAACTTCGAGCATTTTTAATATTTTCACTCCAGATTTTCAGCATTGCCATTTTACCACATCTCCTTATGAACAGTAGAGCTGTCATTTTTCACATCTCCCCAGAAATGTGTTTTTGTACCTGTAGCACACAATGGTGCGGTCAGCGTGCAAAATCAATATTTGGGACAGATTAAGAAAATCATAGTGGCACTGTTCATGAGCATATGTATTAAACTGGCTATGCTGAAAATGTGGTGACAAACATCTATAAAATGACTGTGTTACGAGCATGCATTTTGCAATTTCCACCACCATTGTAAGTTCACGGATTCATAATATTTTCAGTCCAGATTTTCAACATTGGCATTTTTCCACACCTCCTTATGAACAGTGTAGCTGTCATTTTTCACACCCTGGCCAAAATGTGTTTCACACTTTCAGTGCAGAATTGCGTGGTCACTGTGGGAAATCAGTGTTCAGGACTGATTAAGAAAATCACAGTGACACTGTTCATGAGCAGAGGTCCCAAAATGCCTATGTTGAAAATCTGCTGTAAAATATCCCCAAACTAATTACATTACAAGTGTACATTGCACATTGTCTATGCACACTCATGACTTCACCAGTTTTTTTATATTTTTACTCCAAATTTTCAACATTGCTATTTTTTAAACCTCTTTATGAACAGTACAGGTGTCATTTATCATATCCTGTTCAAAATGTGTTTTTGCACCTGTGGTGCCAAGTGACGCAGTCATTGTGCAAAATCACCTTTCAGCTAACAAACTGATAGTGTCACTGTTCATGCGGTGGGGTCACAAAAAGCCTATGTTGAAAACTTGGAGTAAAAATACCAAGAAATGCCCAGGGTGTTAGGGTTTTCAATCAGAATGCCCTGCCCTGTAGGGACTGACAGGTGTCAGGGGTGTGATTTGGGATTGTCGACAGTAATGTTCATGCCATTCCACCCCCACCCTGCAGCCAGTGGTAGGCAACAAGGTGCAACTTGGACCCTTTGGCACCAGAGTTCACCCCATTCTCCTATACTGTACCCATTTTAGTGTATTTCCTTATGGAATGAGGTGAGTATAAAGCCTGAACACTCCAAAGCACATCGTGACACTTGTAAGTGTCTGCAGGGTAGGATGAGGTGAAATGTTGTGACCGTTATGGATGATAACCCAAAGGCACACCCTAATGCCTGTCCATCTCTGCAGGGTGGGGGTAGAGTTGGTGTCAGTTCAATACTTTAATGCTGTTCCTATACTGCATCTGTCTAACTCCTGCACTTCCACTGCTAATGACAGCAAGCAACACTTGGCATCGACAAATGCTTGTTATTACTAGTTATTGTGTTTTTTGCTAATGTATTATTTATTGCAGTCTGTTTTATGTACGGCACCCATCGTCTCTGGCATTGGGCATCTTTTAAAAAACATCTGCCTTGCCTTGCCTTAACCTTGTTTTTTTTGTTTGTTTGTTTTTTGTTTGTTTTGTGATTGTTAAGCCTAACCTCTGTTTGGTATACCTGGGTCATCCCTGGAAATTGTCCTTTTGGATTAGTGTTCCTACCTGGTATCCAAAACCAAAATAAATTAAATAAATAAGATTAATTAATTAATTAATTCATTCATTCATCTGATATTTACCAACCAGAGATGTTGTCTCTCTGAGGTGTGTGGGGAACAAACTTTTTTGAGTTTGTTAACAGATAGGAGGCATCATATGTCTGTTGTTGCCTGTTTCAACCTGATGGTAATGGGCAAGAAGAGTTTTTTTATTTGTTTTCTTGTTTGTTTACTGTGTTAGCTGACTGGAAGCAAGTTCCTTTTTCAGGAGAGATCATACAAAAACATATGCACCTATAAAAATAACATCAACAATAGTATAGACATATAAATACATATATAAAATACTTCAGAGTTATTGTATATAAATAGATACATAGTTATAACATGAGTTAGGAAAATATTGTGCTGTAACTGGTTGAGCCTGATCACATACAATACTCCAGTATAAGTCAGTAAGACTTCACTTTCTGATCCTCTTTACACTGTTCTAAAATTTAAATATATGAGAAGCAAATTATAATCTCAGTAATGCACTTCAGGGTGCACATATTTGTGGGATAACAGCGTTTACCATTGCCTTGTGCCTTACTTTCTAGACTGGCCATTATCCCACAATAACACACATCCTAGAAGTCAAGTTCTCATGACTACCACAGTAGATACAGTAGCTAGATCTAGATAGATAGACAGATAGATAGATAGATAGATAGATAGATAGATAGATAGATAGATAAATAGAAGAGAGGCATGCAGGCAGACAGACAGATAGACAGAGAGACAGACAGACAAGATAGATTTTAAAAATAGTCTTTCATTTTAATTTTGTTTTCATTTTCTATTGCTTACCATGAAAAGGCACATTGAGCAAATTGCCAATTTTCAAACATGTCCAGCATACAAAAGAAGTAAAAGACATAAATTACAGTCAAAATTATTACACACAGTCACAATTACATTCAGCAGTCAACAGAAAAACATTGTCTTTTAAACTGGAAAAATAGATTTACAGCATTCGACAGAATTAGGAAGATTATTATAATTACGAACACCAACATAATGAAGGGCATTTTGCCCAAAACAAAACTTCTAAATGGTATTGTGAAAGAAATGGAATTGTGTGGTAAAGTATGAAATCATTGCATTGCATGGGAAATAAGTCTGTAATAGGAGAAGGTATTTTAGAAAGTGCAATTTTATGAAAGAAAACAGAGACCGTAAATTTTATACAGTCTTGAAAAGAGTTGTTGAGCAGAATCATGAATGGGACAATAATGTGTATGTAAAGGAAGACCACTGATAAAATAGCAGATATAATCATATACAACTCTAATCTTGGACTGTATCCCACTACCTGCAAATGAATAACAGAAAATGCCATAATTTTAAAGTAAATTGGGACAATATAGTCTATCAGACAAACAAACTCAGGCTTCTGGTACAAGGCTCCCACAAACTTAAAATAATGAGCCTAGACATTGAGGAACTGTTCTTACTAAATAGTTACTTTTCAGAGCTCAAGTCACTGTATAATTTCAAAAGAAATAAAATAGACAACAAAATACAAATAAATTTATATAATACAAAGTACGGCTATTTACCTCTCCAGCTATCTAATTAAAGGATAGTTTCAATTGGCCAGATCAGTTTGGAAATGCCAACTGAAACAGATCTTCAGCAGAATTTTAAAGCAGTTTATGGGGGCGGGGCATCTAGAGATTCATAGGGAGAGTATTTAAACACCTCATCATAGCCATCCAAAGGATCTGTTCCTGGCAGATGCTGAAAAAGAATTAGGGATCTCAAACAAACCTCAGTTGGTGGAATGCAACTTCCTCAAAGTAGATGTTGTGCTAAAGTGGGTGACCAACAGACCCAGAAGATACTGAGAGCCCAGTCCATTCTGGGTCTTATACAGTATGTCAATAAAAGAATGTTAACATAAATCTTCCACCTATCTGGTAAGCAAAGCAGTTTTTGTAGGGCTGGAGAAATATGTTTCCTCTTTTGACTCTGGTAAGGAGACATGTTGCTGCATTTTATACCAGTTGAACATTTTTCACCACTGGAGAATATGAAGGATCCTGACTCAGTGAGAGGTGACCCTGAGCTCATTAAAGAGACTAGGCATAGTGGAGAGACAGCATCCAAGGGCAGCAAGGAAACACATGGTGGATACAGGAGTAAACAATTTCTTGTTCAGGGAGAGTCAATGATCAGGGAAGTTGAGTCCCACCTGTGCAACGGTATGCAGCCCAAGGTGATGGTTAAATGCCTCCCTGGAGCTTCAGCATAGCTTGACACTGAATGTATCAGGAGGTTGGTAGACAAAGCAGAGAAAGAAACCAATGTTCTGCTTCATCTTGGTATGAACAACCTGTCTTCTTAAACAGTGGAAGAAACCAAGCAAAATTTCATTAAGCTGGGGGAATAACTAGTGGCTAGAATGACTGCCCTGAAATTTTTGGAGACCTTCTCAGTGTGGGGCAAAGGGGATTACAAAGACAAAACCAGAATAAGAACATCAAGGAATTCAAAGCTTGGTTACATGGATGGTGTCATGAAAAAGGATATCATGTCAAAGACTCATGGGGATGATTCTGGGAGAGGAAGACATGCAGGTTTGAAGGACTTCACCTAGCAAATGAAGGAGTGAGTGCACTTGGGCAAAAATTCAGCATCAGTCTTCGCTATTTAAACTAGGTGAGGGGGTCTAACACAAGGGAATCTGTCAGAAAATGCACTTCTGATAGGAACGTAGTCATCTCTCCCCCACAAGCAGGAACTTCCCTCCAATAACATAAGAAAACACATAGAAATTGTGTTAAACTATCAAGAATCAAACACAGGGCCATGCATCTGCAGGCCCAAGAGCAGAGCCAATAGTGGCAAATAGTAGCAGGGGTACCAGACTATGGAAACGGCTATGCATCAATACCAGAAGCCTGGGAAACAAAATACGTGACCTGCAGGCAATGAAGGTGGATTCCTGAGTGGACATGGTGGCCCTTACAGAGACTTGGGCCTTGAAGAAAAATGGCTGGTATCTTTTGGTCCCGGACTATGTCCTGTTCAGACAGGATAGAAGGGAAGGTGGGGGGGAGGGGTAGCATTATCTGTAAAGGACGGGATAAATACCATCTCAGTAGATAGCATCAAAAAGGAGGGTGTGGAATCCCTATGGATGCTACTCAACTCGGCAACGGGGGAGAGGATCCACATAGGTGTGGTATACTGGCCTCTTGAGCAGGCTGAGGGCAGGGACAAAGAGCTCCTAGAGTTGATCAGATGTGTAACACAAAAAGGGGATACAGTGATGGTAGGAGACCTGAATATGCCTGATGTTAACTGAAGCACCCCAGTGACAGGTTCTACTAGGAGCCAAAAGGTGGTTGATGCCCTTCAAGACTGCCTACTTACACAACTAGATAGTGCTTCAAGTAGGCTTGACACCATCTTGGATATGATACTCACTAACTCAGAGGTAGTAAGGATTACAAAGGTTGGGGAGCCACTGGCCAATAATGACCACAACTATGGTTTGAGTTAGACCTAGGGGTAGAAAAATTGCAATCCAAAACAGGTTTTAAACATTAGAGGAGCTGATTTTGACAAATTAAGGATGTAGTCAGAAGCAAGCTAGTAAGGATCCAGGAGCATTTAGGTGTGGAAGAAATATGGGGTCTGATTAAGTCAGTTATTTTAGAGACTGCCAGGATGTGTGTAAGAACACTGGCCAAAAAAATAAAATAATACAAAAAAAACTGTATGGTTTAGTAACTAGGTAAGGACTGCAATCAGAATCAAAAGGGAGGCTTACTGGAACTATAAAATGACTCAGGAAGACAGTGCATGGGAAGCCTACATTCAGAAGAAGAAAGCAGCTAAGAGTATGGTGAAATCAGCTAAGGCCACAGCTGAGCTTTGGCTTCCAGAAGCAGTTAAAGAAGGGAACAAACACTTTTTTTCATATATACAAGATAAAAGAAAAGGGGAGGAAGAGTTAGACTTAAAGACAGTGACAGAGTAGTGGAGGAGGATAGGCACAGGCTAATGTACTGAACAACTTTTTTGCTCAGTGTTCATCAAGGAACGCAAAGGCCCAGTACCAGACAGTGGAATCAGAGCTGCTGACAATGGTGTTCCACAAATGAAAGCCCCATCAAACACCAACAGTAGGATTAGTGTGGCCCTGGATCAACTCAAGAAAGACAAGTCACCAGGGCCTTGTGGAATACACCTGAGGGTGCTAAAGGAGCTAGCAAGTGAATTGGCAGGTTTCTTAGCACATTTATTTAGTAGATCACTTCAGATGGAGGTAGTGCCTGGAGACTGGAGAAGAGCTGAAGCAGTACCTGTCCACAAGGGAGGGAGTTAAAAGGAAGCAGGCAACTATTGACCAGTCAGCCTTACATCAGTAGTGGGGAAACTGATGGAAACCTTAATAAAACAAGACTTGGTAGAGTATCTAGATAATAACGATCTGCAGGATGACAGGCAACATGGGTTTGTAGTGGGAAGGTCATACCAAGCAAACCTAATCACATTTTTTGACTGGGTCACTAAGGAACTAGACAGAGTCCACCCAGTGGACTGCCTCAACTTTGATTTCAGTAAGGCCTTTAATTCGGTGCCACACAACTGCCTGTTGAAAAAGTTGGAGGACTTGGGTGACACCAACTTCATTGTCCGTTTAGTAGGTGATTGGCTTAGGGACAGAAAACAGAGAATAGTGGTCAATGGGGTGACGTTTGATGAAGGTGCAGTCACTAGTGGTGTGCCCCAAGGTTTAGTGTTGGGGCGAGTCCTGTTTAATGCCTTTATCAGTGACATCAGCATAGGTACAGTATTCAAGGCAAAACTGACCTATTCATGGACAATACCAACCTAGGAGGAAGGGTTGACAGTGAAGAGGTGGTTGAGGACCTACAAAAAGACCTACAGAGGCTGGAAAGATGGGCCAACATTTGGCAGCTGAAGTTCAATGCAAAAATCATATAAGGTGAGGCATTTGGGTAAAGGGAACCCAAGCACAGAGTACCACCTCAACAGAGCCCAGCTTAGCACCACGCAGGAAGAATGGGACCTAGGTGTCATCATAAGCAGCACCCTTAAATAGACAAGACAATGCAACAAAACTTATTGCAAGGCCAACAAAATGATGGGGTGCATAGGGAAGGGATTTGACAGCAGGAGGAAGGAGGTAACACTGTCACTCTTCAGGTCTCTGGTAAGGCCCCATCTGGAGTACTTCGTCCTGTTTTGGAGACCGCATCTGAAAAAGGATATAAACAAGTGGGAGGCTGTTCAGAAAAGAGCAACCAAAATGATCTAGTGCCATCAAGTACACTCGTATAAAGAGTATCTGGAATCATTAAATATGTTCTCACTGGAGACAAAGAGGGAGATGGGAGATATGACTGAAACATACAAGTTCCTGAGAGGAATTAATAATGTGCTATCCTTGGACCAGTTTAACAGAGTCTCCAACTTTAAGACTAAGAGTGCATGAGTTGAAATTGAATGGGGGAGCTTCAAGAGGGAGCTTAGAAAACACTATTTTACAGAAAGAGTCACGGAGCCATGGATTAAACTGCCAGCTGAGGTAGCAGAAGAAAAGTCAGTGACATCATTCAAGCTTGGGTGGGACAAGGCCAAAGAGCAATCAGAAGCAACAGGAGCAGGAGGAAGCATTAGGCAGAAGGGGAGTTACATCCTGGGATCTGAGATTGTCAAAGGAACACATGGGCAAACTAGATGGACCCTCGGTCTCCTTCTGCCATCTATTTTTCTATATTTTTATGTTTCTAAGGTGACAGATAAGACTAGCAGGAAGGCCCTGGTAGACCATGCTGTAGTACTCATGCTGTTAGGTGATGAAAGTAGGTACTAATGTGGTCAGATCACCCTGACTGAGGTATGGGTGCAACTTAACAATGTTTCTCAATTGCTAATGACCACTCCAGCCTACTGACATCACCTTTTTTGCAGAGTAAGTCTATCATCCAAGAGCACACCAGCTAATCCCACCTCATTTCCAGCTGATTTCTGTTCATGGAGGGCCACTCAAGGTTGTGGAAGAAAACCATGCCAGCAATAATTCCATTTTACCAGGGTTCAGTTGTAGCCAACTGTAAGTCATCAACTATTTAACCTCAGCCAGACCTTCTTCCAACACAACTACCAAGTCATCCTGACCAGGCACAAATAAAAGATACAACTGAGTATCATTGGCATAGAAATACACACTCAAGCCACAGTTTTGAATTGCATCTCTGAGCAGCAATATAAACACGGTGAACAACAAAATTATGCTCTGAGGACATTGCAGTAAATGGGGAATATTTATAATTCCTCAAGACAACTGATCGATGGTGACCTTTGATGAAGGAAGAAATTACTGAAGTGCAGCTTTAGACAGTGCAGAGGACAGTGAAATGAGGGTGGGTGGTGGGAAAGTAGAAACACTATGGGTTCAACTTTTCCCTGAAAGTAGGAGGTTGCTCCAGCACACACTTGGACTAATAAGGTGGATGAGAAACTTGGAATTAAAATTAAGAAGGTGGCCAGGGGAGAGAACTGGTTCATTTGGGTAACTTCAACTTACCTGATGTTTCCTGGAACATCCCAGCAGCACAGAGCACCAAAAGTCAGGTAGTGGTGGATGCCATCCAGAAACATAACTAGGGTAGGAAGCACCATGGATCTGTTCCTGACCAATTACAATGGTATGGGGTGACTATCAGTGGATGAGTCACTTGGTACATGGGATTACTGCACATTATAAAATGGGCAGAAAACTTCCTCACTCCTGATTGGCTGACAGTCTCTGTCAGCCATGTCCTTATTAGGAAATAACTTCACAACTGGCAGTACATGTGCCAAAGAAGAAGTAGCACACAGTGAAATCACTGCATGCCACCACTCACCCACTGCAGCTCCTCAAGTAGCATCGGACTGAACCAGGAGAGCAGTGGCACCAACAGAGATGCAAAAGAATAATACTTTCTGAGTCCAGCTACTGCTGCTCCACTGTGTGCCCAGCACACAGTGATCCTTTCTGCCATGTCTTAAGTGACAGCCTGTACTGCCATCCAGTCCTAGCAACATTAATGAGCCCCAACAAACTAATCTCCTTGTAACTGTAGCTCTCGCTCCCACTGCTGTACAGTCTGCCAATGGCAAGGAACCAGAGAGCCTTACAGGTACCTTGAATCCCTTCACCATCTGCACTCTCGATCCTCCAACAATCAGCCACCCCTCTCTGTGACTCTGTTCAGCACAGCAGATAAAAATATGAAATCCACTAGCTGTAATGGCTCCACAGAGTAGAACTCGCACTTTGAAATTCATGAACCGGAAACTGCTCTCGATGGTAGACATCAGGGGACATGATCGCTCACACTTAAACGTTCAATACCTGAAAAAAAAAAACATAAATGAAAGTTAAATAAAGTAATTATATAAAAAAAGTGTTCTTGGACTTGTGCAGCTGGGACAGGAGACAAACAGACACCACAGCAGAAATCACTCTTTAGGGAACACGTAAAGGGACACGGTGGATCACATTCAAGGTACCCAATGACATAGAAACATAGAAGTTGATGGCAGATAAGGACCACAAGGCCCATCCAGTCTGCCAATCTTTTCTACTTTATGAATGTGCCATAGGCCTGTACTCTGTCAATGGCCTACAGTGGTTTTTACAGAAAAGTTGACAGTACTGTGGTAATTCCTGCGGTACTGTGGTAAAAATTACTGCGCTTTACCGCGGTACTGTGGTAAAATCCCATTGAATAACATTTGGGTTTTTACCGCTGTACCACAGTAAATCATGGTAATGTTTACCTCGGTAGTGGGAATTACCGTGGTGCCATCAACTTTTCTGTAACAACTACTGTATATAGTCATACTCATCTGTATTGCTCCCTTATGCCTATCCCATGCCTGTTTGAAGCCCTGCACTGTATTCATATTCGCAACTTCCTGAGGTGGGCCATTCCATGCATCCACCACCCTTTCTGTGAAAAAGAACTTCCTGACATTCCCCCTTTCTTGGCCTCCCTCTAAGCTCATGCTGTATCCTCTTGTCCTGCTATTTTTCTTATATTGAAACATGTTAGATTCTTTCACCTTGTTAATGCCCTTAAGATGTTTGAATGTTTCGATCATATCACCTCTCTCCCTCCTTTGTTCAAGGGTATACATATTGAGCTCCATTAATCTGTTCTTATATGTTTTCTGATGCAGTCCCTGCACCATTTGGGTTGCCCTTCTCTGGACTGCCTCCATATTGTTAATGTTCTTATGCAGGTGCAGCCTCCAGTACTGCATGTAGTACTCCAGATGGGGCCTAACCAGTGTCTTGTAAAGAGGGATTACTACCTCCCTCTTATGACTTGCGATACCCCTACTAATACACCCAACATCCCTGTAGCCTTATCTACTGCTTTAGTGGTCTGCTTGGATGAGTTCAGGTCATCTGTGATGATGATGCCCAAGTCTCTTTCTTCCCTTGTGATTGCCAGCAACTCCCCTCCCAACCTATAGGTGACTTTGGGGTTTCTCTTCTCTATGTGCATGATCTTACACTTATTTGTGTTAAACCCCATTTGCCACTCGTCCTACCATTTTGCCAGTTTATCCAGCTCTCTTCTCATTCTGCCCACCCCATCTGGATCCTCTACTCTGTTGCAGATCTTAGTGTCATCTACAAACAGACAAGCCTAATCCTCCAGTCCATATGCAATATCACTGATGAAGATATTTAAGAGGACTGGCCCAGGACTGATCACTGAGGTATCCTACTTGTGACATGCATCTCTTCTGACTGTATACCATTTACTACCACTCTCTGTTTTCAGCCCATCAACCGGTTTGCCACCCAGTTGACAAAAAAAAGTAAAATAAAAAGAAGTGTTTTTCTCTTGTGGCAGGCAGAGTTGGGACAAGAGAGACATCAAATCCCTGTAGTGCCTGGATGATATATATTACCTGGTACTTTGTACTACAGATGGGACTATTTTTCTATCTTCTACATATTTACCACTTTGCAAGATACTTCATTACATAACTTTTTTTTTACTAGGCAGGTTTATGAAGGGGGGCCCATTTTATAAGCACAATAAGACACTCTGAGGTGTGGGTCATAGCATGATAAGAGCAGTTCCCAGGTGCTAAAGGCACTTGGTGCAAGCACCTCCTGCCTCATAATGCACATGGGGAATGCTCTTATCAGGCCATAACCCACACCTCATCATGTCTTATTACTGGTGTATGGTTTAACGTGGCACTGAGGGTACATAGGCAGACAACCAGAGGAATTGTGCTTGATGTCTGAAAGGTGGACTTCAGGAAGATGGAGGGTGGCTTTAGGGCTGGACTTGCAGGATATCACCAGCTGGAGAAAGTACTGGAGAAATGAGAGCACATCAAGAATAACTGGTAACAAAAGGGTGTCTTAAGAAGTTATCAAAGGACAGAAATCAGAGAGGATTAACTTGGTTGTCAAAGGATGTTGGGGAAACAGTAACAGAACAAATTTTGGATTTAGGGAATGCAAATCTTCAAAGTCAGAGACCAGCAGAGAGTAGTAGCTCAGCTGTGCTTAGGAGATAAGGAAGACAGTGAAGAAGTTGAAGGCAAATGTAGAGCTTAGAATGGCAGAGGGCTGAAAAATTAATGACAAGACATTCTTTTAACATCTGGGAAATAATGAAAGGTAAAAAATGAAACTGAGAGACTGAAAAAGGGGCAAATCCTGGGTGATAAGAGATAGACAAATGGCCGAGATCCTTAATGAACATGTCTACATACTCTATACATTGGGGACAAGGGATCCACTACCAGATTGTGGCATCTAGGACAGATATGAACTAAACTGGCCAAGGGGAGAAGTGGTCCATCCCAGATATAAGATAGACTGTGCCTTGTATGCTGAAGAAACTGGCAAAATCCCTGGCAGTGACACTGATGGATTTATTCAGCTATCCCTTGGACACAGGAGTTGTCCCTGATGACTGGAGTTTCTCTGCACAAGAGCAAGGAGAAGGGAGATCCAAGGAACTACAGGCCAATAAACCCACTATCTGTACTGTGTAAGCTCCTGGAGTCTATAAAATGTTAAAACTGTTGGACTTCTGGAGACACGGAGGCTTAAGGACAACAAATAACATGAATTTGTATGGGGCAGATCTTGTAAGACAAACTTCATTGAATTCTTCAATGGAGTGACTCAAGAATTAGACATGGATGAGGCAAATGGATGTCCTATGCTGTACTTTGACTTCTGTAAGACCTGTGATTCATTGCCCCATAAGAGACTGGTGAAAACACTGGAGGATCTTGGAGCTGGAAAAGAATTTACATGATGGCTAGGAAATTGGCTGCAAAACAAGACCCAGAGTGTGGTCATATCTGTGACCAAATCAGCGGTTGAGGGTGACAAGTTGTGTACCTCAGGGGTTGGTCCTGGGCCCATTGATTTTCAGTGTGTTGATTTGCAAAATTCATAAGAGTATGTAGGGTAGTGTGTGGCTGTTTGTTGATGTTACCAAGATTTGTGAAAGGTGAAAAGTGAGCAAAGCATAAGGGAGCAAAGACAGAAGCTTCTAAAACTGGAACCGTGGTCTGGAATTTAGTCCACCATTCCAAGTCAGAATTTGTATGAAAGTCACCAAAGTGCATTTTGAAATATCATGAAAGTGAAATTCCTAATTTTGCATAAGTTCCGCTGTCTGAAGTTTAATTTTGCACAGCCCTGCTGGTTAGGCCAATGTTGCAACAATGTGCTCAGTTTTGGAAGTGACACCTGAAAAATGACAGAGACCACTTGGAATCGTTTAGAGATGAGTGGCCATGATGATTCAAGGACAGCAGAGAAGATTCTATGGGGGGTGACTGTAGAACTTATGAATGTACTCATTGGGGACTAGAACTGAGAGGGGGATATGACAGAAATCTTTAAGTGCCTGAAGTGTATTAATAAGGTGGACAGCTGAAGATTGTTCAGGCTTAGTGAAAGCAACATCAAGAGGGGGCACAGATTGAAGCTGGTGGGTAGCAAGTTCAGAAGCAATATAAGGAAGTGCATCTTTATGGATAGGGTGGAGAAATGGAACCACCTATGACATGGTCTTATTAACATTCAGATGGTTGTGCATTTAAACATGGGTAGGACAGATTCATGGAACTCAGGGGTGCAACAGCTAAGGGAGGCAAGGGTATCTTGGGAACTTCCCTTGAGAAAAAGGGCAATGTCTAGGCAGATCACATTTCAGCCAGTGTTAGACTGCCATCTTAACTGAAATAGTGATCAGAGAGACTGGAAGGGACTATGGCATTCATCTTCACGTAAAATTCAATGTTTCTATACTGTATCTCTAGATATCAGCCACCATTCTCAAGCCCTCACTTAAGATGCCTTTTTCAACAGTGTGAAATGCTGAGGACAGATCCAGAAGAACAATAATAGGCAGCTCCCCTCTGTCGCTCACCAAGAGCTGATCATTCATTACCCTCACCAAAGCTGTTGCAGTGCTATGTCAAGGCCAAAGCTCAGACTGGAAATGGTTGTTGCTGTTATTTTAGTCCTGATCATTTCTGGACCATGGCACCACCATCTTCTCAAAACCTTGAATTCAAAAGGCAGGTTAGAGATCAGCCAATAATTTGAAAAATTGCCAGGATCTAACAACTCCTTCAGAATAGGCCTCACCGCTGACTCCTTCAAGGCAAGTGGAAGAAGCCTCTCCTTCAGAGAAGCATTGATGATCTCTATGAAACAAAGAACCAGTACCCCACTCTCTGCCTTTACAAGGTGCACTCATACAAAATCCAAGACACAGGTGCTGTGATAGAGCTCTGAGAGAACCACAATGATTGCTACACTATCAGTGGGCTGTATGTCACACCAGAAAGACAGAGGTTCAGCCACTATCGCATCCTCACCACTACAATTGAAATCAATATGAAGGGGATCTTTGCTCCAACACCCTCATTCATGCTGGAGAAGAAAAGCCCCAATAGTCTTGTATCTTTTGATGATGGACTCACCAGAACCCATGGTGAGATGAACCAAGCCATGAACCATATCAACCACTCTGAAAAGAGGACCTGGGCTATTTCTCTCTGGTACAATGATGTCAGCCAAAAGTCACACCAGGAACAAGGAGGTTTAACCATCATTACATCCTGATCACTACAGCCAATGAAACCAAAAGTGGAGGGGATCTATTCTAAAATGCCTACATTCATGTTGGAGATGAAGTCCCAATGGTCTTGCAATGCTTCATGAAGGTCTCACCAGAACCAATGGTTAGACAATGTAAACTGAGAATCTTATCAACCATTCTAAAAAGAGGGCATAGGCTATTTCTCTCTGCTGCAACATTCACGAGAATCTTTCTTTCCTGCCCACTACCATAGTCTCCTGATTTTAAATTAAATGAGACAGTTAGGCAAGACTGCTGGGCTTAACTTGAGACTTACCCCATTTGTGCCCCAACCTCTGCCTTTGTGCCTTAAACTGACAAAAATTATCATTATTTTAATTCTATTTATGCCCCCACTTTGATGCTGCCCACCTTCTCTTTGGCAATCTTCCAGCACCATTAACTTATATTCCTGTCTCTAATGTAGTAACCAGGGGGTGTGTAGAGCATCTTTTCTCCTGAAGAGTACATTCTTCATGGTGGTCCCTCTTCAGGGTGGCAGCAGCCATGAGCACAAACCCAAGTCAATCTTGTGTGAGGGACCAGCAGGCAGTCAGGAGAAGTGGGACCAAATAATTCTGGATTTATACTATCACACATTGAGGATTTAACAAAAGTTGTCTGTTACTCTCCTCCACTTGGACAACAGTAGTGACAATAGCTAGTGGCCACACAGCATGTGTCTCTAAACATGGCTCCAGCCAGTGTGTCTCCCCCCCAACTCACTGTTCCACTTGCGCTACCATCTGTGGTCACTAAGGTGGCATATAGTAGCAGAGCTAATTTTCCTTCATCCATCCTTCTTTTTCTGAAAGAGGAGGAGATCATCCTCTATGAAGAGGATCCTCCTTCCCCCTGTTAACCTCTGGCAACTCAGGCTTGTTCCCAAAACTGAATCACTGGGGCCATGAGCAGTAGCTGTACTATTGTGATGAAGAGGCACCACTTGTGCTTGACAGACAAATCCCAGACATCCTGCACAGCGACGGCACTATACCTACCATCACAAAAAAAAGTGCTTTTTGCAAGGGGCTCTTCCCCTCACACCCTGTATTTAATTATAATCAACTCCAGGTTAGAGTTGTTCCAGGGAGGGAGCAGAACCCAGGATGAGGCCACATCAGTGAAAACAGACCAATACAGTGACTGTCGCTGTAATGGTCTGTTTTCAGGTTTTGCTGTCGATGTGATGTAGGGCCTTTAATAAAGATCATCATTAAATCAGGTGATCCTCATCATGACCACCCAGGGCAGGAAAAGACTAGCTCCAGAGTCAGCAGCAGCAAGAACTGCCTAGCTATCAGCCTCAATTGCTATAGCAAGACCCCTGGTGAAGGTAACAATAATACTAGATGTAATCACCATCTCCCAAAAAGTGTCTGGATCTAAATTATGCCAGAACTGATACTGGAAAATGTTCATAATAGTGATAAATCTGTGGAGGCCAAAGTGATTGAAAGAAATGAGAAAATGATCCAACCAGGCTACCAGATGCATTTGTAGTTGGTCAGTCTTCATCCCTTAAGGAAAGCACAAGGTCAAGGGCATTTCCACCAATGTGTGTTGCAGAGTCAACTAATGGATCAAAACCCAAAGCCTCCATAACCTGAAGGAGGCCCTGATCCAAAGTGCTGGTTTGAAAACTGCTCAAATGTTGATTTCTCCAAGCAGAGGTGACTTTGGAGGTCCTAACACAACAGCAGACATCATTTCTAACAGTTCCTCCAGAACCTTACAGCTCTTCAGACTCAGGTGGTAAATTTTACAACCTTAGATTTAAGACCTGCTTCCCATGAGATTGCCACACACTTGAAAGAAACATATTTACAACAAGCATTTGTCAATGCCGAATGTTGGCTTACTGGCACTGGCATTGGTGGTGCAGGAGTTAGAGATGCAAAACAGGAATGGCAGTGAAGTATTGAAGTAACACCAACACTCCCGCAGAGGCTAAAAGGCATTGGGAGTGTGGCTTTGGGTCATTGGCCATAACACTTACACCATTCCACCTCATCCCACCCTGCAGAAAGCAACAGGTGTTGGGGTGTGTATTGGGTCTTCAGCCCTTATGCTCACTCCATTCCATAAGGAAATAAGTTGAGATGGGTGAAATATAGGAGAATGGGGTGAATGTTAGGGTGACAAAACCCAAGGCACACCTCAATGTCTGTCAGTGGCTGTAGGGTGGAGGTTAGGGGTAGAATTCTATGAAAATTATGGCTGATGAACCCAAGTTACATCCCTGATGCCTGTCAGACTCTACTGGATGGGTTTATGGTTGGAAACTTTAACGGCGTGGTGTTTGTTGGTATTTTCACTCCACACTTTCAGCAGTGGTTTTTTGGGATGCCACCTCATGAACAATGATGATATAATTTCATTACTCAATTCTGAAAGGTGATTTCACATAGCAACTGCGCCATTGGGTGCCACAGGTGTGGAAACACATTTTGGGCAGGATGTGAAAAATAACAGTTGCACTGTTTGTGAGGAGGTGTTAAAAAATGGCAATGTTGAAAATCTGGAGAGAAAATATGAAAAATTTGCAAACTTATGAGTGTGCGTAGATACTGCACAATGAACGCCCATAATGCAGTCATTTTGGGGATTGCTTTTTTTATCAGATTTTCAACATGGGCATTTTGGGACCTCTCCTCATGAACAGAGGCACTGTGATTTTGTTACTCTGTCTCGAAAGTTGATTTCCCACAGCGACCGTGTCCATTGTGCACCACAGGTTCTAAAAAATGTTTTAGGCAGAATGAGAAAAATGTCAGTTGTACTATTCATAAGGAGGTGTGAGGAAATGGCAATGTTGAAAATCTGGAGTGAAAATATTAAAAATTCTTGAAGTTACAAGCATGCGTAGAAACTGTGCAACGCACGCGTGTGACACAGTAATTTTTTGGAATTTTTTCACCAAATTTTCAACATAGGCATTTTGGGACCTCTGCTCATGAACAGTGTCACTGTGATTTTCTTAATCTGTCCCAAACATTTATTTCCCACAGCAATCGTGCCATTGTGCGCCACATGTGCAAAAACACATTTCAGGCAGGATGTGAAAAATGGCAGTTCATAAGGAGGTGTGAAAAAATGGCAATGTTGAAAATATGGACTGAAAATATTTAAAATTCTTGAAGTTACAGGTGTGCATGGAAACTGCACAATGCACACTTGTAACACAGTCATTTTGTGGAATTTTTACACCAAATTTGCAACATAGGCTTTTTGGGAGCCCACCTCATGAACAATGGCACTGTCATTTCATTAATCAGTCCTGAAAGGTGATTCCATGTAGTGACCACAAAATCACCTTTAGGGACCAACTAACAAAATGACAGTGACTGATTTTATGAGGTGGGGTCCCAAGAGCCCCATGTTGACAATATTGGAGCCAAAAGTCAAATAAATGGCTGAGATAGCCACCTAAGTTGAAAACCCTCCATTTATGTCATTATGCAGTTTACCAGCATTTCTGCAGTTCGCAGTCAGCTTTGAAGAGTACAGACATGTTCCCTCTCCACCGAAGATCACCGCGCTGACCTCCAGAGGCAAGTATGGGGTGAGGGGGGTGTGAGGAGTCAACATGTGCAGAGGTTGGGTACAGGTGGGGAAGGGGGTGCCACAGACAGTGAGGGACTGTTTTCTAGTTTATAGGTGAAAATAAATTGAAAAAAAACACTTTGAGGGAAGGTTTTCTTTTTTTCTGGTAGTGCATCGGGCATGCTGGGGTGGGCTCCCAGTGTGCCACCTGGGACTTTTTGGGGAGACTGGAGCAGATACAGATTGGGCACCCCATCGGCAAAGAAAGTATGTCTGTGTTTGGGGGGGCATGATGCTAAGGGGGATTGGGCACCCACTTTAGCAGACAAATTAACCTAGGGGAACATTATGATGATGGGAATTGGGCACCCCCATCGGCAAACAAATTTAACTGGGGAGAGGGCATGCAGACAGGGGGACTGGACACCCTCGAAGTCAGTTTCCAAGGGATTGTGAGAAATGCATGGTGAAAGACGCCTTGTTTATTGAAATGTTTCACCAGGCAAGGCACGTAGGGGAGGTGTGTCAGATCTGCCACTGCAATGACAAACCTGTCTCTCAGTGCAGCGGCAGATTTCATTCAAGTTGGTGGCACTCTCTGAAACTGCTGTCATCAGCAGCATGCTCACTGGTTGGCGGCTGAGGGACACACTGACTAAAGCATCCCCTGGATTCACCACAGCACTGAAACATCTTTGAAAGTGCTAGTACAGTGCTACGACCACAAAATGTTGCCTGTGCATGCGTGCGCAAGCCAACATTAAAAGGGAATATCTCAGTTCTCATATCAGACTTATAACATGCGTTGCCCAATGCCAAATGTTGCCTTGCTTTTATTTGCTGTATAGTTGTTAGGCATGTGCAGCAGTTAAAATTAGCATATTAATAACATGCATCACAATTGTGAAACTTATGATTGAATTATTATTATGATTTATTATTGATTTATGATGAACATCTGCCTCTTCTGGTGGTAGTTTAGGTGGATGTTAAAGATCTCATGGCACTTCTCGAAAAGAGTAGGGGAAATGTTTATTAACAACCAAAAAAAAAATACAGCAAATACAGACAAGAACAATACAACAATACAGACAGGAAAAGAAAAAAATATATACAATCCAGTAATATCAAACAGTGGTAATAAACCTGGACAAATACAGTGATACTCCAAACAAACAACAGATAATACCATCTCACCAGTACAAAACATAATATGGTAAAATATGTGATATAAAGTTATTCTATCCCACCCACACCGACATTGTGCCATAATCTATTTCTAACAGTAGATCCCAAAGAGCGAAATTCATACTCATAAATCTTATCCAGTTCACAATGAATGTGAAAGAAAACTTCTTGCATCTGAATGTCTTTATTTTGAAGAAATCTCAAGTATCTCGCCTGCCAAACTGACCATTTAATACATGCTAAAAGAATAAAAACTATACTCTTTTGCCATTTATGCCACTCCCTAGGGATCTGTCCCAATATCAAAACATCATAAGATATAGTGCTAATAAGAGGTTCACCCCACCAAGTTGCTAATGCTTGCCAGAAGCCTTGCATATGAATACAATCAAAAAATAAATACCTGATAGTCTCCAATTGCTCCTAACATAACTGCTCGTGACATCCTCTGTCAGCCAGTTGTTTATGCTTTTGGTTGTTTTTCACATTTAGCTTCTGATGCCCACAAATCCATATCATATCATGCATTTTAAGTGGAATTCTATGTTCTATTATACTAGCTAACAATAAGTCAGTATTAATAGTCTCAGAAACCTGAAATAATGGCTCTTCAAAATAGCAAGCATCCACAATAGAAGTATAAAATGACTTTTTCTCATGTGAAATGAACCAAGTTCAATCTTCCACTTTCTGATATATTTTAATGTATGTCTAACATAAGATGAGAGTAACTTTTCTGAAGAGTGCCATCTACCCCTTCCCCAAGCAGTCAAAAATTTATCACCCCACAACTGCATTCATAAGTCCCCATCTCTACTTTATCCAACAGCATAGGTCTAATGGAACTATGAAATAAATTCCCAAACAGATACACCAAAGGCTCTATCATATTAAGACCTCCTGACATCCAGGTCCTATAAGTATGTGCCCGTTTCACGGGGTTCAACCGGCTACCCCACAGCAACAGAAAAAAAAGACTCATTATCTTAGCATGCATACCACACAGTAGGGGAAATACATGAGAAACATACAAAAAAATAGGATATATATATATATATATATATATATATATATGCCATGAGGAGGAACACCCTTTTCTTTCTTGTTATGTTCCACAACTGCCATTTAATCACTTTCTGATAAGCCATATCATATACAGTATCCCAATTTAGTTGCATAGCATCTAGTGTACCATAGTAAAGTCCTAATAACTTCACATTCCCTTTAATGATGGTAATAACAAAATCATCAATTAATAAAGCTGCACCCAACACCAACATTTTGTTTTCTAAAATTTATCTTTATACCAGTGATCATCTGTAGATTTTCAATAACCTGTAGTACCCTCTTCCATGAGTCCAAGTCAGCAACTGAAAATACACAATCATCTGTATATGCCATAACTTTCCAAAATAAAAATCCCTCCTGTGCATTAATAGGCAAAATCTGTTCATCAGCTTTGATTAATATCAATATCGGATCTAATCCAAAAACATATAACAAAGGACTTAGTGGACATCCCTGTCTAACACCAATCTTTAGGTAAACAGGAATGCCCAGATGTCCATTCACGAGAGGAGTAACCTGTACTACTGAGTATAATGTTTTCAGTAGATCTATCAGTAAATCAGGGACACCATAATGATGCAAAACATCCCAAAAGTGACTCTGCTGTACTGCATCAAATGGTGTTTCTTGATCAAGTGTTAGAACATAACCTGACAAAGTCTGTTGCAATCCTTGTTCTACTATCTCCCTTATATATATAAGATTATTAACTATATTTCATCCAGGGACAGCACAAGTTTGAGATGGAATTAACAATTTCTTTGCAACTTTAGAAAGCCTAACTGACAAATCTTTAGCCAAAATCATATCTGAGGTTAATAAACTCAATGACCTCTAATTTCTTATAAGTTGTGGGTGTCTCCTTTTGTAAAGGAATATGATTACCCCATTTTGCATACTAGGTGCAAGCCTATTCTCAGACCAAATAGCATCATAAGGAAGGCATAACCATGGAATCAATATGTCTAAAAAAACTTTATAAAATTCACTTGGTATCCCATCAATACCTGGCGTATTGCAGACTGACAACTTACAAATAGCCACTCTGATCTCACTATCAGTAATAGGAGCCACCAACTCCTCCATCTCCTCTGGTAACAATATAGGGATTTCTAAACGCTTGAAAAATAAGTCATGACGCCTGTAGAATCATCCTGAAATGTGGTCTGCACATGTGTTTGGGCTACTTGTTGTATCCCTCTGAAATCAATCAATCAATCAATCAATCAAACTTTATTTAACCAGGCGTTGACACCATTGAGCAAGCTCGTTTTCAAGGTGGTCCTAGACATAATACAGAACAGGGGTAACAATGTAGGGGAGGCAGCGGGATGACATAGAACATTAGGTGGGATTATCAGGCCTATACATATGTAATTCACACATGATACATAAAAGTGAACTCGTAACTGGTATGCCAGTACATACAAAATACAGTTGTAGGAATATACAGGCCTGTACAAAAAATAGCACACATAGGATGCATAAATGCAAAGTCAAAACTAGTATACCAATTGATACATAACTAACATTGCTATCAAGTCTTCATTAGAGTTCCAGAGGCAACATATAGTACATTGGTATTCATAAGTAACAGTCAGTTATACAAAGGAAACAGGTATAAAGGAGAGGTGATCACAGTGGTACCAGTTGCGGGAGTGGTACAGGGGGCTAAAGGTGCCCGGTAGAATATGAACATGTACATAGAGTGGGTGGGGTGGAGGGAGAGGGCAGGGGAATTTGAGAGATATTAAGAAATGCTATACACCCCATACTAGGAGAAAGAAGGGGTTGTAGCAGATGTACCGGCTGTGGGAGCGATACAAGGGGCTACAGGTGCCTGTTCACTTAAAACAGTTACAGGTTTCTTTAAGGTATTTGGTTAGAAGAGCTTTGAGAGTGAAAGGACTGGGGAAGGTTGAGAGTTTAAATATACTTTGCATGGTGTTCCATAAGGGAGGGAAATATTGACTGCAGCCACACCATGGATTGTTTTTACTCTAGGCACCTGAAAGCAGAGTAAGGAAAAATGTCTCAATCTGTAAGATCCCTTGGTATGCTCAAAGAAGTTCGAAATGTAAGTGGGGAGTTTGTCGAACAAGGCTCTGGAGAACCAGAGGAGAGTGTTCCTTTTCCTCCTTGTAGAAAGAGATGACCAGCCCAGCTCTTGGTACAATAAGCAATGGTGGGTGCGAGCGGGCAAGTTTAGTATAAACCTCATGGCCCGGTGTTAGAGTGTGTCCAGTTTGCTGAGCGCAGCAGAACGGCAATGGATGTAGAGAAAGTCAGCATAGTCCAATAAGGGTAGAAATGTAGATTGCACTAATCTCTTTCTAGCCTCTAGGGTAAGTAGATGCTTAATACGGTAAAACACGCCTAGTCGCTGCCTTAATTTTTTTGAAACCTCATTGAGGTGGCACAGGAAGTTCAGCTTGTTATCCATCCAGAACCTTAGGTATTTGAAGGTGTCTTCTATTTCAAGTGGTTCGTTCAATAACGTTAGAATCATGTTTTTGTGTTGGCCCTGGTGCTGCCTTAGGTGAGAGGATCATGGCTTTTTTTTTTTTTTACTTTGAGTAGGAGCTTATGTTTGATAAGGTTATGCTGGAGGGAGATGAAGTCTTGCTGTAGGTCCTCGAATGCTGAATCCAAGGGTGAGCTAGAAGTGTAGAGGACAGTGTCATCTGCAAATACGTGCACATTAGCTGTAGACAGATGTGCATTAAGGTTATTAATATAGATTGCCAACAGGATCGGACCCAGAATGGATCCTTGGGGGATACCTCGAGGAAGTGTTTTTAATGGGGAGAACTCACCATCCACTTTAACCAGTTGAAATCTGTTGGTAAGGTAACAGGTGAACCATTTAATGGCAGTCTTATCAAGGCCAATATTGCACAGCTCGGTGAGCATAATATCATGGTACACTGTATCAAATGCCTTACTCAGGTCAAGGAAGAGCACATACACATCATTTTTAGAGTCAAGGACAATTTGCCAATCAGTAGTTACTTTAGCCAGAGCAGTAACTGTACTGTGTTTTGCTCTAAATCCTGACTGTGCTGGATTTAGTAGATTCTGAGACTCCAGGTATTCTCTAATTCACGTGTTGATGATTTTTCCAATAATTTAGAAAGGGTAGATAATATGGATAGAGGTCTGTAATTGTTCAGGTCACTCTGGTCCCCAGCTCTAAATAAGGGTATGATGTGCACAGTTTTCCAAAGCACCAGTATCTCGCCTTGCATCAGGGAGATGTTGAATAAGTGGGTGATGGGGGCCTTTAAATAGCAATGGCTCAGTTTTAGAAAGTGAGATCCAATATTGTCGGGCCCAGTGCTCTTTTTTGCATCTAAGGACAATAGCAGGTCTTCTACTTACTTAATCGTGACTGTATCGAAGCTGAAAGGGGAGGGATGAGAATGGTTCTGGCTGTGGTTAGCAATAGGGACAACAATGGGGCCCCCTGGTGGGCTGAGCTTATTAATTGGTGAGGTGTCAAAGGCCAGCCAAGCTGTGGTGAAGTGTTCATTGAGTCGATCTAATATTGTAGACCTGTCTTTGCAGGTAGACCCATTGGACACTATTTTGCGAGGAAGGGAGGCATCCATAGTGCATCCTTCGACTTCTTTGAGAATGCTCCAAAATTTGGTAGCATTGTTTTTGTTGTCTTTCAATGCAGTTTGAAAATATTTAGATTTTTCAGATCTAATTAATTTAGTGCAAGTGTTTCTGGAGGTATGGAATGCTAACTAGTCAGTCTCCAGGCGGGATTTCTTTGCCCTTTTCCACCAAAAATCTCTATCCTTGAGGGATTTTTTCAGAGTAGGGGAGAACCAGCCAGGCAGTCATTTTTGAGTCTTGATCAGCCTTAATGGGTCATGTTTGTCTATTATGGCTTTTAAGAGGCTGTGAAAGATGTTAAAGGCCTCCGTAAGTGTGGGGGCTAGATAGGAATCCTTCACAACACTGCCAGCATCATCCAACAAAGCAGACATAACAAATCGCATAGACTCCTGCAAAGGAAGATCACAAGGATTCACTTGTTGCTTAGTTCCCTTAACCAAATATTTTTGTTGCAAAGAATATTTATCTTCTTTCAGTTTAAGAAAATTATACAATTTACTTTTAACTTCCATAAGTATCTGTTGTACTGTACTACCCAAATCAGTGACCTGAGCTAATAGCTGCATATACTTAGCTCTATATCACAGATATGTTAAACAGTGATCTCTGGCTTGTGTTCTGGACAGCTGAATAAAAAACAATTTCAAATCCCATTTTGTATCTTCCCACCACTCAATGAGATTATCATATGGAAACAAATATCAGATGGTAACACAAAAAATGTCTGCATTTGTTCCCAATTAATCTCCTCTTGCAATATGGAAACATTCAGTTTCCAACAAGCATGTCCCATCATAAGCTTTTGGTGGTGTCCTATCAGCACTTTAACCATCACATGATCTGAAGTCTCCATAGGCAGAACAGTAGCCCTTAAACAAGTAATCTTTTCTGAAAAAAACAAAATTCTATTCATGAAGACAGGGTACCTTTAAAGAATGTATGTGTAGGTGGTACCTGTAAAAGATCATACACATCCTTTAAATTATTTTGTTTAATAACATCATGTAATATATTAGTATCACAAAAGATCTTTAGTGATTTCCTTCCCCAATCCCTAGAGGCAAGACCCCAATTAAAAATCAACCCCCCACCCATACCAAACTTTGAGGTGTGCAAATAAGGGGCAATCCATTTAAAATGTAATGACCTATCCACTTTTTGCTGAGGGGCATAGATATTAATAATATGGTACACACAATTATGTATTTTGATGTCTACAAGCATAGCCCTTCCAGGAGATATATCCAGGACTTGCAAAACAGTAGTATCAATATCAGCAAACAATACACCTAATCCAACACACTGATCTTCCCCTAACGACCATAAAATTATACCCCACTGCCAATGCTTTTCTGCTTCCTGCATTTCAGTCAAAGAATGTAATCTAGTATCCTGTAATAAAATTACATTCCCGTGACCCTCCCTCAAACATGCAAAAGTAATCTTCCTTTTTTCTGTGATTTAATACTATTAACATTAATAGTGAGAAAGGCAATACTCTCTGCCATAAGAAGGAAAAAGAAGCAAACATTGCAAAGGAATGTAATCTATCACTAAATAGAAAAGACACATCACTTTATTTTCTTTCATTTCTTTGGTTTTGGTTTATCTCCAACACCTACATCAGTCACAATCTCAGCATGTGAGGAAGTAACTGAAGAAATGTCACAGTCTAAACCATCCTCCTCTCCTTCCGGTTCAGATAACAGGGCATACGAATTTTGTAATGAGACAGAGTCAGAGTCCACAGATACCTGTTGCACTTCTAAAACTGCCCTACTGGACTTAGAGCGAGTCACCCTTTGAAAAGTAGTATCATGATGCAAGTCTGGAGGAGGTATACAAGTCATATCTGCAACAGTTGCAGTACTTAGATCAGGTTCTCCCACCAAACTACCAATACCATCCTCTCCTGGCAGAGGTGTAGAAGGGGCAGGGGGATGACCCTGTGAATGTGAAGCAGTATAGGAAGTACCTCTACCACAGCCACATCCTGTACTAGTGCTTCCGACTGTGAAACATCCATTTCTGACTGGAAACCATCAGTATCAACCACAGGTTCCTCATGTCTAGATCTAGCCACTCTCTGAGGCTTTGAGTCAGGTGGATGCAACTGCATAAGCAAATAGTGCATCCTTTGTTTCTCCTTTAAGGCAATAGCCACATATCCATCATGCTCAGCACAAATAGTAGGATCAGCATTATTATGGGAGGCCCAAGAACAAGTAGGAAATATATGGCCATGTTCATCACAAAGATTACATCTCATAGGTCATCTACAATGTGCACCAATGTGACCCAAGTCTCCACAGAGGCCGCATTTTTGCTGGTCACAAGCATTATTAAGATGACCCAGAGCCCGACATTTGTAACAGGCTCTTGATTGTCCTGGGTAAAATATCACCCCTCTATCCCTCCCTAGAAAGAAACAATTAGGGAGCTGCTTTGTAAGACCCTGCTCCAGATGTAAATCAACCATATATCTCCAATCCCCAGTCCAGAGGTATTCATCATCCAACATAGGTTCAGGTTGCCATTCACAGTACAATGTTGCTGTAACCAGAAGGTAATATCTGCAACATTAACACCCTCATTGCGTAATAACACAGTAATTTATTTAGACACTGGCTTAGTCACTGGAATTGCCAAAAAGGACTTCCACAAAGGTGTATTTTTAAGTGCCTGAAACTGTTTCCAAAACTGTTAAAGTCTCACTGGATGTTTGAAACTAATATCAAAGATAGAGTCTCCAGGCATATGCATCAGGGTGTAAATTTCATAAGCATAAAATGTCTTACTTCCCTTAAGAAACTCTCTTCCAAAAAAAAGTCTATTTGGTACCTCAGACATAGGCCCTCTAAACTTCAGATGGACTGTATTACGCCAAGTTGCAGGCTCAGTGCGCAATCAAAAAGTGGCAGGAAAATGCTGCTCCTTAACTTTATCATGCCAAACATTATTAGGACCTTGCTTATCATGTGCAGGCCGTATGGAGGCATTAGCAGAAGATGAGGACACCTGCTGTTTATCAATGTCCAAACTCACAGCAGTGAGAGGAGAAGGGGGGGGGACTGCAGTAGAAGAAGGAACCTCTCCTTCTAGTCATTTAATATCATCCAGGAGGAAATCCTGAGCTGTATCAGAAGGGTCATGTACCCCTAACAATGGGGATTTTTGTTCAGGTGTCAACAAGGCATCAGAAACATCTGTAGACATATGACTTTGCACAGCAGGCCTACAACAACCCCAGAAGTCTCCACAGAACCAGATAGTCCAGCTATATTTGCGTCCCAGCCTGTATCTTCTGAATTTTTCACCCATCCTGCAGCCTCTAAAGCTTTTGATACCCATGTAGCAGGAGCCATGGGTACACCATCGGAATGCTCAACCCACATTGATACCTCAGATAAGGGTGTGGAACTTGCCACGGTCTGCATTGAAATACAACTTTTTTTTCTCCTTCCCCTGGCCAGCAGCACCAATACATTTACATCCCTTTCCCTCTGAGGAAATTCCAACATGGAACTGTCCTGCATAAGTAGGGTCAGGGCCTGAGCTACCCAAAACAGTGAAGCCTTCCCCAATCGCACCATCCATAGATGACCTACCCTTAGACAATGTCTCAAGATTACAGATAGGCATCTGCAAATCTGCCCTACCAGCATCCATATCGCTCATGTCCTCAACATGCAGCACCGTATGATGTGGCGAATCTGTATCAGCAATCATTAGAGCTGACAGCACAGCATCTGCATTAAGAAGCACAACACTCACTGAGTCCAGTTCAGCAGGAGACCATGCAACATCTGATTCCTGCACTTCAATAGAGTCATCCTGCTTCCTCCTGAGTTCTTGCAATAAACGGTTCCGAATAGCCTGGAACCATCACTCCTCTGCAATAAGTTGCTGATGAATCAGCTCAGCATCGCAAACTCCATCCAGCATAGGGTCCACAGGATCTTCTGGCAGCAAATCAGACTGTAAGACTCCTTCTACTGTTTCATTTTCCTTCATAGCATTCTTCATGTCCAAGTCATTTTCCTTCAGCATTTTGTCAGCCATAGTGATAGCAGGGAAGAAGGGGGGCTAAGGAGGTGATCAGCTCCTCAGCCTCCCGCACATCTAGTCTCTCCACCATCTGCAAGCACACTGCAGAATCCAAGACAAACGCAGTGCCCTCTAACAGAGAGTAGGGGAATTTCCCCAGTGCCCTGGCCAAATTTCCCCCCATTCACTATAAATACCACCAACAGCTTAATATGGTTCAAAATCAGTTGGCATGCATCTGTATCCCCCTCTCCCAGGTCGTGCCTGAAAATAGGCAGAATTTGTCTAGTGCGCTTACCTGGTCAATAAAAACTAAACAAAAAAATAAATAAATGATTAGGAAATGAAGAGGTGCACATAGGTGCCTTGCGATTGGGCAAGGACATTAAAGCAAAAAGCAGGAGAAAGGAAGCGAGTGGATAGAATTAGGGAGCAAATTCAGAATTCAGATGTGATTGGTGAAGAAGGGGTTCGCCTCAAAAGGCCTCTCATACTGTAGCTCAGACTTATACCAATTTATTCATATGAATTACAAGCGGACATAATCAGCTTGATTCCAAGGAAAAGCTTACCCGGGGCATAGAAACATAGAAACATAGATTTTGATGGCAGATAAGGACCGCTTGGCCCACCCAGTCTGCCCATTGTCCACCCAGTCTGCCCATTAAAATGCACCAAGCTGGACTAGAACCTGGTACCCCATGCCTCCCAGCCAACCACCCTCCCCATAAAGTCAGCGATCCGCATGCATGATGAGCCTTATTTGTTTGTACTGTAATGATCAAAATGCATTAATTTTTAATGTTGAAAACACAGGTAAGCAGAGACACATTGATCCTTATCTAAAGTGATCAATGAGTGTAGAAACATGTTAGAAATTATTTCTTACTTACTTTTTACTACAGTATGAAAATACACTAATTCCATAAGTTGCAAGCACCACATCATGTTTATGCAAATAAGTATTGCAACTTATCTGCCATTCCCAGAGAAATTTGATAAGTAGTAGTAGTACATATGAAAGAAGTAAACCGTGGCATATGTGGAATGAAAAGCAAGGGTAAGATTTCAAGCAGGAATGAGGAGTTGCACAAGAAAACCCTCTAACTTTCATATTTCAGCCTTGTGAAAGAAAATAAATTTCAAAGGTAAAAGGGGGCGAAAAGTTGAGAGTGGGCAGAATTAGGGTGATATTCAGTATTCTGAAGCCATGATAGGTAGAGGAGGGATAAGTCCCCAAAAGCCCATTCACAGCTCAGACTGATAATAATATCATCACATGCTTTGGAAGTGAACATAAATAATAGCTACCCTGGCACTCCTATGCTCCAGTTGAGTACAATTGTATGAGGTCATTAACTGATTTTCAACTTCAAGGCTAAAAGTGGTTTGGAAATTATGGTTCTAAACGACAAAGACAAATTATTCCAGGTGACACATGCACAGTATCCATAGGAACACTGACCCATTTTAGCTTGCATAAACTGTATTTTAAACAATCAGGAGGAGCAAACAGGGCAGAAATTAAAATTATAGACATTAGCTGGCAGCTGCTCAACTAAGCAGCATGGGGTTCTTCTTTCTAAGAGTCTGTGAATAAAATAGGCCTTGCTATTTTTACATAGGAGTATAGGTCTTTCAGACAAAAGAAGGCATAGTCTGTCCAGGTTATCTGCCATTTCTCAAAGAGAAGAGCTTGAAATCCCCTTCTCCTGTAAATAACTATCAGAATTTCTCTTAAAATTGCGCAGGCAGCAAGTTTAACCATAGGTTGACTTTGCCCTTTATGAAAACTAAGATCTGCACCTTTCAGTTTTAAAAATGGTCATTCTTATTTGATTCTTACTGTTTGTCCTCTTGAATAAAAACTGTGTTCCTTCCATAGAGATGCTAACATTTTTCTAATCATTATATCCTTGGTAGCCCTGAGTACTATGATAAGGTCCCTCTCATTCTTCCCATTTCTAGATTATACGGGTCCAGCTAATTTAGTTTTCCTTTACTTCTCTTACAGCCCTTTAATTATTTTGGTTGTTTTCTGCTGCATCCTCTCTACTCTCACAATGTCTGCTTTATTCTGTGAAAAACAAAATTCATCACAGTACCCCAACTGTGGCCTAACCAATGATTGCTAGAATGGCAAAATGACATCATTATCTCTGCTGACTAAGATCCTTTTAATGCACTCAGATATCTTATTTCATTTCTTAACCATGTAATGTTTGAGTCAAAAGAAAGACAACTGAGATTTAATAAACAGTAGAGTGAAGTGTTCTCTGGGTTTGTATGCTAGCAAATGCATGTATTTTATTATAGAAACATAGAAATATGGAAACATAGAATTTGATGGCAGATAAGGACCACTTGGCCCAACCAGTCTGCCCATTTCCCTAACTGATGGATAAGCCGCAGATTCTAGTTAATCAATAGCTTACTTCCTCCTGCCCCCCCACTAGAATTGCCTTATCCCTGTCCCATGCATTCTTGAATTCTCCCACTGTTCCTGATTCCACAACCTCCTCAGCAAGGCTGTTCCAAGCATCCAGAACTCTCTCTGTGAAAAAATACTTTCTAACATTACCTCTGAGCCAACCCCTCTCTATCTTCAAATTGTGCCCCTTGATCTCTTCTTCTGAAAAATACTACCCTCTTGTACCTTGTTAATTCCCTTGAGATACTTGAAAGTTTCTATCATGTCCCCCCTCTCCCTCCTTTCCTCAAGGGTATACATATTAAGCTGCTTTAGTCTCTCCTCGTATGTCTTCTGGTGCAGACCTTGCACCATTTTGGTTGACCTCCTCTAAACAGCCTCCACTCTATGTCTTTGCGGAGAAGGGGTCTCCAGAATTGCACGCAGTACTCCAGATGGGATCTCACTAACTGTCTGTAGAGAGTGATAACAACTTCCTGTTTTCTACTGTCGATGCCTCTCCCTATGCATCCCAGTATCCACCCAGCCCTCCTTACTGCCTTCTCACATTGCTTGCCTGCCTTTAGGTCATCTGATATAATTACTCCTAGGTCTCTTTTGATTTTTGTTGTTGTTATATAACTCACCCCCCATTGTGTACTTTTCCCTGGGTTTTTATTTCCCAGATGCATTACCTGGCACTTCATCGCATTGAATCTGAGCTGCCACATATTTGACCATTCCTCCAACCTTGCCAAGTCCCTTTTCATTCTTTCCACTCCACCTTGGGTACCAACCCTGTTGCAGATCTTTGTGTCATCTGCAAAGAGGCATACCTTTCCTTCTAGATGTTCTCCAGTGTCACGTATACAGATATTAAAGAGGACTGGTCCCAGTACCGAACCCTGCAGTACCCCACTAGTTACCCTCCTTTCTTCACTGTGGACTCCGTTTACTATTACCTTTTGCGTCCTGTTGTCCAGCTAGTTTTTTATCCAGGCTACCACCTTGGGACCCACTCCAAGGCTGGCTAACTTGTATATTAATCTTTTGTGTAAGACTGTGTCGAATGCCTTGCTAAAATCTAGGTAGGCCATATCCACAGCCCCTCCTTGGTCTACTACTTTGGTCACCCAGTCAAAGAAATCTATTCGGTTCATCTGACATGACATTCCTGCTGTGAAACCATGCTGCCTTGGGTCCTGTGCCCCACTGACCTCTAGGTACTCAACAGTTCTTTCCTTCAGAAATGAGTCCATCATTTTCCCTATCACTAAAGTCAAACTAACTGGTCTGTAGTTTCCTGCCTCTGCCCTACTCCGACTTTTGTGAACTGGAATCACATTTGCCCTCCTCCAGTCCTCAGGTACCACTCTATCCTCCCATGATTTGCTAAAGAGAGTAGTCAGTGGTGTAAGTAATTCTACCCTTAGTTCTTTTAGTATTCTTGGGTGAGTCCCATCAGACCTCATTGCTTTGTCCACCCTCAGTTTCAAGAGTTCTTTCAAAATCCTTTCTTCTGTGAATGGACTGGTACCGACCCCCCTATTCAGAGGTTCTCCCTTGTTTGGTTTAGGCACCTCCCCCTCCTCATCAATTGCGAATACTGAGCAGAAATATTCATTCAGTATCCCTGCTTTTTCAATGTCACCCTCTGCCCACATTCCGTCCCCTTTATTAAGTCTCTGTATCCCTCCTTTGGTCTTTGTTCGCTCCCTAATGTACCTATAAAAAGTTTTATCCCCCTTCTTAACAGAGTTGGCTATCTTTTCCACAGTTTGTGCCTTTGCTATTCTGACTGCCTTCCCTGGCCCCTTCTGCTTTAACTGATAAAGTTCTCTGTCCTGCTCCTTCTGTGTTTCCTTATATTTCCTGAATGCTATCCTTTTCTCCTTAACTGTCCCTGCCACTTCGTTTGAGAACCATAGTGTTTTTTTCCTTCATTTTGTTTTATTGATTTGATTCACACAAAGGCTTGTTGACTCTGTGATGGCTGTTTTGATTATTCCCCATTTTTCCCCAACCCCTCTTTCTTGCCCATTTGCTAGTGCTTTTCTAAGGCACTCTCTCATTTTCCCAAAGTCAGCCTTCCTAAAGTCCAATACTCTTGCTTTTGTATGGCTTGACTCTATGGCTGTGTTTATTGTGAACCACACTCTTTGGTGGTCACTTGTTCCCAGATGGTTACCCACTTCTAAATACAGTAGCAGAAAAGGTCAGAGCCAAAAGGCTGGCCTTCAGAAAATATAAGGGAACACAGCGGGATGAAGATAGGGAGGCATACCAAACTGCCCTAAGGGAAGCAGGTAAGGCAGTAAGGCAGGCAAAGTCCCAAACTGAGGAAACACTAGCACGAACAGTAAAAGAAGGTGACAAGACTTTCTATAGATACATTAGTGAAAGGAGAAAGTCCAGAGGGGTATTGCTGATTTAATGGAGAAAAGGGAGCATGTGAGGAGGAGGACCCTGTAAAGGCATCTATCCTAAATAGATACTTTTGCTCAGTATTTACTGAAGAGAAGGTAGGCAGGGCCCACAGCTCAGCAATCATGGACACAGGGGAGGAGGTGAGCACTACTCCCTTCACAAAAGAAAGGGTCCTACAAGAGCTTGCTAAGCTCAGGGTGGATAAGGCAATGGGACCTGATGGCATACATCCCAGGGTACTTAAGGAGCTAAAGGAGGAACTAGCAGAGCCATTAGCAGAATTGTTTAGTGAGTCTCTGAGCACAGGAGAGGTCCCAGAAGACTGGAGAAGGGCTCATGTGATCCCACTCCACAAGAGTGGTAGCAGGGAGGAGGCGGAACTACAGACCGGTCAGTCTTACCTCAGTAGTGGGCAAGATTATGGAGGCACTCCTTAAGGAAAGGATAGTGCAACACCTGGAATCCATAGGGCACAGGATCCAAGACAGCATGGGTTTACAAAGGAAGGTCCTGTCAAACTAATCTCATAGATTTCTTTGACTGGGTAACAGAGTGGTGGACCAAGGGGAGCAGTTGATGTCGCCTACCTTGACTTCAGCAAAGCTTTTGACACTGTTCCACATAGAAGATTGATAAATAAGCTAGGTAGGCTCTGGGTGGTCAGAAGTTGGTCAACTGGGTGGCAAACTGGTTGACTGGCAGAAAACAGAGAGTGGTGGTAAATGGTATACAGTCAGAAGAGATGCAAGTCACAAGTGGGTACCTCAGGGATCAGTCCTGGGGCCAGTCCTATTCAACATCTTCATTAGTGACCTCAAGAGATGGACTAGAGGGTAAGGCTTGTCTGTTTGCAGATGACACCAAGATCTGCAACAGAGTAATGATCCAGATGGGTGGGCAGAATGAGAAGAGATCTGGATAAACTAGCAGAATGGTCAGAAGAGTGGCAACTGGGATTTAATGCAAAGAAGTGCAAAATCATGCAATAGGGAAGAGAAACCCTGAAGCCACTTATAGGCTGGGAGGGAAGTTGCTAGCAGTCACAAAGGAAGAAAGAGACTTGGGCATCATCATCACTGATGACCTAAAATCATCCAAGCAGACCTCTAAAGCAGTAGGTAAGGCTAGGGGGGTGTTAGGGTGTATTAGTAGGGGTATCACAAGTCGTAAGAGGGAGGTAATAATCCCTCTGTACAAGACATTGGTTAGGCCCCATCTGGAGTACTGCGTGCAGTGTTGGAGGCCACACCTTCACAAGGACATTAACCAAATTGAGGCAGTCCAGAGAAGGGCAACCAAAATGGTGCAGGGACTGCATCAGAAGACATATGAGGACAGATTAATGGAGCTCAATATGTATACCCTTGAGCAAAGGAGGGAGAGAGGTGATATGATCGAGACATTTAAACACCTTAAGGGCATAAACAAGGTGAAAGAGTCTAACATGTTTAAATATAAGAAAAATAGCAGGACAAGAGGACACAGCATGAGATTAGAGGGAGGCCAATTAAGGGGGGAATGTGAGGAAATTCTTTTTCACAGAAAGGGTGGTAGATGCATGGAATGGCTTACCACAAGAAGTGGTGGCTATGAATACAGTGCAGGGCTTCAAACAGGCATGGGATAGGCATAAGGGAGCAATACAAATGACTATGAATAGATAGGTCACTGACAGAGCAAAGGCCGATGGCACATTTATAAGGTAGAAAAAGAAATGGGCAGACTGGATGGGCCTTGCGGTCCTTATCTGCCGTCAACTTCTATGTTTCTATGTTTCTATGTAAATCTGAGATCCTTTCTCCTTCCCCATTTGAGAGTACCAGGTCTAAGATTGCTCCCTCCCGAGTGGGTTCCAACACTAGCTGTCTGAGGCATGCCCCCTGTACAGCATCAAGAATGACCCTGCTCTTGGATGTGCCTGCAGCAAAGGTACTCCAGTTAACATCTGGCATATTCGGGTCCCCCATCAACAATATCTCCCCTTTTTCTGCCATTTTAAGGATGCCTCTATCATTTCCTTGTCCATTTCTTCCCCCTAAGATGGGTGTCTGTACACAACCCCCATGCAGATTGTGGTGCCACTTCTTGTCTCTAGGGTGACCCATAGTGACTCATCAACTTCCTGTTTATTCTTTAATTCTGTTGCTTTAATCCCTTCCTTTATATAGAGAGCTACTCCTACTCCTTTTTTACCCACCCTGTCCCTCCTGTAGACTGTGTATCCTGGTATGTTGACTTCCCACTCATGGTTCTCTGTGTACCATGTTTCAGTGACTGCCACAATATCCAGGCATCCCTCTTCCATTAAGGCCACTAGTTCAGAGAGCTTGTTGCACAGACTACGGGCATTGGTACTCATCACCTTCCATTTATGTTTTATGGCCTTACCCCTTTTAGGCCCATCCCTGTCCTTAACACCTTTTTCTGCCTTTATCCCTGTCCTGCTCCCTACTGACTTCTCTGCCTTGGTGTTTACCTCTCTAACTACTGTGCTTTGTGGGGGGAGGCTGGGATTTCCCTGTTCCTTTTCAGTGGCTCCCCCCTTGGCTAGTTTAAATGCTTGCCAATGAAGCATTTAAACCTGTCACCTAGGATCCTGGATCCCCCCCGGACAGATGCAGACCATCACACCAGTATAAGCCTGCATCTCTCCAGGTGGCTCCCCAGTCCCCAGTGAAGCCAAAACCCTGAGCTCCACACCAGTTTTTCAGCCATTCATTGAATCCCATGGTGCAGAATACCTTAGCATCATCCTTGCCATAGACAGGCAGCACCTCCGAGAAGGTTACCGTATATGCTACTTGTCTAAGACCCCTCCCCAACTCCACAAACTCCTCTTGCACTGCTCTGATCCCATTTACAGCCAGGTCATTTGTCTCTAGGTGGACAATGACATCCAGCTCCCTCCCTCGTGCAGCTGCTTCCGCAATCCTGAGGATTCGCTTCCTGTCCCTTCAAGCCATGGCACCAGGCAGGCATTTTACCTCCCTATCCACTTCCTCCCCCATGTCTACCCCCCTAATGATTGAGTCCCCCACCAGGAGTTGCTTTTTTCCCCTGTGGAGTCTCGTGCCACCCTCCTGTGGGTCTCCTTTGTGGAGGTTCCCAGAATCCTCCTTGGTCTCCACTGTAGGCGCCTCTATAGAGGAACCACTCTTTTCCAGAACAGCATATGAATTGTGGAGAGCTACAACTGGAGGGATGCACCTCTGTTCCACCACCCTCACCCTCCCTGAGCCCATCTTGGTCCAACCGCTCCTCTTTCTTGCCAGCCTCTGAGGTAACGGTGGTGGCCCTGGTGGTCCCTGGGTGGGGGAAGCGGCTTCATGAATCCTAGCCAGGTCAGCCTGGAGACGGGCAACCTCCTACCTCAGACCAGAGTGGTGCCTGCAAACAGGGCAGCATCACAGCCTCCAGAATGTCTCCCGGAACACTGCTGCTCCACAGCCATTGCACTGCACCACTCCCATCTTGACTTATTTTGTGTCCCCTCTCCTGTTGCTTTGTATGCTTATTGTCTCCTCTGTCTATGTATTTTTACACTTACTCTCCTACTGCCTATGTGCCCTTACAACTCTCATCCTTCCTGTTCTGGGACAGGAACTTCCTGTAGTCTTCAGTAGTCTCCTTCCTCCTGCTTGGATTCAGACCTCCAGCAGCCAAGGGGGGATAAAGAGTTTTTTTTTTTTAGGTTCCTTCAAGGTTGCTGAAACTAATGTGTCTCAGTGATCCTTCCCTTCCTACTGCCAAACAGGAAGTTCCTGTTATCAGTCAAATTCGGTGGCTATGAAACTAGAACTGGCTTTGGTTGGGAGGGTGGAGGGGTGGGAAGGAGGTAAATTAGTAAAAAATCTGTAGTTCTGGACTTCTGTTTCTTGCTCTGCAACCAGTTCTCTTCTGCTAGAAACAGCCGGAAGTTGTAATTGGAGACAGCTGTGTTTGTACACCTAAGCTGCTAAGCCACACCCCCAATTAGATTCACTCTCTGCTCTCAGTAAATTAAGGTGATACTGCCCTCTTCCTCAGAAAAAACCTTTTTTTTTTACTTAAATGAGACCCCCTTCTTCTAATAAAGTATCTGTTTGCTTAATCCAAACAGATACTACTTCTGCTGAGACAGAAGTGATTAATTAGTATACATATATATTATATTATATACAATATTATCATTTATTAAGCTCAGTGGAGGGACAGAATCAATAACTGAGGCTCTGTCATCAAGAATTAGTAACACATATTGCTCTGCAGTCCACAGCCTAGTCTCAAGCAGTAAATAATTTTGTAATTAACATAAGCATCTTTGGTGTATTTTAAATGTAATGTCTATCGACTCTGCAGGGACTCCACATTTGATCTCACATGGCAATTAAATTGTCCTACTGGTTTACCAGAGTTGTTTTCTGTTTGACAAACCACTACACAGGAGCTTTCCAGGTTGAAATGAAATGTGTCAACTCATGAACTTTGGGGAACATTTATGAATTGTTCATGAACATCCATCAAAGTCTGCAAAAAGTGTTCTTTAGCTCTGTGTGTGAACCATGTTCATGAACTGTTTATCAATACGAAGTTCATGAAGACCCTACCCTTTAAAATACCATGATGAACCTTGACAACAATCAACTTGAGCAACTAATCTGCTTATCAGAATGCACTGTTTCTGACTGTAAATTCTGGAACGTTATTGTGTTTTCTGGTAAAAAGTGAAAATCAGTGGCTTTGGTTGTAAAGCATCACAACATCAGACTTTTGCAGTTGAGGATTTAAAAATATATGTGTGTTACAAGGCAATTAACTATTTGATCACCCCAAGTGATTGACAGTTTAACTCACCAAGTTTTAAAACAGTTACTAGGGTGCATAGGGAGGGGTATAACAAGTAGAAGGAGATAAGTGGTGGTACCATTGTACAACTTCCTAGTAAGGCTTCATCTGGAGTACTGTGTTAAGTTCTGGAGGCCCAATCTCCAAAAATACCTAGACAGGATGGAGACAGTATGGAGGAGGGTGACAAAAATGGTGTCCGGGATGCAACATAAGTAGTATGAGGAAAGACTCAGAGCTCTCAGTATGTACTCCCTGAAGGAAAGTAAATTGAGGGGGGACATGATAAAGACCTTTAAGTATCTGAAGGGGATCAACAGGGTACCAGAATGGAATATCTTTCACATAAAAGGAAATAGCAGAACAAAGGGGCACAGCATGAGACTAAAAATGGAAAACTTAGGGGGAATTTCAGGAAATTCAACATCTCTGAAAGGGTGGTCGAGAGATGGAACAGTCTCCCCCAGGAATTGGTGGGGGTGGCCATGGTTCAGGGCTTGAAAAACTAGTGGCATAGGCACATAGGGATTATCAAGCTAGGGTGAAAGGGGGAGAACTTGTAACATCTAGGGTACCTTAAGCATTAGAAAGAGGGATAGGGCAGACTGGATGGGCCACAAGGTCGTTATTTGTTGACAACATATATGTATCTATGTATCTGTGTATCTATGTTTTAGAGTCAGTTGATAGAAATATTGACTGGGCCATTCTATCTTAAACAGGAAAGTGAGCAGTGGTTCAATTTGCAAGAAAACTTGTGCTGCACAGAAGACTGATTAGGAAGCTGACCAATTTGGTGGTGGGGGCCAAAATGGTTAACTGGGTTCATGACTGACTAATAGATAGCAGACAGAGGGTGGTGGTAAATGGAGCACACTCTAAAGATGGGGGAATGACCAGATATCAGTGCTAGGACCAGTCCCCTTCAATATCTTCATAGGGGGCATAGCAGAGGAACTGGAGGTGAAGGTCTGTCTTTTTGCAGGTGACACCAAGATATGCACTACGGTGAGCTCCTAGGAGGGAGTCAAGACCATTCATAGGGATCTAGGGTAACTGGAGGAGTGGTAGAAGGCATGGCAGTTGTGGTTTAATGTTGAAAAGTACAAAATCATGCAGCTAGGGTACATGAGCCCAGGCGATGAGTATACTAAGGGGTTGGGGGGATGGCAGTCATTAGCCAGGACAGGGACCTCAGGGTAATTATCTCAGGTGACCTCAAGGTGGCAACACAGCATAACAAGATCTGGACAAGGCTAGTGGGAAGGCTGTTGGCAGGTATATGAAAGGGCATTACCAGCAGGAAAAAGGAGGTGGTGCTGACACTATGCCATTCTGAGTAATGCTCCCATCTGGAGTACTGCACTCAGTTTTGAGATTGCACCTAATAAAGGACATAGACAGGAATGAGGTGATCCAGAAAAAGGGCAACCAAATGGTGCAGGGGTTGCAAGGGAAGCCCTATGAGGAAAGACTGAAAGAACTCAATATGTACACTCTGGAGGACAGGAGAGCATGCGGTGACATGATCAAGACCTTCTATTACCTCGCAGGGTTTAGCAGGTTGAAGCAAAGGAGTCTCTTCCAAATGAAGATGAGCTCTAGAACTAGGGGGACATGCAATAAAATTAGAGGGGTGAATGCTTAAGAATGAGGTGAGGTAAGACATCTTCACAGAATGAGTAGTAGAAACAAGGAACTGATTGCCTGCTAAAGGTGTGGAAATCAAAATGGTGGAAGGCTTCAAGCATGCTTGGGACAGAAACAGTGGCATATTACTATATAAACAGGGAGGAGGAGGTTCCCCAAATGCCAGTTAGGGTCTGCAGAACTACAATAGGCAGGCGATCTTTGGGCAGACTGAGTTGATCTAGAAATCCTTTTCTGCCAACAAATTATGTTTCTGTATTTCTAAAAGCATCAGAAAAAATAAATATGTTGTAAGTTATTCATCTGAAATAACATGGTAAGAAATGCTGTTCATTAGAAAATGTTGAGTTTGTTAAATGAATTCAGTTGTCATAGTGGTTGTCTATTAAAACAACAATGGGTGAATGAGCTGCTTCTGACATGTTCATAGGGAAAATGTAGTTTTAGATGTGGCTTAAAACAGGATATCCTGATGAATTAACCAGTATTATAAATGCAGAGCATTTATGGTCACCAAAAATACAGCTGAATATTGCCCACAAAAGTTCAGCAGAGGAGTTTCATGAACTTTTATTAACGTTCATAATCCAAGAATGCAATTTATTCCCCATGCACAATGCCGGAACAATTTGGTGCACACTTGATGAATGCTCAATAATTGAATGCATGAACTGTTTGTGAGTAAATCATGAAGGTTCATGATCATTTCAACTTGCTCTCTTAGTTTAATAAGTAATGCATAATGAACAAGATCAAAAGCCTTTGCCAAATTCACAAAGCTTCCATGCCATAACGGTGATCGTGGAAAAGAGATCACCATTTGGGCAAGTATACATTGGCAAAGATAAATTCCGGCGATGTACACTCGCAGCGAAGAGCAAAAGGGCACACGACAATTAGGTTTTTTACTTTTATGTGAGTGGGCTCAACTCCCTCAACTCCAGGAAGGTGCATGTTGGGGGTGTGTGTAAAAGTAAAAAAAATAGAAAATCATAGATCTGGCGCAAAAGAGTGTGCACATAATCAAACCCGGCACCCTCCTAACCCCAGTCTGCCATTAACCCACCATGCCACATGGCAAGCTTGGCAGCCCTCCACCACACTGCACCCCACAAATCCTCCTTCCCCTTTCTGCCTGCCACACAGCATGATCCCTCCCCATGCCCCCGTGCATGTATACAAAGTGACATCCTGTCGCTATAGTCGTCTACCCCCATCTGGTTGCCCCCCTGCCAGGAAACAGTTTTGCACAAGTGCTGTGACTGAGTTGCCCTTTTTTGAAAGCATTCAATCATGGTTGCCATCATCACAGGCTACCTTCTAGAAAACTGTACAGTTCCAGTAAGTACATCAGCTTCCATAGATCTGTATTCCTTATCTGTGACTAAAACCAAGACTGTACCAGTCCTGTGATGTTTCTGAAAGTCATGTTAGCATTGTTTAATAATTTATATGCATCAAGATAATTCATCAGCAAGTTATAAAACAACCTGTCTTTCTTTTTGGCAGATGATAGAAGTATAGAAATGCAGCTATTGCTTTTACCTGGGTGGAGGAGCAACCTTCATGCAGAGGAATTACAAGAGCAGATTTGCAAATATCAGGAGCTTTTCCTAAAGATGATAGTTTGTGGAAACTAACACCATTTACACTTTCAAAGCAGGATTAGACAGACTCCTGATGAAAAATGGCATTGAGTGTTACACAGCATGATTTGGGGCAACATTCCAACTTTTGTGCTTGAACATGTGCTCCTGATCAGATTGGCTATTAATTACTGCTATGAAGCAGAATTGCTGGATAAGATGGTCCCCAAGTCCCCTCCATCATCATAGTACATTACTATGTCATTTGTGTACGTTAACAGATAGCAGACATTCCATAAGTGTTCCTATACATTTATATCATAAACAAATCTCTTCTAATTATTCAGAAAACAGGCCAGAGTGGATTATAAAAATCTCTTTGGAATAAAGCTGGTCACAGCTGTCATTTTAACCATCTCCCTTTTATCTAGACCAAGAGACAAATTCTTAGGACGGGTTCAGAATTTTGACATGCAGGAAACATCCCAGCTCGGAATCTAATCTTACCCTTATACTAATTTGTTTGGGTATGTACAGTAATACAGTGCTGAAAAAAAAACCTGAATATGCTGGAAATACTGTATATTTAGTATGCATGATGCAATATGTAGTTCACTGCAGGGTAATGGCATTACAGTAATTTCATTTTAGCCACTGGAACTCTCTTTGGGATTTGTTCCCTCAATACAGTATTTCTGGATACAAAATGTTCTTTGCTGCAGTACAGCTAGTGCAATTTTCCCTTATTTAATTTCATATGCAGACTGTTACTGATTTGTAGTAGATTAACACCACGACACAAACACTTTGCTGGGCACCCAATCACATCGATCAGATGTCTGATTACTCATTCAGCTCAGCTTGTGTAAAGAGGGATTGAATTGTCAACACTTAATTACTTTAGCCAGTTACCATCTGTTGTGCCATTTCAGACCCTTTATCCAACTTCAGGCTACATGCAGTGTCTATGGACAAGCCTATTAAAGCATGAATGGCTCATACTGACATTACCACAGGCTTTAATGTCCACCTGCGGAATGCCAGTTGTGAAGTTTGAAACAGATGAAAAGGTGATATCATGCAGTTTGGAATTTGCCCACAAATTAATATTGCCTTGACGAAGACAGGGCATGGCAAATGGAAATAAGTGAGCTACTGTATTTTCTGTTTCCACTTGCCTGTGTTCACTGAGTTATAATTTCGAGATACAAGGATCAACCTTAAAATCCCTACTCCTGTCTCCCTTATCTCTTTGGGAGTTGTCCTTTGGCTGCACTGCTCCTTCTGTCAGGCATGGACTCCCTTTTTTCTCTATGTCAAATAAACTTTGTGCAACATTTTAAATCTCTCAAAATACTCCTTTACTTTAATGGATAGCCTTCCATTTCATAACTGTCTCTACTTTGTATAGCAATTATAGTAATTTAATAGTAGTTTCATTTATTTGCCCTGCAGTATTTATTGTATTATAACAGTGTTATTGACACTCTGTCTACAGCCTGCCAGCAAAGTAATTCTTGCTATAATGCTGACAACCTTATCATCTACCACAGTTCTATGTCCTCATCTGACATTTTCACCACTCTTAGTGAGAGCTCGGCAAGGTCAGTTGATGACTACTCAGTAAAAGACATTAATTTAAATAGGTGGAAAAGCAAAGCCATGCCCTTTGGTTCTAAACCGAAAGTAAAAAACAAACAAACAATGTCAACTTCCACATTTGGATTACAGTGGAGTTCCTATTGATCAGGCCCAGACATTTATATTTTTGGATCGCCATGTGGACTTTAGTACGACTTGCTCTGAACAGAAGTCTAACATTGTGCAAAGAAACTGACCACATTTTTTTTTACATTGTATCAATTAAAACACTGCCTAATGCAAGAAACTACAGTATGTAGGCTTTTGCCAAAGGGACACTACTGCTTGCACTTGACTATAAATCTTCTTCATGGATACCTCCTCCCCATTGAGCCAGATCATGGAGCTGTAAGCCATTGGCATCAGGACCACCTGGAAAATTTTTTGCAGGAAGCAGCCGCCCACATTGACGCGCCTCGTCAGTGTCTATATAGTGGAAGCAGTAATAGTAGTTGTAGTAGTAGAACTAAACACAGGTAAATAAATACACATAATGAAAAATATATAAATCAGGTAGCATAAATAAGTAAAAAAGAGATAGTGAGGACTAGCTCAGAACAAAAACCTGTCTGAATAGGTATGTCTTTAGCCCCCCCTTAAAGGCATCCACTGAGGCAGCCTCCCTCAGAGGTCTGGGAAGCAAGTTTGACAGGGCTGGACCAGACACATCAAAAGAGCAATCCCCTGATATCTTAAACCTGACCCTAACTACCACTAGGATATTCACCTTGTAAAAGCAGAGAGGATGAGCAAAGGCATTCAGGGGACAGGAAATAGCTCTGATAACCTGAGTCCAGTCCATATAGGCATTTATAGGTCAACAAACTGATACTGAAGGTGATTCACCACTTCACTGGCAGCCAGTGCAGGTCATACAAGCCTGGTGTCACATGATACAACCTTGGGAGGCTTGTCAGTAACCTGGCTGCTGCATTTTGCTCTAGTAGCAGGCATCATAGGACCCCTCCATTAACCTTGAGATATAGAGTATTACAGTAGTTGAGTTTGGAAGACACAGAGTCATGTATCACTGAGGGCAGGCTCTCCATTGGGATCAAGGCTTTAATCTGGGAGATGTTTCTGAGATGGTAAAAACTACTCTGGACTACAGATGACACCTGAGCTTTAAGTGTCAGTCTTTCATCCAGAATGATGTCCAGATTCTTCACCTTAGTGGAGGCTACCAGACAAGAGGAACCAAGCATTAGGCCAGTCTTCTCTGCTGTGGCCCCCACCCCCTGCAGTCAACCAGGCTCAGTCACCAATAACTCTGTCTTGTCCAAGCTCAGCCTTAGCCAGCTAGAGGGCATCCAGTCCTGTATCTCAACCAGGTATTATTTTAGAACATTGACTATGGCAGACGTCCAGGTTGCAAACGACAGATATAGTGGGGTATCATCTGCATAGCAGTGGAATTCTAAGCCACAACATTTGATGATGTTGCCCATGGGCAGCACTTACACTGCAAACAGCATAAGTGAAAAGACTGAGCCCTGGGGTACATCATAGAGGAGGGGCTTTTTTAGAGTGAGGAAAAAATCCCCTATCACCACCCACTGCATCCTGTCACTGAGAAAGGGCCCAATCCAACAGATGACTGTACCAGTCAGTCCACAGTACTCCCTTTGGTGATGCAACAACAACCCATGGTCCACCATGTGACATACTGAAGAGAGATCAAGTAGAATGAGAACTGACCATTTCTCTCCATCTGTAGCCCTGAGGAGATTATTATGCACCCTGACTAATGCAGCCTCCATACTATGCCTGGATCTAGATCCAGACAGGAGTGGCTCATAGATGTCCCCCCATCTTATTCTTTAACCCAACTCTGCCATCTCTATCTTCCCCTCTCTCATCTTTCTACTGTCCTTCTTATACCTCCCTCCTTAACTCTATTTCCTCCACTATTTCTTCTCCTCCACCTTTACCTTAGTATGGTGCATACCACATGCCATTGTCATGTTCCTGTTTGATTCCTTATTTACAATGTAACTCTTTATTCCTTGAGTTGTCTGCAATGAAACACACTTATTGACTGTTTTTGTGAGCTAGCATTGTAATGCCAGTAATTTATTGTGACAATGGCACTTATGGATTGATCATCAGCATTCTACTTCATGTTACTTACTCTCTGTTACTCCATCTCTGACTTTACTACCGATTATTTGCAAACATTACTCAGTAGATTATTCCATGTAACAAGCAGTCCATTGTATGCTTATATGATTGTTTTTCTCCTTACTGGAATTGTGCTTCCCCAGGTCACCCCTGAAAAAGGGATTGTCTATCTCAGTGAGCCTACCCAGTCATCAAAATTCAAATAAATAAATAAATTAAGGCCGTGAGGTGTGCCTCGAGCTGCAGAATCACTATCTTCTCAATAACCTTTCCTAGAAAGAGAAGGTTAGAGACAGGTATAAAACTTGCCAAGCAGTCTGGGTCCAACGATGCTTTTTTTCAAAAGGGGCCACACCAGCACATTTTCAATGCACTCATAAAGTACCCTCTTAAAGGGAGTACCAGACTATCTTGGCAAACATTGGACCCAGAAATCCCACACAACTTACTGGGAGGTGGGTCAGACCAGGGTCCAGTTCACAATAGCAGGGCCACAGCTCACAGGTCCCTTTACATATATCCTCCACTGATACCAGCCTAAACTTTGTCCAAACAGGATGAATGCTCCTTGGGACAACCAACTCCCCAATGTCTAGTTGGGGTTTTCCTAGACCTGATTGAGGACGCACTGTTGGACAAGAACTGAGTGAGCTCTTCACAGCTGGTGGATGAAAATGCCTCTACTGGCTGGAGACAGATAGGATGTAACAACCTGTCCACAGCCTGCAAAAATTGTGCAGGTCTGTTCCTCCCTGTTGCAATCTCACTGGACAGAAATGCTGCCTTCTTATGGGAGATTGTCCTCTGATGCTCACAGTAGTGAATTCTCAGCGTCAGTCTGCTCTTGTTGGTCTCAGACTTCTGCCAACAATGCTCCACTCTCTGACCCATGGTCTTCATCTCCATAAGCTCCATGTAAAACCACATGGATTGTAAGTGAGAAGTCCTGGATTTTATATGAACTGGTGCAGAGTATGGAGGGCTGAGGCAACAGCCCTGCTATAGACTACCACCTCCTCCTCAGATCCTGTGCCACAAGCAGTCATTACACCTGAGAGGTCTATCACTGTCTGGAGCCCTGCTGGGGACAACTTGTTTAATTGCCAGCAATGGACCATCTCTGCTGGGAGTGGACAACATGGGGGTCCCCAAACAAGAACTTTACTTTGCTGTGATATGACAACAGACCAGATCAATCTCAAGGTTATTAGTCTCTAGCTCCAATGAGCATACTTCGTCCAAGGATTGACTATGTTTATGGGTCACAGCAGTAACCCCCAGTGAGAGGCCCAGTGATTCCAGAAACTGGAGGAAATCTTTTCCAAATTATGAGTTTGTTGTTGACCCAGGCAATGAAGTCATCCAGAACCAACCATCTGGGCATTTTCCAATACCCTCTCGGCAATGAAGTCTGCAGTTTCCTGCATGAACGCCCTCTTATGCTTCATAGGCCAGTATATGAGAAGGATCCTGCAAACAGCACATTGACCCCCACACACAGCCTCACATTAAAACAATGAAGTGACTCCCACAGGATGCACAGTGATGTTCAAATGGATATAAGACAGATGGCCACCCCCATGATTCCTTCATGGGCAGTGAGCCACAAAGAATCCAGCTGGGACCGATCGCTCTAGAACTGGCTCTGCATCATCACCCAGCCAGGTCACAGTGATGCAAGACAAATCACATATGGAAATCAAATCCAATAAAATTACAGACATATTCCTCATTGATCTTGCATTGCACAACACTGCTCACAGGGGATGAGTGGAAACTATGGGCCTACAGGCCTACCTGCCCACTCAGTCCAGTGGGTACCCCAGGTGTGGGAACCAACCACATCTGGCCTTGCTCTAGTTCCCATTTCTCCCCAGGGTGTCTTCTGGTCCAAACCAACTTGACAGTGCTGCCCTATAAGAACCTCCCTGCCACCTATCATCTCATGTCCCTACGATGCCCACCTCCCTGTGATACTTATACAATGTGGGCATTTCTAACATGCCACAGTTCTTTCTTCTATGGTTAACTGCTCATTTGTCCACTGCTACTGAAGAATGCAGTTGAACTTTTGCAAGTATTCACTAATGATTCTACTTCTCTAAGTTTGTTATTTTAAACTTTACATTCTATGCAGCTGGCAAAAGACAAGGAATCACTGTTCCATTATTGCCACTATGGTAACAGAAAGATTTATAAAGACAATAACCACTCCATTTGTATCCATTGCCTCGGTACAACTTATAACATTAAAGCCTGCACAGTTTGCCAGGGCTTTAACCAGGCAACCAGGAGATTTCACAAGGAAAGCATTAGAAAAGTTTCTACTGCTGCATGAAATGGAGAAACAGGTTACATCAAAGGTGGCTTTACTGTTAGCACTTATTTCTGTTCCCATTTCACTGCTGGCCCATCAGTTTCTGTGGTCAATGGTGGCTGTCTCTGAATCATCGAAGAAAAAGAAAATGTCTTCAAAATGGGTAAAAAAACACCACCATTCTGAAAAGGACAAGTGCATAAAAGAAAAAGATGCTTCTGCAAACCATTTCTTTTCACCTCTTAGATAGGGTAAGTCTACAAATAAAGACAGGTTTTTGGCTCCTGCCTTAGGGCCTGCCATCCCCTGTCTGTCTGTCTCTCAAACACCAAGTCTGGGGTCCAACATTGGCTTTGCCTCTCCATCTGAGGACTCACAGCTAATTCCTCCATTGGCACTGCCCCATCAACGATTGTACCACTGACAACCCCTTTGGGCTCTATTGACGTGTAGGCATTGTATCTAATGATGTCAGTGCTGTTTCAGCACCTGTTACCACTGCCGGCCGCTATTAATGTCTGCTCCATCAGAAACTGCAGCTGGCCTGTTTTTGACATTGCCATTGACATTTCAGTTTTCTGTCCCTGCTATTGTGTCAGGTCTACAACAGCCAATGTTGATGGAATTCCTGTTATCACCACCTCCACAGCTGACTCTCCATCCAATCAACCCTCAGCTGATAATGGTTGACATTGAAGATAAACTGGAATATAATCCAGAATGCATGGAGGAGGGGGAGGAGGCCATAGATGAGAAGGAAGATGTTATAGATATAATTGACTCAAGCTCCATGGTTTCCACTTGCTTGGAGAGTGTACAGATGCCTCTTTTCAAGCCTTCCTCAAACAGGTTCATGCTAAACTGGGCTTCAAAGCTAAAGAGGAGAATCCTTCCCAGAAGAATCTTTATGAGTTCTTCAAAGTTTCGGCCTCTCATACTGTGATTATTCCTCTTGTGCATTCTGCACTGAAGCTGCTACTTTTTCAACCTTGCAGAGGCCTTCTCAACTGTGTCATCAGTGTCAGTGGCTCATCACGTAGCACATGAGCTTCTGAGGCTGGAAGATTGGAAGGTAGTGGGTTCCATCCCCACACTGAGAATGTGGGATAAAATTCCAATACTGACACTGTAGTGCATCAAGAGGGGGATGCTGCACTCCTGAGGTGCCGTCTTTCAGATGAGACATTAAACTGAGATCCAATCTGACTTTTCTGGTGGTTGTTCAGGTGGACGTTAAAGATCCCATGGCACTTCTTGATAAGAGTAGGGGCATTTTTTATTACAGCATTCAATACAATAATCACAAAGTAAAACAAAAACAACAAAATAAACTAAAATACAGCCATGAAGATGTAGGAAAAATCTCCTAAAAACTGTAAGAACAGAAATAAAACAAATCAACACAAACTTAATCCCCACATTACAGAAAATCCCTCCACCAGTACTCATCCTCTCTCATTCCTACCAAACCAATTAATCCACATTTGTTAATATCTCCTCTACACCCTTCCCCCTAACACCCAGTATGTGTTTATAATCTTTAACCTACCAGTTTCCTCCTAATATTCTACGTCATTCACTAATTATACCATACAGTGTTTAATATTGCCACTTCTAAGTCTCTACCTACAGTATATGTAATATCCTGATAGTCAGTCCCTTCTTTGATATCAACAACTTAATTTCAAATACAGTTCTAGCTTAATAATACTGTAAATCCTTGCCATAATTGTTGTATTTTATGTTTGGAATATTTTAATACATCTTTTTCATAAACTTCTTTAGATGCATTTTCACAAAAGTTTCCTACTGCCATGTAAGTCATCCATTGTTGCTGCAAAACATAGCTACTTCTGGCCTGCCATGAATAAAATTTCATGCAAATTAGTAGCACCTCCAAGGTACCTTGATCATATTTTGCTAACTGTCCTGTATATTCTCCTAATACCAATTGCTGGTAGAGTAGGTCTTTTTTTCTGTCCATGGTAGCTTCCACTTCTTAGCTAAAAACTGCCATAGATTTGTGGTAAATGTACAATCCAGCATAAAATGTGCTATTTTTTCTTCTGGGGCCAAACATTCCAGATGGGGCAAGCCCTTTCTTCTATCACTTTATGTTTTTTGTTACCTCTTACATTAATTCTACCATATGTGCTTAGCCAGAGATTGTCCCACATCCGTTCTGGAATTCTTGGGTTTCTGAGCTGTGTAATTGCCCAATGTATTTTACTCAAAACACAAAATTTTAATTCTGGTTTTTGCTTTACCAACTCATACATCTGTCTGTTATGGTTACTAATCACCTGAGATTTTGTCATTTTTGTAACTTTCCAAAGATACAGTTTCTTTAAGGTAGGTTTCCAAACTTTGGGTATGTGTAAGCTAGGTATAATTTTCAAGGGCTCCTCTTTCCAGGCTATCAAATATAATTTTAATATTTCTGTAGTCTATTCCATCCCTTGTACACCACGTTGTAGTACATGTTTCAAAGAACCAGCCCAAAATAAAGTGTGCATGAATACTATTGGAGTGAGCATTCCCACTCCCCCTGCTACTTGGTTAAGTAAGTGACCCCTCCTTTTAATGGGGTTAAACCTAGTTCCCCACAACATCTGGAAACAGATGCTTCATACCTGAGTATCTAGATCCCCTGATAATGGATTCCAGCCCACATATAGTAATATTGGTAAAATAAATTACTTAATTAAAACATTTCTCTTTTGTTTGGATAATACCCATTTTTTCCCATTTCACTACTTTCTATTCATACCTCTGTATTGCTGATAGCCAATTTTTCCTCACCATATCCCCTGTTCCAGAATAGATTCCTAATATTTTTATTGGGCTATTTATGTGTATCTCTTCTATATGCCATTCTGGCAATTGTCTTTCCACAATCATCCCAGTACTATTTTCTTTATTTAGTTCAGCCCCTGCTATCCTCTGGAACATATCAAATTCTATTACTGCTTTATGTATACTGTCTTCTGTAGTTAGGAATAAAACAAAATCATTTGCATATGCTGAAATTTTAAAGGATCCCTGCCTTCCTGGTATCCACAGACCTTTAATTCCCTCATTCTGTATGATATGTCTTATACAAGGATCTAAAGCCAATATATATATATATATAACAGGGAGCTTAAAGGGCACCCCTTACATACTCCTGTACATATTTAGATAGGGTTAGACTCCAATCCCACCACTAAGGTCACTACTGTTGTTTTACTGTACAGAGTTATGATTCATGCTGTAACATCCTCTGGTACCCCATAGTTTTGATAATACATGTAATAAATATGAGTGTGGGACCCTGTCAAAAGCCTTGCTCTGACCTAGTGACAGTATAAACCCTTCTATTTTTGTGAAGTGCAGTATTCATAGCAATCTCTTAATACAATAAGCTCATGACATATTTTCTTTTCCACTACTCAGCATGTTTGTGCTTGATGTAATAATGACACCACCATTTTCCACAATTTGTAGGGGATCTGTTTTCCTAAGATCTTCCAATCTGAATTTAAAAGACATATTAGCCTCCAGTTTTGTATTAAGGTCTTATTCCCAGACTTGTATAGACATTTTAATACACCCTGTGCAAAATGATCTGTCACAACATGTTTTTCCAAGATTTCTTGCAAAAGTACCAGTAACATCTTTAATAGTTCTTCCTTAAAAGTTAAATAAAATTCAATAGGTAAGTCATCCTTTCAAGATGAAACATTTTTTTCTTGAGCCTTGTAAAACCCCTTCAGTTTCGTCTTTGGTAACTGGCTTCTAGAGTATGGAATTTAGTACTGGTGCCCATACCTCAAAAAGGACATTAACCTGCTGGAGAAGATTCAGAGGAGGGCTACAAAAATGAAAGCTAGTCAGCAGGGTAAGGCATATGAGGAGAGGTTGAGGGCACTGAACATGTACTCCCTGGAAGACAGGCGAGAGAGAAGGGATATGATTGGGACATTCAAGTACTTGAAAGGGATAAATAAGATTGATAAGGAGAGTCTCTTTAAGCTGAGTGGCAACCATAAAACGAGGGGCACAGTCTTAAGCTGGAGGGTGAGAGGTTTAGGAGGGAGGTCAGGAAGCACTTCTTCACACAGAGGGTGGCAGACTTTTGGAATGCACTGCCAGAAGAGGTAATCTTACTGTAGAAAGTGGGCAGGTTTAGGAGAGGCTGGGCCAGGTATAGGAGAAGGGTAAGTGTCATGGGTAGAAAGGATGAGAGGAGTGGGGAAAGGGGGCAGGGACAGTAGCTCAAGCTGTGAACCCTGTAACATGAGCAGACTTGATAGACCAAATGGCCTTCTTCTGCTGGCTTCTTCATATGTTCATATGGTAGTAACAGCATCTGTTTATTAATGTCTGGTAAAGTCACATTTAATGATGCCACATACTCCACAACCTTTCCTTGCCTACCCTCTTCTGGCAGGTTTAGTGATTCAAAATATTGCTTTATTATATTGCCCAGCTCCTTTGGCTCTTGTTTATCACCCCATCTGTATCCACTACAGCTGAAATTGTGGTATTATCTACCCTGTTTTTGTATGTGATGCATGGGTCACCCATTGGAGTTTTTATTGTGCCATAGGCTAATTCTGCCATTAATGTGGCTGTTCTATCATATTGCTATGTTTTCCTTCGTTTTTTTAATATTCTCAGTCTGGGTTGTATAATCCCCCTTTTGTATATTTGTTAATGAAAATAAATATTGTAAGTGTTGTCTTAATGTTAAATATTTAATGAATTTCTCATTTTGTACTTTCACACCATATTTCTTAAAACAGGATTGAAAGTCCTGTTTTGTATCATCCCACCACTCCCCTACTGTATCGTACAGGCATAACACTGTTTTCCTTGCCTATAGTAAGTCACTAATTTTGTTCTGCATTGTCTCATCCTTTAAAACTGCACTGTTAATTCTCCACCTCCAGAAACTGTACTTTTGTGTGTGTGTGTGTGTGTGTGGATGGGGGGGGGGGGTCCTCCACCACCAGTTTTACCAAAACATGATTGGAAAATTCAGTAGACACCATTCAGTTGATTTTATTGGAATGTTGGGTGATACAATCCAAGAATAAATTCTGGTACTAAGTCTGCCTTTTGTATATAGAGGATAATGTATGGTCCTCTATCTGTAACAAGTTTGTAAACTCTTCAAGAGGTCGTCATGGCGACGTTTGGAACCTCGAGAGCGAAACTCGAGAGGTTCAGTCGTCATGACGACCTCGAGAAGAGTTTTCAAACTTGTTACAGATAGAGGACCATACATTGTCTTTATAGTGTATGGTCACCATTCATTGTATTTCAAGTTTGAAATCACATTACATGTGCTGTTACCCTTATGCTTTTGACAGAAACAATCGTCAGTCATTAAACTTGGTTAATGAAATAGTTACTCACGTTTGGTGTGTACAGCGAGAATCGCATCGCTAGTGCCACATTGAAGAAAAAATAGTGTATTTTAACTATTTTTTTACTTAGAGATTTAATCTTTTTTTTAAATTAATCTATTGTGGTGCGGATGATCCGACGTGCTGCCATGACCTCCGACGTGACCTGCGAGGAGAAAAATAAGAGGGGACGTTGGAGTCAAAGTTCAAAGGAAGTAATTTTGTTAGGGCAGGGGTCACGGGAGTTCGTGTACTCACAATTCTCCGGTGTCCTCATTGCAGTTTTTCTGATGACTGCCTGCGAGGTAATTAATAATTTTTATATTTATAGCCCCTTGTTGAAAAATACAGTTATCACCGAACAGCTTAAAGTTGGTCAGGTCAGTTTACTATTTGAGGAGTGAGCAGCTCACACTGTGAGCTTTTCTGACAAGATTCTAATTTGTTATGCTGCAGTAGCTATGTTCCTAGTGCAGCATAACAACAAGCTACTGCAGCATAACAACTTTTAAGCATGTATGGATTTTTATTCGTAACAGCGTTCTACCATACATTATAAGCTGGTTAAGCCTCTTTCTGCAAGATGGCATATGCATCTTTCATTTCTGCTATAGTCAGGCCATTCACTAATGCCCATGAATTGAAGAAAGTCTTTTTTCCTTCTAACGTTCTGTTATCCAAGTCTAGGGGGCCATTAAAGTCACCTCCCAAATACACTTGTCTAGACACAGCTAAAAATGGTTAGATGTTTTTTTAACAGTTCTACTCTTTCAGATTGAACTTGAAGTGCATATACTGTAACAAACCAACAGTATCTTCCCACAAATATCCCATCTATTATTAACAGGTATCCCGGGAGAACATCTATTAATTTATGTAGCGAGAACTGCCGTCCTTTAAACAAAATCTCCACCCCATCTGCCCTATCCAACATGAAAGACCAATATGAGGGCCCCCAATTCCAAGTTTTTTTGCATTGTGCTACAGCATAAGAATCTAGCATCCATGTTTCTTACAGGTATATCATTCCTACTTCTAACTGATTAAGTAGGGAAAATACTGCCCTCCTCTTTGCTCCATTGTGTTTACTGAATACATTAAGGGTAGCAAATTGTGAGGCCCTCATGATTATTTGTTCAAAAAGTCATATTTCCAAACAGTACAAGACTTCATCTTCCTCTCCTTCAATATGTTTTTTCTTCCCCTCCTGATTTTTCAATACTGGCAGGTATTTAGTTGAGGTGTCCTAGTCCAAGTCCTCCATCTCAGTCTTTCCCCATGATGTTTTAATTGGTTAAGGCATCAAAATGGTTGTCCAGAGATACTTCTGAAGTTTTGTAAACCCTTAGTCTGGCACTTCATCTTCTAAGTGGCATTTCCCATTCGGGGGCATTTTGTTTGCTGTCTTTTCCTTCTCTCCTAGGGATATCTCCAGTTCTTCCACAAATATTGGTGGCAGTGTGTGGGGGGTTTGTGCCCCTTCTTCTAGAATTATTGGTTCCTCTAACTGTGGAAAATCTTCTGATTCTATGGCTGTGGTATTCGAATGTATCTTATCAGTCCCATCCATAGTTGGGTTACTAGAAGTATGTCCCTGTCCAGCCTGAGTTGTGGTATTCTTTGACCTTCTTCCTGCACTATGATCTTCTGTTGCTTCTTCTTCTTCTTGTGTTTTTTTTCTGTGCTTTCCCTATCAGTTTATCCTGATTTATGCCATCCTGTCTGTTATGAGGTGCCCAAGGGCATTTCTGGAATACATGCCCCCTCCCATCACATAAATTGCATCATGCTACATTCTGAAATGCTGTACTAATGTGATCATATTCTCTATACAAGATGCATTGAAGCTTATTGCAGGACCTTGCCAAATTAGTTTAATTACCACATTTATGACATGCTTTGGGCTGCCCAACGTAAAAACACAAGCCGCTGTCCTTACCAATGAAAAAACTGTTAGGGGGATGTATCATTCCTGCTTCTGTTTGCTGCAATTTAACCTTGAAATGCCATCCCCCAATCCAGATTGACTCTGAATTGATAATGGATTCTGAGGCACTGAGCACCTCACAATGTTTTTGTAACCAGTGATGTATGTCCTCTGCCTGTATTCCTTTTGTCCAAAACTTGATTATAATGCATTTTACCACTTTTTTTTTTAACCAATTATTTTACCAGGTGAGACACACTAAGCTGAAAGCTTGTTTGCAGGTGCAACCTGGGAGCACAGGAAGTTAAGTGACTTTCTCAGGGTCACACAGTATGCACCTAGGGGGCTGTGGGATTCAAACCCAGGTCTCCAGATTTGCAGCTCAGAGCCTTAACCCACTGCGCCATACTGCCTCCACTGGTTTAGTGAGTGAAATTACCAAGAAGGGAGCCAAAATGGGGGAACACTTTTTTTGATTGTATTTTGTCCAAAAATGGTCAAGACCATTTGCTGTGTTAAAACTAATGTCAAAATGCTCCTCTCTGGAGATATAAGAGCATGAACATCCACAGGGACAAATTGCAGTGACTCTTTGATTATGTTTCCCCCCGTAAATTCTCTGTCTGCGGGAAAGTCTACCCCCCCATAGCGAATTCTCACAGCATGTCTTCCTAGGACAGGAGTCAATCTATCATACAAGTCTGAAAATCATGGAGTCTGTCTGTGTTCTTGTGCCCCCACTCTCCCCATGAAACTTTGTTCTCTAGTTGTTTGTTCACTCTGTGCTCTCCCATTTTCCTGTGGCATTGATGACCCTGTGTCTTTCTCTGTTGATCCTGTTGATGTATTCTGTTCTGTTCTGTTCTACAATCCCCATTCTTCTGTTCTATCAGTATCTGCAGTCAGCGTTCTGTATCTGTTTGCATTTCCAGGTGCATTTCTCCAATCTGGATTACCAGCTCACTTGGGGCATCAGATATGTCACTCCTGTCTGTGGCACATTACTACTGTCTGGGCCAGCATCCATTTTGTTTTCTCAATCCTCTTCTGGGGTAAGTTTTTCAATATCAGACTCAGTTGTCTCTTTAGCATTAATGAGTTGTCCAGATGCATTTACTCGCTGAATATTTTCAGTCATAGGTTCCACAACACAGTGTGCTGTGTTCATCCCACAACCCTCTGTCCCCAACTTTTTCAGGCAATCCTTGCTAATAACTAACAATGCACTGCTTGTATCATTATTCAAAATTGGGTCTGTGACCCACTTACCCATCATATCCTTTGACCAAGCACCCTGTCGTAGAGCCCAGTTGGAGGACCATTCTGGTTCAGGTATGGGTTGGGGTGATACCCCAAAAAGCTCTTTAATCCATTCCCATTGAAGTTGTGCACCTGGCCCTTCTCTGTTGGAACATGTTCCACCACTTGCACTCAAAGCTTCTCTTCCCTTCATTTTTTCTCTCGTCTCTTTTACCTTCTTTCATTTTAGTATCCAATTTTTTTTCAGAAGTCATACTTCCTTTACTCTGGGTCATTGGGTTTTATCAGCCTTTGACAAATCCTCCTTAGCAAGGTGATAGTCCTCCATTGTTGTTTCCATGTCCAAATTCTCTGAAGGCCCACTCTTCTCCAGGTGTAGCTCCTCCATTTGTACATTATCCTGTTCCACCTCCATATGTAGTTTCTCTGAATTGTCCATATTGTTCTCCTTTACTCCACTGGCTGGGAGGGGAGAACAACTCCCCAGCCTGTCATGCAGCCTCCTCCTTGATCAGCTCCTGGACCTCCATCTTGGGAACTGGGCCAATAGCACCCTCTCCCAAGAGCAGGGGAAATGTTTTATTGAAGAGTTCAAAAACAAAACATACAAAAATTATAGAAAATACAGCTTAGGTATCATACAAACATTCCAATGAAAATACACCACTATTTATACCAAACTGGTCAAAACTGTTTATTACCCTGTGTATCCATTTTTTTACTTTCATTTTATACTATGGTTCTCAAAAGAGGTTGCAGAGAAGGTTAAGGAGAAAAGGATAGCATTTAGAAAATATAAGGAAAAACAGAAGGAGCAGGACAGAACTGTATCAGTTAAAGCAGAAGGAGGCAGGGAAGGCAATCATAATAGCAAAGGTCCAACCCAAGGAAAAGATAGTCAAGTCTGTTAAGAAGGGGGATGAAACCCTTTATAGGTACATTATGGAGTGAAGAAAGACCAAGGGAGGGATTCTGAAACTTAATAAAGGGGAGGGAATGTGGGCAGAGGGTGACAGTGAAAAAGCAGGGATACTGAATGAATATTTCTGCTTGTAACATGGCATTAATAGTAGTCTAGAAATACTCAGAAGTAACTGGGTGAAACAGATCAGATGACCAAAATGTAGCCATGCATTAATTCCTTAGATATGAACAGCAACGTTGTGTAGTCAGAGAAAGAAGCAGTAAGTGGATATTGTTGAGCTCAGGAGTGCTCGTTATTGAACAGAGAAACAGAAAGAAGGAGCATTGTTGTTGTAATAGTTGTGGAGTGTGTCTCACTTATAGGTGGCACTCCTGAAGTAGTACTGTGCAGCAATAGTGGAAGTGGTTGTCGCAATAGGTGAAGCAGGCCGACCAACAGGTGGCGCGATGGGGGACTCCTCACAATGTCTGGGAAGGTAACAGAGGGAGCATCATTGAGCTGATAATGTCAAGCTACTGTGACATTGAGAAGTAGTTAGTGCAGTACACATAACGTACAGTGATGTGTTGTTGTTTCTGATCAAGCTACTCTGTTTACAACATGTTAATTGTGCAAATCCGCAATTTGTGGAAAGGAGAAACTGAACAGTACTTGAATATAGTTACTGCAGTGCACATAAGTACAAGTGAAATAATGTTGTTTCCCATCCACCCAACCAGTTGACACCGTCATAATCACCGCAAATGTGCAATGTGTGAAATGGAGCAAGACTTGACGGACAGGAATGTGGTTTAACAGATAGTGTGAATGTACCATTTGACAGTATGTATTTGGTGTGCCACCCATTGCTCTGAATTGCCTAAATATATTGCCAAATTAGAGTAATGTTATACATGTGTCCCACAACGTAGTAGTGTGATAGATGAATGCCAGGTAGTAAGGTAGGGGAAAACAGTACAACTCCTGAATCGAACTATGATTTGTAACGTGTAATGAGTATTTAAAGTCTACGTTCATACAGAATAGAAAGTTGTGAAATATAATAAATTGGTAGGCACTATATTAATGCATGTGCAGTGACCAACGTGCATGTGCATAGTAACAAACACATACAGCTTACAAGTGAACCATGTTTTGTGAATTAAAATTATTGTTTCTGCACATATTTGTTTCATTATAAATGAAAGAGCAGTAAAACAATAGTCACCATGCTCTTGCCATGTTACATGCTCATTAAGCTACCCAAAAGGAGGCATTTACAAGAAATTAATGCATGGTTGGGTGGTTGGAGTACTCGGCCTTTGGCCTCGTCCACCAACCCCCACAACCATGCATTAATTCCTTGTAAATGCCTCCTTTCTCATGGCTTAATGCTTACTCAGTATTCACAAAGGAAGAGGAGGGGGAGGTACCTAAATCAAACAAGAGAAGCACTCTGGATATGGGGGTCGATACCAGTCCATTCACAGAAGAAAAGTTTCTGAAAGAACTCTTAAAACTGAAGGTGGACAAATCAATGTGGCCTGATGGGTTCATCCCAGAATTCTAAAAGAACTAAAGGTAGAAATAGTGACACCAATGACTACTCTCTTTAATAAATCATGGGAGGATGGGGTGGTACCTGAGGACTGGAGGAGAATGGATGTGATTCCACTTCACAAACGTAGAAGCAGGGTAGAGGCAGAAAATGACAGACCTGTCAGTTTGACCTCAGTGGTAGGGAAAATGATAGAATCACTTCTGAAGGAAAGAATTGTTGAGTACCTAGAGGCCAGTGGGGCACAGGACCCAAGACAGCATGGATTCACAGTGGTAAGGTCATGTCACACAAATCTAACAGATTTCTTTGACTGGGTGACCAAAGTAGTAGACCAGGAAGGGGCTGTGGACATGGCCTGCCTATATTTTAGCAAGGCATTTGACACAGTCTCACATAAAAGATTAATATACAAGTTAGCCAAGCTTGCAGTGGGTCCCAAGGTGGTAGCCAGGATAAAAAATTGGCTGGACAACAGGACGCAAAGGGTAATAGCAAACAGAGTCCACAGTGAAGTAAGGGGGGTTACTACTGGGGTACCGCAGGGTTCACTACTGGGACCAGTCCTCTTTAATGTCTTCATAAGTGACATTGCAGAGCAACTGGAAGGAAAAGTATGTATCTTTACAGATGACACAAAGATCTGCAATAGGGTTGATACGCAAGGTGGGGTGGAAAGGATAAGAAGGGACTTGACAAGGTTGGAGGAATGGTCAAATGTATGTCACCTCATAGTCAACACAAAGAAATGCAAGACAATGCACCTGGGGAACAAAACCCAAAGGAAGAGTACACAATGGGGGGGGTGAGATACTAACCACAACAAAAATGGAAAGGGACCTTGGGGTAATTATATCAAATGACCTAAAGGTGGACAAGCAATGTGAGAAGGCAGTAAGGAGGGCTTGGGGGATACTGGGATGCATAAGGAGAGGCATCAACAGTATAAAACAGGAAGTTGTTATTCCTCTGTACAGGCAGTGGGTGAGACCCCATCTGGAGTACTGTGTGCAGTTCTGGAGACCTCATCTCCACAGACATATACAGATTGGAGGGTGTCCAGAGGAGGGCAACCTAAATGGTGTAGGGTCTGGACCAGAAGACATACGAAGAAAGACTGAAGGAGCTTAATATGTATACCCTTGAGGAAAGGAGGGAATGGGTGGACATGATAGAAACTGTCAAGTACCTCAGTGGAATGAACAAAGTCCAAGAGGGTAGCATATTTCAGAAAAAGAGATGTGCAAGAACAAGGAGGCACTATTTGAAGATGGGGGGGGACGGCTCAGAGGTAATGTGATTAAGTATTTTTTCATGGAAAGGGTTGTGGATGCATGGAACAGCCTCCCTGAGGAGGTCGTGGAGTCAAGAACAGTGGGGGAATTCAAGAATACATGGGATAGACATAAGGCAATTCTAGTGGGGGGGGTAGAAGGAAGTAGGCTGTTAGTTAACTAAGATCTGCAGCTTATCCATTAGGTAGGGAAATGGGCAGACTAGGTGGGCCAAGCGTTCCTTATCTGCCATCAAATTCTATGTTTCTACGTTTCTATTACGAAGGAAAAACCTTTCCACCACATTCTTTGCAATTAAGTTTCTTTTTACTTTATACAATATTACAACCACAAACCAAGAGAAATCAAGATAAATTATACATAATAACATGGCACATATGTAGCATCATACAAGAATAGTTCAGGTGTAATAATCCCATTGTTAAAATTTGGTGCAAAAAGTAAAGAAGAAAGGAATAAAAACAAACCTCCCTCCCTCCTCCCTCCCCTCTCCACCTCCTGAAAATCCCAGCTAGCACACTTCGATTGTCAAGTCAAAAAGAAAACACAGTAATAAATCTAAGGTAAAATCTAAACTCATAGAAATAGTCATCCTCATAAAAATCAAGTTGCAAGCATGTATCTCGTAAATTAATGTACTGCATGTAGGTATGTAGATTCTGGCCCGGATATTCAAAAGGGTTGCACCAGCGCAAGTCCGAAAATGCACCATTCCACGATATTCAGCAGGAGGCAGTTACACCACTGAAAACATGCTGAGCAACAGCGCAATGCAAATGAAGGCATGCGCAACCGAAGGGGGTGGATCCATGCATAAAGAGTGCAATGCGATATTCAAAGGCTTGTGCAATGCGCAACAGTGGAATAGCCGGAAGTTGCGCCACGGCGGAAATGAGCCAAAAGGCTCAAGGATGAGGTGCAAGAAAGACAGGGAATGCTCATGAGGCAGCAACAGGTAGCAGGCCACAGCAGCAACCAGTGCAGGCCAGGGAGTAGGCAGGACAGAATAGTGGCAGCCGAAGGTGTGTGGGGCCACAGAGTTTGGAGGCCAGTAGGTGTACCCAGTGCAGTGGAGGTAGCAGTCAGGACAGCAGGGGGAGCACAACAACAACAGCTGGGGGGGACACAAGCCAGGAGATGGACAGTGCCACCTTCCACATGGAAGCTAAGTGAGGGGTGAGAAGGCATGCTGCACGGGGACGTGGCCATGGAAGGGCCCTGCGGCATAGTATGCCCCAACAGGCAGTACCGCGCCCGCATCAGCTTTGAGCTGTATTCGGATGTCGAGAATGTGGGACGGTACCGCCTGAACAGGGCAATACTGAGGTGGCTCTGTGAGCTGTGCAGTGATGTGATGCAGGCACCCTCACGACGGAGTCACGCTCTGTCAGTGGAGACAAAGGTAACAGCCTGCATGTGCTTGCTCGCCACGGGTACCTTCCAGAGGCCAACAGGGGACACCACAGGCATAACACAATCGGCCATGTCACGCATCCTCACCCAATTCCTCAGCGCACTGCTGCCACATGCTGCAGAGTACATCCATTTCCCCAGCACTGCGGCAGAGCATACAGCAAACATACAGGAGTTCCACAGGGTAGCACATATGCCTGGCATGCTAGGGGCGATAGACTGCACCCATGTGGCTATTCGCACATCACCTGGCCCCGATGGGGCCGCATATCACAACCGTAAGGGGTACTCCAGTGTCAACTGCCAGGTGGTGTGTGATGCCAGTGGGCGCATCATCAATGTCTGTGCCACGCACCCTGGTGGAGCACATGATTCATTCATATGGTACCAGTCTGCACTGTGCCATCGATTCGAGAGTGGGGACATCCCCACAGGACACCTAGTGGGTGAGTATGCATGTAGGAGCGGCAAAGTTGGGGGATGGGTGGGCAAGCCACAGGTGCCATGGGGTGGCACACAGGGCTAGGGACAATATGGACCTGAACATGACACTAACCTCCACTATCTCCACACAGGCGACAGCGGATACCCACTCCGTCCCTGGCTGCTCACACCCTACCGGCGCCCCATGACCCCATTGCAGCAACGCTTCAATGAGGCACATGCTGCCACATGCAACATCATTGAGCGGGTGTTTGGGATGCTGAAGGCACGCTTCCGATGCCTACACACCTCCGGCGGTGCCCTACAGTACAGCCCTTCAAAGGCCTGTGGGATATTCCTGGCCTGTTGTATCCTGCACAACATGGCCAAAGACTGTGGGATAGCCATACAGGTTGAGGAGGGGGACAGCGATGGGGACACCGGTGATGATGGGGATGAGCATCTACCCCTTGGACGGTGTGACCCACGACTGATCGGGCAGGCCCAGCTGCACCGGGACACCATCACAGAGGAGCACTTCGCACAACACAGGTAAGTCATGGGGCCATGTGCAACCAACACTGTCTAGGCGCAACCCACATACACACAGGGTAACACACCAGGGGTGCATAACAGCAAGGGAAGTGGAAGGGTACAGGTGCACAAACACACCATCAGGGAGGGGTGAATAGTTACACGCTACATGGACACACACACACACACACACCAGGCACACAGTGCACAGGGGCAGTTGCACAGCAGAGCAGGAACAGACATGTCAAACACTCAGATCCACAGACCACCCCACCACCTGTACTGTCCACTATCGTGTGTGTCAGATGCTGGGCACCCTTGCACCTGGTGAACAGTACAATGCAGGCATCATCATGCACATGCACCTGTGGACAGCAGTCGGGTGGGTGTGCAGGTGTTCCGTGTGTCTGCGTGTTGGGCAGGGCACCCACTGGTGCACTGCCCACCAAGACACACATTGCACACAGGGCAGCACCAGACAGGGCCCACACTGGGAGACAGGTCAGTCAGGTGGCACTGAGCCATGGCCACCACGGATGCGTGGGTGGCCCCACCGTGATCCGCCGCACTGGCAGGCTGAGCATGGGCCACATGGGGTGGCACCAATGGACCACCAGGGGTCCCACTGCGCGAGCGAGACCTTGTCCGCACAGGGGTCTGCAGCATGCCGAACATACCTGCACCAGAGGTGCTCGGGATGCCCACAGAAGAACCCGGCGTCGACAGGCTGGGTGTTGTACGACACCAGGAACGTGGAGTGGAGAACATACTGCGTGGGGTGCATGGTACAGGGGCACCTGACTCTGTGCCCAATGTGGTCACGATAGCGACCAATGCCTGGCTCAGCCTGTCAATGGCTGCGGTCACATCCATCCGCATTTGGACCATCTCTGCCAGGGTCAATGCATTGTCCCTGCTGTGCTGCTCCACAGCCACACACAGTGCCTCCACAGACATTGCAACCTGCATCTGCTGCTGTACTGATGTCCGCAGCAGGCAGGTGTGCTCGTCAAATGGGTCGTCTTCCAAATCGGCAACCTGTCCCCCAGGGGATGGAAGGACCTGATGCTTAACACCCCGTGAGGGTGGGCGCTGTTCACCAGGACCAGGTATGGGCAAGTCAACAGGTGGTGTGCATATGCCACCGCTGAACCCTGTACCCCCAGACCTGGTGGGTGACTGCTGCTGCTGCCCCTCTGCCTGCTGTGCCCAAGGGACCAGTCCTTCCAATGCTGTGTCCACAATAGTGCCAGGGACCTGCACAGCCACTGGTGCTGCCCCACCAGTGCTGACAGGCACAGTCTGGAACTGTGCTGATGTGCTGGCACACACGTTGGAACCCTCTAGGTCCTTGGGCATGGGCTGTCCTGCTGTGTGTCCATTATGTGACACACAAGTGTCACTGCCCATAGCAGTCGTTGCATCATCAATGTTGCAGGTTCATGCCACAGCCTCAGCCACTGCGTGCTGGCATGCTTGCATGCCAGACTGCTGGGACACAGGAAGGGCACCCCCCACACCTGACTCACCGACATCGGAGATGGCAGCCAGGCGTGCACACTGGTGCAATGCACGCTGGCTACCAGCAGAGGTGGATGGACCCTCCTCCAACTCTGGCTGCATGTCCACAGTGCGGGCCACCACCACTGTCCCTGCAGGTGCACAGGATCTGTAACAGAAAGTGAGAACATGTTAGTGCATGGGATCAACCTTCCCCCCACCCCCCACCATGTCATACCACTGCAGTGATGGGCTTCCACCTGTCTGGAAGCCACCTCCTGGAACACCCTTGATGGCACTGCGCTGCATGGATGCGGCAAGACAGTCCTCTGCCAGGGTCAGCTGCGCCACCTCTGGCTGGCTCCTGCCTGTGGCAGCGCGTGCCACCCTGAGTGCTGCCACCTTCTCCTTAACCCGTCTCCTGTCTGTCCCCACCTTCTTCTTACATTTCTGCACGGAGAGCTGGTGGCTTCCATGCAGGTTTACGGTGCGAGCTACACCCTCCCATGCAGCAGCATGGGCCTGAGGGATGCCCCGCCGTCTACTGAGTAGTGGCTCCTCATCCAGGTAGGCCTCGTAGAGTGCCTCTGTTTCAGACTTTGTGAAGTTGGGCCTCCTCTTCCGCCCACCATCATCCTCCTCACCCAGTCCTTGCTTGGCCATGTCACGGTCTGTATGGGTGGAAGTGGACACCTGTGACTGTGCAGTTCACAGCATTATCCCATGACCATAGTCCATAACATCACACAGCATGCAACTCACCTATCACCTGCAGTAACCGAATATGGCCACTGCAGATCACTGTCACACATTTATAGCACAATGCATGCTAATTAGGAGTGGAGCAACTTTAATGGGATGCAAATCACGCTGCTGCGCCTTTGAATGGCTGATCAGCTGATCTGCATATGACGGCTGAATATTGTGCTGTTGCGCAATACGGTTGAGCCGGCTGAGCCTATGGTGCACTTCTGTTACTGCATAGTACACCGCACCGTGCATGCCCAGGTACCTTACGCAGGCATCTGCTGTGCTGATTACATGCTGTGCACGGTCAGCTATTCAGGACACGGCCACCATTGTGCCAGTGGTGCTACAGCACTGGTCACCACATGGCGCTGTGGCACAACTGCGCTATTGTCCACTGTGGCACTAACATGCAGGCGACCGCTCACACTGGACGTGTAGACATCCGATGGCGCTGTGTGTGGCCTTGTGCCAGAGACATGACCTTGTGTCCGACCTTTGCCCCCTTGGCACTGTACGTCTGGCATGTGTGCAGAAATATCACGCTGTTCGGTAACAGCGTGATAGGGACCGACGGCGCTGCCTGAACAGAGCGATAGAGACAGATGGGATTGTATTGTGCAACATTTCCACGTGGGGTTACCGCGTTGTGGTGCACCATATTGCCTACTATCAAGTTGCTGACATGGCACGCAGGAGAGCTCCCCAGTGGAGTAGCTTGGAGGTGGCCAACCTAGTGGCCGTGGTTGAGCCTCACTATGGGCCACTGTTTGGGGGGAACCCCTAGACTTGGCCCTCACCCAAGTGTGGCAGCAGGTAGCCACTGTGCTGGAGCAGGTCACAGGGCGGCGCAGGACAGCAGAGCAGTGCAGGCACCGCTACAGTGACCTGCGCAGGAGGGAGCAGGCACAGCTGGCACTCCTCAGGTCCCATGCCAGGAGGGGCATTGTGCCTAGGCCAGGTGAGTGAGCCATCTATGCACCTGTATTGTCTGCAGGGGTATAACTGTGTATTGTGGCCAGAGCATGGGGGAGGGTTGTTCCATGGTTGGCTGTGTCAGTGTTTGCAGGTGTGTGATGCATGGGTCTGGCTGTGTGGGCAGGCACAGTCATTGGGGCAGGGGGCTGTCTGTGTGTGGATCTCACTAATGTGTTTCTCAACATTTGTTTCCCACAGGCGTGGAGGAGTGGAGGAGGGCCCAGGCTGAGGCGCACAGGGGTGCTGCAGGGGTGGCCGGCAGAGGAGGCAGAGTATGGGCCCACAATAGCAGCAGCAGCAGCTGGATGAGGGTGAGTGTCATTACATCATGGATGCTATTGCGTGCAATGGGGGGGATAGGGCATGGCCACCATCCATGGACAACACTGCCATGCACGCGATGTGTGACAGTCAGCACTGTCCAGTGGCACTGCATGTCTGTGAGTGTGTCACTGGTGGTCCATGCATGCACTGGGCACGTGGCTGTGGCACTACCTTCCCACCACCTAGACATGTCACTGTACTGCCTTGGTTGTGCTGTGCTGGGCATGGGTGAGGTGTGTGTGTAGTGGCACACATGGCCGTTGCTGCCTGGTTGGGCTTGGCCCGTGCATGGTCACTGTGAGTGTCTGCAGTCCATCACAAGGGCAGGGCACTTGGCTGTATGCCATGCATACTGGGTGGGCTTCAGGGTTGTGTACAGTCCTAGCCATTGATTCTGTTCCCGTGCCCTAGGTGTCCGAGTCCTGTGCAGGATAGAGCAGGCCATCCATCACCTGTTGGAGATATCCCAGGAGTCGATCAGCATCCTCAGGGAGATGAACTGGAGGGGTGTGCGACGCCGGAGAGGGACACAGGGTCCGAGCCGGCCTGCAGATCTGCAGCCTGGGGGGCAGTAGCTGCCCCACCACTACACCCTTTACCCTTCCCTCACACCCTGCCTTCCCTCACCAAATTCTTCACCCCTACCCCACACCCACCCTACCTTGTACCTGTCCCCCATCCCTGTATTGTATACATATGTAAATAGTGTTATTGTTGTTCCTGTTGTTGTTGTTCTTCTGTTTTTCATTGAATATATATATATATCTATTTTGTTATGAATACTGTGGTGGTCTCTAATTTGCAGCTGGCTATAGGTGCTCAGTTGCAGTGGTGTGCATGGCATCTGGTGTGGTGTGGTCCTGGGATTGTGTGTGTGTCTGCGTGGGGGGGTGTCCCTGGTGTGGTGGTGGCTGTCAGCCGGTCTGGCCGTGTGCTGCCCCACTCCACTGTGGGCTCCTGGTGGATCTGGCTTGTATGGTTCTGTGGTACACACGGTTGGATTGTGCCAGGAGGGGGGTTCACGATGCTTCCAGCAGTGCCAGTCACTGCTCATGGGTGGTGTCTTGGGGTTCCAGAGCAAATTGTGCTGAGCACAGTGGGGGCTGTGGTACACCTGGGTTGTCCTGCCCCTTTGTGTGGCAGTATTTGCTTGCCAGTTGGTGTGCTGGGGCACCGTTGCCCAGCTGTGCTTTGTAGGCTTGTCCCCATGGGCCAGTGGATATTCCGTCCCTCCACCGGTGATGCTGTGCTTCGGGTGTGGGGGTGTGTTGTTAGTTCTACACTGTGTTCCTGTGCCCATCTGTGGCATGGGTGGTGGGCCCCTGCCTACCTCTCTGGTTGTGCAGTTCCATTGCTGTTCTGCTGGGGGGGCTCCCTGCTTGCGCTATGGCGCATCTCAACTGCTCAGCTGGGCTGGCCTTGTTGCGCTATGGCACGACATATGTGCTCAGCTTCCCCTACCTGGTTGTGCTATGGCGCAGGTTGTGCGATATTCAGACATTGGCTGGTTGCGCAATTTGACTTGCTCCATGTTTGAATATCTCGTCTATAGCGCATGTGCGCAATTGACTTATGCTTGCTCCTGCTATTGCGCATATTTTGGGCGCAGTTTGAATATCTGGGCCTCTATGTTTCCACCACATTCTAACTTTATGAAGGGGATAAAGAACGAGATCTTTTTCATAAACCTCTGTCAACGCTGTCTCACATAGCTGTTGCACAATCCTAAATGGCATTATCTGTTGCTGCAATACCTATTGTACTTGGGCCTGCCAAAGATTACATTTTAGAGTGGCCAAAAAAACTGACAGTGTTCCCTTATGATATTTCTGAAGAAATTCTGGGTACTGTCCATGTATAAAAACTGAGAGTATTGGAATGTTTTATTCACATATATAAACAACTCATACAAATCATGTTACATACACATTAAAGACATCAAATAAAAAAAAAAAAAAACATAATAAACAGAATGAAAAAGAACCCGCATTCTTATTTTCACAAACCCAGATCCCCATCCCTCCCTTACGTATATTTCAGAAAAAATGAAAAGCCCCTCCACCATTCATTAACTTTTGCTCTTGGTGAAATAAACATTCTTTCCTATAAATGTACCTCATTGCATTTTCTATAAGTAAGCATAACTGGGTACATATCATATATTTCTGTTGTAAAATAAACTGCTCTGGCTTGTCATAAATAATATTTTATGCATGCAAATAACACCTGCAGAGTACCTGTATCATATCTATTTACCAGCTGCTGTACATCACTTAATACCAGCTGTTCATATGTTAAAGTTAATAATCACACCATCTTCCATTTTCTTGCTGCAACTTTCCAAAATCCTGATGCAGATGGATATCTAAATAAGAAGTACTCCACTCATTCCATTACCTCTCCACATTCTAAATATGCAAACCCAGGTTCAGCCACTGATTTGTGCATCTGATTCCCCTTCACATTTAACCATCCATATGATCCCAGACACAGGATATCCCACATCTTAATTCTATTTCTAAGGTTAACTGACTGTTTACAAACAATTTTCACTTTTGCGGGCCTACACTGTTTAAACTCAGGTTCCCTCACCTCTTCTGTCTCCATCACTTTAGCATGTAAAAATTTCCTATGCAGTAAATTCAAATCTTGTTGAGCTATTTTCCATTTTCTCAACTTCAAAATCATGGACTTAAAGAAAGCAGGCATCCCCATTCTACTTCTTAGCCTTGGTGTATCCTGCTCCCAAGAATCTAAATATTTCTTATACACCATAGTAAACTATTTCTGTGCTGGTCCCCTCACTGAAGAAAAACTAAGCTTAAATGTCCCAGACCAAAACAAGAAACAGAAGAAAGCCACTAGATGAATCATTCCCAGCCCCTCTTTAGGCTTAGGCAAATATGTATATACCGTTTTTATTGGGTTCAGCTGATCTCCCCATATCATTTGGAAGAAAACACTTGAGTCGTGTTTCCATATTCAAAAGTAGTGGAAATACCATCCCCACATATAGTAACAAAGGTACTAAAAACTGTTTTACTATACGGTATATGCACTTTTCAGCTTTGATAGTTTCCATCCTTTCCACTTTTGTACCTTACTGTTGGCTTTTCGAAACTTTCTGCCCAATTTAATGCTGTATTATCACCTGCTCCAAACTTTAAACCTAAAATCTTACATGGGTCATCAGCTATGGTACCCCCCCAGTTGTGACCCCAAATGTGTCTTTGATCCCAATACTATCCCTTTACTTTCATCCTTGTTTAACTGTGCTCCTAAAACTGCCAAAAACTTAGACAAAGTATCCATCAGCCCATGTACACTATCCACATTTTGTAGAAACACACAGATATCATCAGCATATGCAATAATTTTATTTTCTTCCTTCTCCAGTCCTCTAGCTATTCCTTGTACAGCCTGGTTACACAGCACATTTCTTATTAAAGGGTCAAATGAAAACACACAGAGAAGCGGGCTTAATGAGCAACCTGTCTAACCCCAGTTCTTACAGGTACTGTATTCCCTTCCATCCCTTTCAACAAAGGTGCTACACCTGCAGTTTCATATACCAAAGATATCCTGTAGATAAATTTATCTGGAATCTGATAATGTTGTAGAAGTTTAAACAGATATTTATGGTTGACCCTATCAAATGCTCTGCTTTGGTCTAATGTCAATAAAAAGCCTGGCACCTTCTTCTGTTTACAATATTCCATCACATCTCTGACTAATCCTAAATTTTCTTATATCTTCCTGCCCAGTATAGAGCAAGTTTGAACCGGATGTATCAGTGTTTGTGCCACCTGTCGTAATCTTCTCTGTTGCATTGTTGTTAAAATTTTACAGTCAGAATTTAATAAGCATAGTGGCCTCCAGTTCATCAAGTGTCTCCTATCCCCAGATTTATATAAAAAATGATTTGGGCCTACTGAAAAATCTGATGGTATTAAACCATAACTGAAAATGTCAATGAATGCTTTATAAAACTCATTTGCCATTCTGTCTTTACCAGGATACACCCCCCAGTTTTAAATCACAAATTACTCCATATACTTCCTGTTTTTGAATAGGTTGCACTAGATCATGCAAATCTTGTTTTCCCAGAGGTGGAATTTGCACCTCTGCCAAATAGTCATCTATGGTCTCTGAAGAAATTTCTTGTGAGAAATATAAATTCGTCAAGTACATCTTGATTTCTTTCAAAACCCTCTTCACTCAGATATAAGCTGCCCCCAATCTGTCTGCAAACTAGTTATCTGATAGTTTCATTTCATTTCATTGATTTGTTAACTGGGTAAGAGCACTGGGTAGATCAATACCCCTTTTCAGATCCAACCTGAATACAGCTACAACAGATAAAACATAATCACACACAATATAAATACAATACAACAAAAGCACATAACACTTAACAGATAACTAATAAATGCAGTGCGGTGTCTGTCTTTACACACCTCACATGAGTCCATATAAGGCATTTTTTGTGTACCAAAAGACATTGTTGTATCCAGTGCCTTTGTTCTGTTATACTGATAGATTTGCATTTCTTGTTTAACATTCCTAATCTGATTTGATACTTCTTGTTGTCCCATATTTTTTTTCAATTTGAATAAACTTTATTAAGACTATATATATATATATATATATATATATATATATATATATATACTGTATAACAATACATACAGGAACAATCAGATCCTGAAATATATATAAGGAAAAGATAAACATAGTCAAGTCCAGGTACATAACATGAATAGCATGACTACCCCCCACATCCCCATCCCCCCAAAAAACCCACCAATCCTGCCACTGGAGGTACAAGTTAAATACATCAAGGGGAATATGGGTCAAAATAACCCAATCTTATTTAGGCCAGTCAACAGGAGGATATTAATAAGTATGAACCAGTCCTTATACTGTTAACAAAACAAAGACTGGTTCCCAAATATTCTTATACCTGTTAGTCATACCCAACATACTAGCTATAAGGCATTCGGCCTCCAAGGCAAACAGAATCTCCCTGTACAACTCAAGAAGCTGGGGTGAGCATTGATCCAGCCAGTGATGAAAAATGATATTTTTTCCACAAGCCAGGATTAGGGCCATATGAAGCCTCTGGTTGTCAATGAGGGAATCACTATATTCACCCAAGATGCATATTTCAGGAGAAAATGCATCAGACTCCAACAGAAGATCCAGACAAGTTTGAATTGAGTTCCAAAAGGTGGCAACCATCTCACAAGATAACATGATGTGAAGAAAAGTGCCAGGTTCTTTACCACATCTGGAACATAAGTCCATGGGTAGTCTACCCATCATATGCAACTTGACTGGAGTGTAGTAAAGGTTGTGGAAGACCTGAAATTGCATAAAACAGTATCTGTCCCATTTGATATACTTATATAAATGCATCCAGATAGTGGCTCAGTTTCTTGTGGGGTTGTGGACTGGAAGAGCTTGATCCCAGTCATAAAACCTGGGTCCCTCAATGGCAACCAGATGCTCCAGCATGGTTTGATAATAATACAAGATATGATGGGAGGTAGGAACATTGCAAAGAGTAGGGAGAACAAAGGTGTTTAGGGAACTAGACCATAGTCTGTTGCCAAGAAATTGTAAAAGCATGTGACATAGTTGAAAATATTGAAAACAACAAGAAATAGGCCAATGGTATAGGGAACAAGCTTCTTGGAAGGATAAGAGTTTCTGGTAGTGAGTAAAATCCTTCACTGTGTCCACACTCATACCTGGCCATAACTCACTAGGGAGAATCCACCCAGCAATTTGAAGATTAGGATTCCCAAATAGAAGTTGAGATATGTCCTTATATGGGCAAACTTAAATTAAGGAACAAAACTGTAAATATACAATGATGGATGCTTCCAAAGGGGTGCTCTTAAATGGGCAAGAGATTTTCTTCCTGGGGAGGTAGAGGAGTGACTGGATATCCAATCCTTGAGTGAAACACAGGGAATGTTCTATATCCAACCAATGTGGGGTATAGGGTTCCAAGGAGGGATCCCACTGGTGACCCAAACCAGCGAAAGTCTGGTAAGATGCACAACCAGATAATACAAAAAGAAATTAGGGTCCTGTAGTCTACCATCCTGTTTAGTATGCATTAGTTTGGATAAGGCCTGGCAGGCAGCCTTACCTTGCCATAGGAAAGAGGTAAGGATTCTATGAACTTGATTAAACCATGACTGAGGTAAGGCAAAATTAAACATCTCTACAGTAAGCTGGGCAAAACATTCATTTTTATAATATTCAAGCAGCCCCACAGGGATAGGGGTAGCAAGGACCAGCAGCCTAAATCTGCTTTAATACAAGTCAATACTGAGTCCAGGTTAAGTTTTTTCATCTGGTAGGGTGAAGAAAATTCCCCAGATATTTCAGTTTGTTTCATTTCCATACAAGGCCAAGGTGCTCAACTTCTGTTTTAAAGGTGTAACCATTAAGAGGCATAACCTCAGTGTTTGTAAGGTTCAGTTTATAGTTGGAAATATCACCGAATTGAGAAATGAGTTGCAGGGCAGTGGGCAGAGATGTGGAAGGGAAAGAAATATGTAATTAAATATCATCTGCATATGCCGATAATTTATAATCGGTAAGACCAAGTTGTTGTCCCATGTAAGTAGCAGTGTACAATCTGTACTGTATAATTGGTCCCTAAGTTGCAGATATTTATACAAGTTCTTACCTTCTGTTTCCCATATGTTATTAACCATTTCTTTACTGTACATCCGTGTTCAAGACCACCCACCAGTCCCCCATATCCTCATACAATGACATTATTGAAACTTTTACAATCATAATATTAGAAATAGCCAATTCTACCCTTTTTCTGTTAGAGTTATAATATTAATTTTCCATCTCCCAGGAGACAATCCATTACCATACTCTGTACTTAAAACTGATTTCACCAACAGGTGATCAGAAAACTCCACTGGGATAGTCTCAGTGGTATGTATTGTGGGTTGTTTAGAAACAAATAAGCAATCAATTCTAATAGAAATAGTTCCCCTTACATACTTAATTCCTGATGTAGAGGCACACTCCAGCAATTCAGCAATACCCATAAACTTTTTAACATCGTGGGAATCGCAGTAAACTTTCTTTCCTTTTATTTTGCACTCTGTAACATCCAAAGCAACATTAAAGTCTTCTCCTATAATCACATTTTGGTTGTAACTAAAAATAGTGTAATTGTATAAACAAATCCACCCTATCTGTTTTAATTTGTGGCCCGTACACTGAAATAAATCTACTGGACTTCTGATGCCAAATCCCATCCACAATAAGTACCCTTCCCAGGATCAAATCAATAGGTTTTTGATATACAAATCCTATTCTTGAAAATAAGATCCTCACCCCATCCACCCCATCCAACCCAAACAACCAATAATATGGTCCCTAAACCCAGTTACCCTGAGTTGAATACATTATTTGATTTTAATCCATCCATGTTTCTTGAAGAAAGATATGATCTACATTCAGTTCATGTAGCCAGGAAAACAATGCTGCTCTCCTCACTGCATTTTAATGCTGCAGATGTTTAAAGTAGCTTAGTAGCTACAGTATGGTACTGCTGTCCATTTACTGGAAGTTATAGACCAAGGTTCATAATTCATGTTTTTTCCTTTTTCTTCTTGGCTTTTTTCCATTGTTCCAATGTCTGGTCTTCCACATTTTGTTGTTCGGTCATGGAAGACGTGTCTGATACCATAATTTGGGTTTTAATTGCCCAGTGTGTTAATTTAAAGAGGAAATTAACCTGTCACTTTGACTAACATTCAAACATTAACCACGGTCACCATAAATGTCAAGTTAGAAGACTAACTGCTAAAGTAATAAATCAGATTTGTTCTATGTCTACAGTGTTAGCCAGAGATAACACTTACAAGTAGTCGTAAATAAAGTATTTTTATTATACTCACAGCCAAGCAGGATAAATCACTGATAAGAGTGATTTGCCAGTCTATTTTGTATGAACTAAGCTTCTAGAGAGCGAGAAACTGGCAAGACAGTGTTTTATATACTAAGATAAGAACTAGCTTACTGATACCCAAAACCATATTCATTGGTTCTGAACTATAAACAGTGTTATACAATATATTCTCTATTAGATAGTCATTTATGAGACAGTATACTAATGAGTATAAGAAATAATGCTTCTAAAGCATAAACCTTAGACAAAGAGAAATGCTGACACTTCCAATCTACATTTGCTTAGATGATAGACTAAACAAAGAATCTGTCTCTTGTTAGTAGAAATAGAGAATTGCTTACAAAGCTATATTACACATGACATATGTGCTTGAGTGTACATACATATAATTACATGAGAGTATAAATACATAATAATCACTGATGATCCTTCAAAGGCATCTAAGCAGTGCTTACAAACATAATCTAGATAAATGTAATATAATGAAGTATAAATAAACCATGCATAGTACATTAGCATATATTAGCTCAAAGCACATTCCTAGCACTCATGTTTATACGATGTGTGCTAAATCTATAATGTTAGTGCAAAATAGCAATATCATAGTATAATAGACCAGAAATATAGTGTAAGACATAGTTGGGGTAATAAAGGCATAACCCAGGTGCAACAACTTCATCCTCAGTCTCCCTTTCTTAAACCTGTTGCAGTAATCCATATTGATTGTCCAAAGCCATTTCTTCTCGTGGGACAGTAGATTTATTTATTCTTGCATTCTGTCACCTAGTTGCAGGAGCTGACCATTTTTCTTGTAGGGAGGCATATATACCTCAGTATCCATGCTCTCTGTGGTTGAAACCTTGTTACTTTCTTGTATCATCCCGCCATCCTGACTGTCCATTCTGGAGCCTACTGAGGAATCTACCTTGTTCCCTGGTTCTTGTGGGGATGTGTTGTCACTCCCCTGTTCCTGGTTAGGATCTGAAATATGTTGTGCAGGTTGCTGAGGAGTCACCTGCTGTGCTTTTGTAATTAAATCATCTGGATTTAAATTGGGATGCTTGTTGTGGGCCGCCCAAAGACAATCTCTGTAAACATGCCCAAAGTCATCACAAATAACATTTTGCATGATTTGCACACTGAGAACTAACATGGTCAAATTCCCCACAGATACCACATTTCAAACTATCACAAACATTAGATAAATGCATTATAGCTCTGAATGTATAGCAGGCTTTGGGCTGTCCAGCATAGAAACAGACCCCTCTGCCCTGGCCTAACAAGAAACTGTTCAGAATCTGTGCAATACCTTACAGACTTTGGAGTAGCTTAACTTTAATTTTCCATTCTTCTGTCCATAAGAACTCTGAATCTATTACCGCTTCTGGGGATCTCAAAACTTCACATATTTGTTGCAACCAATGGACTATGTCAGCCACCTGCACACTCTTGTTCCTAAACACCACTGTTACCATCTTCACAAGGGGTTTTGTTAGGGGGATAGCAATAAATGTGGTCCAAAGTGAAAAGAATTTCACTTGATTATATAGTAACCATAATCATTCTATATAACTTGGGTGCCTGAAACTCACATCAAAAACATCTCCCCCTGAGATGTGAATGAGTGCATAAACAGTATAACCTCATTTATTCAAATGTGCTGGGGGACAGTAAAATTGTTTGGATAAATGGGGTTTCGGATAAGTAAGAGAACTTTACATTTAAGACTATTAAGCTGATAGACACACCACAGTTTCAGATAACTGAGTTTTGGATAATTGAGGTTTGGATAACTGGGGTTTTACTGTATCTCAGAGGCCATAAAGTAATGTTTTCTTTTAATATGCATTTTCCCACATATAATCTGTCTGGATGTAACTTCAATCCACATTTATAACACAGATGCACTGCATTATGTCTGGGTAAGGGCTCAGTCCTCAGAAATAAGTCTGCTAATCTCAGCCTTTGAGCACGGTGGGGGGGGTGCATCCCTGCCATCATTTTCCTCCCTGGGCCCTGCTGTAACCACTGCATAAGTTGCCCTCATCCTGTGAGAATTTTCTGATCTTTCCTCAATATTGTTGTCATGCTGTTATCTAGATTGTGCTGTATGTGCCATGTCCGTATCCCCTGTACCCTCCAGCCATCCCATCTCTGGTTCTTTTTCATCATGGACTATTATTTGCACTGGAGTCCCCTCTTTTTGTGACTCCACAGTCACCCCAGGGCACAGATTTCCCCCTGATAAATCAGTATTTACCTGCTGCATGTCAGGTTGTCCATTCTGTTCTTCTGATGTGCTCTCTGTGTTCTCCTACACTGTCTGTGTCCCATTTTCAAGCAGGCTGTGCATCATGTGCCAAGCTGGATCTGTTATCCATTCTTCAGTATCAGCCTGCATCCACCCCGCATTCCACAAAGCTTTTTCTTTATTCCCATTTGCCATATGTTGCTGTGACTGCAGTACCAGCGTTGCGACTTGAAATGCTACTTTGATCTGCTCCGCCACCATAAGCAGTTCCTTTGATGAATGTCCAGCTACAGTCCTACTACCAGGTTGCATCTCCTCCAACTGTAAATCACTGGTCATGCCATCTGGAGGCCTGTCCATGCTTGGCTGTACCTGTTTCTCCAATATAATTGTTTTCCGTTAATTTGGTGGTGACACACTATGCAGCCTTTTGTGCAAACCTGCCTTTTTCCTCATGGATTGTTCTTCATCCTCCACTAATATATGAAGCAGGTATGTTTGTCTCTCTTCTCATTCTCGATCCAATTTAGCAGCTTCAGCTGCCACCTCTGTCCTGGCAAACTCCAAGATATCCATGTCCTCCTCTTCCATTGGCAAACTTTCAGTAATTTGCTCATTTCCATCCTTCTCCAGTATGATATCCTCCTCACTGGATTCCAAAGATTTAAACTCCAAATCAGCCTGTTCTTCAGATATTTAGGCTGGGCCAGAGGACAGGTCTCCAACCTATTGCTCCTCCATTGACACAACCACCTCTAGCTCCTCCACCACAGAAGTAGCCAACAGCACCCCCTTTCATGTGTATGGGAATTTTATTGAGGGGGGAATGGGTGTAAAATTCAAAAACAACATCAAATCATTTATACATACAAAAGTATCATATTTCTATTTACACTATTTGCATACAGTTATTCTCCATTTTTTTCCATCTTTGGAATCTTACTAGTTTGGTTTCCTATCAAACTTTCATTCTTTTTTGTCCCTTTTAATTTTTTACTGAATAACCATCATTTTACACAAGATTTCCATAACTTTTTTAACTTTGACTGTGAAACTTTTTTTCTCATCAGTTTCATAGACCTATTGCAGGGAGATATACAGTGGCGTGAAAAAGTATTTGCCCCCTTCCTGATTTTCTCTATTATTGCATATTTGTCACACTGGATGTTTTCAGGTCTTTAGAGAAAATGTAATATTAGATAAAGGGAACCTGAGTGAACAAATAACACTTGTTTTTTTTTTTAATTTCACTTATTTAATGAAAAAAAGTTAACCAACACCAACTGGCACTGTGTGAAAAAGTAATTGCCCCCTTACACTTAATAACTGGTTACGCCACATTTAGCTGCAATGACTGCAACCAAACACTTCCTATAATTCAATATCAGTCTTTCACATCGCTGTGGAGGAATTTTAACCCACTCTTCCTCGCAGAACTGCTTTAATTCAGAAACATTTGGTAGGTTTTCGAGCATGAACTGCTCGTTTCAGGTCCTGCCACAGCATCTCTATTGGGTTTAAGTCTGACTTTGACTAGCCACTCCAAAACTTTAATTTTACTTCTTTTAGCCATTCTGATGTGGACTTGCTTTTGTGCTTTGGATCATTGTCTTGCTGCATGACAACTACGCTTCAGCTTCAGCTGACGGAAGGATGACGGACATTCTCCTTAAGAATTTTCTGGTACAGAGCAGAATTCATGGTTCCTTTAATTATGGCAAGTCATCCAGGTCCTTAGGCAGTAAGCACTCCACACCATCACTACCACCACCATGTTTGACTGTTGGTACAGTGTTCTTACTGTGGAATGCTGTGTTTGCTTCTACGCAGACATTATGGGATCCATGTCGTCCAAAAGTTCCACTTTGGACTCATCTGTCCATAGAACATTTTCCCAAAAGGCTTGTGGATCATCCAGGTGCTTCTTGGCAAATGAGAGACGAGCGTTTATGTTCTTCTTGTTGCTGCATGGTTTCCACCTTGCTACTCTCACATGAAGCCCATTTTTGCCAGTCTCTTTCTGATTGTGAAGTCATGAACACTGACCTTAGCTGAGTCAAGAGAAGCCTGCAGTTCTTTGGATGTTGTTTTAGGATCCTTTGAGACTTCCTGGGTGATTTTACACTGCGCCCTTGGAGTAATTTTGGCAGGCCGCCCACTCCTGGAAGATTCACTACTGTTCCAAGTGTTCCCATTTGAGATTATGGCTCTCACTGTGGTTCGATGGAGTCCCAGAGCCTTAGAAATAGCTTTGTAACCCTTTCCAGACTGATAGAGGGCAACAAATTTTTCTGATCTTTTCAGGAACTTCCTTTGATCATGGCTATAATGTGCTTGTTGAATCTTTTGTGCTGGCAACGTGACTTGATGGTAAGGGCAAAATAAGTGAGGTTTATATTGAGCAGGGCTAGCTGTAATCAAGCCTGACTGTGTTCAATCAGCTGACTCTAATTATCCCTTTAATTGGGTTGATTTAACTAGGGGGGCAATTACTTTTTCACACAGTGCCAGTTGGTGTTGGTTAACTTTTTTCATTAAATAAATGAAATAAGTAAAAAAAAAAAGTGTTATTTGTTCACTCAGGTTCCCTTTATCTAATATTATATTTTGTCTAAAGACCTGAAAACATCCAGTGTGACAAATATGCAATAATAGAGAAAATCAGGAAGGGGGCAAATACTTTTTCACGCCACTGTATATACACTTTTAAGAAGTACTTCAGGAGACACTACCTGTTGATGGAGAGCCCATTTACAATGCGCTTGCCATATATAATATTTTAACATATCAAACATAATTTGTAAAATTCTCTTATCAAAGGCATGCCATGCATTTTGGTAACTGGCCAGCACTAAATCAAAATAAGAAAGGTTTCTGAATCTCAAGCAATTCCATCCATTAGCCACTGTTTCTCATACTTCCTGAACATATGTACATTCTAGGAATAAATGTTCTTGTGTTTCTAATACTAATGACACATGGCTCTTGGGCAGTATCGTTCCAAGATCTGCTTGTGTTTACTATTATTTTTCGCATTCAGTCTCCCATGGATACTTAGCCATAACATATCCCAGGCAAAAGCCAGCATTCTTGCATTATTTAATTGTGATAAGACTGTCTGAATCTTGTTTTGAGGGCAGTTTGGGATACTTAAAATCTCTTGTCTGGCAGCTGTTGTTATATTATCATATATCCCTTTTCTGGAACTCATTATGTTTGATTGGTAGGGTACCTTCCATCTAATTAGTTTTTGAAACATGTTCTTAGCATAACGTGGAACAATCTGTGTCCTTGATAACAGAGTACTTTTGTTTGTTGCCCATGCCTGTTTTCCAGTGTCTACCCACTCCTTTACTGCTTCCATCCAAAGTGTATCATTTGCAGTACTGTTGGGGAATACATTATTAAACAAAAAAAATGCTGTAATAGAATGCCAGTAGATTGGTCATTCCTTCTTACCCCTCTTTCTTGTACTGGTCTATATGTAATTTCCCATGATATGGGGTTTAATCTGCTTCCCCACAAAGCTTGAAACAAAATGCTAATGAATCTGGTCTGTACCTGAAACGGGGGAGGGAAAATATAACTAACATACAAAAATAAAGGCAACAAAAGGGTCTTAATTAAGAATACCTGTTTCCTTTTAGCAAGTTGTCTGTTTCTCCAACTGGCTGACATGCCTTCTGCCTTTACTAACTTACTCTCCTAGTTTATGAGGGCCAAATCTCCTTGCCTAAATCAAATACCTATAAGTTGGATGGGCTCTCCTGTAAGTTTTATCGAAATATATTGTTCCTGCCTTGCCCAGCTTCCTTGCCCAAACTAACTCCTTTACTTTTATCCATATTTACACTAGAACCAGAAATTTTGGAGTTACCTACCAACTGATCCTTTATAGTAATCTGCTGAAGAAAATCCCTTTTCTTTTCTTCCAGAGCCATCTTCAAGGTTTCTTTGTCCATTGCAGAGTCTTCTTTCATCGATGATGGAAAACTAGAACCATTCTTCGGTGAGTCACCCTGGGCTTCTCCTTTGGTTTCCATATCTATATGTTTCCCCTTGTCTCAAATTATTCATGGAGATTTTGACTTCCATAGCAACATCCATCTCCTGTTGGATTACAGGATCTTCCTCTCTCATGTCAGGTTTATCCGAACTCTCTGTGGATATTGGTGAAAATGAAATAACTTTTTCTGCTTCAGTATCTGGTTTAGACAAGGCTGAGGAGGAGACCTGCTCTCCAGCTTCCAGCATGTCCTTCTCCACCTCTGGAGCACAGCAAGTGGCCATCTTGCCGATGCCCAGCAACTCCCCTACTGGTGAGTGGGTGAATTTCCCCAGTGTTCTGGCCAAATTCTCCCCATTCACTAAAAATGCCACCAACAGTTTAATCTGGTTCTGTAAGTCAGTTTATATCTGTACAAATATTCCCTTTTCCTTGCCCCAGGGTTGCACCTGGAAATGAGCCGTTGCTCAGTGTTCCTCTCCCGATCACAAACTTTTCAAATAAATAAATAAATAAAACTGCCTGTAGTTCCCAGACCCTTTTGATCAGCTATATTATTCTTCACAGCCTGAACCAAACTCTGTGGTAACATAGAAACATAGAAACATAGAATTTAATGGCAGATAAGGACTGCTTGGCCAACCTAGTCTGTCCATTTTCCTACCTAACAGATAAGCTGCAGATCCTAGTTAATCAACAGCTTACTTCCTAATACCCCCCCACTAGGACTGCCTTATGTCTGTCCCATGCATTCTTGAATTCCCCCACTGTTCTTGACTCCACAAGCTCCTCAGAGAGGCTGTTCCATACATCCACAACCCTCTCCATGAAAAAATACTTCCTCACATTACCTGTGAGCCGTGCCCCCCTCTATCTTCAAATTGTGCCCCCTTGTTCTTGCACATCTCTTTTTCTGAAAGATTCTACCCTCTTGGACTTTGTTGATTCCACTGAGGAACTTCAAAGTTTCTATCATGTTCCATCTCTCCCTTCTTTCCTCAAGGGTATATATATTAAGCTCCTTCAGTCTTTCTTCATATGTCTTCTGGTGCAGACCCTGCACCATTTTGGTTGCCCTCTTCTGGACAGCCTCCACGCTGTCTATGTCTTTGTGGAGATGGGGTCTCCAGAACTGCACAAAGTACTCCAGATGGGTTCTCACCAACTGTCTGTTCAGAGGGATAACAACTTCCTGTTTTCTACTATTGATGCCTCTCCCTATGCATCCCAGTATCCCCCCAACCTTCCTTACTGCCTTCTCACATTGCTTGCCCACCTTTAGGTCATCAGATAAAATTACCCCCAAGTCCCTTTCCATTTTTACTGTTGTCAGTATCTCACCCCCCATTGTGTACTCTTCCCATGGGTTTTTGTTTCCCAGCTCCATTACCTAGCACTTCTTTGCACTGAATCTGAGCTGCTATACATTTGACCATTCCTCCAACCTTGCCAAGTCCCTTCTCATCCCTTCCACTCCATCTTGTGTATCAACCCTGTTACAGATCTCTGTGTCATCTGCAAAGGGACATACTTTTCCTTCCAGTTCCCCTGCAATGTCACTATTAAAGACATTAAAAAGGACCGGTTCCAGTACTGAACCCTGAGGTACCCCGCTAGTAACCCTCGTTTCTTCACTGTGGACTCCATTTACTACTACTACCCTTTGCGTCCTGTTGTCTAGCCAATTTTTTATCCTGGCTACCACCTTGGGACCCACTCCAAGGCTGGCTAACTTGTGTATTAATCTTTTGTATGGGACTGTATCAAATGCCTTGCTAAAATCTAGGTAGGCCATGTCCACATCCCTTCCCTGGTGTACTACTTTGGTCACCCAGTCAAAGAAATCTGTTAGATTCATCTGACATGACCTTCCCATCATGAATCCATGCTGCCTTGGGTCCTGTGCCCCATTGTCCTCTAGGTACTCAACAGTTCTTTCCTTCAGAAGTGATTCCATTATTTTCCCTACGACTGAGGTCAAACTAACATGTCTGTAGTATCCTGCCTCTGTCCTGCTCCCACTTTTGTGAAGAGGAATCACATCCACCCTCCTCCAGTCCTCAGATATCACCCAACCTCCCATGATTTGTTATAGAGAGTAGTCAGTGGTGTCACTAGTTCTACCCTTAGTTCTTGTAGAATTCTTGGGTGAATCCCATCAATCAATCACTTTATTTAACCAGGCATAAACATAATGAGCTAAGCTCATTTTCAAATTGGTCCTGGGCATTAATACAATACAGTACACTTCATAAGATTACAATTGCGGTGGACTATGGTGCAAAAAAAAAAAAAAAAAAACATTAGAAGTGCCGGCGTCAATTATGGCCTATAATACCAGTCAACATAATTAACATGCAAAGGTACATAATGATAAGCTTTACTGAAATGAGAAAAGACAACAATCCCATATAGTGTCCACTATGTAAGAGCTCAGACCTAAATGATAAAAAATAAGGAGGTGTTAAGGAATAGGGTAGAAATTGGGGTGAAAGTGTAGGCAGCCAAAAGGGAGGCCAGAATAGGTAAAAGGTAGAGAATAGGCAGGGCCATCTTGGATTAAGAGAACTAGGCTTGTAAGTCCTAGGTTTCTGTTTTTAGGAATGTGGGGTAGATTGAGATACTTAGGCATAGGATTTGAGAGTGGCACCCGGGGCTTAGGGGTCATCGTCATCTGAAACAGTTGCATGATTCCTTCAGATAATCCATTAATAGAGCTTTGAATGTGAAAATGCTTGGAAGTGAGGATAATTTTAATGAGTCTTGCATAGTGTTCCAGAGTGATGAAAGTGAGAAGTTGATTGCTGCTGAGCCAAGGGTAGTTTTCACTCTAGGAATCTGGAAGCAGATTAAGAAGAAGCATCTCAGGCCATAGGAACCTTTAGCCCATTTAAAGATGTTCAAGATGTATGCAGGGAGGTTATCAGATAATGCTCTAAAACACCAGAGGAGAGCATTCCTTTTTCTTCTAGTTGAGAGTGAGTTCCATTCCAAAACCTGGTATAGATGACAGTGATGTGTACTACGGGGTAGATTTAAGATAAATCTTAAAGCCCGGTGGTAAAGAGTGTCCAGTTTGTTTAGCATCGTTGATGGGCAATGACTGTAAAGGAAGTCAGCGTAGTCCAGTATAGGTAGGAATGTAGTTTGTACTAGTCTCATTCTGGCTTCTAATGAGAGTAGGTGTTTAATGCGATAGAATAAACCTAATCGCTGTCTTAGTTTTTTTGAGGTTTCATTTAAATGGCACAGAAAGTTGAGCTTGTTATCCAGCCAGAACCCTAGGTATTTAAAGGTATCAACTACTTCAAAGGGTTCATCTAAGAGTGTTCGGATCTGTGTGATATGTGGACATCTGGAAGAAGACTTTGGTGAAAGAATCACTGCTTTAGTCTTTTTGGCATTGAGGAGGTGCTTATGAGTGAGAAGAATGTATTGGAGGGTGACGAAGTCTTTCTGTAAGTACTCATGGGCCAGATCCAAGGATGAATTTGTGGTATAGAGTACAGTAGCATCTGTGAATAAGTGCACATTTGCTGTGGCCAGCTGCGAGTCCAGATTATTGATGTATATTGCAAAAAGGATAGGGCCCAGGATGGAGCCTTGTGGAACTCCTCTTAACAAGGATTTTTGTGGGGATAGATCTCCCATGGCTTTGACTTGTTGTAACCTATTGGTTAGGTAGCTGGTGAACCATTTAATGGCAGAACTATCAAGGCTGATGTTACTCAGTGCAGTAAGCATGATGGTATGATCCACAGTATCGAAGGCCTTACTTAGATCAAGGAAGAGGGCATATACATGCTTCTTAGAGTCCAAGGCCATTTGCCAGTCTGTAGTTACTTTGGCAAGAGCCGATACTGTACTGTGTTTGGCTCTGAAGCTGGACTGAGCTGGGTTTAGCAACTTTTGTGAATCCAAATGTTCTCTAAGTTGGATGTTGACAATTTTTTCAAGTAATTTAGAGAGGACGGATAGTATAGAAATAGGCAGGTAATTGTTCAGATCACTCGGATCCCCAGTCTTGAATAATGGTAGGATGTGGGCAGCTTTCCACAAGACAGGTAGCTCACCTTGAATCAGAGAGGTGTTGAATAAGTGTGTAATGGGGGCGGTCAGATAGGTATGGCCAAGTTTTAGGAAGTAAGGTTCAATATTATCTGCACCCGCACTCTTTTTTTTGTATCCAGAGAAAGGAGGAGGTCCTCCAGTTGCTTGAACGTAATTGTGAGGCCCCATTGATTTGTCCACCTTCAATTTTATTAGTTCTTTCAGAACCCTTTCTTCTGTAAATGGACTGGTAATGACCCCCATCTTCAAAGTGTTTCTCTTGTTTGGTTTAGGTGCCTCCCCATCCTAATCTGTTGTGAATACTGAGCAGAAATATTCATTCAGTTGCCCTGCTTTTTCACTGTCACCCTCTGCCCACATTCCCTCCCCTTTGTGAATACTGAGCAGAAATATTCGTTCAGTATCCCTGCTTTTTCACTGTCACCCTCTACCCATATTCCCCTCCCATTTATTAAGCCTCAGTATCCTTCCTTTGGTCTTTCTTCACTCCCTAATGTACCTGTAAAAGGTCTTATCCCCCTTCTTAACAGAGTTGGCTATTCTTTCCTCAGTTTGGGCCTTTGCTATTCTGACTGCCTTCCCAGCCTCTTTTTGTTCTAACTGATAAAGCTCTCTGTCCTGCTCCTTCTGTGTTTCATTATATTTCCTGAATGCTAGCATTTTCTCCTTAACCTTCCCTGCCACCTCTTTTGAGAACCATAGCATTTTTTTCCTTCGTTGTGTTATGTTGATTTGCTTTACACAAAGGCGTGTTGGCTCTGTGATGGCTGTTTTGATTATTCCCCAATGTTCCCCAACCCCTCTTTCTTGCCTGTTTGCTAGTGCTTTTCTGAGGCACTCTCTCATTTTCCCAAAGTCAGCCCTCCTAAAGTCCAATACTCTTGCTTTTGTCTGGCTTGATTGTATGGCTGCGTTTATCGTGAACCACACTGTTTGGTGGTCGCTTGTTCCCAGATGACTACCCACTTTTAAATCTGAGATTCTTTCTCCATCCCCATTTGAGAGTACCAGATCTAAGGTTGCTCCCTCCTGAGTGGGTTCCAATACTAGCTGTCTGAGGCATGCCCCTTGTAAGGCATCAAGAAAGACTCTGCTCTTGGATGTGCCTGCAGCAATGGTGCTCCATTTAACATCTGACATATTCAGGTCCCCCATCAACAATATCTACCCTTTTTCTGCCATTCTAAGGATGCCTTCTATCATTTCCTTGTCCATTCCCTCCCACTGAGATGAGGGTCTGTATACAACTCCCATGCAGATTGTGGTGCCATTTCCTGTCTCCAGGGTCACCCAGAGTGCCTCATCTGTTCCCTGTTTACTCTTTAGTTCTGTTGCTTTGATCCCTTCCTTTACATAGAGAGCTAATCCCCCTCCTCTTTTACCCTCCCTGTCCCTCCTGTACATTGTGTATCCTGGTATGTTGACATCCTAATCATGGTTCTCTGTGTACCATGTTTCTCTGACTGCCACACTATCCAGGCAACCCTCTTCCATCAAGGCCACTAGTTCAGGGAGCATGTTACACAGACTATGGGCATTGGTACTCATCACTCTCCACTTTCTTTTATAGCCTTACCCCTTTTAGCCCCATTCCTGTCCTTACTGCCTTTGCCTTTTTTTACATTTACCTCTGTCCTGCTCCCTAATGGCTTCTCTACCTTGGTGTTTACCTCACTAATTACCGTGTTGTGTGGGGGGATGCTGGGATTTCCCTGCTCTTTTTCAGTGCCTCCCCTCTTTGCTAGTTTAAATGCTTGCCAGTGAAGCATTTAAACCTCTCACCTAGGATCCTGGTTCCCTACCCGGACAGATGCAGACCATCATGCCAGTATAGGTCTGCATCCCTCCAGGTGGTTCCCCAGTCCCCAATGAAGCCAAAACCATGAGCACCACACCAGTTTTTCAACCATTCATTGACTTCCCTGGTGAGGAGTACCGTAGCATCACCCTTGCCATAGACAAGCAGTACCTCTGAGAAGGTTACTGTGTGCGCTACTTGTCAGAGGCCACTCCCTAACTCTACAAACTCCTCTTGTACTGCTCTGATACCATTCCTAGCCAGGTCTTTTGTCCCTAGGTGGACAATGACATCCAGCTCCCTCCCTCATGCAGCTTCTCCCATGATCCTGAGGATTCGCTTCCTGTCCCTACAAGCCATGGTGCCAGGCAGGCACCTTATCTCCTTCTCCCCTTCCCCCTCATTTCTACCCCCTAATGAATGAGTCCCCCATCAGGGGTTGTTTCCTTCCCCCTGTGGGGTCCCATGCCACCCTCCTGTGGGTCTCCTTTGTGAAAGTTACCAGCATCCTCCTTGGTTTCCACTGCAGGTGCCTCCATAGAGGAACCACTATCCACCAGAAGAGCATATGAATTGTGGAGAGGTACAGCTGGAGGGATGCAACACTGTTCCACTACCCTGTCCCTCCCTGAGCACACCCTGATCCAGCTTCTCCTCTTTCTTGGCAATCTCTGATGTAGTGGCATTGGCCCTGGTGGTAATTACTGTATGCTTGCACAAGACAGATCCCAAACTTTCAAGCATACAAGGTCTCTTCCTCCAAATAAGAAGCAGAGGAACTTTGATTTGATGGGGAGGATAACTTTGGCTTCTGCTTCCCTGAACCTAAGAATTGCTAACTATCAGTCATATATGATCAAATATCAGAATTGCCTTTGGAAACCAATGGCCAACTAGCAGAAAAATTGCCAGAGGGCCAGGATTAAATACTGGCTTAGTACACTATACTGTAGTTAATGGCCAGAAAATTGTTATGCACCTGCACAGATTGGGCTATGATGCCTCTGATGCCTCAGCTAGGGCTGCTGACTCTGGGATTTGCCACTGCCACCACTCTTGGCTAAGGTTGGCTGATTTTTTTCTCTGATGTGGAACAATATGTGATGAACTCTCCTTTCAGGCGCAAACAATTGTTCAACAATAAAATCAAAGCAGATGAATGTTTGGCTGCATCTTCAAAAAGGCACAGCAAAACCATCACAATTTAGCATACTATTACAATAATTTATTAAATATAAAAGCTGGGTTAGCAACCCCCCCCACACACACACACGCACAGTACTACTACTACTATGTACTATTGGAAACTTGTAGTTTAGCTTCTCCACTTTTTCAACCTGTAGCAGCATTTCTCTCCTTTTGGATCATAATTGTTCAACAATGATGTTTAAAACACTTTAAAGAAATTGCAGACTTCTCAAAAGACTATCTGATCCCTTCATACATTGAGCCTTAAGCATTAATGAAGTGGTTGTGGTTCTTTTTGCAGACCCTATACCCTTCCAGAAAGTGGTTATGCTAGATGCCCCAGTCATGGTGCCCAGATACCTCAGCCTTGCACTCTCCAGGCTACAACTTTATATCCAGGTGTCTATGCCAGACTTACAAAAGATCAGACCATTAGAGGGACCCCTACCTACCCTGGTGCCTTCTGACTCCCTCCTCTTCCTCTGGTCTCATTACCTTAGAGGTTATGTGAGAGGCTGCATCTCCCTCTTTCTACCAAGTGGTGGATGATAACTACAGATGCTTGGGTACTGGAGATGATTCAACATGGAAATACCGTAGAGCTCCTTACTGATCCCACAGTCACCCCCCTCAATGCCAAACTGATACTCTCCAGGACATCTTGCCCCTTTTCTGGATGAGGTTCAAACCCTCCTTCACAAAGTGACTTTAGAATTAGTCCTGGTTTTGGAAAGAAACCAATGCCATTACTCTTGGTACTTTCTGCTTCCAAAATGGTCTGGAGATTTAAGTCCTGTACTAGACCTTCGGGGTCTGTAACTTTTCACAGAATACAAGAAGTTTAGAATAGGGTACCCCATGAAATGGGTGAGTCAAATTGAGCAACTCAATTTGAGGGACTCAATTTGACCACCTGTGATAAGAGTGACTATGAAACCACAGTGAGGGGTTGTAACAGCAAGGGTTAGGGTAAAAAACAGCAACAGGAAAAATACAGTGACTCTGATAGGGAGCTGTAGTGAATGAAGATAAAGGAGGATATGTGGACAAGGAGTTCCCAGCTGGCCATTTGGTTTGTGGAAGCAGAGTATGACTCTGATGTGGGAAGACCTGGGTTCAGGGCTAAGTGGGTGGGAATAATGTTTTAATTCTTGCTTGTGTACTTAGGATTTTTTTTAATTCCCATTGTCAGACCTCCCAAAATTCATGGTCTTCGGTCCCATGCTCTCCTGAATCTGGTCCCCCTAGTCCATAGGCTGCTCCCCTCCAATGTCTGCTTCTTTGATGACTTGATCCTACCCCAATACCTCCATCACAAATTTCCCTTATACCCAGCCCCCCCAGAGTTGAATATAAAAATGAAGGGGGGTGGGGAGGCAGAGTCCCCCACATCAAATTTTGTAAATAACATCCCCAGAGAGACTGTTGTAGAGTGTCACCATTTATGATTTCGGTGTTGTACATGTCACCATGTTTGTTTTCAGCAATGTGCCCTCACTGATGTTATAGTCACAATTTTAGCAGAGCTCATATGACATGGAACCTCAGAATGGTCTCCCTGCAATCCCTCTTTCCCCTCCAAATACAAGGGGATTGGATGGTTGCCCTGGATATGCTGGATGTGTGCCTTCATGTTAAGATCTGCATGTGGCACAGAAAATATCTGTAATTCAAGTTTCAGGTCTCACACTACCAGTTTCTTATTTTTGCCCTTTGGTTTGTGTTCTGCACCGTATGTCTTTTTACCAAAGTATTTGCCACAGCGGCTGCTGCCATCCACCATATCTCTTCCCTTACATAGACAATTGGCTATTAAAGATCTCATCTCAGAAAGCCATAGTATAAATGTTGTTTTGAACCAGGCAATTATGTGACCCAATGAGCATAATGGTCAGTGAACAAAAATCACTCCATACCACCTGCTAGAGGGTCCAGTACATAGCAGGTGATCTAGACATGAGTTGTTCCTGCACTCTCACCATGTCACTGTGCTGGTGGCACAGACATGGCTGGTTTCCTCCAGTAATCTACAGCACTGTCCACATACTGTGTGACAGGTCTGGCAGTGCACACCACTTGTATTTTCTGTGTCTGCCTTTGTCAGTATGAGCACTCCTGAGTTGGGTGGTCTGAGTACCTTACAAGAAGTAACCTGGGAGGTGCAGTCCAGGGAGGTGTGTTTTGGAATATAATTCCATTTCTAATCCTTGTTGGGAAGCTCTGATTTATTTCCCTTTTAGTACTATGGGACACTAATACTGCATTTTAAAGCCCTTTTAAGGGCTTGGGCAACATTATTTGTGCATAGGCTGTTCTTTTTAAAGTGGCACTCAGGAGGAGGGTCCCATGACCCTGAGTGACTTCTGGGTCATGGACTATTAAACTAACATCCCAGAGTGAGTGTGGCAAGCTCTGAGCAGGGCAAGCATGTGGTTGGCATATGTGGAGATGCACGCAGAGACATACAGAGATGGCAGGACCAGGACTAGAAACTCTGGAGGTGACAACAGTAAATCCTCAAGCAGTTGGGCCTAGTTTATGAATCAATATTTAATAAGCCACAACATGGATTCTAATGTGGTAAATCTGGTAAATGCAGAGATTGTTATCAGGTGCTCCATTTGTGATATGCTTAGCATCAGTCCAGAGTCTAGTTTTGAAGTTTTTACTTGTGACAAGTGTACAGAACTAAGGGACATTAGGTAAGTAGTACTATCTAAAGATAAAGAAATTGAAGCTTTCATGTTAAAACTTGAGAATTATAGAGTAACAATAGGCAAAACAATTGCTAGTGAAGGTTCTAGCATTGAAAGGAACAGGGCTGATAGAGATGAGGGTGATGACACATTGGATGATTGAACAGTGGTAGATAATAGGAAAAGGAGTAAACAGTAAAGATGAAGAACAATGCCAGTAAGCAAAAATTGTTTTACTCAGCTCTTAAATTTAATGGATAGTATTGAAACACAAACAGATGAGCTACTAAACTTAAAGGAAAACTACACCCAAAACCTGAAAAAATATATGTTGTGCAGAGTGTTTTAATTTGTATGTGAAGTTCTAGTGTTTCCTTCCCTCTGACTGGTATTAGGAGTTTTTCCAAATTAGCCTGCTAGCTTTAAGCTAGTTTTACGACCCCTGGGAATCTCCATACCTGATAGTGTAATTGTATTTCTGGCTCCCACAGTGCATTTTGTCTCATGTGACTGTGATGTACAAGAGACCCAACATTCAGCACACGCATGCCAAACAAACTAAATATCTTGGAAGCTTTACAAGCTGCACAAAAATTACCAGCAGCAAAGTTTTTCAGGACAGTAAAACCTTTAGGATGAGGGTGGACACCAAGCTGAATTCTACAGACTTTAAAATATAGCCATCTCTGTTGTTGTGAACTGATTGTAATGCAATGATTTCTGCTGGATTTATGGGCTCTGCTACGTCACCATTACATGAAACAAGGTGCACTGTAGGACAAAGAAATGCAATAAAACTATTTGATATGGTGATCTCCGGGGGTCGTAAAACTACCCTAAAGTTAGCAGGCTAATTTAGGAAAAACTCCTAATACCAGTCAGAGGGAAGGAAACACTAGAACTTCACATACAAATTAAAACACTCTGCACAACATATATTTTTTCAAGTTTTGGGTGTAGTTTTCCTTTAACCAGTAATGATACTAATAAGGGGCTGGAAGGAACAAGTTCAACCTTTGTGGGGCAACCTACTGTTAATAATGTGTCCATTGAGGAACAAAATCATAAGTTGGATCAGGGAATTCAGGAGGAGCAAATATATATCTTGGGAGACCCCTTAATAAGATACACTGACCGGTATTCCACGAGGGGGAATAAGGGAAATGTAACCTGCTGTTCTTACTAAGCTGCTACCATAAGGATATTACAAAAATGATACCTAATATATTAAAGAACAAGGAAGACCCACAAATGGTCCTTTTACATTCTGGGACTAATAACTTGGGGAATAGTCCAGTAGATGACACCATAGCTGAGACAATTGGTATATATTAAGGAATTAAATCATGTAACTCTGAAGTTATCTTTTCTAAAGCACTCCAGGTGTCAAGGGCAAGTAGGGACAGTGCTAACCATATCAAGATCTATAATAACTGGCAGTGTAGATGGTGCATAGAGAATGAAATAAAATTATTACTACCTACGAAGAATTTGTTGACTGTTGAACATTGTATAGCTATGATGGCTTGCATTTAAACAAAAGGGGAATAAGGAAACTAGGAAACATCTTTCATAGTGTATTAAATGCAAATAATATAAATCCCAAAAAACTGATTTTTTTATGGGCAAAGGGTCCAAAATGCAAGTACAATAACCAAGAACAAAAGAGCTGAATATTTTCCTTGCTAGCGCTAGGAGTTTAAATTCAATTAAAAGAGCAGATCTTGAAATACTGATGATAGAGAGTGATGTAGCTCTGGCAGCAATCACTGTCCCTACTTAAAATAACATTAATGGCAATAAAATTCTTAATATTAACTGATAGGGCAGGGATGGTGAAGGGGTAGCTCTTTATGTCAGAGACAACCTACTATGTAACATTGCAAGTACAGTAGATAGCATGTCAAATTCCTGGGAAAGCCTGTGGATTGACCTCTGTATGGAAGGCAGGAAAAAACTGAAGGTAGGGGTTGTTTAACGACCACCCGACATCAACATGATGCATTGCATCCAGCTACTGGATGAAATAAATAGCATGACATTGAACAATTATATTCTGTTACTGGGAGATTTTAATTTCCTGGGCATTAATTGGGATGACAAAGGTATTGTCTCTAATACACAAGAACAATACTTCATGGACGTCTGCATAGGTAACGGTCTGTACCAGTTGGCTGACAAATGAACCAGATTTAATAATATATTGGCTGTAGTAATAACCAAGAAAGTGGAGGATGTGGAGCAAGTTTGGGTATTAAAGCCTCTCCTGGGAGGAGATCGCAATGTTATGCAATGCCAGTACAACATAATGCCAAAAATCATTCATGGTAGAACTGTGGTTAAAAATTATACCAGGGCTGACTTTGATTCAGTATATAAGAAATTAAAGGAATGGGCTTGGTTTCATGTTAATAATACCACAGAAGAGCTCTGGTCAAAAATTGTGTTAAAATTATTAGAATTGGAAAATGTTTTTGTTCCTAACAAGTCTGTATACAACAAAAAGGGAAAAGTCTCAGGGTGGTTTACCAGGAAATTAAAAAAACAGATAGCTAAGAAAAGAAAGAAATACAGAGCTATGAAAATGAATAACAACCCATATGATATCTATAATTATACCACAGGTCTCTACTCTCAGCCAATCAGAACACAGGAAAACTTACAGTTATTCTCCCACAAACTACCACCTACATGCCCACAGTAGTTTATTCACCTATAGCCATGCCTACAGTAGTTTAATGGCCTTCCCAGAGTAGTTTATTCACCTCTAACCATGCCCACATTCATATATTCACATTGCCTTTCATACCTATCCACTCACAGTCCTGCACATGCTGCATCTTATTCACAAACACAGTTACCCTCTCTAATTTTAAAATGCTAACAGTAAAGATTACTACTACTACAGCACCCAGTTCTACAAGATTTATAGCCATCCCAATTTGTATTCACTGCTAAAAACAAATGTTTTTCATCAGACATCAAATTGAACTGGCATCACACGTAATATGTGCTTCACGTCTCTCTGTACTGTACTGCGGCCAGAGCATGTAAAAAACTCGCTTATGACTAAATTCTGCTTTTCAGATTATACCTCTAAAAACATCAATATGTGACACTTACTACCAGATACAGTAGTTAAAAGTTGCTCCCGTTGAAAACCAAGCACTGCAACCCTTTTTATTTTGAGTTGCTAAATCCAGTCAGCGATTCTAGACATGCGCATTAAAGCTTACCTAATGCGCATGTCCAAATTCATGGATTCGCTTTCAGAACACAAAATAAAAAGGCTTTTACTTCTCGGTTTGCAACGGGAGCAACATTCAACTACTGCTTCTAGTAGTAAGTCTCAAATATTGGTATTTTTAGAGGTATAATCCAAAAAGCTGAATTTAGTCATAGATGAGTTTCTTACATGCTCCGGACCCACTACACTTCACGGGCACATAGACACACGTTACCGTCGGTGCAACTTAAATCTAATCTCTTTAAAAATACATTTATACCATGCATTCTAATGGTATTAGTAATATCTCGTTTTGTGAAGTATACTTGATATTCGGCTTGTGGAGATTAAACACTCGGCTTCGCCTCGGTGTTTAATCATCCACAGAAGCCGGTTATTGTTTCGTATACTTCACAAAACTGAATGTTATCACTTAAATTTAGAAACAGCTAAGACTTATCAAAAGAGTGATCAAGGAGGAAAAAGGAAACACAGAATTTAAAATGGCACATCTGAAGGATAGGGACAACACTTTTTATTATTGTATTAATACTGTAACAGTTCTTTTGATAAAACTGTGGGCCCTATTCAGTTGAATGGCGAAGACGTTTCAGACCTTTGTTTGATGGCAGATGCACTAAATGGTTATGTTTGGAGTGTGTACAGTAAAGCATCCTGTTCTGTCCCTCCAGTTAAATTATCATCTAGCAGTGGTATTATTGAGATAATAACTAGGGAAGAGATCATGAATAAGTTAGATAAGATTGACCCTTCTAAGTCTGCTGGTCCAGATGGACTCCACCCCATGACTCCTTAAGGAAGTTAAATTATGGCTTGTTGAGCCTTTGTATAGGTTGTTTAACCAGTCCTTTGATCTGGGTGAAACACCTCAGGATTGGTGATCTGCCATAGTGATCCCAATATTTAAAAAGGGAAATAAGGTTGAGATGGGTCATTTTAGGCCTATAAGCCTAACGTCTATCTTGGATAAAATATTTGAATCCATAATAAGTTGGAAGGGGATCTCTCCACCAGAGACATAATTGACACCACTCAACATGATTTCAGGAGACAACGTTCAATGTTTAACTAACATGCCTGTGTTCTACAATAAGATTAGTGAACTGTTAGATAGTAACAAGCCTGTAGCTGTAGTGTATCTTGATTATAGGAAGGTGTTTGACAATATACCACATGAAATAAAATGACAGACCTTAGAATAAACACTAAAATAGTCAATTGGGTTAGGAGTTGGCTCACTGAAAGAAAACAAAGGGTTAGGGTCAGAGGTCACTTGTCCAACAATAGGCTGGTCACCAGAGGAGTTCATCAGAGATTGGTTTTGGGACCGGCCCTGTTTTCTATTTTCATCTTGGACATGGGGTGTAACAATTCACCGTTCTTGGTGATTCTTTATTAATATTTCCAGTTTATCCATAGCATCTGGTTCCCTTCCCCTCCTTTTATATATAAAACCCCTCTATGATCAGCATGTGATGTTATCAGTGCTATCACGTCATACATTAGCTAATGACAGGGCTGCATTCTGCCATATAAATGAATAGTCACTAATGTACCACAGCTCCCACTCCCAGAGAAAGTGGCACAGCACATCGGGTACTATGATAGTTGCTCAACCTGTACTACAGCCTAATAAAAGTTTCAGTCTTAAGTTATTACACTAGGGCCAATTTAAACTAATACTTGACAATAGCATAGACCTGTTAACGCCATACCTTATTCTGTACAGGTTCATTTGTGCATTTAAGGTATAGGGATGTGGTCTGAAATGAATAATTGATAAAGTGAATTAATTTGTTGCTTTTAAGAAAAGTAAAGTAATTATGCCTAGAACGGTGGAATATAACAATGTGTAGACCTGTTGAAAGAACAGATCTGCTAAATGAATAATTGCACTGTACATATTTTTTCTAGGGTTATTGATCACATGTTATCACATGTTGATAGAATTATTTAAAAGTTATGGTGAAATGTTGTGTGCAGGGCTGGCCATTGGGCCAGCAGGTAGCATGTTGTGTTCCTGTGCCAGCGAGTCAGGTTTGGGGACGAGCTCTTGGAGCTGGCTGGGCAGCAGAAGGATGGATAGAGTCCATCCCTGTCACACACCACAGCTCTGAGCCTGGGAAGATATGGTGCAGTGTTCTATTACACAGGTGACAGACACCTTGTGTTGGGCTGGGGAGCCTTCTCTCACAAGGAGTCCACGTGCATGTCGTGGCCTGATGGGGTTGCGTAGTGTGTCAGGAGAAGTGGGCTAGCATGAAAAATGAGTCTTAAAATATCTTCTCTATACTGTTAATTCCACTTCCAAAGGGACCTGTGTGAATAAGGATACAATTTCATGGTCACAAAAAGGGAAATTTGTTTTTTAAAACTATGTTACACATTGCATATAAATGTATAAGCGATACACAGCAGGGACCTCATGAGTGGTGTAACCAGCATTAGTATATAGATAACTTACTTATCACATAAGGTCCCCTGTGCATATTTCATTTACGCAGTAGAGTAGGACTTCAAGTGAAAGATTTTTTTTAGCTTTTTTAAAAATCTAATTATTTCAAAAAGTCTGTGTTTTTTTTAAACTAGTGGTATTGCATGGTCCCCCATTCAGATTGCCATAGCTGTTGCCATGGATGTGAAGTCAGAATGACAAGCTGATGCTGTGATGTGGCAGTTCATTGGTGCTGTAGAACATCCACAGAAATTACAAACCACTGCCGCAGAAGTTCTGTGGCAAATGGTAATCCTGCCACAGAATTTGGTACCAAAGTGCCGCAGAAAAGTAGGGGCCTTGGATACTGTGCTTTACAGCAGCACTCTGTAGATGAGATTTTTTTTGGTGTGGCCTGCCAGCCTTTGCAGCCCTCCTGCTAGGGAAACAGCTTGTGATTCACACAGACAATATGTTATTGATGTGCTGCATCAGTCGACAGGGTGGGGTTCATTTGTACACTTTCTGTTGATAGATGATTAGAGTTTGGCACTGGCTGGAGGAACACAACATATCCCTGTCAGCAGTGTTCCTCCCTGGTACCATGAATACACTGGTGGATCGCTTCAGTTTATCCTGTGAACTCTGCCATGAATGGGAACTATTAGACTATGTCATTGATTAACTCTTTGAAAAATGGGGTGGTCCAGACATCAACCTGTAAGTGTCTCTATACAATGCAGACATGCCATGGTTATCCTTGCTCGTGCCAGGGCCTGGAGTTTTCTGGGTGACACACATTGTCCTTCTCTTGAAAACTGGAAATTTCAAGATGCTTTTCCAATTCACTCTAATACAGAGAGTTCTGGTCATGCTACAGTCCAAGCATGCCACCCTGATTCATGTGGCCAATCATTGGCCTAGACAAATTTTGTTTCCACTTCTCCAGCAATTGGTAGTGGACCCTTCTATCTCACTCCTCTTAAGAACAGGATTTTTGACTCAGGAGCAGGGTGCTCTGCTACACACAGATCTTGGGTTCCTGCACCTTTACACATGGCTCCTGAGGTCATAGAGCTCTGCCACTTTGAGGTTTCCACTACAGTGGCTGCTGTTTTCTTGGCAGCTAGAAAGTTGCCTACCTGGTATACTTATTCACGAAAAATGTAAACATTTTACTGTGTGTTGTACTTGGTATGCCCTCATCCCTTTGCATATCTAGTTCCTAAGGTTCTGGACTAGCTATTGTTGCTTAAGGATTCAGTAATTGCTTATTTTTCTGTAAAGATCCACTTGGCCACTGTGTCATGACAAGAGGTTTCCCATAGATTCTTAAAGGGTATCATCCTTCTGCACCCCCTAGTCCAAGAGCCAGTTCCTGTATGGGACTTTAGTTTGGTCCTAGATGCCCTCAGTGCATCTCCCTTTGAGCCTATGGCTACTTGTGAGCTGTGCTTAATCTCTTGGAAGACTGTTTCTAGTGGCAATGATGTCTGCTAGAATGAGTTGCAAGCTCTGGTTGAAGATTCTTTGTTACTGTCCTTCCTCAGTGCTTAGTACTGCTTGAAAATCATTCCATGACATGGTTCAGTGGAGGGAGATATCCTAGAAGAAGATAGAATGGTTACCTGCTGCAACAGTAGATCATAGAGGAAATCACCTCCATTGAATCACAGCTATCCATATTACCTTCCTCCTTGTTCAGTGGCAGTTGACTATACTCCTGGTCTTGCAAGCTGTTTTTACTCTGTCACCCTCTATGACATCCATATTCAGGTTTCCATATCCCCTACTGTGTGCCTGGTATGGTCCTGGTAGCTTCATTCCCTGCCAGTCTAAAGATACTCTTTGCTTGTCTCTGTTGAGGAACGGAAGCATATTGGGGTGCCCACTTTACATAGGCACTGACATGCACAACATTTCTGTGTGGTCCTGATGCTGACATCTTACAGTTCCATGATGTGGTTCAATGGAGGAGATTCACTTGAAGATCTAGTGATACAATAGCTAACTATTCTTTCCCTGGTCTACTCTGGTGTCAACACAGCTGAACTTAGAAAGCTAGTTGTATATGCAACAGTACTCTATCTCTTGATTTGTGCTGACTACAAATGACAGAACCTGTCATTGCAAGTTACACTGTATAATGTCCTTGGATGGCTCACCCCCATGTACAGCAAAGCTCTATCCTGGGTTACTTGATATAAAGACCCTTAAGGAGCACTGAACATCTGCCTCTGCTTGGATGCTCTTGCATAAGAAAAATGCTAGTTACCACAGTTCTACCTCAAGAGTATTACAGTAAAGTCAGCCACAATATAACCCACTCCAAAAGCAGAATTATTTCAGGAAACAAGGCAATTTCAGTGGGAGTTAATCCATGTTGTAAAGCAGGAAATTGTGACACTGCATTTCATCCTTGCAGATTTCAGTGTACTCTCAGTACCCCATATTACCTAAGCGATGGGCCAGAAATCATTCTCTGTCTGTGTCCCTTATTTATGGAACAACTACCTAAGAGCACTCTTAGTCTTGCTACTAACCACAGTATGTTCAATAAACTCTTGCCAGAGCCAATAGGGTTGCATATGTTGGGGGGGGGGGTGTTAGTGAGGGAGGGTTGGTTGAGGAGGATATCTATAATTTAAAAAAAAATCATCAGCGTCCTGATCATGACACTGGAGGTTGATCACAAGGCAGAGTCAGTCAGCTGTACCTCATTCATAGGCAGATTAGAGTCCTGCTGGACAGGATCAGGAGCACTGAGTACCAGGTCTGCCTCGCCCATTCTGGGATTATCAGGATCATTGTGGCTGGCTCTCTCCTAAATGTTATGAGCACTCTCTAAATGAGTGGGAATGGTGGGATGTCATGCAAAAACTTCCCTGTCCAATCCAGGACGAGGGCATCCTCTGGGACTGTACCATTTACTGATAGTCTGCAAAACAACTGCGAGAGTTCATTGTTTTCCCATGAGGCAAACAGGTCTAGTTCTGGTGTTCCCAATCTTCTGAAAATTGAGGCCAACACTTCCTGGTTCATGGTGCAGTCATGGTTCTCCTGGCTAAATATGTTAATAAGGGAGTCTGCCAGGACATTGTCTTTGCCTGGCAAGTGAACTGCAGAGATTTTGGCATCTAGGTGAGTAACAGAAAAATAGAAGAAAGGAGGCACAAGATGAACCAGTCAGAGTCAGGCCATAACAGTAGAGCAGCAAAAACAGCTGAACACAGTGGAACATTAACGTCCAGAGGGGGGTGCTACCAGTGTTTGTACTCATGGCATTTGCCCTCCTTTTTTCAATTGTTTTTTAAACATTAAAACAGTCATACATTGTATCCTAGCATGCATATTTTTCTTCCTACAGGCTGTTTGAGCCTGCTGTGATCTATGGAAGTAAGCCAGATTCTAGATCCTCATTGCCTCTGTGCAGTCCTGCAGATCTTCTGCCTCCCTATACGTTTCTGTATTGAATTGCTGCGGTGCTGCCTGTTTGGATATGAACAGACTGACCTTGCAACTAAGAGGGAAAAGATTTAATTGCCAGAAATACTGACCTGAGCTCCAGGTGATTAATGTGCTCCTGAGTCTTCTGTGGGCTCCAGATGCCACTCACTGTGAGATCTTCTTGGTGCATACCTCATCCTAGGAGTGAGGCATCTCTTGTGAAGATACTCATTGGGGATTGCTGGAGGAAAGGAATGCCATCTTTGAGGTTGCCTTTGTCTTGCCTTCATTCCAGTGCCCATACCAATGTCTTTGTTGAAGGCAAGTAGCTTGGAAAGTGAGACCCATCTTTAAAACCAACGGTCTTATAAGTGGTACTGAATATTCCTCATTTGAAATCTGGCCCCTGGCACCACTACTGTGGATTTGGCCCAGTAATTGTAGGAAATCCATTGCAGACCTTGGTTGGGCTGGTGTGAAGGAGTTTGCATTGGCAATCAAATCTGATACCCTTTCCTAAGGGAGGAAAGCTTTCCCCCTGAAAAGTACCCAGCTCTGTGCTTTTAGAGTCCAGTTCTGCTTGGGACTTCTGCAGGTTTATAGGAACTCCCAGGCTTTCCAGGATGCATTTCATCTTCTGAATGGAGCAGCATGAATCTTGTTCTGTTTTCCCATTACTAATCAGTCATCCACGTAGGGTAAAACCACCACACCTTGCCTTTTGAGGTGTGCTGCCACCACAGCTAAGCACTTTTGCAGACCTGTAGTGCTGAAATGAGTCCAAAGGGAAGGGCTACAAACTGATACTTGCAGTTTCTGTAGTTGACCGGAATGTGAAGATAGGCATCCTTTTTCCCTGCAGCTGCCCCCATTGGTACCGTCTTGTTCTCCCAGCCCCATCTGTACCTTCTCTACCACTTACCCTGGTCCTCCATCATTATGACTCCACCCCTACAAGGTGGGGTGTGGAGAATTGGCCAGGTTTCCCACAAACAACTGGGGTGCTAGAGGTAGGTGGACAGTCTGCGTGTTGAGGCCCAGCAGAGCCAGCTTTTGTGTTTTTCCTTATGCTTTGTGTTCCCTTCTACAGGAAGCATTTGGGCCGAGCTCAGTGTGTAGTGATGTTCCCTTTAGTGGAGTAGTGGCTTCTTTCTCCCTTGCTCACTCCTCACCTGCATCTCCACCTAGTATCAGTCAGATGACAGTTGCAGGTTGGGAGAGGCAGCCCTCTCCTGAGGAGCTGAGCACCCACTGGGATGCTCAACCTCCTCCCCTGATTCCGGGCCACAGGTGGTAACTCTACTGCTGCACTGATGGGCCAATTTATAAAACTTTGAAAAAAACTTGAGGGTCCTGTTTTCTTTTTCTTAGATCTATGAGTCATGCAAAACACTGACGCTCTATTAAGAAAACACTGTCAACATCCAGAAATGGTAAAATGTATTCACAGAGCATGAGAAAATGAACAGAAATTCTGAGAAACCTTTTTCTAGAAATCCAGTTCCCTTTACCAGGAACCGTGAGTAACATCACAAAAAATGCTTAGTTTGGGAGAAATAAAAGCTGTTTATAAAGAAAAACTGGAAGCATTTAAAATTCTCCAACTGATTTCCTAAAGGTTTGTATTAGGGCTGTTAAATTGTAAAAACTGCATTTTGAATTGAAGAAAGTGGTTGTTTATAACACATTATATTGGTCCCTATTCACATATGGGTTGGCATTATGCATTGGAGGCGTGTATCCCACCTGTGGAGGTCTGCACCTGCAAAAAGGTGTGCACATGCCAGTATTCACTACCGGTGGCATCCTGTCTGTGACCCCCCCCGCATGCAGGTGCACAGAGGTCAGAAACACAAACCGGGTGTGCACCCAATGGGATGCCCACCCTGATCCATGACTGGATCTCTTGTGCCCATGGGTGCAGATCACTGTCTGCTGGCACACTATGCACAGTAGCTCAGGAGCTGGCAGATGCCCATTTGGCCAGCCTGAGACTGCCATGCAGCCGCTGTGGCTTGGGGTGGCATGTTGTTGGGGGGGCATGCCCCGCCATACTCAGGGGGAGCCTGATTGACAGTTGGGGATTATTACTGCCTAGCCCTAGCCAACAATTATAATAGTAATCCCAGCATTAAAAAACACTCACTGGTAATTATAACTACATTACTGTTCCCCTATATCTTATGATATTGTTACAAAATAATTTCCTAGGCATTTTGTAACCTGTGATATTACAGCAGGCTCTCAAGAAGTGTGGATACATGTCTCAAGTCTTGAACCCTTACTTACTTTGAATTTTATTTCTAGTTTTATGTTTGCACTGTTATACACCATTTTGATGTTATTTTAATGCAGCTTTAAGTTAGAATTGATTAGAAAATGCCACCAGAAAAAATATTTTACAAATATACACCTCAAAGAATGTATGTGTGTGTGTGTGTGTGTGTCTATATGGTTTGGGGGGATTGAGGTAATTTGGTGAGTTGCTTTTGATTGAGATGGATGCTTTGTTATGAACTCTCTGTTCTGAGGAGTAGAACAGAGAAGCAGGGAGACAATGCTTGGTACAAGATTTAGTAAAGGTATGCCACCTAAGCCTTAAAAAAAGAATTGTTGTCAGTCCGAAACTAGTGGTGGGTGAAGTGGGCTCAATCCGCTCCTCAAAGTGATTCATGGAGCAAAGGCAGATTCGCAGAGTGCTCCGCAATGCGAAGCGGAGTACTTCGCGTTATAATGAGGAATGTGAAGTGCATTGAAAACAGCTACTTTGCGTTACTCCGCCTCCACTGGTCACTTCTCTTTCAATGTTTAAGGCAAAGTACATTGGTGGCAGTTCACTTCGCCTCACTTCGCCTTGTTTTTGAGCTCCAAAGGAGGATTTTGCAGTGATTCATGGGAGTTCAGATCACATGGGCTCTATATTGTTCTGCACAGCCTCAGTTCGAGGTAGTATGAGTATGAAGGAGTAGGAGACAGTGTGCTCTGATAGCTGTCTGTAGGAATCTTTTAAAAGCTGTTCAAAAAGCATTTTTGCTTTTTTTGGGGGATCCAACTATAGTTCATTGATTGTAGGAAACCCTCCTGTGCTCACATCATCGAGCGTTTTTATTTGTGTGGGGATTTTGAATGTAAATTTACAACATTGAGTGTGTGTGGTGAAAGACAGTGAAGCGTGCTGTGTGGGGGAGGGGGGTATCTGTGTGTAGGTAGATTTAAATTGGAGAACTAGTGATTTCTTTGTGTTTTGGCAATATTTTTGTTATATAACTGACTGTGTTACTGTACACATGGTAATATTGTCAGTGATAGTACAAATTTTCTTGCTGCTTGTTGTGTGAATGTGGTGCAGCATTTCATAAGGTCAGGTTATTTAAATTACAAATTTGCATTACGTGGCACTGAGTACACTGAATTTTTGCATTTGCATCTCATTCCTCATTCAGCATTCTACACAAAGTGTTCTGTGTTGTGTGTACAGTGATGCGTGCATCAAATATAACACACCTTTTAAAATTTTGACACAGATCAGTGTAGGTGCAACTAAGCACAGCAGTGTGAACCTGCTATCCACTGCAGCTGCTTGATTTTGTATTGTGATCGTGTTCTCTGTTCTTAGTGTTGCTGCTTGCAGTGCTGTAAAAATCAGCACTGCCTGTATTCAGTGCCCCCCCCCAACACGTTGAAAAGATATTTTTTACCAGACTGGATTGTTTTTGTGATCCCATCAGCACCACTGGTTACTGAAGTTGTTTTAATTCCATGACAGTGTCACAACACAGTAGTCCCCTTATCTGTTGCTGAAGCCACAGTTGTTTATTTTGCTTCACATCCAGCTAGCGATAGTAGCGAGTAGCGACCCTCCAGTCAGAAAGTGAAGGTATCAAAATCTGAATTTGGTAATAATATTTGTGGTTGATCCCCCAAAATGCCTGCAAAGAGATGTGCAAGTAAAGCTGTTTCTGGCCATGGCAATGTTGGCAGTAAGAGGATCTGTGGGCATGGTAGTAGTACACGGACAAAGAAGTGCATTGGTGATGTGAGGAAAGGTATTTCTCCTGCAATGTTTTTTACAGCCCAATCAGTAGCTTCACTGATAGTTAGAGGAGATGATGTTTGCCCAGCCGGTGGTGTTAGTGTTACTGGTGTTAGTGGTGGTGGAGGTAGTATTAGCATTGTTGCATCAAGTTCTAATTCCGACCAGTATACCATATCCAAACATATTGAGTGTGAAGCAGTGCAAGTGAATGACAGCGTAGATGATGTCATACTTCCCAGTAACATCCCATTAACTGAACCTGATTCTGATGATCATGTCAACGATAGCATACAATGTAATATTCCATCCACCGTGGCACTTAATGTCACTCATTCACTCATTTTCCATGCAACAGTGATTCACAGTGTGGTGAAAAAATATTACGTTATGGTGGTGTAGATGCTGATGATGAATGTGATGATGCTGATGACGATGATGTTGCTGTTGTTGCAACATGCAGTCCACATGTTAGCATCCAAGCAGAAGATGTGGATGTGTGTGACAGTGACGTTGATGAATATGATGATGATTTAATTGACCCCAGTTGGGAACTGGAGAAAAAAAAATTAAAAGTGGCTGTGTCTGAAATTTCTGAATCTGTTTGCAGGAATCCTCCCCCTGTAAAAACTTGGGATGTACTGGTTTTATTGAATGATGATGATGATGATGATGACACAGTACTCAATATGATAGGTAGTCATGGTGGTCAGTTGCAGTCCAGGTGTGCAGTGCCAGAAGCATCACGTGCCCCCCCCACACTTCAGTGCTTGAAATAACAGACTAAAATAAGCCACATCATCATGGACATGTTAAAAGCAGAGCATCACACTCCCTTGTTTGGGATTTTTTTGTTCAAGATGCAAATGATGATTCAGTTGCAATCTGTCAGGTTTGCCATGTGCATGTGAGTCAAGGTAAAAAGGGGAGCCATCTTGGGACAGGAGGACAGCATACGCATCTTAAGAATAGGCACTTGGCTCTGTGGACCCAGCACAAGCTGGCAGCTAATACCAGACTTGGGAATTTACCTGTATCACCGGCGGCAACCATAGCCAGCATGTTATCCCCTTCCATGACTGTTAAACCCAGTAGGAAATTAAACGTGTGCAGTAGTGCGGCAGTAAGAGCAGAGGATTACTACAGGCATGATGATGATGAGGTGGAGGACCATAATGACTTTGAAATGTTGTCCAGTGCTGGTGAGAGTAGCAGTTTTTGTGGTGGTGGTGGTGGTGGTGAATGCAGTATGTCTAGTGCAAGTGGTACATGAACCCCGGTTGGCAAATGCAGAAAAATAACATCATTTCTGGGTTTGTCATCATCACCTGTGCAACTGTCTTCATAAAATGTCCACACTCCACCCCCTGCCAATGCCATTCATAACAGAACACAACCATTTGTGACCAACACACACACCCTGTAAAATGTTTAAGTCAGCCCACGTTACACAGTGTTTTTGCGCATAAGCTGAAGTACCCCCCCCAATCATACAGTGTCACGTGAACTTAATGCTGCTGTAACGGAAATGCTGGCAATCGATCTTTTGCCTTTCTCCTTTGTGGAGAATTCTGGGTTCTGGCGGTTTGCTGCCCGTGCCTGTCCAAAATGTAAAGTCACATCCAGTACATACTTTTCTACCCATGCTGTTCCTAAGTTGTTCCGCACTGTCTCAGACTCAGTAAGACATGCTCTTCAACATTCCTCCTCTCCATTCATCCATTTAAGTATGGATATGTGGACAAGTGGCAAAACAGCGGGGAATTCATATCTGTGTATAACTGCACACTGGGTGCAGGTGTTGGGGGTTGTTTGTGATGCAGGTAGTGTGAATAATCAGTGCAGGAAGGTGGATTGTCATGGTAGCAATCTTCCAGGAATTTGCCAGCATGCAACAATTGCTATGCACAGTGTGACCTGTTCACACACTGGTGAGAACATGTTGGACATGGTACTGACTGAAACTGACAGATGGCTAAACCCTCTGTCCCTGAGAGCTGGGTTCATAACAAGTGACAATGGGTCAAATGTGGTGAAATGCATCATGAAAGGTGTTTTTTTTTGTGTTCCATGCATGACCCACTGTTTAAATCTTGTGGTTCAGAAGTTTCTGCAGCACCCTGACATAAAGGAAATGCTGACCATTGCACGACATATCTGCTCTCACTTTTCAAGATCTAGAAAGGCCCGTGACCAACTGTGGCAGTTGCAGATACAAAACAGCTTGCCTCAGCATCGCTTGAAGCTGGAAGTTGTCACCCGATGGGACTCCACGTTATACATGGCAAAGAGATTGTATGAACGATACAAAGCCATCACAGAATATCTTGTTATGCACACTAGCCATGACAGTTCTGGGGCCTCCATGTCTATTACGACTGAACAGTGGCACCTCATGGACTCTGTAATAACAATTTTGCGGCCTTTTGAACATGCCACACAGGCAGTGAGTGGCAAGTCTGCCTCCATTAGCCAATCAATTCCACTGCTGTGGGTGCTGAGGCAGACAGTGGTGAATGTACAGCATAGTCTTGATGTTGCCAGAGACGGTGGTAGCAGTATGTTGTTGTAACACATGCTGACAGTATTCGACCAGGATCGTCACATTGTGAGCATTCAGCGTAGTGACAACTTTGCCATGGCAGCAATGCTGGACCCACAATACAAACGTGGAATTGCATCAGTACTGGAGGGAGGGCCTGAAGAGGTAAAAAATATCAGTGGTCAACTGGTTCGCTTGGTTCATGGGGCACAGAAGTCACGTGCCAAGGTTTGCAAACCTCAGCAACATAATCCAGCTGAAGGTGTAGCTGGAGAACCAGCAAGTATGTCATGCAAGGGTAAGGGGACTGTAGTTCCTGGTGGTCTGTCATCCAAAGTGCTTGGTGTCAACCCGCTTTGGGAGGCTTTGTCCCAAGTGGGTATTTGTACATCAATGATTCCGGGGAACAGGCTGATGCATCAACAATCAGACTTAGTGCGGCACAGAGAATAGTTGAGTCATATTTGTCTGAAAACAGGCATCTGACAATAAGTGAAGATCCTCTTTTGTACTGGAGTGGACAGGTCAGTGAATGGCCAGAGCTGACTGCAGTGGCACTGACGTACCTCACATGCCCACCCTCCAGTGTAAGTGTTGAGAGGGTATTCAGCTCAGCAGGTGCAATAGTCAGGAATTGTCGGACAAACCTGTCTCCTGCAAATGTTAGTTTGCTAACATTCATTAAAATGAATGAGAGGCACATACCAGCACAGATTGCAACCTCGGTATTCATAACCTGGCCTAGTCATGGTGGTCTTGCTGATGTGGAAATGGAGCATCCTGGTGGCACTGGCAGTGACTGCCTGAAATGGCCCACCACTGATGTAGATGATGACATAATGGAGAAAGAATTTCCCAGTGGTCACACTTCAGAAATCGATGAATGTGAGGGAAGTTTTCTTTATGAGGATGATGATGTGGTTAATGTTGACAGGTTTTAACTGCAGTATTTAAAAGGCAGTGTGCCCCCCCACCCCAGACCACCACCACCGGGACTGATGTTATCCAAGTCTGCTGCCACTATGAGTCTGTCTGCCCACCCCGGGACTGATCCAAAAAAGTTTGTCAACATGATCAGGCACACCCCTCCCTGACCTGAGCTTGGGCACACATGCAACATGCAGAAGTCGTTCCATTCCATGACCATGACCATCATTAATAACCTGACTTCAGAAGAATGCTGATGAAATCTGTGAAGAAATTAAAAAATAACAAACCATTACAGACAAAACTGAAAATATGATTCCCCCCCAAAAAAAAATACTTACCTTTATGTGCTTGAGAATTATCCAGTTCCATTTAAGTGCAAAAAATTCTCATTGAGCACTGGACAGTGCACAGCAACAGTTCGGAGACAGAGTCACCTGTGTGTGATGCAGAACAATAGCATGAATACATGTCCATGTCAAGTTCAACCCCCCCTCATCATTACCTACAAAATACACAACCATATATCTATCTATCTATCTATCTATATATATATATATTTATGGCAAAAAAACTCCGTTTAATGCATCAGTTAGGGTTGTTCCACAGTGACAAAAGCGAGGAAATTCGGTGTTAGGATTGAAAACCCTAACTCCGAATTCACCCCCTCCCAGCACCACAGACCACACACACACACACACACACACACACACATATGCAAGTACGGGAGAGGACCAAGGCAACACGACCAATGACAGACAACCAGCAGCAGGTGACAGAAATAACAAACAATTGTCTCAATGTACTACAAGACATCCCCACCCACCTGACCAGGTACTGCATGCTCAGTGGAGCTCAACAGCAAAACTGAGGCCATGTACACCAAATGTACACATCCCTGATTGCAGCTGCACACAGCGTACCACACTTAATAGTTGCATGGCCTTACCTACCGATGCCCCACACAACTGGTACTCTGCTGTTAGTCAATATAAATGCTGAAGGTGTATCATCACAGTTCTACAAAGGTTTTAACAATAATGAGTATACATTAATTAAGAGAACTACATAAATTAACTACAAGACACAGCCATGCTCAAGATAAAAGTAGTGTTGCATTTAGTATGTGATTTACTTAGTAGTACATTTACTGCAACTGTTTACTCAAGATAGAGAAGCTGATGTAAACATATGTTCAACACTGTGAAATTTGTACTGGCAGTATCAGATGCATTCTTACTGATGAAGGTGTACTGCTGATGTACATAAATATACCTTCAGTGTGTTTTAATACTAAAGATGCAGTAAGTATTCTTTGTAAGAAACAATGTAATTGCATGGATCAGGCCAAGCAACTTCTAAATATCATAGCACTACTGAGCCAATAATGACATACCTGTACCAGAGATGTCAATAGGATAGATTTTACTGTATGCACTTACTGAGTATGCACTTACTGAGTATGTTGTACCTGATAAAGACAATGTCATTGCATCTGTGATGACTAACTTATTGAAATAGTAATACATTTACTATTTTTGCAATAAGTGATCTATGCCACTTATGGACACATCCTAATTTTTTTAACAGTTGTTTCATACTCAGTCAGTATGGCTAGTGTTTGGGTTTCCCACAATTATGTCACTGATTCTATCAAAGTGATAACTATGTTAATTGTGCTACAGCAGGAATCAAGTAGGTATAGTGTAGATTTAAATAGAGTGTCTTTCAGTATTGATTAAACTCACAATGGGATAAGTGTAATAGGATTGTAGGGGTTATTCTCTATGACTGACTCTGTGAGTTATAATCACACTAAGGTTTCAATGACTGTAATTATCAAGTTAGACTGTTAATCTTCATGAGTTCATATTCGCAGCCATTCTCCAGTAACTTGACAGTGGATGGTGTAACTGGATAGGACACTGTGTTGCAAAGGTCCTGCAGTGCCTAGCAGAGGGAGAGTATCTACACATGAAGGTAATTAAGCAATAAGGCATGATGAACAGTTATGTGAAATGGTCTATTAATCACCCTCTAGGGGTTTAATGTTGAATGAGGCGTAGCCGAGAGCCACATGTCGCTAGACAGTGATAAACTGACCATAACATAATACCTGTGAGTGGCTTATTGCTATCATAATAAAACTGTTTTTTCAACAACATAAAACCATGTTCATCATATGGTTAGGCTGTACATGTATGTTAATGTAAACTAAACATAAGGCTGTTAGAATGTTTACAGCCAATCAGAAAGCTGCATTTCTCAGACCCTTGTTATAATCAGAGATATTATACCTGTACAACTCTTTGGTTTTGCTCAACTCTATTGCTCAGGTGCCCACCACATGTGGTGTGGTGTGGGGCATCGGTAGGTAAGGTCATGCAACTACTAAGTGTGGTACGTTGTGTGCAGCTGCAATCAGGGATGTGTACGTTTGGTGTACATGGCCTCAGTTTTGCTGTTGATCTCCACTGAGCATGCATAGAAACATAGAAACATAGAAATATAGAAACAGAAACATAGAAGTTGATGGCTGATATGGACCACAAGGCCAATCCAGTCTGCCCATTTCTTTTTCTACCTTATGAATGTGCCATCGGCCTTTGCTCTGTCAGTGGCCTATCTATTCATACTCATTTGTATTGCTCCCTTATGCCTATCCCATGCCTGTTTGAAGCCCTGAACTGTATTCATAGCGACCACTTCTTGAGGTAGACCATTCCATACATCCACCACCCTTTCTGTGAAAAAGAATTTCCTCACATTCCCCCTTAATCGGCCCACCTCTAATCTCATGCTGTGTCCTCTTGTCCTGCTATTTTCTTATATTTAAACATGTTAGACTCTTTCACCTTGTTAATGCCCTTAAGGTGTTTGAATGCCTCGATCATATCACCTCTCCCTTCTTTGCTCAAGGGTACATATTGAGCTCTGTTAATCTGTCCTCATATGTCTTCTGATTGCAGTCCCTGCACCATTTTAGTTGCCCTTCTCTGGACTGCCTCAATTTAGTTAATGTCCTTGTGAGGTGTGGCCTCCAATACTGCCGCAGTACTCCAGATGGGACCTACGAGTGTCCTGTAAAGAGGGATTATTACCTCCCTCTTACGACTTGTGATACCCCTACTAATAAACCTAACACCCCTAGCCTTACCTACTGCTTTAGAGGTCTGCTTGGATGATTTCAGGTCACCAGTGATGATGATGCCCAAGTCTCTTTCTTCCTTGTGACTGCTAGCAACTCCCTCCAGCCTATAGGTGGCTTCAAGGTTTCTCTTCCTATGTGCATGATCTTGCACTTCTTTGCATTAAATCCCAGTTGCCACTCTTCTGACCATTTTGCTAGTTTATCCAGATCTCTTCTCATTCTGCCCACCCCATCTGGATCATCTACTCTGTTGCAGATCTTGGTGTCATCTGCAAACAGACAAGCCTTACCCTCTAGCCATCTGCAAGGTCACTAATGAAGATGTTGAATAGGACTGGCCCCAGGACTGATCCCTGAGGTACCCCACTTGTGACTTAGATCTCTTCTGACTGTATACCATTTACCACCACTCTCTGTTTTCTGCCCGTCAACCAGTTTGCCACCCAGTTGACCAACTTCAGCCACCCCGAGCCTACTCCAGCTTATTTATCAATCTTCTATGTGGAACAGTGTCAAAAGCTTTGCTGAAGTCAAGGTAGGTGACATCAACTGCTCCCCCTTGGTCCACCACTCTGGTTACCCAGTCAAAGAAATCTATGAGATTAGTTTGACAGGACCTTCCTTTTGTAAACTCATTCTGTCTTGGATCCTGTGCCCCTATGGATTCCAGGTGTGGCACTATCCTTTCCTTAAGGAGTGCCTCCATAATCTTGCCCACTACTGAGGTAAGACTGACTGGTCTGTAGTTCCCTGCCTCCTCCCTGCTACCAATCTTGTGGAGCGGGATCACATGAGCCTTTCTCCAGTCTTCTGGAACCTCTCCTGTACTCAGAGACTCACTAAACAGTTCTGCTAATGGCTCTGCTAGTTCCACCTTTAGCTCCCTTAGTACCCTGGGATGTATGCCATCAGGTCCCATTGCCTTATCCACTCTGAGCTTAGCAAGCTCTTGTAGGACCCTTTCTTTTGTGAGGGGAGTAGTGCTCCTCCCTCCCCTGTGTCCATGATGCTGAGGCTTGGGCCCTGCCCTACCTTCTCTTCAGTAAATACTGAGCAAAGTATCTATTTAGGATAGATGCCTTTGCAGGGTCCTCCTCCTCACATGCTCCCGCTTCTCCATTAAGCTTAGCAATCCCCCTCTGGACTTTCTCTTTCACTAATGTATCTATAGAAAGTCTTGTCACCTTCCTTTTTACTGTTTGTGCTAGTGTTTCTCAGTTTGGGACTTTGCCTGCCTTGCCTTCTCTGCTTCCCTTAGGGCAGTTTGGTATGCCTCCCTATCTTCATCCCGCTGTGTTCCCTTATATTTCCTGAAGGCCAGCCTTTGGCTCTGACCTTTTCTGCTACTACTGTATTTGAGAACCAAAGTGGTTTCCTTCTTTTGCACTTCCTTTTCTGTCTAACACAATGGGATGTTGCTTCAAGTATTGCATTCTTAATGCTTGCCCACTTTGCCTGTACCCCCTCACCTGTGTTTCTTTTTGCCAGGCTAAGCAACTCTGTTGGCCATCTTATCAAAGTCAACTCCTCTGAAGTCTATATGTTTGCCTTGGAGATAGGATAGATTTAGATGTAGTAGCCAAATTGAACCATACCATGTGATGGTCACTGGCCCCAGGTGACCTTCTACCTGAGATCTGTGATCCCTTCCTGTTAGTCAGTATTAGATCTAGCATAGTTGTCTCTTGTGGGTTGTTGTACCAGTTGTTTGAGGCCATCCCCGCAGGGAATCCACTATGTGTCTAGTTCTGGCAGATGTTCCTGCTGGTATTGACCAATCTGTATCTGGCATGATTGAGTCTCCCATTATCAGAACCTCCCCTTTAGCTGTCATGTTTGTATCTTCTAACAGTAATGTGTCTATGTCCTCCCCCTGGTCTGGGGGCCTGTAGACAACCCCAGTTCTTATGGCTGTCCCATTTCCTGTTTCAGGGTGACCACAGTTCTTCTGGCTCCTATGTGTATTCTGAATTTCTGTAGCTTTGATATTTTCATTGACATACATAGCCACTCCTCCCCTTTTGCACCTCGGTCTCTTCTGAACAATACACTTGGCCAGGTACTGAAGTCTCCCAAAGTGTGGTTACTGGTAAACTACGTCTCACTAATTGCTACTATGTCCAGTTTAGCCTATGACATTATTGCCTGCAGGTCTGGGATCTTATTTCCCAGGCTGTGAGCATTGTGTACATGATTTTCCATTGGCCAGATTTTGGTGTGTTAGTTGTTGGGTGAGGTTTGGCAGAAAGACTACCCTGTCGTCATATGGGAAGACAAACCTTTTTCTTACCTGGTGATGCAAATGAACTGCAAACATGCTGAATCCTGTTTGTTTGACCACTAGCTGAGGGGAGAAGTATTCTTCCATTCGGCATTAGCAAGGTGCTACCCCTCTTCCCGCATTTGCTAATTTAAATATTCTGCAAAGATGTCAAACGTCTGCCCCAATGCACTGACTCCTCCTTAGTCAGATCAGATCCATCAAATTTAAAGAACTTTGCTCCCAGAACTGCTGCCAGTTCCCTACAAATCTGTGTCCTTTCCTAGCACAAGCCCTTGAGCCACGTGTTTAGCTCCCCTATCTCCCTTCTCTGACCTTCGCCATCCACCCCCCTCTCCCAGACTGGCAGGATCTCAGAGAAGGAGATGCCGAGCGAAATGGATGATAGTTTGTCTTAGCCTGGTCAGGTGTTCCTTGAGTCTCACACACAACTGACTGGCTGGCAGATCGATAGTCCCTATCCAGCACTAGGACATCAATGTTTTCTCCTGCTTTGTGAACAATTTTAGCAATGCAGTCAGTGTCTCATGCTGATGGCTACTAGGAGACATCCCAGACAGTACCCTGGCTGGAGATGGTATCAACTCCCGAATCATGGAATCTCCCTATGATCAAGTTTTTGGATTTCCTTTTTTGCTTTTTTGTTTTGGTTCCTGATTTGGGTGAGTTTTGTTATGCTAGCTCCTGTGCCGCGGTGTCCTGCTCTGCAGTGTCTTCTGCCTCTTTGATTTCAGAGAATAGAGGCAGATACCTGTTTGTAGATGTTTATATGGTTTTGGAGGTAATATGTTGAGAGCAGACAGTGATGGGGCACCCTATTTGCCCCTCCTAACCACCTGCCAACCTCCTGGACCAACCACCCTCTGCGGCTCTAGGGTTTTCTGTTGGATGCTGGGGAAATGGCGGGTGGTTCTTATATTATATTTCCTCTTGAATATGAAATTTGAGGCATGCAATCTCTGCCCATGCTGCCATACAGTACCTGGTCAGGTGGGTGGGGATGTCTTGTAGTACATTTAGACAATTGTTTATTATTTCTGTCACCTGCTGCTTAGTTGTCTGTCATTGGTCGTGTTGCCTTGGTCCTCCCCATACTTGCATGTGTGTGTGTCTGTGGTGCTGGGGGGGTGAATTCAAGTTAGGGTTTTCAACCCTAACACCAAATTCCTTGCTTTTGTAGCTGTGGAACCTTCTTTGATGCATTAAACATGTTTTTGCCCTAAATATCCAGGGTGGGATATTCAAAGGGTTTATGCATTATACTAATGGGGTTCGCCTGCACAAGTCCAAAAGTCGCCATTCTGCGATATTCAGCAGGAGGCAGTTCACACACGAAAACATGCTGACAACAAGCATAATGTAAATATTGGCATAATGCAACGAAGGGTGGAACCATGCATAAAAGCGCAATGCGATATCCAAAGAGTTCGCAATGCGCAACAGCGGAACAGCTGGAAGTTGTGCCCCAGCAGAAATGAGCCAAAATAAAAAGGCTCAAGGAAGAGATGCAAGAACGCCACAGGGATGCCAAGTGGGGAAGAGAGAGAGAGAGAGAGAGAAAGACAGACAGACAGTGACAGGTCAGGGCAGGCAAGGAAGCATGTGGGCCACCAGGCTGCAGAGGCCAGCGGGGGTGCCGTGCAGTGGAAGTAGCAGTCAGGACAGCGGGGGTAACAGAGCAACATCAGCCGGGGGCACAAGCCAGGAGATGGACAGTGGCAGCTTCCATGAGAAGAAGCTGTAATAAAGGGGTGAAATGCAAGGTGCAGGGGGCGTGGCCATGGATGGACCCACATCGGTGATGCGCCCCAACAAGCGAGCCGTTAACCCGCGTCAACTTTGAGTTGTACACACAGATGTGAAGATGGAAGCGGGCGGTACCACCTGAACAGAAGCACAATACTAGGCGGCTGTGGCAGAGCTGTGCAGTGATGTGATGCAGGCAGCACCTCGACGGTCATGCTCTGTCAGTGGAGACCAAGGTGACAGCCTGCATGTGCCTGCCGCCATGACAACCTTCAGAGGTCAACAGAGGGACACCACAGGCATCACACAGTTGGCCGCATCATGCATCCTCACCCAATTCCTCAGCACACTGCTGCCACATGCTGCAGCACAATCCATTTCCCCAACACCGTGGCAGAGCATACAGCAAACATGCAGGCGTTCCACAGGGTAATGCTCGTATGCCTGGCATGCTAGGGGCCATAGACTGCACCCATGTGGCCATTCGCATGCCATCTGGCCCGATGGGGCTGTATATAGGAATAGAAAGGGCTTCCCCAGTGTCAACTGCCAGGTGGTGTAGTGCCACTGGGGGCGTATAATCAATGTCTGTGCCACACACACCCTGGTGGAGCACATGATGCCTTATATGGCGTCAGTCAGCACTGTGCCATCGATTCGAAGTTGGGGACATCCCCAGGCCATCTAGTGGGTGAGTATGCATGTAGGAAATTCAAAGCTCGAGAGCAGGGTGGGAATGCCACAGGTGCCATGGTAGTGGCACACAGGGATATGGGCAATATGGACCTGAACATGAGACTGATCTCCACTATCTCCACACAGGTGACAGCGGATACCCCTCCGTCCCTGGCTGCTCACGTGCGAGCCCCCCATGACCCCCATGCCCAGCAACTATAATGAGGCACATGCCTCCACCACTTAACATCATTGAGCGGGTGTTTGGGATGCTCAAGGCAGCTTCCGATGCCTGGGACACCTCGGCGGTGCCCTACAGTACAACCCTCAAAAGGCTTGTGGGATATTCTATGTTGCTGCAACATCCTGCACAACATGGCCAATGACTGTGGGATAGCTGTACAGGTTGAAGAGAGGACAGTGATGGGACACCAGTGGTGCAGTGTTGATGGTGATGAGCAGCCCCCAGCAGATGACGGGACCCCCTACTGATCCGGCAGGCCCAGCTGCACCAGGACACCATCCACGGAGGAGCATATATGCACAACACAGTTAAGTCAAGGGCCCATGTGCAAACAACACTGTCCTGGCACAACCCACAGGCACACAGGTAACACACCAGGGTGCAGTGGCGGCAAGGGGTGAAAGGACCAGGCACACAAACACACCATCAGGGAGGCGAACAGTCATGGACATACACACACACAAACACACCAGGCACAAAGCGTACATGGGCAGGTGCACAGCAGAGCAGGAATAGACATAGCAAACACACAGATCCACAGACCACACCACCACCTGTACTATCCAAGCACGTGTGTGTCAGATGCTGTGCACACTGCACCTAGGGTGTACAGTAATGCAAGCATCATCATGCACCTCACCTGTGGACAGCAGTTGGGATGGTGTGCAGGTGGTCCGTATGTCGGCGTGATGGGCAGGGCACCCACCTGTGCACTGCCCACCATGATGCCAGATGCACACAGGCAGCAGCAGACAGGACCCGCCTTGGAGACAGGTGAGTCATGTTGCACCATTCCACGGCCACAGCGGATGTGTGGGTGGCCCCTCGTGACAACAGCACTGGCAGGCTGAGCAGGGCCACATGGGAATGGCACCGATGGACCACCAGAGATCCCACTGTGTGATCGCGACCTTGTCCGCAGTGGGGTCTGTGGATGCTAAACATACCTGCACCAGGGTGCTTGGGATGCCCACAGCAGAACCCGGTGTCGACAGGCCTGGTGTCACACAGCCTTGAGGGAATAGGGAGTGGAGAGCGTACTGTGTGGGGTGCGCAGCGGCACGGAGCACCATGTGTACCCAAGTACAGCCACGACAGTGACCAATGCCTGGGTCTGCCTGTCAATGGCAGCGGTCACATCCATCCGCATATGGACCATCTCTGCATGGTCTAGAGCACACTCTCTGCTGTGCCGCTCCACAGCCGCACACAGTGCCTCCACAGACATTGCAACCCGCCTTTACTGCTGTACTAATTCCCACAGCATGCAGGTGTGCTCGTCAAAGGGGTACTCTGCCACAATGGCATCCTGTTCCCCAGGGTGTGGAAGGTCCTGATGCACAACACCCCTTGAGGGTGGGCGTTGTTCGCCAGGACCAGGAATGGGCGTATCAAAGGGCGGTGGGCATGTGCCACCGCTGGACACTGTACCCCCAGACCTGGTGGGTGACTGCTGCTGCTGCCCCTCCAACCGCTGTGCCCCAGGGACCACTCGTTCCACTGCTGTGGCCGCAACAGTGCCAGACACCTGCACAGCCACTGGTGCTGCCCCTGGTGCCGACAGGCACAGCCTGGGACTGTGCCGACATGCTGGCACACAAGTTGGAACCAGCAGGAAGCCCAGGGCACATGCTGGCCCCTGCTGTGTGTCCATCATAGGACACACACATGTCACCTGACCTGCAGTCCTTGCATCATCAATGGTGCGAGTGCGTGCTACAGCCACAGTCACAGGCGTGCTGGCATGCTTACATGCCAGACTGCTGAGACACAGGCTTGCACTTCCACACCCGACTCACCTACACCCAGGGATTGGCAGCCCAGGCGTGCATCTGGTGCAGTGCATGCTGGCTGGTGACAGAGGTGGATGGACCCTCCTCCATGTCCAGCAGGTCATCCTCACTGCCTGGACCCCCACCACCATCCCTGAAGATGAACAGGATCTGTAACAGAGAGAGAAGACATGTGGGTACATGAAGAACCTTCCCCCCCCAACACCACCACCATGTCATACGTGCAGTGATGGAAGCTGCACCTGTCTGGAATCCACCTCCCTGGCCGCCCTCAATAGCACTGCACTGCATTGATGCAGCCAGTCAGGTCCTCAGCCAGGGTCCAGCTCCACCACCGCTGGCTGGCCTGCCAGTGCCAGCACGTGCCGCCCTGAGGGCTGCCACCTTCTCCTTCACCCTCCTGCGGTCTGTCCCAATATTTTTTTGCATTCCTGCACTGAGCACTGGTGGCTTCCATGCAGGTTCACTGCCCGGGCTACCCCCTCCCATGCAGCCACATGGGTCAGAGGGTGCCCCGCCATCCTCCAGCAGTGACTCCTCCTCCAGATAGGCCTGGAAGAGGGCCTCCAGTCTCTGCCGTGGTGAAGTTAGGCCTCCTCTCCTTCACCCACCATCCTCACCCTCACCTTGGCTCTGCTCAGTCATGGCAATCTGTATGGGTGGAAGTGGACACACCTGTCACTGTGCAGTCTACAGCACATTATCCATACTCCCATTGTCCAGAACATCCCACAGCATACAGCCACCTGCCTCACCTGCATGCTTGAATCTGGCCAAGCGCAGCCCAGTATTGCAATTTATAGTGCAATGCATGCAAATTAGGGTGGAGCAACTGTAATGAGATGCAAATCGCGCCACTGCACCTTCTGAATAGCTGATCAGATGGTTGCATGTAGCAGTTGAATATTCTGCGCCATTACTTTTCACAATATGGATTTGAGCCAGCTGAGCCAATAGCGCAGAATCTGTGACTCCTTGTGGTACCTGCATGCGCATGCCCAGGTAACTACGCAGGTGTCTGCCACGCTGATGGCGTGCTGGAATCAATCGAAAAATTCAGGCCATGGCCACTTGTGCCAGTGGCGCTACAGCACTGGGCACTATGGTGCTGTGACACTACTGCGCAATAGTCCCTGTGGCACTGGCACGCAGGTAGTCGATGCGTGCAGGATCCATAGACATCCAGATGGCGCTGTCTGCGTGGCCTTGCGTCATAGACTGACACAGGTGTCAGACCTTTGACCCCTGGCGCTGTTAAACTTGCCCCGTATGCAGCCCTATTGAGCTGTCTGGTGACAGGCTATGCTATCAGCGGCACTGTCAGAACAGCGTGATTGGAACCTATGGTGGTCTATTGCACAACATTTCCACATGGGGTTGCGTGCTGCAGGGGCGCCATATACGCCTGCTGTAACTTACTCCAACCATGGCACGCAGGAGAGTGCCCCAATAGAGCCACTGGAGGTGGCCAACCTGGTGGCCCCTGGTGAGGCCCCACTCATGGGGCACTGTGAGAGGAGCCCTCACCGCAGCTCGAACCCAGGTCTGGCTGCAGGTGGCCAATGCACCTGAGTGGGGTCACAGGGGTGGTGCCGGTCTGCCGAGCAGTGCGGCACAGGTACAGTGACCTCCATGAGAAGGGCGGAGTTGTTTGACAGACTACGGTCACGTGCCCAGGAGGGCGTTGTGCCTAGGACAGGTGGTTGTACCATCTATGAACCTGTATTCTCCGTAGGGGTGTGAGATGTGTTTGGTGGCTGTGCATGGGTGATGGCTCTGCCATGGTTGGCTGTGTCAGATGTGTGCAGTTGTGAGATGCATGGGTCTGGCTGTGTGGGCGAGGCACTCTCACTGGGGCAGGGGCAGTCTGCTTTGGAGTCACACTGATGTTTTCTCAACATTTGTCTCCCACAGGCCAGGCAGAGGATGCAGGCCTGCAGGATGAGGAGGGCCGTGGGGCAGTGGTGGACAGTGGTGCTGCAAAGGGTGGGCCACAGCAGCAGCAGCAGCAGCCACAGCTGCCATGCGAGTGTGATATCATTACATCATGGATGCTATTGCATGCTGGAGGGTGGGCATGACCACCAGCCATGGATAACACAACCATGCAACGACAGGCGACATTCATCACCGTCCAGTGTCACTGCGTCTGTGTGTGCGTCACTGGTGGTCCATGCATGCACTGAGCACATGGCTGTGGAACTGGCATCCCACCACATTGCCACGTCCCGACAGACAGCCTTGTTTGTGCTGTGATGGACATGGGCAGTGTGTGTGCAGTGGTGCACATAGCTAGTGCCGCCTGGTTGGGCTTGTCATGTGCATGGTCACTGTGGAGTGGAGTGCATACCATCACAGGTGCGGGACATTGGGCTATATGCCTTGCAGGTTGGGTGGTGTTCAGGGTTGTGGTCGAGTCACGGCATTGACTGTGTTCCCTTTTCCTAGGCCTCACCATGCTCCACAGGATTGAGCGGGCACTACACCAGCTGACCCGGTGTCCCTGGAGAACCAGAACATCCTCCAGGATATCCAGTGCCATGGGCTACGGAGGAGAGCACAGCCAAGTGAGGCAGCAGGCAGTGGAGGACCAGCCTGCTCAGGCCTTAGGCCGGCTTCCCTTCCACTTCACCCATCCTCCCACCCTGCCTTCCCTCTCCAAGTTGTTCATCCCTACCCTTGCCCACCCCTACCTTGCCCTACACCCTCTTGTAAAATAGTTTTGTTGTTGTTCTTGTTTTACTTTCCATTTTTTTTAATATATATATATTTTGATATGAATACTGTGGTGGTCTCTGATTTGCAGCTGGCTATAGTTGCTCAGTTGCAGTGGTGTGCATAGCCATCTGGGGTGGTATGGTCCTGAGTATATATGTGTGTGTGTGTGTGTGCGTGTGTGGGCATGGAGACGGTCTCCAGTGTGGCAGTGACTTTCTGTTGGTCTTGCCATCTGCTGCTGTCACCCACTGCTGGGTGCACAGGGTGGTCTAAGCATATGGTTCTCTGCTACACGAGGACGACGTGTGCAGGGGATGCATGGTGTTTCCTGCAGTGCCAGTCACTGCACATGGGTGTGTCTTGGGGCTCATGGTGCAGGGTGTGCTGTGCATAAGGGGCTGATGTACACTGTGGTTGTCAACCCCCTGTGTGGCAGTCTCAGCCTGCCAGTGGTTGCCTGCTGGGCGTCCATGGCCCTGCTGTGCTTTGTTGGCTTGTCCCCATGGGCCAGTGGATCATCCATCCCACCCCCAGTGATGCTGTAGCATGGGGTGCAGGTGTCTTGTTGGTCCCTGAAGTGTGTTCCTAGCATGTGTGTGCATGGCTGGTGGTGGGCCCCAGCCTGCCTCCCTGGTTGTGCAGTTCCATTGCTCTGCTGGGAGTGTGGGGGCTCTGCTTGTGCTATGGCACCTCTATGGACTGCTCAGCTAGGCTGGCTTTGTTGCCGCTATGGTTACAACCTTTCTGCTCAACTTCCGCTTCATAGTTTGAGCTATAGGCGCAGTTTATGCGATATTCAGGCGTTGGCTGCTCAAATTTGTTTTACCCATGTTTGAATATCGCGTCTGTTGCGCATATCGCAATTGAATGTCTTGCTCCTGCTGTTACGCACATTTGGGAGCGGTTGAATATACAGGCCCCTGTCTTTTGAGAATGATTACATAACAATATATATGATTTATTGTTGTAAAATTACTGCATACATACTGAAATGTAAGATGAGAGATACAGCAACTCATGTAGTACTATTTTCTATTATTAACACTAAGACTTCTTCCATCTAAACCATATTGTTTTTATATTAAAATCTATTTATTTTCACTTCCCACTGTTATTGCAGTATTCATTTTTTATGTTGCAGCATTTTACTCATTTTCTTTGTGCAGTCAATGTAACTAGTCTTCGGACACATGATGAATGTAGTACTCTATGGCCCGAATATTCAAACTGTTCCAGGCTGTGACACAGGCCTGGGCACACCTGAAGTGGCTTGCACAGGGGTTTGTCCTGGTGACATGCAACAGACCTGTACTATGGCGTAGTAGCTTTGAGTATCACAGCCTGGCCACCCTAACTGTGCATGGTGCAGTAGTACTCCTCCAGCGCAAGTGGCCAGACTGTAGCATGCAGATGCGCTGGTGGAAGTGGCATTGCACTATGCACAGCACCTGCCATATTCAGAATGGGACATCCAAATGGGTTCATAATGTGTGCAAGGCACACAGAGCTATGTTGTAATCTCATTACAGCCCCATTTGCATGTCATTAGCATGCAGAAGCGCCATTCTCTGACAACTTGTGCCTGGCGCCCTCACAGGCACCAGTCATGAGGAACAACACTGCATGCAGCCCAATCAAGAGGATTCGTGAACACCCAGAAAAATATGCAATATGCCACATAGTCCAGAGTAGCCTGCTGTAAGCCCAATCACAGGCATCATTAATCCCCAAAAGTACAGCAATATCCTGAGTGGGTATGATGGGTGCAGTGAGCCCAGTCGCATTCATCATTAATAGATTCCCCCAAGTACAATATTTTTTGTGGTCCAGTGGCCTGGTCGATGGCTGATCACAGACATCTTTACCTCATCAAATATCCCTAAAACCCTGATGGTGTAGTGAACACCACACCCCACCTGACAATGAACCCTAACACCGTTATTTACTCTGCATCAGTTGGCAGATGGCAGTACTGCACCCGCCTTCCACCCTGCCGCCCGCCAACTGACAGGTCAGTAGAGCTGCATGACCATTGTTTAACAGCATCAGCCAATGGGCATGCAGCCCATGCCGTACTACTCAGTACAGATATGTAAATGAATTAATTCACATATCTGAATAGAGTGTACGGTATGAGCTGGATGCCCATTAGGTCATGCTGTGAACAAATGGGTATGTAACTCTACTGACCTGTCATTTGGCAGGTGTCAGGGTGGCAACCAAGTGGGGTGCTGGCACCCACCAACAGAAGGAGGGGTGGGAGTGGGTCGATGGGGCTCACTGGGTGATGGGGGTGGGAGTACACTACACCACCAGGGTCTTAGAGTAGTTTATGAGGTACTGATCGGTGCAATCAGGCAGCAATCGGTGTACTGGACCACCAGGGAAATTTCACTTTTTTTGCAAGGGGGCGGAACGTACTGATCTTCACGATCATGCACATAGAGGCATACTGTAGCACCAGTTATATGCAACGATGGCATTTTGCTCCAGTAATGACTCATATAGTACATGGGAGCGTTGTCAGGTATCTCAGGAACTTGGATGGACAACTACAAGTGTAATCCCACATGACTGTGCTATAATGTTTCAGTAAATGATGAAATAACAGTTCTGCAAATCTTTGTCACAAATATTTCAAATAAACATCCCCACAACACAATAACACAACAACCAAAAAATAGTATCTATAAAATATTTATGTATTTGTATAAAAATATTAAAGATATTTTAAAGCAAATCACACAAAAAATAAGATTTTTTTAATAAAAATACATACACAAATATTACATTTTTCAATGTACAAAAAAATATAGATTTTTAAACTGCACAATTTGAGATACAAAATAAATATTTCTAAAAAAACTTATTCTTTTAGATTAAATAAAAAAAATATAAAAAATTATCAAAACAAAAAAAAAACAGTTTTCAAGCAAAACAAGAGAGGTGTGTGCTGCTTGAGGCAGTCAAAGAAACTCCGTCCGATGTGAGATGCAATGGAGTGGGCTGTGGCCCCCAGAGATACCAAATGCTGTGGAGTGGTAGCATCGCCCAGCGAAGCTGGCAGAAACAGGTGGTGCTACAGAGTAGCACCAGTACTGGCCATGGTGGCACCAGTCGCTGTCACCACAGGCTCAAACACCAGGCTGACAGTCTGTTGTTGTGCTTTAAACAGGACAGTATTTTCTGTTGCCTCAGGAGCGAAATTGTTTTTTCAGACCGACAAACATGCGCCAAGCCTGTGGTAACAGGGCAGTAACCATACATGGTTTCTTGCTGGCACCTACAAAGTCAAATAAATAATAACACAGAGACTAAAAACACTGATAATTTTCAACATAAAATACTATAGCAAGGCAACACTTATACATTAATTTGGCAATAATGATACTATTTGGAGTCTGATACAAATATAATTCTCTCTTGTCTGTTTGGGTATAATATTTTATAACTATATGTCATTAGAAAAACATAAAAACTTGTAAGGAACTTTTGATTTAGTATGCTATTCTTGTGTTTTATTCACTAGACAGAAGATTCAGTATCTAGAGTCAGCATAATAAACAATACAGTCTCACAGTAAAAGTAAATCCTCATTGTGTGGAATTGAAACTTATCACCCTGCTATAACGCTTACTCATGTCTGTAAAAATATCCACTACCACACCAACACTATCAAGATACCTTATGTGTACATCATGATCACTTTAATGATTGTTTGAAAGAAACACCTTCGGTTGTAATTCACCCCCACACACATAAATGTTTCAAAAACTTGTAACTGATATTGCATTGATTCACTGAAAACTATGAACAAGCTGTCATTTGGTATTTTATGTTCACATCGCATCCATCGTGACAAACAGAAATCCAAAAAAATCCCCTATCTCATGATTAACTGACCAACAATACAATCAGTGAAGTTTCTCAGTTTGTATAATGAAACAACAGTAGCAGTAAAACACTTTTCACCATACAATATACTGCTACAATTTTTGTGACACATTCCTATTACAGTTTTCCATTTTCATCAAATTGTCAATTAATCTGTCTCAGTTTTTCTAATACTTGAAACCATCTCACAGATTTAGTAATCAAGACTTCAGTGAGTTAACTACACTTACTATAATACATTTTCACAGCATATGAAAGATAGTAGATCAGTTCCAAGTAGTGTGCAAGAAATGCAAGTTACACCATGGTCAACACAGTACTGCATGTTACCGCTATATCAGAAAGTTGTATTGATGTTAAATAAATTAGCACCTAAAAAACACTGGAATCTGCAACACAAGAACCATGTTATTCTCGTGCAATCTCAAATAAAAACAATATACACTTAGGAGTAGTGAACATCAATGGATAGTGAATTGGCTCAACAACTAGCCCACAGCAATAAAATGGTAGGATAGGTTAATTTACAAGGAGTTAATCAGCACTCTCAGGTATCAGTACCTGGGTACCTCCTACTCACCACCCACATGTGACATAAGGTAGCTATCACGAGTAATATCTCTTTGCAGATAAATCAAAACCAAATATTAGTATATATGCAGAAGGGCTGCTGGATCAACAGACTGCCTGGCCCAACAAGTAAATATAGAAGGACACTATTTAACTAAATGCAGAAGCGATGTTCTGCACATCACACAGAAATGCATAGCAAGTGTTCCTCCATGGTGGGAGATGAAATATAAGACTTTATTGCTCAGGGACTTGAAGCTGTTCTTCTATAAAGATGAACGCCCTGACACTTGTAGAGGCCAACAGATGAACACGACCTATGTAGAGTCAGTAACCCAAAATGTACATTGGCAGACAAAGGTACCGAGACATGCCAGACATCTTCAGGTACAGGAAGAGGATAAATAAGAGTTGCCAGTTAGGATGACGAACAAATGAAGAGTAGCTAATACTGCAAATAGAGGATGGAAAAATCTGGGGAAAAGAGGAGATTTACTTCAGTACAAAGTGGTGGGATCCATGTAAAGCGATAGCCAGTGTGCTGGTGCACCACACATGGTAGAAGTGTTCAAGAGGATGTGGTTCAGCATAAGACAATGGCTCAATAATATAGTAATTGTGACTTCTGTCCTAGCGTGAAGCAAACCAGTGTCTATTAAATAACTCAATATGATATCAAAGTCAAACATGATTTGTTGCTTGTTGGACACCTTTTATCTCCAACCACTGACCAGCACTTACTCTCCCACTCTTCCTCCTATCAGTGACTGCACGTACCTCAGTCTAACGAATACAGGTGAAATATGGTTCTGTAATATGGCTGTACACACACACATCACACAATGCAAGAAAATGAACATGAAGCTTGTACCATCTAGTGATAACATATGTGTGATGTAGTCATTTTCATCTATAAACATCTACAACCATATAGTTTACAATTTATTATGTGACACTATGAAACAATGCTAAAACACTACTAAATGACATAAGTCATTACAAAAACTACTCAACTGAGACAAAATTATAATAACATACATTCTGAGTTCAAGATACTGTACATCATCTTGCATGAAAAGTTTTGTGATTCCACTGTTGAGCTGGTGCGACCTCCTACTTCCCTCCACTGGTTCCGCTCCGACTTCCTGGGCTCTATGAACAAAACAAGAAAAAACATGATCACATATACATCAAACATCAAGCTACAACAATAATGCAGAAGCTACATTGTAATACACCATCATTGTAGGCAAACATGAACACATCCCTTTAATAAAGTTCTGTCTTTAGATGGTTTATGTTCTGACTGTAACATGCAGGCAACTCTTCTGCAGAACACCCACTAAACAGTATAAAGAATGTAATAGATAATTACTAAAATTTCCAACCACACCATGATTGTACGATAAATGAGCTTTTTACACCAAGAGGTACATGCTGTAGATGTCGTATACTTATTCCCAATGTCCACCCCATTGACTGTTACCATGGCAGGAACAACACCCACATTACTTGCCACTGCCGTACTGACAGTCAGCAGCCCTATACATCAAAACACCTGCAGCACATTACTGTACACAGCCAAAGGGAACGCTAAATTCAAATAATGAAAGCTGTGTCTGTGGTCTTCCAACGAAATCTGCATCAATCGGAACAGACTTTATATAAAAACAAACCTATTTTTTCTGGTGGTTCCCTGACCATGTCTGTCCAATTACAGTTTAAAAAAAATGGATATCTATATTACTAGTATGCAGTGCAGAACACCCAATACACTACACATTAATTGCAATAATAACAAAGAGTCTGAGAATGCAGCTTTCTTTTTACTTCAAACATTCTAACAACCTTATGTGTATCCTTTATTAACATACATGAAGACTAGCCATAAGATGAACAAATTTAACATGGTTTAAAACTTAATTATAATAGGGAAGGCATTCATAGGTATCATGTTACTGTTCAGTACTCACCCTCTAGCAGCATATAGCACTTGGTTCGAGTTATTCAACATTATACTAAAGTGATTAACACCCATTAAAATAACCTTGGTAATGCCTAGCTTAATAAAAACAAGGGTGCACCATTTCCAAGTTACTAAACTGCAAACATTGTCAAGCCTTGAGTTATTACTTTAGTAGGATAAAGTAGACATTGCCATACTGTCCATAACAGATTTTAATAATAAATAAACTTTACACATATAAATGATCACTTAACCATCTAGGGCATGTGGCACTCAACCAACAATATTTACAGTACAACGAAGATTGGTAACCCACCACGAACATAACACTGATAATTGATATTTGTTGAACATGAAGTCCACCACCAAAATTAGTGGAGCACAACAGCTACACCCCCCCCCCACCAGGCCACATGGCACTTTAAGTAGTCCTATGGGCGTACAGCCAGTGTCACATACATGAAAATGGTATCACATATGTTAGTACACATTAACATATTACCGTTTATCAATTGACATCTTTCCATTCTGTTTAACAATATGTGCTGCATCACCATAATTAACAGTCTGTTATGTGGACATACATCCGTCCCACTGGTGTCGAAAACACACACAGCAGACGAGCAGGTGGAGTCCAGAACTACTGATTCTCACACATCAGAAATGGAGAAGCATGACAACAGGTATTACTTTACTATAAACCACTGTATTACACTTAAAGAACACATAGTAATTTATTGTTATTTGTGAACTGCTTCCAAGTACACTACATATAAACTGGTAACCAGTGCAACAGGTGGATGTAATATTATCTCTGACTGTAAGCCTCACAACTCCAGTGTAGCAACAGAGTCAGTGGTGAATGTAATATTTATGTATCATAACATCACCAGGCTGTTGTACAATGGAACAACAAGAACATATATTAAGATAAACATTGCCATTAAACAAATTAAGATTCTATTTCACCAAGGATCTGATACCAATCACCCCTACAGACACACAGACTCATTCTTAACTGGTCTCTGTTGCAGATGACAGACTGGTTTTCTTTCTCTACCAATCACCTAAACAATGTTTTCAACCCACCCACAAACACAAACAATACATACATGGTTCAGTATTGCAATCACTAAATAGTATTTTTTTAAAAATATGACCTTAACTACTGCAACTCACATTACATTATATCCTCAGCACCCCAATGACAACTACAACCATTTCTATCAGCATCTACCATGGACTCAATGACAATGAAACTCAGGTCAACTGACCACCCTCCAGCTTCATGTGCCAATATCTCACGGGAAGCGAGAGAACTCGCTGTCCTGTCATGAAACAGAAAGCAAAGACATATAGTATGATAACTACATCACATATTTGAAACATATGCAACAGCAAAACAACCATCACATGATAACATTGCTTCATTAGACACAACACAAACATGTGGGCACATTACAATAACAATGCAGTTGATATCAAATATACGTTTAAAGAACAGTACAGAAGAACTCTAAATGAAGATTGAGTTTGTACACAACCATGCGTTACATTTCAACAAAAGTGAGACATCTACAACCCCTATTAGCAAAACATATTAACATAATCATACTTCAGATGAGAAACGAAACATAATTCTAATGCTGTATGCAACAAAAGGGATATTCCATGTCCACTGCAAAACACATACATTTCGAACTATACCCATATTGTAAATGTAACATAAATGGCATGACTGCTAACATGGTACAAAATAGACAGAAGGAACAGATACAAAATTGGTCAACAAACAGCTGAAACAATCTAGATTATCAACGAATAACTATAATAACCTTAAATAAATTACAATATTATGTATTTCTATGGTGCTGTACAATCACTCCACCATATCAATAACAGTTCTATTATGCGATTATACTCTAAATCTCAGAACTAAATACAGCAGGCATGTCAAATGAACCTTATTCTATACCGTATTACAATTTGACCTCATTGTTCAAAGACATTGAATGACTGAAAACAAGCTTTGTCAATGCTGAATGTTTGCTTGCTGGCATTAGCAGTGATAGTGTAGAAGTTACAGGCTGCATAATAGAATGGCAGTGAAGCACAGACTCAAGACAACCCCACCACCCCCTGCAGAGAGGACAGGCATTGGGGTGTGTATTTGAGTCATCAGCCATAACCCATGTCATATCACCACACCCACCTGCAGACACAGACAAGTGTCAAGGTGTGCTGTGGTTATAACCTTATCCACCATTCCATCAGGAAATACAGTGAGATGGAGTGCGGTATAGGAGAATGGGGTGAACTTGGGCCCAAGGTCAAAGACATACCTGATACCTCTCACTGGTTGCAGGGTGAAATGGCATGAGCATTGGCGAATCCCGTCACACCCCAATCTCATTCTCTACAGGTTGGGCATTATGGGAAACCCTAATACCTCAAGCATTCATTGGCATTTCTCCAAATTGTCAACATGTTTTGTTTGTGGACCCAACTCATGAACAGTGGCAACATTGACCAGGTTACCAGAAAGCTGCCTGCAAGCAACTAAGGCATTTAACACAGCTGAAAAGCATTCTGAACAGGATAAAATATTACAACTGTACTGTTCATAAAGACTGTTAAAATAGCAATGCTGCAAATCTGCAGTAAAAATTTTAAAACTGGTGAAGTCACGAAAATGCAGAGAATGCAACAATAACGTAATGTAATTACTTTGGGGATTTTTCACAGCAGATTGTCAACACAGGCATTTGGGGACCTCCGATCAAGAACACTGTCACCGTGATTTAATTTATCTGTCCCAAACAATGATTTTAGCGAACGTATCTGCACTGAAAGTGTAAAACATTTCGCCATGTTATGTGAAATGACAGCTGTAATGCACATAAGGAAGTGTGAAAACATTCCAGTGGTGAAAATCTGGACTGAAAATATTACAAAGTAATGAACTTACAAGGGTGCATGGAAACTGCACAATGTTCACTTGTAGCACAGTCATTTCATGGAATTTGTTCACCCAATTTTCAACATTGCCATTTTAAGACCTCTGTTCATGAACAATGTAACTGTAATTTTCTTAATCTGTCCCATACATTGATTTCGCACACCAACTGCGCCATTGTGCACTACATGGGCAGAAACACATTTTGGGGAAGATGTGACAAATGACAGCTGTACTGCCATAAGGAGGTGTGGAAATGCTAATGTTGAAAATCTGAGAAAAACAGAAGTTCATGAACTTACAAGCGCGAGGGAACTACCCAAGGCATGCTCAGCAGCAATTTTAGGAATTTTGTCACCAAATTTTCAACAGCTTAACATGTTGCTCAGGAACAGTGTCACCAGGATTTGCTTAATGTCCTGTGCATTGATTTCGCACAATGAATCTGCCATTGTGCAATACATGGGTGGAAACATGCTTGGATGAGATTTTATTTTTTTAATAACCATCTTTATTGAACTTTTTTGAAAAAAGAAACAAAAACAGAAACATGCAACAGACATACAATGACCCCCGGTTCCCGCACCACCCAAAACTGGTAGGACAACCAGCCACAATGGCTATGTACAATCAGCTGGAGAATGCACCTCCCCATATCTGACATTTGCCTGTCAGAACAACACCGGATTGAAATATACCCATTCTAAAATGAAACAGAGCCGCTAGTCATGAGATGAACTAAATCAAGGACCCACATACCCAAAACCCTACAAACCATAAGGGTTGGTCCCGCAGCTGCGTCCGAGAGAAAGCACTAAAAACTTTGTTTGATCCAGTACCCTCACTCTGAGATACACATATAAACGAACCTGATACACAAAACCTTCCAAAATGAAAGTAAACAAAGCATCCGTAGGCCATCGGATATTAAAATTATTGTTTGTTTACCCATCAACTCATTAACTACACTGAGACAGACAGACCGAAGGGTGGGAAGGCTAGATTGAAGTATATACCTCTAAAGTTCTCCCTCTTAATATATGTTCTTTCTGCCGTCCCCGTACATTTCGCTTGAGCCTGCCTAATGTCCTCATAGGTCCGCTAACCATTGGTCATATGTAAATACAAACGCTTCAATGCCTCAAGACAAGCTTTACTAGAGCAGACATCAATACATATACATCTAATCTGCAACCGTGAGATTTGGGACATCCCAAAATAAATCCAAACAAATAAACTCAGAAGAAGTTGAGAAGGGTCCATATTCTGCTTAACCTGAACCCAAGCGATATAACCTGGGACAATCCCAAAATATAACAACGTCTCGGACTCAATCACAAACATTGGTCTGTCTGTCTAAGCCACCTAGCACAGAGTTTAGTAGATATAGTACAAATGAAAATATAAGAATTGCATGAACCCATATGGGAATAGTATGTAGACCACGCCCCAAATTACTTCCCAGTCCGGTCTCAGAGGTATCCTTTTACCCATAAGCGAACCTCACGAGACCTCCTTATAAAGTCCAAAGCACCTGTAAGCCACTGATAGGGTCTATGTACCCTAAGATCTTCAAGGTTATCCCAGGTAATGGAGTTCCTGGAAATAGTTTTCCTCTGAGTTTCTGTAACATTTGGAAACTTCTTCTTAAAAATAATACCATTACACTGAAACACCACTTTGTCATCTAAAATAAAATCTGCCAGACAAGGTTAAGCTGCGGGCCCAGTGACTCCTGATTACCTGGCATAATCGCCATATTAGGGATACCTAAAATAGCTGATCTCACAGCCTTCTGGGCTTTTACAAGCTGGGAATAAAGGGACCACCAAGCCAGAACTGTCTTAAATATTGGGAATCTTTACCTATTTTGCAAAATAAGCGGTTAGTAAAGAACAGTGAATCAGGGAAATACCTTATCCTCATATTTGCCTTCAATATACAAACCAGACTAGAATATAACCCTCTCCCGGAGGAACTATTCCACTGGCTCATTAGATAATTGCCGGCTACATAGTACAAACGAAGGTCTGGGATTTTAAGACCCCAAACTAAAAGGAAGCAGAGAAACGCGATGCTTCCTCCTTGGAAGTTTGAAATTCCATAAGAAGTAAGAAAACAATTTTGTATTCTAATGAACCAGTTTTAGGGATATCACAGGGGACAAATATGGGTACAGAAACCCAGGAGTAGGTTCATTTTGATTAACCCATTCTAGCCATCAGATTTAGGGGAGCTTGTTCCACCTACCCGCAAGTCTGCTCTAGCTGCTACCAACACATTATTCAAATTTACCTCTACCCCTGCTGCAGGTTAGAGGACCCAGATACCAAGATATTTAATACCATCTGGAGCACATTTCAGCTGCAGCGACTCAAGGTCTGCAGCTACACATGAGGGGTAAGGGGAGAACCTGTGTCTTGTTCAGGTTCAATTTATAATTCGAGACCACCGAAAATCTATTTATAACCTAAGAACCCTTCCAAAACTCATCACTGGGTCTCAAGGTGCAAGAGAATGTCTTCTGCAAAACTGAGAGCCCAACTCCCTCCCTTGATCACAATCCCCAGTGACAAGTCAGACTGAATCCCCTCAGCAAGGGCTCCAAGTAGATTTTGAATAAAATTGAGGGAGAGGACATCCTGTCCAGGTCCCATGATCAAGGAGAAATTCTTTTGACAAAAGCCATTGCAAAGGACTCTGGCCGTGGGCGTGGCATAAAGATTCTAATGCCCACAAGAAGGCCCTCGGGAAACCCATCCTCTCCATAAAGTAGCAACAGAAAGGAGTGAGACCCTATCAAGGCCTCTGGCATCCAGAGAAAAAGCCTATACGGAGGGAGGGAGCCAATGCCTCAAAAAGCACATGATGGAGCTTCCAGAAGGCATCATGAGGCCCCCACCTGGCATAAAGCCAACACTGTCCTGGCTAATAATTAAAGGAGCAATCTTTAACGATTCTATTAGCTAGTATCTTAATAGTAATTTAATGTCCTGATTCAAGAGGGCAATGGGCCTATAACGCCTCAGTAATTGTCCGGTTTATCTGGCTTGAGGATAAGTGTAATGCAAGCCTGGTATAACGGTAATGTGGAACCCCATCTGACATGATGTTAGAAAAAACTCCAGGAGCAGAGGGATGAGAGTTTGCGAATGAGTTTTATAAAACAAAGCAGAGAGACCATCTGGTCCCGGAGTTTCACCATGGGCAACATGTGATCGCGATCCCTATTTCAGCCTCTGTTATAGGGACCGATAATGCCTGAGCTTGCACTGATCTAGTCTTAGCAGACTTATATCATCAAAAACCTCCACTCTTTCCTCAGTGGCACCTGGATGCCCCTTGATATAATTCTACAAAACAGTCCGAAAGCATCCGCCATAGCTCGCGGATCTGTAATCACCCTCCCCTGATGTTCTAGAAAGGAGATTGCAACAGCGCCTCCCATTCTTTACTCTAGTAGCAAAGAAGTTACTGTGCAAATCTAAGTAAAGATATTTAGCTGGGATCTTTCGACCAGGCCTCCAGTTTACTGTACACCTGTCATCTCGCCTCTCAAATCCCAGTTCCAGTCCACCTCCTCGCTAGATCCCTTCGGGGAGTGAGAAGAATTAATACTCAGATAAATTCCTCACTAGCTTTTCTCCAACCTATTCCTCCAAATAGTGCGGCTCTGAGCTACACTAGTATATAGTACTTCTACAAGTAGGCCAAGCTAAGATCTTATTATCGAGCATGGGAATCTGAGTTAGAACAATATCCTTAAAGGCTTCTCTAGACAAGATAACATATTGTCATCCAAAAAAGATTCATCCAGCCTCCATCTGAAGGGCTACAGTCTGACAGACTCCACTCACCAAGACAGATGAACTGGAGAGTGATCTGATAGAATTCAATATAGACAAGCAGATTCTTAACCCCCTGAGGGCCTCTTGATTTACCAAGAAAAAATCAATAATGCGTGTTTGAATTTTATGTGCTACTGAATAAGTCATATTACAACTTCCCCTTGCTTAAACTGGGCACAAAGGGGTCTGTCAACGCAGCCATCTCGAGAATCTAGCCAAAGCTATCTACGCGTTGAAGGTGGCTTTCTAGAGGGTATCCTATCCAGAAAGTTGTTAAAGCAAAGGTTCCAGTCCCCTGATATAATTAAAGGTGGGATGAAAACTAGCTAAATCCAGTTCAACGAAGTGAAAAATCAGGGTTAGGAGGAGAAATTCATATACAGAGGCAATTGTTATTAACCTCCCAGAAGGTGCCAACAAAGACTCTCACAAGGCCTCCCGCACCAAGATATCGCAGGGGGCTAATCGGGCAGCCCTTCGCAATCAGAATCGCTACACCCCTGAGGCTTTTGCATTCCCTCTCCCAAAACTTCTGACCCACTCAGAGCTTTTTCAACAACATTAACTCTTCCTTTAACAAATGAGTTTCCTGCAGGAAAGCTATTTGAGCCCCCAGCTGCGAAATAAGCTTTAAGACCACTAGTCTCTTCTTCCTCCCTCTGAGACCCTTAACATTCCAGGATACCATATTAATCATAAACATCTAGGCATACTATACCCCTCCCTGCCTCCCAGCCCGGACTGCCAATATAGTAGAGTATGCACTTTGGACTCTCTCTCTTCCCCATCCCCCCAAATCCTAACCCACTTAAACAACTCCCCGACCCTCCGCATCGCCCTCCCATCCAGCGCCGAAAACAGATGAGCCAGCCACCGAGAGCTGCACTCCTAGGCCCCCAAACCTCTAGTGAACTTGAACCTAGTTTCTTGTCCCTCTACAAAAACAGATATTTGGAGTATTTTATTCCCCTTTCCTCCTCCTCTTTTGCAACCCCAACACCTCCCCTCCCAAATAAAACCCTTGAATCCAAGAAAAACAAAAGTCCTCAGGAGGGTTACAGGCACTCTTATCATGGTGGCCTTATAACAAAATGTTATTTATAAACAAAACAGTTCAGTTCTCAGCTGTATCCAGCAACATCTTCTGTATTAGAGATTCGTTGTCGCCCTCATGTCCATAGAAATTCAGCTTGAACCCTCTGCAGCATCCTCGCTGTCAAGGAATTCTCCGGGTCTCCTGTCTGAAGCTTGACCACCAAGGTAGCTGGATATTGCATAAGAAACTTCACACCCGCAAGATAAAGCCTTTTCTTAATATCTATATATTCTTTCTGCTTCTCCCGAATAGCCGGTGTCTGATCCTGGAAGAACCAGATTGCAGCTCCATTCCAATGCAGGTTTTTGAGGACTCTCACTCTCATAAGAACATGGGCCTTCTCTCTGTGATTCAGGAACCACATTATGATGACCCTGAGGTGAGCCCCTGGAGGGGGAATCTCTCTTAAGGATCGGTGTGCCCTCTCAATATTATACGCCTCCCCGTAGGGCGTTGGGCCCAAGACCTTTAATAACAGCCCCCGGATAAAGCAGGATACAATCTGAGCCTCCTACCGCTTTCAGGCAAGCCTGCATAAAATTAGATTGTTTCTTTATGCGGGATTCTTGGTCGTCTACCCTCTCCTCCAACTTTTCACTTGCCTCCCAAGGCCACCAGCTCCTGCTCATGGGCTGACGTCTTCCTCTCTTGCAAGTGGCTCTGACCTCTAAATCCCTATTCTTATTGCCAGGGCATTCAAGGTTGGTTTAATTGTAGCAAAGTCAGCAACCAGCCCTTGGAGGAGTGATTTAATCTCAGCTAGGTCGTCCGGAGGAGTCTGGCCTTTCTCCTCCCCACCCAAATATGGCTCCTGCTCCTCTGGCACTGGTGAGGGGGGCTTCAGATGCTTAGAAACTGGCGCCCGTGTGTCGGAAAGTTCGGGGCTTCCACACTCCATTATGGACGGCGCACCGCGAGGAAGTTCACTCGCATCGCAGGAACGAGTATCCACTCCCACTAGCTCACTGGGAGACAGAGCACTAAAGCGCAGTTCCAAATAACATTTATCGACCCCCTCACGGCAATCGGGGTTGTTTAAAAAGCTTGTTTAGGTAGGGCAGGCCCAGGAGTAGCACTCAGCACGTCTACACTAGTCTAGCTCATCACGTGATCCCCTCCTGGATGAGATTTTAAAAATGACAGCTGTCATACTCAGAAGAAGGTGTGGTAAAATGGCAATGTTGAAAATCAGGACTGAAAATATTGAAAGTCACGAACTTACAAGCGTGCGTAGGAACTGCGCAACACACACACTCATAAAACAGTCATTCTTAGGAATGTTTCCACCAAATTTTCAAAATAGGCTTCTTGAGAGCCCTCCTTATGAACACTGGCAGTGTCATTTCATTTATCAGTCCTGAAATGTGATTTCACGCAGTGACAGCGAAATCACCCTTCATGCCCGAATAACGCCATGGCAATGAAAGCATTCATGAGAAGCGTCCTAAAACCCATGTTGAAAATCTGGTGCAAAATTTTCAAAAAATGCCTGAGATATGCAGCAAAGTCAAAAAAAAAACTATCTATCCCATTATACAGCTTACCAACATTTCCTCAGTTCGTGGTTGGCTTTGAACAGGGCAGACGAGTTCCCGGTCCACCGAAGATCATTGTGCTGAGGTCAGGAGGTAAGTATGGGATGGGGGAGTGTGGGTAGGCAGGATGTGCAGTGGATGTGTGCGGGTTGTTGGGGGGGCAGGGAGAAGTGCCGAGGTAAAGTTTTTTATTTGTAGTTTTTTTGTTTTCTTTTAATGACGACGCAGGACATTTTCCACGCTTGGGTGGACTCACAGTGTGGCACAAGGATGTCTGTTTTTGGGGGGTGTGGAGCTGACTGGTGATTGTGACCCCCCTGTCTGCCATAGCATCTGTTGCCATGCTGGGGTGGGCTCCCAGCGTGGCACCCTGTACTCTGTGGGGGGGAGGTAGGACAGTTGAGCTGATGGGAGGATTGGGCACCCCCGACAACTATACGATAAGTTGCCATGCTGGGGTGGGCACCCAGCGTGGCATGTGGAAGTTTTTTTGGGGGACAGCACACCATTAGCTACACAGTGGTGGGGGCAGCACACAGTATGTGTCCATGCTATGTTCGTGGCTGTGTAGGGGAGTACCGCATGAGCAGGCAATATCTCATCGCTGCTCACTGAAGCGAACTCCCCCTTTCAACTCTACGACATTGCATTTTGGAGCTGTCACAGACAGCTCCAGCAGGCACTGGAAAACTCGGCGCAGCCTGCAAACACACTGCCTGAATTGGAACAGGGCTGCCACACGTCTGAAAAGTCAGATGATGGCACTATGTTTGTTACATGCGGCAAGCAAACATTTTATATATACACAGTATTACACTGTTCCAGTTTGATATCGCTACATTACACTAAACAAACACTTTCATTTTGTTTCTAACAACATATCATGATAGGAACTGGGTATATGGATGGATGTACTATTTGTGAACGCGAATGTCACTCGCCTCTGCCTTGTGACTCAACAACACCAGACTTAATAGATACAACAATTCATCCACACCTTGTCATGGTACATCCTTACATATAGTATTAAGTATAATACTGTGTCCCATAATTGTAATCAAAATCTGAATAAATGCACATGCATTGTTAAAACTTCTGCTGAGTTACTTACAGTGAGTAAGGCGCTCCCCCACAGCTGGCTTGCCGGCAGCTTCCCACAGCTCATACGTGAGGTAGTACCAGTAGGTGTTGTTGTCCGGTATCCCCTCACGCTGTTTCAATACATAAAATTGCTGGTGCAACAGCTTCCACTTCTGCTTCAACTGCACGATAGATTTATTTTTTACTTTTAGCACAATGTGCAGGAAGCTATTGATGCACCTCCACATCGAATCCAGCTTCCAGATCGTGCTCCGCATTAGAATGCGGGCATTCCCCCTGGCTTGGACTGCGTCAAGCAGTGCACACACCTCTCACAAGGTCCACTGCCTCATTTTTTATTCGTATTCGTTTCTGAAATAGAAGCATAAAGAAACATTACCATTACTGTCATCTACCACTCTTAATGATTGTTTTTAATTAATTACGTTTAGTACTTATGAAATGAAAGACTGCAATAGGCTTCAGCATGGCAGAAAGACGGCTGTTTTGTGGGATGTTGACCCAACAAGGCATTGGGCACCCCTGTCAGTGACAGCATCTGTTGCCACGCCGGGGTGGGCTCCCAGTGTGGCACCCTGTACTCTTTGGGTGGGGGGGTAGTGGACCCAAAAGGGGATTGGCCACCCCTGTCAGCTATGCATGTGTACCATGCTGGGGTGGTCACCCAGCGTGGCATGTAGAACTCTGTTTTGGGGGGTCTCAGCACAGCTGGCGAGGGATTGGGCACCCCCATCAGCTATACAGTGTGTGGGGGGGCCAGCACGCAGTATGCGTGCGTGTGTGTGTGTGCAGGGGGGAGCGCACATGAACAGGTGATATCTTACCGCTGTTCATCGAACCATAGCTCCTCCTTTCAACTGTATGCCACTGCATTTTGGACTGCTGTCATACACAGCTCAAGCAGGCACTGCAGAACTGTGGATGCACCTGCAAACACACTGACTGAATTTGAAGAGGGCTGCCACACCTCCGGAAACTCACATGATACCACTATTTTCTTGTACATGCATGCAAGCAAACATAAAAATCACTTCACTTATGTGTTCCATACAACATGGCTCTATTTGCACAAATAGCACTAAATAAAGCTAAACATAAACCTGCCACCACTGCGTTTTACTGTTGTAACACCCCTACCACTGTGTGCCATGTACAATACTGTAATGCCACAGTTAATGTTACATTAACCTTACACTGAAACAATATAAAAATGTTAACATATAACAACATCATGAAATTGTGTACTAAGAACAACATGATGCATTGCTATTACAGTCTTCCCAGTGCTGTTACACAGCATGGCACAGTATGAATGTTCACAACCCATGTGTTGCATGTGTGTGACTGATGCATGCAGCTGACCTATTTTTTGACCACATGTATAGGGTTCTGATAAGAACCTTTGTGTACACTGTATTATTTGATCAAACATTCTAACAATCTTAGAGGACTTTGAGGATTGAATCTCGAAGGTCTCCCAGGAAATGGCAATTGCCAGCATGCGAGAGATGTCTGGTAGGAATAGCCAATCATTACAATACTTAATTTCTGGGTGACGTATAGTATACATTCCATGCATGTGTAGAAAAGCAGATATTTGTATGTTGACTTTTCTGTGAGCTCTGTCAATCAGATACATATGATGTTCTGCTTGCCAGACCTTACGCTCTGTAATATCTGTAAAAAATGATTATACAGGCAGACAACATACTCATAATAGAAGCAAGGTCCAATTTTGCCTCTGTTACTAAATCTACCCAGTGTTTCATGCCCAAATCATTGCCTCCAAGATGTATTTGCAGTATGTCAGGATGAGGCTGAGTTCTCAAAAGTCTGTGCATGGTTGGCATGAGATGTTCCCACCTCATGCCACCCCTACCAAACCATTTTACATAGCGATCTGGGAGCTGCAGGTCCCTCCCAAAATCAATATGAACAGCATACTCAGATGCTTGTCTCACGATACTGCTTCCAACTATCCACAAAGTCCTTTTGCAATTTTCTGCCATCCTAAATTTTTACACTCTGAAGTGGACAGAGAGCTACCAAAAAAGTCAGTGTTCACCCTGCAGTGCCTAGGCAGTAGTGAAAGTAAAACTGATATTTTCCCTCCTTATTTCATGCCAGCTTCACTGGGCTAATTCATAACACACAAATGAAAAAAAAACATTGGCTACTGCTCTGGCTTCATTAATCAATGTAGGCCATGCACTGACTATTACTAGACTTCTGCTCCTGCTAAAATGTGCAAACATTGAGAGGTGGGAAAAATGCATCCTTTTCATAGGCAGTTTTAAACAATTACAACAGCAGAAACATGTCTGATTGGTTTCCTCTTCTATTAGGGGTCCATGTGCACCTTCCTATCTCCCTCTATTTGCAGCTGTATCTGTACAAGTTAGTACTAAAATACTATCTGACTTTAAACAGTTTTTTCTAAATAATACAGCATCTTAGATGATAACAAGTAACATTATGAAATCCAGCAGTGAAAAACTTTTTGATTAATAGTATTAACATGTTTTGCTAACACTTTTTATCATACTAGAAAAATGATTTATAAAATATAGTGTACTTACAGTTCTGCAAGTGATGTCTCTCAGTTATAACTAAGATGGCTGCTGTTGACTTCTTCTTCAGTGTCGTCCATCTCTGATTGGTTGTCTCAGATGGGCTGACAAATCTTGCATTACATTAGTAGAACCAGCTGTCAGTCAAACACAATCAGATCTGATTTGATAATGAATGCATTTGCCACTCCCAAGTGTTAATTTGCGACACTTTCGAACGCATGAAAGTAATTTGCGACAATGTTGAACGCACGATAGCACTTTTTGAGATACTTTCAAATGCATGAAAGTAACTTTAGTGACAGTCTTGAACTACGACATTACTTTCAATCATACTGTTGAACGCACAAAAGTAACATTTGTGACACTGTCGAATGCATGACAGTACTATTTGAGACACTTTCGTGCATTCGACAGTATTTTTCCCAAATTGTCTATTTTTGGCCACAATTGGATGCTTTATGGCAAAATAGGCAAATTTTCAATACTAAATACAGATAAACTGCATTGCACTGTCACAACTGTAGATGCATACTATTGTAGCTTTGTAAAGACACCCACAAAAAAGGTGTATATCCACACTGACAACAACAATGTGCAACTTACTAGTAGTAATACAAAGTTTGTCACTTGGCAGTAAACAGCACAAACAGTTAGTTAAATGCAGCAGTGACACACAATATCCAACTAAGTCATTTGAGGACATAAATGCAATGTAACGAAGCTACATTGCAATACTGCAAAAATATCAACTAACAAATGTGTGTCATGAAGCTCATATGCACACTCACATAAAGAGTCATAGTACAGAATATCATTACCAATGTTTTGATGGACTCATTTTCACACCTCTGCTCATAAGCAGTGTGACTGTCAGTAGCATTCTCTGCTCTGAACAGTGGTATCACACAACACCTGTAGCAGTCATAACAGTAACTACATACAAAACAGATCAGCAACCATGTGAAGAATAACTGCTGTGCAATAGCAAAATGGTAGTAGTAAAATGGCAACCTGAAAATGTTACATTTAAATATTCAGAATGCAGTAACTTGAACTAAGTGTACAAAGTTGATTTATGAATGTGTCAGTAATTCACAGAGCAATTACCAATAAAGTAATTGTGTTACAGAACTGTCCCAGCATAAGCTATATTAATGTTTCTTAAAAATACTAATTATTGATAACTGCACATAGAAATCATAAAAAAAATGTAGATTCTATGTCATTATGACAGGCAACACAAAGTGACTGACATGAAGTACAACTGCACCTATGTAAATAACTTATGTGATAACAAGAGCCAAACATTTCATTTTTAAATTCATGTGATACTTAACTCAGATCTGTCAATGCACAGCGTTAGAAGATATGTACAGAGGCATATACTAACATTGTCTTTTTCTCTGTCTTTCATATAGGTGCCTGATACTTCTGTAAGATTGGTGACTGCCACTGTGAACCATAATACCAAAACATGCCAACTAAATGCAGATGTAGATGTATAGTAAAACGAGACAGGTATAATAGTACTGCACTGTTGTATAAGGGCGATAAACAAAACAGTAAACTAACATCACAAAATGGACATAGACAGACTTTTATTGAAACAGTGAGCCCTACAGCAACTCACTGCACAGGAAAAGCAAATGCTTCTTCAACAGCAAGTAAAAAATGGGTACCTCTACAAAAGTTGTGTAGATCTCTCAGATGCAACACAACTATTGTGAGTGCAACCATCAATAAACCTCCCAAACAACACTGTAGACTCACACCTGGTGATTTGCAACTGAGAAAGCAAAAGTATTTCTGATCACTAGCAAGTAAAGCTAAGATCGACAGACTTATCACTGCTGTAATGAGACATACCTGCAAAAAGACTAAGAGTCATCTGTCTTTGATGAAGTTGCGTCTCATAGTGCGCAGTTTTGTCAACAGAGCAGTGTTTGTACTGCAGCGCTTGTGGCATAAGATGTCTCATGTGCTTGAACAATTCAGGAAAGTTGTGTATGCCATTAAGAAAAGGCAACAACAGTATCCTTGTTTGACTGTCCACAACTTTTGTGATGTTTTCACAGGTCACTGGATGCACACACAGCACTCAGAGGCATATTTCAGGGAAGAATCTTATTATTCCCAGAAAAAGGAACACAACTTCACCATTGATAAGTATGGCAAACTAGTAAATGTCCTCAGTATCTGTGATGACAATGCAATGGATACAGATGATGACTGTGATTCAACCACAGTCTTCAATAAATGGCACTGTCTGGCATGGGCATGTGATAATACCTGCAACCATAGGCAATCGTCATTTGAAAAAGTTGAACAGTTTGTCAACCTATTTGTGATAACAGATCACAAAGACAGATATAAACTGTTTAACACAATTGACCATTGTGAGATTCGTCCACATACTGGACTCATGGGTCACTCACTGGCATGTCTCGATAGTGATGTTTGTGATAGTATTTTTCACAACATGTGGATGCTTGGAGTGCATCAAACAGGCATGCAAAACTTTGTATACAGAGTATATGAAGTACAACGAGCTGTACATCGGTACACTTGTTTAAATTACTTACTGCAGTCAGGTGACATGCAGGGTGCCATCACATTTCTCAGACAACTGCAACATGTAACTTCTGTACCAGACACAACAATTTCTCAGTTTAACACTTCTGCAGAAACATCTGTTTCTGTCTTAGAAACTGACATACTGAGACAGTACGGCAAAGAAATTGCTAAGTTTGAGCTGGCAAAGTCTCAGAAGTTTGACTCTGTATGTGTGTCATGCGACCGTTTGTGCTACACAAAACAAACAGTCACAGTCAACCTAAAAACCTTGTCACCATACAATGACATGTGGTTCCGTCTCTCAGCATTTTTGCTGCTGAAATCTGACTTTCACTTAGAAAACACCATTGTGCTATGCAAACACTGTTTCTCCAAACTGAAGTCTAACATTTTGCCAGCAAGTTCACTGCTGCATAATATGGAGGCAGATGTTACACCAAGTGAGATTTCAACATTGAATATGTTTGAACGCATTCTAATTCAGACAATGAAACCATTCCAAACCATTCTACGTCTGAACACAAAGACACGGAACATTCCACAGAAAGAACTTGTTAGATCTCTGAAGGGTTCTGTGATGTATCTACCACTTCCTCTACAGGAAAATGTTCAAGCAATCTCAACAGAAAATAGTTTGGTGATTCTTGTAAATGGTGCTCCGACAAAGGCCAAGGTCATATGGCAAGATGTTGTCAATGTGCAAAAGGTTAAGCTTGCTCGCTCTTATTTAAAGAGTAACAATCCCTTTTATACAGACCTTGACATAGATCAGATGGCCAGTCTCTCTGTCCAACATGATCTTTTAGAAAAAACTAAACCAATCATTGAGAAGATCAGTGGACAGACAAATGACAATGTGTATGAACGGTACACAATTCACCCACTACATGGCAGAGATCCAGTAGGAGACAAAATTGATCTCTATCAAATGAAGCAGGTGGAAGGTGAGCCTGTCAGCATTTGGGAGGCAACACTAGAAGCACACTGTTTCCCAGACCTATTTCCAAAAGGGTCAGGTGGATGTCTAGATGAAAGAGAAGTACGTGTACAGGGTGCTGAGTACCGCAGTAGCCGTGTGCTCAGCAAAGATGGCAAATTCAGACGTAACATACAGTACCTGTTCCATCTCCTCTGGGAGAGTGAACTTAGCATTCTGTCTGCGTCTATAGCACATACTATTCGTCTCACAAGTCCACTAGATGGAATAACAGCTGCTCAATTTCTAGAAAAAATTAAAGCAGAAAGATGAAAATGTGCAAGTGAATCTCCCTTCCATTCTTTCAAGTCTTCGAGGCACCAAGGAATATTGGTATCGCAGACACTCTGAAGTGATGACAATGCTGCGAGAGTATGGTGCAGCCACATGGTTTGTCACACTTAGTTGTGCTGAATATGCCTGGGACGAGCTCATTGAACTGTTGAAGTGGGCAAATTCTGATGTTGACAGCATTTCATCAATGACTGTCAGAGAAATGTGTTCACTTGATCCTGTGTCTGTCACAAGACATTTTCACAAGCGGTTCCATGACATTCTGACTTTCATCTTGTCAAAGGACAATCCACCTCTTGGTATTGTGGAACATTACTTTTTTGGAGGACAGAATATCAAGCACGGGGTGCCCCTCATATCCATATGTTATTGTGGATCAAGGATGCACCACGCATTGGTGAACATGAAGCAGCAGAAGTGCTAGCATCCATCAAGAAATATATCACTTGTCACATTCCAGACAAGTATGACAGTCCTACACTATGGAAGTTGGTACAAAAGTTCAAGTGACATATTTGTGCAAAATACTGCCGGCGAGTAGTAAAGAACAAATCTAATTGGTACACACGATGCCGCTTTGGATTTCCTAGATGAGTTTGTCAGGATGGTGCCATGAATGACCTTTTCTCAACAATGCGACACCATTTGAAGGTGAAATCAACCAAAAGGAGAGGGGGGGGACATGATATAAACTTTTAAGTACCTCAGTGGAATCAACGAAGTCCAAGAGGGTAGCATCTTTCAGAAAAAGAGACTTGCAAGAACAAGGGGGACACAATTTAAAGATAGAAGGAGGGCAGTTCAGGGGCAATGTGAGGAAGTATTATTTCACAGAGAGGGTAGTGGATGCATGGAACAGCCTTCCTGAGGAGATTGTGGGGTTTAAAACTGTGAGAGAATTCAAGAATGCATGGGACAGACATAAGGCAATTCTTGTGGGGGGGTAGGAAGAAATAGGCTGTTGGTTAACTAGGATCTGCGGCCCATCCTGTAGGTAGGGAAATGGGCAGACTAGATGGGCCAAGTGGTCCTTATCTGCCATCAAAGTCTATGTTTCTATGTTTCTATGAGTTACCCAGAGATGAGAAAGAGGTGTACATAAATGACTACAACCCAACTCTTCTCCTAATGTGGCAAGCAAACATAGATGTTCAGTTTATGGCTGATAACTCACTGGCCCTGGTGTGGTACATGACTTCGTACATAACCAAACATGAGCAGACTAGCTTGCAAGATCTTTGGGAAGATATTGTCAGTTCAAGAAGAAGCCTGACATCTCAGATATGGTCATTGGGCTTGAAGACTCTTTCACACAGAGAATGTGTAGCTTATGAAGCCAGTGACCATTTAATGGGTACACATCTGTACGGGAAGTCTGATGCTGTACAGTTTCTCAGTGTAAACTACAAAGAGAAACGCAAACGTGTACTGATTCCTCATGCCGAAATTGAGGAGCTCGCTGCCAATAGACCTTCTTCAAAACATATCTTGAAGAATAACCTGATAGACACATATTACCCCCGTAGACACAACAACATGAATGATATGTGTCTCTTTCAGGTGGCTAAGTGGTATGACTACAAGGCAGATGCATCACCTGACTCAACATGCCAGATTTACAAGGTGAATGGAGTAGATAGCTGTCTTGTAAAGAGACACAAGCCATGGCTCATAGACCACTGTAAATTTGCATCTAGGCACATCAGAGAGCAGAGAATATTACTACTTCACTCTCCTATTCCTATTTAGACCCTGGAGGAGTGAGTCTGAATTAAAAGGTGACTGTGACACAATCGAAGAACAGTTCAATCTCAGTTATGAGACTTTCAAAACTGAATACTCAGAGACATACATACAGAGACTAGAGGCTGAGAAAGAACAGCTTGAGAAGGCAGAGAAGCAGCTTCAGGAAGACACTCCTGTTAGTTCACAAGACAACCTTGATCCAGAAGGACAAGCTGTTCTAGGTGAACCTCTGCTCTTAAATGCCCCAGAACTGTTAATGTCAGAAATTGAGACAGCCATGGAACATGGCACACACTCCACTGTCAACCCAGCTGACTTGAGAGAAAGACTAAATCAGCAGCAGCATACAGTTCACTCTCAAGTAGTTGAAGCTGTCCAACATAGCCTACAACATGAAACAAAACAATGTGAGTGTCGTGACTATAAGCCACTACTGATCTTTGTTAGAGGTTCAGCTGGCACAGGAAAGAGTTTCCTTATTGAAGCCATCACTGCTGAAATACGGAGCCTGACAGGGTCTTCAATGTCTGTTGCTGTTACTGCTCCCACAGGACTAGCTGCATACAACATTGGTGGAGTTACATTACACCGTCTCTTTATGTCACCAGTGGAACATGGGAGAACTGGAGAGTATCGTAAACTGTCATTTGAGGTTGCATCTCAGCTCCGTTTCATGTTCACAAAGATGGAGTTACTCATCATTGATGAAATCAGCATGGTCTCCAATGTCATGCTTGCCTGTACTTATCTACGTCTACAGCAGATCTTAGGTACTGACGATGGAGTGCCATTTAGTAGCAAAAGTATTGTTGTGTTGGAAGACCTTTTTACAGCTTGCACCAGTCAATGCAGAGCATGTATTTACAACTCTAACTGCCAAACAAGCTAAGAATATCCTCAGCTGCATTGCAGGCTATAACATATGGGAATTATTTACCTATGTTGAGTTGTCTGAGAACATGCGCCAAAGTGGTGATCTGGCTTACAAATCACTTTTAGATGAAGCTCGTACAGGTTCTCTATCACCAGAACATGTTTGTATGTTAAACGATCGGAGAATCACAGTAGATACTGCATCCATAGAAACAGCATGTAATGTCTTCAGCGATGTATACTCTACAGGGACACACAAAGTGTGTCTTATGCCACGACTAAAGAAATGCACTGAGTTCAACAATCTAATGCTGCAGAGGGAAAACCAAGAGATTCTAACTGCATGCTGTTGATACAGTTGATGGCGTCATTCTTAGTCTCAACCTAGTAGCAAAGATGACTGAATGACTAAGTGAACTCAAGTCAGATGTTTCATGCACAGCTGGCCTAGAAGCTGTTCTCACAGTTTGTAAGAATGCACGTATCATGCTGCGACGTAATCTAGATGTAGAATGAGGCATGGTAAACGGTGCCATGAGAAACATCACTGACTTTGCCTACAATGTCCCAGAAGACATACAGTATATCAAGACGCTTGTAGTTCACTTTGACAACTTGGAACAGTCTGTACACATAGAATGGACCTGTGTAAAATTCCAGGTATTTAAGGATATCTATTTAAACAGGAAACAGTTTCCATTATGTATTGCATATGCTGTATCCATTCACAAATCTTAGGGCTTGAGTTTGGATTCAGCAATGGTGGACATAGGTACAGACATTTTCAAGGATGGCATGAGCTACGTGGCACTTTCACGTGTCCGCAGCCTTTCTGGGTTGCACATTATAACTCTAGCACCTCAGAAAATATGAGCTGACAAGCAATGTATTCTTGAGTACAACAGGTTACGTACTCTACATCAGCCACAAATGTCTTTAATACCACTGCCTACATATCTGGCTGTCTCACATCATTCAGTCACATCTACAGGTATCAGAAAACAGCCACAAGCTTCCAGAAGTGATTCAACTCAAAAGAGTTCAACAAAGGCCACAACTTCAAGTAAACATTCACAGCCCAGCAATTCATCAGAAATCAGTTGGTGTAGCGGCTGTACCAATCTTTGACAACAGCACTAGAGTAAACTGCTATGCTAACTCAGCTATGCAAGTTTTTCTACACATGCCACACTTTGTGGGGGGCAATATCTGCTTCAAAAGACAATACCCTATCAAGCACTTTGAAGCAGATTGTCAACATGACTTCTGACCAGTCTAACAATGTACAGTCACTAACACCACTATGACAGGTGTTAGGTACATATGATGGATGTAGTACATTTGCTGCTGACATACAGCAAGACACTAGTGAGTTTATGATGGCTGTCATAAACAACCTGGATGAAGACGGCACCCCAATGTGGCACTACTTCACAGTATCATATGTAACCAAATATGTATGTGTTTCATGTGGCCATTCACAGCGTGAAACCACAGAAGACATGCTGTGGATTACTCTTTTTTGTCCCTCAAACCAAAAGTGTCACATTTCAACAGCTATTCACCAATGTTCAATGTGGGCATGCCTGTGCAAGGTGTGGAGGCAGATGCACTCAGTCCATACGTCTCAGGAGTTCATCTCAATATCTGTTGCTTATCTTGCACAGGTTTGACTCCAACAGGCTCAGAGTTGATACTCCTATCACAGATTAACAGCTGGTAGAATAGTCTTCAACCAATCAGTGTTTGACACTCACAGTATAATCTATCACCATGGCCAATCCATGCATTCTGGCCATTACACCTGTTTACTAAGGTACAGAAGTGGATGGGTAGAGTGTGATGACTCTACAAGCAGTTTTAAACAGAGACTGCCACGACACTTAAAAAATGCATATCTTCTAATATTGAAGAATTATGATGACCTTCATATTTCAGAAGAATAGGACAGAACATGTTGAGTTTTAAAATGACTACTTTGTGACAGAAACATTCGTAGGTCTGTACAATTGTTTCCAATCTACGACTCTGAATAAACCATAGCATTTCAACAAAATGCTATTCTGGCAGATACATTCCATGCACTATGACATCTAAGATCTTGTGTGGATCAGTGACTACATGGAAATTGTTGTAGTGGCTTCAATCGGCACCAACAGTATTCACAGTCACTAGAGAAACCATGCTTACATGTCTATCAAAGATTGTACATCTCAAAACTGAGGCCTTACTGCTGTCCTCTTCTGTACATATATTTTATTGTTAATGTATCATACTCATAGATAACAACTTGCTATCCATTTTAAACTGTTACTCTCTGCAAATAAAGATAAGTTCTCAGTTATCATTGTAAATAACTGAGAAACACTTCTACCATTCACCAAACATTGCACTCTGTCACAAGTTGTCTATCAACACTTGTATTTGTCTATTGACTCTTGACATGTAGACAACATCATGCATTCACCATGCAACAGTGTAGAACTATCCCACCTTTATTTGTAAAACTGATACTGTACATATGTAAAAAGAACAGCCTTTATTGATAATGCAAGAAGCTGAATTATGCAGCTGTAAATACCGAACAACTGTATCATATTATTAACTGACTTTGCCATGGCTTTGTAATTACTTGTACATAATATTTACATTCTTATTCACCTTGACATTGTTACTGTTGTGACGTTCTGAAGAAGACGTGAGAGTCGATACGGAGACGTGAGTGTGACGTCCATGTGACGCGGTGACGCGTTACGTGGTGACGCTTGTTTCACCTGACTTTCCGGTTTCGCCGTGGTATGCTTGACGCTTTGTTGTTTTAATTTTGGAATTTTTTCCTTCGTATTTACATAACTCAAGCACTTCGCTCCGGAGTGGTATGTTTTTTCGTTATATCTGCACTTACAGTGTGTTTCATTACCCTCTCTTGGTGCGATGTAGCCACAGTACCTGGCGTCTCCCTATATTATTTCTGTGTGTTGGTTGGATTTTAACCTTATATTAAAGGTATTTACTTAGCCCCGTATTGCTGACCCCTGCTTCCTTTTTTTGATTGTTACCAACTACTTTCATAGTTCTACTAAAAGTATTAGTATAAGAGTAAAGTACAAATGGATGTTTAACATATAATACAGCACTATACTGATTATGTCAAATTAACCATATCTTTGATAAAAAATGCATACCATACACAGTTTTTTAATTTACTAGTTAAGAATTAACATAGAAGGCAATGTAACAATTGAAAAAATGTTATTTGTTCCTGTAAGAATATTCAATTTTTTTGTACTTGTCATATAAGTAATTCTAACCTATGTAAACAATGTTGACAATTGTAAATCAGACACTGTTACTGATCACAATGCACTTCATGCCTGTTCCTGACAATACTTATGATCACCTCTATTGAGGGGTCAGGTGGGAATTTTCCATATGCGCCTACTCAGTGACATATCATTAAATGCCAGTAATAGAATGTCACTGAAGTCACATTTATTTATATTCTATTACTTTAACAATTAGCATATGTTTTTTCTCCCACCCCAGGAACATCCACATTAGCAGTCACACAATAACAACTAAACACTTCTGTATCATGTGTGTAATCACTGTTTACAAGCTACTGACATACCTTTATTAGCATAGCACACAAGTAATGGACTACACATAATTAGTACATACAACCACTTAAAAAAAATACTTAATATTCTTAACCAAAGTCTCTTCATGTTTAATAGTAAATATATAATGAAGAGCCACAGGTTCAGCTTGAGTTTCACAAGTTCAGGAGGAATGTCAGAAAGCACTTCTTAACACAAAGAGTAGTGAACACTGAAACAGCACTGTAAACACAGAACACCTAATTAAAGACAGTGCTCACCTAGTAAAGAAGCAGGTATATGCATAGAAGGCAGATAACAAGCCAGCCAGCAAAAGATGGTACAACACTGCAGTGATAGCAAACACCTAACCTCAAGATGTGTACCATGTTAAACTATCACAATAAATAGAACAAATTACCTTTTTATGCTACCTTTTTCTGTGCTTTCTTATAATATCACATACTTGCTCCAATTCATATAATTCAGTTGCTATAAATGTTACACATTTACATATATGGCAAGCACTGATTACACACATACAAAGATTGTATTGTGAGACTGATTTTGTAAAAAAAACAGTCTTGATTGGGCCTTTTCTCAGTTTTACAAATTGGCAATAAATCTTTTAAAATCATAACCACCTGTGTCGAGTCTTTACTTAAAATAGCATAACGACATTAAAACATAAGTGTTGTCTTCATTAAGCATGCAAACCAACTGCAACAAATAGTGCAATAACTATATCTCCATGAATTTCTTTGGTTGATATGATGTCCAGTCAGTATCACAACATAGGCAACGATGACGAGCATGTCACACTTTCCATAATTCCTAAGAGTGTGTAAAACTCAGCAATGTACTTACGTTTCCTGTGCCTATACAGTCATCATGCAGTAATTACTGTATCAAGGTGCAGCACATCAGCACCCAACACTACACAGCTGTGACTATACACTTAGGATGCAGTCACTACTATGTATACTTTAATTCCCTATTTAAGCTTCTGCAACTCCCAACTGTGGTAAGTTAACTATACCTAGAATTACAGAGGTGTGGCATAGATCTCCCAGTCCCATATCGTTCCTATAGAAAACCAGTCATAATGCAGTACAAATATTGGGAAGCACAGCAGCTGTAGCTGCCTAAATCCATGCAAGTCCTAAAAACGTAGCTACAGTTTCCCTGTGATCAATCATGTGTGGCATAGACGTACAAATACTCACCTGTGTTGTGTATGTGCACTGAAATTTGCCTACCCTGAATTTTCATCTGTATCTCCAATTACAATGTACTACCTACTGTCACATTTGTACACACATTGCCTCCCTGAGTCCATTTAAATGGCAACTGTACTAACTGGACTATTCCTGTAATCAGAGAGCTGTACAACTGATGTACATTCCCAATCATTTCCTGTGGCTGCTTACTTAGGATGCAGCAAGTGCTATGGAAAAGCAGTCCCCCCATCACACTGTTTACCTCCCTATTTTTTCCTATTCTGTATTGTCAACTCAGTGTTCAGTATGTGTACTAGCTGTTCATACATTGACTTACAGATCTCCTGTAATTCCTAAGAAAGTTAACTACCATGTGCCACACTTATATCTACTGTCAGTCTACAGCCAGACTGCAGTACCTGTTTTAGAAAGCTGTGTGACATTCTACCTAAGGACATGCAGTTGTGAATGTACAGTCAGTATCAGTAACTGTTATGCGTGTGTAAATTGTCTGTGTGAAGCCATAGAAATACTAACTGTGCGAAGTTGTATATATCAACAATTACAGACCTGTACCATTGATGTTGGTTGTCTTATTCTTGCTGTGCATCGATACTCTTGTTGCAGTTCAAACTTTGGGGGAGGGGGTATTATCTGTGTCAGCGAACACAAACACTAAGTGTCCTAACTTGAATATCCCTGAAATAACTGCTGTCTACCATTGATGTCCATACCCTCAGCTCTTCTGTGGGTCTCTACTAAGGATCCAGTACCTGGTGTTGCAGTTTGAAAAGACATTACCTGACTGAAGCCATTGAAGTGACAACAATGCGAACTACACTTTACCTGTAATCAGAAAGTTGTAAAACTGATCTGCATTACCCTTCTTTGCCTCAGTGTCTTCACTTAGCATACAGCAAGTCTATAACTGTTCCTGTTACCATGGCTATCCCACCCCACTTCCATGTGTGTCTGTCTCTCCGTGTGCAACTGTTGTTCAGGAGGAATATGTGCCACATGATGTCTTCACACATACTAAAACAGTGGCACCAAACAGAAATGTAAATGTGCATGGTAGCAGAAATCAAAACAAAAAGATAAACAAATCTATAAATACTGAATCTAATACAGTGACATTAGTGTGGATCCCTTCAGCCACCACGCTCCTCCACCACAAAACACTAACATCAACAGTACTGAAATATACTAAATCTGAAACAGCAGCAGGAGCACGGGGCCCTACCAACCACGCACTCCAACACCCAAAAAAAAATATTCAGTACTGTAAAATACAACATGTACTAGTGATAGCAGCGCAGGACCTTCGGGCCCTGCACTCCCACCCTGTAATGTGACTGGCTGACCTGGAGGAGTGAAAACGGTGGTTAAACCCTAACATTTAATTCCATCACTTTTGTCGCTGTGGTACCACTCCCACCACATTATTACCCTTCTTTTTCAGAATAATAATGACAAATAGTGCACATAATGCAACAGCGGGACCAGCAGGAAAACAGGGCCTACCAACCACACACCCCAACACACAAAAAGCAAAAATACAGTACTGTAAAATACAAAATGTAATAGCTATACAACACCGCACTCCCACCACATAATACAGCACAGTGGCCTGGAAGGGTGCAAAGGGGGTACTTCAACCCTAACATTGAATTTCCTCAGGTTTGTCGCTGTGGTACAACCCTTACTGATGTAGTAAATGGAGTTATTTGCCTCTAATTTCCCTTGTTTTTGAAAATAATAATGAGAAATAGTTAGTCTAATGCAGTGGCAGGGGCCCAGCACTCCTGCCACATTATGCAGCAACAGAAGAGCAGGGCCCCCACCAAGTAATTTCCCTTGTTTTTGAGACTAATAATGATAAATAGTGAACATAATGCAGCACCAGGAACGCAGGTGTGCTCCCGCCACATTATACAGTGGCGGAAGTGCAGGGCCCTGCTCCCACCACATAATTACCCTTGTTTTTGAGAATAATAATGATAAATAATGAACATAATGCAGCAGCGGGAACATGGAGACCTTCGGACCCCACGCTCCCACCACATATTGCAACACCGGAGGTGCAGAGCCCTTAATTTACCTTGTTTTGGAGAATAATAATGAGAAATACTGAATGTAATGCAGCGGCGTGAGCTTGGAGCCCCACGTTCCTGCCACATGATGTCTTGTGACATACTGACAGAAACAGTTACGCAAACAGAAGCGCTAACAGTGGCACACATGTTAACGCAACCGCAAATGAGAACAGAAAAGGTAATGCACAAGGCGGCATAGACAGGAACATTCCGCCACGTGATGTCTTGTCGCATAGTAACATGGGACCTGCAAACAAAAATGGCAATGGCCATGGTGACGCAAAGCAAAACAGAAAGAGAAACAGTACTCTAGACACAAATGGCAAAAAATAACAGAAACGCAAGCGCTAATGAAAATGCAAAGGATAACGCATATGGTGCCATACACATGAACGGATACTGAAACGGGTACGGAACCGCAAACGGAAAGGGCAACAGTAACAGTAATGTAAGTGCACGGGCTGGTTTTTCCCAAAAGCTGGATACAGAAAGACAGTGAGTAGAAAGAATGTATGCAAAATAATGACTCTCGGAACACAAAAATGAGGACTTGGAATAGTAAATTGCTTATATCTCAGTACCCGTATGATATAGAAAAAAAATTTAAAAGTCATATCAATTATCAGTTTCCTGGCTAGTCCTTGAGGGGGCTAAGAATTTTTTCAATGAAAAGTCCATATCTCGCAACGTTTTCGAGATACGGGCCCTGAAAGGCGCGGCGAACGCCGTAATATTATCCTATGGGGAAAAAACAGAAGTTTGGAGTGCCACAACATTGCCTCCCTGTAATATTTTTTCACCAAACCACTGAAAGGCACATCTGAGGGATGTTGGCTGTGTTCCCTGCAAATTTCAACCCAAAAGACCAAACCGTTATTTTGCAGCAGGGCGCCAAACGATTGCTGCAATGCGTCGGATGCCGTAATGTTATCCTATGGGGAAAAGTGCCAACTTTGGAGTGCCGTTACTTTGCCGCCGTGTAATATTTTCACAATGCAACACTGAAAGGCACATCTATGAGCTATCGGTTGCGTTCCCTCCAAATTTCACACCAGAGCACCAAACCATTCTTTTGCAGCAGGGTGCCAAAGAATTGTTGTCAGTTTCCAACAGCCTAGAGAAGTACTTTCGCAATTTGCAAAAGCTTTCGCAAAAATTTGCGACACTTTCATCAGTTCAACACTACTTTGTGAAAGTACTTTTTGCAGAAATTTGAAAAACATATTTCTGGGGTGTTTTACCCCAAAATAAAGACATGGCTAGCATCCTCAGGCTCCGACTAGGTGAATACAAAAATAATTAGGTTGCTAGATGATCCCAAATTTAAATGGCAAGCATTTTTCTGATCACTAACTGAAAACAAGATGGCGGATTTGCGAAAGTAAGAGGGCCATTTGCGAAAGTAAAAATGCATTTGTGACACTGTCAAACTTTTCGTTAACTTTTCCCATTGACTTATAATGGAAAATTGTTTTTTGAATAACTTTTGAACCATTTAATATTTTTTCATTAAATCTTCGAAAGGCACATGTTCTCTGAAGATTTCAGACCGGTCGTGCAAACCATGCGACCTGTAGGTGCGACCATAGAATTCCAGAAAAAACGTAAACGCATGTGCAGATCACACTTAATAACTCTGCAGCCGTGTATCCGACTGGTACAAAACTTGGAAAATCCCAAGGCGTATGGGTCTTGATCATGTATTCCAAATTTCAGGCAAATCTATCAAACAATTGCAAAGTTATTAAGGTGCAAATTTGGGTTTAACATGTAAATGGCTCCTCAACCCTAACTATGGTAGCACTACCGTGCTACCATAATATATGTGTCTACTCACCAAGGCTACTATTATTGTACATCCAAAGGGCACCTTTCAGTCCAGTTGAGATGATCACTTTTCACTTCTCTGCACACAAGGAGGATGCATTCTGGGCCTGCAGAAAAAATCTGGGTACTCTGTGCCACTGTTGTGCGCATGACTGAGTGCGCCATAAATTCTGGGGGACTTTGTATGTGCTGAAACAGTCTCATTTCACTGTGTTACCACTTGTCAATTTTCTGGACACATGGAGGATGCATTCTGGGCCTGCAGAAAAAATCTGGGTACTCTGTGCCACTGTTGTGCGCATGACTGAGTGCGCCATAAATTCTGGGGGACTTTGTATGTGCTGAAACAGTCTCATTTCACTGTGTTACCACTTGTCAATTTTCTGGACACAAGACAATGCCTTTTGCGGATGCAGAAAAATGAGTCACCAAAACAGCGCACATACACAAAACACACAGACACTTAACAGAAGAAAGGGGCCCCAGAATACAAAGTGTAACACATACTGATGACAACAAAAAAAGGGCATAATTACATACAAGGGTCAGAGATTTTGGAGGAATACATTTTATGGCACAACAAGGAAGGTGGGGGGGTGGACATGGCATGAGGAAACAAAATTAATGTGGGATCCTATGGTGATCCAGCAGCAGTTCCAGCATGGACATAATTTGAAGTTGATGTCCTTCTATGTCATCCAGCCGCTGCTTCACAGCACTCATCCTCTCGCTGTTCTCCTCAACAGCACTCTAGAGAACTGCCAAGTCAGAAAGTGTTACACGCACTTCTCTGGCATCCACTCCTTTGACAGGCTGACCTGCTGGTGGTGGTGGTGGGGGGTGGGGGAGTTGGTGGAGCAACAGGTGCTGCTGTGGCCCTCCTCTTCTTAGGGATGCCGCACCTGCTATGCACAGCGGCACCCTCTGCCACGTAATGGCCAGCAGGTGCAGACATGGTCCATTCTGTGACAGCCTGCCACTCCAACTTGTGGTGATTAAGGATATGGGTGGGCTGGCCCCCAGTCCCCAGATGACTCCCCCGGAGGCTACGGCACACCTCCACTACACATAGGCAACACTTAACCACACTGCTGTCCCCCCCAACACAGTCAAAAAACTGCCAAACAATGGAGGTGTGGGGAGGACCAGGCACAGGCAGAGGAGGGCCAGATGAACTGGCAATAGGCTGATCACACTGCTTAACAGTTCTGATGATGGGATCCACACCTGGGCCTGGGGGAACAGGCACATCCTGCTCCAAAGAACCTTGTGCTGGACTTGGTGGTGGTGGTTGAACTGCCTCAGAGTCAGGAGGCGGTGCTGGTCCTGCTTCTGGGGGTTGGACACTCAGAAGTTTAGAGCGGTCCAACACAAATGGACACCCATGCCCCCCACGCATGCACACAGTATGACGACGCGTACTACCATGCTCTCCCAGAGCTGCCCCGCCCCAGACATTCCCTCACCCTGCTCCATCTCATGACACAAGCACAGCACATATACAGTCACACACACACACAAACAGCTAAGTAGGTAAGAAAAATAAAATTTACAAAAATAACAAATTAAGTAAAAAACAGTTCAGAAAAGACAAAAAAATGTAGCTTTTAAAAAAGCTGTTGGTTTAAGTATTAAATTTTAACTCTCTCTGCAATCAAAAAAACACTCTTCTCTCTCAGTTTGCACAGGAGAAACTGAAACTGTCTGTGTGACTCACTTCCTTCCTGCCTGGCTAGAGAGCATGTGACTTACAGTACTGTAAGCCATGTGATCTGTGGGGGGGGCTGCCAAGTCTGAAACACGAAGTGGATCACTTAGAATCATAATGAGGAATGCGAAGTCCATTAAAAACAATCACTTTGCCTTACTTTACATTATCATTATGCCAATGCTAAGTGGTAATGACAAGGTGAAGTGAGCACTTTGCATTGCCCACTCCGCATGCACTTCGCCAGTGAATTTTAAATTTGCTGCATCTCTATCCGAAACATGTCAGGTATGACGTATTGTATGTCTTGGTGAAATAAATGTTATTGTTTTAATCCTTATTTATGTGTTCCTCTGATGAGTTAGCATGTGCCAGAACTTTTACTGCTTCTATCGAAAAAGAGAAGTTAGTTCTCTTTTAGCTTATTTATACTCTCATATAATTATTGCACTTTTTTTCTTTACCCTAGTGCACAATTAAAAAGCTGCACCCTTTAAGGAGAAAATTATGGTGCTGGAAAGCCTACTAGAGCAAAGTACTTTTTTACTAACAGGAAGTGGACATTTCAGAAGGACTATCCAGTGATGGGATCAGCAGCCTTTTCAGTGGGTACATCACCAAATATCACAATACCACAGAGGGAAAGTTGTTTATTAAAGATCTAAAAGAAATAATGGAAGTGAGTACACCTTTCTAAACTGAACTTGGTTAACTTGTTTATGCTTTAAAAGAACAATCAGGAACAACATTTTTTTTTTGTGTCCACGATGGATGATTGAGTGAGCTGGCGAAGGATTAAAGCTCATGTCAGCTGTTGGTCATTAACAGAACCTAATATCTGTGGCCAGTGATTTATGAACAATAATTGCTGTGCTGCACTATTGTTGATTTTCAAGAAAATATGTAGATATACAAGATTGTGCTTATTTTGAGAGAACAAGCATTAGCTCCACTGCTGCTGTCACTTTGGGACCTCTTTGTATTAATAATTGTGCACTTTATTGCCTACTCTCTATTTTTAATTAGTGGTGCTATTATTTAGATTACATAGATTATTACAGAGGTCTTTTGAAGACCATTGGTCCATTTTAGCTTGCCAGATGTATCAGTAGTACCCTGATATATTATTTGCAATCAAATAGTTTTCTATTCTCATCTTAAATTCAGTTATATTCCTGCTAAAAACTGCCTCAGCTGGAAGCCCATTCCAAACCTTGACCACTTTTGTGCTGAACCAGTACTTCTGCAATTTTCAAAGCTAATTTACTGCAGAAAGGGAGTTACCATATTACAAGCTTGTTAGCTTTTAGGACCTTAGTTTGAATGGAATTTTACTAAAGTACTTAGGTATTTATTTAAGTGCTTATTTTCTATTGTGTTCCTAGGACATTTAAGTGTATTGTGTATTGTGTTCTTGAAAATTACTGACATTACTGTTATTTATAATAATAGGTGCCTTTGGATGTCTTAGGATGCCCTAGAATTGCTCTTTTATAAAGAAACAAGAATTCATAGAGAAAAGAACACATATTATCTTATTTGATTTACTGTACTGCTGCTACAGATGTGAGGCTAGAATAATAATAATACTTTTTCCTGATTAGTTTATCTAAACCACCTTAACAGTTGCCTGGCAGTAAAACTAAGTGCCCATGCCCAAGAAATGACTAATTACAGACTGGTTTAGTTAATTGATCTATGGTTTCTAAGCAATTGATCAATTAACTCATTAAACTGCTTAATTTAAGCAGTTCATTCAGATCATTCAGGTTATTTAAATAATGAACACCATAAGTGGTAAAATAGTTCTACCTAGCCTGAAAAGGCCTAATGGGAGCATCTTTAAGGATGAACTTCAAATTACTACTTCAACACCTATAGAAATAAAAAAAACAGCATTATATGCTGAAGTAGTAAAAAAATCTCACCACCAAGATTAAAAACAAAGGTGGGTGATATGGAAATTAAACATAATCTGGAAGGAGGAATTAGAAGAAATAAAGAAGATATGGTGGCTAAAAATGCTGAAAGTAAACATCCCCCAAAGAGGAAGGGGCAAAGGGGGAAGAAAAGGTTTAAAGGACCAAATGAAATCAACCAAAAAAGATATCTTGCAAAAGGATAACAAAGCCTTTTTTTTATTAAAGATGCCCCATGAATGTTCCCAATAAAGAAAGTAGAGACAGCCGAAACCATGGAAAGAGCTGAAATAAGGACATTAAATAAATTAGAGCCTTGCTTGAATAAGACTCTGGATAATAGTAAGGCTGATTTACTTGACATAATCCATGAAACCAAATTAGAACTATTTAGCCCTTTAGAAATCTCAAGTAATCTTTCTAACTTGCTTCCTAATGAACATTGTACGAATGATTAGCCAGTTTTAGCAGGTTCCCCTAATACAGTGCTCCAAAAATTGGATAATGAGGTTGAACAACTTGAACATGAAGCTGATTTTTTGGCTCAATGTCCTAGTACTTTATCCAAGTACACAACAAAAGCCCTTGCACATCCAGTGATTGCCAACATAGTAATGGTTCAAGCCCTTAATGATTTAAGAGGGAAAACTGATGGACTAACAAAGCTTTCTCTTAATAGGCTAGAAGATTTAGAAGAAAAAATAGGCTCATTGGCACTGCAAATGCCAGAGCAAAAACTGACATTTTCCACTGTCCACATTCCAGAGACCCCTAAGGGAAAGGGCTCTAAGAAAGCTAAATCCACTAAGCAAAATAAAGAAAAGGGAAAAAAAAGAATAACAGGAAAACCACAGGGGTTTCTAATAATGACACAAATTCAAGGGATTAATTCTACAAAGGCAAAAGAAATCAAACAACTGTATATGGAATCTGTTATTAGTATTAAGCCAAAGAATAGTAACACTTTTAAAAATGTGGCCCTGGTTGAGTTGTCAGGCAATATACCTCAGGTTCCTGCAGGGATACATAAGGACCATATACATAGAAATGAGCAAGAAAAATATCCTACAACTTCAATAGCTAGCAATAATGAGAGTATAAAAATGTTAGGAAATGAAGTTGTACTTAGAATAGAAGGTATTTTTCAGAAACCCAATGAATCTTCCAATTCATTAAAAGAACTTATGATACATCTTTTTAGTGCAGAACTTTCCATAGCACAAGCCTGTAATAGAATTATTGATGTTTTTAGAGATACAAATGAGGGGGTCACATCCAGTGTATGTAGTAGTGACTGATATGCAAACTGCTAAAGAAGCCTTGACAGCCTATAGCAGACTGCATTACTTGAAACTGAATATTTTGCCCTGTTTCCTAGAAAACTATCATTAAATATACTTCACACTTACAGGCTGATGTGGAATTATTAGATAAGAACTTTACAAACATTTTGCCCTCACTAAAATGGAAATTTGATAGAGATAGGCAATCAACTTCAATAAAATGTAAGGAAAGTGATAGAATACTTTCAAACTTTGGACTCAACCATTGTCCAGATGAAAATGTGAGTACCCTAACTACATTAGTTTTGACAATTTTGTCATCATGCTGCACAATAAATTGTAATAGGGAAAATATAGACAGAGTGGAACACTTATTGTTTCCTGATGGTGGTTCTCAAATAAACATATTTTGTTCTACTTCAGACATTTTCCAACAATTGAAAGTAAATGCAAACAAGTTGGACCACGCTGGGATCCTTATGATTGATATGAATGATTTAACGGGTCTCAAAACCAATAATAAGTAATCAGTTTCACAGGAATGAATGAAGCAGGGGACCTTAGAGTTGAATAAGGAAAATAACTTAGTGATTGATGAATGTATAGAATCTAATTTCATTTTGTGAAATATAGCAGGTCTTTTAAGAAAAATGAATGATACGGAATGGCATAATTTTATTATAGGCTATGGTATAGTTTTATTTCAGGAAACTTGGGCATTTGAACCTGTTGATATAAATGAATTTATCTTGATGTGTTCACCAGCAACCAAAAATAAGAAATGTGGGAGATTTATTGAGGGATTGGCAGACTACTTAAACATTAAAAAGAAGATTTCCCTTTTGGAAAAATGTAAAATTAGTCCTTATATCATTATTAATATTCTTTGGGAAATTATCCCCCTTTCCCTTATCAATGTATATATCACCCCAAATGATAAAACTTTGCAACATGTCTGGGTTAATTTAAGACATGACATTGATTACATCACAAAAAAATTCCCAGATAGTAATATTTTGGTTGCTGGTGACTTTAATGCCAGAATTTCGAGTTACGATAATTTACAGATTTTAGGGACAGACATGATCTCTGGAAATATCAGAATCAAGCACAGTAAACATACTAAGAAGAATAAACAGGGGAAAACTTACAGAAATTAATGGAGGAGAATGCTTTATTGATTTTGAGTGGGAAGGTGGAAGGTGATGAAGATAGTAACACCACCTACTTCTCTCAAAAGGGACAGAGTACTATAGACTATATCTTACGTAACCCAGAAATATATAACTTGTTTACTAGTCTTGAAATTAATATGATGCCAGAAAGCAACCGTGCTCCACTTTCTTTGAAGGTTACATTCGTGGGGGAGACTCCTCTGGCAATAGATGGTATCGCTCATTGGCAGAACTATTTAGTCAGAGGAAAAGATACTGAAAAGAGGTTTGATTAAAAATAACCATGTAAAAGAAACAATACTTAATTGGAACAAAGATCAAAAACAGCTAAACATTACTGTAGTAAACTCTCTACAGATAGTGGAACAAAAGTTTGATACATCATTTGAAAATATAAAATCAATAATATATGCAAAACCTGGTTCTAATTCACAAGATAATAATGGATAGTTTAATGAGGGATGCAGAAAGATTGAAAAGGAACTGAGTATCTTAATTAAATGGACTAAAAGACATTTATCAAAGGAAAACTTTGCAAACTTAAACAAAACAAGGAAACAATATAATAGACGGCTTGAAGGGAAGAAAACAGAATATCAACAAAAGCAATAGACTGAAATGTATGACATGATACAGTGAAAAGATACTCAAAAGTTCTGGGGAATGGTTGCAAAACGAATAAACGACTACCATCCATTATTAGCAGTATATATTCCAAAATAACTATGGATTGATCATTATAAAACAATATTTACTAAAGTTGATATTATAGATCAGGCTTAGAAGTAATTGAATTATGAAGGCATTCCTCTTATAAGTCTCTTAAATTTACAGAAATGGAAGTAGAAGAGGCTATTTCCAAATGAAAAAATAATAGGCTTCTGGTCCACATGGTATGCCACCTGAGATTTATCAAGAATATATGGATTCCAGATCTCAATACTAACATGTTATTTTAATTTATACATGACACATAAATATGTACCTGCCTCTTGGACTTCTAACATTATTGTGCCACTGCATAAAAAAGAATCTGTTTATGATCCTTCAAACTTCCATCCCATCAGCCTGATAAACATCTGCTCCAAAATCTTTACAACATTATTATTGAATCATCTCTGTAGCTGGACAGATGAACATTTTATTACTTCCCCATAGCAGACAGGTGTTTGAAAAGGATTCTCCACTATTGATAATATATTTGTATTTAGTCGCATAATTGAAAAATGCATAAATATAAGGAAAATGAAACTTTTTCCCCTGTATATTGATTTTTCATCTGCATTTGATTCCATAAATAGAACTAAGCTTTGGAAAATATTAATCGAAATAGGTATTGATCATAATTTATTGCTCTTGATTTGTTTACTATACTTAAATACGTTAACATCAATAAGATATAATAGTGGAAATTTAGCACAGTACATTCAAACCCAAAAGGGAGTTAAACACGGGTGCCTTTTGGCATCTTTATTATTTGATCTTTACATTAAGAAACCATTAGAATTCTAGGAAATAAAGTCACTGGATTCTCCAAAAATAATGAACTTCAACTACACGCATTAGCATATGCAGATTACATAGTGATTTTTTCTTTGACTGCATCAGGATTACAAAAATGATTAATGTTTTCCAAAGTTAATGTTCAGATCTTGAACTAAAAATAAACTTAAAAAAATAAAAAAAATTTGATATTTGGTAAACATTTCACACATAAGAACAATTTCATTTTTATTTAATGAATGGTAAAACAGAAATAGTTAATGAATATTATCTCGGTATTAAATTTGTATCTTCTACTAACTGGTCATAGCATGTATGTGATCAGAATATAAAAGCTAAACTAGCAGCAAAAGCACTAGTGAAGTTCAGTTTAAAACATGGAGGAATTACAATGTGACCAGCACTCAAAGCTGTGGAAGTAAAAATCACCCCCATTCTTATATATGGGGTTGAAGTGCGGGGATCCTATAAAACAGAAAAACTGGAAAATATTTTTTTCCTTTGTCTATAAATCCTTGCTAAAAGTTCTATCTTCAGTTCCAAACTCTATGGTACAAGAATTACAGTAGACACAATTAAAGATCTCACCTTAGTCACATATTGGGTTTGGTTGATTAATAATACTTACAATAACTTACCAGTATTTTGTTTAAGAGAGAAAACTAAATGATTGTCACAAAATCAAAGCTCCAAATCACTAACAGCTTTAAAGAACATCTTGACTAAAATTAAGATGTTGCATTTATGGAATGATTATATAAAAAAGGTTAATATCTCATTGCAATATAGAACACTAATAAAAAGAAAGTTATTTGAAATGGGAGGCAGGGAGGTCAGTAAGGGAAGCCAAAGCTCAGACAGAAGAGCACATTGCAAAATCAGTGGGTAGAGGGGACAAAACCTTTTACAGGTACATAAGTGAAAAAAGAAAGGCAAAGGGAGGGATAGTGAGACTGAAGGGGGAGGATGGGGGCCACGTGGAGGATGACAACAGTAAAGCTGACATATTGAACATGAATTTCTGCTCAGTCTTTACTGAGGAAGAGGAGGGTAATGGGTCTGAAGGGAGTACAAGGGATGGGAATGGTGCAGAAATGGACACACGTCCCTTTACACGAGAAAGGGTCCTGAAGGAACTAGAAATAATAAGAGTTGATAAAGCAATGGGGCCAGATGGGGTGCACCCCAGGGTCCTTAAAGAACTAAAAGAGGTGGTGGCTAAACCTCTGGCAATCCTGTTTAGCCAATCACTGTAAACAGGGGAGAAACCCAAACACTGGAGGATAGCAGATGTAGTCCCCTTATACAAAAGTGGGAACAAAGAGGAAGCGGAGAACTACAGACCAGTCAGCCTCACCTCAGCAGTAGGGAAGATCATGGAAGCACTACTGAAGGAGAGATTGGTGGAACATCTGGTTGTCAATGGACTACAGGACCCAAGGCAGAATGGTTTCACCAGGGGGATGTCATGTCAGACCAACCTTGTTGAAGTTTTCAACTGGGTGACTAGGGGGGTGGATCAGGGGATGGTACTGGACATGGCCTATCTGGACTTCAGCAAGGCTTTTGACACTGTGCCACATAGAAGACTATTACACAAACTGGGAAATATGGGTGTGGGCAGGACAGTAGTGCAGTGAGTTGGTAACTGGCTGGGTGGCAGGACACAGAGGGTGGTGGTAAATGGCTGTCATTCCACAGAGGGAAAAGTGACCAGTGGAGTACCACAGTGATCAGTGCTGGGACCGGTCCTATTCAGCATCTTCATCAGTGACATTGCACAGGACCTAGAAGGCATTATTTCCCTGTTTGCTGATGACACACAGCTCTGTAACAGAGTAGACACATCTGAGGGTGTAGACAGAATGAGAAGGGACCTGCAGAAACTTGAAGAATGGTCAGGGGTTTGGCAGCTGAAATTCAATGCAAAGAAGTGCAAGATAATGCATATGGGGCACAAAAACCCTGGCACACTATATCAGTTGGTGGAGAGTAAATAGCATGCACCAAGCAATAAAGTGATCTTGGGGCTATCATCTCTGATGACCTCAAGGTAGGGAAACAGTGTGACAAAGGCAGCATGTAAAGCAAATAGGATTCCTGGATGCATAGGCAGGGGCATCACCAGCAGGAAAAGGGAGGTCATAATTCCGCTATACAAGACACTAGTGAGGCCCCACCTGAAGTACAGTGTACATTTCTGGAGATCTTACTTATGTAAGGACATAGACAGGGTAGTGAAGGTTCAGAGAAGGGCAACAAAGATGGTACATGGATTGCATCACAAGTCCTACGAGGACAGGTTGAAGGAATTGAATATGTACTCCCTGGAGGAGAGGAGGAAGAGAAGGGATATGATAGAGACATACATGTATCTTACAGGGAGGAACAGGGTGCAGGAATACACTATTTTTAAATGAAAAAGATGTTCCAGAACTAGAGGGCATGGGATGAAGTTGGAGGTATGGTGATTCAGAGGAAATGTGAGGAAGAATTTCTTCACAGAACGGGTGGTGGATAAGTGGAACACCCTGCCAGAGGAAGTGGTGGGGGCTAAAACAATCATGGGATTTAAGAATGCATGGGATAGACATAAAGGCATTCTGAAGGTCAGGGTTAAGAGGCAACAGACTTCTAGGAAAACATAAAGTAAACTTACAAGCTCAAATGGGCAGACTAGGTGGGCTGTAGGCCCTTATCTGCCGACACTGTCTATGAATCTATGTATCTATGTCAAATGCAAAAGCGATTGATATGGGAGAAATTAGGAAACAAAAATGTGCGAACTGGTTTAAAGAAAACAAAATAGATCACTATCTGGAAGATTATTTGATGCTTGCTATTGCACCTCAAGCAAGGAGATTAATAACCTGGACAAGGTTTGAATTAATCACCTCTAAAAACATACGTTTTAATAAAAATGATGTAACTAGTACAAACACAAGTAATCAATTATGCAAATGTAATAAAGGCCATGAAGAAACATTGCAACATCTAATAACACTTTGTCCACTGTATAATGAAGCAAGGAAAGATTTTCTTTCAAAGTTCCTTACAATTTATGTGAATACTAATTATGATGCAGTTTTTGTACTACTCCACCCAAGATGTCCAGAAGATACCTTGATGCTATCACAATATATAGCATCTGTGATTAAAATAAAAAAGAAAGAAAGTAGAATTAGAAACAAAATTCATTATGAAAATTTTCACTTCTGGCCTTAAATTAATTGCTAAACATTATTTAAAAATCCCATTGATAAAACACTTTCCTCTAGGGGTATTATTTTTTCCTGATAGCTCATAGTTTGGCACTTTAATAATAAATCTGGTATAAAATGACCTGTGTGTTTATATTTAAAATCTGTGTGTGTGCAAATGTAATTTTTAACATGTTTTGTTCTGTGTAAATGGAAACATATGTATATATGTGTAATGTTGTCCTTTGTTATATTGTATTATGTCAGATACAAGATTGCCTGACTATGGAAAGTTTTAAAAAACAGCTAAAGGCTTTCCTTTTTACCCAGGCATTTGCCGGGATGTAATAAGTGGGTGTTATTTATGACTGGTGTATTTATTGTTTTATGTAATGTGTTTTAAAGTGGTTTTGAATTATTGTAAAAGTGTCCTGAGCTTGCTAAGGGCGCTTGAAAGAAATTCATTTTTACTTACTTACTTACTTTACTTACTAACTTAGACACTAAAAATATCTAAGTTGATTAATAAAATTAGATTTGAATTGATTTGATAAGGTTTGGGTGTTGGGCAAAGGCAGGCAACTGTCAGCTCTGAGGGAGGAGGTTGCCCACCTCCAGGCTGAATTGGCAAGGACTAAGGAGGCCTCCCCCACCCAAAGAGCACCACTACCACAGAGGCTGCCAAGTATGAAGAGCAGTTGGACCACAGTGGGTTCTAGGAGGGTGAGGGTGGTGGAACAGAGGCAAAGCCCCCAGTTGTACCTCTACACAAACCATATGCCAGTCTGGCAGAGCAAGGTTCCTCTATGATGGCACCCTCAATGGAGACCAAGAAGAATGCTGAGGACACCGACAAGGGAGACCCGCAGAAGGGTGGCAAGGGACACCACAGGGGAAGGAAACAGCTTCTATAGTGGGCCTTGAATTGTTAGAGGGTAGACCTAGGGAAGGGAGAGGAGAGGAAGTAAGGTGCCTGCCTGGTGCCATGCCTTGAGGGACAAGAAGCGAATCCTCAGGATTGCAGAAGCAGCATCACAGGAGAGGGAACTAGATATCATTGTCCACCTTGGGACAAATGACCTAGCTAGGCATGGGATCAGTGCAGTGCAGGATGAAATTGTGGAGTTGGGGAGGGGCCTCAGACAGGTAGCAAGCATGGTTACTTTCTCAGAGAGGCTGCCAGTCCATGGCAGGGGTGAGGCTAGGGTACTAGACACCATGCAGTTTAATGAATGGTTGCAAAACTGGTGCAGAGCACAGGGCTTTGGCTTCATTGGGGACTGGAGGTACACCTGGAGAGATGAAGGTCTATACTGGCACGATGGTCTGCATCTGTCCATGAAGGGAACTAAGATCCTAAGTGACAGGTTCAAATGCTTCCTTGGCAAGCTTTTAAACTAGCCATGGGGGGAGGTGCTAATAAGAGGCAGGAAATTTCAAGCCTCCCCCAAAAAAAACATGATGGGTAGTAAGGTAAACACTGAGGTACAGTGCTCAGCAGAGGGCAGGACAGGGGTAAATGGAAAAATAGACAAAGGCAAAAAGAGCAGGCAAGGGGGAAAAAAGGACAAAGCCAACATTAAATGGAGGGCAATGAGTACCAATGCCTGTAGTCTGGGAAACAAGCTTCCTGAGCTAGTAGCCTTGATGGAAGATGAAAAATTGCATATTGTGGCAGTCACAGAAACATGGTACACGGGGATCCATGACTGGGATGTCAACATACCAGGGTACACAGTCTACAGAAGGGACAGGGAGGGGAAAAGAAGAGGTGGAGTAGCTCTATACATAAGGGAAGGGAAGAAAGCAACAGAACTAAAAAGTAAAGGGGGAGGACAAGAGGCACTCTGGGTCACCTTGGAGACAGGGAATGGCATCACAATCCATACAGGGGTTGTATACAGACCCCCATCTCAAGGGGAAGAAATGGACATGAAAATGATAGAGGACATTCTCAAAATGGCTGAAAAAAGGGAGATACTGTTGATGGGGGACCTGAATATGCCAGATGTTAACTGGATGACATGTACTACAGCCACATCCACATCCAAGAGCACGGTCATTCTTGATGCCCTGCAGGGGGCAGGCTTTAGACAGCTAGTGTTGGAACCCACTCGGGAGGGAGCAATACTAGACCTGGTACTCTCAAATGGAGAGAGGATCACACATTTAGAAGTCAGTAGACATCTGGGAACAAGTGACCACTGCACAGTGTGCGTCACAATAAGCACAACCATGGAGACAAGCCATACAAAAACAAGCATACTGGACATGAGAAGGGCTGACTTTGGAAAAATGGGTGAATACCTGAGGAATACACTAGCAAATGGCCAAAAAGGAGGGGTGGAAGAACAATGGAGAAAAATCAAAACTTCGATCATAAAGGCAACGGGCCTTTGTGTGAAACAGATAAAGAAAACAAAACAGTAAAAAACCACTATGGTTCTCAAAAGAGGTGGCAGGGAAGGTTAAGGAGAAAAAGGCTGCATTCAAAAAATATAAGGCATCACAGAAGGAGCACGACAGGAACTGTATCAATTAAAGTAGAAAGAAGTGGGGAAGGCAGTCAGAATAGCAAAAGCCCAAACAGAGGAAAAAATAGCCAATTCAGTTAACTCATTCACGCCACAAGAGCTCTTTGAGACTTCCACCACTTGTGCCCTGTATACTCTTAACACTGCATCCTGGACCTTTCTAAGCAAAATCAAGCCATAATCAGCATGTCACAAACAAATGTGAATACCTCTTGAACTGTAAGTGCTACATACAAAGTACAAATGGCAAAGTTGTTCAGCACAACATCACCTTTCCAATGGTGCTATGGAATCAATTGTAATCAATTTAGTTTTTATTTTATACTAGCTGAAATACCAAACAACTGATTTTTGTCTGATTTATTCAAGGTACTTAGGTGAGACTTGAGACATAAATGTCAGCTATGCACACCATCCCTTAAACAAATGCAAATAACTCCTAAAGTATACATGGTAGACACAAAGTATCAGTGGCAAAAGTGTTGAGCACAAAATTATCTTTCTAATGGTGCTATGCAATCAAATGTAATCCATTTCATTTTTATTTTACAATAGCTGAAATACCAAACAACTATTTTTTTTCAGATTTATTCAAGTTGCTTTGGTGAGGCTTGAGAGACAAATGTCTGCCATGCACATCATATCTTAAACAAATGCGAATAACTCCTCAAGTATACATGATAGACACAATGGCCCAGATATTCAAACTGCACCCAAAATGTGCGCAACAGCAGGAGCAAGCACAAACCAATTGCGCATATGCGCAACAGGTGCGATATTCAAACATGGAGCAGAACAAATTGCGCAAGCAGCCAACGTCTGAATATCGCACATACTGCGCCATAGCGCAACCAGGAAGGAGAAGCTGAGCAGAAATGTTGCGCCTATACGCAACCAGGACAGCCCAGCTGAGCAGTCCAGAGGTGCCATAGCGCAAGCAGAGCCCCCAGAGCAATGGAATTGCACATCCAGGAGGCAGGCTGGGGCCCACCGCCAGCCATGCCACACATGGGCACAGGAACACACTGCAGAACCAACAAGACACCTGCACACCCAAGCACAGCATCACTGGGGTGTGTAGGATGATCTACTGGCCCATGGGGACAAGCCAACAAAGCACAGCAGAGCCATGACATCCCAGCACAACCACTGGCAGGCTGAGAGTGCCACACACAGGGGGTTGACAAACACAGTGCACATCAGCCCCCCGTATGCACAGCACACCCTGCACTGTGACCCCAAGACACCACCCATGTGCAGTGACTGGCACTGCAGGAAACCATGCATCCCCCCAGCACACGTCAACCCCGTGCAGCAAAGAAGCATACAAGCCAGACACACCCTGTGCACCCAGCAGTGGTGGCAGCAGATGGCAAGACCAACAGAAAGTCACTGCCATGCGGAGATACCTCCCCATGCACACATGCACACACACACACAGACACACACACACACACACACACACACACACACACCCAGGACCATACCACCCCAGATGGCATGTACACCACTGCAACTGAGCACTCATAGCCAGCTGCAAATCAGAGACCAACACAGTATTCATATCAAAATATAAATGTATTTTCAAATTTTCAAAGAGTAAATTACAAAACAATAAACAAGAACTATTTACAAGGGGGGGGACGGGTACAAGGTAGGGGTGGTCAAGGGGTAGGGATGAACAACTTGGAGAGGGAAGGCAGGGTGGTAGGGATGGGTGAAGTGGGAATGGTAATGTGGCCTAAGGCCCAGCAGGCTGGTCGTCCTGTGCCTGGTTCCGCTGTTCCCTGTGATGCCTCCTCCGCAGGCCATGTCTCCTTATGAAATTCAGGATGGCCTGGTTATCCAGGGACACTTGTGTCAGGCCCCGTATGTCATGATGGATCCTCTGGAGAACTGTGAGGCCTAGGAAAATGGGAAAGCAGTCAATGGCTGTGACTGACCACAACCCTGAACACCACCCAACCTGCAAGCCATACAGCCCAATGTCCCGCACCTGTGATGGCATGCACCCACCCACAGTGAACATGCACATGGCCATCACAAACAGGCGGCACCAGCTATGTGCACCACTGCACACACACACTGCCCATGTCCATCACAGCACAAACAAGGCTGTCAAGTGACATGGCAATGTGGTGCGATGCCAGTTACACAGCTATGTGCCCAGTGCATGCATGGACCACCAGTGATGCATACACAGACGTGCTGTGATACTGGACAGTGATGCATGTCACCTGTGTCATGCATACATACATAGATACATAGACAGTGTCGGCAGATAAGGGCCTATGGCCCACCCAGTCTGCCCATTTGAGCATGTAAGTTCACTTTGTTTTCCTATAAGTCTGTTGCACCTTACCCCTGACCTCCAGAATTCCTTTATGTCTATCCTGCATTCTTAAATCCGTGATTGTTTCAGCCCCCACCACTTCCTCTGGCAGGTGTTCCACTTGTCCACCACCCGTTCTGTGAAGAAATTCTTTCTCATGTTTCCTCTGAATTGTCCTCCCTCCAACTTCATCCCATGCCCTCTAGTCCTTGAACATCTTTTTCGCTTAAAAATAGTGTTTTCCTGCACCCTGTTCCTCCCTGTAAGATACTTGTATGTCTCTATCATATCCCCTCTCTCCCTCCTCTCCTCCAGGGAGTGCATGTTCAGTTCCTTCAACCTGTCTTCATCGGACTTGTGATGCAATCCATGCACCATCTTTGTTGCCCTCCTCTGAACCTTCGCTACCCAGTCTATGTCAATACGTAGATATGGTCTCCAGAACTGTACACTGTACTCCAGGTGGGGCCTCACTAGTGTCTTGTATAGTGGAATTATGACCTCCCCTTTCCTGCATGGTTGTGTTGTGCATGGCTGGTGGTCTTGCCCCCCCAGCATGCAATAGCATCCATGAAGTATAAGACTCACACTCCTCAAGCAGCTGGGTCTGCAGCTGCTGCTGCTCCTGGGCACAACACCCACCGGCACGGGGCCCTGGCATGGCCCTCCTCACCCCGTGCCTGCATCCTCACATCCCGGCCTGTGGGAGACATATGTTGAGACAAACATCAGTGTGACTCCAAAGCAGACTGCCCCCTGCGCAAGGGAGAGTGCCTGCCCACACAGCCAGACCCATGCATCTCACACCTGCACACACTGACACAGCCAACCATGGCAGAGCCATCACCTATGCACAGCCACCAAAACACACTCATACCCCTACAGAGAATACAGGTGCATAGATGGTACACCCACCTGGCCTAGGCACTACACCCCTCCTGGCACGTGACCACAACCGATCGAGAAGATCAGGATCCCTCTGGCGGAGGTCACCGTACCGGTGCCGGCACTGCTCAGCTGACCGGCACCGTCCAGTGACCCCCACCAGGTCAGTGGCTACCTGCTGCCACACCTGCATCCCTGGCAATGGTGAGGGCCGCCACTACAAAGTGCCCCATAGTGGTTCCACTAGGCCACCAAGTTGGCCACTTCGACAGGGTTCCACTGTACTGCTCTTCTGCGAGCCATGGTACCTACTTTACAGTAGGCAATGGTGCGCCCGCCGCGCCAGAATCCCCACGTGGGGAGATGTTGCGCAATAGACCACCACAGGTTCCAATCGCCTGTTCAGAGCCGCCATCATTTCATAGCGCTGTCACCAGACAGCGCACAGGGCCATACACATGGCAGCCGAACAGCGCCAGGGGCAAAGGTCGGACACAAGGTCATAGGCAATGACGCAAGGCCATGCACAGCACCATCTGATGTATACGCATCCTGCGTGACCGACCAGCTGTGTACCAGTGCCACAGTGGACTATTGCGCAGTAGTGCCACAGCGCCATATAGTGCCCAGTGCTGTAGCGCCACTGGCACAATGGTGGCCATGGCCTGAATTGCCGATCGCGCACAGCACATCAGCAGCATGGCAGACACCTGCGTAAGCTATCTGGGCATGTACAATGCAGTGTACCACACAGTCACAGATCTGCGCCATTGGCTCAGCCGACTCAACCGTATTGCGCAAAGCGCAAATTCGCGATATTCAGCTGACACATGCAAATCATCTGATCAGCCATTCAAAGGCGCAGTGGTGCGATTTGCATGTCATTATAGTTGCTCCACTCCTAATTTGCATGCATTGCGCTATACATGTGCGACATTGGGCTGCGCTGGCCAGATTCGGTTACTGCAGGTGAGGGTGAGTTGCATGCTGTGTGATGTTCTGGACAATGGTCATGGAAATGCTGTAGACTGCACAGTGACAGGTGTCCACTTGCCCCCATACAGATCGCCATGACCGAGCAGAGCCAAGGTGAGGGTGAGGATGGTGGGCGTAGGAGGAGGCCCAACTTTACCCCAGCAGAGACAGAGGCCCTCTTCTAGGCCTACCTGGATGAGGAGCCAGTACTGAGTGGACGGAGGGGCACCCCTCAGTCCCGTGCGGCTGCATGGGAGGGGGTAGCTCGGGCTGTGAACCTGCATGGAAGCCACCAGCGCTCTGTGCAGGAATGCAAGAAGAAGATGGGGACAGACCGCAGGAGGTTGAAGGAGAAGGTGGCAGCCTTCAGGGCGGCACGTGCTGGCACTGGCGGGGGCCCGCCAGTGGTGTTGGAGCTGACCCTGGCTGAGGAGACACTGGTTGCATCAATGCAGCAGAGCGCTATTGAGGGCGTACCAGGAGGTGGATTCCAGACAGGTGGAAGCCCATCACTGCATGGTATGACATGGTGGTGGTGTTGGGGGGGTTGGGTGGAAGGTTGTTCACATGCACTCACATGTACTCTCTTTCTGTTACAGATCCTGTTCGTCTTCAGGAGATGGTGGTGGTGGGTCCAGGCAGTGATGATGACCTGCTGGACATGGAGGAGGGTCCATCCACCTCTATCACCAGCCAGCAGGCACTGCAGCAGCATGCACGCTGGGCCACCAACTCTGGTGTCAGTGATTCGGGTGCAGGGGTGCACAGCCTGTGTCTCAGCAGTCTGGCATGCAAGCATGCCAGCACGCTGTGACTATGGCTGTAGCACGTACCTGCACCATTGATGATGCAAGGACTGCAATGGGCAGTGATAGGTGTGTGTCCCATGACGGACACACAGCAGGCCAGCACGTGCCCCTGGGCCTTTCTAGTTCCAACTTGTGTACCAGCATGCTGGCACAGTCCCAGGCTGTACCTGTCAGCACCGGTGGGGCAGCACCGATGGCTGTGCAGGTGTCTAGCACTGTTGCTAGCACAACGGTGGGATGAGTGGACCCTGGGGCACAGCAGTTGGCGGGGCAGCAGCAGCAGCAGTCACCCACCAGGTCTGGGGGTACAGTGTCAAGCGGTGGCACATGTCCGCCGCCCTTTGATCCGCCCATTCCTGGTCCTGGTGAACAGGGCCCACCCTCAAGGGGTGTTGTGCATCAGGACCTTCCACACCCTGGGGGACAGGATGCCGTTGGGGCACAGTACCCATTGGACGAGCACACCCACCTGCTGCAGGAATCAGTACAGCTGCAGAGGCGGGTTGCAATGTCCGTGGAGGCACTGTCTGTGGCTGTGGAGTGGCACAGCAGGGAGTGTGCTCTGGACTGTGCAGAGCTGGTTCATATGTGGACGGATGTGACCGCCGCCATTGACAGGCTGACCCAGGCAGTGGTCTCTGTCATGGATGCATTGGGCACACAGTCAGGTGCCCCTGTACCGCACACCCCACACAGTTCACTCTCCACTCCCCGTTCCCGGCGTCGTGCGACACCAGGCCTGTCCATGCCGGGTTCTGCTGTGGCCATCCCGAGCACCCCTGGTGCAGGTTTGTTCGGCATGCTGCAGACCCCTGTGCTGGCAAGGTCACGTTCACAGAGTGGGACCCCTGGTGGTGCAACAGTGCCACCCCATGTGGCCCCTGCTCAGCCTGCCAGTGCTGTTGGGTCACGGCGGGGCTGCCCACGCATCCGCGGTGGCTGTGGGACAGTGCTACATGACTGAGCTGTCTCCCAGTGCGGGCCCTGTCTGGTGCTGCCATGTGTGCAATGTGTGTCATGGTAGGCAGTGCACTGCTGGGTGCTCTGCTCACCACGCTGACACAAAGACCACCTGCACACCCTCCCAACTGCTGTCCACAGGTGCGTGTGCATGATGATGCCTACATTGTACTGTACACCAAGGTGCAAGGGTGCCCAGCATCTGACACACGTGCTTGGACAGTACAGGTGGTGGGGGTGGTCGGTGGTGCTGTGTGTTAGCAATGTCGGTTCTGCTGTGCTGTGCATCTGCCCATGTACGCTCTGTGTCTGGTGGGTGTGTGTCCATATGAGTGCTCACCCCTCCCTGATGGTGTGTTTGTATGCCTGGACCCTTCCACTCCCCTGGCCGTCATGCACCCCTGGTGTGTTACCCTGTGTGTCTGTGGTTTGTGCATGGACAGTGTTGGTTGCACATGTCCCCTTGACTTACCTGTGTTCTGCATAGTACTCCTCTGTGATGGTGTCCCGGTGCAGCTGGGCCTGCCGGATCATTCGGGGGTCCTGCCGTCCTAGGGGGGGCTGCTCATCACCATCAACACCGGCGACACTGGCGTCCCCATCGCTGTCCCCCTCTTTGACCTGTACAGCTATCCCATAGTCTTTGGCCATGTTGTGCAGGATGCAACAGGCCAGGAATATCCCACAGGCCTTTTGGGGCTGTACTGTAGGGCACTGCCGGAGGTGTCTAGGCATTGGAAGCATGCCTTGAGCATCCCAAACACCCGCTCTATGATGTTGCGTGTGGAAACATGTGCCTCATTATAGCATTGCTGCGATGGGGTCATGGGGCACCAGTACGGTGTGAGCAGCCAGGGACGGAGTGGGTATCCACTGTCACCTGTGTGGAGATAGTGGAGATCAGTCTCATGTTCAGGTCCATATTGCCCATATCCCGTGTGCACTACACCATGGCACCTGTGGCATTCCCACCCTTGCCCCGAGTTTGCATTCCATACATGTACTCAACCACTAGATGTCCTGGGGATGTCCCACCTCGAATCGATGGCACAGTGCGGACTGATATCATATGAAGGCATCAGTGCTCCACCAGGGTGTGTGGCACAGACATTGATTATGCGCCCAGTGGCGCCACACACCACCTGGCAGTTGACACTGAGAATCCCTTTCTGTTCCTATATACGGACCCCATCGGGCCAGGTGGCATGCGAATGGCCACATGGGTGCAGTCTATGGCCCCTAGCACGCCAGGCATACGTGCTACCCTGTGGAACTCCTGCATGTTTGCTGTACGCTCTGCCGCGGTGCTGAGGAAATGGATGTACTCCACAGCATGTGGCAGCAGTGCGCTGAGGAATTGGGTGAGGATGCATGACGGGCCGACTGTGTGATGCCTGTGGTGTCCCCTGTCGGCCTCTGGAAGGTGCCCGTGGTGAGCAGGCACATGCAGGCTGTCACTTTGGTCTCCACTGACAGAGGGTGACTCTGTCGTGAGGGTGCCTGCATCACATCACTGCACAGCTCACAGAGCCGTCTCAGTATTGCCCTGTTCAGGCGGTACCGGCCCACGATCTCTACATCTGTGTACAGCTCAAAGCTGATGCGGGCACGGTACTGCCTGTTGGGGGCATACCGCCAATGGGCCCTTCCACGGCCACGTCCCCCTGCAGCATGCATTCTCACCCTCATTACAGCTTCCATGTGAAGCTGACACTGTCCATCTCCTGGCTTCGACCCCGGCTGCTGTTGTTGTGTTACCCCGCTGTCCTCACTGCTACTTCCACTGCACCGGCACCCCAGCTGGCCTCTACAGCCTATGGCCCACGCTTTTCTTGCCTGCCCTAGCCTGCCTGTTGTCTGTCTGTCTGTCTGTCTCTCTCTCTCTCCCCTTGGCAGCCTTGTAGCATTCTTGCTCGGCTTCCTTGAGCCTTTTTATTTTGGCTCATTTCGCCAGTGCGCACTTGGTCAAAAGGTTATTGCGCATCGCGTGTCTTTTGATCATCGCATTGGCGCTTTATGCATGGATCCACCCCTTCCGGCCGCGCATGCCTCATTTTCATTGCGCTGTTGCTCAGCATGTTTTCGTGGCACAACTGCCTCCCTCTGAATATCGCAAAATGGCGCATTTTGGGACTTGCGCATGCGCAACCCTGTTGCGCATGGCGCAACCCTTTTGAATATCCGGGCCAATGTATCAGCAGCAAAATTGTTGAGCACAAAATTGCCTTTCTAACGGTGCTATGCAATCAATTCTAAGCAATTTGGTTTGTTAAATATTTAGGTAAAAACTGCTGACTTCCTCAGACATTTCTTGGCCTGAGTGAAAGTCAGCTGAGTACGTCTACAAGCGTTATTGTCCTGAGTGGCTATGCTTTCAGATGCCACCTACAGGCGTATCTAGGCCTGAATGAGTTAAGAAGGGGGATAAAACCTTTTATAGGTACATTAGGGAGCATAGAAAGGTTAAGGGAGGAATAGTGAAGATTAATAAGGGAGAGGGGAGGTGGGCAGAGGGAGACAGTGAAAAGGCAGAGATACTGAATGAATACTTTTGCTCAGTATTCACAAAAGAAGATGAGGAGGAGTTACCTAAACCAGACAATAGAAGCACTCTGGGTAGGGGGGCTGACACCAGTCCATTTACAGAAGAAAGAGTCCTGAAAGAACTCCTAAAACTCAAGGTGGACAAAGCAATGGGGCCTGACGGGATTCACCCCAGAATCCTAAAAGAACTAAGGGAGGACCTAGTGACACCACTGACCACACTTTTTAACAAATCATGGGAGGATGGGGTGGTACCTGAGGACTGGAGGAGAGCAGATGTGATTCCCCTTCACAAAAGTGGGAACAAGGCAGAAGCAGGAAACTACAGATCTGTACGTTTGACCTCAGGGTAGGGAAAATGATGGAATCACTTCTGAAATAAAGAATTGTTGAGTACCTAGAGGCCAGTGGGGCACAGGACCCAAAGCAGCATGGATTTACAGCAAGAATGTCATGTCAGACGAATCTAATGGATTTCTCTGACTGGGTGACCAAAGTAATAGACCAGGGAAGGGCTGTGGATATGGCCCACCTAGACTTTAGCAAGGCATTTGACACAGTCCTGCACAAAAGATTAATAATCAAGTTAGCCAGCCTGGGAGTGGGTCCCAGGGTGGTAGCCTGGGTTGCAAACTGGCTGCACAACAGGACACAGAAGGTAATAGTGAGTGGAACACATTCTGAAGAAAGGGGGGTCACTAGTGGAGTACCTCAGGGCTCAGTACTGGGTCCAGTCCTCTTTAACATCTTTATAGGTGACAATGCAGAGGGTCTGGAGGGAAAGGTATGCCTCTTTGCAGATGATACAAAGATCTGTAACAGAGTTGATACACAAGGGGGGTTGAAAGGATGAGAAGGGACTTGGCAAGTTTGGAGGAATGGTCAGACATATGGCAACTTAGATTCAATGAAAAGAAGTGCAAAGTAATGGACCTGGGAAATAAAAACCCAGGAGAAGAGTACACAATAGCAGGGGAGGTACTAACAACAACAAAAATGGAATGGGACTTGGTGGTAGTCATATCAGATGATCTAAAGGTTGGTAAGCAATGTGAGAAGTCAGTAAGGAGAGCCAGGTGGATACTGGGATGCATAGGAAGGGGCATCACAAGTAGAAAAAGGGAAGTGGTTATCCCTCTGTACAGACAGTTGGTGAGACCCCATCTGGAGGACTGTGTGCAGTTTTGGAGACCTCATCTACGCAAGGGCATAGACAGAATGGAAGCAGTCCAGAGGAGGGCAACTAAATGGTGCAGGGTCTGCATCAGAAATCATATGAAGAGAGACTGAGAGAGCTTAATATGTATACCCTTGATGACAGGAGGGACAGGGGGGACATGATAGAAATGTTTAAGTACCTCAAGGGAATCAACAAAGTCCAGGAGGGTAGCATTTTTCAGAAAAAGAGATGTGTATGAACAAGGGGACACAATTTAAAGATAGGTGGGAGGCGGCTCAGGGGTAATGTGAGGAAATCTTTTTTCACAGAGAGAGTGGTGGATGCGTGGAACTGCCTTCCTGGGGAGATTGTTGGGGCTAAAACAGTGGAGGAATTCAAACATGCTTGGGACAGACTCAAGGCAATTGTAGTGGGGGGTGGCAGGAAGTAGGCTGTTGGTTAACTAGAATCTGCAGCTTATCCAGTAGGTAGGGAAATGGGCAGACTGGGTGGGCCAAGTGATCCTTATCTGCCATCAAAGTCTATGTTTCTATGTTTCTATGTGTGACAGCATCAATCATTTTTTAAATGATTAAAATAAAGCCACATTTATGTCTGATAAATGTTTTTGCCATAAAAACAGCCAACGATTTGAACATTTGCTAGGATCAGGGAGTGGGTTTTAAACAGAATGAGTTATGCCTGTAAATATTTGTAGGCGAACTGTGATGGAATACCAGCAATTTGGTTATACTGTATAATTTTGTTTTTGTTAATGCTTTATTTTAATTACATGATTAAGTGATTATTTAATCAAATTAAGGCAGAATGAACATCTTGTTAGCCATGATACACTTTAATTGACACAAGTTAGGAATTCTTAGCAAAATATCTATACAGTAGAGGTGGACGAAGTGGACGAAATTTACTCCATGAAACAATTCGTGTAGTAGTACTGAATCCATAAGTATTCAACACAAAGTGGAGTATCACACATAACTTAGGAATTAAGTGTAAGTCATTGATTTCAAAGCACTTTGCATTATTCCACCTTCCCCAATCACTTCTCTGCATAAAAGGCTGCTACCAAAACTGGGGCACTCTACCGAAACAAAACCTGCCTCCCCAAGGAAACGAGGCTCACCATAGTCCAAAAAATGTTACTCCCGGTACTTGATTATGGTGACATAGTATACTTATCGCCTCAAGGCCCACCCTGGCTAGCCTAGACACTCTATTCCACCTTTGTCGCTCATCCTCGACTCTACAACCCACTCACCATTGTACTTTATATAACTCTCTAGCCCTACCATCTCTCCTTGACCATAGATTAATAAACTGCTCTAGGTTTGCTGCTAAATTCTGGACCCACTCCCTCCCCCCCATCTTGAATCTACCCTATCCCAACAACCTCCCCCTTCGTACTCCCTAAGAGGCACAGATCCCAGACTCCTACATATCCCATTTATGCACACCTCCAAAGGCCAGTTAGCTTTTAAATTCAGAATCCCACAGATCTGGAACGCCCTTCCCGCCCCTATCAGACTCGCACATAATCCCGGTCTCTGCTCCAGACTACTCCAGGCACACTTCTCCTCCAGCTGTTCCTGCTAATGCTGCAAGCTCGGCCCTCTAATAAACTAAACAATGTACAGTAATTATTCCTGTTATGTGCATTTCTGTCTGTAATCTACTGTACTACTATACCTGCAGTACTTGTTATACATGTTATATTGTATCATATTTGTACAAATCATTTGCTATTGTTTCTTTATTACAATATCTGCACTTGCATTTGTTCTAATTATTTGCCATGTACTGGGTCTAGGCCCCCAGGTCGCATCTGGAATCGAGCATGTTGCTCAGTATGCCTTCCTGGTAAATCTCGTAAATAAATAAATAAATAAACTTCTGTGCCAATTTTTATGGGAAGTACATTGATTTCAATGTACTTTGCTTCACTTTGCCTTGTTATTGAGCTCCAAGGTGAATTTTGCATTAATTTGTGGGATTGCAGGTCACATGGGCTCTAGATTGTTCTGCACAGCATCAGTTCTATGTAGTGTATGTGTAGTGGTACCTAGAGACAGTTGGCTGTCAGAGCTCTGCGATTCAAACCCTATAAAAGCTGTTAAAAAATACTTTTTGAGCCATTTTTTATCTCAAAACATAGTACATCAATTGTAGGAAACCCTCCTGTACTCATATCGTAGAGTGTTTATTGTTTGTGTATGGATTTTGAAAATTAATTTTGAACATTCAGTCTATATACTGACAGACACTTGAAGTGTGCTTTGGGGGAGGGGTGTATCTGTGTGGTGTAGGTAGATTAACTGGCAGAAAAAGGCAATCTTTTTGTTTTTGTTATATTTTTGTTGTATAACTGTGTTACTGTACACACAGTAATATTTTCAGTAATTCTTGACTTTTTTTGCTGATTTTTGTGGTGCAGCAGTGCATAATTTCTGTTTGTTGAAAAGATTTGGTTATATTACTGAAGTTTTCAATTTGCCATGCATTGCTTGTAGTGTGTGTGAGTGTGTGTGTGACACATGCTGTCAAATCACAGACACCATTTATTGTGCAACAAAGTAATTGCAGCAGTGTGAATCTGCTATCCACCACAGCTGTGTGATTTTGTACTGCATTGTGGATTACGGTATCTTGGTTTTGAACTGTTACTGCAGTGCACTGCCCCCCCCCCCGAACCGGCAAAAGGTATTCTTTTCCATATTGGATTTGGATTGTGACTGTTGTAAGCAGCAGTGGTTAAGATGTTGTTGTGTCTTTGCATCTGCATCTGCATCTCTATCTTGATTGCGCAGTGCAATCTAATCTGTCTGTGCCTTTGCATCTGTTTAGTGCCCAGTCTCCATCTGCAAGCCACAGTTTTTGTTTTTTTGGGCGTCACATTCACCGGGCCAGACTGAAAGTTCCAAAATCTAAATTGGCTTACAATTTTCTTGGTGATCCCCCAAAATGCCTGCAAATAGACATGCAAGCAAAGCTGTTTCTGGCCATGGCGCTGCTGCCAGTGGTAAGACTGCCTGTGGGCGTGGTAGTATGCAGAAGTGCATAGCTGATGTGAGTAAAGGGATTTCTCCATCAAGGTTTTTTATAGTGCAATCTGTAGCTTCACTCATAGCTGGAAGAGATGATGTTGTGCCAACTGGTGGAGTTAGTGCAGTTTCTGCTCGCATGAGTATTGCTGCCTTAAGTTCCACTTCTGACCAGTTAACCATTTCAGAAAATATAGTTGAGTCTAAAGCTATGACTGACAGTGTAGATGATGTCATACTCCCCAGTAACATCCCCATGGTATTTGAACATGATTCTGATCATGGTGATGATAATGCACAATGTCACATTTCTTCCACTGCAGTTGAGGTCATGCCTTTGCCATCCAATGATTCACAGTGTGGTGCAAAAATATTGGGTGATGATAATGTTATTGCTGTAGTTGCAACATGTAGTCCACATGACACCATCCAAACAGAAAATGTGGATGCGGATGATGTTGATGAACATGATGATGATGTCAGTTACCCCGTTGGGAACCAGAGAAAGAGAAAGTCAAGGTGGCTGTGTCTGGGTCTGTTGGGTAACTCCCCTTTAAAAAAAGTTATGATTTAGTGGTGGTTCCAGTTGATGTTCATGACGATGATGACCCAGTAATACTCATAGGTGGTCATGGTGGTCAGTTGCAGTCCAAGTGTGTCCATCTTGAAAAATCATGTAACCCCCCCCCATTTCAGGGCTTAAATCACTAGAGTCCAATAAGCAGCATCAGGGACCTGTTGAAGTAGGGGACCACAATCCCTTGTTTGGGAATTTTTTATGCAAGATGCAAATAATGAGTCTGTTGCAATCTGCCAGCTTTGCCATGCGTGTGTCAGTCGAGGTAAAAAAGGGAGTCATCTGGGCATGGGGGGCCAGCATACACTTCTTAAGAATAGGCACATGGCCCTGTGGACCCAGCATCAGATGGCAACTAATGCCATAGTGGGCATTCACCCTCATCATCCACCTTAATGAGCATATTATCCCCTTCCATGACTGTAAGACCAAGTAGGAATGTCTGCAGCAGTGATGAAATAACAGCAGAGGATTACTACAGGCATTATGATGGGGAAGATAATGATTTTGAAATCTTGTCAAGTGGTGGTCAGAGTAGCATTGGTGGTGGTCGTGGTCAATGCAGTACATCTAGTGCAAGTGGTACATCAACCCCTGTACTTAAATCTAGGAAAATAACTTAATTTGTGGATTTGTCACCTGTGCAGCCCTATTCATCACACATCTAAACCCCACCCCTGGCCATTCACAGAGCAGAGCCATTTGTCACACCCCATGCAAAATGTGTAAGTCAGCCCATGTTGGAGGGTGTTTTCGCCTGTAACCTGAAGTACCCACCCAATCATGCAGTGTCACATGAACTTAATACTGCTGTAGCTGAAATGCTGAGACTTGATCTTTTGCCCTTCTCCTTCATGGAAAATTCTGGATTCTGGCAGTGTGCGGCACACGCCTGTCTGAAATGGAAAGTTCCATCCAGGACATACTTTTCCACCCGTGCTGTCTCCAAGTTATACCGTACTGTGGCTGACTCTGTAAGACATGCCCTTCAATGTTCCTCCTCTCCATTCATCCATTTAAGTATGGATATGTGGACAAGTGGCAAAACAGCAGGGAGTTCATACTTGTGTATAACTACACATTGGGCACAGGTGCCAGGGGCTATTTGTGCTGGTGGTAGTGTGAATAATTAGTGTAGTAAAGCAGACGGTCATGGTAGCAATCTTCCAGGAATTTGACAGCATGTAGCACTTGCTATACACAGTGTGACCTGTTCACACACTGGTGAAAACATGCTGGACTTGCTACTGACTAAAACTGATGAGTGACTGAACCCCCTGTCCCTGAGAGATGGGTTTATAACAAGTGAAAATGGGTCAAATGTGGTTAAATGCATCATGAATGGTGGCTTTATTCAGGTTCCATGCATGGACCACTGTTTAAATCTTGTGGTGCAGGAGTTTCTGCAGTACCTGATATAAAGGAAATGTTGACAGTTACACGTCATATCTGTTCTCATTTTTCACACTCTACAAAGGTCCATGACCAACTTTTGCAGCTGCAGATCCAAAACAGCCTCCCACAGCACCGCTTCAAGCTGGAAGTTGTCACCTAGCGGAACCCCACTTTATACATGGCAGAGAGGTTGTATGAACAATACAAAGCCATCTCAGAATATCTCATCATGCACACTAGCCGTGACACTTCTGGGGCCTCCATGTCTCTCACGACTGAACAGTGGCACGTCATGGACTCTGTAAGAACAATTTTGAGGCCTTTTGAAAAGACCACACAGGCAGTGAGTGGTGAGTCTGCCTCTGTTAGCCCATCAATTCCACTGTTGCGAGTGTTGAGGCAGACATTGCGGAATCTATACCGCAGCCTTGATGTTTCCGGAGACTGTGCTAGCAGTGTGTTGTTGAAACACATGCTGACACTATTTGAGCACAATCAGCACATCTCGAGCATTCAGTCGAGTGATGACTTTTCAATAGCAACAATGCTGGACCCACGATGCAAACATGGAATTGCCTCACTACTGGAGGGAGGGCCTGAACAGGTAAAAAATGTCAGTGGGCAACTGGTGCGCTTGGTTCATGGGGCACAGAAGTCAGGTGCCAAGGTCAGCATACCTCAGTAGCATAACCAGGCTGAAGGTAAGTTGGAAGTAGTATCAACCATATCCTGTAAGGTGGCTGCAGTTCCAGGTGGTCTGTCATCAAAACAAGTTGTCATTAACTAACTTTGAGTGCTTTGTCCCAAGTCAGGATTTGTGACATAAATGAATCCAGAGAACAGATGATGCATCAACCACCAGACTTCATGCAGCACAGAGAATGGTTAACTCATATTTGGCTGAAAAGCATCTGTCAATCACTGATGATCCTCTTTTATACTAGAGTGGAAAGGTCAGTGAATGGCCAGAGATGACCTCATTGGCACTGAAGTACCTGGCATGCCCACCCTCCACTGTAAGTGTGAAGAGGGTATTCAGTTCAGTGAGTGCAATAGTTCGGGATCATAATATAAACCTCTCTCCTTCAAATGTCACCTTGCTGACATTCATAAAAATGAATGAGGGGCACATACCAGCTCAAACTTCAGCCTCAGTATTCATACCATGGCATGGTCATGGTTGTGCTGATGTTGTAGAAATGGACCATCCTGGTGGCACTGGTAGCATGCAATGGCCTACCAGTGAGGTAGATAATGGCATGATGGAGAAATAATTCCCTAGTGGGCACAATTCAGACATCGATGACTGCGAGGGTAGCTTTCTGTATGATGATGATGATGAGGTTCATGTTGGTAGCTTTTAAGTGAAGCGGTTAAAAGGCTGCCATATTTTTTCTATTGTACATGTTTTGTTTTTCATAAAGTTAAATCAGTGTCCCACTCAGAATGACTCAAATTCTATATGTCATAATATAACACAATGCACACTTTATCCCACCTGCCACCCACTCGTGTGTCTGACAGTTATACAGAATGTGTTGAAGGCTGTAGCTGTTCCCATGGCCACCACCAGAAAAACACTGTTAGCCAAAGCCATCCGATGCAGATAGTGAGAGGGAATGTCATCATCATGTGTCCCCATGGCCACCACCTGAAAACTGCTCTGAGCCAAAGCCACCAGATGCAGATAGTGAGATGGAATGTCATCATGTGCCCCCATGGCCACCACCAGAAAACTGCTGTTAGCCAAAGCCACCAGATGTAGATAGTGAGAGGAATGTCATCATCATGTGCCCATGACCACCACAAGTACACTGATGTTTTCCATTCTGTGTCCTGCCCATGCCATGGCAGATGAAGTCGGAGAGGAGACCACATCCATCAGCCACAGCCACAAGGCTTCTTACTATCAATACTTTAAAGTGAGTATGTGTACTAATGTTTCATACTATGGAACTTCCTTTAACTGTGTTATGTTTCCTGTTGCTTTTCTGAGATGCAGTGGTCAAACACATATGGTCAACTTATTTTCTTTTTTTTTTACAGGTTAACAAGCCTCTGTCCTTCACTGGAGGACTATGGCACTGTAGTACAGTCTACAGCAACATACAGGATATCCATTTCAAGACCGGTAAGTATATCAATTTTATTTCATCAGTTCTTTTTTGTTGTTCATTTTTTTCAAGAGTGTAAATCTGGCTCATATAAAGCAGGTGACATGTACATCACATAATATATTTGTCATGCACATCAGTCACTGTATTGCTGCAGCAGCCATGCCAGTGCTGAACAAAGTTTAATCCAGGTCGTGACTTGACAAGATGTGTTTTAATGTAAATTGATTTAAGACATAGGGACAGTGATACAGTGTATGGGTTACAGCCAGTACTAAATTTGTAATTGTGATGATGTGGTCTTCATATGGCTTAGTGAGACAGCCTGCTAATATATCTGTTACTTAGCATATATGACAGGATGGAACAGCCACACTTTAAACATAACGTGTTACTGCAATCAAGTACTAATAACTCATTCTTCATCTCTTTTAGGAGGAAACTTTCTGATGCTGTGTGCTGTCATTGTTGCTTTCTCCAAATAAAAAGTTCAACATCATACCCCCGGGCTGGGAGACACGCAACAAGTAGTATGAATCCATGACAATCATTACTGGACTGGAGGAGGATGCAGATAAAACCTGTGAAGAGTTAACTGAACAATAAACCATTAATGACACTTGCTTGCAAATGACCCCCTCTCCAAAAAATACTCATCTTCACTGGCTTGACAGTATTCCAACACCATGATTCCTCATCAAGCACAGAAATGCACACACCAACTGCAACTATGTGACCTGTGATACAAAACAAAACAATGATTTCATATATGTGTGTGTGTGTGTATATATATATATATATATATATATATATATATATATATATTAGAGGCAAAAACCTCTGTTTAATGCATTAGTTAGGGTTGTTCCACAGTGGCAAAAGTGAGGAAATTCGGTGTTAGGGTTGAAAGCCCCATGGACCCCACCCACAACCCCAACCAGCATCAAGGTGCACATTGGGGTTGCTGGCTAATTATCACCCCATCAGATGTGTGAAGAAGCAGAGTATAGGAGAATGGTGTGAGAGTTAGGACCGACAACCCCAATGCACGCGATGCAGGTTGGGGGTATGGTAATGGGCCTAACACCAAATTTCCTCACTTGTCACTGTGGAACAAGCCTAACAATACGTCGAATGAGAGTTTTACTCTAATTTCCTCTCTTTGAGAATGATGATGAGAAATAGTGAATGTATAATGCGGCAACAGGAGTGCGGGGCCCTTTGGGCCCCACACTCCACCATGTGATGTCTTGTGACATAGTAACAGGAACAGCCAATGCAAACAAATGCTAACAGTCGGCACATGAAGTAGCATAAGCGAATGAGAACACAAAAATGCAGTAACCACAGTGGCATGAGACAGGAATGTAGCGCCAAGGGGGGATATAAACGCAAGTGGAAACATTAACTGTAACAGTAATGGAAGCACATACCCTGTGTTTTCCAAACAGGTGCATACAGAAAAACAGTGTGTACAAAGAATGTATGCATTGTAATGGGAATCGAAGCTTAAAACGAACATTGGAAGTATTTAATTGGTAATATCTCAGCAACTGCATGACGTAGAGAAAAAATTTAAATTTCACAGAAATCATTATTTTTCTGGCTACCGTTTTGCATTACATAGCCCATAGGGCTATGCACCTCGCAATGAAAAATCTGTATCTCGCATCATTTTTGAGATACAAGCTACGAAAGGCACAGTGTACGCCATCATGCCAGTCTATGGGAAAAAATGCCAACTTCAGAGTACTGTAACTTGGCAGCCATGCCATATTTTTTCACCAAACCAACAAAAGACACATCTGTAAGAGGTTGGCTGCCTTCCTTCCAAATTTCAGCTCAAAAGACCAAACCGTTCTTTCGCAGCAGGGTGTCAAATAATTCCTGCCATTTTAGCTAAGTCTGAAAAAGTTATGTTGCAATTTGCGGCAATTTTCGCAAAATTTTGTGAAAGTGTCATGCCTGCAACACTACTTTGTGACACTACTGGTTCCAGAAATTTAAAAAACATATTTCTGGGGTGTTTTACCCCAAAATAAAGACATGGCTAGCATCCTCAGTGAACACAAAAAGAATTGTGTCCCTAAAGGGTCCCAAATTTAAATGGCAAGCATTTTTCTGATCACCAACAGAAAACAAAATGGCGGATTTGTGACACTACTAGGGCCATTTGAGACACTAAAAAGTGCATTTGCGACACTGTCAAACTTTTTGTTAACTTTTCCCTTTGACTTATAATGGGAACTTGTTTGTTAAATAACTTTTGAACCGTTTAATATTTTTTCATGAAATCTTCAAAAGGTACACCAGGGAACCCTGCCACGCATTCCCTGAAGTTTTCAGACCAGTCACGCAAGCTGTGTGACCTGTAGGCGAGAGCAAAGAATTTGCAAAAAAGCTTAATTGCATATTTCGTTGGTGTGACATAGTAACAGGAACAGCAATGCAAACAGAAGCGCTAACAGTTGCGCACGTGGTAACACAAGCGCGAATGAGAACACAAAGGGTAACACACACGGTGGCATAGACAGGAACGGTACCGCCAAGGGGGGATATAAACTCAAGTTGAAACATTAACTGTAACAGTAATGGAAGCGCATAGTCCACGTTTTCCAAACAGGTGCATACAGAAAAACAGTGTGTACAAAGAATGTATGCATTGTAATGGGGATCGAAGCTTAAAACAAGCATTGGAAGTATTTAATTGGTAATATCTCAGCAACTGCATGACGTAGAAAAAAAATTAAAATTTCACAGAAATCATTATTTTCCTGGCTACCATTTTGCATTACATAGCCCATAGGGCTATGCAGCTCACAACAAAAAATCTGTATCTCGCACCATTTTAGAGATACAAGCCACGAAAGACATGGTGTATGCCATCATGCTAATCTATGGGAAAAAATGCCAACTTCAGAGTACTGTAACTTGGCAGCCATGCCATATTTTTTCACCAAACCAACAAAATGCACATTTCTGAGATGTTGGCTGCCTTCCCTCCAAATTTCAGCTCAAAAGACCAAACCATTCTTTCACAGCAGGGTGTCAAAGAATTCCTGTCATTTTAGCTAAGTCTGAAAAAGTTATATTGCAATTTGCGGCAATTTTGGCAAAATTTTGCTAAAGTGTTGTGCCTGCGACACTACTTTGCGACACTACTGGTTCCAGAAATTTAAAAAACATATTTCTGGGGTGCTTACCCCAAAAGAAAGACATGGCTAGCATCCTCAGTGAACACAAAAAGAATTGTGTCCCTAAAGGGTCCCAAATTTAAATGGCAAGCATTTTTCTGATCACCAACAGAAAACAAAATGGCAGATTTGTGACACTACTAGGGCCATTTGCGACACTAAAAAGTGCATTTGCGACACTGTCAAACTTTTTGTTAACTTTTCCCTTTGACTTATAATGGGAACTTATTTGCTGAATAACTTTTGAACCATTTAATATTTTTTCACGAAATCTCCAAAAGGCACACCAGGGAACCTGGCCACACATTCCCTGAAGTTTTCAGACCAGTCACACAAACCGTGTGACCTGTAGGTGAGAGCAAAGAATTTGCAAAAAAGCGTAAACACATATTTCGTTAGTGTTTAATCACTCCGCAGCTGTATATCCGACCAGTACGAAACTTGGGAGATCCCAAGATCTATCATGCCCAATCATGCATACCTAATTTCAGGCAAATCTGTAGAATGGTGGCAAAGTTATTAAGGTGCAAAGTTTGACCCTTTAACCTTAAAATGACTCCTCAACCCTAACTATGGTAGCACCACCATGCTACCATAATATATATAGCATTTTGGGGGTGCACATTAATTCTGGTGACTGTGTGGCAGCACTGCATGCATGACTGAGTGCGCCATTAATTCCCTTCCTTGTTATATTCTGACTTAATAATGTCTCTTTCCAAAAATAAATTATTTTAGTGGTCTCAGTAATTTTTTATTTCTGCCTTGCTGTGTGCATGTGTGGAAAAGCAGGACTGAGCAGTGTAATAATAATGTGCTAAACAACATGTGTGCAGTGCGCTGTCATGTGCACACACTGTCCAGCCCCCTGAAAAAAAAAATATAATGACTTGTCCCACTGTTGATGGTATAAAGAATACAGATTAGAATATATAACATATATTTTACTTGTACCATTATCAACAGCAGACCAAGACATATAATATGTTTTCAGAGGGCTTGGTGGCAGTGTGCACCTCACAGCATGCATGCATGCGGGTTGCCAGATCATAGCACTGCTCACTCCTGCTTTTCAACATACTCAACAGAAATGAAATATTGCTGAGGCACCCAAAATATTTGATGGTAAATGGACACTATTAAGTAGGAATACAACAGGTATAGTCCAGTAGCATGCTACGCTAACACTGGGGCCGGATGCTGGTGGACAGCAGCTAGCTGCAAAATTACCGCTCCCAGATGAAACCAGAAAGCCAGCACTCCAGACCAATAAATGCAAATAAAAAATGTTCACAGTCTGCTACTGCAAATGTATTGATGGCAAAACAAAGCACAGAAATGATCCTTGCATTGTGGAGGTTAGGCCATCTTTTGGTGGCCCCATAATGAAGGCCTAAGAGCTGAAACACAGAGGTCATTTTTGTGTGTCTTGTTTCTCCATCAAGAAATTCACAGTAGCAATGAACATTTTTTCTTTGCATTTGTTCATCTGGAGTGCTGGCTTTCTGGCAGTGGCAGTTTTGCAGCTAGCTGCTCTTCACCAGCACCCAGCCCCATTGTTAGCACAGCATGCTACTGGACTGGACATGTTATATTCCTAATTAATTATGTCTGTTTACCATGAAATATTTTGTGTGCCATTCCTGTGGCACAATCCTGTGGCTACCGCAAGTCACAGGACGTAAGTGCTGGGACCCTGCCTGTCCTGCAATAGGGAGAAGAGTCCCTGGTATAGCGGTGCATGTTGCAACTTGCATATGCCCACAAGTTGCGACATGTGTCTTGAAATCAGGCCCATGCTGTTTAGCACATTTTCTTTTTTAGTTGTTTAATCAGGACTAACACACTAAGCTGAAAGCTTTTTTACAGGTGCGACCTGGGAGCACAGGGAAGTTAAGTGACTTGCTCAGGGTCACACAGTATTCAAGTGAAAGCTGTGGGATTCAAACCCCACATTTGGTCTGCTGGATGTCACCAGATTTGCAGCTCAGAGCCTTAAACCACTGCGCTATACTGCCTCCCAAAAGGGGACACTGCTCAATCCTGCTTTTTAAGAAATGAACCCTCCACGACAGAAAGGAAACATTAGTGAGGAACCAAAAATATTTCAGGGTAAACAAACATTGTTAAGTAGGAATATACCAGGGCCACAAGAAGCACCCTGCACTATGTGGACAGCTGCTGGTACACAGTTGCTGGCTACAAAAGTACAAGGCAAAACCACAGAGCCATCACTCTATATGAATACATGCCAAGAAAAATGGTTCAATGGTACTGCAACTTTACCGATGGAAAAACAAGGCACACACAAATGCCCACTGTGCTTTGGTGCTTAGGCCTTCATTAGGGGGAACACTGACACTAATGAAGGTCGAATAGACAAAGCACATGGGTCATTAATTTACTGTGTGCCTTGTTTTGCCATAAATACATTTGCACTAGCAGTGAAAATATGCTATTGGCATTTATTTGTGAGGAGTTATGGCTTTCTAATTTTGTTAAATTGGAATGTAATGTGGGCAAGGAAAACCCTTTTTTACTTAATTTTATTTCACCTGTTTTTGGGCATGGTTATCAGCATTTTTGGGAGTTAAACAAGGTTATGCAAAACAAAAGCGGAACACATACTTAACATTCTTATACACATAATGGTGCACAGTGGAGGGGGACAAACAACAAAAATGGATAGTAAAACCTGTGTCAGATTACCTAAAGGTATGGAAGAAAAATGCCAGAAGGAATTAGGGAGGGATGGGGGACAGGGTATGCTGGGCTGTACTAGGAGCCATCACATCAAAATGAATTCAGAAAAGGGTTGTACAAAGGAGAGGCACTAATATGCTGAAGTGTATGCTCCAGAATGAAGACAGGCAAAGATACAATAAATAACATTACATAAAAACACAAGGAAAGGGGGGGGCAGGATAGAAACTATTAAGTACAGAAATAGACTCATCAGCAGGGTAGACGCATCCAGAACAAAAAATGTGCATTACAAAAAAAGGGACCATGATTTCAAGACAGAAGGCGGAAGGATCAGGGGCAAGATCAGGAAATATTTTTTTCACATAGAGCATGGTGGTGATGGGTGCAAGCCAGGACAAACTAAAAAACTAATAGTCAATGTTATGGTGGGATAGTAGCAGCTGAAGCATCCCCCTGATTTAAAGTTGGTGCCCCTCGATGCGTTCTAACTGCTGCTCAACATTGTCAAGCTGGTGGTTTGCAGCATCCATTGCACGCCACAGCATTTACCAAATTGGCCTGTGTGGCAGGCAGTTTGAGAGGGTTTCCACCCTCAGCATGAGGTGCTGCAGATTGTGGTGGTGATGGAGCAGAAGGTTCTGCCTTGGCCCTTCCCTGTTTCACATCACTCGCAGGTGGATGCTGTTCTGCCCCTTCTTCCCCTGCAGGGCCAGCAGGTGCATTGCTTGCCTGTTTAGTGACCTTAGCCTGCCACTCGAGACGGTGGTGATTATACATATGGGTTCATTGACCCCTTGTGCTGAGGTAACTTCCTCGGGGGCCACGGCGCACCTCCACATCACCCAAATTGTATCTTACTGCACTGCTGTCCCCCAGCAGTGCAGTAAAAAATGCCCACACTAAGGAGGTGTGGGGATGATCAGGCACAGGTGGGGGGGGCCAGATTATGTGGGAGCCAGGGGCTATGGCTCTACAGTTGGGGCCAGGGAAACAGAAACCTGTTGCTATATTTGCTGATGTGACTTCTCCTCCTCCTTCACTTCCTGCTGCTGAGTCACTGGCATAGGGTACATAGGTGCTGCTGGCACATGGGGGGGCACTGGTTGGTGGTACCACAGGAGGTGGTAGTTCCATGGCAGCAGCAAACAGCATCTCTTGCTTCGGGGGGGAGACCCTCAAGAAGGTCCAGATGAAGCCACCCACCACTCATGTACACGCCCACCCAATCGACGCCACGTCGACCAAAACCCCAGCATCTCTCACCCTCCATTATGGGATCACTAAAACTCTCCACAACAAAAAACACACACCACAGACACACAGAAACAATTACAAAAACAAATACTAAACATAAATAGTGCAAAAACACAAATCCAGACAACAAATACTCAAACAAAAGCACCTAAAGCAAAAAAAATAAATAAAAAGATATAGGGCCAGATATTCAAAGGTTCGCCATGCCTAACAGAGTTCTTGCATGCACAACTCCAAAAATGCGCCATTCTGCGATATTGAGAAGGGGCCAGTTGCGCCACCGAAAACACGCTGAGCCACAGCGCAATGGAAATGAAGGCATGCGCAACCGAAGGGGGCCGGTCCATGCATAAAGTGCGTAATGCGATATTTGAACACTTGCGCAATGCGCAAGAGTGGCTCAGCCGGAAGTTGCGCAGTACCGGATTTGAGCCAAAATAAAATGGCTCAAGGGAGCGGCGCAAGAACTCGAGCAGGCCACAAACCGGGGGAGAGAGACAGAGAGAGAGAGAAGAGAGACAGAGACAGGAGCAGGAAGGACAGAGAGGGACAGTGGGTCCTGGAGGACAGAGAGGCCAGTGGGGTGCCGGTGCAGTGGAAGCAGCAGTGGGGGCAGTGGGAGTAACACAGGAACAGCAGCTGGGGGCAGAAGCCAGGAGATGGACAGTGTCAGCTTCCACATGGAAGCTGTAATGAGGGGTGAGACAGCATGCTGCAGGGGACGTGGCCGTGGAGGGCCCGTCGGTGGTATGCCCGACAGGTGTTGTCGTGCCGCATCAGCTACGAGCTGTACAGTGATGTTGAGATCGTGGCCCGGTACCGCCTGAACAGGGCAATACTGAGACGGCTCAGTGAGCTGTGCAGTGATGTGATGCAGGCACCCTCACGACGGAGTCACGCTCTGTCTGTGGAGACCAAGATGACAGCCTGCATGTGCCTGCTCGCCACGGGCACCTTCCAGAGGCCGACAGGGGACACCACAGGCATCACGCAGTCGGCCACGTCACGCATCCTCACCCAATTCCTCAGCCCTGCTTGCCTCATGCTGCGGGTACATCCATTTCCCCAGCACGCGGGCAGGCCGTACAGCAAACATGCAGGAGTTCCACAGGGTAGCACAAATGCCTGGTGTGCTAGTGCCATAGACTGCACCCATGTGGCCATTCGTACGCCACCTGGCTAGCAGGCAAGCATATCGGAACGAAAGGGCTACTCGGTGTCAACTGCCAGGTGGTGTGTGATGCCACTGGGCGCATCATCAATGTCTGTGCCACACACCCTGGCGGAGCACATGATGCCTTCATATGGCACCAATCTGCACTGTGCCATCAATTCGAGAGTGAACATCCCACGGGTCATCTAGTGGGTGAGTACACATGTAGGAATGCAAACTCTGTGCAAGGGTGGGAATGACACAGGTGCCATGGTAGTGGCACACAAGGATATGGGCAATATGGACCTGACCTAACACTGATCTCCACTATCTCCACACAGGTGACTGTGGATACCCCTCCATCCCTGGCTGCTCACACCATGCAGGCGCCCCACGACCCCAGCGCACCACGGTTTCAATGAGGCACGCGCCTTACGGAACATCATAGGCGGGTGTTCGGGATACTCAAGACGCAGCTTCCGATGCCTGGACACCTCGGCGGAGCCCTACAGTACAGCCCCAAAAGGCCTGTGGGATATTCCTGGCCTGTTGCATCCTGCACAACATGGCCAAAGACCATGGGATAGCCGTACAGGTCCAAGAGGGGGACAGCGATGGGGACGCCAGTGGCGCCGGTGATATGGGTGATGAGCCGCCCCCACTAGGACGGAGGGACCCCCGACTGACCCGGCAGGCCCAGCTGCACCGGGACACCATTGCAGAAGAGCACTATGCACAACACAGGTAAGTCAAGGGGACATGTGCAGGCAACACTGTCTATGCGCAAACCACAGGCACACAGGGGAACACACGTGCATGAAGGTCAGGGAGTTGAAGGGTCTCGCATACCAACACATTAGCAGAGAGGGGTGAGCACTCAAATAAACACACACACACACCAGGCAGCATACAGGGCAGCAGCACAGCAATGCGGAAATACACTATCACACAGCACCACCAACCACCCTCACCACCTGGACTGTCCACGTGTGTGTCAGGACCTGGGCAACCTGCACCTTGGTGTACAGTGCAATGCAGGCATCATCATCCACGCACCTGTGGACAGCAGTTGGGAGAGTGTGCAGGTGGTCCGTGTGTCAGTTTGGTGAGCAGAGCACCCAGCAGTGCACTGCCCACCATGACACACATTGCACACAGGGCAGCACCAGACAGGGGCCTGCATTGGGAGACAGCTCAGTCAGGAGCACTGTCCCACAGCCACCACGGATGCATGGGCGGCCCGCTGGCTAACGGCACTGGCAGGCTGCGCGGGGCCACATCGGGTGGCACTACTGCACCACCAGGGGTCCCAGTGCGTGACCGCGACCTTGCCCACAGGGTCTGCATCCCGCAAAGAAACTTGCACCAGGGGTGCTCGGGATGCCCACAGCAGAACCCGGCATCGACAGGCCTGGTGTCGCACGACGCTGGGAACGGGGAGTGGAGTGCGCACTGTGTGGGGTGCGTGGTACAGGGTCACCAGACAGTGTGGTCAATGTGGTCGCCACACAGACCACTGCCTGGGTCAGCCTGTCGATGGCAGCGGTCACATCCGTCCGCATATGGACCATCTCGGCCCGGTCCCGAGCACACTCCCTGCTATGCCGCTCCACGGACACAGTCAGTGCCTCCACGGACCTTGCAACCCGCCCCTGCAGCTGTACCGACTCCTGCAGCAGGGGGTGTGCCGTCCAAAGGTACTGTGCCCCAATGGCATCGTGACCCCAGGGTGTGGATGGTCCTGGTGCACAGCACCCTTGAGGGTGGCCGCTGTTCGCCAGGACCAGGTATGGGCTGATCAAGGGCGGTGGACAAGTGCCACTGCCTGCGCTGTCCCCCAGGCCTGGTGTGCAACTGCTGCTGCTGCCCTCCAACTGCTGAGCCCCAGGTCCACCTGTTCCACCCCTGTGCTGTCAACAGTGCCAGACACCTGCTCAGCCACCGTGCTGCCCACGGTGCTGACAGGCCCAGCCTGTGACTGTGCCAGCATGCTGGTACACAGGTGTGGAGCTGGACGGCCGAGGGCGCGTGCTGGCCTGCCGTGTGTCCCTCGTGGGACACACACCTTTCACTGGCCATTGCAGGCCTGCCATCCTCAATAGTGCCAGTCGTGCCACTGCATAGGCACAGCATGCTGGCACACCTGCATGCCAGACTGCTGTGACACAGGCTGTGCACCCCCTGCACCCGTATCACTGCCGGCGGAGTTGTCAGCCCAGCCGGCCTGCTGCTGCAGTGCGTGCAGGCTGCTGGCGGAGGTGGAAGGTCCCTCCTCCTGGTCCAGCAGGTCTGCCTCACTGTCAGCACCCACCACCACCGTCTCCTGCAGATGAACAGGATCTGAAACAGAAAGAGAGTACATGTGAGTGCATGTGAACAACAGCCCCCCCACAACATCACCATGACATACCGTGCAGTGATGGGCTTCCACCTGTCTGGAATCCTCCGCCAGGAACACCCGCAATGGCACTCGGCTGCATGGCCGCGACCAGTGTCTCCTCGGTCGGGGTCAGCTGCAACACCACTGGTGGTCCCCCACCAGTGGCAGCACGTGCCACCCTGAAGGCTGCCACCTTCTCCTTCAGCCTCCTGCGGTCAGTCCCCATCTTCTTGCGGCACTCCTGCACGGAGCGCTGGTGGCTTCCGTGCAGGTTGACGGCCAGAGCTACCCCCTCCCATGCAGCTGCACGCTGCTGAGGGGTGCCCCTCCGCCCACTCAAAAGCGGCTCATCCTCCAGGTAGGCCTGGAAGAGGGCCTCGGTCTCTGCTGTGGTGAAGTTCGGCCTCCTCCTACGCCCGCCGTCCACACCCTCGGCCTGGTTCTCGTCAGTCATGCTGATCTGTATGGGTGGAAGTGGACACCTGTCACTCTGCAGTCCACAGCATTTCCCCATGAGCATAGCTGCAGGCCCGGGGGGGCAGAAGCCCCCTCTTTCCTCGCTGCCTGGCAGATACTGATGGAAAGGGTGTCCTCTGCCCCCTTCTAAGTGCCCTCATCATGCTCAGCCCCTCATCCCGTGACACCCTCCAGCACCCCTGCCCATGTGCATTGTCCTGAGCATCACACAGCATGTAACTCACCTCTCAGCTGCAACAACCAAATCTGGCCGCCACAACCCAGTGTCGTGTTTTTATAGCGCCACACATGCAAATGAGTGTGTGGCAACTTTAATGACATGGTAACAGCGCCACTGCGCTTTGAATGGCTGATCGCCTGCTTTGCATATGTCGGCTGAATATCGCGTAAATGCGCTTAGCGCAATAGGGAAGGTTCGGCTGAGCCGATGGCGCATGTTTGTGGTTGTGTGCTACACTGCATTGCGCATGCCCAGACGGGTTACACATGCGTTGATCGAGCTGCAGAACTGCTGAGCGCGATAGGCTATTCTGGACATGGCCACCATTGTGCCAGTGGCGCTGCAGCACTGGGCACTATATGGCGCTGTGGCACATCTGCGTGATAGTCCCCTGTGGCACTGGTGCTGTGCTTCGCAGTCATGCAGGATACCTATACATCCTATGGCGCTGTTCGTAGCCTTGCGTCATTGCCGTGACCTTGGGTATGCCCTCTGACCCCTGGCACTGAGTGCATGCCATGTGTACATCCCTATTGCGCTGTCTGGTTACAGCACCATGTAAAGTGACGGCGCTGTGCGAACAGCGCGATAGGTGCCTGTGCTGGTCTATTGCGCAACAACTCCACGTGGGGTCACAGCGCAGCGGGGCGCCATATTGCCTGCTGTAAAGTTGGTGCCATGGCTAGGAGGAGGGCGGTGCCGTGGAGCCAAGTTGAGGTGGCCAACCTGGTGGCCTAGTGGAGCCCACTATGACCAACTGTGGTGGGGCCCCCTCACGGACCGGAGACCCATGTGGCAGCAAGTGGCCACTGACCTGGTGGGGGTCACTGGCTGGGGCGGTCTGCGGCAGTGCCGGCACAGGTCAGTGATCTCCGCCGGAGGACCAGAGCTGTTAGCGCTGCGTTCCCGTGCACAGCGGGGCCTGGTGCCTAGGCCACGTGAGTGTACCATCTATTCACCTATATTCTCTGTAGGGGTGTGTGTGTGCCTGGGTGGCTGTGCATCGGGTGTGTCAGTGTGTGCAGCTGTGCGATGGATGGTTATGGCTGTGTGGGCAGGCAGTCTTACTGGGGCAGGGGCACTCTGCTTTTGAGTCACACTGATGTTTGTCTCACCATATGTCTCCCACAGGCCGGATGGTGACGGCGCGCGGCCGGGCTGATGTGGTCCATGCCAGGGCCCCAGTCCCACAGGCCGTCGGCCCACAGCGGCAGCAGCAGCATGAACAGCAGCAGCAGCAGCAGACTGAGCTGCTGGAGGTGTGAGTATCATTACGTCATGGATGCTATTGCATGCTGGGGGCAGGACCACCAACCATGATGGACACAACCAGATGGGTGGTAGTAGTTCCACTATACGTAACACTAGTGAGTCCCCACACTGGAGTACAGTGTACAGTTCCGGAACACATAGCTGCGTATGGACAGGGACTGGGTGGAGAGCGTTCACAGGAGGGCGACATGGATGGTGCATGGTTGCATCACATGTCCTATGCAGACAGGTTGACGGAACTGAACATGTACTCCCTGGAAGGGGAGGAGGGTGTGGGGATATGATGGGGTCATACGAGTATTGTACAGGGGGGAACAGTGTGCAGGAACCAATATTTGTCAGCGTAGAGGATGTTCCAGGTGTAGAGGGCATGGGATGCAGTTGGAGGGGGCTCGTTTAAGGGAAACATGCGAATGTGTTTCCTCACATTATGGGTGGTGGACGAGTGGAACACCCTGCCAGAGGATGTGGTGGGGGCTGACTTGGTCACGGGAGATCTGTATGTGTGGGCTCGCCATGAGGGACTTCTGGAGGTCAGGGGTGAGGGGAATGGACTTATAGGACATGAGGTGATCATACAAGGCCAAATGGCCAGACTGGGTGTCCCTAGGCCCTATCTGCCGACACTGTCTATGTATCCATGTATGTAGGCGTGACACAGGTGACCTGCATCACAGTGCAGCGCATCACGACACGTCCTGTGTATGCATCACAGGTGGTCCAGGCATGCACTGGGCACATAGCTATGTGACTGGCATCGCACCACATTGCAACATCACATGACAGCCTAGTTTGTACTGTGATTGACGTGGGCAGTGTGTGTGGGCGGTGGTGCGCATGGCTGGTGCTGCCTGTTTGTGATGGACATGTGCATGTTCACTGTGGGTGGGTGCATGCCATCACATGTGCAGCACATTGGGTTAGCTGGGTTGCAGGTTGGGTGGTGTTCAGGGTTGTGGTCAGTCTCAGCCATTGACTGTGTTCCCATTTTCCTAGGCCTCGGTGTGCTTGGCGCATGGCGCTGCGATGTCCGGCCTGACACAGCTGGCGGCGACAACAGAGAGCTCCTGCAAGCCTACAGCAACAGGGGGCAGCGGCACAGACACAGGAGGGAAGACTGCAGGGAGGAGCAGGAGCCTGCTGGGCCGTAGCCCACCTTTTTTTGCCCTTCCCCATCCCTTTCACCCTGACTTCCCTCTCAAGTTGTTTTCCCTCCCCTTGCACACCCCTGCCTTTTACCCGTCCCCCCCCCAACTTGTACATAGTTTTAGCTGTTTTGTTACCTCTTTTTGTTTGAATATAAAATACTATTTTGGTACAACTGCTGTGTTGGTGTCTGCTTTGCAACTGGCTCTGGGTGCTCCGTTGCAGGGGTGTACATGCCATCTGGGCTACTATGGTCCTGGATATATGTGTGTGTGTGTGTGTGTGTGTGTGTGTGTCCATGGGGAGGTATCACCAGCATAGCATTGCCTTTCTGTTGCTCTCGCCATCTGCCACCCACTGCTGGGTGCACAGGGTGGGTCTGGGTGGTCTGCTTCTCTGCAGCATGGGGTTGACGTGTGGCACTGGGGGTGCATGGTGTTTCCTGCAGTGCCTGTCACTGCACATGAGCGGTGTCTTGGGGGCACGGTGCACGCTGTGCTGTGCGTACAGGGGGGACAGATGTGCACTGTGGTTGTCAACCCCCTGGGCGTGGCACTCTCTGCCTGCCAGTGGTTGTGCTGGGGCATCATGGCTCTGCTATGCTTTAGTTGGCTTGTCCCCATGGGCACGTGGATCAGCCGTCCCACCCCCAGTGATGCTGTGCTTGGGGTGTGCCAGTGTGGTGTGGGTTCTGCAGTGAGTTCCTGTGCCCATGTGTGGCATGGCTGGCGGTGGGCCCCAGCCTGCCTCCCTGGATGTGCAGTTCCATTGCTCTGGGGGGCTGTGCTTCGCTATGGCAGCTCTGCACTGCTCAGCTGGGCTTCCATGGTTGCACCATAGCGCAGCATTTTGGCTCAGCTTCTCCTTCCTGGTTGCGCGATGGCGCAGTATGTGCGATATTCAGACGTTGGTTGCTTGCGCAATTTGCTCTGCTCCATGTTTGAATATCGCACCTGTTGCGCATTTACGCAACTGGTTTGTGCTTGCTCCTGCTGTTGCGCCAGTTTTGAGCGCAGTTTGAATATCTGGGCCATAGTCTTTTTTAAACAGCTTTTCTTCTATCTCACTTTCCAAGATCACCTACACAACCTCTTTCTCCTAATGCAAGACTAAAGTGAAACTCTCTTCCAAGCATGAGTCACTTCCTGCCTGCCTGGCTGAAGCATGTGACTTACACTAGTGTAAGCCATGTGATGTCTGTGGGCTGCCAACAGACTTCTCACTCTGCCTTAAAGTGAATTAAGGTGGAGTAAACAATGCAAAGTCATAATTACAATGCAAAGTGGTGAAGTGGGGCTTTATAATGGGCACTTCATGTTGCGGAATGGTAACACAAAGTGCCCACTTCATGGCCACTTCACAGGCAGAATTTTTCTTCGCTGCATCTCTACTCTGCAGTCAAGTATAGAAAGAAATTATTCAATTTTTTGGGGCTCCTGGAAAAGCTGACTCTTTTGATAACTTTTATTGAACAAAATATATATTGGTCTGAACAAGAATATCAAAATGTAAATTGAAATGGTAACAGTTTAAGTAACCTGCTTATTCTAAAAATAGTAGTAGATATCCAAATGAATTATACTGGCACACAAAACAGTATTTGGTGAAGGATGTCATAATTGTATATTTTGAAAAAGTATACAATTATTAAAAGGAGTTCCATAAATAAGTTTGGCAAAAAGCATTTAGTGCATATATGCCAGTTGTAAAGGTGAACCCCACTTACTCATTCCAGTCTTGAGGATGAAAAACAAAACAAATGAAAACAACATATAACTACAATACATTAAAATGTTACTACTGCATTGTTGCACACCATACACAACCAGATAACAAGCAGGTTGAGTAGAGAATGATTCTTATGCATAACTTGAACAAATTCTTCAAAATGAAAAATGACATAAATAGTTACTATTTCTCTCTGCCAGTCTTCTTCCAAGTTATACACTTAACTCCAAACTCCATTCTCCTGGTCAAGTTAACCAGTCCCCTTTCACCAGCTGATCAAATTTTTGAGGTTTATGTTTGCTACCACTTCTTTTATCACGCTGTCTGTCCCCTTACAGTGCCACAGCTTTGTGTGCAGCAGAAATGGTGGGTGGGAGCATGTAGCCAGATTGTGTCAAATTTTAAGTATTAGAAATAATAACATGTATATACTAACATACTAACATATTAATTGCCAGCAGATTAGGCCTTATGGTCTATCGAGTCTGCTTGAATCACAGATCCCTGGTTGGGTGCCGAGGCCCTCCCCCCCTTATGTTCCAGAAACCTCTATCATCCCTCCCCACCCTCCTGGGCCAGGCCATTATCTGATACATCCACTTTCTGTGTCTGTCCCACCCTCACTTGAAGCCCTCCACTATGGATCTCTGAACCAGCTCACCAGGCAGAGCATTCCAAGGGTCCACCACCCTCTCAATGAAAAACCTCTCCTTTCCCCCCCTCACCCTTCCACCTTCCAGCTCCAAACCAGCCCTCTGGTGATACCTCCCTGCTTTAGTCTAAAGATCCCCTCCATGTTTACCCTATTTATTCCCTTGAGGTACTTGAAGACCTCAATCATGTCCCCCCTGTCTCTCCTTTCCTCCAAAGAAAACAGGCAGAGCTCCTCAAGTCTGTCCTCATACATCAAATCCCCTAGTCCTCATATCATCTTAGTTGCCCTCCTCTGTACCGTCTCCAGGAGCTGTATGTCCCTCTTCAAGTGTGGTCTCCAGTACTGTATACAGTACTCAAGGTGTGGTCTAACCAGTCCATTGTACAGCGGCAGAATCACTTCCCTGCTCCTAGAGTTGATCCCCCTTATGATGCATCCCAACATCCTGTTTGCCTTGCTAGCCACTCTCCTGCACTGCTGAGAGTTATTCATACATGCATCCACCATGACCCCTAGGTCTTTTTGCCCTGTTGAGGCCTCCAGCGCCTCCCCTCCCAGGGTGTACCTGTGTTTAGGGTTTCCCCGGCCAAGATGTAACATCTTGGACTTGGTGATATTGAAATTTAATTTTCTTGTGTGAGCCCAGCTTTCTAGGGTGTCCAGGCCCCCTTGCAGAGCCAACCTTCCTTCTTCCCCCTCAACTACTACTCCCATCTTGGAGTCATCAGTGAAGGGATTCAAGTCACACCCTGTACCCTCCCTGATATCTGATATGTATGCATTAAACAGGATCAGACCCAGGACCGAGTCCTGCGGTTCACCACTACCGACCTCTCTAGGGTTTGAGAGCTCCCCACCGACCACTACTGCAATATGCGAAAGTGACAACTTTGGAATTAAACCATGGTGCACAACAAAATAATTGAAGATAGATAGACACGATAGATTGATACAGTACATGGATAGACATATTCATTACGACAAACTCAATTTTCATATGATAAAATAGATAAAAGTTTTATTAAACTACTAAGAATATTCAGTAACCTTTAGATGCACTACTCTACTTTTGGAGCTTCACTGACCATGCACATATATTATAAATAAGTAGTAAAATTGTTTATTATCATCATCATTATTATTTTAATTTCTGCCTGTCATAGTGAAGTTGGCAACATCTGATAAGTGTGTGTGAGATTGGCAGATGAAAGGACACATCCTTGGTGAGGTCATACACATGAAAGTTTTACACTATACCATTAATCTGATAAAAGATTTATGAAAATGTATTAAACCACAGGTGATAAAAATATATTTTAAATAAATCACCATTTCATAATTGATTAAAAATACATTTTAAATGAATTACAATTCCTTAATTAATTTATCTGTTTTGGTGATCATGCTGTTCTGCCATATGCTTATAGTATGATGTCAGTGGATCCATTCTGTGTACTGCTAGCAATATTCTGTGGCCCTGATGGACTTTTTTCTATCTAAAGTAAAAGCATAGGTAACGCTTGTTTGTGTAGCCAATTTTTTATTATTTTCACTTCGTATCTGTTTTCCTCCTCAGGCTGACCTAATAGGTGCTTCTCACTTAGGGATACTAACAAAAAGTACATCGTGACACTGCGGGTGTCACTGCCAAAGCAGTAAACAACAGGTTTGGAGCAGCAGCACTCTGCTAATTTATGCAACCAATAATGGCCAACAGGGTGGGCAGTATTGGGCAATACCAGACTTCCCAGGGGCATAATGAGGCCCAACACCACAGGCAGAGGGCCTTATAGCCCCTGGAAGGTCTGGTATTGCCCATACTGCTCACCCTGGAGGGCATTAGTGCGCTTAGAAAATGGGAGCTGTCTCAATTTTATGTTGGATTAAAAAGTTATAAAAAAAATAGTTGACAAATGTATTAATTATAATGTTGAAATGTTTGTGTCATAAAGTAGTCCTTGTCTTTATGCTGTTGCATATTTCTGGATTTGTTGTCTCCCCCTCCAAACACACACACACACACACACACACACACACACACAGATTCTCTTAGCCCCAAACATTACTCTCCAGATGACAAGACTGAGATTTTCCTGTGATAGTGTGAACAAAATACTGCCAGACTGTACCTGCACAGGGTGTTAGAGGAGACGTAGACCAGTAATTTGTGAGACAGGAGCCCCAAATACACCACTCACTCCCGAAATGAAACTGCCTGCACAGCTCCATGAAATACTTGTAGATGTCCTGCTATATGATTCAGGTGTCAGCAACTGCATGTTATGAAATGAAATAAAGTAAATACATTTCTAGATCGGTTACTTCACGGTGGTTTGCATGTTCCAGTGATGTCATACCCGGAAGTATGCGAGAAATGGAAGAGAGGTAGCGGATCAAGAAATTCTTTTTTTTTTTTTTTTGAAAGTGTGGTGTTTGGTTTGAGTATTATTGGCGGTGCTGAGAGGTTCATCAGCAGGACATGTACAAGTAGTTCATGGAGCTGTGCAGGCAGTTTCATTTCGGGAGCGAGTGGTGTATTCGGGGCTTGTATCTCGCTAAGCGACAGAATAAAATGGCTGGGATTTAAAATGAAATCTGGTTGTTTTGTCCAATAGGGAAACAAACTGGGAACAAGGATAATGTTTGAGTGAATGGTCACTGGGGCCAGTGCTTTTTATTTCCCGGGCGTCTATCATAACTTAATGTACCCCCCTGGCATAGCTCTCAGCCAATCAGAGAGCTGATAGTGACTGACAGTGCTGGAAAGCGCTGAAAGGTTCACACTACTGCTTATCAGACTTTACAAGTTCACATAGGTTCTTACTGTTATGTATTCTTCATTTATTGTCTTCCTTCTTGTTATATTTCTTATGGCACTGTTGCCTAAATCCTTCAGTTAGGGTAATCCCTCACTGTTGTAGTCTTTTGGTTGTTTTCCAAACCGCAAACACAAATGCCCTTTTGATTATAGTGGTGCCCATTTTTACTTCGTCTTGGACTTGCAGTGACATGAATCTTTTTATGAACTTCGTCGCCACTATAACCAACAAGCATTTGTCAATGCTGAATGTTTGATGCTTGTTAAACAATATTTTTAAATTCTGACCCCAACTTTTACAGATAATTGTTTTAGGATTCACCTTATAGAGGTCACCCTTGAACAGGTTTATTGCTTGATGCTGTGTACAGTAGAATATTGTATGCAGACTTCAATGTTTTATGGAGCCTCATAATTTCTGACACTAATACAATGTCGGTATGTGCCCCTGTACAAGAACCCTTGATTGAAATGTGACATTGTGGTTCTGTCACAGGGGGCTAAGGGACATGACATCATGGAGCTCTGCAGTCTAGGCATAATAAAATGGAGTAAATGGAAGCAAGGCACATATATTTTCCACATTAAATTAATCATAAATCATAAAGCAGCTATTCAACAGTGACTGCAGTGCCCTGTAAATTATGCATGCCAGACTGCATGACATGTCATGTTTTAGAGCCCCTTGTGACAGAACTGCAATGTCACATTTCAGTCAAGGGCTCCTGAACAGGGGCTGTCACTTGCTATAGTTACATGCACTGGTAATCAGTTACTTTGTAATCAGTTAATTTCATTCAGATTGTAATACTTTTTGGTTTACATGCTGTTGGAATGATGAGAATGAACTGAATTGATTACAAGGTGGCCAATGCCCATTGCATGTAAACGCACCACAATTGAGGATTATGAATCTGGTTGCATTCCTTATGTTGCATGTTCAACAGTGTGAACAGCAGAATCAATTCACAATCAGGTTTACATGCACAAGGTAATGGGGTTCAAAATAATGCACTTGAATCACTGCAGTTGCAGCTGGTTCATACTGAAGCAGGAATCTAATTTGGAATGAGTTTACATGAGCTTCCAATTGAGGAATGCAGCACTGATTCCACTGAAATTGGATTCTAAACCTAATTCTGGTGTACATGTAAACAAGGTAAGTAGTGACAATGTATTAGTGTCAGAAGCAATGGGACAGAATAAAATATTGCAATGTGACCACAATATTCTACTGTAGACAGCACCACAGCAATAAGCCTGATCACAGACTAAAGCACTCTGAAACAGCAGATATTTGCATTGCAATGGAAAAAAAAAAACTTGCAGCACTACCAATAACTGAGATACACCACTAACACTAATAGACAGATACAATTCCATTAGATGACTTATCCATAACAAGTTAAGCCAACTGCATGGGTAAAAATGACCACCATCTCAAATGCATCTATGTTAAAACAGATCCAGGTACAGTACGGTGCAAACAAACCATTATAAGCAAGAGTGGAAAATATAAAAGTATACAAAAAATATAAGTAAAATACACACACACACACTCACGGTGTAAATAAAAAAAACAAACTAGTGCATTTTCATGACATAGCACAGACTCAATCAGTACAAAACAATGGACCCTGGAGGTTATCTAGCAAGCAAAAGAATCATGCGGTGACAGACAAACAGCACTGAAGTAGATTTGGTTTGGCCATGGCTAATGTGCATAGTGGCCTTAAATTAATATTACTCTGGGCACAAAAGGGCAAATTATTGAAATCAACAGCATAAACAAGAGGAAGCACTGGGATTTCAAAAGTGAAAAAAGTGAAATTCCTGTAGAAAGCATGAAAGTAAGAATGAGATTTTTTGGGTGGCGGGCAGTTAGTTAAGTTTTTTATTGATACTTTTTTACCTTATTAATTCTGTGTCAAGAAAGGCCCACTACCATGAACCTCATTTTCAGGTGACAGCCAGGAGCACAAGGATGGTAAGGGTTCTCAGGTTCATACAATATACATGTGACAAATTCAAACCCATGTCTGCTGCTGGTCTCCACTTTTGCAACTTGGTGCTTTAACCTGTAGGATACTAATTTGGATATCAAGTGTATGTCAATTTTAAAACTTGCGACCAGGAAACTACTGAACTTACACAAGTTTGTTTACATATTTGAAACCCTACTGGGAGGAAGCAACATCTGGAAATAGTTTAACTATTGTATGCTTATAAGTTTTTTTTATTTTTCAAAACATGAAAATTGTAGGTTCATCAGAGTTAGTTGGTAATTTAATACAGACATGCTCAGTAGCTGTGGAACCCCTTCACCCTCGCACTCTCCTGTCCCCCCTTACATTCACCCATGCTTTGCTCACTTTCACTCATCCCAGAAAAGTTGTAAGAATACTGTAGAAACAGTTTACCCTGGTGGGGAAGAGGGCAGCGACTATAAAAGCAACACTGTGTGCTCAGAGCTTGGAACATGATATACTGTAGGTAACTTGTGCTGCTTCACAGGCCCAACCCCTGAGGCTATCACGCTCCAGTCTGCAAGTGCAAGCAAACATCCAGAGGAGCTCACATATTTATTTGAAATTACTCCAACCAGTGTAATCCAATGAGCTGCTGCATCTCATTTTCAGGGGGGGTCCCAGTGTTGACATCAGTCAGCAGTTAGCAGTCCAGTGGGAACTGTTGCATACAGGCTAAAATGTACAAGCCAAAAAGGAAGCTGTAAAGGTAATTTGCCCTGAGGTGTTGACTGACACATAGGTGGCCGCTCCACCCCCACTGATAGTTGCTAGCGTTGTTTATGTTGGAAATGTGAGGTGATTAATGCCTGTTGCAACCCCTTTTGTGCAACTGCACACTGTGACTGTGTATTGGGTTCAAGACATCTGAATTATTCCTTTTCTTCCCTGTTAAATACATTTAGGACATAAAACAGATTTTTCAAAATCAGAGGAGCATCATGGCTAATAGATCATATGGCAAAATTTGATCCAGATCAACCTTTATGCAAAATAAATCAATGGCGTATGGGTCAATGGGAATCAGAGACAGGAAGAGCTCACCAGTCTTTGTGTGCTATGGTGTCTCTGGGGAGTAAGACTTTTAATGAATAGGAATTGGGCTGATGGGCTGAAGTCCAAGTTCTGATCTTGCTAAACACATGACTACAATACTAGCCAAGGAGACACAGCCTACAGTCTAGATGGCCACATATGCATGCATGTTCCCATACTCCTTGTCACAGATAACACAGGATGTTTGGTCACAAGAAACTTCAAAATGCTGTTTTAAAAGCTGTTAATTTGTCCTCATGTCTTGTGGTATGTGTCACATTGGGTGGACTTAGTCAAAGTAACCCCTTAAGCTCCTATGTTGGCAGACATGTAGCATGCTGCTCTGGTTTACTATGTAACTGTATTATCCACGTGCATCATAGTCATTCCACAGAAGTAAACAGTGACTCCCACTCCCCACCTGAATTTGCACCAGTGCAGAACATAAGATTATGGCAACTCAAAAGGGATTCAGTACCTGGATAAACATGTACATAAATCTGCTTATAGTGATTTGTTTTCTTTTTTTCAACTGCTGCAAGTGATAGGAGTGCAGGCTGCTCCCACTGCTGAGAAGAATGGAAACAGTTTTTTTTTAAGTCTAATTAATTAAAACTACAGTAATTCAGCAGTGGTAACTTACACTAAAAAATATAGGCAAAGAAATACTGATAAGAATGAGAAGATTGTAGTACGCATAAACTGCAAACAGTTAGTCATATTTTATTCTACCCTACCAAATTAAAATTTGACACAGTAAGTTGAAAAATTTGGAATTATTAGCTTGCATATCTTGTATGAAATGGAACTGTCTGGGTTCAAGACAGGAAACTGCTAGAATGTACAGTAAAGGAAAGGAAAAGAAAAATTTGCACACGTTTCTTTCTACTAGGCTGAAAATGAGTCTTATGAGCTCACAGCCTCTTACACAAAATGTTTTCAGTCACTTGAAGTGGAAAATATAAGGAAGTGGGTGGGCATTCATAATGAAATTGTTATACAGACTAGGTTTCTAATCACCTTAAATTGACTGTGAGATCACCACCATGCTCAGTGGGATAATGCTGGAGCTGAGGCCTAGAGAATGTACTAGGAAGATTAATCTAAGGTCAGTTACAAAGTGGTCTCTGAACAGATGGGACATTATGAGGAACAAATAAACAGAGCAGTAACCACTTAAGGTTGCACTACACATATTAGTGTACCTGTATGACAAAATTCAATTGCTGTTTCTTTTCTGTTTAAGTCTGTTCATCCATGGGTATTTACCTGGCCAGGACCTGTTATATATGTTGATGTAGGGAATGGTGTGTGCCAATACCAAACTGCATTTTGTATGTAAAACTTTGAAAAGCTCAACAAAATATAAATTACACAAAAAAGATTGTGGGATGCTTTTGAAAATATTTGTACACTGTTTTTATGTTGACCTACTACTTTGGAGTCTCTGCAATTTCCTATAACTTTCTTCATGTCCAGTTTGTTGTCCTGTTGTCTGCTGCTTCTTTTCCAAGGACCACCATCAAAATGAGATACTGCATGTCATGTGGCTGTCAGGTTTGACATGATGTGGACCAGTCTGCATTTTCCACACATGCCAGTAATATCTTCACCAACTGTAGTGTCTATTTTCAGTAAATTCATTTATTTTTAACTTGTTTTTGGCAACTTTTTATGTCCTCCTGTGATTTGCGATCCCCTGTAGCAGTGCTTCTGGTCCCACTCAGAGATGTGGTGATGTCTTGTTTAGGAGCCCCAACAGTGCAGATAAAGTGTATGAATGGGAACTTTGAAGTGAACCATGTTCAAGAGTCCCTTTCTGCTTATCAGCCTGCCCCAAATATAGAACAATAACAAGTGGGGCAGACTTACTGTTGGGAACAGGCTGTATCATCACTGCATGCAGAGCCAAAATTAGGGATGCAATACTAGTACTCTCTAATCCCAGTCTTTGATTCAGATTCGGACTGGTTTGTCCCTTTTTCAGATATGTATACACCATCCAAATCGCACCCCTTCTTCCCCTTTTCCAGCTTCTACCAGGGGCACTATGATGGTAAATCTGTTTTTTTTGCAATTTCTTTACCTATGATAGCCATGCCTATTTATTCATAATAGCCTTGCTTACAGGCAACACCTTTTTTGTGTGGGGTCCTGCTTCTAAATTGGGTATGGGAACCTAGGGGTTTGGCGGTAGTAGGAGGGTTTCAAGTATAGCACAGGGAAATCGGGAACGGAGGGGTGGGGTGGTACAGCGTACAATGGGTGATAGTGGGAGAGTTTCTTTTGTAGTATGGGGAAACTGGGGATGGGAAAGGAGGTTTGGGGGTGGTACAGCACACAGTGGGCAGTAGCAGGAGAGTTTCTTTTTACTCTAATCGATGGGTTTAGGCACCAGAGTCAGAAGAAATTTAACAAAAAGGAAAAAAATAAATAATGAACTGGTAACATTAAGAACCTATGTGAACCTATAAACTCTGATAAGCAGTAGTGTGAACCTTTCAGAACTTTTCAGCACTGCCACTGCTGTTATCATTTATGTGCAAGTATAAAAAGAAAATGTCCACTTAAAGTTTCTCTCACTCGAGCGGGTCAGGAAGCAGCAGGGCAGAGAGGAGTGGGGCAGAGCAGGGGTGGGGAGTAGCACTACTGCAGCTCTAGAAACATAGTTGTTGATAAGGGTGTGACAGGGTGGAATAGGACCCTATCTCAATTGCTATGGAAAGAGTTTGACTGCAGGGATCTGTTCTGTTCTTTCCTTTCCTGCCTCTTGTCTGTCGGGTTGCACATCCAAATTTTCCTATGAGACCTAGGATTTGATCACCCCAACAGTCTTGCAATTCTTTGCCTCTCACTGTCTCTTTTTCTCCCTTGCATATCTGTTGATATAAAAATATATGCAAATCATTATGTGGAAATGTAACTGATGTTGGGATCCCTTTTGTTTAGAAATTATATAGTGTTACTGTTGAAATCTATATAACTATAGTTAGAGATGATTGCAAAAAGCTATTGGAAACTAAAAGGGTTACCTGTGTGCAATTTTTAAGCCTTTTGCAGAAGAGCTATAGAAAAGGGGCCTCAGATCAGGCACACTGCATTCCGGCCAGCACCTGCCTGAAATATACAAGAACATTTTGGAAGGTGCTTGTTTAGAAAGGGGGATTGGAAGGACTTATAAGACAGAGCTGCAGTTACTTGCAGATGAACACACAGAGATTGTAGGAAAACTCTGATAAATCTGTTGTTTGTTCTTCCTTTGTAAACAGTTATTCAGAACAAGTTTATTTTTTTATGTTACTGCTATTGTAAGTAAATATGTTTTGCAAATTTTACAACTGCTCCTGGTTTTTCCTATGCTTTCTGACCTGTGCCTCGACAACAGATGGTGTGAGCCGAAGTGGAATTTTTGCCATTCATACTCTAATTCAGAGTTTTCTGAATGGGTACTGAACCTAGTACCAGGGAAGCACAGAGGAATGAATGAATTCTGCAGCAACAAGTCCAGGAGTGGTTACCAGGTGAATGGCAGACAAACTAGCAGAGACAGAAGTCCAAGTTGAGATTGTACAGCCAGCACAAGTTATGGAAAAAGAACAGGCAGTGACAGAACCTGAAAGCCTGATGGTCTTTTTCAAATAGTGGGCTATACAACAAAAAGAGATGGCGAAGCAGAGGACAGAAGAGATGCAGCGACAGAAGCAGCAATGGTTGGATGCCTTGCTGGCTATCAAAGGCAGAGGATATAGCACAGATTCAGATGAGCAACAAAACACAGGCAACTTAAAAGACATTAAACTTAAAAAGTTGTATCCCTCCAATGATATTGAAGCATACCTGACAACTTATGAAAGAGTTGCCACTGTCTGCCAATGGCCAAAGCAGCAATGGACAATCAGACTGGTAAGCTACCCGACAGGGAAACCCAACTTGCCTACAGAAATATGGACACTACACAGTCAGAAAACTATGGCCTGGTGAAAAGCGAAATCCTGAAAAGGTATGATGTCGCAGGAGAGACCTACAGGCAGCGATTTCTATCTCTGAAGTACAACTCAGTCGACAATCCTCGATAAGCCTTCACCCGACTCAGAGAACTCCTGATAAAATGACTCCAACCAGAGAGCAATACAGTCACACAGATCATCGACACATTTGCAATGGAGCAATTCATCAACATCCTGCCTACAGATGTGCAGCTTTGCAGAGGCGTTGCCAGCATGAGGCCTGGGCCCAAAACAAAAGGCCGTGGGTCTTGGGGCCACCTAGGCCCCCAGAAGCTGTAGAACTTTTGGTGCTCTCTTGTGCAAAATAACACATTTTCTACTACTTCAGCTTTGTTTATTCCCCCTTTCCTTTTCCATTATTTTGTGTCTTTTATTTCATTGGCTTGTCACTTGTCACTTGAGAGGCAAAAACTACATGTTGCAGATTAAAAGTTATAGAATCAATAGCATATTTTGTAAATATCAGTAGATCTGGCCTAAATCTACTGATATTTAAGAAGTATGCTGGGAACGGAGGAGGGCTGGGCCACCGTGGCCTCCCTTCCTCCCTGAGCTGAGTGTGACCCTTGTGAAATTATTTTCCACACAGTTACGCAGCACAGGTCCATGATCTGATTGAGTAAAATATGATACCTGGTGCACTAAGGGAACTAAGGGAAGTACTAGAAAATGGAATATAAAGAAGTAAAGAAACACTGACACCTTGAGAATAACTTTAAAAAATATTTGTACACAAAGCAGCTATGTATTACTTATTCGTTCTGTATTTCTTATCCTTATTGGTTATTATTGAGGACATATAAGCATGAAAACAGAAACAGGATATCTGCTGGCACTGCTGTCTAAGTCTTCATCAGCTCCTATTGTTTCTTCCCAACTTGACGTCATAATACTGTGCTTGTCACATCACTGTTATTCCCAAGGCAATAGAAGGTAATGTCACAACAGAGCATATGCAGTTCAAGTAGGGAGCAAGCTACATAGGATTCACAGGATTCATAGGAAGATACTGAGCTGAATGGACTTACGTCCTATATGCTCGCCATGATCATCACCTAATTTCTAATCTGGTACATATTTCTATCGCACTTTGCTTTAAACTCAGCAATGGATTTGCTGGCTACAACCTCTAATGGCAGTGCATTCCAAGCATGCACTACCCTATGGTTAAACCACCTTGTAGTTCTTACTTTGTTACATTTTGATGCTGTTAGCTGCAATTGGTGGGACCTAGTTTTGTACATACAGCTATTAAGTTGTAGTCCCGTAGCATCCCACAAATCATCATCCTGCCAAGCTCTATATACCAGGCACATGTCTCCGTGCTTCCTTCGTTCCTCCAAGGAGTACATGTCCAACTCCCTCAGTCTAGTCCCATAGTCTTTACCCATCATACCACTAACAACTCTTGTTGCTCTCCTCTGTACCCTCTCCAACAGGGCAACGACCTGTTTTTTGAAGGGTGACCACACCTGTGCTCCGTATTCCATTATGGGCCTCACTAGGGATACATACAAGGGCAAAACATCTTTCCTGCTTCTAGATGATATGTGCCTCAATATACAATTCAGGATTTTATTTCCTTTTTGGGCTATACTTTGGCAATGAGATGAAAAAGTCACATTCCCAGTAACTATTATCCCCAGATCTCTTTCCTCATGTTGTTTTAAGCGGTATATTTCCCAATTTGTAGGGTAATTTGGGATTTCTATTACCTAGGTGCATAATGAAGCATTTATCTAAGTTTAGTGTCAATTTAAATTTATTTGACCATATAGCAATATCATCTATTGCCTCTTGTAGATTTGAAGTATTTGATGCAATGTTTACTTCTGCTCCAACCCTACAATCATCAGCAAACTTTTGCAACCAAACAGATTTTTGTTTAATTTGAAGTGTTGACACATAAAGATTAAAGAGACAGGGGCCCAAGACCGATCCCTGGGGCATCCCACTGGTCACTCGCAGACTATCGGACAATTCTCCTCTAATGCGCACATGCTGCCTCCGATCAAATAACCAATTTTGTACCCAGTCTATTATATAAGGATTTATATTCAGATTAATCATTTTTTGTATTAATTTATGGTGAGGTAATCTGTCAAATGCCTTTGAGAAATCAAGAAACATCACATCAACGGGAACACCCTTGTCCAATCTGTCTATAACCAGGTTATAAAAAGCCAACATGTTTGTCTGGCATGACCTGCCCTTCACAAAGCTGTGCTGAGATTTGTCTATAAGATGGTTTATCACTAGGTGTTTGCTGTATTTTGTCCTTAAGCACCTCCTCCAAGATCTTAGAGGGTATGGCAGTAAGGCTAATGGGTCTATAGTTAGCTAGATCCAACCTATCTCCCATTTTGTAAATAGGAACCATGACTGCTGATCTCCAACACTCAAGTACCTCACCGGTATTTAGGGACTGCTGAAAAATGTGAGTCAAAGGGGGGGCTATTGATTCAGCTATTTCCCTAAGTACTCTAGGGTGAAGGTCTTCCGGACCGGGAGATTTGATAGGGTCCAAATTTGCTAATCGTTCTTTAATCTCTGAACAAGTTATTTTTATACTTTCATATGGGATAGGAGTAAATCTTTTAATATGATATACAGGTTTGTTATTTGACAAAACAGTTGAAAAGTAGCTGTTTGCTATGTCCGCCATTTCTTTGTTATCAGAAGTACTATCGCCGTCTAAATTCCTTAATGGACCTATAGTATTTGAATTTCCTTTAATATTCCTAATATATGCATAGAAGGCCTTTGAATTTCCATCTACTCTGCTAACCAAATTTGATTCATAATCAATCTTGGCCCCCTTTATATGTTTTTTTATTAGGTTTGTTAATTTCCTATATTGATTTCTAGTTATAAGTCATCTATTTGCTTTCCAGTGTTTATAAAGCTTATGTTTTTTATTTATCAGTAACCTGATTTTGCGAGTCCACCACTGTGTTCTATTTTTTTTCCCTGTATACTTACGTTTAAAGGGAATATTTTCGAATACTTGCTGTTTTATTTTTGTATAGAATATATCCCAAATTTCATTTAGAGGTATATCACCAAACTCATTTTTCCAGTCCCATTTAGAAAGATTTGTATTCATTTCAACAAAGTTTGCTTTAGCAAAATCATAGTTGGTAGTTTTTCCCCTATAAATTGATACTGGTTCAGCCAATTTAAATTCCACCATAAAGTGGTCACTTGTTCCTAAAGTGACAGAAATCTTACACTCACCCATGATGTCACTCATATTTGACAAGACTACGTCCAGTATATGTTCTCCCCTAGTTGGCACTTCTACATGCTGGACTAGGCCTATTTGATCACACACAATTTGAAACTCCCTTTCAAAAGGTGTTTCTGCATGAGATCTTCCCCAATCTATTCCTGGTAGATTCAAATTGCCCAAAATTAATATCCTGTCTGTTGGATCTAAGGTCAACATATGATTCATCAAACTTGTGTTGTATTGTGAGGTAGATGATTGGGCTCTATAAATTAAGCCTAAAATTATTTTTGGAGCTTGTGTTGGTAAAATTTTAATCCATACTTGTTCCTCCATATCCAAGGATGATACCATTAATTCAGATTTTATAATTTCTATTACATACAGGGCCACACCTCCACCCTTCCTGGATTCGCTTGATCTCTTATATAAGGTATAGCCTTCAATATGTTATTACTGTAATACAGAGGCAATCAGTAATAAATAATATAGAGAAGAAATCTATAGAAGATAGATAACAAAATGCAATGTGAATGGTGTCCAAATTTAAAATGCTTTTTAAAGTTTTTCAAAGTGTTCTTAAAGGAAAGGTGTCAGCTGTTCTTTAATGTTTATATGCAGCAACACTGTATTCTACCTATGTCACCTAAGCACGGTGCTAACCAAAATAGGAAAATGTGAAGCACAGGCATATGAAGGTGGTGCATGACATTAATTTGATACTCACTTCACATGGGCCCTTTAATAAAATATTTTGCTTTAATTTTTCTGCTCAGACTCAGACTGGAAAGTCTACATTCAAAAATACAGCAGTGAAATACACAATAACAACAAAGAACATTAAATAATACTGCCTAATCATTTTTATTTTTGTGCATTCTGTTGTTCTCCTCCATGCTGTTCTCTCTCTCTTTCTCTGGTAATAACAACTGGCAAAAATATATCTCAGGTACGCTGGGTGACTGCTGAGGTGGATCAGAGGCTGCTGTGACTTAAACTGCAACTACAATTTTTTTTAAAAAACTACGGCATCACACACTACTGCCCTCAGCCCTCCCACAAGCCTGGCTCAACTGGCAAAAAAATATCTCAGGTACTCTTGGTAAGTGATGAGGTGGATCAGAGGCTGCTGTGATTTAAACTGCAAGTACAACTTTTTTTAACAAACTATGGCATCACACACTGCTGTCCTCAGTCCTCTCTCAAGCCCAGTACTACTGGCAAAAAAATATCTCAGGTACGCTGGGTGACTGCTGAGGTGGATCAGAGGCTGCTGTGACTTAAACTGCAACTACAATTTTTTTAAACAAACTATGGCATCACACACTGCTGCCCTCAGCCCTCCCACATGCCCGGCACAACTTGCAAAAAAATATCTCAGGTACGCTGGGTGACTGGTGAGGTGGATCAGAGGCTGCTGTGATTTAAACTGCAACTACAACTTTTTTATTTTATTAGTACAGTACAGCAACACACACTGCTGCTACCCTCTCAGCCCTATCACAACAAGCCCAAGCCAAGTACTGGCAAAAAATAAATCTCAGCCTCAGGTACTGTGGGTTGCTGATGAGGTGGATCAGATTTAAACTGCAACTGCAATAAATTTTTTTGGGGGGAAAAACACTACTATTTATGATAAAATGTACTTTTTTTTACTTGAATCAAGGTCTTATAAGCATTCTTTTTTCAGGGTATGACAGTCACTGTGACAGGAGCACACAAGTCTGTCCCAAACAGTAAGTACTCACTCCTGCTCCCCCTTTGAGTCTGCCATCAGCGTGCTGCATACGCCATCACTAGGGCAACCACACAGACTCCCACCAATCAGAAAACAGTCTGAAGTAGGAGCTGTGATGGTTGCTATGGTGACGCAATGGCGGGGACGAAATGAGTGAGGCTCAGTCAGTGAGCATTTCTGTGTGTACTGTACTCAGCTGCTAAAGTAAGCAGTTCAGGTGGCTGGGCTGCAATCTGCATGTGGTTTTTTTAAAAAAAAAACAGGAAGTGGGAACAAAAAAACATTCAGGCCCCAGGCCACCTACAGTAGATTGTGCTGACTTCGACTTGAGTTGATGACTGTAGAGGCTGACTCAGTTCTCAGTCACACAAGACACAGACTAGACTAGAAAAGTTATGTTCCTTTGAGACCTTCTGGCCTAGTAGGCCTAGAGTGAAAAACGGTCCTTCCTTGCCTTACAGCAGGTAGTGGCAAAACAACTACAAAGTTAGCAGCACCAATTGCTGAAATACAGAAAATGACTGTTTTCATGGAAAAATATAAAAGTTGTAATGTATTCCCTTTTTTCTCAAATTCCACAAACACAGAGGAGATGAACTCTACACTGACTCACTGAACAACGGCAGTGCTTTTGCTTTCACTCTGTCTCTCTCCCTCTTGTCTGTCTCTGTCTCTAACTGAATAAAGGCCACACCCTATGATTCTCACTGGCCACTCACAAGACTCTGTTGCTGTGATGACACTCTGTAGTTTATGCTACTTAATAGTCACATGACTATCAAGTAGCATAAACTACAAAATAGGTATCCCACAATGCACATGGGTGGCCCAGAAAGAGTAACTCAACTGCCTGTCATGTGACACAGCTGGCTGCTGTAGTCAGAACATGAATGATAATAAAAGTCCCATCCTGGCCCTGCAGTTTGCTGCTAATCTGCACAATATCATACTGTAATAGCTGTATTCCTTATTACTATCCGAAACTCCCCCCCATGTTGCTGACTTTTTACTACTACCTTGAACTGTGTAGCTCTCAGCACTCCACATCAGATCAGACAAGACAGACAACCTTCAAGTTCTCCAGCAAGTAATTCTATAAATTAAAATCACTATGGGAAGTAAAGTACCATACTACAATTCTCTGCCGGTGCCATTCATGATGTGTATCAACCCTCCTCCTCATTCATCCACTCTTTGTTTTGCACCTAACCTGTCGCCTTTCCTCCTTACCTCGGATGGCAGCATCTCCTTTTTTCTCTCAACCTGACCCAGCTCCGGCATTCTGGGTGTGAATCTAGTGTGATCCCCCTCCTTCTTCTCCATCCCTCTGGCTCCTGTTCTCGCTCTTGTATCCCTTGCTTCCCTGTACACCGAGCGCCACTTTGACTCCTTGCCTCGCAGCCTCACAGGTCAGGTGATCCATCTCCGACCAAGACTCGCTCACCTGGGAATCTGCTCAACAAAATATTCAGAGCTCCCACAAGCAGGAGCGGAGGCCATTCCAGAAAGTAATCCTATAAATTTAAAATCACTAGGGAAGTACCGTAGTACAATCCTCTGCTGGTGCCATGTGTACTAATGCTGTTCACTGGTGCAATCTTATTATATACTTATAGAAATAAGAAGAGAAGAGAAAGAAAAAATTTTGGGGGGGGAAAACACTACTATTTATGATTAAATGTACTTTTTTTACTTGAATCAAGGTCTTATAAGCGTTCTTTTTTCAGGGTATGACAGTCACTGTGACAGGAGCACACAAGTCTGTCCCAAACAGTAAGTACTCACTCCCGCTCCCCCTTTGAGTCTGACATCAGCGTGCTGCAGGAGCCATCACTAGGGCAACCACACAGACTCCCATCAATCAGAAAACAGTCTGAAGTAGGAGCTGTGATGGTTGCTATGGTGACGCAATGGCGGGGACGAAATGAGTGAGGCTCAGTCAGTGAGCATTTCTGTGTGTACTGTACTCAACTGCTAAAGTAAGCAATTCAGGTGGCTGGGCTGCAATCTGCATGTGTTTTTTTTTAAAAAAAAACAGGAAGTGGGAACAAAAAAACATTTGGGGCCCCAGACAAAACATTCGGAGCTCCAGCCCCGAAGGCCCAGCCCTAGCAATACCTCTGCAGCTTTGGGTAAAGGAACACTGACTATCCAGTGGAAAAAGGCTGTTTCTTTGTCCGAAGACTACCAAATGGTCAGACAGACCCTAGTGCATGTTGAAGTGCTGGGAAAACACTGTGCAAAAGGACCAGGTACTGGTGTCATCTGCATCCACAGGGACACTCAATACTATCCCACCACCCAAGTGGCTCTGACCATTAAGGGTGTGTCACAACAAATGAAAGTGGGGGTAGAACCTAAGTTACCTGTACCTATGATTATTGGAAATGACTTTCCAGGATTTACTGAGTTAATCAAAAAGGGAGTAAATCCTGATGTTTCAACAGCTCTGGTGAGAAGAGCTCAGGCATTGAAAATCTCAGACAGTGGGGACACTTTTCCTTTCAGTGCTTTTGATTCAGACTTGTTTGAGCACAGCTCTAAGATCCAGAAATCCAAGAAAGAAAGATGCTGCCTGAAGAAACTGTGGCAACAAACGACTGATGGACATTGAGGGTTAAAATCTGAAAATGCTGAAACTAAATTGATTGTGATTTTCTTTCAGAGCAAGCTAACAATGTTTCTCCTCCAGGGTTATTTTAAGCAGCTGGGGGTGAAAACAAAACAGGGTAGATCAATGTTTAAAAAATGTAATGGGTTATTGTACAGAGTTTGGGTTATACCACAGAAGTATAGAACAGAGTTGTTACACATAGCACATGATAGTCCTATTGCTGGTCACTCAGGGAGGGATCACACACTTGCCAGATTGCTGTACAGATTTTACTGGGCTGGAATTCATGAAGATGTTGCTATCTATTGTAATTCTTGTGCTGATTGTCAGAAAGTAACCCCATTTACTAGAAAAGACAAGGTGCCCCTGGTGCCTCTACCCTTGATAGATGTGCCTTTTGAGAGAATTGCAATGGATGTGGTTGGGCCTTTAGACAAAAGTAAAAAGGGTAATAGATTTATCCTGGTAGGATGCAACTGTGCTGCTTGATATGCAGAGGCTGTTCCAATGCGTACTGTTACAGTCCCAAAAGTGGCAGCAGAGTTTGCAAAGATTTTCAGCAGAATAGGCATTTCTAAAGAGATTATTACTGATCAGGGTAGTAATTTTGGTGCTGCATTACTTAAGAAGCTATATAGGCTAATAGGTATCACTGTCATAAGAACCTCCCCGTCACCCTCAGACAGATGATCTTGTTGAGCATTTTAACCAAACCCTAAAAAGCATGTTAAAAAGGTTTGTAAAAGGGGAAGGGAAAGATTGGGACCAGTGCTTGCCTTACCTACTTTTTACTTACAGAGCAGTGCCACAGGCTTCAACAGGGTTTTCACCATTTGAAATGCTGTATGGTAGGCAGCCAAAAGGGCCACTGGATGTGATAAAAGAAACATGGGAAGATAATCCCACTCAGAAACAATCTATAATGTTTTATATGTGTGCCCTAAGAAAGAAGCTGGCAAAATACTTTGAAATTGTCCTTAGTAATCAGGAAGAGGCCCAAAATCAGCAGAAGGTATATTATGACCATGGGGTAAAAGAAAACGTTTTTGAGCCAGGTGAAAAGGTTTTGCTACTGTTACCTACAACAGAAAATAAACTTTTAATGAAGTGGCAAGGGCCTTATAGACTGCTTAGACATACTGTCTCCGTTAAGAGTGAGATTGAGACCCCTGACAGGAAAAATCCTACTAAGATATACCATGCTAACCTCCTCAGGAAATGGAATGAAAAACTGCCAAAAGCTGCTTTGCTAGTTTTACCATGTAGAGAAAAAAATACAACAAATATGTTGCAGGTGATACCTTTTGACCTGAGGAAGAGAGTTTCACCTCTCGAAAGCTAGTCTTAAAAATAATTTTGTTAGTCCCAATAAAAGGTATCACCTGCAACATATTTGTTGTATTTTTTTCTCTACATTGTTGACTGGACTAACACGGCTACCACATCTCTCTAGCTTTATCAGAAACTGATAAGGAAGATATTGATGCAGCTTATGATAGACTGGAACAAACTGTAAATGCTGATGCTGTAAAGGTGAATGGCTCCTTAACCTCAGAGCAAACTGCAGACATTCGTAATGTGCTAAAGACATTTAACACTACTTTTACCACACTACCAGGCCAAGCAAAGGAGGTCGAGCACATAATAGTGCCAAGGATTGCTCACCATATTAGGCAAAAGACATACAGGTTACTAGAGCAGTTAAGACCTAACATGGTTAAGGAAATACAAAAAATGAAAGGAATTGGGTATCATAGAGGAATCAAGGAATGCTTGGTCACCTCCAATGGTAATTTTAAACAAATAAGATGGGGTGTTAGAATCTGCCTTGATTTTAGGAAACTTAATCAAGTGTCAGAATTTGACAGTTATCCTGTGCCCAGAGTAGATTATTTAGTGGACAGACTGGGGAGTGCAAAGTATACCTGTACTCTCAATCTCACCAAGGGTTACTGGCAAATATCTTTATCTAAGGAATCCAGAGACAAAACTGCATTTGCCACTCCTATTGGATTTCATCAGTTCACCACCATGCCATTTGGTTTACATGGTGCACCAGCTACATTCCAGAGGTACATGGATGTAATCTTATCACCTAACACTCGTTATTGTGCTGCATACCTGGATGACGTTGTGGTGTACAGTCCAGACTGGAACAGCCACCTGGAACACATATGAACAGTTATCCAAGCTATCAAAAATGGAGGTCTGAATATTAATCCTACTGAATGTGCATTGGGCATGCAGGAAACCAGATGTTTGGGCTATGTGTTGGGAAATGGAGATTGTAAGCCAGAGGTTTCTAAAATAGAAGCTGTAGCTAACAGCCCTGTCCCTAAAAGAAAGAAAAATGTCAGGTCATTTTTAGGGCTGGCTGGTTATTATCGGAGATTTGTTCTCAACTTTGCTGAGTTAGCTACTGCCCTGACTGAACTCACAAAATGGTACCCACATAATGTGAAATGGACCCCAGAGTGTAACCAAGCTTTTCAAGCCATTAAGGTTGCATTATGTTCAGCCCCTGTTTTAAAGAGCCCAGGCTTTGAGAAACCATTTTTGTTACAAACAGATGCATCAAAGGTGGGCCTAGGTGCAGTCCTGAGTCAAAATATAGCTGGGAAAGAACATCCTGTTCTGTACATAAGTAGGATGTTGCATGACAGAGAGAAAAGGTACTCCACCATTGAAAAGGAATGTTTAGCAGCAAAGTGGGCCATGGAGTCTCTTAAGTGTTATTTGCTAGTGACTGACTTTGTACTTATAACAGATAACAATCCTTTCTGTTGGCTTAACCAAATTAAAGTTAAAAATTCCAGACTCACAAGGTGGTACCTGACACTACAGCCATTTAAATTCAATTTGACACACAAATCTGGTAAAGAGAATAGCAATGCTGATTTCTGTCAAGATATGGATCAGGAATTGAGGTTTCTGAAGGTTGAAAAATAAATTTATGGGTTTGAACTTTACTGTTTGCAGTACTGTTATAGAAAAAATGGATAATACACATGTGCTTAATTTCTGAAAGAAGCTAAAGTTATTAGAGAATTGATAGAAAGCTTTGGAAACTTGTTAAATAAAACAGGTTCCCTCTTAAGGAGGGGGTTATATGTGACAGGGTAGAATAGGACACTGTTTCAGTTGTTAAGAAAAGAGTTTAACTTTAGGGATCTGTTCTGTTCTTTCCTTTCCTGGCTCTTGTCTGTCTAGTTGTGCAACCAAATTGTCCTGTGAGACCTACAGTAGGATTTGATCACCCCAACAGCCTTGCAGTTCTTTGCCTCTCACTGTCTTTTTCTCCTTTGCATATCTGCTGATATGAAAATATATGCAAATCATTATGTGGAAATGTAACTGATGTTTGGATCCCTTTTGTTTAGACATTATATAGTGTTACTTTTAAAATCTATATAACTATAGTTTGAGATGATTGCAAAAAGCAATTGGAAACTCAAGAGGTTAGCTGTATGCAATTTTTAAGCCTTTTGCAGAAGAGCTATGGAAAAGAGACCTCAGCTCAGGCACACTGTATTCCTGCTGGCACCTGCCTGAAACATACAGAAACACTTGGAAGATGCTTGCTAAGAATAGGGGGTTGGAAGGACTTATAAGACAGAGCTGCAATTGCTTGCAGATGGACACACAGAATTGTAGGAAAACTCTAATGATTATGCTGTTTATTCTTCCTTTGTAAATAGTTATTCTGAACAAGTTTGTTTTTTTCTGTTACTGCTAGTGTAAATAAATATTGTTTGTGAATTTTACAACTGCTCCTGTTTTTTCTGTGGTTCCTGACCTGTGCCTCAATGACAAACTGGCACCTGGAAGGGGGCAGACTGGTGATGGGTGATGCAGGGGCACAGAGGAGCTGTTTGGATAGCAATACAGCATGGGCACCATAGACGGGGCTGGGTAGTGATGGGCATAGAGAATCTGTTTTTTTTAATTAGGAAAAAATGCAGAGTCCTCACTCTGTGATCATTAAAGAACTGCATGGCTATGCCCACTGCACCTCTAAAAATGGGTTACAGAAACACCTGCAATCTTAGTCTATATGCCAATCCTTTTTAATGAAATAATTTTCATACATCTTTGTGTTATGTAAACTTGGCATTGACCAGTACATGTTATGTTTACAATAAAGACTTAATCCTATGCTCAAAATGAAGTCACTAATTCTTTTTCTTATAATGTAATATTGGTGTTCTACCCCTATGATATGCCAATAATACCAAAAGATCACTTTTCTGTACATATACTATTGTCTACTGTACTCAGTTGCTAGAATCTGTGTTATGTCCACAGTGCTGACTTTGTATAAATTATCTGCACATGTTCTTTTGCCTTATGTTCCTGGTCAAATTTGAAAATGGCATAAACCTTAGTTCTGTGCACTTATCCAGTTATACAAATTAATTAAATAGTATTTATGTAGGCTTAATATGTTGTTGTTTGCACACTACTTTAATGTTTCTAGTGTTTTTGTGCTATTACTATTGTTATTAGTTATATTAGTTATTAATGTGTCAGTAGGTTGCACACTTGCCTCTGAGCCTGGAAGATTGAAAGGTTGTGGATGTGAGCCCCACACCTGGCACTTGGGATAAATCCCAATACTGACACTGTAGTGCATCATGAGGGGGATGTTGCACTCCTGAGATGCTGTCTTTGGATGAGACATTAAACCGAGGTCTTGTATGGCTGTTCTGGTGGTTATTCAGGTGGACGTTAAAAATCCCATTGCATTTCTCAAAAAGAGTAGGGGAAGTTTTTATTGAAAGAATCATACTTCACATAGGGACAAAACAACACAACTTACATAAGTTTATACATTTAGAAATATTCAACCACAGCATACAGAAAAGTCAATCCTTGAAACACTTTTAACACATTAACTCAAAAAATTACAGAGGAAAAAAAATAAGGACAATTTATAAATTCTATTCATGTAACCCATTCTGAACAGTGTTTCCATAGAGTTTTCCACTGTGGATGCTTAGGCTTTGTTAATTCTTGTGAATAAATATTTTTCAATTGTGTCTTTATGTATTGTATTACTTTAAGTTAAGTGATGTTGTTGTAGGGTTAACTGGCATCTAGCTTGCCATATATAGTATTTTATGACACCACATAATACTTTAATGGTGCTTGGATGACATTTTATCCACTTCCCTGTGTAAATACCGAAGATTAACACTTTGTATCAAATAGTACTGAATTTTGGGCATTACACTCTTAGCTAGACTAGTCCAAACAGTTTCAATATATAGGCATGTTATAAAGAGGTGTTCTTGAGTTTCAGACAATAAATTACATGTATCTTTCAGCTATAGGTTTTTTTGTAGTTGTCTCTAATGCTTATTCTACCATGACATGTTAGCCATATGGTGTCGCACATGTATTTTGATAATCTTGGTTCTATCAATTATTTAAAGGTATCTTAGGTTGTCAGCACAGAACCCTTACGAAATTGTACATTTTCTGCAAAGTGTGTTTGGATAATTCAATCATACAGTGATTTCCTATTGCATGTACCAAGAGTTTCCACTGAAATATTCCAAGTTTTAACCTTGGTTAATACTGAATTAATACACTATATTTTGGAGTTTGTCCTCTGTGTATAGTAGCTTAGTATGGAAATTCCATCTCTTCTCTTTACAGAAGGAGATGATTGGTATCAACCATTCCTTACACCAAGTGGCCCATTGTATATCCGTGTCTGTAAATAGATGGGAGAAATTCATAGACCAAAATATAGTATAAAAGCAAATAAAGGGTTTACAATTCCAAGCCCCCCTTTACTTATAGGTCAATATGTGGTCTGACTTTTTATGGGGTTTAATCTACATCCCCAGATTACCCAAAAGAAAATATTATAGAGCCTATTTTCTATCTCCTGTGATGGAGGGAACACTGAACTCAAATGCAATAGAATAGAGATTATAAATATTTTATTAACTAAATATACTCTTTTAAGTTTTATACATTGAATGGATTTCGAGGAAGCAATCTTCCTTTCACTTTCAGTTAAGTTATTTTTCTCCCAGTCTGTTTTAACCATGTCAAAATTGCCAAATAATATATCTACAATAGTATAGTAATGTCTGTGATAAGTGGAATATTACACAATTGTGTTAGCCCTAGGTTGTTTTTTTTTTTGACAATGCAAATGTCCTTACATATAAGTATATTGATCTGTGCCCCAGCTAGCTGGTTGTAACACTGTACGACCAACATAGTTTCTTTACAGGCTGTCATATTTGCTACAAATATACATAAATCATCTGCATATGCCATAATCTTGACAGGCTGAGAATCTGATGTCAGCATTAGGCCTTGTATTCTGGAGGTCTGATTCATCTTTCATTCTAGTATGTCAATACAAAAAAATATATAATAATGGGCTTAGAGGGCAGCTCTGTCTTACACCACTGGCTATATTTGTTCTAGTCCCCATCCTTCCATATATCAGAGGGTGGAAATGTGTTTTAGAGTATAATGATTCAATCCATGTGATGAACATCTTTGATATTCCATGACGTGCTAGAACACAGTATACTTAGTCGTTAGATATTCTATCAGAAACTTTCTCTTGATCAAGAGTGAGAACAAAGCCATGTAACCTATTTAAGTTGCCTCTAACAATTACTTCTCCTGTTATGATTACATTTTCTTTCATGGATCTCCCTGGTAAAGCACAAGTCTGGTTTAGGGAAATTACTTTATGTGCTATTTTATCTAATCTATGACAGAGAATTTGTGGTAGTATCTTAATGACTGAGTTTAGTAAAGAGATAGGTATTCAATTATCTATTTTTAATCTATCCTCTTTTACAGTATGTGTAGCAGTATCAAAATGACCTTTGTCATATGACCTGTCATTCTTAGGTTGTCTAACACAAATCATTAAAAACTTCCTTTAGAATAGGAACCAGCAGGTCTTTAAAAGTCTTACAGTACATATTCTGCACTTTGACCATCAGGCCCAGGAGCTGTTCCTGACCTCAGTTTCCCAGTTGTGTCCTGACTTTCGTTGATTATTATTGATTTTGTCAACTCAGTTATGTTAGACTGGAACACATATTGCATGCGCTGTTTTGAGACAAAGCTTTCTATTGTTCCTTTTACTTCTAGGGGCTCTCTGAAGTTAGAATGTAATTTATCTGTTATTATTTCCAGACTTTTTGTGTAGTCTGTATGGATAATTCCATATTGATCCTTTACTGCAGTCTAAATTTTATCATTCACCCTATCTTTGCAGTCTTTAAGTATATCAGTAAGAGTGTTTAGTCCCCTGAATGCCTAAAGTTTGTTCTTCTTTTAAAGATTTATCTCTGTCATACAAAAAAAGTTTTCATCTTCTGTTTAATCTTTGATATCTGGTCAATATAAATATGGTTCTCTGAATGTTAAGTGAGATTAGACAGAATAAGTGTGTTCTTAATTTCAAAAACTGAAAATTGAGCCAGCCCAGTGGCATGGAGGGCTAAGGCAGTGATGCCTTTCCTCCTGACATGCCGTGCAAGTGGATCATCAGGTGCCAGCCAGGGGTGAGAGAGGATCAAGCATCTGGAGGACAGCTCTTTTCTCCTGGAGAAGGTAGAGAACAGAGACCTGTATTTCCCTGACACCTAGCAGAGGCTAGGTGTTGGCAGGCCACGTCCTATACAGTGGGAATAGAGGTGGAGCAGTTTACGGGTATGCTGCATGCAGACGCACACATGGCACAACCATTATTGGCATTGCACACTCCCCTCCACAGGGAGAAAAACAGAAATTGTGGTCTGGTCAAGCGGCATGATGACTGACAGCCAGAGGCACCACCCCCAAGAGGGCACCACCCGAACACTGGATTAGTTCCTGGTGGATCGAGTTGGGGGATCCCCACCACCCTGCCACAGAGGGTAAGCCATGGCGGTACAAAAGTGAGTTCCTGAAGGTGAGGGGGATGGGACTGGGTGGATGGTTGGAAGGAAGGGGCTCACTGGGGCCTGGGGAGGAAAAATAGAAGCAAAAAACACCAAACCTGAAAATCAGATCTATCTTTAGTCATTCCTATTTTTTGGTACATTTGTTTTAGTCCATGTTTTGTATCATCCCACCAATCTACAACTGAGTCATACCTTGTGGCTATAGATGCTCTGGCTTTTAGAAATTCTGCAGTTTGTCTTTTTATTTCTGTGTCTTGAAGAAAAGAATTATTAATGCACCATTATCCTTTTCCTAAACTGTTTTTATGCAGGTTTCCTATGGTTATATGCAGGTCAAAATGGTCTGAGGTTGCCATACAGTAGGTATTGCTTTGGATTCTCTAACAGTCCATTGCTGTGAAATAAAAATATAATTTATTCAAGAGGATAGTTTCCCCCTATGATAGGTACTGTATGCCACCCACAATTCCAGATGTTTCTGTATGCATCCTGTAACCCTGCTACTCTGACAATTTGGTTTAATGCATTTGTGTCTCAAAACATTTTTGCTATAGTATCTGCTTCATCTTTAAAGTCAAGTGGGCAGTTAAAATCTCCCTCTAATATGACTTTTCTAGTGGTGTGTAGAGATGAGTGTACCAAGTGGAATAACTAAACTTTAGTGACCTTAGACTGAGAAGCATGAATCACTCCTAACTGTAGTGCCTGCCCTTGACATTGAATATCTAGTAGGAGTGCCCTACTTAGGTCTAAATCCATCACCTTTTGTATTTGCATGTTTCATAATTTAAATAAAATCCCTTCCCCTGAACAAGGGTCTTCTCCTAAGGACCATATAGATGGTCCTCATGGCCAAGATTTTGAGGCCTGATGAATGTCAGCGTTGGTCTTAAGGTGGGTATCTTGCAAAAAAATAGTTTGGGCAGGTGACTGTTGAGGGCACTAAAAGTGATACTCCTCCTTTTGTGATTTTTTTATGCTATTCACATTTTGATGTCCAATGGATTAGGATCCATAAGTCAAAAGGAGGGAAGATGTGAATCTCATTTTACTGTTTCATAGTCCTTTGCTTTATTTTAGGTCTGTCTGAGATGCCCCCTTCATTATCAAAGGTGTGCCTTTGTGACGAGGTCACTGATGAGGCTTCCGAATTACCTTTGTCATCCTCTCTGTGCTCCTACAATGCTGAAAAGGTATTCTTACGTTCTATCATATCTTTTTTTGCTAGCTTGGATTTGGGTGAGCTTTTGATGTATCATTTTTCCCTTTTACCAATTGGTATTTTTCTTGTGGAACTGGTGGTGGGGGCATATTCATGCTCTGCTCCTGTGTCTTTTACATTAATGGGTTTGATGTGAAAGGATCCTGTTGAATGGTAATTTCCATATGAGGATAATGTTCTCTATTGTGTGATTCCTGTATATTCTCAAGGCTATTTTTCCTGGTAATGTCCATTTCCAGCATATCTCATCATTGGTTATCAGTTTCAGAATGTAGTTCAGCAGGTGTTTATGCAGTTTCCATAGGCTGGTTTGTATGGTGCCAAGGGGTGTCTTCAGATTGTTTGGCTTGCTTTGCCTGTGCATCGTGGATCATATCACCTTTGTTGTAGAATATTCCTTTATTATGTACTGCCCATGGGCACTGGAGAAAGAAGTGTCCATGTTCTTGGCAAGATTGCATTTTGCAGGATTTGGGCAAAAGGTACTCATATGACCAGTATACAAACACAATATGCAGACTGCAGCGTCACAGACATTACTTAAAATAGAAAGGGATCCACACCTATGTCAGGTTTTAGACTGCCCGGGGTCAAAACAAAATCCCTGGTCTTCAGCAATGTAAAAGCAGCTGAGTAGGTGTTGGGATCATGTTCCAGTTGGATGCAATAATTTTGATTTTCCTTCCTCATCCTCCTGTCATCATGTCATGTTTACATCCCAAATAGGTGAAGGTCTATTGGTTACATCCACTCTGTTTTACCCTGTAAAGAATGTCCAATATGTGTATGCTTTCATTGCAGAATAATATTCAGATATTTGTTACTGTTGGTTTTGTCAAGAGTTTAGTCAAGAAGGGGGTCCAGAGAGGGATAAATATAAGTTGCTGTAACTTTTTCCAGAATCATTCCATCGTTGTGGTGTATTGAAACTGACATAAAATTCTATCTCCAGAGATGTGAATAAGGGTGAATATATCAGTGGCCAAAAACTACATAGAATCTTTTGTAATTTTCTTGCTATATAGATCTTGTCTGAGGATTCCTGTAAGACATCTTTGTATTTTATGCGTACAGCATTTCTTCGTATAGTAGGTTTACCTAAATTTGCAAACAAGTAAGACATTTAAAAATAATGTTTGTTTTTGTTTAATGTAGCAGTCCCCTGATTTGCACCTATAATACATGTTTTATTTCCTTTTGGGGGGGCACTAGTGTATTTCTTTCCATACTTGAAGTTTAACATAGAAACATAGACTTTGACGGCAGATAAGTACCACTTGGCCCACCTAGTCTGTCCATTTTCCTAGCTATTGGATAAGCTGCAGATCCTAGTTAACCAACAGCCTACTTCTTCCTACCCACCACTAGAGTTGTCATTTGTCTCTCCCATGCATTCTTGAATTCTCCCACTGTTTTTGACCCAACAACCTCCTCAGAAAGGCAGTTTCATGCTTCTACCACCCTCTCTGTGAAAAAATTCTTCCTCACATTGCCCCAGAGCTGTCCCTCCCTCTATCTTCAAATTGTGTCCCCTTGTTTTTACACATCTCTTTTTCTGAAATATGCTACCCTCTTGGACTTTACTGATTCTCTTAAGGTACTTAACAGTTTCTATCATGTCCTCCCTCCTTCCTTTCCTCAAGAGTATACATATCAAGCTCCTTTGGTCTCTTTTCATATGGCTTCTGGTGTAGACCCTGCACCATTTTAGTTGCCCTCCTCTGCACTGCCTCCATCCTGTTTATGTTCTTGCAGAGATGGGGTCTCCAGAACTGCATGTAGTACTCCAAATGGTGTCTCACCAACTGTCTGTACAGAGGGATAACAACTTCCTGTTTTCTACTGGTGATGCCTCACAGTATATATCCCTGTATCCCCCCAGCCATCCCTATTGCCTTTTCATATTGCTTGCTAAACTTTAGGTCATCTGATATGACTACCCCAGGTCCCTTTCCATTTTTGTTATTACTACCCCCCCCCCCCCATTGTGTACTCTTCCCCTGGGTTTTTGTTTCCCAGGTGCATTAATTTGCACTTCTTTGCATATAATCTAAGATACCATACTTCTGACTATTCCTCCAACCTTGCAAGTCCTTTCTCATCCTTTCCACCCCCCCTTGTGTATCAACCCTCTTGCAGATCTTTGTGTCATCTGCAAAGAGGCATTCTTTTCCTTCCAGTTCCTTTTCAATGTCACTTATAAAGACATTGAAAAGGATCTGACCCAGTACTGAATCCTGCTGTACCCCTCTGGAAAGCCCCATTTCTTCAGAGTGGACTCCATTTACTATTACCCTCTGTGTCCTGTTGTCCAGCCAATGTTTTAACCAGGCTACCACCCTGGGACCCACTCCCAGGCTAATTTTGTGTGGCACTGTGTCAAATGCCTTGCTGAAGTCTAGGTAAGCTATGTCCACAGCCCCTCCCTGGTCTACTACTTTGGTCACCCAGTCAAAGAAATCTATTAGATTCTTCTGGCATAACCTTCCTGCTGTGAACCCATGCTGCCTTGGGTCCTGTGCCTCACTGGTCTCTAGGTGCTCAGCAGTTCTTTCCTTCAGAAGTGACTCCATAATTTTCCCTACCACTGAGGTCAAACTGACAAGACTGTAGTTTTCTGCCTCTGTCTTGCACCCACTTTTGTGAAGGGGAATCACATCTTCCCTCCTCTAGTTCTCAGGTACCACACTATCCTCCCATGATTTGTTAAAAAGGGTTGTCAGTGGTGTCCCAAGTTCTCCCCTTAGTTCTTTTAGAATTCTGGTATGAATCCCATCAGGCCCCATTGCTTTTTCCACCATTTGGTTTTCGAGTTCTTTCAGAACCCTTTTCTTCTGTGAAAGGACTGGTATCAACCTCCCTATCCAGAGTGCCTCTGTTGATTGGATTAGGTACCTCCCCCTCCTCTTCTTTTGTGAATACTGAGTAGAAGTATTAGTTCAGTACTTCTGCTTTGTCACTGTCCCTCTTCACCCACCCACCGTCCGGTTTATTAAGTCTCACTATCCCTTCCTTTGTCTTTCTTCACTCCCTAATATACCTAAAAAAGGTTTTATCCCCCTCCTTAACCAAGTTGGCTATCTTTTCCTTGGTTTTGGCCTTTGCTACTCTGACTGCCTTCCCCACTTCCTTCTGCTTGTACTGGTATAGTTCTCTGTCCTGCTCCTTCTATGTTTCCTTATACTTCCTGAATGCTATCTGTTTCTCCCTAGCCTTCCCCACCATCTCTTTTGAGAACCATAGTGGTTTTTTATTTTGTTTTGATTTATTTGCTTCACACAATGGCTTGTTGCCTTTGTGATGGCAGTTTTCATGTTTCCCCATTGTTGCTTCACCCCTCCTTCTTGCCCGTTTGCTAGTGCTTTTCTGAGGCACTCTCCCATTTTGACAAAGCCAGCCCTCCTAAAGTCCAGTACCCTCATTTTTGGCTTGACTCTGTGGGTGAGTTTATCATGAACCACACTGTTTGGTGGTAACTTGTTCCCAGATGGCTACCCACTTCTAGATCTGAGATCCTCTCTCCATCCCCATTTGAGAGAACCAGGTCTAAGATCGCTCCTTCCTGAGTGGGTTCCAGCACTAGCTGTCTGAGGTATGCCACCTGTAGGGCATCAAAAATGACCCTGCTCATGGATGTGGCTGCAGCAAAGGTGCACCAGTTAACATCTGGCATATTCAGGTTCCCCATCAACAATATCTCCCCTTTCTCTGCCTTCCTAAGGATGCCTTCTATCATTTCCTCATCTATTTCCTCCTGCTGAGATGGGGGTCTTTATACAATTCCTGTGCATATTGTGGTGATATTTCCAGTCTCCAGGGTGACCCACAGTGCCTCTTCTCCTAGATGTTTACCCTTTAATTCCATTACTTTGACCCCTTCCCTTACATAGAGAGCTACTCCTCCTCCTCTTCCACCCTCCTTGTCACTCCTGTAGATTGCATACCCTGGTATGTTGACATCCTAGTAATGGTTCTCTATCTGCAATGTTTCTGTGACTGCCATGATATCCATGCATCCCTCTCCCTTCTAGGCCACCAGTTCATGGAGCTTGTTACCTAGATTATGGAAATTGGTACTCATTACCCTCCATTTTTTGATGACATTACACTTTTTTGCCCCATCCATGTCTTTACTGCCTTTGCCTTTTTCTCCATTTACCCCTGCTCTTCTCCCTATTGACCTCTTTAACTTGCTGTTTACCTCACTAACCACCCTGTTTTTTTGGGTGGGGGCTAGGATTTCCCTGCTCCTTTTCAGTGCCTCCTCCCAGGCTAGTTTAAATGCTTGCCAATGAAGCAATTAAACCTATCAACTAGGACCCTGGTTCCCTTCCTGGAGAGATGCAGACCATCACACCAGTATAGGTCTGCAGCCCTTCAGGTGGACCCCCAGTACCCAAAGAATGAAAAAATACTGAGCTCTGTACCAGTTTTTCAACCAATGATTGAATCCCATAGTGTGGAGCACCCTAACTGTGCCCATGCCTTTGACAGGCAGCACCGCACCTCCATGAAGGTTACCATGTGTGCTACTTGTCTAACTCCATAAACTCCTCATGCACTACTCTGATCCCTTTCCCAGCCAGGTCATTTGCTTCTAGGTGGATAATGAGATCCAGCTCCTTACCTCCATGCAGCTACTCTTGTGATCCTGAGGATTTGCTCCCTGTCCCTCCAAGACATGGTGCCAGGCAGGCATCTTACCTTTCTCTCCCCTCCCTCCCCCAGTTCTACCCTCCTAACAATGGAGTCCCCCACCAGGAGTTGTTTCCTTCCCGCGTGGGGTCCCATGCCACTCTCCTGTGGGTCTCTATTGTGGAGGGTCCCAGCGTCCTCCTTGGTCTACATTGTGGGTGCCTCCATAGAAGAACCAATCTCTGCCAGAACAGTGAATGAAAGTTTGTAGGTGTTCCCTTGTTGCCAGAGCTATTATTTTAGCCCATGAGGTGGAAGGGAGGACAAGTTGTGTCATTCCTTCCATGTTTGTATTATCTGTCCCATCATATTGTTTTTTTCCTGTTTCTCCACAGACAAGCTCAGTAATTAGTGTTATTCACAACCATGCAATGTGTGCAAATCTAAAAGTGACAGCAGCCATGTGCCTTCTGGCTACAGGCAGTTCCAGGTACCAGCTGCAGACACCACTGGAATAAGGCAGTTGGCCATGAATGAATGCTAAATAATATGACAAGGATAACAGAAACAGAATTTGATGGAAGATAAGGACCGCTTGGCCCACCTAGTCTGCCCATTTTCCCTGCATGTTTCATATACCGCAGATCATAACTGATCTGTGCCTTACCATCTCTTTTTTGTTGCTAGGGTTCCTTTTTGTCTATCCTGCAGTGTTCTAGTGTTCAAGTCCCAGTGGGAGGCACACTTTTTCTTTGGCATTTCCATCTTGATTTATGTCTATCCCATGTATTTTTGAATTTTCCTATCATTTTTACCCCCTCAACCTCTGCAGCGAGGCTGTCCCATGCATCTGCCACTCTTTCCATTAAATAATACTGTCTCCCATTACCTCTGAATCTAACCCCCAATTCTCTTATCATGGCCTCTTGTTCTTGAACATCTTCTTTTCTGGAAGATGCTACCATCTTGTACCTTATTTATAACCCTGAGGTATTTAAAGTCCCTATCATACTCCCCTGTCTCTCCTCTCTTCCAGGGAATACATATTGAAGTCATCTAGTCTCCCCTCATATGACTTCTGGTGCAACCTCTGCACCATTCATGTAGCCCTTCTCTGAACCTTTCCTACTATATGTCCTTCCAGAGATGCAGCCTCCAGAACTGGACACAATACTTGAGATGGAGTCTCACCAATGTTCTGTAAAGTGGCATAACCACCTCCTTCCTTCTGCTGGGAATACCTCTCCCTATGCATCCTAGCATTCCGCTTGTTCTCCTCATATCCTTTTCACATTGTTTGGTAACCATTAGATCATCAGATATGGTTATTCCCAGGTTCCTTTCTAGTTTGGTGCCCATCGGTACCCCCCCATCATGTACTACTCCCTTGCATTTCTGTGCCACAAGTGCATGATCTTGCACTTCTTTTGATTGAATCTTAGCTGCCACACCCTTTACCACTTCTCAAGCTTGTTTAAGTCCCTTCTCATGATCTCCACCCCTCTTGGACTATTAACCTTGTTGCAGATCTTTGTGTTGTCTGCAAAGAAACATATCTTCCCTTCCAGATCTTCTGCAATGTTACTTATGAAGACATTAAAGAGGACTGGTCCTAGCACTAATTCCTGTGGGATCAAACTGGTCACCCCCCCCTCTCCTCAGACTGAACTCCTTTCACCACCATCTGTGTCCTATCACTTAGCCAATTTCTGACCCAATGTGCCACCCTGGGACCTACTCCTAGGCTGCCCAGCTTGTTTGCAAGCTTCCTATGTGGGACAGTGTTGAAGACCTGCTGAAATCCAGGTAGGCCATGTCCACTGCCCCTTCCTGACCTACTTACCTAGTCACTCAGTCAAACAAATGTATCAGATTAGTTTGACAAGACCTTCCCCTGAAAATTCATGCTGCCTCAGATCCTGTGCTCTGCTGGATTCAAGCTATATCAAAAACCTTTCTTTTAGTAGTGAGTCCATTAGTTTCCCCACCACGCGGTCAGGCTGACTGGTCTTTAATTATCAGCCTCCTCAGTGCTTCCACTTTTGTGGAGAGGGACAACATTCACCCTCCTGCAGTCCTTTGGTACCACACCCGTTTCCAGCAGTTCCATGTCAGAATGGCAAATGCCATGGCTTGATGGTGACTGGAAAGATGGCAACAGTTGTTTTTGCATGGGGCTTTGCACCCCCCCATTGCAGGGGGATTTTCCCCCTACAGCCCTCTTTCTAAGGATATTAACTTCAAGGTTGTAGCACCTCTGGGACGGGGGAATGTGACTGCCACCATCTTTTCAGTTGCCATCAAGCCATGGCTGTTTTAACAGTTATGGTTTTGTCTTCACCATCATCATGGCCTTCTGTTTCCAGCAATCTGTTAAACAGGGCTGTCAGTTGTATTGCCAGCACTTCCCTGAATTCTCTTAATACTGTTGGATGTAACCCATCTGGCACCATTCCCATGTCCACTTTTAGATTTGTGAGTTCCTTTAGGACTTTCTCCTCCATAAATGGACTGGTGTCCACCTCCATGCCAGTGGTTCTCCTGTTGTCTAACTGTGATCCCTTACCTTCCCCTTCTTCTGTGAATAGTGAACAAAAATATTTGTTCAGAATTTCTGCTTTTTCTTGGTCCCCCTCTGCACACTCCCCCATTCCCTTTTTAGTCTCACAATCCCACCCTTAGTCTTTTTTACTTTCACTAACATACCTGAAAAAGGTCTTGTCTCCTTTTGTTATTGCCTGGGCTATTTTTCCTTCCGTTTGTGCCTTTGTGCTCCTCACTGCTTTCCCCACAGAAATGAAAAACAACACAATAGAATATACCAGCATCTAAAGGTTGGGGGAAGTAGTAACATAGGAACATTCTGTAGTAACATTGATTTGATGGCAGATAAGGACCGCTTGGCCCAGCCAGTCTGCTCATTTTCCCCTACTTATACTATTACATCACACCATGCCCAATCTACAGCTCTTTCTCCCTCCTCCTTCCTTTCCACTATGATTCCCTTTGTGCTTATCCCATGCATTCCTGAACTCTACCACTGTTTTTACCCCACCACCTCCACTGAAAGGATGTTCCATGAATCAACCACTCTTTGTGAAGATGTACTCCCTCACATCTCTCCTGAATCCACCCCCTTCAGCTTCAGAGCATGTCCCCTTGTTCTTGAGCACCTTCTTTTCTGAAAAAGTTTCCCTTCCTCTACCTTATTTACCCTTGTGAGGTATTTAAATGTCTCTATCATATCTTTTCTCTCCCTTTTGTGTTCTAGGGTGTATATATTAAGATCCTTTAGTCTCTCCTCAAATGGCTTTTGATGCAGACATTGCACCATTGTATTTTCCCTCCTCTGGACCATCTCCACTCTGTCTATGGCCTTACAGAATTGTGGTGTCCAGAACTGGACACAATACTCTAGGTGGAGTCTTGCCAGTGATCCATAGAGAGGCAACACCACCTCCCTTTTTCTGTTGGTGATACCCTCCCTATGCACCCCAGTATCTCAGTTGCCCACCCTACTGCCTTGTAGCATGGCCTGGTCACCTTTAGGTGATCCAGTATGATTACCCAGGGCTCATTCTTGCTTGGTTGTCATCAATACCACTCCACCCATTTCCTACTCTGCCCCTGGGTTTCTGTGCCCTAAGTGCATTATTTGCACTTTTTCATATTGAAACCCAGCTCCCATACCCTTATCCACTCCTCTAGTTTTCTCAGGTCTCTGCTCATCCCCCAGAGTGTCCACCCTATTGCGGACTTTGGTGTCATCCACAAAGAGGCAGACTTTCAATTCCAGTTCCTCTGTAATGTAACTTTGTTTTATCATGTAAAATGTTATTATTATTTTCATAGGTGATAACATACTTTGTATCTGAATTGTGGATAACCCTTTTTGATCATACTTATACATGATAAGTAGTAACTCTAAAATTCTTACCAGTCCCTAACTAATGTGTTAGTAAAAACAACATTAACTATGGATTAATACAATATGGCTGATATTATATTCAGTGGTGCAGGGGACCATCCCCTGGCAGTGATTCATGTAGGCATAAATAACATTACGTGAAAAACCCTACCTGTGATGCAGAAGGACTACATTAATTTGGTGGAGAAATAAGAAGAAAAATGATGTGAAATAGTGATTTCGGAAATACTTACATAACCCAGGGCAAATGTTTATAAAATGAGAAGGATTGCATTAACAAATGAATGGCTGTGTAATTGGACTAAAACTAAGAACTTTCAATTTATTAAACATTGGGGAAATTTTAATGAAAGAAAGGAACTTTACTGTAAAGATGGGTTGCACTTGAATTTTAGAAGAAGCAGAATTTTGGGGATGAGATTGCGACAGGCAATAGAGAATTGTTTAAACTGAAAATGAAGGAGATGAAGGGAAATAAAGGGGTACATAAGGCTCCTATGGTGGGAAATAGTAAAAGGCTATCAATAATTATGGCCATGTTTTGTAATGCCAGAAGCTTAAATATAGCAAGTATGGCAGAATTAGAGGTTATAATTAGAGAGGAGAGTCTAGATATGGTAGGAGTAGTTGAAACATGGTGGGATAATGAAAATGAGCGTTTGCAACATATTCCAGGATATAGAGTCTTTAAAAAAAACATAGAAGTGAAAATAGGTGGTGGTGTGGCTCTTTTTATTAGAGAAGGAATAGAGGTAAGGGAAATAGAACAATGTAACAACTTAAAGGGAATTGAAATAGTAACTATTGAGCTGTTGGGTATTAAGGGTAAAAAATGCAGAATCTCCATTTTTTATAGGCACCTGACATTGGTATGGGAGAAACTGAGGCCTATATTAAAGATATTGTAAACCAGGCAGAGACAACAAATATTTTTTATGGGGGACTTGAACATGCCTCTAACATTGAGAGGGGAAAAAACAGCTTGGCAATAATTTAGCATGTAGAGTCCATGAGGAACTGATGGCAGGGGGAGTTAAACAATGAGTAAGAGAGGCTACAAGAGGTAATAATATTTTAGATGTTATATTGACCAATATTCCTGAGGTAATACAGAACGTTAGCATTCAACCTCAATTCGGTAATAGTGACCACAAGTCCATTATGATTGTGATGAATTTGGCACTTAAACCAGTTAAGGGAGATACAGTTCAATATTTATATAATAAAGGGAATTATGGAACTATAAGAAATGAATTGGTAAGAATGAACTGGGAAAGTGGTCTAGAAGATTTAGATATGGAAGAAGCTTGGAATTATTTCTTGGATGTACTAAATAAATTGAAAAAAACTCACATCCTGTGTAGAAAGGCTTATAATTATAAGGGCAAAATTCCACCATGGCTGAATAGAAAAATATTAAAAATGTGCCAGAAAAAGAAAATAATGTTTAATAAAATGAAGACTAATGGGTCAGAAATGTCTAAATATGGTTATAAGAAAGTCCTGAGGAGATTAAAGATGGAAATAAGAAATGCTAAGAAACATTTTGAATTTAGATTAGCTGTAAATAAAGATGAAAAAGCTTTTTTGCTGATGTGAATAGTGATAAGGGAAGTAGGGGCACAGTGGGACCTTTGAACATTGATGGAGTCATGACATCTGAACCTATGGATATGGCCAATGAATTTGACAGATGTTTTGGGGCTGTGTTTAGGAAAACTAATGTTGACATGGATAAGTGTAATATAGGGACATGTAATCGGGATCCTCAAATTATTATAACTGAAGAAAGGGTGGCAAAAAGAGTAAGGAGATTGAAGTTGGATGGGGCAGCAGGACCAGATGGCATTCACCCACACTTCTTGAAGGAGTTGGGTGATGTGTTGATACATTTCATTACTAAATTGGGACAAAAATCTTTAAGCGATGGTGTGGTGCCTGAGGGGTGGAGGTTGGCACATGTTGTGCCAATATATAAGAAAGGGAAATGGAGCGATGCAGAGAATTATTGACCAGTTAGTTTGATGTCAGTGGTGGTGAAGATTATTGAAGGGGCACTTAGTGATGCTATTTATGAAAGCATGTCAAAGATGGGTATTTTGGATAAGAATCAGCATGGTTTCGTGCCTAATAGGTCATGTGAAGCAAACTTACTGACCTTTTATGAGTCTGTCAGCAAATGTATTGATGATGGAAAAAATGAGGATGTGGTAATGCTTGACTTTAGTCAAGCGTTCGATATAGTTCCACATTATAAAATAATAGAAAAACTTATTGATATGGAAATAGATAAGAAAGTTGTAAGACGGGTAGAACAGTGGCTGAAAAACAGACAACAGCAGTTAAAGATTCAGGTATATCTGTCTGAACCAAATGGAATATGGAGTGGAGTTCCCCAGGGGTCGGTACTGGGCCCACTGTTGTTCTGTATACTCATAAGCAATCTGAAACTATCTAGTAACAATAAATTAATTAAATTTGATGACGATGTTAAAATTGGAGCAGTAGTGGATATGTTCAATGAGAGACTCATATTTGGACAGGATTCGATGAATATTGCAGATTGGGCAAGAAAGAATGGGATGACCATTAATAAGGATAAATGTACAATGATGCACTTTGGTAGACAAAATATTAAGCAGATCTACTATATGTATGATCTGAAGCTTAGGGTGTCAGAATGCAAGAAAGATCAGGGGCATTTATGTCCAAAATGATTTAAGAAATGAAGTTAATAGTAGACAATCATCAAATAAAGTAATGCAGATTGTTGGTTGTACTATGAGAGGTTTTTAATCAAGAAGCAGAGAGGTGTTAATGCCATTGTACAGATCTTTGGTAAGGCCGGTATTGGATTATTGCTCTGCTGTGGCTGGTCCATTATTGGTAAGAGATATTAAACTAATGGAAAGAACATAGAGATCCCTTACTAGATTGATTTCAGGGTGTGAGGGTGAGCCATATGAGGCCAGATTGGAAAGATTGGGATTGTGGTCATTGCAGAGTAGAAGGGTAAGGGGGGATTTATTGCTGTTATATAAATCCCTGAAGGATGAGAATATTAGAACAGAGTTGGGATTGATGTTTAACGAAAAGACCTACCAATTGAGAAGGCATGATAGACAACTGAGTGAGGAGTTGAGCAGGACTGAACAAAGAAGGATGTGTTTTAAGTGTAGAGCAATAAAGATATGGAATGGACTGCCCCAGGAGGTGGTAGAGGCAGAAAGTCTTAATCTTTTTAAACAGAGATTGGACAAGTACCTTGATGAAGTTGGTGGCATTTGCCACTACCACTGAATTGTGGAGAAAATCTATATGGGCTATGCCTTCTGATTTTCTTATTCTTCCAGTATGAACTCCAGTATGAACTTATAACTGAGAACTGTTGTACTTCCTGCAGGTGTGCTTTTCAAATAGCCTGTCTTACTTTACTGTAGTAAGTAGATAGATACATAGATACTGTCAGCAGATAAGGGCAGATGGCCTACTCAGTCTTCCCATTTGAGCTTGTAAGTTCACTTTATGTTTTCCTGGAAGTCTGTTGCCCCTTACCCCTGATCTCCAGAATTCCCTTGTGTCTATCCCATGCATTCTTAAATCCCTTGATTGTTTCAGCCCCCATCACTTCCTCTGTTAGGGCATTCCACTTGTCCACCACCACCTGTCCTGTGAAGAAATTCTTCTTCATGTTTCCTCTGAATCACCCTACTTCGAACTTCATCCCATGCTCTCTAGTCCTGGAACATCTTTTTTGCTTCAATATAGAGTATTTCTGCACCCTGTTCCTCACTTTAAGGTACTTGTATGTCTCTATCATAGCCCCTCTCTCCATCCTCTCCTCCAGGGAGTACATATTCAAGTCCTTCAAGCTGTCCTCCTAGGACTTGTGATGCAATCCCTGTACCATCTTTGTTGCCCTCCTCTGAACCTTTTCTACCCTATCTATGTCATTATGTAGGCAAGGTCTCCAGAAGAGTACACTGTGCTCCAGGTGGGGCCTCACTAGTGTCTTCTATAGTGGAATTATGACCTCCCTTTTCCTTCTGATGATGCCCCTGCCTACGCATTCCAGCATCCTATTTGCTTTACCTGCTGCCTTGTCACACTGTTTCCCTACCTTGAGATCATGAGGGATGATAACCCCAAGGTATCTTTTCTGCTTGGTGCATGTTATATCCTCACCCCTCAACTGATATGTTGTTCCAGGGTTTTTGTGCCCCATATGCATTATCTTGCACTTCTTTGCATTGAATTTCAGCTGCCAACCCTTGACCATTCTTCAAGCTTCTGCAGGCCCTTCCTCATTCTTTCTACACCTCTAGGTATGTCCACTCTGTTATAGAGCTTTTGTCATCAGCGAACAGGGAAATTCTGCCTTCCAGGTCCTGTGCAATGTCACTGATGAAGATGTTGAATGGGACCTGTCCCAGCAATGATCCCTGTGGTAACCCACTGGTCACTCTTCCTTTGTGGAATGACAGCTATTTACCACCACCCACTGTGTCCTGCCACCCTGCCAATTACCTACCCACCGCACTACTGTCCTGTCCACTGCCATATTCTCCAGTTTGTTTAATGGCCTTCTATGTGGCACAGGGGCAAAGTCCTTGCTGAAGTCCAGATAGGCCATGTCCACTGCCCTCCCCTGATCCACCTCCCTTGTCACCCAATTTTCAAGGTCAAAAATGTTATTTGTTCGACAAAGTCATTACAAAAGTATTTAAGATTTAAAACATACAAGTATAGATATCACTCTTTAAATACATTCTATAAGCTTTACAGCTTAGATTATTATATTTCACAAAGAATGTGTGTACATTCATGAAAATCATTACACATAATTTTTACAAATGAGTAGACTGGAAGAAACCAACGACTTTCTGTAATATACATAGATTTTCATTCTTCATTAAATATTTCACCATTTTATCAGGGGGGAGGTTGAGGTTCACCATGATGTCACCAAGCCATTTCAAGTGTGGCCACTTACATAGTGGACATAGGAGTAATACATGTTTTAAGTCATCTTCAGATAACTTATCACATTTACAGTATGGGCTAGGAGTATTTTTCCTTTTTTGTTTATAGAATACATAGTTGGCTTTATATATTTCAAGAGAATAATAGAGTTCTGTAAAAAAGAGTAACCATGTATCAGAATAAATATATCCATCTACTGTCCTAACATATTTATCAAAACCTTGACTGACCATGGTCCATAATTTTTTGCCGTCTTTTTCTTTTACTGTCTTCCTCAGTTTTTCCCAGAGTATTCTAGTGTGCTTATAGTTTTCTACTTATAATATGTGTTTATAATTTTTCCTTTCCTTGTTAATGTCTATACTGTCTTTATTATTTTTTGTTTGTTTAACCTTTTTATATGTTCTAATGCCTTTTCTCAACTCTTTTTTGGCTTTTCTACAGTTTCTGTCAAACCAAGCCCTATCATGGCTGGTCTCTATTTGCCTTCCATTCCTACTGCTGATATAGTAAGGATTAACCAGGCTGATTAGGTTAGTCCAGTGTTTTGATACTGTATAGTAATTTGTATTTTCAACTATCATAATTCTTATATCATTTATTGGTCCTTTGAATAGATTATGAAATTGTTTTATTGTGTTTGAACTTGTTTTTACCTCTCTCTTCACTTGTATTCTGTTGAGTTTCAATTATGAACCCAATTGGGTTGTGTGTAGACTCCATCCTGTCTACTATGTTCATATTTTTAATCATTTTTACTCCTTCTAGATTAGTCCAAACAAGATCAATAGTTGAAGAACCTCTGGATCCAATATAGGTCGGTTCACCCTTCTTATCACCCGGTACTCTCCCATTTATTAAGAGCATATTTTTACCAATGAGATATGAGTTAATGAATCTCCCTCTCATATTATTCCTACGATCTTTTGAGGCTCTCTTCCAAACTATTTTTGGATTCAATTCAGTTTTTATTTCCAGGAATCCTGGGCCCTCTGAGTCTCTTCCAATCCTTGCATTAAAGTCCCCCATTATATAAAGTGGGATACTCTGCTCCTCTTCCATTAATTGATCGAATATTACTTTGACTCTGTTCAATATTTTAACTTTATCTTTGACCATAGGAGATAAATATATGTTTATGATTATAATTTTAATTTTCCCAACACCTTTTCCATCCCATTCTTCGATTTTCACCATCAGCATATCTTCCGGGATGGGGTATTTTCTAGTGATTTTGTAATTATTTTTAGTTGTTAAATATATGGCAACTCCCCTTTATATCTTCCATATTTGTTCCTTTAATTGAAGATTTCAAGATGTTTACATATCCCAAAATTTCTGGAGCCATTTCTGTTGTACACCAAGTTTCTTGGAGGCATATCAGATCGAAATTTACAATAAACTGTTCAACTTCTCGGTCTGCAATTTTCAGGTAAGTACCTTCCATGTTCCAAGAAAAATTTTTATTTTGGAATTATTATTATTTTGTACTCTTCTGGCAGAAGTGACATATGCGTGAACCCATGTCCCACCCCCTTGCACAGGAAATGACGTGCTCAAACCCATGTCCCACCCTCTTGCACAGGAAGTGACCCATGCTGAACTCCTGGAAGTGACATAACACCACCATTTTGTAAGTGTCCTATGCCCCTCCTTCTCGTGCACTCCTTGAACCCCTACCACACCATCCTGGCTGGAACCCAAGTCCCCCCATCCTTGCTCAAACTCCTGCCCCCACCTACTTTCTCCTATGCCCCCACCATCCTGGCTCAAACTCCTGTCCCTCTTCACCACCATGATCCCACCCCACCCCCCAAAAAATAAGTTAGGGTTTATGTAGTGTTATGTGCCCCCTGTCAGCTTGGGTGTATATTTGCAGGGGCATGTGTGTTTGTGTTTTTTTATTAGCATATTTTTGGAATGCTGTATCTAGGAGGCAGCCTCATCATGCAGAGGTTTCAGAGATCTGTTTTGAGACACCCACAGAGGGAAATCCATCTGCCTGGGTAAGTACCCCTTTTTCTGTTTTTTGACAAGGTATAAAATAATTAACAAGCATCTTTAGGACTGTGTAAAACTTGCACCAAAAGGATACCTCTATGTTTATGTATATGGATGTACCATTCATAAGCTAAAATGGGGACCTCAGTGTAAATAAGCTGGTTCAACAGTTTCTCTGGATAGCATTGCAAAATGCTGACTGCATGTCTGTGTGTGTGTGTGTGTGTGTACGTGTGGACCTCCATGTAAATAAGATGGTTCAACAGTTTCACTGGATAGCAAGGCAACATGCTGTGTGCGTGTGCGTGTGTGTGTGTGTATGTGTGGACCTCCATGTAAATAAGCATTTTCAACAGTTTCTCTGGAAAACAAGGCAAATGCTAGCATTCAGAAACTTATCATTTATACCCCATCATGAATTACAGAATAAAATACATTTGAATCAGAACAAAGGAAGACACATACCTACAGTTCCTCCCTCAGCTCTGTGTAGTATCAAGGAGAAGGCTGAATGAAATGTGAGTGATATTTATAATGCTTTTAAAAAGGGTGTGGGACTACAATAGATGTGTCTGTAACACATGTTACCATGTATAGAATGGGGGGTGTGGTAATAGTTCTACCAAGGGGCAGTCCATATTACAAAGCCTTATATAAAACCTACAGTTGAAGCCAGAAGGCTCAGCTTTTTGAGAGACTCCTCAGATTCCGTTTTATAGACTTGGAGCAGATTATTCAAAAACATCAAGAAGAAGATGGCACAGCGCAGTGCTTCTTAATTCAACCTCCCAGCAACAGAACAGACTGTCACACCACTGAATGAAAAGTCTGGAGATGAAAAGCCAAGCAAGAAGATTGCTATTGGGGCCCCACAACCCAAGCCAACATATGTGTAGTACATGAGATGTGAAAAAGAATGTCCTACTCAAGTCTTGTTGAGTGGAAGAGTGTCTGACATAAAAAAGAAGCTCACTACACAGTTTGGTGAATCAGAAAATCCTAAATCTGGCTGTCCTTCTGAAGAGACATCACTGCAAGGCCTTGAAGAGGTGCTGGGGTGTGAATTTGATGCAGAAAAGGATGTTACTTTGAAACCCAAAACAGATAGCGACAAGAAGGGGAAGCCAGAGAAGATGGTTGGTGAGACACTGCCAAAAAAGCATCAGAGAAAGTTGTGAAAAAGAAATCCAAGACACAGACAAGAGGCACCTCTGCCCAAGAGGTGGATGATGATGATGATGATGCAGCCACAAGCAGTCAAGCCCAGGCTAAGAAAGAGAAAGATAAGAAAAATGAAGAAGATGAAAAGAGTTGCCTTGATGAGGTAAATGCATTTTTAACATTAAAAAATGTGTGAGTGGTGACATGCATACAGTACATGGTGTAACTGAGGAGATGAGTTAGCAGTAGAACAAAATCCTACCTATAATGAGTCACGGGACCAATGCTGTTTTTTTGGTTTTTTCTTTAATAGACTGAAGGATTTGCAATGGAGCAGCAGTCACATTCAGACAGCATGGATTCGCGACTTTCCACAAATCTACTGCTTGACTGTGTTTGCTGTGTGAAAGATACAAATGTGATTGTTAATGAGATGTGCGAGGCCAGTATGTTAGAAATACAGAGAGTGATAGAATGTTTCAAAATGTCCCAGAACAGGCTGTTATCACTACCCAACCCTCTTCTTCTTCTTCTTCTACTGAGATTAGACAGGGGCCATCATGTGAAAAACCAGGCCTCAGTAGTAAACCACCCAAAACTGATAACGATATGTATTGAAAGTATGATATGTATTGTACCATCTGTGGCATAATTGCTGCAGTGATAGAGAGGGTGATACATGCTGAATTGGTTGATGCCTGTCCTAGGTGCAAGATAGATGACCCTAGTCTGAAAAATCATTCTTGTATCACCGATGAATTGACCTCTAGAGAATTATACAGAAATGTTTCTGAAGCCATATATACAGGGCAACTTATGCCTGTGATTGTAACAATAGCAATGAAACAACAGGGCTTAAATTTGACCAATGAAACACTACAGCATATCAGTCATGTTTTAAATGATGTGAAAAGTGTCAGTGGCTCAGTAGGTAGCACTTTCGCCTCTGAGGCCAGGAGATCAGAGGGCTGTGGGTTCAGTTCCCACATCTGGTACTTGGGTTAATATTCCAGTACTGATGCTGTAGTGCAGCATGAGAGCACTTCTGAGGTGCCGTCTTTCAAAAGAGACATTAAACCGAGGTCCCATCTGTCTGGATTGGTGGTAGTTCAGGTGGATGTTAAAGATCCCATGGCACTTATTGAAAAGAATAGGGGAATTTCCTTGGTGTCCTGGCCAAATTTCCCTCATTCACTAAAAATACCACCAACAGCTTAATCTGGTTCAAGATCAGTTGGCATTCATCTGTATCCCCCTCCCCCGGGTCATGCCTGAAAACAGGCAGGATTTGTCTAGTACACTTACCTGGTCAACAAAAAATATAAGAGCTGATCATCCCAACTGGTGTATTAAAAATATGTACCACCAGACAGACAGCGAGAGAGATTAGAAGAGAGGCCACATGTCTGGTAAGCAAAGGCCCCTTTAAAAAACTTCTAAAAAGAAACTCAGAGACGACCCTGTTTATAATGTAAAAAACATTAACCCCCCAAAAACTGCTACATGTAAACATTTCAGTACCAAAAGTGTCATTTTATTTTACAGATAATCATACAAGTACAGAGAGAATCCAAAGACGTATGTATCTGATCCTAAGCCATTACTGCCATCCATCACTATTTGGTTCACCTCAATATGACATTTGCCTTTGTGAGATACATGCAGTCTCTGAACTGATGATATGTGCCCTTCCAGAAGTATGGGAGGCTATAGATAAATATATAAATGAATCAGTGTTGCCACTTGTAGAAAATGTTAGGCTGTTTGCCTATATATTCACGGAAGACAATAAATGTCTTTGTGGACTTTACATCATGATCATCATATTCATGTCTGTGTGTACTATAAAGCAGAAAATACCTTGTGATATTGTATGTGTTGTTAACCCGGCTTCTCTGCTTGCTGAAATGATCCACCGGTCAGCAAAGGGCCCTTTAAAAAAATTTCTATAAGGAAATTCAGGGACCCTGTTTATATTATAAAAACATTTACTCCCCCCCCAAAAAAACTGTTACTTGTTACCATTTTAATATTGTTCATGTTGTTACCCTGGCTTTTCCACTTGCTAAACTGCACCATGCAGTGAGAGGTCACTAAAACATAGTGCTGTATGTTTTTTTTTCTAGAGTATACCACGATGGGAAATGCCCTGTCAGTGCGTCCAGAGGCTTATTTACCAACTAGTCAGACATAGAGCTAAACAACCTGGTTTAAATCTACCTACAGGGCAAGCACTGTCTGTACGTTTAGAAACTGGCCAATAATTTTTTGACAGTATCTGAGAAATACCCTTGAATATAACCACAGACTATTTTAAACAAGAGGGTGCTACTCTTGAGCAAGTGTTGGAAGATATTACTATGGAGTTTATGCATAGCCCTTATGATCTGGAAAACTTTTTTGGTTTTCTCTGTACCGCTGTTGATCTCTTAGTGTTTAGTCTGCAGAACGGAATGTCACAGTCTGTCATCATACATTACGCTGAAGCTGTCGCTTTTCTTGTGTTTAATAAATCTGATTTAGCATATGCTTTCCCTAAATAGTGTATTATGATGTACTGTCATGATCCCGATATTCCAGTTACTCTTAATGTGTACAATGTACAGTGTGATAAATGGTTTTTTCAGCTTGCTAAACTGCACCATGCAGTGTGAGGTCACTAAAACATAGTGCTGTATGCTTTTTTCCAGAGTATACCACAATGGAAAATGCCCTGTCAGTGCGTCTGGAGGCTTATTTGCCAACTAGTCAGAAACAGAGTTAAACAACCTGGTTTAAATCTACCTACAGGGCAAGCACCATCTGTACTTTTAGAGACATGTCAAAGCCTTTTTGATGATCTCCCAGAGGGACCACAAAAGGAAACTGTGGATTATTTTAAGGATGAGGGTGCTACTGTTGAGGAAGCAATGTATAAATTTGCTATAGACTTTATGCATAATCCTTATGATGTAGTACACTTTTGTGGTTTTATCTGTCCTGCTGTTGAATTTTTAGTGTTTAGTCTGCAGAACGGGGGGTCTGAGTCTGTCATCATATATTTTGCTTCTTTTATCGCTTTTACTGTGTTTCATAAATCAGATTTAGCATATGCTTTTCCTAAATAGCTTATTATAATGTACTTTCAGATGGAACGTACTGGCATGCTCCCAATATTCCAGTCAGTCTTGATGTCTACAATGTACCATGTGATAAAGGACATTTTAAAGGACCCTGTATACTTTGGAAAGCAGCCTGAATTAAATGTCTGCTCTGAAGATGCAGCTGCTTCACTGGCAGATAGCACACTGACTCTGATTAAAGAGTCGCCTCACCTTTTGTAGAAACTATATACTGAAGTAATGGAAAAAACTAACCAAAGAGCTGTATGTAAGGTAAACAACATTGTAGATGTAACAGATTTTCTTAAAAATCAGTCTGATGGGGCGTGGCTTGGACCCAAGGAAGATGGCAGTATAGTCCATTCACTCTGCCTCGGCCTGGCAATAAATCTTACTCAATCCATTGGAATGCTGGACTGAAACTATCTGATAACCACCGGAGGACCCATCCCCACCTCTGCTGATGCTAGCTGAGCAATCCTGATGAAAGAAGCCATTCTCTGATAACACTAAACACACCGCGTGTATTTCGGAGCCGCCTGAGGAGTTAGGCCGTATAGGCCTAAGTGCAGAGGTGCAATAGTATAAAAGAATTAGACTGCCGGTATAGAAGGTCCTATTACTTCTAAATATGTGCCACAATTGCTGGACAGCCCTGGTCACTCGGGGGACTCACTGTAAACTGCTGTATCGAACCTATTTACCCTGGTGCTACAACATTGGAAGTGGGAACAGAGGCCTTGTGAGACAACACAATGGGGCACTCAATACAGTCTACCCACCTGTCACAGGATCAGACCCAGCTTGGAGATACCCTAACTAACATAACAAAGATGCTAGAGGCACTCCTGATCAGAGTGGATACTATAGGGGCATCTTTAGCTGGGAATGTAGCAGATGTATGCAGGCTGGAGGACCAGCAAAATGTGCTTGAACAGCGGATGGAGGAATTAGAGAGACAGCACATCACAATACTGCAAAGGCTCAGAGACCATGACGAAAAACTCTCCAGACTGTGGTATAGAGTGGAGGATCAAGAGAACAGGAATATGATGAATAATATTAGGATCCTAGGGGTGCTGGAGGGGGCTGAGGGGCCAAATATGGAGAAGTTTCTAAATGAGAGGTTACCACAACTGCTTGGTGAAAGATGGAAAGAGCCTGTGGGGGTGGAAAGAGCACACTGCGTCTATGGCAGGCCTGACAGTGCCAACAGTCCCAGAATGATCATTGCCTACTTGCTAAAATACTCAGTCAAGGAAAAACTTCTGTGAGCTGCAAGGAATCTAGGAGAGATCACCTGGAAGGGTAATATAATTTCATTTTATTAGGATTTCACTCAGGAAGCAGCAATGAAACAGAAAGAATATGGCCCATTGAAGCAACTTCTTACCACTAATTCCTTCCAGTATCAGTTTAAGAGACTGACTGCATTGTACCTGTCCAAAGATGGTAGAACCTTCCTTGCAGATTCACCCAGGGTGGCTGAAGCCTTGGTTAACAACCAGTGGCCAGGCCTGTTACCACAGACTGCATTTCCCAGATGCCTCTGGCACTGAGAAAGCACACAGTAAAGGGAACTGACAAGGAAGGGAAAAGGTTCCACGGAGACATCAATACTGATCGGACTGGTCCAGGCACAAGTGAGTCCCCCTTGCTCCTTTCTTCACCATCTGCTCAATGTAAGACTGGTAAACACCTCTATGCAGGTTCTCCCCTGAGTCGAGCTGGACGGATAGCTAGCGGTGCTGATGCAACCAGCCAAGTGGATTTGACCAACCATTCAGCTCCAGGCCAACAACGACAATGGTCCAGGAGCCCTCATCAGTTGGCTTCAGAAAATATAGTAGACTATCCTCCTGCCAAACTCCCCAGAGCAGAAGTGAATACGGTGGCGGCAACTGCAGCTCTAACCCCTCTGGCCGAAGACACCGAAGAGTACATAGATGCAATGGTATCACTGGATTGGGCCACTACAGTGGAGGAAGTGAGGAAGAAGCAGCTGTGGAGGTGAGTTTACTGAAACCAGGACTTAAATCCTTTTCAGAAGCATTGGCAACCTCTCCAAACCCGGCCAGACCAACATGCAAGGATCAGTCTACCTTATCTGGGAAAGAAGGCTGAGCGAACATTAGAACTCTGAGTTGGATACGTTTTGACCCCTCTCTCCTTTTGAGAACACACACCTTCTTCTCTAGCATCTGAGGGAGTGGGTGGCACGCGAGGATATCTTTCTTTTCTCCTCTGTTGCACCCTCCCCCCAATATGGTAGTGCTTTCCTCCTCAGCTCTACAGAATTGAGAAGGGGTGTAGTTCATTGAGAGAATGTCACAGGGTGCTCCCTGTGATGAGTACAGGCCCTAATATTCTTCCAAGTACCCCCCCAAAGAGATAACGTGCTTAGGCATAAAGTACCAGATGCTGAATAGTGAAAGCATTTATGTGAAATGTAGAAACATATAATATATACACATGGATATATTAAAGGGGTATTGCTTCTATAAAAGTGAAATTACATTAAGTGACCAGTGAGGCAGACACAGTATATTGTAAGAGTTGTTCTGTAACTTGTCTATTTCACAGCTTTGCAGGACCCTTTTAAAATAGCCTGCTAGGTCCTTAGTTTTTCTAGCATTATCTGTTAGATTTAGTTGAGCAGAAAGCCTGTTATACAGAAATATAATGAGCAAGCAAAATTACTAGCGTTTCCTTCCCCTTTTCTTTTCATTACCTTATGCTGCATTTTTGGGAGCATTGATTTAGTTAATAGAAGAAGGAATTACCAATTTGCTCTACTTTATTTTAGTAAGAAGAGGGAAACTATTGTTTGGTTCAGGCAGGAGTTCTGCAGTTTTTGAAATCCACCCCCCCAAGGACATAACTCCCTTAAGAAAAGATTTTAATTTGCAACTCGGTTCATGCCTCTAATGAGCCGAAGGAAAAGAGTTTTACTTTTCAAATTAATAGTTGCAGAGAAGGCAGAGAACCTGAATAAAATAAAAACTAAGATAACCTTTGTTGTTAGCAACCCCCTGAAACAGAGCTCTCTGTATTGAGCGTTCCTATAAACTAAAACTCAGTGTTTTTTTTTGCAAAGTGTGGAAGTATGCTAGCTTCTAAATGAATAAAGAAGTTGCACTAACAAAACACATGTAGGAAATGAGACCAGGGAGTCCCTAAATATTTCATGGTGTGCCCTTTGGCAAAGAAGTCAATTTAAAGTGAGCAATATATTCTTGTTTGTCTTACCTGTTGGGCTGCATGGGTGTTCTATAGTGCTGGCAGCCCACAGTCTGTCTGCTTTTATAGAAGTTGTAATGAGTGATGTCACTATCAAGGGAGGGGTTTAGCCTTATTGAGACTAATTAACTCTATGAACATTGTTTTAGGACATCAAAGTAAGGTTATGGGATTATTTAGCACAAGTACTGTTATACACTTATATACCTGATGTTTAGGAATGAAAATGTATAGTAAAAAAGGGAACCTGTAGTATGTTATTTTGATTTTTCAAAAAGGGGGAGGATCATCTGATTATGATGTCACTCCCCAGAAATGTATAAAAGATTACCACTAGGGAGTTAAGATAGAGGATGTCAGTTGGAGCTGACTGCCAGAGGTGGTGGACCTCTGAAGTATATATGTTTGCAAGGAGATAGCCTGGTGGCACTGCTGGGCAGAGTAGTGGCTCATCCTGAGCGTAGCTCATCTGTTCATTATTTTCTTGAGACTTTGAAAATGACTGAACTAACTTTATTTTCCTGATTTCTGTGAATCCTGAAGTCAGCGTTTCCTGACAAAAATAAAAGAAGTGTCTTTCCAGCACTTTTTATGCACTAAGTTTGTGGGTCTGCTTGATTTGTTATCCTGACTATCCCAACCCCGGTACAGAGAAACTACTTCCCCCTTCCTATTCTTCACTTCCTCCCACTATTTCCTGACCTTTTACATATACCTTGGCCTATTTCTTTTTGTATTTAGCCCCCACAGGCATTTTAGGCCACGATTAACCCATGGGTTACTAGGGCTATTTCAGAGGACTGAGATACTCGCCTCACATCTGATACCCTTCTTTCCCTGCAACAATCCTTTTTGGCTTCCCCCAATCTACTAATGAACCACAGCTTTATGCTAGCAGCAGAGTTCCCCCCTTCACCATATCCCTCCCCCCTTTCCTGGCTGGATATTATGCACAGGAACTATTCCCTCTGCCCTCCCCGAAACTCTCCCTCCTATTTCCCTTCTCTGCTGGTAATACACTATATGTATGTCCTACCACTAGGGTAGGTTTTTTTCTTCCTGGACTATCTGGATCCCAATTCACTATAGTGATCCATGAGGCCAGGTTGGGATAGATTACCCATGTTTGGTGTGACCTCTCCCCTTGTACTTTAAGCAGTGTGGCATGGAGCTTCTTTTTACTTGATGGCTCCTATCACATGTACACCTCAGCATCATTAACTTTCACTTGTTCATTGTGTTATACTTAGAGCAATAGCTCTACTGTTGTATTTTATTGTATTGCACTTTCAATATTATATACAAGTTTTTCTTCTTGTTTTCTCCTCCTCCTCCTCCTCTCACTTAACCAGGTCTGACTCAGGTGGGACAACAACTGCTCCTATTCCTTTTCTTACTATTGCTTCTGCTACTTGTGCTGACATTTTACACTGCTACTCACACGTATGGACATCAGACAGGTGATTCCCCCTACCCCCCCCTCGCTGAATGCTATACGCCTCTTGGTCTGCACTACAGTGAGTATTCCTTTAACGTTCTTTCTAACTAAGTATCGGAGATATGGCAACGACTGCTGTACCCTCATCAGGACAAGGCTGGAGGTGCATCTCCTGGAATGTTAAGGGACTCAATCATCCAGCTAAATGAACCAAAGTCTTGCAATATCTTAATTCTATGGGGGCTGATGTAGCCCTTCTCCAGGAGACACCCCTTACCAGTACAGTGGTTAAAGAAGCTCTGGGTTAGCACAGTGGTTGCCAGCTGTGCCACCACTAAATCCAGAGGAGTGGCCATTTGCTATGGAAAACCATGCCTTGGGTAATAGAGGATAAATGCAGAGACTCCCAAGGGTGATTGATAGTAACCCAGTTGTCATACCCGAGAGGAGGGGTATTTGTGGCCAACATGTATGGCCATAATACAGACATACAGGAGGTATACCCGGACCTCAGTCAGGCCTTCTCAGACTTGTCGAGTGGTTTCTCTGACATCCTCATTTTGTTAGGAGGAGACCACAATCTTTTCTTGGGCATTTTTCTTGATAAGTCCCTTCCCACCTCACAAACCCACCCCAAGGTGCTAGCCAGCTTCACTGACTTGATGGCAGAATTGAGTCTATGTGACCCCTAGAGGAGAACTAATCCTCAGGGGTGTGACTGTTCTTCCTATTCAGAAGCACACCATATGCATAGCAGACTGCACTTTTGGCTTGCCAGCAATGCCATTGCACCAGGAATAATGGATGCCTCTATAGGCAGCATATTGATTTCCACCATGCACTGGTATCCATTTTGTACTCTCCACCGGGCCAGGGTGCCCCCACCACAAGATGGAGATACAATACATTCCTGCTACAAGACAAAACTTTTCAAGCCTACATTAAACAAGAGGCTGGTTGTTACTTTGCCCTTAATGCCCCTGAAGAAACCATGGCTTCTACTGTATGGGAGGCATTTAAGGCTGTCCTTAGGGGAAGAATTATTTCCTTCATGGCCACCAAAAATAAGGCTAGAGCAACAACTATCCTCTCTACAAACAGAACTCACAACCCTGGAGAGACAATTTAAAGTGGCAACCCAAATCCACTTAATTCCCCTCTCTTGGCTACCATTACTGACTTAAAGTATCAAATAAACACTCTGTTAAATGAAAAAGCTGCATGGCAGCTAATTCATGCCAAGCATAAGTCCTGGGAGGGGGGAGATAAGGGAGGCAAATTCCTTGCATACTATCTTTGTAAGCAACAAGCATCCTTTAGGATACTCGCTCTCAAGAAAACGCAGGGCAAAATAGTATCTGCACTTAAGGCCATCAATGAGGTGATGCAGAGCTTCTACCAAGAGCTCTACCAGTCTCAGGCACAACTCTCAGACATGGAGCTCTCTACTCATTTATCCAAGATGTGTGAAGGGGTTTTTCTCCCTAAACTCTCACAAGAGCAATGTGCTGTTTTAGATGCCCCTGTTACCCTGGAGGATCTCCAATATGCCTTGTCCCAGATGGCCAAAGGGAAAGCACCAGGTCCAGATGGAATGACAATGGAGCTGTATCAACTCCTTAAGGCAGAAATTACTGTTCCACTTCTACAAGCTCTGCAAGAAGCCCAGGCCACTACAGTTCTCCCTCCCACTATGCGGGAAGCCCTAATAACCTTAATTCCCCAAAAGTCCTTGGACGCACTGGATTGTGCCAATTTTCAGCCAATTTCACTGCTACCAGTGGATACCAAAATACTAGCCAAAGTCCTATCAAGCAGGCTAACTCAAGTCCTACCAACCTTAATACACCCCTCACAAGCTGGCTTCTTGAAGGGGAGGTCAGGATCAGATTACCTCCGAATAGTCCTCAATCTAAAATGGCTAGCTCTGACACACCGATGGCCACCCTGGCAATAGACTTTGCCAAGGCTTTCAATTCCTTAGAATGGGTGCAACTCCCACCCCCTGCCTTTTTGCAAATGACAGGTGGTATGCTGTTTGAATCTGACAGCAGTACCAGGTGGGGACTGGGTTCGGGGAGGAATAAGTTACTCGGCACAAAGGCTAGGTTTGGCTACTCTGCACAGGGGCACCCAAGTAATTCCAAACACAGGAAGCAATAACTGTAATGTCCAATACCAGGAACGGGATTCTAAAGTGTGGCTTTTATTCACATCCAAGCAGAACAAACAAAGCATAGACGGGCCCCCATGGGCCTACACTTCTGGTAATGCAGATTAAGAGAATCAGGAACACTTCTTCAACACTCCAGACCTCAGGCTCTGAACCCACCGGGCACACAGCCTGGACTTGCGTGCTGCTTTGGGTACTCAGCCCGAACTTGTACACTATCAGGGATTCCCAGGCTCAGCTCCCTTGCTGGCCACTCGGATACCTTCTATATGTCATGGAAACCTTTTCTGGTGGCTCCCTAAACCACCTAAATGCACCTCAGCTCTATCAGGGAGTTCTCCTTTTAATCCCACATCTGGGTACTTTCCTGAAGCACTGACCAAGTACCTGATAGAAAGTAAAGGTGCCACAGAGCAAATCCGTAGAGGTGAATTTGGTTACTACTGATTGGGGGGTCTCCCACCTCTCACTTCCACAGTTCATACCCAGCCATTTCTCTGGACATTAAACATCTCATTCTGTAAAGCTTGGCAATGTAGATTAAGGCTAAATGTATGTCACATTTCCTCTACTTGTCTTGCTTTCCCATTGTGCTGGACTTGAACATACTTTTACGTGGCTTAGCCCATTGCTCTAGGCCTCCTACTGATTAAGCAGTCCAATCCCCACTTTACTTCACTCTTTGTGCAGGACTTGAACCTACTTGAATTAACCGGCAATGTCTATTACACTAGACCTCCTACAAATTAAGTAGTCCAATCCCCACATTCCAACAGTTCAGGTGAAAACATAGGCCCTCTGTCAGAGCAAACTCACCCTTTGGTTGCAGGTGCCCCATAGGTGATTCCTCACAGGAATTTCTCTCCCACAGCTTCTGGTGTCACAGCACAACTTGAAATAAGGCAGCTTCTTCCTTAGCCGGAACCAGGAGGGTTGCCCTTGGAAGACAGGCAAACCTTTCCACCACCATCCCCACAGGGATGGGGCACATGGACCAGTAACAGTGGTCTCCACCACTTCACAATCAGCTTACTGTGTTCCTCTTTCAGTGGAAACACACACCTCCCTTACATTAGCTCTAAAACAGAGCTTAACGCTGTGAGAGCCTGCACTCAGACTGCTGCACTGCTCCTCTCTTCAAGACTGCACACAGACTCTGTTGAAAAATCCCCAACATTCTATCCCAACTTCCAACTGCAGCACTCCAGTGCAGCTGCGAGAGTTCTATGGTGATGTCATCCCTCAGTCTCAGCTGAGACTGAGAACAGAGTGAGACAGTGTGAAATCCATTTAACTGGAGTTTCAGAAGCTGCCTTCCCTGCCTACCACTCAGTCTTACTGGGATTCTAGTAACCTCAGGTAACAGGGGGTTACATGGGGATATCTCCAAATAGTTTTGTCCCTCTATGGATTCGGGTCCCACTTCAGCTCATGGGTTTCCACTCTATACCACCTGCCAACAGCAGAATTGTAACCAATTTAGATATTTCTTAGCCCTTCCCTTTTCAGAGGGGCAACAGACAAGGTTGTCCTCTCCCCCCCTTTTCTTCATTACAGCCCTGGATCTTCTGATATGAAAACTCCTTGACACCCCAGACTTCATCGGGATCCCCGTGAAGGAACATTGCTTCCTGGTTAATGCCTATGTGTAGGATATGTTGCTTACCCTATTCCATCCAGAGTTTTCCATCCATAAAATATTACAGGTGTTGCAATAGTTCGCCTCCCTATCTGGTCTGCTAATTAACCAAAAAAAGACAATTCTTTCCCCCTAAACATAAAGTGTAGAAGGAGCTGCCTAACAGGTATTGATATCACTTGGGCACCCCAAGGATTTTCATACCTTGGGATTTTTATCCCCTTCACCTGGAAGGACCTGGACAAGGCTAACTTCTCTCCTCTATTAACAGCGCTTACGGCTGAAGTCCAGAGATGGAGGAAGCTGCAGCTCTCTCTGAAGGGTAAAATAGAGGCTATCCATATGTTCATTTTTTCCAGAGTCTCATATGTAGTCAGCAATCTCCCAATCCCCCTGTCCCCAAAACCCTTTTTGCTACTGGACAAACTGATTTCATCTCTCCTATGGGAGGGTAAAATGACATGCTGTGGGAAAGCTAAACTACTGGCACATTGGACTGGGGGGCTGGGACTCCCCTGGTTCATGGGCTATCACCTAGCCTTTTGTATGGCCCAGGCTACTAACTGGTTCATTCCCTCCCTGCCCCCCCACAATGGGTATGCTTAGAAGCTACTCTGCTTCCCAACAATTCACTCTTTTCTCTGCTAACTAAAAAGAAACAGTCTGGAGATAAGCTCACTCCCATCATGACTGAAACCTGTGGGGCTTGGCAGTGAGCAATGGCCTTCACTGTAATCCCAGCAGGGGGTACCTCCCTCTGATCCTCTATGCCCCTTTGTGGAACAATCAGCTCATCACAGTGGATTGCAAACCCCTAAACTGGCCATATGAGGCTACCAGGGGTATTCGGTTGGTGAGGGATCTCCTCCTCCTGTGTAGCATAATACTGATGTCCTTAGACCAGCTGCGAGAGGCCTACGATTTGAAAGCACAGGATTTTTGGAGCTCTCTCCACTTATGAAGTGCAGTTCCCCCCTCTTAACCACCCCAACTGATATGGGCAGGTGGAACTGCCTCACTACCATCCATGAGACCAAGAAAGGCCAGGGCCTGGTTGGAACTCTTTATAAAGTAATCAGAGATGCCCAGCCGGATACCACTTTGGTCAGCCAAAAAGCTTGGGAAGCCAAACTTCAATGCCCCCTCTCACAACAGCAATGGTCTGACTGCCTGAAAGCTGCTCACTCTGTGTATGAGGATGCCAAAAGTCAATTGGTACAGTTGAAAATTCTCCTCATTTGGTATAAGACACCCGCAATGCTATCTAAACTGAAAATAATGAATCATGACAAATGCTGGAGGTGCAGTACTTCCCTGCCCATCTATTCCACATTTTGTTGACATGCCTAACACTCCAGGGGTTTTGGGGTTTTGGGTGCAGGTCCTAGAGGATTGTTCAAAGATTGTTGGCAAACCACTCTCAATTGGCCAATCCTCTCTTGTGCAGGGGGATGTCTCTACATTGGGACCCTTATCTGCACCAATAAAGGCCTGGGTTCTGGTCGCAGTGATGGAGGCTAAGATAGCCATACTGGTGAAGTGGCGGCAGTCCTCCCCTCCTATGATCCCCCCTTGGTGGGCAGCCATGGCTTGCCTGGCCACCTTTGGGTGAATCTCTACGATAGGGAAAGGCCACCTCTCCAGATTTCACAAGAAATGGGATGATATCTGCACTCACACATCTGTGCAGCCGCACTCCCACCCAACCCAAAACCCTCCGCTGCCCTGAATCATGATGTCCCCTTTCCCCTCCTCTCTTTTCTCTGGCTGCTGTGGCCCCTTACTAGTATAACTGGCTGCTCACATAATATTGCCCATACTATTCCTACTTCCTTTCTTCCTGCTCTTTCCTTGTTTATACTTTCTGCTGCCTAACCTAAAAGAGCTCAGGTGGAATTACTAATGAGATGAGGTATGAGGGTTTTGACCCTTAAACACTACTAATGTACTTTGAGCAATCTAGCTACTGACTATCTCCCTGTCTGATAGAAGTGTTAAGTCAGAAATCATGCACTATATTTGGCTGTTTATAAAGTTAGTTTAAATAGGATATTAGTTTCTAAGGATCATAAACGTGGTGGGATGCAATACGTACCTTTCTTTTAGCAGTTATAGTCATGCAATGTTTAATCTATCCTGTATCTCTTAATGTCATAGTAATAGTGTACCTGTTCATCTGTGTGCCTGGCACTAAGTTGTCATTATTATGGTTGGTTGTACTTGGAAAATCTAATAAAATCTTATATGATTAAAAAAAAAAATCAGTCTGTTTATTTTCAGTGGTGCATGGCATATATGTGTATGTATTGTGGCCACCTCATCACTAAGGGGAAAGTGGACTAAGCCCATGTTTGTGTAAAACATGCATCTCAAAAGTTACTGTCTCTGGGTATTGTAAAACATGTAAAACTGGAAGTGTAGAAAACAAGATATTATGTAATCATTGCATGTTTGCTATGTGTTATGCCGTTTGTAGGTAGCCGCTATATGCATTAGTTTATGTATTACTATGCGTGCTATGTATTATAAAGTATATAAAGTAAACTTTAAAATACTGTTATGACTTATGTATGTATAAATAAAATATAATCATGCATTGCACTTTGTGGTTGTCTTAGTGATTTTAAAGAATAGAAAGACCACATGCTTTATTTTACTGGAGACAAGAGTTTTGCTAGTTAACAGATGTATCAGGGTTGACGAAAGAAGATGAATGATCACCTGCTCCAGAACATATATTTTAATGCAAAAAAAGTGGGTAGTTTCACAGGGGTGACTCAGCTGTATAAGGCTGCAAAAAAACTTGATAAAGATGTCACCAGGAAAGGTGTTGCAGAATAGCTTTGTGAAGCAGGACCCCTATTCATTACACAATACACCCAGAGTCCAATTTAAGAGAAATCATGTCATTGTTTCTGACATAGACAGATAATAGCAAGCCGATTTAGTGGATATGAGTCAATATGCAAAGTACAATAATGGGTTTAAGTATATACTGACTTGGATCGATGTGCTGTCCAAGTATGCCTGAGTAGTGACTTTAAAAGACAAATCAGGCAAGGCAGTGATGCAAGCCTTTAAAACAATTTTAAAAGTGGACACACACCTCAGAAGCTGCAGATTGATCAGGGTAAAGAGTTTCTAAATGCCTCTTTAAAGAACCAATTACAACAAAATAAAATACACCATTTTGTGACAAATAATGAAGTTAAGGCCAGCATTGTAGAAAGATTTAATAGGACACTGAAGACACGCATGTGACATTACTTTACTGATCAGAATACTTGGAAATATACAGATGTGTTGTCAGACCTGGTGCATATCTATAATCATAGTTATCACAGAAGCATTAAGCACAAGCCTGTGGATGTTAACCATTCCAATGCCCTGGGTTTATGGAAGATCCTCTACGGTAATACTGTTCTTGGCAAAAAACAAAAGGGTACCCTTCAGAAAGATGATCACGTGAGACTATCTAAGCCTAAAGGGGTGTTTTAAAAGAGATATGAACAGACATACACAGATGAGATATTTATTGTGATGGAGATCTTAAAGATACAGACACCCACCTATAAGCTAAAAGACTATCAGGGGGAAGACATCAAAGGTACTGTTTATATAGAGGAGTTGCAAAAAATTAAACCGAGAGAGGACCATGTGTATAGGGTGCAGAAAATCCTGGCAGAGAAAAAGTGTGGCAGAAAAACTTGATATCTGGTAAAGTGGCTAGGGTGGCCCGATAAATTTAATAGCTGGATTGAGGCAACACAGTTTAGTTTTGGAACATTAGAAGCAGATAAGGCTTAAAATGCTCAACATTTTTTTTATATCACCTTGTCCAGCAATGCCTTGCACAACATTTTCCCCAACAATACTAAATCCACTTTTACAGAAAAGTTACCACAAACACTTGAACTACCTAGTGAATGAGAAGTGGGCTTGGCAGAAATTCAGTACCCTCATACCTGGGACAATGTGCCAGCACAGAAAAACAGGTTCAGTATGCTCTATCAGCTTATAAGCGTAGCCCACAGTAAAATACCACCAACCAGCACCTTTGTTGAGTCAGCAGCATTTAAACTTCCATTGGGCTATTATCCTAACATGGCTGGTGTTATTAATCAAATTAATAAAATCATATTTGAAGTAAATAAACTGCCAGTGGTTTTGGAACAACAAACCATCGGGAGAGAAATAAGCATTGACAGTGACATCAAATGCATTTTGTTTAGCACAGGCAGTTACAGTACCTTTTGGGTTTTAGCAGACTCAAGGTAAGTGTAGGAAAGACTCTAACAAAGAACCCTGCCGATATTAATGGGGGCTTTTACACATTATATATCTACACTGACATTATCATGCATGAAATAGTGAGTGACAGTCTAGTGCCTTTGCTGAGATGCAGGGGCCAAGACAATGAGACAGTGACCATGATCAACAATAAACCCCATTATCAAACAGTCAGTAAACATCAGATCGATACAGTCACTATTAAAATAAAGAATGATCAAAATTAACCTGTGCCATTTCGATTTGGAAAGGTGATCGTGAAGTTGCATTTTCACCCCCAAAGAGTGCTTTAAAATTTAAACAAGTATGTTGATCTTCAACATTATGGGGACCCTGCCTTACAGAAGCAATTACAAGGCACAGGCAGGATATGGCCTGCCCGGCTTTCATGGACTTCCTACTATGTATGGTTCTCGTATAGGATAGATGTTTTGTAGTCTGTTTAGAAAAGCAGTTCCGTTTTTAAGAAGGGGGTTTGAAATTGCAAAACCACATCTACAGACAGCTTCTAAAGATGTTGTAAAGGATGTTGTGGGGCATTTGACTAGTGCTGTCACTCAAAAGATGTCAGGCGGTGATAAGCCTACTCACGATGGTTCAGGGCTGATTGTATTCAAGAGAGGTAGAAAGAGAAAGTGCAGAGTACACCCTTCGCTGCTCATCCGACCTCCAGGCTACTTTAAAAGAAGTGTTTCAAAACACAAAACTTCACATAAAAGAAAGCATTCAAAGGCCAAAGGACCTTCAAGGGGGGCATAAAAAAAGCAGAGAACTGTTCTAAAAAAAAACATATCTTTCGTGCACTGTGGTTCTGAAGAATGCACAAAATCAGAACTTGACTTGTTTCCCATTGTTCCCACACAGACAAGCATTGAAAAAAGCATTTATGTAGAGATACCCCCTCTGGCTGCCCTTTCAGAAAACTTACCAATTGAATTTTATATAGCAGGGAATGGTGAAGACTATTTGGATCTAAACAACACACTTCTTTGCCTAGTTTGCAAAATCACTGAAGCCGATAGTGGTGATATACCTGCAGCGGCCAAAGTGGGCCTTACAAACTACCCAGTGGCCACCATTTTCAGTTAGCTGGATATGACTGTCAGTGATCAACTCATCAGTTAGAGCACTAACTGCTACCCCTACAGGGCAGTCATAGAGTCTGTGCTGAACTTCAGTGAAGAGACCCTTTCTACCCAATTCACTGCAGGGTTATTTTACAAAGACACCCCAGGGAAACATGAAATCACAGACAGAGGTGGTGACAATGTAGGTTTTAATAAAAGAAGCTCCTTCACACACCTCAGTAGAAGGGTAGAGCTGCTGGGACACTTGCACACAGACTTGTTTTTTCAAGAGAAAATGATGCTGAATGGTGTGGATACTAAAATTAAACTGACACATAGCAGGGACAGCTTTTATTTATTTATTATTTATTTATTTGCTTTTGGTAACTGGGTAAGCACACTAGACAGCCTGTGCCTATTTTCAGGTGCGACCCGGGAGAATAACAGGGTAATTACAAGGGAGAGGATACAAGGACAACAATTACAATCAGGAGTATTGGAGAACAATTACAGTCTGGAGCGGGCATACTCCAACAATGAAGCAGAGTAGAGGTTACAGAGATAACATTTTGTCAGAAAGCATACAGAATAAATTACAAAAAGCAGATAGATACACAGATAGTTCATGTATTCAGGAGCAAGACATTTGTCAGGTGCGTGTGATACAGAATGATACTTAATGAGGAGAAGCTGTGGTATTGTATGTGGACAACCACAGGGTACAAACATACTGACCTAAGGGCTACAGGGTGGTGAGAGACACCCCCGCAGGGTGAAAGGCAGTAACCGGCAACCTGGCCCAGTCGAGTACTGCCCTTAGCCAGCAGCAAGGGAGGGGGAGAGAGCTAGGATGGGGAATAACACGGCCGTGGAGGTCATGGGGCAGGGCACAGGCAGGTAGCAGCAGGCTTCAGGAAGTGCCAGAGGGAGGTTTTGAAGCAGGAGTTGGAGGGGGAGGCTCGGACCTGGGGGGGAGGGAGTTCCATAGCTTGGGTACATGAGAGGCAAATGCCCTGTCACCAGTGAGGGTGCGGGTCTTAGGGACCAGATGGGTCTGGGACACACAGGACCTAAGGTGGTAGGTGGGGGAGGCATGTTTCAAGGGGAGGGCAAGTGAGGCAGGGACAGAAGTACGGATAATGTTGTCAATGAAGTTGCCCAAGGAGTATGTCCGGAATTTGTCAGGGGGGAGCCAATCAAGATGGGAGTAGAGCTCACAGCGGTGGGTAAGCCGGGGGTCCGAGAGCGTGAAGAGGAAAATGTTATTGTACGTGGTATCCCACTTTGCCAGGCATGAGGAAGGGGCAGAGGCAGAGGCAAAGGCGACAAGACCATAGGAGAAGGTGGGCAGGAGTACCCCCCTGGCTAAGGCCAGCTGAGCGGTGGGGGTGAGGCAGACCTTGGCTCTGTAGGCAAGGCCTAATTTACCATTTGTGGCATTGCAAATGTTCCAGATGTGCCCAGAGAGGTCCAGTTGGGGGTCAAGGGAGAGTCCTAAGTACTTAACAGAGACTACTGTAGCCAGTGGGGAGTTACAGGCATCAAGGATTTTTAAGGGCGTCGTGCAGGAGGCAATTTTGACTGCGGAGCCGAATAGCATTACCTGGGTTTTCTTGAGGTTGATTACGAGTCTGTGCCCTTCCAGCCATTTATAGATTCGAGAGAAGACAGAGTTGAGTTGGGCATTGATGTTGATGATATTGTGGGAGCTGGCCAACAGGATGAGGTCATCCACATACATGGTGAGGTGTCCTTAGGTAGCAACGAAGAGTAAGCCATTGACAAACAGGGAGAACAGGATCAGCCCGAGGATGGATCCTTGTGGGACTACACTGGATATGGGCAGGGGGGTTGAGAGGGTATGATTGAAACAGGTGAGTTGCATCCTATCCCCTAGGTAGCTGGAGAACCAGTTGAGGGAATGGCAGGAGAAGCCAAGGGTGTGAAGTGTGCCGAGGAGGAGGGGATGATCTACACAGTTGAAGGCTTTGGATAGGTCCACGAATATGGCCCCCATGAGTTTACCCTGATCAGTGGTGGTCCTGATCCTTGTTGTAACCTCAGCCAGAGCTGTAGAGGTGCTGTGGTTTTTATGGAACCCATGTTGACAAGGGGAGAGGACATTGTATTCCTGGATGTAGTGTTGGAGCTGAGACACAACTGCTTTTTCCAGCAGTTTGCTAGTGGCTGAGAGTATGGCGATGGGACGATAGTTGTTTATGTCCTTGGGGTCACCATTTTTCAGTACCGGAATGACCCTGGCAATTTTCCAAAGGTTGGGGATGACCCCTGTTATGAGCGAGGTGTTGAAGATGTGGGTGAGAGGCCTAGCAATAAGAGGAGCCCCCAGGCTGAGAAGCCTCGGTTCAAGGCCGTCGTGACCCACCCCCACATGGTGGGAGAGACCGACAAGGAGGGCCTGGGTCTCCTTCACAGAGATCTTCTTGAGGTAGAAGGGTGGGCAGGGTGACTGAGGGCCAGAGCCGAGTGCTGGGGCTGCTGGTAGTGAGAAGGGGGTGGACGGCAGATCAGTGAAGAGACTTTTGCTTGATGAGTGGAGATGCTGAGCCTTATAAGCTAAAAGTCATAGCCTCCTCTCTGTCCAAAGGGTTAAAGTGACCCCCGGTATTCAGCTGGGACACTCAGAAGCCCTGCTGACCTCCAGCACTAAATATTCTATAGACAGAGTGGGATTGAAAGTGTTCAGCCTCCCTGCAGGCAGCAGCATCTGCAACTGAGATAATTTGTTTTTGGGACAGTTACCGAAAATGATGGTCATGGGATCTGTTGACAATGATGCTTTTAGCAGTTCCTACACTAAAAACCCCTTTAATATTAAACATTATAACATTAATTGGGTGGCTCTGTATCTGGATGGTGAACAAATCCCCTCTAAATCTCTGCAGCCCGATTTTAGAAATGGGAATGCTGTGAGAGAATATTTTAATCTAGTACAAGTGGAGGGAAATCTATAAAAGACTGGCCACTAGTTGTTAACCATCAGGAATTTACCCAAGTGTACAAACTGTTTTGCCTTTGATCTCACTCTGGACCAATAATGTGCTAATCATTACTCTTTAATTAAAACTGGGAACCTCAGAGCAGAGAGCAGATTTGCAGAAGCCCTATCACAAACAGTTAATCTAATTGTCTATGCTGTGGTTGATAACGCCACTGAAATAAACCAGAGAAGAAATGTCATTTTTGATTATATGTGATAAACCATAAAAAATGAACACAAAGCAGCTGGAAAAAATTGTAACCAATGACTCCCACATCTGTGACTGCTTTTTGGGTGTGTTTCGCTGTGATCTCCTACCCAACGAGAGACTGAGAAACATTCCCGCAGCACTAGTCATCAATATTGACCCCCCATGGCCTCCCTGGACAGCACTGGTTAGCTGTATACATTTCATAAAATGGGACTGGGGAGTTCTTCAATAGCTACGGTTTTTATCCTGACAGTCAGGCACAAATGATTGGGGACTTTTTAAACAGAAATGCAAAGAACATCTTGTACCAAAACGCACAGTTGCAAGATACCTTCTGTGGATTTCACTGCATCTTTTTCTTACACCACATATGCAAAGGACTTTCTTATGATAAAATTTTAAAAATGTACTCTAATGATTTGCTGAAAAATGATGCCATTGTAACTAGTTCTGTATGTCACCTTTTTAGACGTCTAAACATGTCAGGGCACATATCAGTGAGGTGGCAACATGTTCAGACTTGTTTGTCTTGTAATGAATTTAAAATATGAAACTGCTTGTAATTTTATTCAAAACCAGTCACTTATGAAATCATATATAAATACTCATAATTGTTTGTCTCTGTCAGTTTTTCTGGGGACGTGTGTTTAAACTTTGGGGTTTGGGGGGGTACCTATGTTTAAAATTTTCAGATATGCAATGTCTTCAATAATGACAAAAATATATAAAATATAATGTATTTATTGTAAAAAACATGTCAATAAAATATGACATACATCAGTGGTAACATCATAGATAAGATGTATTAAACAGAAGCATCTCCTGTTAAAAAAATGCACACTATATACGACATAGCATTGCAGTATAATTGAGATTAGCACCTCTTTTCTAAAAACATGTTAACATATTTAACTATGATGTAGGCTAACGTACATCAATATAAACACTTTTTTGTAAAAACAGGATTACATATTCAATATGAGGTAAATGGTTAACATAGGCAGTGCACAGCAGTCACTGAGTTAGGATTACATATTCAAGTATGAGGTAAATGATTAACATAAGCTGTACACAGCAGTCACTGAGGTATATAACATTCATACATAGAGATACATAGATACATAGACAGTGTCGGCAGATAAGGTCCTATGGCCCACCCAGTCTGCCCATTTGAGCTTGTAAGTTCAGTTTATTTTCCTAGAAGTCTGTTGCCCCTTACCCCTGACCTCCAGAATTCCTGTATGTCTATCCCATGCATTCTTAAATCCCATGATTGTTTCAGCCCCCACCACTTCCTCTGGCAGGGTGTTCCACTTGTCCACCACCCGTTCTGTGAAGAAATTCTTCCTCACGTTTCCTCTGAATCGTCCTCCATCCAGCTTCATCCCATGCCCTCTAGTCCTGGAACATCTTTTTCGCTTAAAAATAGTGTTTTCCTGCACCCTGTTCCTCCCTGTAAGATACTTGTAAGTCTCTATCATATCCCATCTCTCCCTCCTCTCCTCCAGGGAGTACATGTTCAGTTCCTTCAACCTGTCTTCATAGGACTTGTGATGCAATCCATGCACCATCTTTGTTGCCCTCCTCTGAACCTTCTCTACCCTGTCAATGTCCTTACGTAGGTATGGTCTCCAGAACTGCACACTGTACTCCAGGTGGGGCCTCACTAGTGTCTTGTATAGTGGAATTATGACCTCCCTTTTCCTGCTGGTGATGCATTTAAGTTTTACATAGTGAGCCACGTAGGTTTTTTAAAAGACTTTCGTCTTTTGGGTGTCACTGACCATTGGTTAACTGGAGATGGCTGTGGCTGTTTTGCACCAGTTGTTTTCAGACTTTCCATATAGCTCCTGTTTGCTGAATGAGCAAACACTGAGGTGGGTATGTTAGACTCAGTCATTGCTTTGACAAAAACAACTCAGCCCTTTGGCTTTCTGTGGTCAGGGATCATGTGAGTGGCTGTAGCCGCTCTTACCAAATTGTCCATGTGAGACCCAGAAACAACAGTACCTTTATACATTAATTCCCCCTTATCACGCCAAAAAACAATATCCTTGTTCTTTGCCATATGCTTTAACAAAAGTTAAGTGTTGGTTTTAGACCAATGAGAAACACTACTTAAAATGTCTTTTTCCATATCACTTGTTGCAGAAGCTGTCTCAGCTTCTACCGCAGGGTTTTCAGAAACTAATTCATGTTCAGGCATTAGTAATGTCAAACTGGTTTTAGCTTGCTCTCCTTGTCTTACCAAAGTCAGATAACAATGTAACATAGCCGAGTACATTTTGGCTTTGTCGTAGTCTGATAAATCAGTCCAGGACAGTATAGCTCTCATGTCAGTGTCCAAACTGTTAGTTACAACTTTCCTCATATCCTGATCAGGGTAATTAGTTTTAATGTGATCCATCTGTTGCTGAGGCACCAAATACATTTTCTGAGTAAAATTCATTATAGGTTAGCCAGCAGTCCAGTGATCAAAGGAATGGCAATTCCTAACAGTGTCCTTATAAAGCCATTTGTCTGGTTAACTATGTTCTTTTTCCTTTTTAAGGTTATTGTTTATCATTTAAAGTTTTAATGACTCTATGTTTTGTTTTTCAGCAAACTTGACTGTTTTGCTGACAGTGGAATATTTCCTTTGAGAGTGTTTAAGGCTATCTCAGCTATAGCTGATATCAGATCATCAGAGGTTGAACATAAAATAGCTTTTCTTAAGCTGGGAGGTCCTTTTACTAGTAACTTTAGAACAGATAGATTTCTCTGCAGTCTTTTAGACATATGACAATACAGTATCATATAATTTTAGAAGCAGAATGTGTTTTTTTCATGGCATATGCCACAGGCCAGTCAGGCAAACAACCCACTACGCAGTCTATATTTGTCTGGTGTACTGGATGTTAAATCAACCAGTAAATAGCCATGAGGCTTTCTTGTGGCATCTTCGAAAGCTTCTAAGAAAAATTTTGTCTGACCAGGATACATCTGCCTATCCAGAGTTATTATCTGCAGCTTATCTCTGGGGTTTTTAAACAAAATCATGTATCTTGCATTTAGTGTGATGGTCCTGCTTTTTTCACCTTGACAGAACACATTCTGGACATTTAAAAATATTGTCAACTGTTTATGATGGCTGTACTTGGTAAACCCATACTCAACTTCCCTATTTTGACAGGCAGAGTCCATTAAATCAGCTATTACAACAAAATTTACCTTCCCAGGGGGTAAGAGATCATTGTTAGCTAGTGACATCAGTAGCCCCTCCACAAATTTAATCTGCGGAAACTTTAACAACAATTCATTATACAAAGATTGCCAACAGCTGTAGAACCAGACAATATTTTCAGGCTTGTGTGATAAAGTGGCATCATCATTTTCCAACAACTGTTTTATAAAGAAGCTCTTCCCACTATTAGAGGGGCCAGCCAACAGACAAGTAAAGGGATGCTGCAACCTGATATCCATTTTTTACAATCAGTATCCGTAAGGAAGTGTTTTAAAATTGGCTTGTAAAACTCACTTGTCATAAACTACTCTCTGAGTCTTGGACAGTGTTTTTGTTTCAAGGGACCACTGCTTTTTATTCCTAACAATGCTAGGTTGACTCATGGTAGTTTCTTTAGAGATCTGTGACCCCATATAATCAAAGACCTGGTCCATCAGACTTTCAAAATTAATGTGTTTACTGCTAGCTACATTAAGGGTAAAGCCTTTCACTTTAAGAATAACCTCTCCTCTGGACAGCTGGTAGCCGTAAGTTTTTGGACCTGCTGAAACAAACTCTGTAATGTGTTCATCTGCAGGAACTTCACTGGTTAGCTCCCCTAAGTAATTGCCCAGAGGTGGGGTCCAGTCACCCGTCTGGATACAAAAATGACAAGAGTTGGTGTCGTGGTAAAGGCACCTGTCCTGTAACCTATCTACCAGGCTGTAGAGTTCCACTCTGGCATATGCTGTTGTAAAACTAGCTATAAATATGTTGATATTATTAGAATTTGGATAATGGTCTCTGGCATATTTCCAGCTTTAACAAGCTGTTTCATCATCGATGAAACAGCATGAGGCAATATCATAGTAAGGGGCCAACATGTACTGAAACAGCTTGTCAGGGTTTGTTACTATACTTATGGTCGGTAAATTAGCTCTTTGCCCAAATTTGCCCCAAAGAGAATTTAAAAACAATTTAGATATCTGTCTCCTTGCAGGGTTAACAGCTATGGCCGCAGGGTTCAAATGTACATTTTCCCTTTCAGAATACTGTTGTATGTACTGACTTTATTTGCTTCATTTTCTACCCATGAAGGGAAACCAGATGCCTGTTGCTTGCCTTTTAGATGCAGCTTGATGCAGTCTGCAAAAAACTCTGCGCATGACTCTTTAAAATGCCAGACTTCATAAATGTTAATGATTTTGTAGCCTTTTTCCAGTGCCAGGTTTAGTTCTACAGTACACTAGGTACCTGTAAGTGACCTCTGTTCATCACTGTGTGTGCACAATGTTGTTTGAATCTGTCTTCAGTGCATGCAAGACATAATGTAAACACATGTTTTTTTCCAACCCTGGATGGCAGCACTAGAAAAAAAAAAGACCTCTGGGGTTAGACTTTTTTTTTTATTTAGTTGTTTAACCAGGTATAGCACACTAAGCTGAAAGCTTTTTTACAGGAGTGACCTGGGAGCACAAGGAGGTTAAGTGACTTGCTCAGGGTCACACAGTATGCAAGTGGAAGCTGTGGGATTCAAACCCAGGTCTGGTCTGCTGGATGTCACCAAATTTGCAGCTCAGAGCCTTAGACCACTGCGCTATACTGCCTCCTCCTGCCCTTTTACTTTTGCTAAACCAAAATACTGAGTGAGGTCATCAAAATTTTCATAAATGATGTCAGGATGATCGACTAGATACTGTTTTGTTTTGTTCACAAAATGGTAGAGGCTAGTAAAATTGTAATAGTGTATTTTCTCATCAGGCTGCATCTTATAGTACATACCAATGGCATTTGTTCTCCCCCCAAACAGTGACTGCCTAGGTTCGAGTGGCTGTGGTAGCTGCCTGTCCCTCAAAAAATTGTTCAAACCCTGATCTGTAGCCAGCATTGCTTTCCATTCATGTTCCCACAATACTCTAATGGCAAAACCCTTGCTTTTTAGAAAATTAAATTTGTGCATGGTTCTATTGAATAACTGTTCAAACCTAGTCCCTGTCCTGTGGTTTCTATCTTTCTCACAGTAACAGATGTTGCAGCCATGAAAAAAACAACCATTAAATTCAAATGCTGTCGGTATTCCATTTATGACAGTGAAACCATCCAAAAAGTAAAGCCCTACCTTAAATTCACCACCCCTTAGTGCATGCCAAATAGAAATGTTTTCTTTTTCAGATATGTACATAAGCCACTGAATAGCAGGTGTGGAGTATCTCTTTAATTGGCTGTGGTAGTCATCTGGGGGGAGAACAGCGATAGTACATTCTTTCAAAAATAAAAATCTATACATGGCCATACAGACTGATGCTATCATGACGTAATGGAAGGAGTCTAAGGATACTGTTTCAGACTCTACTGTATCACCATCTGACTGTTTTAAAATGCATTTAGTTGTCATGTTCATCACTTCTTTCCTAAATCTGTCACATACTTTTCGAAGAATTTCAACATCTAACTGACAATAGTAGTGAAACTCTTTTTTCAGATCAAATTCTCTATGTTGAGTTAGCTAGGTACCATTGCAAAAATTCTTGCTTTTCTGCAGGCAGCATATATTCAGAACCATAAAACTGAGCATCGGGCAGGGGACCTACATAATTTTCATTGGCCCAGGGGTTAAAAAATTGGGGAAAGTAACCTTAAGCAATCTCATTCTCACATCCAAGGGATGCAGGGATTTTTGCTAGATTAAAAGGAAGAAAACAATGATGGTCAGTAAATCTGATGTGCAGGGATGGCACTGTGACACAGAGAAGTTTTCCTCCTTGGGTGAGCAATTTAATATCAGTTCTTTCCTTGACTAGCTGGCCAACAATACAATAACTGTCATAGCATTTGGCATTGTGTGCTATTAATGTGTAATGTCTAAACAGTGCATCAATAAAATGTCCTACAAAATCTTTTATACAATCTTCCCCTTCAAATTCCCAGGACCTCTCCCCATCTAATTGTTTAGCATATACAACATTTTGCATGTGTGTTCCTGTTTCCTGTCTGACCTCAAAATCAAACACTATATATTTCTCAGAGATTGTTACATCTATGAGTGGTGACATGTAACACAGATGCTTGTCTGCAGTCATAAAAGAACCACACCTGTCACACTGAATCAACTTACATGTATGAGAACCCTTGTAAAAGACAAAACATTCTTCACACAGTTTCATGGATCTACAAGACACTGTACCCCATCAGCTCTAGCTAAATGCCTTTCTAGGCATGCTAAAGAACTACCAATCTTTTTATAGTAGGGGCAGGATGCAGTATCAGTTTTCTGTTCAAGACAGTTGGGGTCAAAGCAGACTTTGCACCCCAGTGCACAGACGTGTTGGTCCTTGTGGCTAAAAGCACCATGATAGTATTCACACAGGTATCTAGTGCCAATATTTTTTTTTTACATATTTTATTCCATAATAGTGATTGTCATGCAGTAATGCAAACAGTGTTGAAAGAAGTCTTTCTGGCCCTGTTGAAAACGTTTGCCAGTTTCCTTCATTATGATTTAAAACCTTAATTTTCACTCCTTAAAAACATTCAAACTGGGACACATCACTAAAAGTGACAGGGGTTTGGTCTGACAAACCTAGCTCAATGTGCAATATTTTAGCCTTATTCAGCAACTGACTGTCACTCATGTGGATTTTGGAATGTGAGAATGGAGCCACCAAAACACAAACTATTATCTCTGTTATTTAAATCAATCAAGTATTGTCTCTTTTTTTGTAAAATCTAGCTGTACAAGATAGAGCTCAATGGCCATCTACCCCCCACCTCCGACCCCTGGTGATTCCTGATAGTGGTTACCATGAGATGTATAGTGACATCAACAATTACTTCTGCAGTGCTCTGTTACATGTCAGCTATCTGATCAAAGAAGTTGGCTCCATTTAACTCATGAGGGCATGTTTTCCTTGAGAACAAGGGGTGATTTGAAGAGGCAGCATTCAGTCGTAACGGTATGGAGTTTCCATGGTGTGTTTGTCTCATCACCCTGTCCAGCAGTTCTTGAATAGCATGATGTATTGCAGCAATGGCCTCTGCAAAATATTTTATTTTATCTAGGTTTATAAAGCAATATCGCTCATGGAATTCAGTAGCTTTATTTTTTTTTTAAAACACATTCATAATGCTGCATGCTTTCTAAAAAAACTGTAGGGGGCTCCCTGTTTGTCAGCTCATCATCAAGCTGGTTTTCTAATTCACCAGCTTGATGACCACCAGCAACATGCTGTAATACCCTACGATGTAATATTTTCCTGGCACGCTTTACTTTTCTTTTCAAATTTTCTCAGATTGTTTTATTTTTTATCCAGATTTTTCTTTTTTGACACCATTTGTTATTTTTTGTTCATTTTGTTAGTGCTGCCCCCCTTTTCACTCAGCTTGTGAGGGCTTCTGTTTTTTCAATTTATAATTTTTTTGGACAGCTTTTCTCCAATGTTCTGATCTTTACAAATAACCCCACCCCATCTCCCATTTTCAGCATTATACTGTAAAACAAATTTCAAATCTAAAATTGGCAGTATCTACTATTCCTATTTAAACATAAAAATACATACCTTCTGTCATGATAGACTGTACAATATTTATCTCTTCAAGCGTTTGGAAAAAATGTGCAGTTTGAAATATACCAAGTCCTCCCCATGGATCCATTATTACTGACTGCTTAATGCTTTTTTTTTAAAAAAAGTACAGATCAATATGTATTTTTGGTGGTCTAGCTCTTGTCTTTTCTAAGCACAGTATGCACAGATTCTTCTTAAATAAAATATGTAAAACCCCACCCAAGTACGTGTCTAGTACTGAAAAATGTCTGAACATCTGGTACTGTCAATCCAATCCCCCTTCCCACCCTTCTCCATGGGAAAATATATATAAGGCCTACACAGCTCCTTACAGGCTTTGTTTTCACTTCCTGAGAGAGCTGAAAGGCATTTAATGCTTTTACTATTCTGCTAAAACTTTGGTCACAGTCTAATTAAAAGGTATGCAGACTGCTTTTTTAAACCCTAATAATCTTATAGCTTAGTTAGGTTTTAAAATGTATAATGAAAATCATGTCTTTTTTCTAAAACAGCTGTGTCCTTTAAATTAGTAATTCAGTGTAAAAGCTTACATTCCGCCAATCAGAAGATAAAACTTATTTTGTTATAAAGTACAGCATGAGAATCACCTGTTTTTTTTTCTCTTTTAGACAGGAGAGTACCTAGAAAGGAAACTAATGATTCTGTGTGTAAATGAAAAACAGATGTTTTATCTCAGTCTTAAAACACAAAGAGACACAGTTTATAATAAGGGCAGTTGCATACGAGCTTAGTTATAATGTTTTTAAAAGTCAAAATGCAAATTGTGACTTTTCCTAAAACAGCTGCATCCTTTAAATCAATAATTCAGTGTAACATAGCTCAAACACCTCCCTTCACAAGATGACTGTTATTTTGTTAAAAAGCATAGCATGAGGATCACCTTTTTTTTTTCTCTTTTAGACAGCAGGGTGCCTAGAAAGGGAGCTAATGATTCTGTGTGTAAATGAAAACAGATGTATTGTCTCAGTCTTAAAACACACATAAAAGTCTTCCTTTTTTTTGATATATTTTATTCTGTAATTCATGATGGGGTATAAATGATTCGTTTCTGATTGCTAGCAGTTGCCTTGCTATCCATAGAAACTGTTGATCCAGCTTATTTACACAGAGGTCCCCGTACGTACACACACACACACACACACACACACACACACCCACCCCCACCCCAGAGTCTTAGTCTTTCTCACTCTCAATTTAAAACATGCAGTTTTATTTTTTAAAACAAAAGCTTATATCTACATTTTTGCAGATCCTGTAAATACAGTAATCTTGACACACACACACACCATGTTGCCTTGCTATCCAGAGAAACTGTTGAACCAGCTTATTTACACATAGATTCACGTACATACACACACACACACACACACACACACACATATACACACACACACAGCCAGCATTTTGCAATGCTATCCAGAGAAACTGTTGAACCAGCTTATTTACACGGAGGTTCCCATTTTAGCTTATGAATGGTACATGCGTATACATAAACATAGAGGTATCCTTTTGGTGCAAGTTTTACACAGTCCTAAAGATGGTTGTTAATTATTTTATACCTTGTCATAAAACACAAAAAGGGGTACTTGCCCAGGCAGATGGGTTTCCCTCTGTGGGTGTCTCCAAACAGATCTCTGAAACCTCTGCATGATGAGGCTGCCTCCTAGATACAGCATTCCAAAAATATCCTAATTAAAAAAACAGACACGTGCCCCTGCAATTATACATCCAAGCCGACAGGGGGCACATAATACTACATAAACCCTAACTTATTTTTTGGGGGTGGGGTGGGGGCATGGTGGTGAAGAGGGACAGGGGTTTGAACCAGGACAGTGGCAGTGCAGGAGAAAGGAGTTGGGGCAGGAGGTTGAGCTAGGATAGGGGGACTCAGGTTCCAGCCAGGATGGTGCGGCAGGGGTTTTGAGGAGTGCACAAGAAGGAGAGGCATAGGATGCTTACAAAATGGTGGTGTTATATCACTTCCAGGGTTCAGTGCAGGTCATTTCCTGTGCAAGTGGGCAGGACATGGGTTTGAGTGCGTGTCCTTTCCTGTGCAAGGGGCAGGACATGGGTTCAAGTCTACGTCCCTTCTGCCAGAAGTGGGTGGGGCTAACACATTTAGGGAGGGACTTCCAGTTTACCAGGGAAAATTCTGATTGATCCATTTTAGGCCATGCCCACCTGTCAAATGATGTGGCACATGCTGATTGGCTGAAATTTCACATTTGATGCAATATATGAAATTATACTACCCATGTTTACCCCACTTTCTGATTTATTTGGTCATCATTTGAATCTCTCCCTTGACTGGGACCTCCCTTAACATAAGACCACATTTCTGTTATCTTAATTTGTAGGGAGTCTTCATTGGGGGCTTCCGGTTGTCTGTCATTAGCCTTTTTTCCCCTTACTTTTATTGGGTCTGTTTGTTTAATCATCTTTGCACCTCCTTTCCTCATTTTAATCTGTTTGTCCCTGTTTACTTTGTCCAGTACCAGACAGATTTTACCACTTCTTGTTAAAACAATTTAATCTGAACACAGTACTAGTGTCCTTGTTACAGTATGGAAAATCTGTTAAGGTTAATTTCGAAGGAGAAGAATAGGACCCAAAATTAATTTGAAATTAAATGGAATTAGGTAGGATTAGCAATTTCCCAGTGTCATTAGTTACTTAAAATTCTCTGGAGAAATGATAAAGATATAGCAATACTGAATCAACACTTGTCACTACTTTACTGTACTACACTAATTACAAATAGATATAGTAAATTCAACAAGCAAAACACTGAACATATCAAAATAGCACCCCATTCCTTCCAGACAGTTTAAATTAATCCTGTAGTCGTATCCTTATAATAAAAATGCTTATAATGCTAGCATGGAAAGTGCTAAGTGCTAAATCATAAATATAAAAGCCAGTATATCAGTAAATGTCCATCAATATGCATAACAATTAGTCAAGCAAGATTAGCTAGCAGAATAACATAGAATAGTAAAACACACAGTACTCAAGATGCTGCAAAAAAAATCCAGATATTGTTAATATACTATTAAATAGAACCTGAAATTACAGGAATGTCTTTTCACCAACTTGGAAATTGCAGACTCTGTAGAAGCTCTGTGGAAGCCTTTTAATAAGTCTGATTCTTCTTCACCAGGAATGATAGTATCTAATTCCTGAGGTTATAGTCCAATTCTCTCGTATAATTCAGGTGTAAAAAAGGCCACAGTTCGAGATTCTGGGTAATAATATAGCAGCAAGTTTCCGAAAAAATCTCCAGAGGTGACCAAGGTTTTGCGTTTTTGCACTTCTTTTTTCCTGCGATGAGGTTTTCACTAAATCAAAGAATAAAAAGAATCCTTAAAGTAAAAGTGTTTACATGTCTGAATATTTAAGTAAAAACTATAAACCTACTAATTAATCCTAATGATCCGAGATAGGCCAAACAGCAAAAAACAGTGAAAAAGCCAAATACCCAAAGTGTTTTTAGTTCAATATGGCTGAAAAGTTTGAAAGTCAAAATGTCAGCAAGAATATATATGTACTTACATTTTAGTTGAATTAGAACTTTAAAAGATGGAGTTGTGGAGCATATCTATGTTGTTTGTAAGCCTGCTATACCACCAGCCTTTTTCAGCAATATTACGAGCAGACAGTTTTGGCAGAAAACAAGATAAACTAAAGTAATCAATAGTGTTGGAATATACATTTCCAGTAGATATTCAAACGTTTGATCTGCTTAGCTTTAGCAGCACTAAACCTCAAATTCAACTTAAGCAGCTGTATTTGCAAAGTAGAAGTACTTCTTTAATCTAATATTGCCAGTGTATCTGCCACAGACTGACTAAAAAAAATCCAGCTCGCTGGATGGAAAGACAGAACTAATGCCTCTCAGTCAATTAGCTGTCTTTATCTAGAACAACAGCATGTGCAATTTGATGTCCTGCAGCTTTCAATTGGGTACTAATTAGGTTTTAAAAAAGAGGCGATGAAAGCACCTGAATTTTTAACACAGCCATTTTAATTTCTAGAACCCAATATATATCAATTTAATTGTTTTATCTGTTTTACTAGTTAGCTGTTTGGCTTTTCTCAATCAGATAACCAAATATAGGCAAACATAAGCATATTCATACAAGAAAATTGTGGTTGTTACATGGGTTTTAATAAACCAGCTAAATTGAATTTTAATTCCTGTTATAGATTTTGTTCATTTTAAACATCAGAACAGAAAATGGCATCTGAAATTAATCAATACTTTACAAGTATTTTTAGTCCCAAAGAACTGACTGCCTTTAATTTGCAGCCGTCAGTTAATTTCATTCAATATTTTTCTGAACAAGATACTGTCAAGACAATAAATCTAATAAAAAGTAATTCATCTCCAGGACCAGATGGCATAAGTCCAAAATTCTTAAAAGAACTTTCAAATGAACTTACTGGTCCACTCACTTACTTATTTAATGTATCAGTGAATTATGGTACTGTATTACAATCTTGGCGGGTAGCTAACATGACACCAATTTATAAGGGTGGCAACAAACAATTAACATCAAATTACAGGCCTATTAGCCTAACATCACTTATTAGCAAAATCATCGAACACCTGATTCAAAATAAAATCTCCAATCATATCAATAACAATGGCTGTATAGATACGTCACAACATGGTTTTACATCGGGTAGGTCATACTTGACTAATCTGCTTAGTTTTTTTGAACCAGGTAGTGATGCTCTGGACAATGTCATCCCAGTAGATATCATATTCCTGGTTTTTGAGAAGGCATTCAACACTGTGTCCCACAAAATCTTGATTAAACAACTTCTTAAAATAAATCTGGATAACAATATAATCAAATGGATTGAATCATGGCTATCCAAAAGACAACAAAGTGTAGATATTCGTGGGCACGAGTCTGAGTGGAGCCCAGTTACTAGTGGAGTTCCACAGGGATCTGTGTTAGGCCCTATCTTATTTAACATTCTGATCTCCAGTATGCATACATCCAAGGATGTCTGGATCCACAAGTACGCTGATGACTGCAAAATTGGATGCCTAGTAAATGACAATACATCTGCCAAGATCATACAAGATAATTTAAACAATTTTGCCACTTGGGCTATTGAAAATAAAATTAATTTTAACGTTAAGAAATGCAAAGTGATGCATATGGGTAATAACTACTAAGGATTTCATTATTCAATACAAAATATAAATTTAGTGGAAACAACAGAAGAAAAAGATTTGGGTGTTACAATTTCCAATAACTTAAAATTTAATTCACACACTAATACAACTGTTAAAAAATGCCATATGATTATCAGCAACATCTTGAGATACATTAAAAGTAGGAAGTGATCCGTTATTCTACCATTATATTCCTGTCTTGTACGCTCACACTTACATTACTGTTCTTCTTTTTCTGCACCAACCTCCATAGGCCATTTGGGTATGGTAGAAAGGGTCCAACGTAGAGCCACTAAAAAAAATTGATAATGTATCACACATGGAATATGGGTCTTGTCTTAAAACATTACAACTGTACTCTTTGGAAACAGAATGTTGAGAGGTGACTTAATTTATGCTTTTAATGCCTAGCATAATGAATACTTGGTAAACACAATTGGATTAGAAAATAATCCAAAACTTAATCATACCAGATCACATAATCTTAAATTCAAAACATCATTATGCAAAACAAATAAATGCTTTGGCCCAGATATTCAAACTGTGCCAGGCTGTGGTGCAAGCTTGGGTGCAGTACAACTTGGCTGCACAGGGGTGTGGACTGGGCAATATTCAATGGAGTTGCGCCATGGTACACCATCTTTGAATATCGCACCCTGACCACCTCCAGTGTGCATGGTGCAGTGGCACTGCACCAGCGCAAGTGGCCAGAGTGGAGCATGGGGATGCGCTAGCGCAAGTTCCATTGCGCTATGCACAGCAACCACGATATTCAAAACTTGACATGCAAATGGGGCCATAATGTATGCAAGGTGCAAATGGGGCCATTTGCATGTCATTATAGTCCATTTGCATGCGGGTGCACCAATCCCTGATGACTTGCACCTGGTGCCCTGCCAGGCAGCAGCCATCGGGGACTGACGCCCCCTGCAGCCAGCAATGTGCTCCACAGCCTGATCGCGGGCTGCAGTAAAAAAGAAGAAATGCATAAATCCCTGGTGGTCCAGTGGACCTGCCCGCCCGATCATGGGCTAAGTAATAAAATTATATCCCTACCATCGGTAGGGCTGTATGCCCATTGGTCCACAGCGTGAGCCAATGGGCATGCAGCCCATACCATATTACACATTCCAGACGGTGTCAGTCAGCGTGCAGTGGGGCGGCAGGTGGGTAGGGTGTTGCCACCCACCACTGACAGGGGGGGAGTGGGGCAGTAGGATTCAGTGGGCAGGTGGGGTTGGGGGTCCACAGGACCACCAGGGATATTGGGGATATAATTGTATTACTTAGCCCGCGATTGGGTGAGCAGGTCCACTGGACCACCAGGGATATTGGGGATATAATTATTTTACTGATCCCATGATCGGGCGGGCAGCGGTCCACTGGACCACCAGGGATATTGGACAGTTGTCTTATTTTTTTTACAAATGCCCACGATCGGGCATGGAGGGTGCCACCAGGTTCAGCCGGAGCTCAGGTGGCCACTCACAGGTGGCAGCTGCTGTGTTGCACTCTGCGATGTGGCAGCTTACCTGTGGGTGGCCATCAGTTGTTCCTTTTTTTTTGGGATCAGCTTTGTGCTGGTGCAGGTAGGGGTTGCGCATGCATGGCTCTGCACATCCTGGGCTGAATATTGGGCTGTGCAGGGTATGCATGGGCACGCCCCCCCCACCTGCACCTGCATACATTACTGATGCGCTCTGGTGCATTGGGATTTGTGCTGCTCACTTTTCCCTTTTGAATATCGCCCTGGGGTGAATCAGTGGGTTGCGCATGGTGCAACACTGTTGCGCCATGTGCAACCCTTTTGAATATCTGGGCCTTCATGTTTTTTACTCAGAGAATCCCTCCGAGTTAGAATTCACTTCCTCAAGATATTGTTAACAGTAACAATCTTCTGCAGTTCAAAATAAGGCGTGATACATATATGGGTGATAGAAAATTGTCTTTCCACCACTGAAAAGTGGAGGCAAGTTCACTTATGGGCATCTGCCTCTCGAACTTGTAAACATCTATGAATCTATGAATCACCAAAATCAGTTACTTTTCTTTTTTTTTTAGTTAGCCTTTTTCTTCCCGGCTCCCAGTCTGCCTACCTTGACTTGCTGGCATCCCTTCAGTCTTTCAGGCTACCGTTCTGAAGATCCAGTCAGCTCCCATGAAGGTCCCACAGCCTCTACCCCTGCAGTTTTCCCCCAGTGGTGGGGTGGCAGAGAGCCCCCCAAAGCTCTTCCACTGAATCATAATCCAGTATATGCCATGCAGCCTGGAGCCGACTGATCTTCCCCTGAGACTGCCTTCATGCCGCCACAACTGGAGCCATTTTCACTAGTTCGATCCCCCAGTGTGAGCTTGGTGCATGCAATGACGCCATTGGAGGGGGGCACGCACATGTCCACATGCACTCCCTCCTGGCATCTTGCCCCAAGCCCACCCCTTCTCATGTAGCACCAACACACCGATCCCCAGCCTCCGCTAGAGGTCACTGATACACCGACCACTAATGTCCCCCCTTCCCCAGAGAGGGAGAGCAGTCTACAGATGCTCAATCCCTCTCCGCCCCTACTGACCCCTGGCAACCCGAGTCCATTCCTGTACCTGGGTCACCAGCATGGAGCGAGGTGTGGCGTCCAGCTCCTCAACCCTCAGCGCCACTAGGCCGTCCACCAAAATCAGTTACAAAATAAAACACGATGTTCCTTACACTTGAATTTTCTAAACTTTATAAAATAAGCTTGTCTTCAATTGTAACAATAAATTTTGACCACAGTCTAAAATGCAGACAGGCTAAAAATACATACAGAGATTAAAAATATATTAAAATAATATACCAATCACTACACACAAATCTTCAAAATAAAATATTTCTGCTTAGCCAAGATATCAGCACATATGCCTCTATATTAACACGGATGATAAAGTGTTTCTGTATCTGTAAATGTATATATCTGTAAAATACTGTTTGGTTTTAAATGTCCAGTATTTCCTGTTAAAACGAAGATGTCTATAGTGCTCGGTCTAATTTTATTTCGACCAGAAGTAGCTGCTGTCTCCGGCATGGCTATCAGTTGAGTTCTGCCTCAATGCAAACGCCCCTCACGGGGCACCCCCAAGAATATTGTCTCTGGGCAGGCTCCTCCATCGAATAGGACTCCAGATTTCCAGGGGCAATATGCAGGGTACAAGAAAGCTATCCTGAGAAAGTCAGCAGCACAAGAAAGACCAGAAAGGTGCCAAAGTAGGTAAAACAACTCTCCCAGGTTTATAAATACAAAAGTGCAGAAATTACTGCAGTTTACAGGCAATGGTGGCATACCTGTTATAAACTTGGGGTAAGCTTTTCGGCAGTCCTGCTACTTCTCTCCCTCCTCAAGGGAAAAGCATACAGCTGCTCTGATCTCCTCTCCGCTTCCGAGTAGCACTCCAAAAAATCTTGTCACCCAGTTGAAAAATTCAATGAGGTTGGTGTGATATGACATTCCCCTGGTGAAACCATGCTGCCTTGGGTCCTGTAGTCCACTGGCAACCAGATGTTCCACCAATCTATCCTTCAGTAGAGCTTCCATGATCTTCTCCACTACCGAGGTCATGCTGACTTGTCTGTAGTTCCCGCTTTCTCTTTGTTCCTGCTTTTGTATAAGGGGTCTACATCTGCTGTCCTCCAGTCTTTGGGTGCCTCCCCTGTTTCCAGTGATTTGCTAAACATGATTTACAGAGGTTCAGCCACCATCTCTATTAGTTCCTTTAGGTACCCGGGGTGCATCTCATCAGGCCCCATTGCTTTATAAACTCTTATTCCTTCCAGTTCCTTCAGGACCCTTTCCCGTGTAAAGGGACTTGTGTCCATTTCTGCACCATTCCCACCCCTTGTACTCCCTTCAGAACCATTACCTTCCTCTTCTTCAGTAAAGACTGAGCAGAAATACCTGTTCAGTATGTCAGCTTTACTGTTGTCATCCTCCACAAAGCCCCCACCCACCCCTTCAGTCTCACTATCCCTCCTTTTATCTTTCTATTTTCACTTATGTACCTGTAAAAAGATTTGTCCCCTTGTACCACTGATTTTGCAATGCGCTCTTCCATCTGAGCTTTGGTTTCCCTTACTGACTTCCCTGCCTCCCTTTACTTCTCCTGGTACTTCTCCCTATCCCCTTCTGCCTGCGACTTTTTGTGTTGCCTGAATGCAATCTTTTTGGCTTTCACTTTCTCCTCTGCCTCCTTGGAAAACCATAATGGCATCCTCTTCCTGTTCCCTTTGCTAACCTGCTTAATGCATAATTCTTTTGCTCTTGTAATCCCCATTTTAAATTTTGCCCACTGATCCTTAACCCCTGATTCCTACCCCATTCCAATTAATGCCTCTTTCAAGCATCTCCCCATTTTCCCAATGTCTGCCCCTCTAAAATCCAGGATATGTGTTTTTGTGTGGTTTGGTTCTGCTCCTTCTGTGATCTCAAACCAGTGACCGGTGGTCACTGTTCCCCACATGCTCCCCAACTGTTACCCCCATCACACTGTCCCTGTTTGTGAGCACAAGGTCCAGTATTGTCTTCTGACGAGTTGGTTCCATGACCAGTTGCTTGAGGAAGGCACCTTGAAGGGAGTCCAGGATAAATCTGCTCCTAGTTGATGATGCTGCTGCTGGGAGACTCCAGTCCACAACTGGTATATTGAAGTCTCCAACCAGCACCACCTGACCCTTGTCTGCCATCATTTCAGTTTCTTCCTTCTGGTCTGGTGGTCTGTAAACCACCCCTGTAGAGAGACTGTCCCCATTTTTCTTTCGTAATTCTTGAGTGATCTTGAGAATACAGTTCACATGTGCCCTCATCTAGGATCAAATCCCTGACCCTTTGATTGTAAGGCTAGAACACATCCAGTGTGCCACCTGAGGAGTACTTAAGAGTCTATAGGCAGTGCCATATCTTTTCTGTTCTTACAATTTTACAAGTGGAAAGTGTGTAAAGCTGGTCATGAAGGAGGATTTCCATGTAACAGTAGAGGCACTGAACAGAGGTGTGAGTTCAAATATTTGTCCCATTGACTGTGGTACAAGTGAAGCTGATTTTAGACAGCCCGGTGGTGCTGAGAGTTGAGGTTCTGGATGAGCATCTACTGACTGCTCTACTCTTACTGGGGTGGGTTCAGGGCTTGCAACACTCTGCAGCAGCCCTCAATGAGAATCGGGGGCACTATAGGTGCGGCGCACAGGGAGGGAATGCAGAGGACATTGGCATACAATGCCTTGACATCATAACACGTCCGTACTCTTGAAGGGGGAAAAATGCAGAGGAAAATGGTAGTTAATCATGGTGGCTTGATGGCCATGCCTCCACACACCCTTAGGCCCTAAGGAATAGTGCTCCAGTACTAAATCCAGGACCAGCAGTTGGGGCATGTGGGGAACCCCACCGTGGGTACTGTGTGTGCTAGCCCGAGTGAGTGAGCAGATAGGGGTTGCACATGGTGTAGAGGGCCGAGGCCGGACAACATGCAGGCTAAGCTGTGGGAGTAGAAACATAAATTAAAAAAAAAAGATGATTTTTGTTGGCAAATGACAGCCATTCAAAGGCTGCAAGTTTGGCTATTGCTGTGTGCCAGACAAGGAGTAGAGGGAGTTTTTCCTGCCTCCATTTCATTAACACTACTCATTTAGCTTCAAGAAGAGCTACCATGATCTATTTTTTCAGTTGCTTCAAGTTTGTGTCTACTAGGGAGGTATCCCCTAAATGGGGTGTCAGGGATGTTTACCCCTGTCACTTTAGTGCAGTAATCCAGAACCCCTCTCCAGAAGGAAGCAAGTTTTGGACACTGCCAGATGATGTGTTATAAGCCTGCCCCAGATTCCTGGCATCTCCAACATTGACAGTGTGGCATCAGTTTCATGTTTTGGAGTGCCTTAGTGGTGTGATACCATCTTAACAGTACTTTTACTTGCAGAATTTTAATTCTCTTATTTGTGTATGCCATATATGCATCTCCTAAGTGTGTGTCCCAGGCCCTGAGAGATGACTATTGGTAGTTTTTGTGCCATTGAGCCCTTGCATTTTTCTGTGATGTTTGGCTGTTTATCCCTGATGAGCTTGTACACTCTCCCTGCCAATCCTTTGCTAACCCTTGGTTTGTGGAGCTGCATGAGCCACTCCCACCCTGGTGCTGACTCTTTCTCCTTTTGAAATTCCCACACTGCTTCTCTTAGTTGAAGGTACCTCCAAAAATCATATTTGTAAAGTTGGAATTTGTTTTGCAGCTGCTGGCACATCATCATGGTGTCTGCATCCTCCTCTGCCAGGGTATACTGTCACCACAGCAACTCCTCCATTATGAAGACCAACACAGCGACATGAATTAAGCAAAACCCGCATGTCACTGTGATGGTCCGTGCAGTGCCTGAGACTTCCTCACAGGATGTATCACCCCCCCAGTACAACTCCGACTTGGAGTTGGAATCCTAGAGACTGGAGTGTGTGGTGGCAGAGCTCCCCACATGGGGATTTGTGGGGTGCAGCCCCCTGATAGAAACATGGAAGCATCCCCAACACTGCAATGCTGACAGACAGCACTGCGCTGTCACTGTCAGGGATGTCTCTGTGTTCGATGTCATGGCGGCATGGTAAAACCCTCTGCCTTGTCCCCTATTGTAAGTATGCCGTTCTCTGCCCATACCCTTCCTGTGATGGGTCTGCCATTTATCTGAATGGTTGAGTTGTCCCAGAGGGGTGTGTATCTTATTGGGAGGCAGCTTTTACCCAGCGGTGTCTGGGTGAGGAGCATGCATCTTCTCCATGCTTTCCAGGTATCCCAGATTACTAGACAGCCCTTGTTGCATAGCTGGGTTTTCCCTCCAAACAGGGTACCTAGCCAAGTCTGCTCCAGTAGATCCCTTTCTAGACCCACCCATGTTGGGCTTTCTGGTGTTGTAGGGAGGCACCATCGGGTAGCCTGTGTAAACTCGTATGCTAGTGCATATCTGCTGAACCATGGTAGTCCCAGGCCTCCTTTTGTCCAGTGTGTCCATTGTGTCTTCAACTTTGCCCTGCTAAATCTTGGAACCTTGTCCTCCCATAGGAGCTTTGCCAGCACTTTGTCCAGTGTCCAAAATACTTTGGTAGGTATCTCCACTGGGAGACTACAAAAAATGTATGCAGTTTTGGGGAGGGTAACATCCTTAGGGCTTCTACCTTGCCTTTGAGAGATAATCTCAACTTTATCCATCTTTTTATGTCTGCTCTGATCATGTTCAACACTGAAGTTTATCTATCCTCGGTCAAATTTTTCAAACTGGCTGTGACCATGATCCCCAGGTAAGTAAAGCCACTGATAGGGTCTGTACACTTTCATTAGTACAAGCTAAGTTCAAGGGGAAGATTGTGGTATTTTTTTTGAGTTGACCCTCAGGCGTGATACCTCTACATATTCACAGAGAATTTCCACAACCAGAGGCAAAGATGTTGCTGGATTCTCCAATGTAAGTAGGAGGATGTCCGCATAGGTGTTTATTAAATACTGCATTCCCTTGACTGCTATACCCTCGATGTCAGCCAAATTAAGAAGTCTCCTGGCCAGCCGGCCCAGTGGTGTTGAGGGCTGAGGCACTGGACCTGCCTCAAACTACGCTGGTGACCCGTGTTCGAGGAGCGAGCACGGTGCGTCGAGGATTGGTGGGGAGGAGGAGAAGGATCGAGCGTCCATTGGACTTCTCTCCTTTTCCGGGGTGGGGGGACATTAGCTGTCAGCTCTCCACTGGTCCCTAGTGGCTGCTGGGAAGCAGCACTGACACTACAGCCGAAGGGGAGGAGGCGGGGCAGATGCTTGGTGAGAGCGTGTGCGGAAGCATGTGTGCTCTCACCGCAGGCATCATTGCACACCCCGCCTCCACACAAGGGTAGAAAAGTGGAAAAAACAGCTCCAGCAGAATGAAGTGGTCCCTACAGTACCACATCTGAGAAGAAACCTCCCTGGCATGGATCTGTTTGGGGTGGGTTGAGTTGCTCCCCATCACCTTGCCATGAAGGGTAAGTCATGGGGTGCAAAAGGGAGGGGGTTTAACCTTCGGGGCTGTGTAGGGGGACAACTGAAGGCAGACTTGCAAGCTGGGAGCTCTGGAAGAAATAATGCATCAAAAAAAAAAAAAGAAGTCTCCTGGCCAAAGGGTCTAAAGCTACCAGACATAGCTATGGGGATAGGGGGCACCCTTGCCTTGTGCCTTTTTACAACTCAGATTGTTTAGAGATGTTTCAACTGGTTTGAACGGCTGCCTTTGGGGTGTTATATAGTGCAGCTACTCACTGTTTACAGTTCAGGTCTAATCTGTACTCCCTCACCATGTCAAAGAGATATCCTTATTTCACTGCACTGAAGACTTTGCAAAACTCCACAACTAGTACAGCCATCGGGGAGGTGGAGTGCATAGCCTTCCATTTATGGTTAAGAATGGTTCAAATATTATCTGCCCCGTTCTTCTTTTGCCAAAACCTGCCTGTAATGGGTGAATAATGCTTGGGAGGACTGTTTCTAATCTGCTGGCTAGTACCTTGGCCAGGATCTTCATATCTACTGATATCAGGGAGATGGACCTGAAGTTTGCACTGTCTAGGGGATCAGTTGATTTTTTAGACAATTGAGTAACAAGTGCCTCTCTCTTTGTGGGAGGGAGTATACCCTTTGCACTTGCCCCTTGCAGTGCTTCCCATTGTGCCGGTGTAATTTCTTCTGTCATCATCTTGTACATATCCGCCGGGATGCTGTCCAGCCCTTGGGCCTTACCAGAAGCCAGTTGTCTCAGAGACCTACTAACATCTTCCTGAGTGATAGGCCTATCTAGTTCCAATCTCTTTTTCTGCTTTATCTGGGGAAGTTTGCAGTGCTCTAGGAATGCTGCTATTGCTGGGTTGATTTCCTTATCCATTGGTGGGGCCTTGGAGGCATACAGGGCCTGGTAGAATTGCTGCATGACTACAATTATTTCTTGGGGTTTCCTGACTGTTTCCCCATGTTTATCTCTGAGGGTATGAATCTGTGAGCTTCCTTTCTGCCTGCATAGATGGTACGCTAACATCTTCTCTCCCCCTGTGTCCCCTGCCTCCTCGAGTCTGCTCTTTGATCGTAGCAGCTGCCAGTCCACCTTTCTCTGTTTAATTGTGTTTATTTTATATTTAAGACTCTCTTGATGGCTGCAGTCAATTCCTTAGGAGGTTTTGGGGTACCATTGAACTGCACCTCCAGGTTTCCTAGATCTCTCTGGAGCCTGCCCAGTTCTTCCTGCCTCTGTTTGTTCTGTGCAACTGAGTATGAAATTATGCAACCCCTGAGGCAGGTCTTGAAAGCTTCCCAGACTATTCCTGCCTTCAACTCCCCATTGCTGTTGATTTCAAAGTACAGCTTCACCTGCTTCCTGATCCAGTCACCAAATTAGGTGTCTCTAACCAGAAGAGGATTATAACTCCATTTTGTGTAAGTCATCCCAATTGGGTCGTGATCAGATATAATCAGTGTCTCAGGAGTCAAGTGATTTATCCCCTGTGTGGCTGCACTGTTAGACAACCAAAAATCAATCCAGCTGTGTGTGTCATGCACCGGGGAGTAGGATGTGTAATCCCTCCCGGTGGGGTTTTCACAATGCCATGGGTCCCTGAGGCCCCATTCATCCTCCAGTGCTGCCAACGCTTCCCTAGCTCTGGCGTGTATGTCTATAGAAGGGTGTAACTTGTCAATAAAGATATCCTGGATGAGATTAAAGTCTCCCCCTACTATGAGTGGTGTTTCCTGATCTCTCCCTCCCCCGGCATCTACCAGTGCTTGGCCGAGTTGTGGGAAGAAATCCATTTTGCCTTGACTGGGGGCATATACATTTACTGCTATAGCTTTGCCTTCCAGAAAGGCAAACTGGACTATTATCCAGCGCCCCTCCTTGTCCGTTTTGCTCCACTCGGCTGTCCATTGGCATGCTTTATGCACCAAAATGGCTACACCTTTGGACTTAGTGGTGACTGAGCTCTGTATGACCTTCCCCACCTATGCTTTGTGCAACCATTGGACCATTTTTGTCATGAGGTACATCTCCTGGAGAAGCACTAAGTCTGTCCTAAGAAACTTCAGGTGTTGCAGGAACTTTGTACATTTAACTGGATGATTCAGACCTTTTACAGTCCAGGAGACGCACATCACTTCACCCAGCTTTATTTTGGAAGTCATTGCATTCTGCTAGTACCCCCCTACCACCACCATTTACCTCTTGGGGCTGTCCCCTTTATCCTTCGTCTTGTACCGTGGTCCTGCTTCCCATGCCTCGGAAGCAGTCATGGATCTATATTCTTGTTCCTCTGAGGAGAGTTATACTGCAAAAGAACAAAAAGAGGGCAAAGAGACAAAGAGACAAGTGGGCCAGACAAATATTGTAAAGAAAGTATATTTTATAACCTTATTTATTTTATTTATTAATGTTTTGGATACAACCTTTGAGCTAGAGCTCTTTTACAAAGATTCCACATCATGAAACACAATACAAAGGTACACACATAAATGTATTAATGCAGGAAGGAACACCTGCACTCTTCACAATTAAATTTAGCTTTCAATGGAAGATTTCAACAGCTGGGTAACCTAGCAGGCAAAAGAAAAAAGGTAATGGGGGGTCCCTGATAGGAAAAACAGTAAGAGTCACACTGAGTGGCCAAGTACAGGGAAGTGGGGGGAGGGGCAGAGGAGGAGGAGACTGATGGAATGAAAAACATGGGAGTCCCTATCAAGAGAAGTGGCCAAGCAGGAGCATTGCGAGAAGAAAACATATCAGGTGCCCACCTGACAGTCACACCGCCTCCTGGTCATGAGGTACTGTTTAAGTTCAGACTTAAAGGCCTGGAGACTGCAAGTATTTTGCGTTACCGCAGGGACATCATTTAGCCTCAGAGGGGGCCCTGTAGGAGAATGATCGTTGACTAAGTACAGTTCTTTGAAAAGCGACAGTGAGTGCACCCTGCGTCCTACTTCTGGTGTCATACTTAGTATTTGTTGAGGAGAATAGTTTGGTGATGGGGGGAGGCCTTGCCCAGGAGAGCCTTTTTTCCCAGGAGACAGGTTTGTAATTTGATTCTTTTCCCAAAGTAAAGACAGCCTGTCTGTGCATACAGTGTGCAGGTATGGGTATAGTGGTCAGCAGCGAGGTTAATTCTATATGCTTTGTTGAGGGCAATAACTACCTGCTTAAGCGCTGTGTCCATGGCTGCTCCATAGACCACAAGACCGTAGTCGATGGTGGATAGAATGCAACTGGAGATGGTGAGATGAAGAACAGATGGGGTAATGTTTTTCCTATGGCTATATAACACACCCAGTTTGGCATTGACCGCCTTTGCCACCATGTCAATATGTTGAGAGAAGGAGTGTGTTCTCAATTGCGACCCTCGGGTATTTGAGTGAATGAATCTGCTCCAGAGAGGCATTGTCTTTGTTGAAAATGGTTAGGGTGGGGTATCTCTTTTTGGGTTGCGGGGTGGAGACAAACATGGTTTTGTTTTTTTTATAATTCAGTAAGAGCTTGTGAGTGTTGGACCAGTCCTCAAGCTGATAGAATGTAGCCTGCAGACCATTCTTCAGGGGAACAAGGTGAGGGTTGCTGCTGAGGATGACTGCGTTGTCAGCATACAAAATAACTTTACTGTTACGGGTCTTGGGTAGAGAATTCAGAAAAAGGCTAACTAGCATTGATCCCAGAATCGACCCCTGTGGAACACCCAAAGGTACTTCTCTGGAGTCTGAGACCACTGGTCCAACTTTAACATGCTGAGTCCTGTGCGACAGGTAATCTTTAAACCAGCATACTGCATTTGGCGCTACTCCCAGGGACTGCAGTTGAGCCAGGAAGAGGGGGTGGTTGACTGTGTCAAAGGTCTTTATTAAATCAATGAAGATGGACCCCACCAGTTTACCATCATCCAAGGATTTATGCACAAAGTCAGTGTACTCCACTAAGGCTGTGGCAGTGCTATGGTTCTTTCTAAAACCATGTTGTTGGGGGACACTGCAGTTGGTACTTCTGGAGGCAGTCTGAAATTTGATTTGAGACAATCTTTTCCAAGGCTTTGGATATGGAGGACAGGATTGAAACTGGCCTGTAGTTTGCAATGCAAGTCCTGTCTCCACTCTTGAAAACAGGAGTAACTAGGGCTTATTCCCAGACTGTGGGGAATTTTGCTAGGGTGAGGGATTTGTTGAATAGTTTTGTAACTTGCATTGCCTGCACCCCTGTCTTCTTCTGACAGTCTTATCTACAGTATATCCTGTTCCAATTGTTTACTGAATGCACACCTGGTTTAGAAGCCTAGCTTCTGTTGTTTTAGTCATAACACTAACGTGCCTATGGTGTCCACGAAAAGGATGCTAACTTTGCTTACCCTGGCTTCACTACCTAGGTACCATGTGGGAGTTAAGTCGACCTGTAGCTTTGATGACCCTCTCATCTGACCTGTCTAATCGTATAATGGCATGGCCTCTTCAGGTGATCCCTGTTATCTGAATTCCTTCTGTGAATGCATAGATTCTCATTCTGTCCCATGAAATCTCCCTATCTAGCATTATTGTCTCATTCTTCATATCTACCCCAGTGAGGGAGGGGAGACTGCATGAGGGGCCTTAGTGTGTGGTGGACTAGGGCCACAACTGATCGGGAAGGGGGGTGGGGTGTCCAGCTCCTATGAACTTCCCAGCATTCTCCTTTAGGTGCCTTGTGTTGCCTCTCCAGGCACATAGGTTAAGGTTGTATATCTGTACGTTATGCATCCTTAGCTAGCTTGTGTTTGACTCCTTCTGTTGTGCTAGGTGTACTTAGTTCTACCCTTGCCCCCCTAATTCTTGCAGATCTGTGAACAGATACTTCTTACTTCACCCTTCTCTCTAAGGGGTCTATGCCCCTTATTCTTTTCCCCGGTCCCTGTAATAAAACAGTAGCTGGGATGTCTCTTCCTAGTCTTTATCCTGGGTCTGTGTATAAGTGTCTGTGGTAAAGGTAGGTTGGGGGGAGAAGTGGGGACTTGGACAAGCCTTACATGTCTGTCTGTTTGGTTGGCCATGTTGATTCAGTCCTCTCTGCACCTCTCTTGACATTTCATCCTATCCCTTAACTAATGGAGGTGTTGTAATGCCTCTTGGTTGGCTTCTATTGTTCCCCTCTCTTCCTGCCCCCCTCATTGCCCCTGACCCCCTTTACCATTGTCTCACCTCCAACTATTTTGCACTATAGCAGATCTTGCTACCCCACCCTTATCCCTACATCTGTCAATCCCTGGTGTTCTTTGCCCTATTCTTGATATTGCCTCTGCGCTTCATGTTTCCTCCTTCCTTGTTCTTAGTCCTCTACTTTTCTCCCTCTCTCGACTGTCCCCCCACACTCAATTTAACCCTTCTCCCACTGTCATAACTTCAGACTTCTCTATTCAACTACCTAAAGAGAACCTACAACTTCTAACATTAGCAAGCAAACAGAGGTATACAACTTTAAATGCATACCGTGAGGTAACCCTCCTGGTGTAGCATCTCATCAGCACTTCCTGGCATCTGCCTTGAGCAACAGCCATGCAGCAGAAAAATCTCTGTATTTTCACCCTTGATCTGCTGCCACCACCACTGTGTACATTTAATCTCCTGGTCTGGTAACTACAGTCATAGATTCTGAACTGTCCATCTCTTTAACCACTGCCACATACAGTAGCCTTCAGCTGCATCCACCCAGTCCACGTTGATCTGCCGAGTTCTTCCACTCTCCAACTCATCCTCTTGGACCTCTACTGACTGCTTGCTGTTTGCTGAATCTTCCTGGAGGTACTTCGCTGGTGGTGACTCCTCCCTTGCCATAGAGTTTCCTTTCCTGCTTGTGCAGCTTCTGGAGCACTGCCTATGTCTTTGGGGCTGTGGACATCTTCTTTTCTCCTGATATCCATCACAGTTATTATCAGGGGCTTTTATCTGGGGGGAGCTCTTCCTCTGGTGGCATCAAATTGGTGGGTGCCACCATTTTACCATCCCTCGTGTTCTTCTGTTTACCATCCACTGGCTTCAAGCTGTTATTACCTTAGCTCTCCTTAAGGGTTTGGGCTTTATGTGGGGATAATAAGGTTCTGGGAGTTGTAGTCCCAAGTCTTCTTTGTGGCCAGTGCTTATAGATCCAGTTCACAATGTCGTTGATGTTATGGTCCCTCCGTTCTTTCTTAATAGGGAAGAAGGCCTTGTGTCTCATTGCAACTTCATGGGAAAAGTCTCTGTACAAAGAAATCTTAGCCCCTTGAAGTTCAAGCTCCCCCAGATCCCTCACCACCATGAAAAGCCTTTCTTTAGATGAATACCTGAGAATGTAGGTGATTATCTGTTGTGGGTTATTGCTTTGATGTGGATGTTGTCCTCTTGTGTGGTGTGCCTTTTCAACTCCGATTGGCCTCTCCATCTGCATCTCATGTGCTGTGGCAAAATGCCATTGAGGAAACTCTCCATATTTTGGCCCCCTAAGCCCTTGAGGATGCCCAAGATACTAATGTTTTTGCAGCATCCCCTGTTTTCTTGGTCCTCTGCATGCTTCCTCAGTTTATTCAACCAAGCCTAATGAGCCTCCAAACGGTCATGAATTTTGTGCTGATGCACCTCCAGGACATCTGTTCTCTGTGTAAACCCCCTACCAATTGGGGTTTACTATAATGTCTTCCTGGGCTCTTTAATGCCCACTGTCAGGCTGGTGTCCTGTCTTAAGTAGTGCTATCTATTTGTGAGAGAGCACCATAGTGAGCCTCTGTACCTGTCTCTTTAAGAAAAGGGCTGATCTGTGTTTGGAAATTAATCTGGGCTGGGTACAAGTGATTTAAGGCTTGCGACTGGCCAGACAATCTGTAATTCTGCTCCATTCTGCACTCACTACTTACACAGAAGGAGCTCTCTTAGGAACTGAGATTGTTTATTGCTAATTTGCTGTTATAGTAAAGATAGAGAAGTTTGTCTAACCTGATTTTATTGCAGCTCGAACATTTGAATGGGAGACACCATGTTAGGTCCTGGACTTCCATTATTTGAACTAGTCAAATCTCTGGGGGCCTAAAATGGAGACAGTCTTCAGTGGTCTTCTGTGAAGAAATTCTGTAGTTTTTGAAGTTTTAACTGTTGGCGCTAAACCAGCCTGAAGGAGGAGCCCTTACTGTGACTGACAGTTCCCTCAGCCAACAGAACATTTTAGATTGCAAAGGAAGTAGTCAGAACTGCCTGCAGTAGTGGATCAGTTAGAGTTGGAGGTTGAAGAGTGAACAGCTCAAACTTTTGACCAGCTGCTCCCAGAAGGAGAGTAGTAGAATTGGTGGGGCGTGGTTTTGCTGGCCTACCAGCCACATTCTCCGACCAGTGAAATGCCTTTTGCAGAATTTGGATCTGGTTCTGATTTCTATGTTTGGAATCTGCAGCAGAAGAAAGAAGAAGTTTGTTATTGCGACTTGTGATTTGGACTGAAGACTTGCTCCAGAAGCGATTGGCCTATCTGATGACAGAATTTGCTTCGGATTGAAAGGTGAAGCTGTAATTTGTAATTGGACTGCATCCAAACTGTTGCATAGAGAAATAAGTGATTTAAATGTGCCGAATGCGTTTCGTGGGTCAAAATTTGGTTCCCCACGATAGAATCTTTTACGCCAGCTGGAGGCTTCACCAGCAGAAGATCACAATTTTTTGCAGAACTGTTCATCCTGCCTGGGCCCTGCCACCTAGGCCTAGGCCTCTACTCACACTCCAGAGACCATCTTGGTGAAAGATCAACTTGGGGATTCGGCCCCCTGATAATCACCACTATCGAACAGGCAGTGACCTCCCAGAGCTGAGTCATGTTGGCCCTGCTTCCCCTGGCCTCCCTGATCATCACCAGGAGGTCTTCATCTCACCTGTCCTGCATCCAGGTCCCAGTAGCATGAATATAGATCAGGGTAGAACCCTGCAACAAAAGTACCAATCATTGTGTTTCCATCTAACTGTTTCTTGTTCTGGGTTATTGCAACAGACTGAGCCATCTGACTTGGATTACAAATAATTGGATTGTGTGCATGTTTAACTGTTCTTTCTTAAGGGCCCCAACAACAGCTGCAACATCAGTCACCCCGGTTAATGCTTCAGGCAAACCTGCTTAAGATACTGGGTATTCAGAGTTGTTAAACTGTTTAAAAGGGACTTACAGTGCATGCTGAACAATCCTGATTTGAATCAGATTGCTAATCATCCTGCTAGATTCACACCCCCTCTTGTCCACTGCCCCCAAATAAATCTGATTGTCTTGTTTCACATTTAACCTTGCTAGTGTGCATATTATTAGTTGGGGTACAGTGGTAAGATTGTATTGTTGCTTGTTGATCTTATTTTCTAGGGGGTCTCCAGGGCAGTTGCCACAGATCCAGCCCTGGTGGTGAGTGAAAGGGTATGAGCACATTATTACAGCTATCTACTGAATGTAAATGTACCATTGTATTATCATCTAGGCCACTAGAAGGGTTGGTGGGGAGTATTAGCATCCTGGAAGGCTATACCAGAGCAGTTGAACTACCCCAATACCATTCCTCCAGGTGGATGCACCCGATCACAGAACTCAGGCCCCTCAACCTATGTATTATCATACAGGAAATGGTAGTAACCCTTAGAATAGCACTGCCTAGGGGTTATAACTTGGAGGCAATGCTGGGATTAGCACCTCCTAGTGACCAAAATTAAAAAAAATACAACTAGAAATTTAAAGAGTACCACTGAAGAAATGGCAGTGCATCAGCTGGTTGGTTGGTGTACTGGGCATGAAATTGACCCCCAAAAAGCTTTAATACTAGATATTCCCCTGGCACTAGTAAGAACACTATAGAGGGGGCACATTCAAAAATTGAATGTCTGGGAAAACCGTAGTGGTAAGCCGACATGCTGACTTGAGTGCCCAAATCCTAATGGCTTTAGTGGAGTGTAGCAACCCCATGAACAGCACTAAGGTCTCCAAACTATTACTGTAGATGGGTCCCCCACAGCCCGGAGGGTGGTAACTAAAGATAGTGAGGATCCCTCAAAAAACAAGCTCTCATCCATATCTGAGACCTTTGAGGAGAAGTTTGCCTAATTGTTACTGGATGAGGGCAAAAGCCTCAAGGACTTCAAAAAGTTATTCCTACCACCGGGGAGGGATGTAACTTCCCTGATGCCTACACCAGTGCTGGCAATCACACCCTTGCCTGCAGTTAGTCACAACTCTTACCACAGGCTGTGAGTGTTTTCAGACACTCTCCCCACACCCCAGGGGGAAGATGATCTAGAGACTTGGATGCACTATGCAGCCCCCCTGGTTCAGAAGTGGCAGTGCATGGAAGTAGAAAAATGGAAAAGGATCATGGAAAGTCTAAGGGGTCCTGCATTGGAAGCAATTAGGTTTTTGAGGTCCATGAGCTCTGATGTTTCAGCTCAAAAGTATTTGTCTATGCTAGAAGGTGTTTTTGGTAGTACTGACTCTGGGGAAGCTTCAATGTGGAAATTCAAAGCCACTAAAGAGTGAAAGAGTGGAAGGTCTGTCTGCTTATGTTACTCATTTGGAGAGGTTCTTACAGAGAGCTTTCAGGAAAGGTGGGGTATTGGCCAACGAGTTGGATTATGTGAGATTAGATCATATACTACAATGTGCCAAATACTCTAAGTTGCTAATTTTCCAGCTAAAGTTTCAAGATAGGAGGGATAATCCCCCTGCTTATTGTGACCTAATAAAAGAACTCAGGGAGGCTGAAGGTGAGGAGGAAGATTGGAATTCTTGTGCAGACACTGCTAGAGCAGCCCCGGCACTGGAAAGGCCCTGTGAATCAGAGACTGCTAAGGATACCCCACCATGGGCAGAGCTGCTGAGAGAATTCAGAGAAATGAAAGCTGGTGCCCCTACCAAGGTCACTTCTGCGGATAAAGACTATGACCCCTCTCAGAGCGCATCTGCTATGGGAGTGGGGGTGCGCACTCAGGCACTTTCCTGCCGATGGCAGCTCAAAGACCAAAATAAGTGAATTGACTGCTATGCTAAGAGAATTGTTGAGATGTCTTGTGCCACCTTCGATGCTGCAGAAAGAGGAGGAGATCAAACCAAGACTTTCTGTTAACCGTGCTCCAGTGCTAAATGTGTATTCTTCCCTACCCCCAGCTGTGAATTGAGACCAGCTTCTAATGTAATGTTGCAGCCGCAGCAGACTAAAGAAAGTATAATTTGCCACAATTGTGGACAGGATGGACATATGAAAAGAGACTGCCAGTCTCAAATGGACCTAGAAAAAGTGGTCGACAAACTACAGGGGGAGCTCTGAAAAGCAAAGCAATTGCAGAGGGGTGCAGGAAATGATTGCAGCAGAGGTTCAAGCAATCCCAAATCCAAATTCTTTGTGGCTAGGTCATCTATCCAAGTTCCTGCTAATGTTCCTCTGGACTGGTCCAAAATTGTAGGCCCATCCATGGAAACTCCAGTAATGTTAATGGCATCTCCACTCAAGCTGTGCTAGACAGTGGCTTGCAGGTCATCATTTTATTTAAAGACTGGCATGACCAGCACTTATCTGACCTGCCGCTCCTACCCCTAGAAGGACTTCATGTGCAGGGGTTGAGTGAGAAATCCTATCCTTACCAGTGGTATGTGCAAATTTGGTTATCTTCCACTACTGCTATTGCTGGCATGGATGAACAAGTGCAGACCCTGGCCCTGCAGTGCCCACTGACAGGAATGTATGTTGGTATCCCTTTGTTGATTGGCACCAATGCCATTCGGCCCGCTTGCTCAGCTCTGTCAAGAAAAAGAAGCCAAGTGGACTGGAAAGGCCCTACACATTCCAGCCATGGTGCACTGAGCCTATGATTTACAGATGCAAACCAAAGAGATTGAGAAAGATGAACCCCTGGGGGTAGTATGGAAAAAAGATCTGGATTCACTTGTATTACCTCCAAATGCTCAGTGTATCATTAGTGTTGAACTGCGCATAAAAAAGGATGTCAAAAACAAGATTCTTATGCTGGATGCCCCAGAGGAGGGGAAACTGCCTGAGGGACTACCAGTTAAGCCTAGCATTCTACTGGCCTGGGCTCATGACTACGCTCGGCGAGTAGTGGTGCAAGTCCAAAACATGTCAGACCGGGAGGTCTGAGTAACTCGAGGATGCACCCTGTCTACTGTATATTGTACAGATACTGCTGTGCTGCACAGCAAAAAGTGCCCTGGAGAGGATGATGAAGTGGCTGTTGACCTGTTTCACTTTGGAGAGTACAATCTCCCCTGCAGAATGGGAAGCTAAGATCAACTGGAAATTAGCTCAGAGAAGCAAAGTATTCTCATTGAAAGAGTGGGATGTGGGATGCATCACAGGGGCTGAACACTATGCTAGACTTCATGATGGGAGGCTGTTCCAGGAGATATCCCATCGCCTTGCACATGCTGACATTGACGATGTTCGACGCCATCTTCAGGAAATGCTGGGAATCATCCAAGAGTCTTGAAGCCCATACACCTCTCCCATTGTGGTAGTCCACAAGAAAAAATGAAGCAGTGTGGATGAGCATGGACTACTGGACATTGAATCGATGAACTGTCCCTGACCAATATACCATGCACAACATCCAAGATGCCCTCAACTGCCTCAATGGAAGTTAGTGGTTCTTTGTGCTAGACCTTTGAGTGGGTATTATAAAATCCCGATGGCCCCAGAAGACAGAGCAAAAACAGTCTTCATTTGTCCCCTGGGTTTCTATAAGGTTTTGTGCATGCCTCATGGTATTTTGGGAGAACCCCCCCATGTTCCAGCAGCTGATGGAGTGAGCTGTGGGACACATGAACTTACTAGAATGCCATGTCTATCTAGATTACGTCATTGTGTTTGGCTGGATCCTTGAGGAACACATAGCCCGCCTGTTCAAGGTTCTTGACTAATTGGAGGATTTTGGACTGAAATTATAAATAGACAAGTGTAAATTTTTCCAGAAATCTGTAAAATATGTTGGTCACATAGTATCAGCAGAAGGGATTCAGACACACCCAACCAAAGTGGAGTCTTTGACCACCTGGCCCCAGCCTAACAATCTGAAAGAACTTCAAAGATTCTTGGGGTTCTGCAGTTATTATCTCTGGTTCATAAAAGATTACACCAAAGTCATCCACCCTTTGCTCAATTTACCTCAAGGGAGTATATCACCCCGACAGTGACACGTCGACATTGACCGACACTACAGTGACTTCAGCGCTAGATCACTGTACTGTTGGCGCTGGACCCTGGCACTGCTTTCTGGGGGTTTTGCATCCCCTTCCCTAATCAGCTCCAACTCAGAGTTGAGTATATTTAGTGGGGGAAAGCCCCCTGAAGAAAACATGGTAGGCAGTGACAAACGTTGTGCCGACAAAAAAGGTTTTGCTGTATGGTCATTCTATAAGATTATTGTTGATGACCGGTCATAGATCCACTCAAGGTTACCCTGCTACAAACAAGAAATATAAAAGAAGTGCAGTTAAAGAGGAGGAAAAGGTCTACTTTTGGACAAATGAACCTTTTGGAGCTAGGTGTACCCCCGAGTGTGAGGCAACCTTTTATGATATCATTCACCAACTCACCCATGTCCCTGTATTTGCATATGCCAGCCCTACTGAACTCTATGTATTGCACACAGAAGCCAGCCAGAAGGGACTTGGTGATGTTCTATGTCAAGAATATGAGGAAGGTTTATGTCCTGTGACGTTTGCTAGTCGGAGCTTAACTCCGTCTGAAAAGAATTACCCTGTACACAAGCTTGAATTTCTTGCATTGAAGTGGCTGTGGTGGACCAATTCCATTAATATTGTTATGGTGCAAAGATTCTAGTGAAAACTGACAATAATCCCCTCACCTATGTCCAGACTTCAGCTAAATAGGATGCCACAGGGCATTGCTGGTTATCTGCACTTTCCACTTACGATTATTCAGTAGAGTATTGACCTGGCTTGAACCACATTGATGCTGGCGCCCTCTCCAGAAGATCTGATTCTATTTCAAAGTTGGTGAGAATGTCTGAACAGTCTGTTAAAGGCATTTGTTGGAAATTCGATAAAGTTGTGCACCACTCTCCTGAAACAGTTGACTGCATGGTGGACTGCTTGGCCCCTCCTGACACTTGTGTTCCCGTGGCCTTATGCCATCTTGCAGACCTAGATCTCAGCACTCTACCCCAGCTCACCCCTGATAATATACAGCGAGCTCAGACTCAAGACCCCATGATTAAGCCAGTGCTGGATACTATTCATGCTGGAAAGAAAATGTGTCCAAACTTCATTCTTCAGATCCACAAATTGCCCTGCTGTTTAGAGAGGGGATCAGATTAAAATTGTGCAACCAACTACTTTACAAAGAAACCAGAAATTGACAAGGTCAAATTGCCATGCACCAACTAGTGTTACCTACAGCTTTCAAACGTGTAGTTCTACGGGCCCTTTATGACCAGATGGAACACTTAGGCTGTGACCAAACTATAGACTTTGCCCCTGCTCAATTCTATTGGCCAGAAATGGGGGCTGACATTGACACTCACATCAGAACTTGCAGTTGTTGTCTCCAGAGGAAAGGTCCACCCCAGAGGGCTGCAGTCTTAGTAAATATCTCTACCAGTGCATCCACGGATCTTGTGTGTATTGATTTCTTGTTTCTTGAACCAGAAAAAAAGAATACTTCTCAATGTGCAAGTGGAAACTGATCATTTTACTCGTTAAGCCCAGGCATATCCAACAAAAGACCAGAAAGCATCCACAGTGACAAAGTCCAAATTGAAAAGTTCTTTGTCCATTATGATGCCCCCCAGAGAATTCACTCCAATCAAGTTAGATACTTGGAAAGCCATTTGATCAAAGAAATGCTCTCACTCTGGGGAGTGTGAAAGTCCAGAACAACCCCCCTATCACCCCCAGGGGGATCCACTCCCCAAAAGGTTTAATCGAACATTACTAGATATGTTGGGCACATTTCATCCCCTGGACAAGTCCAAGAGGAGCCAACAGATAAGCACCTTAGTACATGTGTATAACTGTACTAGAAGTGATGCCACTGGAATCTCTCCCTACCGCCTAATGTTTGGCAGAGAAACTCAGTTGCCAGTAGACATCTGCTTTGACCACAGTGGGCTCAGGGAGGGTGAGGGTGGTGGAACAGAGGCACATCCCTTCAGTTGTACCTCTCCACAATTCCTATGCCATTCTGGCAAAGTGTGGTTCCTCTATGGAGGCACCCACAGTGGAGACCAAGGAGGATGCTGGGAACCTCCACAAAGGAGGCCCACAAGAGGGTGGCAGGGGACCCTGCAGGGGAAGGAAACAACTCCTGGTGGGGTACTCCATTGTTAGGAAGGTAGAACTGGGGGAGGAAGGGGACAGGAAGGTAAGGTGCCTGCCTGGTGCCATGGCTTGGAGGGACAGGGAGCGAATTCTCAGGATTGCTGGAGCAGCTGCACAGGGGAGGGAGTTGGATGTCATTGTCCACCTAGGGACAAATGACCTGGCTAAGAAAGGGATTAGAGAAGTGCAGGAAGAGTTTGTGGAATTGGGGAGGGGCCTTAGTCAAGTAGCATGCACGGTAACCTTCTCAGAGGTGCTGCCCATCTATGGCATAGGATAGGCTAGGGTGTTCTACACCATGGGATTCAATCAGTGGTTGAAAAACTGGTGTGGAGCTCAGGGATTTGGCTTCATTGGGGACTGGGGGTCCACCTGGAGTGATGCAAGCCTATACTGGCATGATGGGCTGCATCTGTCCGGGAGGGGAACCAGGATCCTAGATGATAGGTTTAAATGCTTCATTGGCAAGCTTTTAAACTAGCCAAGGGGGGAGGCACTGGAAAGGAGCAGGGAAATCCTAGCCCCCCAATAATCACGGTAGTAAGTGCGGCAAACACCAACATAGAGGTGTCAATAGGGAGAAGGGCAGGGGCAAATGGAGAAAGTGACAAAGGCAAGAAGGACAGGGATGGGGCAAAAGGGAGTAAGGCCATCAAGAAATGGAGGGTAATGAGTACCAATGCCTGTAGTCTGGGCAACAAGCTCCCTGAACTGGTGGCCTTGATGGAAGAGGGATGCCTGGATATCATAGCAGCCACAGAAACATGGTACACCGAGAACCATGACTGGGATGTTAACATACCAGGGTACATAACCTACAGGAGAGACAGGCAGGGGAGAAGAGGGGGAGGAGTAGCTTTCTATGTAAAGGAAGGGATAAAACCAACTGAACAAAAGAGTAAACAGGGAGGAGAGGAGGCACTGTGGGTCACCTTGGAGACTGGAAAGGGCACCACAATCCGCACAGGGGTTGTGTACAGACCCCCATGTCAGGGGGAGGGAATGGACAAGGATATGATAGAAGGCATTCTTAGAATGGCAGAGAAAGGGGAGATACTATTGATGGGAGACCTGAATATGCCAGATGCTAACTGGAGCACATTTGCTGCAGCCACATCCAAGAGCAGGGCCATTCTTGATGCCCTACAGGTGACAGGCATTAGACAGCTAGTTTCAGAACCCACTCATGAGGGAGCAATCTTAGACCTTGTACTCTCAAATGGGGGCAGTGAGAGGATCTCAGATCTAGAAGTGGGTTACCATCTGGGGACAAGTGACCATCAAACAGTGTGGTTCATGTTAAACTCATCTACAGAGTCAAGCCATATAAAAGTGAGGGTACTGGACTTTATGAGAGCTGACTTTGGAAAGATGGGAGAGTGCCTCAGAAAAGCACTAGCAAACAGGCTAGAAGGAGGTGTGGAGCAACAATGGGGAATCATCAAAACTGCCATCACAGAGGCAACAAGCCTCTGTGTGAAGCAAATAAACAAATCAAAATGAAAGAAAAAGCCACTATGGTTCTCAAAAGAGGTGGCTGTGAAAGTCAGGAAGAAAAAGATAGCATTCCAGAAGTATAAGGAAACACAGAAGGAGCAGGACAGAGAGCTGTACCAGTTAAGGCAGAAGGAAGCAGGGAGGGAAGTCAGAATAGCAAAGGCCCAAACTGAGAAAAAGATAGCCAACTCAGTTAAGAAGGGGGATAAAACCTTTTATAGGTACATCAGTGAGCGTAGAAAGACAAAGGGAGGGATAGTGAGGCTGAATAGAATGAACGGTGGGTGGACAGAGGAGGACAGTGAAAAAGCAGGGATACTGAATGAATATTTCTGCTCAGTATTCACAAAAGAGGAGGGGGAAGTGCCTAATCCAATTAACAGAAGCACTCTTGATAGGGGGGTCGATCCCAGTCCTTTCACAGAAGAAAGGGTTCTGCAAGAACTCCTAAAACTGAAGGTGGACAAAGCAATGGGGCCTGATGGAATTCACCCCAGAATTCTAAAAGAATTAAGGGAGGAACTAGTGAAACCACTGGCTACTCTTTTTAATAAATCATGGGAGGATGGTGTGGTACCCGAGGACTGGAGGAAGGCAGATGTGATTCCCCTTCACAAAAGTGGGACCAAGACAGAGGCAGGAAACTACAGACCTGTCAGTCTGACCTCTGTGGTAGGGAAAGTGATGGAGTCACTTCTGAAGGAAAGAATAGTTGAGTACCTAGAGGCCAGTGGGGCACAGGACCCAAGGCAGCATGGATTCACAGCGGGAAGGTCATGTCAGACGAATCTAATAGAGTTCTTTGACTGGGTGACCAAAGTAGTAGACCAGGGAGGGGCTGTGGACATGGCCTACCTAGACTTTAGCAAGGCATTTGACACAGTCCCACACAAAAGATTAATAATCAAATTAACCAGCCTGGGAGTGGGTCCCAGGGTGGTAGCCTGGGTAAAACATTGGCTGCACAACAGGACACAGAAGGTAATTGTAAATGGAGTCCACTCTGAAGAAAGAGAGGTTACTAGTGGGTACCGCAGGGTTCAGTATTGGTCCAGCCCTTTTAATGTCTTCATCAGTGACATTGCAGAGGGACTGGAAGGAAAAGTATGCCTTTTTGCAGATGACACAAAGATCTGCAACAGGGTTGATACACAAGGAGGCGTGGAAAGGATGAAAAGGGACTTGGCAAGGTTGGAGGAATGGTCAGAAGTATGGCAGCTAGGATTCAATGCAAAGAAGTGCAAAATAATGCACCTGGGAAACAAGAACCCAGGGGAAGAATACACAATGGGTGGGGAAGTAGTGACAACAACAAAAAAGGAAAGGGACCTTGGGGTAATCATATCAGATGACCTTAAGGTTAGCAAGCAATGTGAGAAGGCAGTAGGGAGGTCTGGGGGTATACTGGGATGTATAGGGAGAGGCATCAGCAGAAGAAAACATGAAGTTGTTATCCCTCTGTACAGACAGTTGGTGAGACCCCATCTGGAGTACTGTGTCCAGTTCTGGAGACCCCATCTCCGCAAGGACATAGACAGGATAGAGGTAGTCCAGAGGAGGGCAACTAAAATGGTGCAGGGTCTGCAAGAGAAGCCGTATGAGGAGAGACTAAAGGAGCTTAATATGTATACCCTTGAGGAAAGAAGGGAGAGGGGGGACATGATAGAAACTTTTAAGTACCTCAGTGGAATCAACAAAGTCCAAGAGGGTAGCATCTTTCAGAAAAAGAGACTTGCAAAAACAAGGGGACACAATTTAAAGATAGAAGGAGGGCGGTTCAGGGGCAATGTGAGGAAGTATTATTTCACAGAGAGGGTAGTGGATGCATGGAACAGCCTTCCTGAGGAGGTTGTGGGGTCTAAAACTGTGGGAGAATTCAAGAATGCATGGGACAGACATAAGGCAATTCTTGTGGGGGGTAGGAAGAAATAGGCTGTTGGTTAACTAGGATCTACGGCCTATCCTGTAGGTAGGGAAATGGGAAGACTAGATGGGCCAAGCGGTCCTTATCTGCCATCAAAGTCTATGTTTCTATGTTTCTATGTTTCTATGAGTGTCCCCTGATGGAGTCAGAGCCGAAAATTACATTCAGTATGTTCAAAAGCTAAAAGCCCAGTTAAACCATGCCTACCAACTAGCACATACCATGGCAGCACAGAGGAACTTAGCAAATAAAGAAAGGTAAGGCATACGTGTCAAGGCCCAAGAACTGAAACCTGGAATTTGGGACTGCATGGGAAACACAAAATTGCTGACAAGTGGCATCATACCCCCTAAATTGTTGTTAGCTAGCTGGAGGACTTGCCAGCTATAAAGTGTGTCCAGAGAATGATCCACGAACTGTCAAGACAATGCACAGAAATCATTTGTTGCCCATTGGTCAAATTATCATCAATTCTGCACCCCAAGACACTGCCCCTTTTGGGCCTGTAACCAGAGCTGCAGCTAAAAAAACACAGCTGACCCCCTCTCCAGTTGTTAAGAATCGAAGGCCCTCTATCAGTCACAAGCTAAATTAAATTAATTGCCAATCAGAGTCTGATGACAGTAAGTGTGAAACTCCCTATTACCCAACTTATGAACTGAGTCAGTTGTTTCAAGGTAACCCCATGTACAATTTTATAGATGAAGCTTGACCCTCAGGACTGTCTAATCCTCCAGCCTTCTCCACATCCCCTGTGCCCCCTGAAAGTGAGGTGCAAAGTGTGACTTCTGATGTAGCTGACTCTTTGTGTCTGGTAGAACTAGCAGAGCACCAGGAAAGAGAACCAGAGACAGAAAGCACCACTGGTGACATTTAGTACCAGCAAGTGCAGAACTGTTTGCAAACAATGAGTCTGACAATGCTATGGAAAATGATGTTGATGAAGTTAATGATTCTGAAAGTATCAGCAATGTGTTACAAGATGCAAATTCCATGGAATTTTCTCTATATGATGAATCTGAAATTTCTTCAGAACCAAGTATTAAAAGTAATATTGTTGAAACAGAACTATTAGAACAAGAAGCTTACAATGCTTCCAGTACAGAACAGACAGCCAATGCAGAGGTACCCTTTTCTTCAGAAGCAGACTTATTGACAATCAATGAGCTGGGACTGAGAGACCCAAATGCAAACGTGGAAAGAACTGAATCTGTGTCTGCCCCTCCTAGAAAGTTTGGAAGAGCTGCAATGCCAGTGATACACCTCAGTTATGATTTCCCTAAGAAGGCCTGTAAATCTCCCAATACATGCACTCCACAAAGGGGTCTATATATATCTGAAAGCTCTCTTCCCAAACTGGACTATTCTGCCATATCTAAGCTCATAGTAGAACCCTCCAATCAGTGTACTGATACCCTTGCTCCATGCAGCCCCAGTGTAGCTGATAGGGATGGGCCTAGGAGGTAGTACAAACAAGAAGTATAAGAGTAATGTGTTTGACTGTTCAAATTTGCTAACATGTTTATGCAAATGTATGCATATGTGTTACTGTGGAAATGCCACTGCAAATGGAAAAAGTATAGTAATACTTACAACCAGTCATTTTATGGATGCCCCAGCTTTTCTTTTATGGCATGCCAAATGAAACATGAGTGTATGTTTTATGTAGTGTTTTCATATAGAGTCTAATAGTATGCGTAGACTTGATGTGGATGCCAAGTTTTTCCAGGCAGAGAAGAGTGTAACCCCCCTACAAATTGGGGTTTATTATAATGTCTTCCTGGGCTCTTTAATATCCGCAGTCGTGCTGGTGTCCTGTCTTAAGTACTGCTATCTATTTGTGAGAGAGCACCTTAGTGAGACCCCGTGCCTGTCTCTTTAAGAAAATGGCTAATCTGTGTTTGGAAATTAGTCTGGGCTGGGTCCGAGTGATTTAAGACTTGTAACCGGCCAGACAGCCTATCATTCTACTCCATTCTACAGTCGCTACTTGTGCACAGGAAGCTTTCTAAGGAACCGTGGTTGTTTATTGCTAATCTGCTGTTACAGTAAAGATAGAGAAGTTTGTCTAACCTGATTTTATTGCAGCTCGAACATTTGAATGGGAGCCACCATGTTAGGTCCAGGACTTCCAGTATTTGGACCAACCAGACCACTGGGGACCTAAAATGGAGACTGTCTTCAGGGGTCTTGTGGGAAAGAACTCTATAGTTTTTGTAGTTTTAACTGTTGGCACCTAAACTGGCCTGGAGGGGGAGCCCTTACTGTGACTGACATTTCCCTCTGCCAACAGAACCTTTTAGGTTACAAGGGAAATATTCAGAAGTGCCTGCAGCAGTGGATCAGTCAGAATTGGAGGTTGAAGAGTGAGCAGCTTGAGCTTTTGAGCAGCTGCTCCCAGAAGGAGCATAAGGGAATCGGTGAGAAGAGGCTTTGCTAGCCTGCCTGCCACATTCTCCTGCCAGTGAACTGCCTTTTGCAGAAGCCGGATCAGTTTCTGATTTCCATGTTTGTAATCTACAGCAGAAGAAAGAAGAAGTTTGTTATTGCGACTTGTGATTTGGACTGAAGACTTGATCCAGAAATGATCGGCCTCTCTGATGATAGAATTTGCATCGGACTGAAAAATTTGCACAATGAAGCTATAATTTGCAACCAGATTGTATCCGAACTGTTGCTTAGAGAAATAAGTGATTTAAATATAATGAATGTGTTTCATGGGTCGCGATTTGGTTCCCCACGGCAGAATCTTTTACGGTAGCTGGAGGCTTTACCAGCAGAAGATCACAAACGTTTGCAGATCTTGCCTGGGCCCTGCCCCCTCAGCCTAGGCCTCTACTCACACTCCAGAGACCATCTCAGTGAAAGACCAGCTTGGAGATTTGGTTCCCTACTCAAAACCATCAAACAGACAGTGACCACTTGGAGGTGAGTCATGTCGGCCCTGCTTCTCCTCTCCTCCCTGATCATCACCAAGAGGTCTTCATCTTGCCTGCCTGCAACCAGGTCCTGGTAGCATGAGTACAAACCAGGGTAGCATCCTGCAACAAAAGCACCAGTCATTGTGTTACCATCTAATTGTTTCTTGTTCTGGGTTATTGCAACAGACTGAGCCATCTGGCTTGAATTACAAATAATTGGATTATGTGTATGTTTAGCTGTTCTTTCTTAAGGGTCCCAACAACAGCTGCAATGCCAGCCACCCGGGCAATGCTTCATACTAGCCTGCATGACATACTGGGTATCCAGGGTTGTTGAACTGTTTCAAATGGACTTACAATGCATGTTAAACAATCCTGATTTGAATCAGATTGCTAATTATTCTGCTAGATTCACGCCCCTTCCTTGTTCACTACCCCCAAATGAAACTGATTGTCTCGTTTCATGTTTAACCTGGCTAGCGTGCATATTATTAGTTGGGTTACAGTGATAAGATTGTATTGTTGCATTGTTGATCTTATTTTCCAGGGGGTCTCCAGGGCAGTTGACGCAGATCCAGCTCTGGTGGTAAGAGAAAGGGGTGTGAGCACATTATTACAGCTATCTACTGAATGTAAATGTACCATTGTATTATTGTCTAGGCCACTAGAGGGCTGATGGGTTGTATTAGCATCCCAGAGGTCTATATCAGAGCAGTTGAGCAACCTCAATACTATTCCTCCGGGTGGATGCATCCGTTCATAGAACTCAGACCCCTCAACCTGTGTATTTTCATACAGGCAGGAGTAATAGCCCTTTGAGTAGCACCGCCTAGGGGTTACATCTGCTCAGCAACATTCATTCTGTCCTGGAAGTTTCTAACCTCCTCTGATGCACCTGCTAGTGCTGTTATAGTATCTGTCACATCAGTTACTAGATATAGCATTCTTGTTATGTAATTTAGAGAATCCTCCAGTGATCCTGTTGTGTCCTCTGCTTGCTGCAGCACCAACATGGCCATGTTGCCTGCCATAATTCAGCTCTTTCAGGGTGATGTGAGGGCCCTTTAAGCCTCTGCTCCAGTTGAGGTTTTCCCCCTTCCAGCTGATTTTCTGTTATGTCTGGGAACTGCTTTACTGATCAGCTTTCAATCGGTCATCCTGCTGCAGTCCACCCGGTCTCTGGATTTCCGAGTGAAGGAGCAGCACCTTTTGCTCTCCTAAGCACCTGTCTGATTAGCTTAATGTGGTGATTTGCAGTGTATGACCTTATGACAGGGCTGCCTATGTTGCAGAGCCCGCAGCTTCAGATCGCTACCTGGGAGATGTTTCTTTCTTAAGTCGGTAAATACGCACCAATGTATGCTATTCGAAGGCAATTCTTTTCCTTTTCAAATGATGTGCCTTAAATACTTTTTGCTGCAAATTGGTCAATATGGGAGCGGTCCCTCACTTCTAAGCAGCCATCTTCCTTTTGAGGCCAAACCACCTGCAATATCACCTTTAAAGGCACTCAAGAGCATTAGTCTGAACACTGATCCCTGAGGCACCCCACTGGTCATCCTCCCTTCTTTAGAGTGAACTCCTTTTATCACCACCCTCCATCTCCTATCCCCTAACCAATTTATTGTCCAGTTTACCAAATTGGCACCCACTCTTGAGCTACCCAGCTTGCATACTAGTCTTCTGTGTGGAATGGTGTTAAATGCCTTACTGAAATCTATGTAGGTCACATCCACTGTTCCACCCTGATCTAGTTCCTTGGTCACCCAGTCAAAGAAATCTTGCAGATTCATTTGACATGACATCCCCCATAGAAACCATGTTGCCTTGGGTCTTGTAACCCACTGGATTCAAAATATTCCACAATCCTTTCCTTCAGCAATGATTCATTTAACTTTTCCACCACCAATGTTAGGCTAACTGGCCTATAATTATCAGCCTCTCCACTGCTAAACCTTTTCTCAGTGGGACTACATCCACCCTCTTCCAGTCCTCCAGAACCTGTCCTGTTTCCAGTAATCTGTTAAATAGAACTATCAGAGGTGCAGTCAGTATTTCCCTGAGCTCCCTCAATACCCTTGGATGAACCTCATCTGGCCCCATTGCTTTGTCCACCTTCAGATTAGTAAATCCCTTCAAGACACTCTCTCCTCCAAAAAAGGACTAGTGACCACCTCCCTCCCTGCAAAGATCTTGTTACTTTTTTTGTGGCCCATCCCCTTCTCCTTTCTCTATGAACACTGAATAAAGTATTTGTTCAGGATATTTTCCTTTTCCTGGTCCCCCTCTGCACAGTCCCCCATTTCCCTTTTTAACGTAACAATCCCACCCCAGGTCTTCCTCTTTTCCTTTACATATCTAAAAAATGCCTTGTCCCTTTTTGTTACCTCCTGGGCTATTCTCACTTCAGTTTTCACTTGTGTACTCCTTACTGCTTTTCCTGCTTCTCTCTGTTTACCCCGATACATCTCCCTATCCTCCTCCCTCTGTGTCTCCTTATACTGTATGAATGCTGCCCTTTTAGCTGTCACCTTTTAAGCCACTTCTTTCAAGAACCATAGCAGTCTTATTTTCCTTTTGCTTTTGCTCACTTGTTTGATGCAGAAGTTTGTTGCCTTTACTGTGCTCCTTTTCATCTTCGCCCACTGTTCTTCCACTCCACCCAGGTCACCCACCCCGCCAAGTTATCCCTGAGGTATTCACCCATCTTTCTAAAATCTGCCCTCTTGAAGTCCAGGACCCTCACCCTTGTGTGGTTCGATTCTGCAGACATCCTTATATTGAACCACACTGTACAGTGATCACTGGTTCCCAAATGGTCTCCCACCTTGATGTCTGCAACACTATCCCTGTTCTTGAGTACCAGGTCCAGTATTGCTCCATCACAAGTGGGTTCACTGACTAATTGCATGAGGAATGCTCCCTGCAGAAAGTCCAGGATGTCCCTGCTTCCAGCTGAAGCCACTGCTAGGAGGCTCCAACCCACATCTGGCAGGTTGAAGTCCTCCATCTGCAGCACCTCCACCAGTACCTTACCTAATTCCTCCTTCTGTGCTGGAGGTCTGTAGATCACTCCAGTGTGAATAGTGGCTCCATTCCCCATCTCCAGGGAGACCCACAGTACCTCTATCTCACCTTGTATTCCCTGTATCTCTATGACTTTTATGCTTTCCTTGACATAAAGTCCCACACCTCCTCATTTCCTTCCCACCGGGTCCTTCCTGAACAGAGTATAGTCCGGTATGGCCATATCCCAGTCATGGTCTTGAGTGCACAATGACTCAGTAATGGCCACAATATTCAGGTTGGCCTCTGCCATGATTGTCTCTAGATCTAGAATCTTATGTCCTAGACTTCTAGCATTTGCACACATGGCCTTCCAGGTTTTGATTCTACTCTGCTTGTTGCCCCCTTTTAAATTTTTTGCCCTCACTCCTTCCCACATCTCTTTTTAATGCTTCTGTTCATTTCCCCTTTATCTCTTCCATCCTGCCCCCTTAATTAATTGGCACCCTGGGGGATTCCTCTCCACCTGGGTTCCCCTTACTCTCTGGGCCCAATTTTCAAACACATTTAGAATGCTGTAAGCCCCTGGTGCACCGAACATATGACACAGGGGTCTTGCAACATTCCTCTGGGGCTGATCGGGATTTTCTTTCAATGCGCCAAATGCCACAAGACAGACCAGCTCCCCCTGGTCTAACTTGTGCTATTGGGGGACCCATTTTACAGGGCTTGCACCAAATATTTGGCGCAAGCAGACATAAAGTGTGGAAACCATCACAACTGCACCAAATGTACTAAAATTTGGAAAAGTTGCATCAAAGAAGTTTGACGCAGATGCATGAAACATTGGGTTTGATGCAAGGCTTGATGCAAGCCCTGTGTCAGCCATTGAAGATTGGGACCTCTACTTCAGCCTGGAGGGGAGGCATTTTCTTAGTGGAAATGGAGAGTAATGAGTACCAATGCCCGTAGTCTGGGCAACAAGCTCCCTGAGCTCGTGGCCTTGATGGAAGAGGGATGCCTGGATATCGTAGCAGTCACAGAAACATGGTACACAGAGAACCATGACTGGGATGTTAACATACCAGGGTACATAACCTACAGGAGAGACAGGCAGGGGAGAAGAGGGGGAAGAGTAGCTCTCTATGTAAAGGAAGGGATAAAAGCAACTGAACAAAAGAGTAAACAGGGAGGAGAGGAGGCACTGTGGGTCACCTTGGAGACTGGAAAGGGCACCACAATCCGCACAGGGGTTGTGTACAGACCCCCATGTCAGGGGGAAGGAATGGACAAGGATATGATAGAAGACATTCTTAGGATGGCAGAGAAAGGGGAGATACTGTTGATGGGAGACTGAATATGCCAGATGTTAACTGGAGCACATTTTCTGCAGCCACATCCAAGAGCAGGGCCATTCTTGATGCCCTACAGGTGGCAGGCCTCAGATAGCTTGTTTCAGAACCCACTCATGAGGGAGCAATCTTAGACCTTGTACTCTCAAAAGGAGGCAGTGAGAGGATCTTAGATCTAGAAGTGGGTTGCCATCTGGGAACAAGTGACCATCAAAAAGTGTGGTTCACATTAAACTCAGCTACAGAGTCAAGCCATACAAAAGTGAGGGTACTGGACTTCAGGAGGGCTGACTTTGGCAAGATGGAGAAGTGCCTCAGAAAAGCACTGGCAAGCAGGCGAGAAGGAGGGGTGGAGCAACAATGTGGAATCATCAGAACTGCCATCACAGAGGTAACAAGCCTTAGTGTGAAGCAAATAAACAAATTAAAATGAAAGAAAAAGCCACTCTGGTTCTCAAAAGAGGTGGCTGGGAAAGTCAGGAAGAAAAAGATCGCATTCAGGAAGTATAAGGAAACACAGAAGGAGCAGGATGGAGAGCTGTACCAGTTAAGGCAGAAAGAAGCAGGGAGGGAAGTCAGAATAGCAAAGGCCCAAACTGAGGAAAATATAGCCAACTTGGTTAAGAAGGGGGATAAAACCTTTTATAGGTACATCAGAGAGCATAGAGAGACAAAGGGAGGGATAGTGAGGTTGAATAGAATAAATGGTGGGTGGGCAGAGGGGGACAGTGAAAAAGCAGGGATTCTGAACGAATATTTCTGCTCGTATTCACAAAAGAGGCAGGGAAGTGCCTAATCCAATTAACAGAAGCACTCTTGATAGGGGGGTCGATCCCAGCCCTTTCACAGAAGAAAGGGTTCTGCAAGAACTCCTAAAACTGAAGGTGGACAAAGTAATGGGGCCTGATGGAATTCACCCCAGAATTCTAAAAGAATTAAGGGGGGAACTAGTGAAACCACTGACTACTCTTTTTAATAAATCATGAGAGGACGGTGTGGTACCCGAGGACTGGAGGAAGGCGGATGTGATTCCCCATCACAAAAGTGGGACCAAGACAGAGGCAGGAAACTACAGACCTGTCAGTTTGACCTCTGTGGTAGGGGAAAGTGATGGAGTCACTTCTGAAGGAAAGAATAGTTGAGTACCTTGAGGCCAGTGGGGCACTGGACCCAAGACAGCATGGGTTAACAGCGGGAAGGTCATGTCAGATGAATCTAATAGATTTCTTTGACTGGGTGACCAAAGTAGTAGACCAGGGAAGGGCTGTGGACATGGCCTACCTAGACTTTAGCAAGGCATTTGACACAGTCCCACACAAAAGATTAATAGACAAATTAACCAGCCTGGGAGTGGGTCCCAGGGTGGTAGTCTGGGTAAAACACCGGCTGGACAACAGGACACAGAAGGTAATTGTAAATGGAGTCCACTCTGAAGAAAGAGAGGTTACTAGTGGGGTACCGCAGGGTTCAGTACTGGGTCCAGCCCTTTTTAATGTCTTTATAAGTGACATTGTAGAGGGACTGGAAGGAAAAGTATTCCTCTTTGCAGATGACACAAAGATCTGCAACAGGTTTGATACACAAGGAGGCATGGAAAGGATGAGAAGGGACTTGGCAAGGTTGGAGGAATGGTCAGAAGTATGGCAGCTAGGATTCAATGCAAAGAAGTGCAAAATAATGCACCTGGGAAACAAGAACCCAGGGGAAGATTACACAATGGGGGGAGGTAGTAACAACAACAAAAAAGGAAAGGGACCTTGGGGTAATCATATCAGATGACCTTAAGGTTAGCAAGCAATGTGAGAAGGCAGTAGGGAGGGCTGGGGGTATACTGGGATGCATAGGGAGAGGCATCACCAGCAGAAAACAGGAAGTTGTTATCCCTCTGTACAGACAGTTGGTGAGACCCCATCTGGAGTACTCAGTCCCAGTTCTGAGACCCCATCTCCACAAGGACATAGGATAGAGGCAGTCCAGAGGAGGGCCAATAAAGTGGTGCAGGGTCTGCAAGAGAAGCCATATGAGGAGAGACTAAAGGAGCTTAATATGTATACCCTTGAGGAAAGAAGGGAGAGGGGGGACATGATAGAAACTTTTAAGTACCTCAGTGGAATCAACAAAGTCCAAGAGGGTAGCATCTTTCAGAAAAAGAGATGTGCAAGAACAAGGGGACACAATTTAAAGATGGGGGGGCAGTTCCGGGGCAATGTGAGGAAGTATTTTTTCACAGAGAGGGTAGTGGATGCATGGAACAGCCTACCTGAGGAGGTTGTGGGGTCTAAAACTGTGGGAGAATTCAAGAATGCATGGGACAGACATAAGGCAGTTCTTGTGGGGGATAGGAAGAAATAGGCTGTTGGTTAACTAGGATCTGAGGCCTATGCTGTAGGTAGGGAAATGGGCAGACTAGGTGGGCCAAGCAGTCCTTATCTGCCGTCAAAGTCTATGTTTCTATGTTTCTATTCCTTCTGACACCCCCTTAACTAGTTTAAATGTTCATTGAAGTAACATTTAAACAATTTAGTAGTAGTAAAAATCTTTATTCATTTTCTTTATTGGAGGAACAGACTCTGATTTTGTTTTTTGTCTGTCTGAATAGAATATTTCTCAGGACTGTAAGGTTAGGCTCCAGTTATTAAAGGGAGGCCCAGGAGAAAATTGAATCACAAAAGCTTTTCAATGGTGTCTTTGTAGAAGTACCTTGGACTCAACTCTAATATATGATTATTTGAGCAGCTTTAAGAAGTAAGCTGCTGAAGAAGAGCCTGGTGGTGCAGGAGTTCATCCCCTTTGGATCTCTACAACTTGAATGTATTTAAATATTTGTACATTTATTGAATAACATCCAAGATTTTGATGCACAATATTAGCCATTCCAGCTTTATTTTATATTTATAATTCTGCAAGTTGCCTTGCTGTAAAAACTTAATAAGTTTTAGAATTTATCCAAATGAAGACTTCTGAAGGTAATCATACCCTTTTGTTACTTTAAGATATACTGTTAGGATGTTCACTATAGTTAGCACTAGAAATGACAAAAATAATTCTCTGATATTTCTCTCCACTGTTGAAAAATAAGGCCCAAAATGGTAATAAGGGGAAAAAACAAAAAAAATCCATAAGTCTGCTCAATGATAAACCTACTAACACAGAAAGCACTAATCAACTTATAAACATCTGAAGTATATGACCCTACTCTGCAATACCTAAAAAGGAAGTACAAACCATGCAGGTTTATTACCTTATTGTATTATAAATGGTAGATGATTAATTTTTTTATGCATATTCCAGATGAACGCTGGATATATATTGTATAAGGTGCTTCTTTTTCCACAACAAAAAATAGTTTCAATAAAAACACAGACATTTGTGGGGATAGCATGCCTATCACAGTAGCTCTGTTCACGCCTATTACTAGGTCCAAGGATTTCTTGGCTGTGCCTGGGGCTTCTCAGGCCAATCTCCATTCTCCTGTTTTGGAAGATCTCCAATTAGACGTTCTGTCCTTGTTGTCTGATGATTGGACATTGCTAGATTTTGAATCTCTTGGGGAAAATGACAACAGTGGCATCAGTTTAAATACATTTTCACCTCAGAAAATTTCCTCAGGGATGACTTCTTCTCCAGCACTACCCAATCATGTGCTTGAGAAGAGGCCAGAACCATTGAGATTATTACCCCAAGCAGATTATCCATCTGCTGTAATTCAGGATTTAAACCATACTATTGAAGGAATTAAAAAATATTAGTGATTGATCCAATAATCAGGGGCATTGGGGATACTAAAACTAGAGGCAGAAACTCCCTTTTCTTGACACCAGCTTTAACTCCATCAATGGCTGGAATTGTTCCTCCTGTCCAAGATATAGCTTATGATAAGGATTATTTTATTTATGAAGGAAACGTTGTGCCATCTTCCTCCTTATACAGTAACCCCTTGCTATAACAAAAATGTTGGGAGCCAATCAAGCAGTTTCTTATAGCACCCTGTTCATTAAAGAGAGCAACGCTACTTTGCTGCAGGTATTATGTGCTGTGGTTGCTTTACTGTGAGGTACAATACTAAATATGTGTTTCTGTGCACCTTCATAAACTCTTATTATTCTTCTTAACTTTCTATGGTGGTGGGAGGTTAATTCTCCTTCGTGACATTGTGCTTGGTGACAATTTTCTTTTCGCTATGCTCTGTGCACAAGTGATACAAGTGGTACAAGTGGTAAAAATGTTACAACTGATTCAGTACAGTCCTGTTATCAGCTGTAAAGCTGTATTGCTCACTGCTGGTCAGTATTAGTGTAGAAAAAATTTGTCATCTACGACTGCTTAGAGTGTTTACCTGCAGCCACATCCTTTGTGAAAGACACCAGCTGACAAAGTTTAATTATCTTATATGGGTCAACCTCTTGACTGGATAGCCATTCTAGCCTGGCTTGCAAGCCCCTGATAGCCTCTGCGTGTGCTGGTGGATGTGGCGGCACCTCACTGTCATTGTTGTCCTCTTCCTCTCCTATGTCCTCCTCCTCTCTAGTGTGATTGTTGAAAACTGCTGCAATGATGGCACCGTCTGACATATTTCCATGTGTATCAGCTCTATGATCAGCAGTCAGCCATTCATCTATTCTATAGCCATTTGTGGGTCTGTTCCATCAATGAGATTCAGGTTGGTAGCCATCTGTGCAATGTCTTCTGTATCCTCTTGGTCGATTTCCTCTTCTGGTGTTATGTTGGCAGTGAGACATTGACCTAAGGTAGCATACCAGCAGTGTGTGATAGTGCTCTCTGAAACATTGAGCCATGCTTCCCCAGACAAACCAGCCATCCTTTTCAAGTTTAAGGATTTGATGAAGTCTGTAACCTGTGTTTCTGTTTCTGTTGCAACCAAGTCTCCCAAAAGCTGCTTTTGATAACACTTTTTTAAAAGTGGCTATGATTCCAACATTCAGTGGCTGTATGCGGGAAGTCATATTGTTTTGCAGAAAAAGTGCCTTGATTTTCCCATCCCTGGATTTCAACTCCACCTCGGGGAATGAGCTGGGCACTGGTCTAGCAGCAGTAAGGCTTTTAAGGGCAATTTCTTCTTTCTCAGGAATGACTGCACAGAGAGAATGAATGAACTGAAGAACCATGAATGAAAAATCTCTGAAGTCATCCAAGCATTTTTATTGTGACTGTACTGAAGACGCAGTGAGTTTAGGTTAACATGGTGGAAATGCGTTGAGTTTTTGTACTTGCCTATGCACAGGGGCTTCAACTTAAGTGTTCTAGTCACATTGCAATAAAGGAGGGCATAAATATCGGCACAAGAAGTATCGTGAAAGGAAAGAGAAACAAGTCTAGAAACTGAAAACATTGTGATCAATATTTCACATATAGAACTGAGAAAGGACCAACTTAAGGTTTTACAGAAAGGGCTATCTTTTCTACTCACACAGGATACAAAACCTTTTGATTTATATGTAGACTTGCATAGATTCACCAGCAATCTTAACCTGAAGGCATACTTTGCATGATCCACAATGTGTCAAAGGTAGAGACTGGAGACTACACAGGGAGTTGAGAGTGGGACATCAAAAATAGAGGTAAACGGGTTTAAACCCCCATATACCTTTATGCCCCTTATAATGACTCCATAAATGTTTTTGAAAGACTTGTGAGAGACAGTTCAAAGCTCTCCCTGAAGGGGAAAGAAGGCCTAAATATATAAATATAGCTAAGCAGAGGCTGAGGCTTTGAAAAGTCTGGAGAAGAATAAATAATTGGCAAATCAAGTGTGCTGATAAGGGGGGGTCTGTGGTGGAGATTGGCTCTATGTGATAACAGCGATCCTGGAAAGACGATCACTGTTAATGCGAGTGTACAATGGTGAAAATCTATTTCACCGATGTACACTCACAGCACAAACCAAAAGGCCACCGGAAACATAGAATTTTTTTGTTTCTGTGGGGAACCCCGCATCCCCCTACTAAAGGATTCTCAACTCCAGGGGGTGCATGCAGGGGGAGTGAAAACAAAAAAAAAATAAAACAGATCGGCGCAAAAATACCGAGGCACCCAGCTGTGAACACTGCAGCCTCCCAACCCCAGCCTGCCATGAACCCACCATGCCACATGACCAGCTCGGCAACCCACCACCATGCTAGAAGTCACATATCCTCCTTCCCCTTTCACCCATCACACAGCGTGCTTGCTCCCCCCATGCACATGTATACATATAGCAACAGGATGTTGTAATAGCCGTATTCACCCCCCTGTCCAGTAGCCCTGTGAACAGCCACCACTGTTGAGTCAGCCTTCTTGTAAGAGCTCAACAGAGGATGCCCTTATCAAGGGATACCATGATGATGTCCACTTCTAAATATGTCAATGAAATTAAGAGACAACTTGGTGATGTGGAATTTTATCAACCATTGACCTATGACCCTACAGAGTTGTCAAAAAAAGATGTTGATACTTTTTTGTTTGTATCAGAATCTGAGGGAGTGGTGAATTATTATATCTTACAGTTGAATTCACTATTCAAGCAAGTACAGTATATACAACCTCCCCAAGGTGCACAAAAATCTACAAGATCACCCAGGGTGCCTTATAGTAGCAGGCATTGGTTCCTTGGTGGAGCCTCTATTCAAATATGTGGATGCTCATCATCAGGATCTATGTAGCTGCTTTACCATCATATATATATATATATATATATATATATATATATATATATATATATATATATATATATATATGACACCAGACAAATGCTTGAAGTCCTGGGGAACATGTTGCTGGAAGACCAATCCCACTTGGTGTCACTGTATGCCAATATACAACATCAACATGATCTTGATGCCTCAGGCTACTGGCTAGGCAAGGATGCCAGTGTTTATTTGGGTAAGAAACACTTTCTCATGTGCTGAACAGGTTCTCACTAAGAATTACTTTCTGTTCCAGAACTTCTACTACCTGCAACTCAAGGGAACGGCCATGGGGGCTACTTTTGCTCCTAATTAAGCAAATCTCTGTCTGGGCAAAAGGGAGAAAACAACTGTCAATGACAGTGAGAAAAAATCATTTTTTTACAATAGGACTGATATCTGGTGTCATTTTATAGACAACTTTGTTATGGTCTGGCATGCCACTTTGGAGGAGATGGATGAATTTGTAATATACTTTGAAAAAAGTAATGTGAATTTCAAATTTTCCATTCAGAGTGATAGCTGTTCAGACTCCTTCCTGCACCTTAAAATCTCTAAAAATGAAGCGGATGGAACATTATGTTCAGATCTATTCTGGAAGGAGACTGACAGGAATTCACTACTGTTAAAATCTGGCTGCCTCCCACATCACATGATTACCAACATACCCAAAGCCCAAATGCTGAGAGTACACAGAAATTGTAGTGAGGATGTGGACTTTATAGTAAGTAGCTTGGAGATGTCAACTAGGTTTCTGGACTGAAGTTATGCACATCGTACAGTGGATGAGGCGTTTAGGGAAGCATGTTGCATTGATAGATCAGAACTATTAATACATAAAAAGAAAGAAGAAGGTCCGTCAAGGATGAATTTTGTGACTACCTATTCCAGACGCAGTGATGACATTGGGAAAATAATAAATGCCAACTAGAATATTTTGGAGGGGCCCACCATGGATGGTATACCAAAAAGGGACTAACATATGGGATACACTAGTACATAACTATCTACCAGGGGTAAGGAGTACTGGTGAGGATATAAAGCCTGCTCTACCAGTGGGAATGCACCAGTGTGGCAACTGTAAGTTTTGCAGCTTGGTCTTGAAGTGTAAAATGTTTATAAGTTGTAACAGTAGCCAGAACTTTGAGATTAGGGATATTATTAGTTGAATTACTGAAAATGTGGTCTATTTAGCAATATGTCAATGCTGGGAATTTTATGTAGGTAAAACCTCTAGAGCATTAAAACTCAGAATAGGTGAACATTTGAGATCAATTGTAAATAATGACTAAAAGTACTCCTGCAAACTACTGTAGGGAGACTAGACAAAGAGAGATTAAACATGTATTTAAGTTCTGTCATTTGGTACAAGTGAGGCAGTGTCCAAGTGGGGGGAACTTGGATGACAAACTGATATTTAAGGAGTCCTGGTGGATATTTACACTATGGGCATTTACACTCTCTGGACTTAATGAGTGTATTGAATTAATCCCGTCTCAAGAAAAATAAATGATAATGTGCATTATTAGTAGCTGCTTACCTCACATTTTTGTAACTATTGTAGTATGGATTGTGATAACACTTTATTTTCTAGTGCTGTTATGCACCCATTAGTTGTTATACTCTCAATTTAAATACGTATGATCTAACTCCCCATATTTCTTTTTCAGGACTAAAAGGATTGTATGGACTACCTCTGGTATGAGAAGCAATGAAATTGAATCTTGGAGTCTGTAGTTTTATTTCAGATTTTTATACTGTACATATGTTCCTGCTAATACCTGCTGCAGTTAAATTAATTGTACAGTGGTGAGGTATTTATTGTGGACTATGGTTATGTTTTGTTTGCATACGTTTTGTAAATATGTGTTAATTATATGCACTGAGCACTTTTGTTGTTATTACACTGATATGTTACTATCCCTTAAAATGCTGTACTACTTAAACCTGCTACATGTGCTTGGGAACCAGCCCCCTGATGACATACTGACTTATGAAACCAGACAGGGTTCCCATCAACTATGGTCTGCGTGTTGAAATATATGGTGGTATGTTTCAAACTTCTGTTGGAATAAATGCCTTGTCTTGAATTCAGCTGAGGAGTGCTGTTGTCTGTTGTTATACATTGAACCTTATTCCTTGCACCCTCTTAACGCAGTGGAGCTGTTTTGTGGCTTGCTAATTGACACCTCCAAAAAAATCATTTCTAAAATAATCTTAATTAGGCTGCAGGCATGGATAGCTATAAACTGTTTGCTTAATGAAGTACAAAATGGGCTCAGAAGTAACAGATCAACAGTCCAACATTGCTGTGTGCTGTCCCACCTTATTTGGAAGTATGTTAATATCAAAAAATCCAAGCTGTTTTGCTGTTTCATTGACCTTAAGTCTGCGTTTGACAGCATTAGACACAAATTATTATGACAGAAACTTCAAGTATTAAATATTGACTCAGATTTATTGAATATCTTAATAAGACTACACCAAGATACATGGATCAAAGTGCAGTACAACCAAGAGCGACAAGTTATTGCACCTATCAAAACAAACCAGGGAGTACGTCAAGGCTGTCTTCTGGCTCCCACTTTGTTCAATTTATATATTAATAACATAATTCAGCAAATAGCTCAGTCTTCAATACATTCGCCAACAATATTTAATAAAAATAAATTTCTTACCTTTCCTATGCAGATGACATTGTTTTAATTTCCACTACATTTCCAGGACTACAGTGAAAAGTGGATTATTTTTCAACATTATCCATAGAAAGCAAGCTAACCATTAATACAGATAAAACAAAAATGGTAGTCTTTGGAAAAAGGAAAAGTAGGACCCCAAATTTATTCTTTAGAAACAGAAGATAGGCATTGAGAAATATCATGATTATCTTGGGGTGAGATTCTCTGACAATTTCACCTGGATAAGTCATATTCAATTAATGAAAACCAAATTCCAAATGGCCTTTAATTCCTTCCAATGATGCAATGTCCGGTTAGGAAAAGGTCCAATAAGTGCATGCAAAAATCAAAACCAGCATTTTATATGCAGCTTAAGTATGGTCTTCTACTGACACTGTCTAAAAATTCTCAAAGTTTTTCTTAATAAAATTTACCACTGCATATTAGTAGTACCTCAATCTGTACCAGCGGAGGTTTTAAAGACTCAAATTGGGCCAATTCTCGACGCATACACAAATCATAGAAAAAAATTTGTTTTTCTGCTCAAACCTTTTCTGTTGCCTGAAGGACATCTTCACAGACAGTGCCTGGAAGAAGAAATGTAATATTCCAGATGCATTGTGATTAAAAATGGTAAGGACTGGGATTAGGTCATGTATTACATACAGTTTAGTTTAGGCCTGTTTTTGAGACCACCCTCCAGATTAAAAACCAGATTAGGATTGCAGCTAATAGGGAAGAGCTTTCACTGATTTCTACCCTCAAAGATTTTTGATGGTATAAACAACTCAAAACTGAAAATTTCCTTGAACCTTATTTGATTATCCTATCAGATCCAATTGCAAGGAGAATCATAACTCTAAATATATTTTGTCTAAACAAAAACTCCTAGGTGTATTAGACCCTCATTGCAAAAGTGGAATGAAACTGGAGGATGACCTCAAACATATTACAATTATTGCCCATTGTATGCTAACAAGAGAAAGACTTGGTTGGGTCCGATACTTGCAGAACTCAGTCTCCCTCTGGATCAAGTAATTATATCCTTGTATAATACCAAAGATAAGACCACATTGAATAGGCTATTAGAAAATGTATTTATTTATTTCATTTTGTTAACTGGGTAAGCCCACTGGAACTGAGGGCTCCTTTTTCACAGATGATCCAGGATTAATTACATATTAATGGTACAGTATTCATAACAACAAGTACAGATGGATTACAAAGCAAGATGGTATACATCACAGAGCCAGGCAAAGGCTGTGTTATTTACATTAATTACACGCATGTAGCAATATCAAGCAGGTATATATATATATATATATATATATATATATATACACACACACATATATATTCATGGCAAAAAACTCCATTTGAGGCATCAGTTAGGGTTGTTCCACAGTGACAAAAGTGAGGAAATTTGATGTTAGGGTTTCCACCCCCTTGCACCCCCCACCCCCCCAGCCAACAGGTGTTGGGGTGTGCGTTGGAGTCATTGTCCCTAACTCTCCCCCATCCCATGTGTAAACAAGTGGAGGTGGTTCAGTATAGGAGAATGGGGTGAGAGTTAGGAGCGACAACACCAACACACACCCCAAAGCCTGTTTGTGGGGGGTGCAAGGGGTGGTGGAAACCTTAACATCAAATTTCCTTGCTTTTGTTGCTGTGGAACAACCCTAAATCATGCATTAAATGAATTTTTTTGCCATGAATTTCTCTTCTTTTTGAGAATGTGCAGTATAAATAGTGAAGTAACGGCAATGCAAACGCAAGCGAAAACGATAACGCACATGGTGATGCTAATGTAAATGAGAACGCAATCAGAAATGCAAACAGAAATGCAAATGGTTAAGGGAATGGTGCTACAGAAGGAAACAGTAATGTAATCTACAACAGAAATGCAACCAAAAACCCAAACACTAAGGGCAACAGAAACGCAAACGGTGATGAAGATGCAAACAGTAATGGTAATGCAATTGCAAATGCAAACAGTTACAGTAACAGCAGCGATGATGCCAAAGAGAACAGTAATGCAAACAGGAACGTAAACACAAGCGTGTATGGAAACGCAAATCGTAACGCGCATGGTCACGGTACTGCAATTGGAAACGCAGAATGGTAACGGTAACAGCAATGATGATGCCAAAGAAAAGACAAACGCAAATGGAAGTGCATATCAAACACAAATGGTAATGCACACGGTGATGCAAATCAAAACGCAAACAGAAACAGTAGTGGAAATGCAAATGGTAACAGTAACAGAAATTCAAACAAAAACGCATAGGGTAACACAAACAGTGGTGTACACGGGAATGCTGATGCAAATGGGTACGGAAACACAAGTGGAAACACTAACTGTAACAATAACAGAAGCGCACACCCTGTTTTTCCCCAACAGCTTCATAGAGAAACACAGTGAGTATGAATAATGTATGCATAATAAAGGACATCGGAGCAGAAAATGAGCACTTGGAATACTAAATTGCTTATATCTCAGGAACTGTATGACACAGAAAAAAAATTAAAATGTCATATGATTTATGACTTTCCTGCCTAGTGGGGGGCTAAGAATTTTTCTGGCAAAAAGTCCATATCTCAAAGTGTTTCCGAGATACGATCCCCGAAAGAGGCAACGGATGCCACAATGTTAGTCTATGGGAAAAATCATCAACTTCAGAGTACTGTAAATTTTCACCCCTGCAATATTTTGTCACCAAGCCATGAAAAAGCACATCTGTGGGATGTTGGCTTTCTTCCCTCCAAATTTCAACCCAAAAGACCAAACCATTCTTTTGCAGCAGGGTGGCAAATAATTCCTGTTATTTTGGGCATAGTGTCACAAATCACAACACTTTCATAAAATAAATCATGAAAGTGTCATGAGTGCGACACTACTTTTTACAAAAATTTTAAAAACATATTTCTGGGGTGTTTAACCCCTCAAAAAAGACATGGCTAGCATCCTCAGCGCTCAACTAGATGCACACAAAAAGAATTGTGTCCCTAAAGGATCCTAAATTTAAATGCCAAGCATTTCTGTGACCAGTAACTGAAAAAAAAAATGGCTGACTCATGACACTAGAGGGGTCATTTGTGATACTAAAAACTACATTTGCGACACTATCAAACTTTTTAACTTTTCCCATTGACTACAATGGGAAATATGTTTTTTGAATAGCTTTTGAACCATTTAATATATCTTTTCATGAAATCTTCAAAAGGCACATCGGGAACCCAGGCTGCATGTTTCCTGAAGGTTTTGGACTGGTCGTGCAAACCGTGTGACCTGTAGGTGTGAGCAAAGAATGCGCAAATAAGCGTAAATGTGCTATCGAATGATGCTTTATAGCTTCGCAACCATATATCTGACCAGTACAAAACTTGGCAGATTCAGAGACCTATGGTACTGCTCCGTGTCTGCCAATTTCAGGCAAATCTGTCATACATTGGCAAAGTTATTAACCTGACAAATTTCACACTTTAACCTTAAATGGAGTACTTAACCCTAACTATGGTGGCACTACCATGCCACCATTTTATATATATATATATATATATATATATATAGTATACAAGAACATACGGTAGACATAGGCTAGTGAAACATAATAAATATGCAGTAAATACTGTATACAGAATGATGGAGAAGTAAGTACAAATCATGTATCAGTCAGCTTGTGTTCAGTGGAGGCAGGAGCATAGATGATGTTTGAGGAGATGTGTTTTTAGGCCCTTTCAAAAAGTGTCTAAGGAACTGGCCATTTGCAAGTTCTCTGGGAGGGTGTTCCAGAGTTTTAGGGCTGAGTACAGGAAGAATTTATTTCCTAGTTTTGTTCTTATTCTGGGAACCTCAAGCAGATTTTTACCAGAGGTGCGGAGCACCCTGGAGGAGCGTTTGGAGATGAGGAGGTCTTCCAGGCTAGGGGGAGCTGGTCCATTGACCAGTTTGTACATCATGGATAGAAGAGGGTACTGGAACCTGCTAGGTAGTGAGGGCCAGTTTAGGGAGGCCATGACATCGCAGTGGTGCTTCCTAGCAGGGGACATTGTTGTGAAGTATTCGATTTTGTTGTACAGGTGCTCTAGTCTGTTTGATTCAGTCTTATGTAAGGACTGAAGGATGGGGCAGCATATGTAAATTTAGGAAGCAAGATACTTTTTAGTTATTGTTAGCCTGAAATCTGAGGTAAGGTGACTGTTTAGATGAAATAGTAGACCCAGTTTCTGCTGGATTTTTCGAGTAGTCTGGTCTATCTGTGCTTTAAATGTGAAGGCTTGGCCAAGTATTACACTGAGGTATTTGACTGTGTTTACAACCTTGGTTTTGTGTCCTGTGGAGGTTGAGATGAGGAGTAGGTGACTTCTAACAGAGGCAAGTTGCTTGGAACTGAATAAAACAGCATTGGTCGGGCTGACCTGCTGGTGCAGGAGCAAGACATCCAATCACGATGCTGACATCCCTGGTTCAGTGATGGACTTTGGAGTCGAAGTCTGGCTGGGAAGATAAGGATTGAGCATCCAAGAGACTGCTCTCCTTCTCCTACGGGGAGATTGAAACAGTGTCTGGTGCTTTATGGGCCCCTGGCAGAGTCTGGGGTTATGGCTGCAGCCAGCACCATCACCATAGTGGGGTGGAAGAGATGCTGGATGTAATTGCACAGCCCCACCCCCTAGGGTCCAGCATTCAAAAAGAAAAAATCCAGTCCCCGGGCATGACAGCCTGCTCTGCCACGATCTCCACTGCCAACAGTGTTCACTGGAAGGGATCCTGCTCCTGTGGCCCCTACCTGGGGGGAGAAGCCAGGGCATGCCAACAGTGTCCATCGGGAGGGGGTGCCCTCCCAGTGGCCCCACCCAGGATGGAAAGCCTGGGCATGGGGGGACAGTAGGTAGGGCAGGGCCAAGCTCTGTTAAGGATCAGGGGCCAGTCCTCCAACACAAAAAGACAGCATTGGTCTTTTTAACATTTAGTACTAGGTTATTTGACAACTTCCATTGTTCTAGTTTAATTATAAAGTCCTGTTGTAGCTGGGTGCTGAGTGTAAGGGTGTCATTAGAGCTCTTGTAGAGGACAGCATCATCTGCACACAGTAGGAGTTGACTGCTGCCATGGGTATTGCCAAGATCAATGATAAATAATGAAAACAAAAGTGGCCTAATACTGAGCCCTGGATTACTCCTTCTGAGATTGGCAGTTGGGTGGGTGAGACATCTATCCGTCAGATGACTTGAGTTTAATATGAGAGACAGTGTGTGAACCAGACTAGTGAGTATGTGTCAAGGTCAAGTTTATGTAGCTTCTTGATGAGAAGTTTGTGATTAACCAAGTTGAAAGCCTTGGTTAAGTCTATGAAGATGACCCTAGTGGGGGTAGTATTCTCCAGCCCTAGTAGTACTGTATGTCAGTAGCAAGCCTAATTAATGCAGTGTCTGTGCCATGGTTACATCTAAAGCCATGTTGTTGGACTGATAAAAGATTAGAGATGTTGCAAAATAAAATTTCATCTGTCAAATAGTTCACGAAATTGTGGCAAAGTTTCACCCTTCCCCCGGCAAATGGGCACCGCATGAATCAATAAATCTCCCTGGTGCCAATTGGTCTCCCCCCACAACTGCTCATCAGCCCAAATTTAGAAAAAAAATATTCTCTCTGGTGTCTAGTGGTCCCCTTTGGCCGATCTCTTGTTGAAATTGAATAAAAAGCCGCCCCCCCGAGTTACCCTCATGTCCCGACTCCTTGTGCAAGAAAAAAAAATCCCCAAGTCCCTAGTGTCTAGTGGATCCCCCACCCTGTCATCAGATAGCACCCACCCGCTCCCCCAGTACCCTGATTGGGCCACCAGCACAGCCCTCCATTCACCTCCATGGCTGGCAGCTCAACTGAGCACTTCAATGAATGAGCTCATGCTTGTAGATTCAGATAGCCAGTGCTCTCACCACTACTGGAGTGTAGTGAGAGTGCTGTCTGTCTGAAAATGAATGAGTACGTGCTTGTACAAGCACATGCTCATTCACTGAAGTGCTCAGTCAGGCTGCCAGCCATGGAGGTCAGTAGAGGGCTATGCCAGTGGCCCAATCAGGGTTCTGGGGGATCTGGGTGGGTGCTATCAGATGACAGGATGGGGGGATGGGGGGTCCACTGGACACCAGGGAGTTGGAGATTTGATTTTTAATTTTTTGCACAAGGAGTTGGGACATGAGGATAACCTGGGGGGGCACTAGACACCAGGGATAATTTTTTCACAGAAGTGTTGCAACGCCAACTATTTTTGTATTAGGCAGAACATACTTTACTTGCTGCTGCTCAAAAGTGCTTCAATTAACTAACTACTTAGTTTTATTATTAATGGATTGTTATTGATAGACACAGATTGCAGCAGCTGGAAAACAGGCCTTTTATTGGTGCTACTTATCAAATGGAAGTGGAACTATTTGGCAGAAATTCATGAAGTAAGATGCAGAGCCAAATTTGGCATTCAGTTGTAGGTTACTGGTTTGCTCATTGGCCATCACTAGTGGCAAAATTTCAGAATTTGCCCCCTGGTGATGAAATTTCACCTATGAGCAGTGAATTTTACCAGTTGGTGGGTGAAATTTCACTTACTCTGTGAGTGAAATTTCACATTTCACCCAGCAAAATATTTTGTTAAATGCACGAATTCTGCAAAATATTTCACCAGGCAAAATTTTTCAATTTTGCACAACACTATAGAAGATGATACATTTCTCCTGTAGGTAGTCCCTCAGCTGATTATACACCAGGCATCAGCCTTTCCTGAACCTTTGCCAGAATACAGAGGACAGAGATTGGTTTATAGTTTGCTACTGACTGCCTGAGACTGCCTTTGTGGATTGTGACCATTACTGCCTCTTTGTGAATTATAAAACTGTGATCTAATTTAGGCAGAACTTTTGAAATATTTGTATAGTTCTTTTTTAATCAGTAGTCTATTAATACAGTGTTAGGAAGTCAGATGCTTTCTTAGTAACCTTTCTTGACTATTTATAGAAGACACTATTGTATAGCATCATATGGTTCATGGATATGAAACAAATTATTATATGGTATTTTTAAATTTTAACTATCAAATTTCTGTCTAACTTGCTGTGAAAGACTTGTAAAGGCATATGGCTTATCAATAAAATGAATGAATGTGTCATGTGTCAAAATATTTTATTTGTCAACACTATTAGGACTCGATAAGTCCTGATTAAAAAATTGTCCTGCAAATAAAAAACAATTCAAAATTACAAACAGTAATTTGAATGCAAAATATTTACAATAAATAACAGATATAACAAACAATGCAACATGACCTGATTCATAACAAAGACATTTTAATACAATCCTAGAGAAGCATGAGCTACTCAAACAAGAAGAAATACCCATACCACAATGCATAAAATCCTGATTGAACGAGGTTCCAATTCAAGACTCAAAAGCAAGTTCAGTTTTCAATGAATTCCCTGTTCAAAGTAATTTCAGATGCTTCAGATTTTGTTAATTTCATCATCTCAGGTATAAGAGGGTTCCACATTTTGGGGCTAACACAATTAGATGTCATTTTACCATTCAAATTATTCAATTTAGGGACATTAACCCCCTATTTCTAATATCTCTAAAACTATGATTGTGCATTGGAATGTTAAAATCACCAATTGTAGTCTCATTAGTTAATCCCTTAATAACTGTAAATGCTATGACAGCCCCACATTTTTTCTTCTTAGATACTATGAATCCCGTTTTAAATCTCTGAACATGAAACAGTGATGTTAGTTGAACAAAATGTGAAAGTTTATTGCATGAAATGTTTAATTTATTTCACAAGGTAGAGTTCACATTTTGTTAAACTATGCTCACAAAATTCAAGACTGGTAAAAGAAGTTGAGCAACCACAGTTTTTCTAGCTTCTGTAGGAACTGAGAATATCTTCCGGAGCAGAGTCCCAGTTGACGATTAACCTTTTTTTATTTTTATTTAAACATTTGGTAACCGAGAAAGGCATGCTGAGCCAAGACTCATTTCCAGGTATGACCTGAGGACAAGGGTACAGGCTCTTCAGTATATGATGATACATATGGTATAGGAATGTATACATTTAGATTACATATTACAGATATTACAGATTGCAATTAACCTTCTTAATTGTTTTCTTTATATGCTGACCAAAAAGCAGAACATTATGATGGTCACACTCAAACATTTCTACTCATTGGTGATAGCCAAGATTGAACCATCACTCATTTTGATGACTAAAAGTAGAACTTCCCTGATTTTATTGTTTTTAGCCTTAAAAGCAAAACTTAAGTTTTTTGGCCTCTCAGCACCACATTTGAATTTACGAGTCACTCTTGGAACTTTGTGAAGTCCATATGAAGTTTGTTTTCTAAATTGAGTAGCTTTGATGTTTTCCCTATCAGAATGGTATTACCTACATAAAGTTTAATTTCTGTGTTAGAAATAAAGTTTGGTAAATTGCTAACATAAATTAAAAAACATTAGGGGTCCCAAGGTAGACCTCTGAGGTACCCTTCTGAGTAACATATGAAAATATGAACCTAAGAACATGTGAAAGAGCCAAAAGAAGAAGGCCAGTTGGTCTACTGAGTCTGCTTTTTATTATTGCAGTGTCCCTGGTTTACGTCATTGACCCTGCTCCTCCCTCTCCTGTTAACCTTTCCTTCTTAACCCCAACCCTTGGTCCCACAGATTCCCTTTATGCTTATCCCATTCCCTCTTAAAGCAACCCACCATCTTCAAAAAGACCACTTCTTCCGGCTTCACATCCCATGTGGTCACCACCCTCTCCATGAAAAATGCTTCCTAACATCCCTACTAAATCTCCCTCCCACCAACTTCAGACTGTGCTCCCCTGTGGTTCTTTTGTCACTTATCTAGAAGAGACTTTGTCTATCCCCTCTACTTATCCCCTTCAAGTACTTGAAGGACTCTATCATGCCCCCCTCCTCTCCTCCAGGGAGTAGATTCTCAAGGATCCCAGCTTCTCTTTGTAAGACTCCCTTTCTGACCACCACGGATCATCTTGATTGCCCTCCTATGGACACTATCTATCAAGCTGATGTCCTTCTTATGTATGCATGCCAGTATCTTCCCCACATTCTATATGTGGTCTCACCAGTGACTTGTACAGGGGCAGTATGAACTCACTCTGCCTACTGTTAAATCCCCTGGCTATAAACCCCAACATCCTGTTCACCTTCACTGCTGCCTTTTTGCAATGTGAGGAGTGTTTCAGGTCTTTAGTGATCAACAGCCCCAGACCCAGATCCTTTTCTTCCTCTGATGCTGCTACCCCCCCACCACCGGTAAGTAATACTTGGTCCTAGGATTCCTTAGTCCAACATGCATCTCTTTGCATTTTTTGCCATTGGGAAATCAAATTACATAGAAACATAGAATTTGACAGCAGATAAGGACCACTTGACCCACCTAGTCCGCCCATTTTTCACTACATACTATATCACCACACACCCTATGTGATCTTGGGTTTATCAACCACTCTTCCCTGATCCAATTCCCTGGTCGCCCGGTCAAAGAAATCTGTTAGATTTGTTTGACAAGACCTCCCCCCATGAATTAATGCTGTCTTGGGTCCTGTAAGCCACTGGATTCCAGGTATTCCACTATTCTTTCTTTCAGTAGTGATTTCAATAGTTTCCCCACCACTGAAGTCAGGCTGACTGGCCTGTAGTTGCCAGGTACCATTTTTGTGAATTGGAACTATTTCTGCCCTCCTCCAGTTCCCAGGAACAACTCCCATTTCTAGTGAGAGACTGAACAGGACTGTAAGAGGTGCAGCCAGCACCTCCCTGAGTTCCCTCAGTATCCTTGGATAGACCCCATCTGGCCCCATTGCCTTGTCCACTTTCAGATTTGCAAGTTCCTTCAGGACTCTCTCCTTTGTAAATGGAATAGTGTCCACCTCCATTCCTGCGATGCTCCTGTCACTTTTTAGTGGCCCCACACCTTCCCCGTCTTCTGTGAACAATGAACAAAAATATTTGTTCAAGATACCTGCTTTTTATTGGTCCCTCTCCATACAGTCCTCCCCCTTCCCTTCTTAGTCTTACAATTCCTTCCCTGGTCATTCTCTTTTCACTTACATACCTAAAGCCTGTGTTATGCTATCTTGACAATGCCTCCCTGAGGTTGCACCCTGCTCTAGGACTATAATAATGTATCTTTACCAGTATACTTAGCTACCACCCGTATAGGACAATATCCACATTTGTCCCCTGTAAACTCACTATTTGTTGTCTGCCATATTCATTTCTTGTCTTAACTGCTGTTATTGATGTAACTTCTATATGCTGTTGTTCAATACTTTCAATACTGTTATTTGACGTAGAGCTTTTGAAATGAGTCTATGACTCATAGTGTTGTAATTCCTATGATAGCTTAAATATTTATTGAAGATATCGGATAACATACCTTTTAGTCAAAGACTCCTTTACAAAGGTTCCACGTCATTATATACAAAGACATCAGATACAATGGCAACAAATAAGACACAATAGTTACAAAGAAGCTTGCACATTAGCAAAAGTGGTTACAGAAAGTTGTAAAAACAGCTACAGAGTAAAGACGGTAATCAGTTAACAGGGTACATACACTGCAGGATGGTGGCACCAGCCATGCCCTGGTCATTATTTAGTAGTCTAGGCTGGACCGGGGGTGTCCATTGTCAAGGTATAAGCACACCCTGGGGTGGCAGGACCAGGGTGAGGTCCAAATATGAGGGGGGACATGGGTAGAACAAAAAAATCAAGGACAGTCGCAGGCTGAGCTTTGAGAGATTAGGTCACATAGTTGGGACTTGAACTAGCCAAGTCTGGATTCTGAGAGGAGGGAGTTAGGGAGGGAGTTAAGCCAGCTAGGGTCCAGGTGCCTAAATGTTCTTTGACCAAAGGAGGTCTTGCAGAGGGTACCCAGAAGTGGGTTGTTGTAGATTGCTGGGTGTGGCAGGAGGACAAGGGTGCCTGGAGTAGGGGGGTAAGGGCAGGTGGGAGTAGACCTGCAGTTATTTTTTTAGCAAAGAGTCATGTCTGATATTTGAGCCTCCTGTTGAAGTTTAAACAGTGGGTGGAGGCATACAGGACACAGGTGTGTGTGCATCTGGTGCAACTGAAGGCTAGTCTACAGGCCTTATTAAAAGCCAGCCTGATTTTGTTTAGGTGTGTGTTGTCAGCTGCCCAATAGATTATGATACCATAATCTATGAGTGACAGTACTGAAGCTGAGACAGCTAGGTGGAGGGCTTCAGGTGGGAGGCAGTACTTGCACTGGTGCAGTAAATCAATACGCACATTAACGGCGGTGCTCAGTTTTCGGATGTGGTCATGGTAGGTGAGCCCTGAGTCTAGGGTGATACCCAGGTACTTGAAAGAGGTAACCTGCTCAAGGGGGCCATTGAGGGAGTTCAGTATGCACAGGGGTAGCTCACTGTTCCTGCTTTAGGAGTGGGAAAACACCATAGACTTTGTTTTTTATAGCTTAGAACCAGTCTATGCTGAAGAAACCAGGATTCTGCTTCTGTAAAAGATTTTTGGAGTGGGATCAGTGTGAGAGCTGTAGAGGATGGCATCGTCTGCATACAGGAGTAGTTTCCCAGAGCAATCCTTGGGTAGGGAGTTGACGAACAGGGAGAAAAGTAGGGGGATAAGAATAGAGCCCTGAGGGACACCTGACCTGACTTGGGGACTGGATTTTGGCAAGTCTGACTGTCTGAATTCTCTCTGACAGATAGCTGGCAAATCAGCCAGTGGTCTCAGAGGACAGGCCAATTTGTGTGAGGGAATCCAGTAGTAGTGTGTGGTGCACCATATCAAACGCCTTGGAAAGGTGTATAAAAACAGCACCAGTAATGTGGCCTGTCTCCAGAGATGTGTGGAGGGCATTAGTGAACTTCAGGAGAGCTGTGGTAGTACTGTGGTTGTGCCAGAAGCCATGCAGCTCAGGACACAGAAGACTGTATTTGGAGAGGTAGTCCATAAGCTGGGTGGCCACAATTTTCTCCAAAGCTTTGGGGGGGGGCAGGATTGAGATGGAGTGGTAGTTCCCAGGCTAGGTGTGGTCACCATTTTTAAGGATGGGTGTAATGAGAACTGATTTTCATTTAGAGGGGAACTGGCCCAGCGATAGGAAGCGGTTCAGGAGCATGGTGAGTGGGAGAAGAACTTCATTAACGGTGAGCCTAAGCAGCTTAAGATCTAGTGTGTCACTGCTGAATCATGACTTGCTAAGGGCCTTAAGGAGAAGGGGGCAGCTTCATGCTGCGATATTGTTTTAAAGCAGAAGAAGGAGGTGGTGGGAGAGGTGGGGGGTGCTGCAGGGGTGGGGGGAGAAGAAATTGGGGGGGAGAACACTACTAAGGTCGTAAAAAGAAGTATTAAATGTATTTGCAATCAGGGCAGGGTCTGTGGTGATAGATACATTTGTCCAGAGTTGGGAGGAAGTGCAGAGGAGGCTTTACCACTGAGCTCTTTGAGAGAGTCCCAGAACTTGTGTCCCGAGCCCCATGTGGCAGTGAACGAGGATCGGTACTACTCAACTTTGGCCTTCCAAATATTCCAAGTACATTTATTATGTGCCTCTTGGTAGCGCTGTCTATCAGAGGGTTTACCAGTTTCCAGGGCAATAACGCCATAGATTGTCATGATCACGCATTTGGTCTACTAGGGCTTGTGACATCCAAGGTGTGTCAACCCCTTTGATGACCTATTTACTTAGGGGTGCATACCGGTCACAGGCAGAATTGAAGGTGTCAATGAAATGGTCAAGAGCGGTGTCAATGTCCAAAGCGGTTGTAATGAGGGACCAGTCACTGTTTGAGAGGTATTGTTTAAGGGCCCGAAGTTTGCCAGGTTTGAGCCGGTGTTGGAGGATAGTTTTGTGGGGGGGGCTTTCTTGCAATATATGACCAGTGACAAAGCACTGGGGAGTGATCACTCAGGGCATCAGGTAAAACCCTGACCTGGGTAGCTTTATGGGGTGCATTGGTGAGCACCAGATTAAGCAGAGTGGCAGTGCCAGACCTCTGGTTCAGTCTAGTGATGGTGGTCACAAGTTAGGACAAGTTTTGAGAGGCTGCCACATCCCTAAAGGGTACCGCTGTGTCACCTAGCCAATTTACATTAAAGTCCCCAAGGGCAATGATTTCTGCCTTGTCAGGGAGAGACTGTAGGTAGGTGAGGACAGAGTGGAAATCACTCATCTGATTCCGGGGAGGAATATATATAGAAGATAGGAACAGGGGGGCTTTGTGAGGTTCAATAGTTATTTTCACAGTGAGGGCCTGGGCCCCATGCTCAAGGGATGGGGATGGAAAGGCAAGACATTGTAGCGAGTCCTGGATGTATAGCGCATATCCATCACCTTTTTTAGAGTTACGGTCAGTGTGGTATAGAGTAAACCCATGGAGTGAGACCACAGAGTCTGGGGTACAGTCATTGAGCCAAGTTTCTACTACTGAGATGATATCAGGGTGATTCAGGGCAACCCAGCGCTGAAAAGAGTCAGATTTGTTAAAGAGGCTGCATATATTAAGAGAGGCAATTTTAAGATCCTTAGGAGCAGTAGCATGGGGAGGGGGTTGGATGGGGCCAGGGTTGGGGTGGATGTCTCCGGAGAGGAGGAGGAGGAGCAGGAGGATACACATAGATGCTAGTTGTAGTCGCTTCTGCACCAGTTTAGGTGCCATCAGGGAGGGGGAGGAGCATTGCAAGGATGTGGGTATGGGCAGCTGCTGTAGAGCAGGAGAGGCAAGGCAAAGTAGAGTCCATTGCCTTAACATGGCAGCATCAGTGGGGTGGGATATGGGTACAGCCCATCAGTGGAGTGAGAGTGGTGGCCCCATGGTAGATGTGGGGGGGGAGTTTAGGGTGAGAGGTGGTTTCAACTCATCATGTTGGTGAGTGACCTAGCAGAATGAGGGAGGCTAGGGTTAGCAGTGCAAGCCAGGAGGCTGAGGCGGCACCAGTAGGTGGGGTCATTATGAGTACCTGGTAGGTGGGGGAGCGACGTGGGTAAGGGTGTTAAAAGGGTGTAGTAAGTAGCTGGAGGTAAAACTGAGCCAGCAGTGGTGTTCCAGCTGTGAAATTAATCAAAGCATAGGGCAATTTTGGTAAAATGCCTGGAAAAAGTCACTGTAATATTGCTTTACTGTGTGAGGACAATGACATTAGTTATAATTTAGTGTTATAGTTGAAAATTCAGCTAAAGCAAAGGTGCCAGCTATTGGGATGGCTTGGCTGTGACTGGGTATGTCACCAAAGGCAGTGCAAGTGTAAGAATTGAAAGGGTATATAGTTGAATTAGGGTGACATCCCTAACAATAGGGCAGATTACAGCAGTAATTGAGAGGAGTTAACTGGAGTGGCTGGAGAAAAAGTTGAGAGCAAATGTGCAACCGTATGGTTGAGACTGCTTTAAAAAGGGGCAGTAAGAAAGTGGGTCAAGTCAGGTACTGAAGACAGGGAGGCCAATAGCCATAAGAATGTGTAGCAGTGGAGTGACCAATAAGCTGCTAGGCTGAGGAAAGGGGCAGAACAAGGATTTATTTAATATTGTGAGGAGGTGGGGGAGGGGGGGTGAGCAAAAAAATTTAAATTCAGAACACAGCACAGAAAGAAATTTCCCTGAGATCAGGAAGCGCCAGGAGTTGGAAAATCAGCCAAGGAGCAGAAACTGCCAATCAGTGCCTTGCTCCTCCACTGGGTATCCAGTCAAAACAGTGGCATTCTAAACCAAGAGTTTCACAGGTCAGGTGCGTACCTGAATTTGTCTGGGGGTCAATTGGGGAGTCTGTTAGCTGCAGCCAGCTCAGAGAATGCCAGGGACACAGGTAAAGCTTGGGAAGCCTGCAGATGGACTGTCTGTGGAATAAGAAGGGAAAGAAAGAGGATTAAATACAGCTAGAGTACAACAGCAAGCTCAGTGGGGGGCAGGCAATGGGGAAGGACAAAGCATGAGGTAAAGAGCTGACAAATGCAGGGCAATTATTTAGAGATAGAAGAGGAGTTAACAGGGGCAGTGCTGTGCTTTGGCACCGGGACATCTGAGGAGGACAACAGCAGCAGGAGGGGGTGTAAGGGAAGGGTTTGTAGGTAAGGCAGAGAATCAATTAAGCTGTTTAGAGAGACAGCATTACAGATACAGGCCTTCCTCTTTTTCTTAAGATACAGCTCCCTATCCTCCTCTTGCTGTTTTATTTATTTATTTATTGATTGATTCTAGGATTACAATTACCTTTGAGCCCAGGGCTCTTTTACAAAGGTTCCACGTCACAACAAAGGTTAAACATCATGGGTTACAAGGTTTACACATGTTGCAAAAGAAGACATTCGATGAAGATAGTATGAAGGGGGTAGGAGGTGAGGAAGACAGAAGAAGCAGGGGTCAGAGAGGAGCAAAGAGGCAAGAGGGCAGGGGAAGGGATAGTGTGGGGGGTTGGAAAGAGTGCAAGGCAGCCAGGCAGCTTTGTCAATGGCAAGTGCTGGAGAGGATGGTGTCCCTGGAAGGGTAAGTCCAGTGGGCATGGGGCCAGGCAGAGGTGCTGTGTCTTCTTATACCTCCTGAATGCTAACTTTTTTGTTCTTACCTTCCCAGTAACCTTTTCAGAGAACCACAGCAGTCTTTTTTTCCTCTTGCCTTTGTTTACTAGCCTGACACAGAGGTTCGTTGCCTTTTCTGTGTCCCCTTTTTGTTTTGTACAATGTTCCTCCAGCTGACCCAATTCCCACCTCTCTCCACCAGGACATACCTGAGGCATTCCCCCATCTTTTGAAAATTGGCTCTCCTGAAGTCCTGAATCCTTGTCCTTGTTTGGTTTTATTCTGCCCCAGTACTTATATTGAACCACACAGTACAGTGATCATTAGTCCCCAGGTGACCACCCACTATGACATCTGCAATACTGTCCCTGTTAGTTAGTACATAATCAAGTAGTGTCCCTTCATGACTGGGCTCCCTAACTGGTTGCTTGAGGAACACCCCCTACAGGAAGTCCAGGATGTCCCTGCTCCTAGCTGGAGCTGCAGCTGGGGTATTCCAATCTACATCTGGCAGACTGAAGTCCCCCAACAGCAGCAACTTCCCCTTATTTGCCATCTTTTAGATAGCTTCCCCCAGATCCTTATCCAACTCCCATCCCTGTGCTGGAGGTCTGTAGATCACATCAATGCGAATACTAGCTCCATTCCCCATCTCTAAGGTGACCAACAGTACCTCAGCCCCTCCCTGTATTCCCTGTACCTTTGATTATTTTATGCTAGCTCTCACATAAAAAGCAACCCCTCCTCCTTTTTTTCATCACCCTGTCACTCCTGAACAGAGTATAGTGTTTTATGGCTATATACCAGTCATGGTTCTCAGTGCATGATGACTCTGTAATGTCAACAATGTCCAGGTCAGCCTCTGCCATAATGGCCTCTACATCTGGAATTTTATTTCCCAGACTTTGAGAGATGGCACTCATTTTCTTCCAACTTTTAGTACCACCCTGCTCATCTGCCTCCCATTTTCCCTTTAACCCTCTCTCTTTACTGCCTCTGTTCTCATTCCCACCTCTCCTCATTACTACTAATTTGTTTTTCTTTCCATTAGGTACCCTTGGGGATTTCTCTCCCTTAGGGTTCTCCCTGCTGACTAGTCCAGTTTGTTGGGGGGAGCAGTTTATGTCTCCCTGCTTCCTTCCACCACACTACTTGACTACTTAAAATGCTTGCCAATGTAACATTTAAACCATTCAGTGGATGACTGCGGTCCACCTCTTGGACAGATGCAGGTCATCTCCCCTGTACAGGTCTTTATCCCTCCAGGTGTGACCCCAACCACCAATGTAGCCAAACCTCTCTTCCCTGCACCATTCCCTCAACCACTGGTTGAAGCTCCTGCTATGGACTACCCAATCTTAATCCTGTAATAGACAGGCAGCACCTCAGAAAATGCAACTGAGTGTGCTACCTGCCTAAGACCCCTAACACATTCCCTTAATGCCTCCTGTTCTATCCCCTACCTGCCCCAACCAGGGAATTTGTCCCCAGGTGGACAATGACATACTGCTCTCCCTCCTGTCTTGCTGCCTAGTGACCCTCAGGATCCTCTTTCCATTCCTCTTAACCATGGTGCCAGGTATGCACCTAATCTCCCTCACCCCCTTCCTTCCTGTCCCCAAATCTATCCCTCTCACAACTGAGTCCCACACCAGGAGCTGCTTCCTTCTCCTCTGGGGTCTTCTACCACCATTCTTGGGGTCTACGCTTTGGAGGACCCTCATATCCTGTCTGGTCACTACCTCTGGTGCTTCCATGGGCAGTTCCAGTCCACCAGAGCAGTGTAGGAGTTGTGTAGTGTTACCAGATGGAGGATGTGCCTCTGCCCCACTACCCTCACCCCCACCCTCTCTGACCCCATCGTAGTCTAGCTGCTCCTCCTTCTAGGCATTCTTTGTGGTTGTCATGTCAGATTTGGTTGTCCCTGAGTGTGTAGGAGGTTACCCAAAACCTAGTCAAGTTGGCCTGGAATCTAGCAACCTCCCTCCTCAGCCAAGAGAGGTGCACGCAGATGGGGCAGCACTGCAGTCTCCAGAAGGTCTCCCTGAAAATTGCCACCCCACAGCCACTGCACTGCACCACTCCCAGCATACTTATCTTCTACTCTGCCTGTTTTTGTTTTGTCTTTTGAAACCCATTTGTTCCCTTACCCTACATAGAACATTTCAGTCATTGCAGAGAGTGTGCTAGAAGAGGAGTTAAACAGGAATCTTACAACACTTGTCTGTTTGTTCAGCCTTTCCAGTAAAGATGAAGTGAAGTTTAACTTTGCCCACAAATGTAGGGCAAAACTGATAACTTTGTCTCTGCAGATTTTTCATGAATTTCTCCTTAAAACTTCACTTAACTTTGCACTTCGCCTAAGTGCAGAATTTGAATCTAAAATGCAAATTTCAATGGAGAATTCTTTTTATGTTGGCTTGTGTTCATACGCAAGCAGCATCTTGTGGTAGTAGCACATTTCAGAGGTGTGTCAGTGTTGTGGCGAATGCAGGGGATGCTTTAATGGGTGCATCCCTCAGCTGCCAACCAGTGAGCATTCTGCCAATGACAGCAGTTTCACAGTGAGCCACAGAGTTGAAACAAATCTGCCTCTGCAATCAAAGACAGGCTTGTCATTGCAGCGGCAGATAACACGCCTCCATTACGTGCCTTTCCTGGTGAAACATTTTAATAAATATGTCAGCTCCTGCCGCCCACCACACAGTCCCCAGAAAGCTGACATTGGAGTGCCTAATCCCCTTGTCAGCATGCCACCCCCAACATTATGTGGCACACTGTGACATGGCTGCTCCTACCACTCACCACACACTCCCAAAAAGCTGACATGGGATGCCCAATTCCCATGTGGGAATCCCCCCTCTTAGTGTGTCTTTCCTGGTTAAACAGTTTCCCCTTTCCTTTCTGACACTGGAATACCCACTCCCGGTGTTGGATGCATGCCCCCCCAACCCATCTATATGCCTTGCCAACATTGGAGCTTCAATCCCATGTTGGCACCCCCCCTTCGAATTGTGGCACACTGTGAGCCCACCCCAGTGTGTCTATTTTTTTTTTTTGTGTGTGTGTGTGTGTGTGTAAGTTGTAAATGAAAAACACTTCCCTCATGGTCTTTTTTTTCCATTCAAACAAGAAAATGGTCCACCTTTTGTCTCTCGTACACCTCCCCTATCCCCAACCTTCCTCTGTGCATCCACCTCCCTGCACCCCCCCTCACCCATACTTACACTCCAGAGGTCAGAAACCTTGATCTTCTCTGAACTGGTTCATGAGGTGGGGTCACAAAAATCCTATTTTGAAAATTTGCAGTGAAAATACCAACAAACAACTGGGGCATTAGGGTTTCCAACAATAACACCCTACACTGTAGAGACTGACAGGCATCAGGGGTGTGACTTGGGATCATCAGCCGTAATGCTCACATCATTCCACCCTCACCCTGCAGCCAGTGACAGGCATCGAGGTTTTTCTCAACTACTAGAATAAATATGTCACAGCTTGCTACAGGTACCACTTCGTGGTACTATGCTGTGTGTTTGTAGAGTGCCCTAAACTGTTGTGCCATTCAGTTACTGTGAAGTGTGCCTAAATCACAATTTACATAAATGTTCTTGTCCCTTAATTTTTCTCAAGTGTGGCAAGAATTGGGCAGGCTGCCACATCATGCTGTCATACCGTAGCTCATACTGTGCAACTGGAAATCTTGAGTACTTTGCTGCTGCTAGGTGCTACTGCTGGTGTGCTTTGCAACTACCAGCAACCATTGAGAACATGCACATGATAAAAGTGCCTGAGAAACCGAAGTTCCTTGTCTTGCTTTGGAAAATTCTCCAGATGCCTAGAAATGAGAAGTCCCCCCAAAAGTCCAAAATGCTTTTGTGCTGCTGCTGTCACGAACATGCACAAAAAAAGTACATGAGAAACCAAAGTTCATTGCCTTGTCTTGGAAAATTGTCCTGATGCCCAGAAATGAGAAGTGCTCCCACAAGTCCAAAATAGAGATGTTGCAAAGTTTAAACTTGCTGATGACATTCTGGTGAAGTCACCCACTCCACCTACGCAAAGCAATTTGTGAATTTTCGCTGTTAGCTTCAAAATTTACCTGTGTGACTTCACGGGGAATTTCACACATGAACAGTGGAATTTCACCCACAAATTGCAAAATTTCACCATTCATGGTGAAATTTCACTGTTTGCAGGTGAAATTCCACTATATGTAGGCAAAATTCCACACTTTGCAGGCAGAAATCTGCACTTCACAGACCAATCTGCACTCTGCAAATTGAGCTAAGTTTTCAGATTAATTTGTGGTGTGAATTTTGCCAACTGTGCCCATCTCTAGTCCAAAATGCTTTGTTGCTGCTAGTTGCTGCTGCTACTGCTGCTGTTGCTGAAAACATGCACAAGAAAGGTGCCCAACAAACAGAGTGCATTGCCTTGTTTTGGAAGGTTCTCCAGATGCCCAGAAATAAGAAGTGCTCCCACAAGTCCAAAATGCTTTGCTGCTGCTCCTGATAGGTGGTGCAGCTGTACTCACATACCAGCTAAGGTAAGTAATTTGTTTTTCTGGACCTGGAAGGACACTACTTCTTTATTCAACTGCGAGCTGTGTGAGAAATTCTATATTGCACTTGATATCTGCAACAAACGTGCACTTTTGCTTAATTCTGTGGGAGGTGAAACTAACTACCCTTGGTAATTGCTTTTTATTCACATATTTATTTAGTGTTTAACCAAGAAGAGGCTTGCAAACTCTGTTTATCTTGTTAGTAACTTCAGAAGATTTAAATACTGCATTTGGGTAGATCCTGGAGGTAGCTAGATTGTCTACTAGGATTTTCTGACAGTTAAACTATTTTAAATAAATTACAGGTGGCTGAGGAGTTGAAAAGAAGCTTGCAAACTCTGCTTATCTTGGAAGTAACTTCATAAGTGTTTGAATACTGCATTTTGGTAGTCCCTTGGGTGTAGCTGGATTGACTACTAGGATTTTCGGACAGAAACTATTTTTAAATAATTTACTGGTGCGTAGGAGTTTGTGATAGTTAAACTATTTTTAAATAAGTTACTGTGGTTAAGGAGTTGTCATAGAAAAACCTGCAGTGTGAAACAGGAAAAGACAGTCTTTCAAGCAACAGAAGGAGGTGGATCTAGGTTTACATTTGTTTGTTACAATTCTTAACATTTTCAGTGCAGGAAGAGATTAAAGCACAGCTGACTTATTTTGGGGTGGACAGCTTTCAGAGCACAAACCACCAGGCCTGTTTTGGGGCTGGGGATGTTTACCTGTGTCTGACTTGGATGTGTGGATTTTTCTCTGTTTGATTAGCAGGGTATTTTCTCTGTAAAATTGTTGTGTAGGGCATCTTGCTGACAGGAAGGCACTCATCACAGTGGTTGGTCAGAGCTTTTAGCTGATTGTTTTGTGAGGGCACAGTTTAGGCCCAACCCCTTCCCACCCTCACCCCACCCACCCCTGGAAATAGTTCCTTTATACCTTGGGTTCTGACATCATTTCCTCAAGAGTGCAAGGTGCATATCACTGTCATATCCTCTCTAGCACACTGCACTGACAATATTAGCATACACATTGTATAATACATATATATATATATATATATATTTCTATATTACAAACCAATCACACACACACACACAAAAAAATGTGGGGAGTAGTGCAATGTAATGGCTGTGGGGCAGCAGTCTTCTGGGAGTCTTTCTGGAGGCTGAGATGCTGCCTATTTGCAGACAACTCTCTGCCCTGATGGAGGAAGTTGCCGTCTTTAGGCCACACTGGACAGTAGTAAGGGGACCTTCCCCCAGGCCACACTGGATGGTAGGAAGGGAATCTCCCCCATCCAGGGAGCACCAGAGCCACCACCACTACCTCAGAGGTTGCAAAGAAAGCACAGCAATTGGACCACAGTGGGCTCAGGGAGGGTGAGGATGGTGGAACAGAGGCACGCACAGTCAGTTGTTCCACACTATTCTGGGGCAGCATAGCTCCCCTATGGATGCACCTGCAGAGGAGACTAAGGAGGCTGAGGACAACTGTCACAAGGGAGGCCCACAGGAAGGAGGCAGAGGACACCACAAAGAAAGGAAGCAGCTCCTGGTGTGGGACTCAATTATTAGGGGGATAGAACTGGGGGGAGCAGGGAAAACTGAAGTAAGGTGACTGCCTGGTGCCATGGCTTGGAGAGACAGGAAGCACATCCTCAGGATCACGAGAACAGCTGCACGGGAGTCTGAGCTGGACATCATTGTCCACCTAGGGACAAATGACTTGGCCAATCATGAGATTAGAGCAGTGCAGAAGGACTTTGTAGAATTGGGTAGGGGCCTAAGACAAGTAGCACACACAATATCCTTCTCTGAGGTGCTGCCTGTCAATGGCATGAGTGAGGTGAGGGTACTTTGCACCATGCAGTATAATGAATGGTTGAAAAATGGTGTTGAGCACAGGGGTTGCACCTGGAGGGACACCAGCCTATACTGGCAGGATGGTCTGCATCTGTCCAGGAAGGGAACAAGTCTTTTGAGCATTTGGTTTAAATGCTTCATTGGCAAGCTTTTAAACTAGTCAAGGGGAAGGCACTGAAAAGCAACAGGAAAATCCCAGTCTCTCCCTTAAAAACAGGGTACTAAATGAGAAAAAGACCAAGGTAGAAAGGTCAGTGGGGGTTGCTGCTACAGAAGGTAAAGCTATCAAAAAATTGAAAGCAATGAGAACCAATGCCCGTAGTCTGGGTAACAAGCTTCCTGAATTAGTGGCCTTGATGGAGGAGGAAGATCTGGATATTGTGCAGTCACAGAAACATGGTACACAGAAACCATGACTGGGACGTAAACATACCAGGATACACTATCTACAGGAGGGACAGGGAGGGTAAAAGAGGAGGAGGAGTAGCTCTCTACATAAGAGAAGAAATCAAAGCAACAGAACAAAAGGGTAAACAGGGAGGAGAAGAAGCACTGTGGGTCAATTTGGAGGCAGGCAATGGCACCACAATCCGCACAGGGGTTGTATACAGACCCCCCTCTCAGGGTGAGGAAATGGACAAGGAAATGATAGAAAGTATACTTAGAATGGCAGATAAAGGGGAGATATTGCTGATGGGTGATCTGAATATGCCAGATGTTAACTGGAGTGCAGTTTCAGCAGCCACTTCTAAGAGTGGGGTTATTCTGTATGCCCTACAGGAGCATGCCTTAGACAACTAGTATTGAAGCCCACTCGAGAGGGAGCAATCTTAGACCTGGTTCTCTCAAACGGAGATGAAGAGAGGATCACAGATGTAGAAGTGGGTAGCCATCTGGGAACTAGCGACCATTGAACAGTATGGTTCACAATAAACACAGCAATAGAGTCATGCCATACAAAGACAAAGGTACTGGATTTTAGGAGGGCTGACTTTGCCAAAATGGGTGAGTGCCTAAGGAATGCACTAGCAAATGGGCAGGAAGGAGGGTGGAAGAACAATGGGGAATAATAAAAACTGCCATCACAGAGGTAATAAGCCTTTGTGTAAAGCAAATAAACAAAATGAAATGAGGTAAGAAACCACTATGGTTCTCAAAGGAAGTGGCAGTGAAGGTTCAAGAGAAAAAGAAAGCATTCAGGAAGTACAAGGAATCACAGAAGAAACAGGACAGAGAACTGTATCAGTTAAAGCAAAAGGAAGCTGGAAAGGCAGTCAGAACAGCAAAGGCCCAAACCGAGGAAAAGATAGCCAACTCAGTTAAGAAGGGGGATAAAACCTTTTATAGGTACATCAGAGAGCAAAGGAAGACCAAGGGAGGGATAGTGAGGCTTAATAAAGGGGAGGGAGGGAGGGTGGGCAGAGGGTGACTGTGAAAAGGCAGAGATACTAAACAAATATTTTGCTCAGTATTTACAAAGGAAGAGGGGGAGGTACCTAAAACAAACAGTAGAAACACTCTGGATACAGAAGTTGATACCAGCCCATTTACAGAAGAAAGAGTTCTGAATGAGCTCTTAAAACTGAAGGTGGACAAAGCAATGGGGCCTGATGGGATTCATCCCAGAATTCTAAAAGAACTAAGGGTAGAACTAGTGACACCACTGACTACCCTCTTTAACAAATCATGGGAGGATGGGGTGGTACCTGAGGACTGGAGGAGGGCAGATGTGATTCCCCTTCACAAAAGTGGGAGCAAGGCAGAAGCAGGAAACTACAGACCTGTTAAGTTAACCTCAGTGTTAGGGAAAATGATGGAATCACTTCTGAAGGAAAGAACTGTTGCGTATCTAGAGGCCAGAGGGGCACAGGACCCAAGGCAGCATGGATTCACAGCGGGAAGGTCATGCCAGACAAATCTGACAGATTTCTTTGACTGGGTGACCAAAGTAGTAGATCAGGGAGGGCTGTGGACATGGCCTACCTAGACTTTAGCAAGGCATTTGACACAGTCCCACACAAAAGATTAATATACAAGTTAGCCAGCCTGGGAGTGGGTCCCAAGATGACAGCCTGGGTAAAAGATTGGCTGGAGAATAGGACACAAGAAGTAATAGTAAATGAGTCCACTCTGAAAAAAAGGGGGTTGGCAGTGGGGTACCGCGGGGTTCAGTATTAGGACGGTCCTCTTCAATATCTTTATAAGCGACATTGCAGAGGGACTGGAAGGAAAAGTATGTCTCTTTGCAGATGACACAAAGATCTGCAACAGAGTTGATGCACAAGGTGGGGTGGAAAGGAAGAGAGGGACTTGCAAGGTTAGAGGAATGGTCAAATGTATGGCAGCTTAGATTCAATGCTAAGAAGTGCAAGGTAATGCACCTGGGAAACAAAAACCCAGGGGAAGAGTACACAATGGGGGGTGAGATACTAACAACAACAAAAATGGAAAGGGACCTGGGGGTAGTCATATCAGATGACCTAAAGGTGGGCAAGCAATGTGAGAGGGCAGCAAGGAGGGCTGGGGATACTGGGATGCATAGGGAGGCATCACCAGCAGAAAACAAGAAGTTATTATCCTCTGTACAGACAGCTGGTGAGACCACATCTGGAGTACTGCGTGCAGTTCTGGAGACCCAATCTCCATAAAGACATAGACAGGATGGAAGCTGTCAGAGGAGGGCAACTAAAATGGTGCAGGGTCTGCACGGAGAACATATGAAGTGAGACTTAGGAGCTTAATATGTATAGCCTCGAGGAAAGGAGGAGGGGGGACATGATAGAAACTTTCAAGTACCTCAAGGGAATCAACAAAGTCCAAGAGGGTAGCATCTTTCAAAAAAAGAGGTGTGCAAGAACAAGGGGGCAAAATTTGAAGATAGAAGGGGGGGCAGCTCAGAGGTAATTTAAGGAAGTATTTTTTCACAGAGAGGGTTGTGGATGCATGGAACAGCCTTCCAGAGGAGGTTGTGGAGTCAAAAACAGTGGTGGAATTCAGGCATGCATGGGACAGTCATAAGGCAATTCTAGGGGCTGGGGGTAGGAAGAAGTAGGCTGCTGGTTAACTAGGATCTGCAGCTTATCCATCAGGTAGGGAAATGGGCAGACTGGGTGGGCCAAGCGGTCCTTATCTGCCGTCAAATTCTATGTTTCTATGTTTCTATGTTTCATTTGAGGTATTTCCCACATGTGACAATTGCAAATTGCACAATGAGGCAGCAGAGTCAGTTGGAGGATTGTTTTGCATGATGATGCACACCATAGGACACGTTTAGTGTACGCCACTTAAAGTGTGTGTGTGTTACCCACCAGTGCTGAGATGGCTGCTCTTTTCCCCATGGTTCAGACCTGCTTGGCATACCTTGCAGATAGCCACTGTTTTGTCTGCCTGGTCCAGAATGTAAAAATCACAAACTAGGGATTTTGTAGCTCTTGTTTTCAAATAGCTGTGGACTGGGTACTGGGATATTGAAGGGCTAGAAATGAGTGTTTTGGGCATGATTTATGCACTGCTGCAACTGTCTGCTCATCCTCTGTTATTATTATTAGATCAACAGAACCAACAGCTGGAGCACTTGGGGGGGGGGGACATTTAGTGATTTATTTGCCCTTTCTTTTCTTTTTTTTTAAACTCAGCTTTATTCAAGAATAATGAATAGCCACATTTGTACACATGAAAGCATCAGAATTATACATCAAGATGTAAATTGACTTATGACCTCTAAGTGGCATATGGATTAAATCGTAGACATTGTCCATTGTGACATCCAAGGTATGTTCCTGGGCAGGCCTGGCCTTTCAAAGAGAAAAAATGGCCTTGGGCCCACCCCTCATTTCCATCAAGTATGCTGAAATAAAAACTCTATCAAAACAACGACGACCTCAACTTGGCCTCAATTTTGTTTCCCAGCTGTGCAAAATGCTCTCCATATAGTCCCAAATTGCTATAACCGGGTAACTGGATTTCATTACAAGGGTTCCCTCTATCTTTGCTCTTTATTTTCTTTTTATCTTTACTGCTTGAGTTCCCAGACCAACGTGCATTTTATTTGTTTTGTTTTTTATTTTGTGCTAGGGAAAACTTGGTAAATTTTTTAGATTGGTCTGAAACTTGGTATGATTGTAGTCTAAGAGTAAATACACATCCAGGGTATTTCTGATGATTATTGGACTTAAACTGTGGATGTCACATCATTCTGAAGTTGGGAGGTAATTCTGTTTTGCTGTGATGCTATGCATACCACATGAATTTGTTTGGGGTGTGTCATGTGTTAGTCTTGTAGTACTCAAGGGATAATCTATAAACCAAAAAAGTCTTAGTGACTACTACAAGAGTGACATATAATACCCCCCCACCAAAAAAAATATATGGGCCCTAAAAAAAAATCTAAGCAGTCACTTAACTGAGGGGGATTCTACTAGTTAAGTGACTGCTTTAGTTTTTCTCTAGGGCTGTTTAAAATGATGAAAAAATGGCTTTAAAAATAGCCCCCATAGACTTGTATGGGGCTTGCCCCCATGCTGTCCCTGGTCACACATCAAAAATTCTGAGAGCGTGGGGGTGGAGTTGGGGCAGAGTGTGGGTACTAGGAAGCTAGAACGGCTCAGCTGGCCAATGATTTGGCACCAGTTAAGATCCCGTCCACATCAAAAAGTAAGCACTTTAAAAGTAAACTTTTTGCACCTGTCAGCTCATGCTGCTATAAAGTATAGGGCTATGAAGCACAATACCTTATAGTGCTAGGTCAGAACATCACTTTAAAGTTGCAATGTTATTGTATGGGAATTTTCAGTGGTATAGGAATTTTCAGTGGGGTTTTAATACAGTTTTGAACATGGAGTGTAGTATGGTTTTATCATGCTGCAATCTGGAAGCAATACTTTTTAATCATGTTAGCAAAGTTAAGGTGGTTTAAAACATTCAGAAAGTGCTAGTGTGAACAGTGCCTAAGTTATAGTTGTATGTAACGTGTTGGTGGCATCATGCCCGAAACAAAAACTTCTCATGTTTGCAATACAAGCCGTGCTTCTTGGATTTGATCTGGTGGTGGAATTATGCCCAAAAGAAAGTTCTACTGCTTACAATGCCAGGCATGCTCCTCGTGTTTCATCTGGTGGTGGCATTATGGCATTGTTCTTTACCTGTGAGACTGTCACGCATGGCAAAATCATTAGCACCATCACAATCACCTTCAAGAATGATTGCTACTAAATTGCTAGCAGTGTGCCAGGCTGTCTTCATACTACAAAAAAAGACTGCTACAGCTCCTTTCCTTGCACATGGGTACTACTGTACCAGTGGCTGCGACTTTACCTCCAGTACTTCCCCCACTCTCACTGTTGCCCACATCCTCATGGACCAGTGGGGCAGTTGCCAACCTTTCCTCTATTGACACCCAATGAGCAAACAAAGGTGTCCCAGGAACTGGCTGAATATTACTGCTATTATTCACCCTGCAGCCTCAGCTTTTTCCACAACCACCACTACCACCTCCATGGAGTTTATACTTATCATCACTAGTAACAACCCTTCTACTTATTTTTTTACAATATACTTTTTTCCAGGTATGGAAAATTAAATGTCAGGAAACAAATAGGCACACAGGACACAGATAAAAGACTAGAATTAGACTAAATTATACAGATGAACACCACAAATAAATTTGGTCTCCAAGAAAAAATAAATTGCCAGCAAAGAAAAAAAGAAATCAGACTACTCTGAGAAGGCAAAATACTGTCTTTTCTTCTTATTAGTAACAGAAACCACCCCTTTCCCACTGGCTGAAAGCTCTACAAACAGAAAGCACAGCAGCACCCACACAGAGCTAAACCACAGTGCCAAATATAACAGAAATAAAGCCTCCAGAAATTACTTTGAATACAAAAAGGAATCAACAGATTGTACAGATGTTAGGCAATGAATCAATGTTCACCGAGTATTTTTTAAATGCTAAAAATGGCCGAGATAAACACTTGAAAACAAGCTTTCTCTTAGGATCAAATCCTTCCTTGAACTCACTCTAACAAGGACTGCCAGGAGGCAAGGAGTCACATTATTGCAGAAGACTGCAATCTGAACTATGATGCTTGCTATAATGTAATCATCTGTGGAGTTTAGCCTGGTAACTTTGTTTGCTGTGAATTTGCCACCTTCACCTCAGATTTCAACTTTGCCTAACTCATACTGGGAGGTGAAATCTGAATATCACCTTGGAAAACTTTGTGGAGTTTCCACCTTCCATAAAGTTCTCTGCGTATCAAAGTTAGCCAACTTGGACCATCTGTACTATCCAGTAGGACTGTATAGGTCACTAAATTGAATGCTTTGGATAGGTCAATGAAAACCTCACCAATTGACTCACCTGTCTTCAAGCTCCCTGCAACAATATCAACAAGGTCCATGAGAGCAGTGCTTGTCAAATTCCCCACCCTAAAATCTGACTGATGCATAGTTAGTAGTCAGTATTATTCTAGAAATGTATCTGTTAACCTTTCAAAAAGTTTGGATATAATGGATAATAAAGCTATAAGCCAACAGTCTGAAAGGTTATTATTGCTCCTGGTACAAATTAGTATGACTTTGGCAACTTTCCAATATTTAGGGGAAACTCCCTCTATCAAGCATCTGTTAAAATAAGTTTATCACTGGACAGATATTTTCAACAGACTATTTTAGAAATTTTACTTCAATTTGGTCCAGTCCAGGAGATTCCTTGGAATTTAATTTTGTTTTAATTTCTTTTAAGACTTCATTTCAGTGGGCAGTTTGAAAATAGAACCTGGGGGTATTAGAAGGATGGCCAATATCCTATAGTGTAGGACATAAATCTTTTTTTTTTTGTTTTGTTACATCCAAATTGGGAGTTTCTGTGTCTGGTAATGTACAAAAATAAATGTTCAGGAGATCAGCTGTCTTTTCTGGAGGCAGTACAATATCACCTCATGCCCTGAGGTTCAGTTTTGAAGCCCCCCAAAATAGGCCTGCCCCTAAGGAGTTGGTGCTGTTCTGTCCTTTGAGAGGAGTTACCGCAGAAGGCCTAATAACGGAGCTAGACATCTTGGGATTTCCAATGGATAGCACTGACCCAGGGCCCCTGGTGTTGGCCTATAATAAGGCTGTTGTGAGGGCCTTGGATGTCAATGCTCTAACTCACGTTCACCCCCTTACCCTTTGCCCTGGGGCCCCCTGGTTTAATGGGGACACCCATGAGCTGAAGAGACAGGGGAGAAGATTGGAAAGACACTGGTGGAAAAGTTACCTGGAGGTGGATAAGCTTAGATTGTTGGATCATTATAAGATCTACCAATCAGCAATTTCCCATAAGAAGCCAGAGTTCCTGTCCAGGGAAATTGCTGCAGTGAGGAATTGGCCAGCCCAGCTCTTCCAAACTGTGGACAAACTGTGCAATCCAGCCTGTCTCCATGCTGATCGAGCATTGCCACAAGTACAGTGTGAGGAGTTTGCGCAATTTTTTACTGATAAGGTATCCACCTTCAGGGATGAGATCAGCCAGTGCCTTCCCATTGGACCTTGCACTGATCAATCGGGTGGTACTAATGCCCAGTTGACTTGTTTCAGCTTTAGCAATCCAGCAGTCATGGATATAGTGAGGATTGTCCAGACTTTGTGGCCAGCCTACTGTAGTTTGGATCCGGGCCCTACTCGCCTACTAGTGGGGTGTGCAGAGGTCATCAGCTTGGTCCTTGCTGGGGTAGTTGCAGTTTCATTGGAGAGAGGGATCTTTCCAGAACCCTTAAAGGAGGCAGTAGTATGCCCCTTCTGAAAAAAAACTCCCTTGAACCCGACTGCCCAGCAAACTACAGACCAGTCTTGAATTTACCCCTTTGTAGGGAAAGTTATTGAGAAGGTGGTTGCTTTGCAGCTGGAGGATCACTTGGCCAGCCACAATATCTATGATCGTCTCCAGTCTGGCTTCAGGAAATGGCAAGGCACCAAGACAGCCCTGGTGTGGGTATTAAATGATCTCCTGATGACAATAGATTGGAGAACTTGTTCCATCTTGGTTCTCTTTGATCTCTCAGCAGCATTTGACACCATGGATCAAGGAGTGATGCTTGAGCACCTGTGGTTTTTCTGTGGACTGAGGGGGGCAGTCCTCAGCTGGTTTTAATCTTTTCTCGAGGGCAGATCACAGAGACTGGTGTCAGGGATTTATTCCTCGGCCCCTCACTGGCTGCCCTGTGGGGTTCGGTGTTGTCCCCCATGTTATTCGTGGTGTATATGCTTCCATTGGGGGGCATTATAAGATGGTATGGTCTGAGTTTTCATTGCTGTGCTGATGATTCTCAGCTCTACATGTCTTTTGTGCCTGAACAGGAGTCTGATTCAATCACATTGTTTAATAACTGCCTCCTGGTGATACAGAACTGGATGAGCACTCATTGGCTTAGGTTGAACTCAAGTAAAACAACGGTATTGGTGGTGGACCCTGGTTTTAGGATGACAGGAGCATGGGTGGGGAAACCCTCAGGCTTATACCTTGGAGGGACCCCGTTTATGGCCTCGGGCCTGGTGCGTAACCTGGGCGTGGTGCTTGAAGAGGGCCTGAACCTGAGGGTGCAGATGTCAGCTGTAGTCAAGTCCTCCTTTTTTTATCCAAGGAATGTAGCTCAGGTGAAACACCTGGTCCCACCTGAAGATCTTCCTACCTTGGTACATGCCTTTTTCACCAGTCGTTTTGATTACTGTAATGCCCTCTATCTAGGGCTACCAGGGGTGGATATCTGCTGCTTGCAGCTAGTGCAGAACGTGATGACCAGGTTGTTAACTGGAACCTCCAGATCCAGTCATATAACACCTGTGCTGCTTGAACTGCACTGGCTGCCCATACAGTGGCGTATTACCTTCCAGGTTGTATTGCTGACCTATAAGGCCTTACATGAGCTGGGACCTCACTACCTGAAAGAGCTCCTGTTTTCTTACTGCCCCTCCCGCTCACTTCAATCCTCTGATAAGGGATTGCTAGAGATTGCCAGGGTATCCCTGAAAACATCTGGAGGAAAATCTTTTGCTTTTATGGCACCTACCCTGTGGAATTCTCTTCCTCATCAGATACGAGATAGCCTGACCGTGGAAGGATTTAAAAAATCTTTAAAAACTTACTTGTTTAACCAGGCATTTTCAGAGACTTACTGAATGGTTTTTATTATCTGTGTTAACAGTTTTATTGATTTTAAATATAAGCGTATGTAGTATTGTACAGGTTCCCTGAGCTCAGGAAGGGCACCTTATATAAATAAACTTTTACTTATTTACTTACATTATTATCTCTAAAACTGATTTTAGACTTTAACACATTTGAGACTTTTAAAGTTTTGGCCCCATGCTGTCCCTGGTCACACATCACAAATTCTGAGAGCGTGGGGGTGGAGTTGGGGCAGAGTGTGGGTGCTAGGAAGTCTTTTGCTGTCCTAGTCTGACTTTTGTAATTTTTCCTTAGTTTTTTAAAGCTTCCCAACATTTTAACTAGGCTCCAGACCTCAATAGCTGAAAAATGTCTTCCTAACAAAGTACAGAATGGCTTCAGAAGTGACAGATCAATGATCCAACATTGTTATGTGTTGTCCCACCTTATCTAGAAGTATGTTAATATTAAAAATGCTAAACTTTTCTGTTTTATTCACCATAAGTCCTCATTTGATAGTATAAGCTGCAAATTATTGTGGCTAAAACTTCAAGCATTAAATATTGATTCAGACTTATTGAATAACTTAATGAGATTACATCAGGATTAAGGTACATTATCATAAGGATGGCGGGGGGGGGGTTACCACATCAATTAAAACTGATTTAGGAGTATGTCAGGGCTACCTCTTGGCTCCCACCCTATTTAATTTATACATCAGTAACATAATACTGTAGATCATATAGAACTGTTTCCAATATATTCACCATCAATATCTAAGAAATAAATTCCTGTCTAGCTTATGCAAATGATATTGTTCAGATTTATTTGTACTTCATTTTTGGGATTACAAAAAAAAAGTGGAATTTTTTTTTCTAATTATATACAGAAAGTAAATCAACCATTAATACAGAAAAAATGAAAATGGCTGTTTTTGGAAAAGAAAAAGTAGGACCCCAGCCTTATTCATTAATAAACAGAAGATATGTACTAGGGAATATTATGATTATCTCGAGGTAAGAGTTGCCAGAAATTTCCTCTGGAAGAATCAAATCCTGCTGATGGAGATTAAATTCCAAATAGCCTTTAATGCTTTTAAAAAATGTAATGCTCGATTGGGTAAAGGTTCAATAAGTGGCATACTTAGAGTTATAAATGTAAACATTAAAGCAAGCATATTATATGCGGCTGAAATATGGTCTTCCACTAATTTAAAAAATCTTGAAGGCCTACTTAATAACATCTAGCACTATATTTTGGCAGTGCCCCAATCTGTACCAGTGGAGGTTCTAAGACTTAAGTTAGATCACTTTTCAATGCACACCCATATCTTGGAGAAAAAAAATGTCTGTTAAAATGTTCTTTTTGCCAGAAGATTGCCTTCCTAGACAATGCTTGGTAGAAGAAATTGAATATTCTAGATGGGGTTTTGTGTTTTCTATGACTGAAAATATTAAGGAAATTATTTTTTCCACTAGGATTGGGTGACATTTTGTACACAATATATATTAAGGCAGTTGCTGAGACTATCCTCCAGATTAAACATAAGATCAGGGATACAGCTATAAAGGAAAATCTTTCATGGATAGCAATACTTAAAAATTATCAAAGGTATAAACAATTTAAAACTGACCATTTTCCTAAACCTTATTTTACATTTTTTTCAGATCCAGTTACAAGAGTAATTATAACTAGGTTCAGGATGGAATTATACAATTAAAATTATATTTTGTTCAGACAAAAATGTTTAGGTGTATCAAATCCTTATTGCAAATGTGGAGTGAATCTGGAGGATGACGTCAAACATAGTACCTTAATTTGCCCATTGTATTCTAAAAAAAGAAAGACCTGGTTGGGTCCAATACTTGCAGAACTCAGTCTCCCTCTTGACCAGATTATGATATTTTTATATAATAGTAAGCATTCGCTCATGTTGGATAGGCTCTTGGGTTATTTGTGAACTATAAAACTGTGATGAAAGTTTTCTGAAATGTTATTACAGTTCTATTTTAATGAATAGTTTATTCATGCAATGTCAGGAAGATGGTTGTTCCCACTATAATTCTTGCTGGATATTCACAGAAGTTACTATTGTAATGTATCAAAAGGAATCAGGATATAAAACAAATTGCATTGTGTTCTTAAATTTTAAATTGTTAATGTTTTTATCTGCTGTGAAGTTTTGTAAAGGCATATGGCTGACCAATAAGATAATAATGAACACACAATCAGGTAGTGTTTCATTTGTTTGGCTGGTCCATCCTGTGTGTTGTACACAGTGGCTATGTTGGTGCTGTCCTCTAGTGTTTGCTGTGTATCCATGTATTCTGTTGTTCAGTCCGTGGTGTCAGTCTGTCTGCATGAGGATTCTGCTGTTCTACATGGTGACACCTCACCAGTGAGGAGCTGGCACTGCCTGTTGTCTGTAGTGTGGTGTGGTGTAGTGTAGTGTGTGTTCCACAGTGTCCATGCAGTGGCTGTTGTCTACTGTGTACTAGGTGTTGCTGCATGGTGTTTGCATCACAATCTGCACTGTCACAATGCTACTCCCCATGGTCATTCCATGCCTCCCATATCTGTTGGACATTGCATACACATAGCATGTGTATGTCACATCATTGTGGTCAGAGTGTGGAACTTGTTGCTGTTCCCATATTTTATTCATGTACTTAGCTGTACTGTCTGCAGTGGACACATGTGTAGTTCTGTGTACCATATGCCTAACATGGGTTGGGTGTGCCCCATGGTGGTCCATGGCTGGTGTGCTTCAGTATATCTTTTGGTTACCCTGTCCGTGTGCAGACTTGGACTCCTGCACACTGCCACAGTGGTTTCACAGCATTATGTGCTTCTGTGATTTTGTCATCACACTCACCCTAAGTACCTGCATACATGTGTCTATTTTGGCAGTGTGGCTGCACATGTCTTCCCTGCAAAATTTGGGGGTTGCATGTTATGGGGTCTGGCTATTGCTGCAGTGAGGAATTGGCCAGTCCAGCTCTTCCAAACTGTGGACAAACTGTGCAATCCACCCTGTCTCCATGCTGATCAAGCATTGCCACAAGTACAGTGTGAGGAGTTTGCGCAATTTTTTGCTGATAAGGTATCCACCATCAGGGGTGACTATTGCATGCATGTTGGTAGCAAGATGTTTTTCTGTTCCATAGATGCTGCATCACATGACCAATGCCTGGGGACATCCTGTTGCAGGAGAGCTTATAGCAGCTCCAGTGTCATGTGGTACTACTCATATAGAATGGACTGTGTGGATGGAGGTGGTCCATAGACAAGAGGAGCTGATGGCTCTTCCGGACCTATTGCGTGTATGCAAGAGCACTGTGACTGCACCAAAGGATGCACAGCCTGCAGCCAGCCAGACTGCAACCACCAAGGCCTAGTGTGATAAGGAAGAACATAAGGGCTAGGCGCGATTCTCCATGTTGTGAACTGTGGGTTTGTTATTTTGTTTTGTATAGCTATTTTGTGGTTCAGGATTATGCGGCTTGTGAGGCGGCATTTTTTTCCAGTGGACTGAAGCTGTCTATGTTTTTTGTGGGGTTATTTTCAAGTCACAAAACTGCATTTTTGTTAATAAACCTGTTTATTTTCCTGTGTTCTGTGTCATTGTGGCCACATGCCTCCTCTCTAATCAGTGTTGCTGCCTTTTAATGTTTGTTACAAAGTACAGCTTTTATAGGGGAAAGAAAGCAAATGAGGAGAGTGGAATGGCATTCAAAATACAGATCTTATGACTGGCTATGTACAGTAAATGTATAATTTACTTTCTTTTTTTAATAATAAAAAGACAGTATAAATAAAAATATAAAACCTCTATAATATTATTAAAGATACGTTGCTTGGCCAAAAAGAGATGTGCAAAAGGAAAAAGTGTTATGACAAGTTAATCTGCCTCCTGAACAGTAAGTAAAATATTGTGTCAGGCTAAGTATTAAAATGATATGAATAAGCCCCAAAATTGGCAACCCATCACAGATTTTTGTGTTTTCTCCCCAGTTTGTTAGTCCTGGGACATCAAATATTAAGGGATTTCTTGCAAAATCTTTTTTGTTATATATTGTAGATCTATTTTCCATAGATAATGTACTACACATATACATAACCTTTAGGGATGTTCAACCCAGTAATAATGTTTTTCTAGCTATCAAGACTCACTCACATCTCCAGATCCATTTTTTAGTATTCTTCTTTGTTCTGTTCCCACGGCCCACAGGAGCTCACAGCTCACCTTGCCATAGCTACAAAAATACAGGTAACAGGTTATTCTTCTCAATGCCTTTTGTAATGGTAGCACAGTAAGTCCACAGTGGACAATACCGGAGGGTGGAAACAGTGCGGACAACACTGTGCAGGTCAACATTATGCCACAGAATACTGCCTGACAACAACAAAACAGGTAAGTTTACACATTTCACTGGAGTGGTGATCCATAGTGATGTGGTGTTTTGTAATCAGATTGCTGGCAATTATCCCAAGCAGCTGTACATAGAAATCAGTTGCAAACCTATAAAAAAACAAAAATGCTTCCCATCTGTGTGTAGTAGTCAGTAGTCAGAATAAAGGAAAACAGCATCTGCTGCAATATAATTGATTTAATAGGACTAGGATAGATTACCATTTATAAATTACAGTCAAGCCTGTAATTACTGCCTTTGTGGATCGATCACAACTTTATCGCCCTGCCACTGCTCAACTCATAGACTCCATATGGCCACCATTATCCATCAGGTGAGGTGACCAGGCCATAGCATTTAACAGAACAGATTACCATATTGTTACCCTATTTTATCATAGAGAAATCTTTTTGCTGCCCCATAGTTGTGTACCCCAATGTAACATTCAGTAAATTAGGAAATCACTGCAGCACCTTATTTAGTGCTGTGATAAGCCAAGTAAAGCAAAACAATATAAAGCACAAAATCAGGGAAAAGTAGTGGTCCTTAAAAAATAGACATGGTGGACTTGATGTATTGTACTGTATGTATTTCTTGTACTGAAGCCCCTAAATTTGTACCTAATGCAACCTTCTTGAAATCAATACCTTGCATACCTCACAAAAATGACATCCTATTAGAAATTTGCAGTTCCATTCATTTCAACATATACACCACTGTCTCTTGAAATTTATACCCTGTATGCCCCCAAAATGTAGCCCTCCAGACTTCTGCCACTTTAATCCTGCACATTTCCCTAAATTTGTACTTGGCACCATTCCAAACATTTGTACACTTGCCACTTTTAAAGTTAGTAACCTTTACCCTTCTTGAAATCTACATGTTATACCCTTGCTGAGGTTTACATCTGAGGCATTTCCCTACATACTGTACCCACCCTGCACCCATTCCAAAACTGCATATTAGTGTACCCCACTGACATTTACACATTGGTATTACTCCCAAAATGTGTGCCCCAAACACATTCATAAAGTTTGCATCCTCAGTCCTCCTAAAACATTTATCTCTGCATCCAATTGTAGTTTACATCCCCTTTCCTCACCAATGTTACTGCCTCTCTGCTGAATTTTCAAATTTTGCCTAAAAAATCATCTGTACATCCTTAAATGTATGCCCCAAAACCATCATTATCAATATTTCCAAGTTTAAACTTTCAACCCATGGTTCTGAAATGTTATTTTCCCAACTTCTATTTTCATTCATTTTGAAATATTATAGTAATTTCAGGTTCAAATGATCTCTTGGCACATCAGACCTGTCCCAAAATTCATAAGCAGGGATGAATAAGTTTAGTATTCTCTACACATTCTACTATCCAGGGTAACCTGTAGTTCCTTTAGTAAGCAGAATTTTTTCCAAGCTTACCTTGAAACCCTGTCCTATTATGACATTACTGTCTCTACGGATAGATTGTTCTTTGCGTCTGTCACCTTCTGGAAGAAGAAGGACCTCTGAATGTTACCCCTAAATATTCCTCCTCTGAGCTTTAGGGTGTATCCATACATTCTGCTGGGGAACAGTTCAAATAACTCCATCTGCTCAGTCGGGGCTAGATATAAGTTTTAGTGGATTGCTATACAAGTAACAGGTGCACTATTCATTTTGACTGTCCCACAAAATTTGTACTGTCCACTTGTATTTTACTAATTTTGTATTTCTGTTTCCTAATATGAGCTAATAATACCTTGTGTACCCCCTGATTTTTACAGTATCCTGAAAACGGATTAGTAACTGATGGTGCCTGTTGTAAGATGTCCTCAAAAGGGCTACTAAATATTGACCACTGGCTGGTACATGTCCCTGAAAAGGCCATAACAAGTATGCTCCCTGTTTATTCCCTGCTAAGGCTTTTAATTTGTTTCCCCCTACTCTTCAATAGCAATCCTGACAAGAGCCCTTTATTAACTCCCATCTGCCTTGCCTTGAAAAGCCGATCAGCTTCCTTTGCTCCGATGTACAGCCCAGATAATAAAAATCACCCCTCTGATTAGTAACCCTGACAAGGGCTTTAACCAGCCTCCTCGTTTCCTGTCACTGGAGCTTTTTCTGCTCTGACATAGGGGTTTAAGTGGTAGTTTAAGCCCTTTTATGTTCCTCTCCTAATCTCTAAATGCCCCACCTCTTTATTCCATGACCGTCTGCCTGAAAAGGGCTTTCAAATACATTATTTTAGCCCTCACAATGGCTTTTAATTAGCCTTACCCAGACTCCTCTTAGTTGGTAGACAGCCCTTAAAAGGGTTTTTAATTTGCATCCCCAAAACTCTGCTGCCTGTGAACAAAAGCTCACCTTGCACTTCTACTTCAAGTACAACCCACACAGACATGAGGTGTGTAGAAAGTAAAAAGGAGACAGCAAAAGAAGATGGGCAACTGCACATGCATGACAAAAAGTAACACATGAGCAGTCTAGTAATACCACAGCACTGTTTTTAGTTCTGCTGCTTGATAAAACTGCCCATCACTGGACATTGGGTTGAATGAACATCTCTCAGCTTGTGATACCCATGTTATTGGGACATCCATAGTCCATCCCTACAAGTGACAGCATCTCCTGGGTCCTAGCCCCTGCTAATGCTTTTTCATTTGATGTCTGTACCAGGGATAGGCAGGAAAATAAAACCAGGCATCATGGGGAAAGCTGGCTGTCTGGAACAGGCAGACATCCTTGTAGATACCCTTGAATATTTGAAAGACTTAGTCCCTGTCCTATTTCAGCCTCCTTTTTTGCAAGGTGAAACTGTTAAGGGTCTCCAAACTTTCCTAAGAAACCCCTGTTTGCCATAGGTGCCAGAACCAAAGGGTGCCAGGGAAGTCACCTTCCTCACCCACATTTGCCCTTGAGCATTCAAAGTGCCCCGTCAATGCATTCACAATCATGAAGGAATCCATCTTGGTTTCCTTTGTAACTTTTTGTATGTGGCCTAGTCTCTAATTGAAGTGGAATTTCCCAGCAGACTCCATCCTAAAAGTACTTAACACCCCCACAATTAAACACTTACCACCTTACATATTAGTGACTAAAGCATTCTGAATGAAAATAATTGACATAATAAGGAATGTGAGGTACCCACAGGCCTGCTGCTTCCATGCTGTGCAAGACTGTATAACTGTCATTGTGTGCATTCTGCTCAGCCACCAAGTTATTATGGATGCCCTTGCATTTGTGTAAAGTGAACATATTGGTATGATAGCGGATTTTGAGAGATGTGTCACTGTCAGTTCAATACAGGACAATCTTCAAGGGTCTTGACAGTGTCAGACCAGTCATTAGCCAGGTTGATCATGACACTGTTCTGGTCTTGTTGGGAACAAACTTTGTGTAGTTCAAAGAAAAGAGCCATTCAAATCATAAGATCTCTCTTTTCTTTGATATACATAAGGCCTCCCTGCAAGCATAGCTGATCAAAGTCATGATCAGCCTGCTGTGGTCCTCCCCCTCAACCTAAAAACAACCCCTTCTGACACCAGGGTACCCAATTCCCAGTGCTGGCTAATACCCTCACCTGCCCTTTTTCTCTGTGCAACATCGGGGCACCCAAACCTGGTACCACCAAACATAACACTGAAACTGGGTTGCCCAGTCCCCAGTCTTAGCATCTGAAATAAAGAAAACTGTCCCTCAACCCCTTCTACCCCTACGTTCTTAAATGTTTGACACTGGGGAGCCTGATCCCCAGTGCCACCTACTATCCCTGCCCTGCCTGTTTTTCTGTGCAACACCGAGGAGCCCACCCCTGGTGCTGACAAACACAGGAAGTGTCAGTGGAGTGTCAGTGGCTCAGCAGGTAGCACACTCACCTCTGAGGCCAGGAGATCAGAAGGTTGATTAGAAGGTTGTAGGTTCTAGCCACACACCAGGCAATTGAGTTAATATCCTGACACTACAGTGCAGCATGAGGGGGGTGCTGCACTTCTAAGGTGCCGTCTTTCAGATGAGACGTTAAACCGAGGTCCCATCAACCTGTTCTCATGGTAGTTCAGGTGGATCTTAAAGATTCCATGGCTTTTCTTGAAAGGAGTAAGGGAATTGTTTTATTATACATGTTCCAATATTCTTCTGGATACAAATAAAAATGCCCAAAACTTCCTAATACCAAAAGAACCCCCCCCCCAAACCCGCTATAAGAGCAGGGAAAATAAACTTTTTTTTTAAACATAAAAAACAAAACATAAACCAAACCAAATTCTGTCATACAAAATCATAAAAATAAGAAAGACAATTCCAACAAGCAATAACCTTAAGGCAAAAGGGAAAATATGGTTCAGAAAACATAAACATTGATCTGTGTTATTACACACTTAAAAGAAACAATATATCAGAGAAAAGGGAAAAAAAAACAAAAGAAAGGGAAGAGAAAAAAAAAATAATTCATTAGATCAGTCACTGAATAATCTTAAAGACCCAAGTTCAGACAAAATGCACCCCCCCCACAGAAAAAGAAATATAGCATATCCAAACAGAAAGAACCAATTGCAGACAGTCCAACATTGCAAATAATCAAAACTCTGAAAGGAAAAAAAACGAGAATGACAAGTTCAACTTCCCCTCCCCTCAGTATAGTACTGTCTAGAAATTCAATTCAAGAAAAAAAGTGTCAATACCATTCCCAAATACCCTGTTTAAAGGTTACAAATTCAGTGTCTTGTAAATGAGATATATCCTGAGAGTCCAGATGAAATAATTCTAAGGCAGAAATCTGGTGTCGTTGAAACAAAAAATGACATCTGACTTGCCAGATTCAATACAACAAGAATTCTGACAAAACATTTAGAGTACTAACACTATACCCACTCCAAGATGTTGGAAAAATTCCATAATATAATTGCAATGTAGACATGGAACTAAAAGGATGTGTTTTCCAATGATCTTTCCATAAAACCCAAAAATCAAAGATAAAGGGCCAATGAAAATAGAGCTGATCCATTGTTTCCAATTATGTCAAACAATAGTGACTCAAACAATTTCTATTTGCCAAGGCCTTTGCGTATGGTTCCCTCTGGTATTAATTCTATCATGGGCTCCTAACCATACTATGTCCCACATCTGATGAGGGATTCTATGGTCCAAAAGTCTTAACATTATCTGTTTCCATACTATGTCCTGATATTTCAGAAATGGTTGGTCAAAAAAAAAGTTGTTTCAAATGTCATGATACAATGCCCATCTAGACTGATTAAGTACCCTTTGCACTGTCATGTCCCATTTCTTTATAGCATCAAAAAATGTACCCCAGTAAGGGGGAAGAATGTATCTCCTCTTATTCTTATGTAAAAAATGAGAGGAAAACCATTCACATAAAATCTCTCCCAGTACTAAAGTTAACTGAGGACCTCAAGGTTTAGAGACTGATGAAATAACTGGTTTCAAATTGGTGGTAAGAAATATAGTTAAAAGAAAAATGACTGGATGGATCATCCCTACTCCCCCTTTATTCCTGTCCAAATAGAAAATATTCCATTTAATGGGGTTCAATCTGCTGCCCTAAAACCCAGAAAAAAACATGACATCAAGGCAGTTTCAAATTGCTTCGGTAAAGGAAAAATATGACTAACAAAAAGAAAAATGGGAATAATAAATGTCTTAATCATAAAATCCTTTTGAGTTTACACATCCGCCATTTATGCCACCCACTAATCTTATCCCATCCCTTATTTATACATAGTTCTCAATTATAAACGGCTAAATCTCCAACCCCAAAATATATACAATTGAGGGGACTGTGACACTGAAATGCTTGCAATTGAAACATCCCTCACAGGCACATTTGATAAATTCAAACAAAAACTCTTAGAAGTATTAACCTTGGATCCAATAATGCTTAATAATGATGATTATACATTACAAACCAAGACTCTGGCACTAATATCTGAAAAAAACATAAATCAGCAGCATACCCAATGGTTTTGAGTGTCCCTAAGCCTAGACACTCAACACCCCGTAAACATGGGGCTCTATTAAGTACTCGAAGGATGGGGGTCTAATGCCAAAACATATAATAAAGGGCTCAAAGGGCACCCTTGCAGTACCTCTTGCCTAACAAAACAAGCCTTCCCTATCCACCCATTAATGTAAGGCCTAACATAAGCAAGGTCATAACAAACTTGTAACCAATTTACAAACATCATAGGAATACCATAAGCAGTCAAAGTAAGCCATATAAAATCCTGAGATTAAACAGTCAAAAGCTTTTTCTTGATCAAAGCTAAAAACATAGCCCTCATGAGAATGCGAAGCTATTTAGTTAAACAATTCTCTTAGTAGAATAAGTGCATCCTGAATGGAATGCCCAGGCACAGAACAAAACTGATTTAGAGAAATTAAATCCTGCATAACTGATGATAATCTATTGCATAATAATTTAGAAAAAATCTTAAAGTCTACATTTAACAATGTGATAGGTCTCCAATTAGAAATGGAGGTCTGATCACCCTTCTTAAACATAAAAATCATCAAACCCTCATACTTGGTATCTGTAATACAATCCTCAGTCAAAAATGTATTAAAATACACAATAATTTGTCTGGCATTAAGGTCCACCGAACTTTGTAAAGTTTAACAGATAAGCCATCTGAACCAGTTGCCGTTTTGTTCTTTAACCCTTTCATAACTAAACCCAGTTCCTCTATAATAAATTCACCAATCAATCTTTCCGACTGTATAGGGGATAAATGGGAAACGTCAGCTGCAACCAGGAGGGTCAAATAATATCCAGAGTCATCATGTGCTGAGCTGAAAGAGGAAGAAACAAAGTCTTCCAAACTTCCAAAATCTCTTTATTTGTAGTTCATAAAGAACCTGTTTTGTCCCTAACAGACAACATTTGTTTAGCCTTTAGCCTGTACTTACAATCCTCAAATGGAGTCGTCTGATGTTTTCTACCCTGCGTACCAAAACGTTGCTCCATTTCCAAGGTCCTACATCTGTCATATGGAGAGTGGGATAATTCCTTTTTAAGGTTAGCCAATTCATCCTCCAGAGATGAATTACCAGCAATCACTAAGGAAGTTAGTTTAAGCAGTTTAGCCCGTAAAATAAGGTAATGCTGCTGAGCCTGCTGTGCCGAGGCTTTCGAATATTGTTTAAAGAAGGCTGTCAAGCAGTGTTTAGTATTCTCCCACCAAAACATCCAAGAAGTATATAAAAAGCTTACAGATCTTCTGTCCAGTAGGATATCAGTCAGGGACTGAAGGACTTCCAGACTATCTAGACTACTAGAGTTCAGCCTCCAAATCCCTTTACTGGGTAAACTGGCCAAATATAGAGAGACCACGACCCCTATTAAAGCATGGTCAGAAGTTTCTGTAATATGCATTGTTCTGTCAGCGATAGGTAGAGAAGCAGAAAAAAAACAATACTCAGGTCTGCAGGACAAGATACCCTTAAAAATGTAGGTTGTGGATGGGAAGCAAAAACATCATGCGAGGCAGCTTGTTTAATTAAAGTTTTCAATTCAAGACTATCACAATAAGTTGTATTCCCTGTTCTGATGGTTTTAGGCTAATATTAAAATCTTTTCCCCAAAAGATTAAATGACTAGTAAAGAGATAGGCCTGTCATTTCCATAATAAAGCTAGACGAGAGGCTTTTTGCTGGGGACCATAGATATTAATCAATCTATAGAAAGCACCATGAATTTGAAAATCCAATATTTATTTATTTATTTATTGAATTGTTTCACCAGGAAAGATACACTGAGCAACTCAATGCTTGTCTCATGATACATCCTGGTGGAAGTGGGGAGAGAGATGTACAAAGTGAGAATTCATAGATACATACATTACAGAGGATTAATACATACATACAATTTCAAAACAGGTTCAAGGCATTGGATACATAGTAGGCAAATGCAACAGTTACATTACTGGTGGTTCATAGGAGATGCATACATACATACATACATACAAAATCAGTACAGGGTCAAAAGCATAGGATTCAAGGTAGACAAATGCATGCAGTTACATTACAGGTAGTTCACAGGTGATGCAGAAGCTGCAAGGATGAAAACATTACACCTTTTTAAGAGTTAGGTTATACAGGGCAGTATAAGTGCAGGTGGGGTGGGGGATAGGGAAGGAAGAGAGCTAGGGAGAGAGGAAGAGAGACAGAGAGAGAGAAGGAGGCAGGTGGGCAAGGAGGGGTTCAGGAGCAGGTGCAGCTAGGTGTAAGGTAATTGTGCAGAGCAGAGGTAAGAGAATATAGGGAGCAGGAGTGGCGGATTTGTGGAGGAAGTGCATTCCACATTTTAGGCAGGTGGTAAGAGAAGACTTTTTGGCCAGAGGATGTAGCTATGCAGGGGACTGAGAGGGTATGTGTGTCAGCCTGGGATCTCAGGGAATAAAGGGAGTAAGTAGGGGTGCCAAGAGAGGAGGATATATAAGAGGGGAAAGATCCAAGTCAGAATTTAGAGATGAACTTAGCACCATGTAGTGCACACCAGGAGTGGAGGGGAAGGAAGTTGAGGGAGCGGTAGAGATCACAATGATGGGTGTGGGGAGGGGCATCAAAAGCAAAACAACAGAAGCAATTAAATAGAGAGTCCAGTCTGGATAGGTAGGACTGTGAGGCAGCACTTTAGACTATGTCACAGTAGTCAAAAATGGGCATGATCATCTTCTTTACCAGCTCATGCCTGGTGGTGAGTGGGATGCAGCTGCGGTTTCTGTAAAGGACCCCGAGCTTGGGCCATAGTTTTTTCAGAACGGCATTGATATGTACAGAGAAGTCAAGGTATCTGTCCAGCCAGATGCTGAGATACCTGAATGAGGGGGAGTCCTCAAGAACAATCCCATCAAGGGTGTGAAAGATGGGGAGGTGACTTAGCCTAGCAAGTCTCTGCCTTGTGCCAATGGACATGGAGACTGTCTTCTTGGCATTTAGAAAAAGTTGATGAGAGCTAAACCAGAGTTGGACTTTAGTGAAGTCAGACTACAGCCTGGTAGTGACATCAGAGACAGAATTGCCAGAGGTAAACAACACTGTATCATCAGCATACATGTGGATGCTGGATGCAGAGCAAACCAGGGGAGGTCATTTAAAAAGATGGAGAACAGAATGGGGCCTAGTACTGAGTCCTGGGGGACCCCAGTAGTTATAGGCAAGGGGGGAGAGGTAGCATCAGCTATTCTCACAGATTGTGACCTGCCAGACAGGTAGGCACTGAACCAGCCTGTGGCACAATGGGATAGTCCAGCGGCTAAGAGGCTGTGCAGTAGGAGGGTGTGTGAGACAGTGTCAAAGACTTTGGCCAGGTTGACAAAGTTAGCCGAGGTAATGTGCCCTTTGTCAAAGCCTGAGGAGATGGTCTCTGTGAGCCTCAGCAGAGAGGTGGTGGTAGAGTGGGATTTCCTAAAGCAAAACTGGAAGGGAGTGAAGAAAGCAGAGTCAGAGAGGAACAAGGAGAGTTGGTTGAGGGCTATGTGTTCTTGTAGTTTAGCTAAGGTTGGTCGGAGAGAGATAGGTTGTTAGTTCCCTGGTGAGGTGGAGTCACCCCCCTTCGGGGGGGAGGACTACTGCATGTTTCCAAACCGAGGGAACTGAAGGAGTCTCAAAGGATAGGTTTAGTATGAGAGAGAGTGGGTAGGCAATGGCAGGAGCAGAGAGAGAGAGAGAGAGAGAGAGAGAGAGGAACCTAGGGTCAAGACTACAGGTGAGGAGTCTTTGGTAGGGTTTAGTGCCAGGAGAGCTAGAAGGCTAGTGTCAGGAGAGACAGGAGAGGAGAACTGGGGGGGGGGGGGTGAGAGGTTTGGAAGAAGAGGAAGGGGCAAAGGAGCAGAAGGGGTGGGGACAGATTGTGGGGATGAAATAGGGGCAGGTGGAGGAGCAGTGGAGGGTGAGTCAATGTGTGAGGCATGAGAAGGGGCCACCGGAGCAAGAGAGGGGATTGGGAGAGTGCTTAGCAGAGAAGAGGCACAGGTGGTGAAGTGGGAGTTGAAGCATTTGGCAATGGCTATAGGTTCTGAAAGGACAGAATGATTGTGCCTGAGGATAGGTGGTATAGGGTTTCAGGATGGTGAGAAGAGGGAGGGGACAACCTTCCAGAATTTAGATGGGTTGTTTATACTAGTTTGGAAGTTAGACTTGAGGTGTTCAGCTTTGGCAACATGGATTGCTTTAGTGCAGCCATTCCGAAGTTCACGGTATCGTTGGTGATCACTAGGTCAGTTGGAGACTTTGGCCTTATGCCATGCAAGGTCACGAGCTTGTTGGCAGGCCAGAAGCTCAGGAGTGACCATGGGGAGGTGCCCTCCGTGGACCCTGGTTTTATGAGGCAGGGTTTGGGAATTCCAAATCTGAAGAAACTTAGAGGTGAAGTAGGCAAGGGCCTTGGCAGCTGAGGTTGCTGTGGAACAGGAGGACCAGTCAGTTTGTGAGAGGTTGTGGAGCAATAAATGTAGGTCAAGTGATGTGAAGGGTCTAGCGAAAATAGTTTTTGCTGAGTGTTTAGTCCTATGTATTTTACGCACTACAAAGGTCATGTGGTGGTCGCTGATAGAGTCTGGTAGTAGCCCGGAGGCCACTACTTGATGGTGATGGAAGGTGAGGACATGGTCAAGCAGGGAGTGGTTTAGTGTTTTAAAGTTTAGATGAGTGGGTTCCACTATCAGTTGATGGAGGTTTAAGGCTTCAATGGCAGAATGAGTATTAGCTAGAGATGGGGCCAGCCAGTTTAGATTTAGGTCTCCCAGGATGAATAGTTCACCACCGCTGGCAAACGAGGAGAGCTTTGTGACCAAGTCAGTGACGCTGGAATGTGGCTGTCCAGGGCGGCAGTAAACTCCAGCAATGAAGATAGGGACAGTGTGGGGATAGGAGATTTTTAAAAGGAGAGCCTTGCGGGATGACTGAACAGAAGTTGTGAAGGAGGGAGTGAACTGGAGGGAAGATGGGGTACTGTACAGATAGCCACGCCACCACCTCTCCCAGTCTTATCCTGTCTTGATATTGTGAAGCCAGGGATAGAGATAGCATTGTCTAGAATGTTTTTGGACAGCCAAGTTTTGTGGATCACAATGATGTCAGGGGCATAGGCTTCTACCATGGGTTGCAATAGGGAGATTTTGGGAACAAGGTTTCTTATGTTTAGGTGGATGATTTTAAGGCCATTTGGTAGTGAAAGTGGAATAGTGGCTGGATGGTCACAGGCTGGTGGATGGGCAAATTCAGGGCCAGGATTTGGGTGGATATTGCCAGATGCTAGAAGGTGCAAGAGAATAAGGAGCTGGAGTAGCCTGCTTCCCTTGGAAGAGCTATAGCGTAATTGTTTAGCAGTTTTAGGGGGGAGTGACAGAATGATAGGAGAGGATACTATCTTAAGGAGGGTAATGAGCTGAATGTGCACTGAGATGATAGTGGCACAGGGGAGTGCAAGGCAGTGAGGGATGAATGTAGCAACCGGGTGGTGCAATGTTACAGTGGGGCAGACCGAGCTGTTATCCACCGTCAGTGACACTAGCAGACTGGGTTGGCCTCTGGGCAGTTCAGTATGGAGTGAAAGAAGTATTAATATAGACAGCACCAAAGGTAGGTACCATAATTTAGAAGTCGGACAAGACTCCATAGTGCAAGCAAGAGAGTGCGAGAGAAAACTGGAGGGGGATGTATAGAGTTAACGAGATGCAGCTCATGTAAGGGAAGCTGCTAACAGATGCTTCTAGTGGTAGAGAAATATAAGGAGCCAATGGGGAACTGGGTAGCTAGAAAAAAAAATGCCACCCTATCCGGCTCTAACTCCACCATTTTCTGAATCACATAATCAGGTGTGGAAAAACAAATGCCCAATCTGGAACATTGTTCAATTCCTAGCGACCAAACAGAGTCACCCTTATACCATTCTCGGGAAGCAATCTGTATGTCCTGATCCGTATATAACCTAGTGTTCTGTGAAAGAAAAATATCATAGGTCAATGAATGCTGTACTGCATAAGTAGCTTTCCTCTTAAACTCAGATCTAATACTATTGATATTAAGAACAAGGCCCCTACTTTTCTGCTGCACATTGGGATCAAGCTCTGTGGCAAGATTACCATTTGTCGCAGAACTTCTGTGACGGTGGTTTGTAATTTCTGTGGAAGTTCTGTGTCACTAACAAAATACAGTACCATATCACAGTGTCAGCTTGTCATCCTGACTTCATTTCCATGGCAACGGTTATAGCAATCAGGATGGGGGAAAGCACATTAACAGTAGTTCAAAAAATAACAGACTTTTATGTCTAAAAAGGCAAAAAAAAAAAAATCTGTCTCTTAAGGTCCTAGCCTATTGCATGAATGAAATATGCAGAGATGACCTTATGTGACAAATAAGGAATTTCTATACTCGTGCTGTCTATACTACTCATGAGGTCCCTACTGTGTATCACTTATACATTTATATTGACTTTGACTTTTGACTTTGACAGCAGATAAGGACCACTTGGCCCACCCAGTCTGCCCATTTCCCTACCTACTGGATAAGCTGCAGATTCTAGTTAACCAACAGCCTACTTCCTGCAACACCCCACTATAATTGCCTTGTGTCTGTCCCATGCATGCTTGAATTCCCCCACTGTTTTAGACCCAACGACCTCCTCAGGAAGTCTGTTCCATGTATCCACCACTCTCTCAGTGAAAAAAAAATTCCTCACATTACCCCTGAGCCATCCTCTATCTTTAAATTGTGCCCCTTGTTCTTATACATCTCTTTTTCTGAAAGATGCTACCCTCCTGGACTTTATTGATTTCCTTGAGGTACTTGAACGTTTCTATCATGTCCCCGCTGTCCCTCCTTTCATCAAGAGTATACATATTAAGCTCTCTCAGTCTCTCTTCATATGGTTTCTGCTGCAGACCCTGCACCATTTTAGTTGCCCTCCTCTGGACTGCTTCCATCCTGTCTATGTCCTTGCGTAGATGAGGTCTCCAAAACTGCAAACAGTACTCCAGATGAGGTCTCACCAACTGTCTGTATAGAGGGATAACCACTTTCCTTTTTCTACTTGGGATACCCCTTCCTATGCATCCCAGTATCCCCCTGGCTCTCCTTACTGACTTTTCTCATTGCTTACCCACCTTTAGGTCATCTGATATGACTAACCCCTATTTATTTCAGTCTCTATACCTTAAAGGCACAAATAAGTTTGTACAAAGTAAGGTATAGACTTAACAGGTCTATGTGCTGTCTACACCACTCATGAGGTCCCCACTGTATATGACTTATATATTTATTTACAATCTGTAATATACATGTAAATACAGTATGTGTGTGTGTGTGTGTGTGTGTACGTATCTCTCTCTCTCTGCTCTCTCTCTCTCTATATATATATATATATATATATATATATATAGGTGAAGATACTATATATATATATATATATATATATATAAACATTTTTTTCAAATTTCCATGAAATTGTATCCTCATTCATACAGGTCCCTTTGGAAATGGAATATACAGAATAGAGAAGATATTGCAAAACTCATTTTTCATGCCAACCCACATCCCCTGATGCACTATATAATACCATCAGTCCATGACATGCATGTGAACCCATTGTGAGATAAAGCTCTCCAGCCAATCACAATGTGTCCCCTGTGTGACAGAACACTGTGCCATACCTTCCCAGGCTCAGAGCAGTGGTGTGGTACCCCAGTCCTTGTGCTGCCCAGCCAGTTCCCAGCACTTGTCTCTGAACCTGAATTGCCGGCATGGGAACACAACATGCTAACCTCAGGTCCAACAGCTGGCCCTGCGCGCAACATTTGTCCATTACGTTTAGGTGATTCTGTCAACCAATGATAATATGTAATCAACAACCCTGGCACAAATGTGTACAGTGCAATTATTTATTTAACAGGTCTAGTCTTTCTACAGGTCTGCACATTATTATATTCCACTTTTCTGGGCATAATTACTTCATTTTTCTTAAAAATTACAGGTTAATTAATTTTGCCAGTTATTTATTTCAGTCTCTATACCTTAAAGGCACAAATAAGTGTGTACAAAGTATGGTATAGACTTAACAGGTCTATGTTATTGTCAAGGTTTTGTTTAAGTTGGCCCTAGTGTAATAATGTAAGCCTGAAAATTGTATTAGGCTCTGGTGCAGGATGTGCTGTGCCACTGCCTTTGGCAGTGGGAGCTGAGGTAGATAAGTGACTATTCATTTCTGTGGCAGACCCCATTTCATTAGCTAATGTATGATGTTATAGCACTGATAACATCGCATTCTGAGCATAGAGAGGTTTTGGATATAAAAAGAGGGGAATGGAACCAGGTTCTATGGATAAATGGAAATATTAATAAAGAATCACCAAGAACAGTGAATTCTGTGGCACTGCAGAAGTTCTGCAGTAGGTTGCAAGTTCTGCGCAAAATTCTGCAGCCACAGAATTCTTGGGGCCTTGGTTAAGACTGAGCAATGTTAAAGTAAATGCAAGCAGAATAACGAAAAAAATTAAGACATTTTCTTCTTGTTTGCCCTAGTGCTTCTCCTAGTAACCAATGGCAAGGCCTCCTGATGAACCAGAGCTTCTGTAACCACAGTGGATTCACTCTGGGTAGATTTAAATGAAACATCAGAGTCCTCATCATCCATCGCATCCCCCCAACTCTGTAAAGGTTCATATGGATTTGTCACTTCAAGACAAGAAGAAACCATAGATTTCGCCTTCCGCTTCGGTAAAGTTCGTTTCCTAGGAACGGGTACAAACCCTAATCCAGAGTCTTGAGGAGCTACTGACACAAAGGTAAGTTCCAGATCTGGGACCACTGGACGGGTAGGGCAGAGTTGTCGTAGAAGGAGCAGTCCTCTGTTGCCCCACAACCTTCAGAAAGTCTGAAGGAGGTGCTGAAGTAGGGCCTTTCCTTGCTTGTGCATTCAGGAATCTAAATGGAGGTGTATGAGTAGAAGTGGTAGGGTTGGAAAAAATGGGCCTTGGCAGACTTATTGATATAAAAACTATGTTCAGAGAAATCAGTAGTAGTATGCACTGTCAGGGGACAGGAGAAAAATACATGGGATTCAGAACCATATAAATTACATGAGGGGGAACTAAGCAAGTCATAACTGAATGTCCTAAAACTCCACAAACAGAGCATTTTAACTGATCACAATCTGAATTCAGATGTGATGTAGACCAGCACCTGTAACAGGAGCAGGGTTGATCAGGATAGAGCAGAATCCCTCGATCCCTCCCAAGATGGAAGCAATTGGGAAGGTGCTGAATGCCAACATCAGTTAATTTCAGCTGGACCGAAAATGTCCAACCCCCAGTCCAGAAGCCATTATCATCTATAATGGTCTGTGGCACCCCATTCACTGTGCACCATGCCTCCAATCAATAAAGAATATCAAGGACATTAACTCCATCAGTACAGAACAGTACAGTTATCAATTTAGCAGTAGGTCTAGTAATAGAAATTGCCACAAACGGTTTCCATGTGGGGGTATTTTTCACCAGGTAATAGGCAGCCCAAAATTTATCTAACAGATTTGCAGACCGGAAACTCACATCAAAATTGTGGTCTCCTGAAGCAGGAATAAACCTCAGCAGATGAAAAATGCAAGAAATCCAAAATGAAATATTTCCACACATAATTTCTGTTGGGTGGGAGATCCAAACCTCCATTATAATAGATACAAATGACAAATCGACATCTAGCCACCTCTGCAGGCTTTTTTAAATAAGCTAGCATAACTTTCAGGACGAGTTTTCACCTTACTCGTATCTTCCACAACATCAGCTAATGGAACATCTTGTACATTAGTAAAATCGGGACCAGGGTGTAAGAATGGAGACTGCCCTCCTTGCGTGTGTGGAAGCTCCTCACCTTCTGGAGTGCCCAAAAAGCCTTGGGTGTCAGACTCTGACTGCCGCTTCGGCAATGAGTCAGTGTCTGATGCAGTAAAATCAAAGAGGTGTACCGCACATTTGATCCCTCTGACACTTCAGCAATCACTATTTGCAGACTATCCAGGCCATGGAAGTCCGGTACATGCTTAACTGTCAGAGGTGTAGGTCCACTCATGGTCACAGAACTTCCTGGTACTGGGATATTAGGGTCAGGGATCCAAATCTAGAAGTCCAGACCTGGGTTTGAATCCCACAGCTTCCACTTGCATACTGTGTGACCCTGAGCAAGTCACTTAACTTCCCTGTGCTCCCAGGTTGCACCTGTAAAAAAGCTTTCAGGTTAGTGTGTCTCACCTGGTTAAATAACTAAAAAAAAAAAAATGTCTTCTCGGAACAACCACCCCGCTCACTGTAAGGCTGTCTCAGGTGTCCGAGTTGATTGTTCCACTGTAAATGGGAACAAAATAGAAGACGAAAGAGGAGAAGGTAAGACTTCAACTACTGGGCTACTAACAGCAGGCTGAGAGTCAGCATCATCAAAAGGTCCTTTCTTCATCGTCGGGACCATAGGGCTTTGTAAGGAATGTTTTCTCTTTTTTTCATCATCCAACAAACCCTAATTAGCCACTGAGTTATGTGCAGTATCAATAAGGTTAAGCAAATTAGTCTGTTCCTACTGTTAGTCATGCAAAAGCTTGTTCTCCTCAGTCAAAGAAGAAATAGCTAGGTCTGACTCCATATTTCCATCCATAGTGGAATCCAACACAGCCAGTACAGGCTGTTGTAAAGCACCTCCATCTCCCTGTGCAGCCACAGACAGACTAACAGCATCCATACAAATCACAGACAAGGGGTCTCCCCACTGGAAGGGTAGGGGATTTTCCCCGGTGCACTGGCCACATTTTCCCCCATTCACTAAAATACCACCAATAGCTTAATCTGGTTCAAAGTCAGTTGGTATTTATCTGTATCCCCCTCCTCCGGGTTGTGCCTGAAAATAGGCAGAATTTGTCTAGTGCACTTATCCGGTCAACAAAAACTAAATAAATGACACTGACACTGGGGTGCCAAGTCCACAATCTCAGTACCTGAAATAAAGAAAACTGTCCCTCATTCCCTCCCACTTTCCTTCTTAATTTTCCAACACCAGTGTGCCTAATCCCCAGTTCTGGCAACTACACCCCACCCACACTTCGTCACTGTGTGACACCGAGAAACCCACCCCCTGTAGTGTCAAACATAACACTGACACTGGGCTGTGCAAGAAACATCATGTCCAGCATTTTTTACCTCCTGGCATCCACTGGCACATGACAGGGCTGGCAAGGCTGTGGATTTAGAACAGTTGTGGAAACTTGGAGGCATAATAAATAGAATGTCTAAATGGGAGTATTTTTTAAAAACAAACAGGATCCTTTATTTTTCTATTTATTTACAAATTTGGTAACTGGGAAGGGCACACTGAGCCAAGGCTAGTTTGCAGGTGCGACCCGAGGACAGAGTATAAAAGGGGCAATTGGAGAACCGTGTAAACATAACATTATTTGGCAGCATAAAACTTATGAAATTACAGTCAAGTAGGAACATTTAGTATAATAATACATACAAGTGTGGTACATTTTGGCAACTTATTAATATGCATAGTAGCAGTAGTGCAACAATAGCATAACAGGGCTTGAACTTATTCAAATGGTATATTGTTCCAGATGGCAAAATTCATTTGTCTCATTCACTAGATGGCATCCCAAAGACACTTCTGGGTCAGAAAACAACCCCGGAGGTGTATGTTTAACACATGTTTCTGGCCTCAAGAGGAGACAGTTTCACAAAGGGGGGCTCTACTCTGAAAATCAAACAGAGTTTGTATGGACTTTTGGTAGCCCATCTTGAGAGTTACTAGACACATGGCTAATGTCACAGTGTCTGTGCTGGCAGCATTCTGGTGCCACTTAATCCTGTGAGAGATTTTATGGAATCCACTCCTTCCTTCACAGAGCACATCCTTTTTCCTAAATTCTTCACATTCTTCACTGTGACTCCCAGTCACAGACTCTGTGCCCCTCTGGACATAGCTGTGGTGCCTACCAAGCACATCAATTTAATTTCAGTCAAACAGCCCACTCCACACACTTCTGAGGCAATCTCTCTGACTGACTAAAATTGGCATCTTGTTAGTTTGCATACCAACCTCAGCTTGAGGTATGAGGCACAGCTGAGTGTCAACTAAACTCAAAGCTTTCAATAAGATTAAATGTCATCTCAAATCTTCACTTCAACAGCATATCTGGTAACCGTTCCTCACAGGAGAACCTCTGGCTGATTCTTCAAGTGTGTTTTTCTTCTTCAGGAGAGGGGCACCCCCTGCAGTGGTCCTTGCTTGACAGCCACTGCCATGAATGAGCACGTTTTATACAACGCCAGACTCAATAGAAGAACTTTCAGACACTGGGAACTGATACTGTGTGCCAGATGCCAGCTTCCCACCACTTTGACTCAGCAGAATCTCTGCCTCCAGCAGAGAACATTGACTCCTCCCCTTTGGAATGCCAAGGCAGTCCAGCTGACCCAGTCCTCCAAGGGCATAGAAACTGGCATCACTATAGAGGTCAAAGTGACACTCGTAAAGGCACACACATGTAACTCCTAGGGGGGTTTACACATAGATACATAAAAAGTAGCTGGCCCATCAGCAGCAGTAGTGCTACTGCTTGTGATTATTGTGACCCAGATTTGGGAATATACCTGAGTAGTAGGAGGGCCATCAGCAGGGGGAAGAAAACTGAGCATCTCATAGGATGCTCTCCTCCTTGTTGAGTGGATGAAGGTCACTGCTGCCATCCACTAAATACCAGCTGGGTGACAATGAGTAGTGGTGCAGACAAGTAGTGCTGTCAGGGTGGGGGAGATGTCAATTGGCTGGATCAAAATATGTCTCTATACCATTGCATACAAATTTCTATCCACAGTGTGGCCCAGCACAACTCCGATGGTATTGGAAGAAAAAACAGGAGAAAAAGGCCAGCAGAGTCACAGTTTCTTTTGGTCCTTGACATACCAACTGTCCGACTGTCCACCATTACTTTCGGACAGTCCTTGACACACCAGCTTTCTACTTTCTCCCTGGAATTGTGTGTTGACACTGGGGAGCCTGGCCCACTCATGAGTCCTCACTTACCCACCTTAGATGTGATGGCTGAAATAAGAGGGGACAGGGTAAGAGACCGAGATGGCAGGGCTAGAGATGAGGTTGCAGAGTTAAGGAGCAGATGTGAACTACTGTAGGAAACAGAATAAACAGAATACATATAATACATAGACAGTGTCAGCAGAAAAAGACTCCTGGTCCATCCAGTCAGCTCAGCCCAGTTTTGTCAGGGCTATTAAGCATGTAAATTCCTGTCTGTCTAACATCTTGCCAAACTCGTCCTCCTCCCTGTGCTACCCCTCTTTGTCCTGAAAAATAATCATATTTTTACCACCCCACCTTCAATCCATTGTTTATATGCATGCTTCCACCAAGCCCTTGAGCAGGGTATTCCAGTGTTCCACCTCCCTTTCAGTAATGAGCAACTTTCTGATATCTCTCTTGCCACCCCAGCCCCCCCCCCCAAAATTTCCAGACATTCCCACTCCTTGTAATTATTTTTCATTTCTGGGTAACAGGTCCCTGCTATCAAGTCTAGCTATCTTTCTCCTAAAGCATGAACAGTGTGGATCACTAATACCATTCAACCATGAAAATCTTATTGACCTTTGACACCACACAAACCACAAGAAGGCACTCCCCATCGGCATAATGCTCCCTCCCCAATTCCTTGTGTGCTGAGGGGGGTGCCCAATCCCCCTCAGGTCTTGTTCCCACCCAGCAGTCTGTATGTGCCGAAGGGGGTGCCCAATCCCCTGTTGGCTACAGCCCCCCCAAACACTCAAGTGGCATGCGGGGAGCCCACCCCAGCATGCCAAATGTACACAAATGCTCACAGCCTGGGAAATAAGATCCCAGACCTGCAGGCAATAATGTCAGAGGCTAAACTGGACATAGTAGCAATTAGTGAGACGTTGTTTACCAGTAACCACACTTGGGAGACTTAAGTACCTGGCTATGTATTGTTCAGAAGAGACCGAGGTGCAAAAAGGGGGGGATGGAGCAGCCCTGTATGTCAATGAAATTATCAAAGCTACAGAAATTCAGAATACACATAAGGAGCCAGAAGAACTGTGGGTCATGCTGGAAACAGGAAATGGGACAGCCATAAGAACTGGGGTTGTCTACAGGCCCCCAGACCAGGGGGAGGACATAGACACATTACTGTTAGAAGATATACAAAACATGACAGCTAAAGGGGAGGTTCTGATAATGGAGACTTCAACATGCGGATACAGATTGGTCAATACCAGCAGGAACATCTGCCAGAACTAGACACATGGTGGATTCCTGCAGGAGGGCCTCAAACAACTGGTACAACAACCCACAAGAGACAGGGCTATCCTAGATCTAGTACTGACTAACAGGGAAGGGATCACAGATCTCCAGGTAGAAGGTCACCTGGGGGCCAGTGACCATCACATGATATGGTTCAATTTGGCTACTACATCTAAATCATCCCATTCCAAGGCAAAGATATGGGACTTCAGAGGAGCTGAATTTGATAAGATGGCCAACAGAGTTAAGCTAGCCCTGGCAAAAAGAAACACAGGTGAGGGGATACAGGCAAAGTGGGCAAGCATTAAGGATGCAATACTTGAAGCAACATCCCATTGTGTTAGACAGAAAAGGAAGTGCAAAAGAAAAAGGAAACCACTTTGGTTCTCAGATACAGTAGCAGAAAAGGTCAGAGCCAAAAGGCTGGCCTTCAGGAAATATAAGGGAACACAGCGGGATGAAGATAGTGAGGCATACCAAACTGCCCTAAGGGAAGCAGGGAAGGCAGTAAGGCAGGCAAAGTCCCAAACTGAGGAAACACTAGCACGAACAGTAAAAGAAGGTGACAAGACTTTCTATAGATACATTAATGAAAGGAGAACGTCCAGAGGGGGTATTGCTAAGCTCAATGGAGAAAAGGGAACATGTGAGGAGGAGGACCCTGTAAAAGCATCTATCCTAAATAGATACTTTTGCTCAGTATTTACTGAAGAGAAGGTAGGGCAGGGCCCACAGCTCAGCACCATGGACACAGGGGGGAGGGAGGTGAGCACTACTCCCTTCACAAAAGAAAGGGTCCTACAAGAGCTCGCTAAGCTCAGGGTGGATAAGGCAATGGGACCTGATGGCATACATCCCAGGGTACTTAAGAATCTAAGGGTGGAACTAGCAGAGCCATTAGCAGAACTGTTTAGTGAGTCTCTGAGCACAGGAGAGGTCCCAGAAGACTGGAGAAGGGCTCATGTGATCCCGCTCCACAAAAGTGGTAGCAGGGAGGAGGCAGGGAACTACAGACCAGTCAGTCTTACCTCAGTAGTGGGCAAGATCATGGAGGCACTCCTTAAGGAAAGGATAGTGCAACACCTGGAACCATAGGGCACAGGATCCAAGACAGCATGGGTTAACAAAGGAGGTCCTGTCAAACTAATCTCATAGATTTCTTTGACTGGGTAACCAGAGTGGTGGACCAAGGGGAGCAGTTGATGTCACCTACCTTGACTTCAGCAAAGCTTTTGACACTGTTTCACATAGAAGATTGATAAATAAGCTGGGTAGGCTCGGGGTGGGTCAGAAGTTAGTCAACTGGGTGGCAAACTGGTTGACGGGCAGAAAACAGAGAGTGGTGGTAAATGGTATACAGTCAGAAGAGATGCAAGTCACAAGTGAGGTACCTCAGGGATCAGTCCTGGGGCCAGTCCTCTTCAATATCTTCATTAGTGACCTTGCAGATGGACTAGAGGGTAAGGTTTGTCTGTTTGCAGATGACACCAAGATCTGCAACAGAGTAGATGATCCAGATGGGGAGGGCAGAATGAGAAGAGATCTGGATAAACTAGCAAAATGGTCAGAAGAGTGGCAACTGGGATTTAATGCAAAGAAGTGCAAGATCATGCACATAAGGAAGAGAAATCCTGACGCCACCTATAGGCTGGGAGGGGAGTTGCTGGCAGTCACAAAGGAAGAAAGAGACTTGGGCATCGTCATCACTGATGACCTGAAATCATCAAGCAGACCTCTAAAGCAGTAGGTAAAGCTAGGGGATGTTAGGGTGTATAAGTAGGGGTATCACAAGTCGTAAGAGAGAGAGGTAATAATCCCTCTTTACAAGACACTGGTTAGGCCCCATCTGGAGTACTGCACGCAGTACTGGAGGCCACACCTCCACAAGAACATTAACCAAATTGAGGCAGTCCAGAGAAGGGCAACCAAAATGGTGCAGGGACTGCATCAGAAGACATATGAGGACAGATTAACCGAGCTCAATATGTATACCCTTGAACAAAGGAGGGAGAGAGGTGATATGATTGAGACATTCAAACACCTTAAGGGCATTAATAAGGTGAAAGAGTCTAACATGTTTAAATATAAGAAAAATAGCAGGACAAGAGGACACAGCATGAGATTAGAGGGAGGCCGATTAAGGGGGAATGTGAGGAAATACTTTTTCACAGAAAGGGTGGTGGATGCATGGAATGGCCTACCTCAGGAAGTGGTGGCTACGAATACAGTGCAGGACTTCAAACAGGCATGGGATAGGCATAAGGGAGCAATACAGATGAGTATGAATAGATAGACCACTGACAGAGCAAAGGCCAATGGCACATTTATAAGGTAGAAAAAGAAATGGGCAGACTGGATGGGCCTTGCGGTCCTTATCTGCTGTCAACTTCTATGTTTCTATGTTTCTATAAAATTAAATGTCCCTGCAAAAAACTTTCCGCGAGTTTTTTAATTTTTAATAAACCTGTAAACTAGAAAATGGTCCCTCTTTGATTCTGGTGGTCCCTCCCCCAACCCGCACCCACTCCCTGAGTACCCCACCTCCCCACACCCCCCTCACCCCATACTTACCTCCAGAGCCCAGCATGATGATCTTTGGTGGACCGGGAACACGTCTGCACTCTTCAAAGCCGACAGCAAACTGAAGAAATGCCGGTAAGCTGTATAATGGCATAAATGTTTTTTTTTTTCAACTTTGGAGCATATCTCAGCCATTTTGGGGAATTTTTTCACCAAATTTTCAACACGGGGTTCTTGGGACCCCACCTCATGAACTCAGTCACTGGCAGTTTGTTATTCAGTCCCAAAAGGGGATTTCATGATCACTGCGTGGAACCACCTTTTGGGACCGAATAACGAAACAACAGTGTCACAGTTCATGAGGTAGGCCCCCAATAACCCTATGTTGAAGATTTGGTGAAAAAATTCCCAAAAATGACTGTTTTATGAGCATGCATTGTGCAGTTCCTATGCACCCTTGTAACTTTGAGCATTTTTAATATTTTCATTCCAGATTTTCAACATTGTCATTTTACCACACCTTCTTATGAACAGTATAGCTGTCAGTTTTCACATCTCACCTGAAATGTGTTTTCGCATGTGTAGTGCACAATGGCGTGGTTGGTGTGTGAAATCAATGTTCAGGACAGATTATGAATATCACAGTGACACAGTTCATGAGGTAGGCCCCCCAAAACCCTATGTTGAAAATTTGGTGAAAAAATTCCCCAAAATGACTGTTTTACAAGCGTGCAGTGCACAGTTCCTTCGCATGCTCGTAACTTCAAGCATTTTTATTATTTTCACTCCAGATTTTCAGCATTGCCATTTTACCACACCTCCTTATGAATAGTACAACTGTCATTTTTCACATCTCACCCAAAATGTTATTTCACACATGTAGCACACAGTGGCGTGGTCGGTGTGCGAAATCAATGTTCGGGACAGATTAAGGAAATCACAGTAACACTGTTCATGAGCAGAGGTCTTAAACTGGCTAAGTTGAAAATTTGATGACAAAAGTCTATAAAATGACTGTGTTACAAGTGTGCACTGTGCAATTTTCACGCACCCTCATAAGTTCACAAATTCGTAATCTTTTCAGTCCAGATTTTCAACATTGGCATTTTTCCACACCTCCTTATGAACAGTACAGCTGTCATTTTCACACCCTGGCTGAAATGTGTTTTCTCACTTTCAATGCAGAATAGGACAGTCGCTGTGGGAAATCAGTGTTCAGGATAGATTAAGAAAATCACTGTGACACTGTTCATGAGCGGAGGTCCCAAAATGCCTAAGTTGAAAATCTGCTGTAAAAAATCCCAAAACTAATTACATTATGGGTGTGCGTTGCACAGTTTCTACACACACTAGTGACTTCACCAGTTTTTTTAGATTTTCACTCCAGATTTTCAATATTGCCATTGTTTTACACCTCCTCATGAACAGTAAAGCTGTCATTTTTCACATCCTGTTCGAAATGCATTTTTGCACCTGTGGCACCAAATGGCACAGTCACTGTGCAAAATCACCTTTAGGCTAATGAACTGATAGTGTCACTGTTCAAGTGGTGGGATCACAAAAAGCCCATGTTGAAAACTTGGAGTAAAAACACCAAGAAATGCCCAGGGTCTTAGGGTTTTCAACCATAATGCCCTACCCTGTAGGGACTAACAGGCGTCTGGGTTGTGACTTGGGATTGTAGACAGTAATGCCCATGCCATATCTCCCCCACCCTACAGCCAGTGGCAGGCATCGAGGTGCACCTTGGACCCTTTGGCCCCAGAGTTCACCCCATTCTCCTATACTGCACCCATTTCAGTGTATTTTCTTATGGAATGAGGAGAGTGTAAAGCCTAAACACTTCAAAGCACACCTTGACACTTGTAAGTGTCTGCAGGGTAGGGTGAGGTGAAATGTTGTGACTGTTATGGGTGATGACCCAAAGGCACACCCTAATGCCTGTCCATCTCTGCAGGGTGGGGGTAAAGTTGGCATCAGTTCAATACTTCACTGCCATTCCTATACTGTATCTTTCTTACTCCTGCACTTCCACTGCTAATGACAGCAAGCAACACTTGGCATTGACAAATGCTAGTTTGAAGCATACCATCCTGTTAACTGCCTGTGTGCTATAGCCTTTGGCTGGTCTGACCAAAGTGCAACGTGTTAATGGGTGTGGATGAGGCTCCTGGTCTGTAAAAAGGCAAACAAAAAAATAATATCACATGTGGGGTAAAGAATGAAGCATAAGGGATCAATATAACCTCTGGAACATGGTGCACAACACAATCATGTGCATGGCATAAAAGTTGCATTGTTGAAAATTAATCTAATTATCTTCTAATTGATATTTTTTTGGTGCTTAGTGTATAGTCACTCTGCAAGGATACAGCACCATACCCCCATGTCCTTCCTTGCCACCACTTACCAACAAAAGCTTTCAACACCTCAAGCTGACTCCCTCATGGCAACTTCCAGTCTTTCAGCCCACTGCTGTAACCATCTGACGGTCTCCTCTATTACCATAGGTGGGGGTTCCCTGAGTGCCCCCGCAGCAAACGGTAGCCATAGTCATGGTCCAACTTTACTGAGGTTCACGATGCTCAAGCAGGCCTTTTTGCCTCATATCCCCACACATGGAATGTCAGCATGCAAGGAAACCCTATCACTCATAGACACCCCTCTAGCAATCCTTCCCACTCTCTGAGCCTCTGCTCCTGTAACCACCTTACCTACTCCTTTTGCCTGGGTTGGTACATCTCCCTGCCCTCCTTCCTCCATTTCTTTTTACCTTGTGCAGTCTACACTTTTCTTCCATCACCAGCCTTGAAATTTCTTTGAGGAACCTGTTGGCCCTTTTACTTATGACTCTGCTGGTCTTCGTCATACAGAAGATAATTACCCTAAATATACCCTCCCTTATTCTTCCCCACTTGTGCACCCCCCGGCAATCCCTCCCCCTTCAAAGCATGCTCATTTTATGTGGAGCTCTCCAATGGCGTCCATTGATATTCTTATTTTTTTTATGTAGTTTCACCTGTGTACATCAAACAGTTATGTGCTATTGCATGAGTCTGTGTCAAATAGTAACATACCAGTACTGAACTTGGACCCTCCACTGCCTTCTCCCTCAGTGGTACTGATGCTGCTGCTATGCCCACTGGCAGTGTCAGATGGCATGTGGTCATGTGACAGTGTATGGGTCTTCTGAGGTTTGTTGGATCCTGTCAATGAAACAGCAAATTCAAAAATGAGAACTGTGAACCACAAACCACTAATCATTCTACATCAATAATATAATAACACATTGTATCATAATATGGCACTCCATGGCAGTCTTCCAAAGGCTGAAAATCTATGAAATCCCCATCTCTGGAAAGCAATGATATATGCAAGCAATAACACACGATAAGGTGTTGGTTATGGTCTGATAAGAGCATGCCCCAGATACGTTATAAGGCATAATGTGCTTGAGCCGAGAGCCTTTAGCACCTGGAAAGTGTTCTTATAAGGCCATAACCCACACTTTGGAGTGTATTTTTGTGCTTACAAAATGGGTCTACTAACTAAATATTTAAAAAAATAGAAAATATATGAAAAATCGGGGGGAAAAGAGGTTTTATTGCTAAACTACTAAAAATAGTTTCCCTATTACTGTAGTGAACTGAATTTGACATTGGCTGGCTGTCCAGTAGAGGGCACCCCCCCCCAAAAAAAACACATAGTGCTCAGATTAGCCCCCCATCCCAAGACAGGTATACATTATTTTAACACAACAAAAAAGAATTCAGCACTCACCACCTTTTGTTGAAAAAATAATGCTGCTCACATACAAATGTAGAAATTCATGCCAAGCTTTACAATAGATACCCAGTTAAAAGCACTGTGCCCTCCTGATGCATTTTGGAGTTCACAGACCCTTTTATCAAATCAAATCATCCTTTGATAAAGGGGCCTGTGGAATCTGAAATGCATCAGGAGGGTGCTGTGTTTACCTGGGCAGCTAATAAAGCTGGCACCGTCATTTTTATGTGAGAAGTTATTTTCAAAAAAGGTGGTGAGTGCTGGATTCTTTGTTGTTGTGTATTTTCTACTTTCCAAGAGCACCCCATTCCAAGTGCGTCTTTTCTCTCTGAAGTATACACTATTCTAATTTTACTGTCAATTTAATTTTTCATTTTCATACAGCTGTTGTAATATTACAGGGACCAAGCCTGTTTGCAAGTGTGTCCCTTTGTAACCGCCATAGCTCAGAGTGGCTGCCTCTTTCACCGTTTCTCTCCGAGCAACTGCATCTTTCAAAACAGCACAAGTAATGGGAAGCTTCTAGTGAGAACAGAGGCTCTGGTTATACCCAGGGAGTTAAGAGTATGGGGAAGTGCGGGGGTGGGGGCAGGAACACAGCTATGAGTGGTGACTGCACAGCCATGTAACAGCCAGCACTGCAGTGTGGAGTGGGCATTTTGTGGAGCTGCTGAGACAGCGATCAGTGGGAGAGAAGTGGATGACTAGCCTATAATGAACTGCTGTCTAAAGAAAACAAAATAAAGGTCAGGTTTAAATTTTAAGACTCTGCAGAATGAAATTGAAATTTCTCATGCTGGTGAATGGGAAGCTGGTTTGACTGAATGAGTAGTTTCTGGCTTGCTTAAATGCTGGCATGACTTTTTGCTGACAGTGACACAGTTAAATCTTTCTCTTGTGGGGCTCAGTTTGGTACAAGTTGTGCCAGTTGTAAAGTTATATCCAGATAAGGAAAAGTGTTTCAACCAATCACAATCAAGGAAATATTGTGCCCTTATTATAAGTCAGTGTAATCAGACAGCACCTGTCAAACCTACAGGCCTCCCTGACTGAGCCTACAGTGTGGTGTGGCAGGAGAAGGGGTTGATCAGGACACACGGGGAGTCCTGTGACTGGGGGGCAGCTACATAGGTACTGTAGCATTGGCAGCCAGCCCCTCATGATGTGTGTCCTCTGCTATTTCCAGTGGCCCTCAGTGATGCAGAGTACGATCCCTGGATTATGTGCCTGACACAATGCACACAGGCGGACCCAAACAATCACATGCTGCTGCATTCAGAGTCAGGGGATAGAAACATAGAAACATAGACTTTGACGGCAGATAAGGACCACTTGGCCCACCTAGTCTGCCCATTTCCCTACCTACAGGATAAACTGCAGATCCTATTTAACCAACAGCCTATTTCTTTCTACCCCCCACAAAAATTGCCTTATGTCTGTCCCATGCATTCTTGAATTTTTCCACAGTTTTAGACCCCACAACCTCCTCAGGAAGGCTGTTCCATGCCTCCACCACCCTCTCTGTGAAAACATACTTCCTCACATTGCCCTGAGCCATCCCCCCCATCTTCAAATTGTGTCCCCTAGTTCTTGCACATCTCTTTTTCTGAAAGATGCTACCCTCTTGGACTTTGTTGATTCCACTGAGGTACTTAAACGTTTCTATCATGTCCCCCCTCTCCCTCCTTTCCTCAAGGGTATACATATTAAGCTCCTCTAGCCTCTCCTCATATGGCTTCTCTTGCAGACCCTGCACCATTTTAGTTGCCTTCCTCTGAACTGCCTCCATCCTGTCTATGTCCTTGCGGAGATGGGGCCTCCAGAACTGGATGCAGTACTCCAGATGGGGTCTCACAAGCTGTCTGTACAGAGGGATAACAACTTCCTGTTTTCTGCTGGTGATGCCTCTCCCTATACATCCCAGTATCCCCCAGCCCTCCCTACTGCCTTCTCACATTGCTTGCCAACCTTAAGGTCATCTGATATGATTTCCCCCAGGTCTCTTTCCATTTTTGTTGTTGTTACTACCTCCCCCCTCATTGTGTAATCTTCCCCTGGGTTTTTGTTTCCCAGGTGCATTACTTTGCACTTCTTTGCATCGAATCCAAGCTGCCATACTTCTGACCATTCCTCCAACCTTGCCAAGTTCCTTCTCATCCTTTCCACACCTCCTTGTGTATCAACCCTGTTGCAGATCTTTGTGTCAGCTGCAAAGGGGCATACTTTTCCTTTCAGTCCCTCTGCAATGCCACTTGTAAAGACATTAAAAAGGACTGGACCCAGTACTGAACCCTGCGATACCCCACTAGTAACCCCTCTCTCTTCAGAGTGGACTCTATTTACAATTACATTCTGTGTCCTGTTGTTCAGCCAATGTTTTACCAGGCTACCACCCTGGGACCTACTCCAAGGCTGGTTAATTTGACTACTAATCTTTTGTGTGGGACTGTGTCAAATGCCTTGCTAAAGTCTAGGTAGGCCATGTCCACAGCCCCTTCCTGGTCTACTACTTTGGTCACCCAGTCAAAGAAATCAATTAGATTCATCTGACATGACCTTCCTGCTGTGAACCCATGCTGTCTTGGGTCCTGTACCCCACTGGCTTCTAGGTACTCAACAATTCTTTCCTTCAGAAGTGATTCCATCACTTTCCCTACCACAGAGGTCAAACTGACAGGTCTGTAGTTTCCTGCCTCTGTCTTGCTCCCACTTTTGTGAAGGGGAATCACATCAGCCTTCTTCCAGTCCTCAGGTACCACACCATCCTTCCATGATTTGTTTAAAGAGTAGTCAGTGGTGTCACTAGTTCTCTACTTAATTCTTTTAGAATTCTGGGGTGAATTCCATCTGGCCCCATTTCTTTGTCCACCTTCAGTTTTAGGAGTTCTTTCAGAACCCTTTCTTCTGTGAAAGGACTGGGATTGACCCCCCCTCTCCAGACTGCTTCTGTTAATTGGATTAGGGACCTCCTCCACTTCCTCTTTTGTGAATACTAAACAGAAGTATTCATTCAGTATCCCTGCTTTTTCACTGTCCCCCTCTGCCCACCCTCCATCTATTCTATTCAGCCTCACTATCCCTCCCTTTGTCTTTCTACACTCCCTGATATACCTATAAAAGGTTTTATCTCCTTTCTTAACTGAGTTGGCTATCTTTTCCTCAGTTTGTGCCTTTGCTATTCTTACTACCCTCACTGCTTCCTTCTGCCTTAACTGGTATAGTTCTCTGTCCTGCTCCTTCTGTGTTTCCTTATACTTCCTAAATGATATCTTTTTCTCCCTAACCTTCCTTGGCACTTCTTTTGAGAACCATAGTGGCTTTTTCTTTCATTTTGATTTATTTGCTTCACACAAAGGCTTGTTGCCTCTGTGATGGCAGTTTTGATATTTCCCCATTGTTGCTCCACCCCTTCTTCTAGCCTGTTTGCTAGTGCTTTTCTAAGGCACTCTCCCATCTTGCCAAAGTCAGCCCTCCTGAAGTCCAGAACCCTCACTTTTGTATGGCTTGACTCTGTAGCTGAGTTTATCGTGAACCACACTGTTTGGTGGTCACTTGTTCCCAAATGGCTACCCACTTCTAGATATGAGATCCTCTCACTGTCCCCATTTGAGAGTATGAAGTCTAAGATTGCTTCCTCACAATTAGGTTCCAAAATTAGCTATCTGAGGCATGCCACCTGAAGGGCATCAAGAATGGCCCTGCTTTTGGATGTGGCTGCAGCAAAGATGCTCCAGTTAACATCTGGCATATTAAAGTCCCCCATCAACAGTATCTCCCCTTTCTCTACCATCCTAAGTATGTCTTCTATCATACCTTGTCCATTCCCTCCCCCTGACATGGGGGTCTGTATACAACCCCTGTGTGGATTGTGGTGCCATTTCCAGTCTCTAAGGTGACCCACAGTGCCTCCTCTCCTCCCTGTTTACTCTTTTGTTCAGTTGCTTTTATCCCTTCCCGTACATAGAGAGCTACTCTCCCCCTCTTCTGCCCTCCATGTCTCTCCTGTAGGTTGTGTATCCTGATATGTTAACATCCCAGTCATGCTTCTCTGTGTACCATGTTTCTGTGATTGCTATGATATCCAGGCATCCCTCTTCCATCAAGGCCACCAGTTCAGGGAGCTTGTTGCCCAGACTATGGGCATTGGTACTCATTATCCTCCATTTCCTGATGGCCTTACCCCTTTTTGCCCCATTCCTGTCCTTGTTGTGTTTGTCACTTTCTCCCTTTACCCCTGCGCTTCTCCCTATTGACATCTCTATGTTGGTGTCTACCTCACTTAGTACCCTGATTTTTTGGGGGAAGGGCTAGGATTTCCCTGCTCCTTTCCAGTGCCCCCCCTTGGCTAGTTTAAATGCTTGCCAATGAAGTATTTAAACCTATCACCTAGGATCCTGGTTCCCCTCTTGGACAGATGCAAACCATCACACCAGTATAGCCCTGCATCCCTCCAGGTGGACCCCCAGTTCCCAATGAAGCCAAATCTCTGAGCTCTGCACCAGTTTTTCAATCACTTATTGAATCCCAAGGTGTGGAGCACCCTAGCCTCATCCGTGCCATGGACAGGCAGCACCTCTGAGAAGGTTACTGTGTGTGCTATTTGTCTAAGGCCCCTTCCCATCTCCACAAACACTTCTTGCACTGCTCTGATCCCTTTCTTAGCCAGGTCATTTGTCCCTAGGTGGAAAATGACATCCAGCTCCCTCTCTGTGCAGCTGCTCCTGTGATCCTGAGGATTCGCTCCCTATCCCTCCAAGTCATGGTGCCAGGCATGCACCTTACCTCCCTCTCCCCCTCCTCCCCCAGTTCTACCTTCCTAACAATGGAATCCCCCACCAGGAGTTGTTTCCTTCCCATGCCACCCTCCTGTTGGTCTCCTTTGTGGAGGTTCCCAGCATCCTCCTTGGTCTCCACTGTGGGTGCCTCCATAGAGGAACCACACTTTTCCAGAACAGCATAGAAATTGTGGAGAGGTACAACTGGAGGGATGCGCCTCTGTTCCACCACCCTCACCCTCCCTGAACCCACTGTGTTTCAATCGCTCCTCTTTCTTGGCAACCTCTGAGGCAACAGCAGTGACCCTGGTGGTCCCTGGGTAGGAGAGGAGGTCCCACAAATCCTGGCCAACTCAGCCTGGAGATGAGCAACCTCCTCCCTCAGCCCAGAGAGGTGCCTGCAGATGGGACAACACTGCATCCTCCAGAACGTCTCCCGGAAGACTGCTGCTCCACAGCCACTGCACTGCACCACTCCCATCATGTCTTTTTTCTGGGCACCTAACTGTTGTTTGGAATACTTACTCTTTCCTCTGTTTGTTTCTTTTCTTTTCTTTTTTCTTTTTTCTTCCCTTACTTACTTACTGCCTCTGTGCCCTTTTAGCTCCTGATCTTCCTGTTCTAAGACAAGACATTCCTGTATTTCTCAGTAATCTCCTTACTTGCTCAGAGTCAGACCTCCAGCAGCTGGGGGGGATGGAGAGCTACTCTTGCTCTTCTAGGATGGTGAGTCTTTGGTGGCTCTGTGATCACTCACTTCCTGCTCCCAAACAGGAAGTTCTTGTTGCCAGTTAAATCCTGTGCCTATAAAAGTAGAACTGGTTTAGGGTGAGGGGAAGGAGGGCAATATAGTCCCAGTAGAGAAATTTTTGTTATACCAGTAGCTCCTTCCTCCTGGTGTTCTATCTGTTTTCTGGCAGAAGCTATCTAGGGCAGTGCTTAAATATGGTTTTAACCTGGCTCCTTCTAGCTAAGCCACTCCCCCTACTTTGCAATTCTTTCTACACTTAGTTAATTTAACAGATAACAATTCCCTTCTGACCCCTGTGACAAGTACCTAGATAAGTACACAGATAACAGATAACTATTTACTTCAACTAACTCTGACAAACACACTAACTCTTTTTTTTACCCTAAATGAAGGTCCTAGTACAACATTTCTAGTTCTTAGTCCCAGTAGAGAAGTTTTAGTTATACCTCTTGGTGTTCTTTCTGTGAAGCCAATGGGGATGCCTGTAGGTCTCCTTATGTGAAACAGGACCTCAGCACCCCACCCCAACCCCAATGTAGGCACCCCAGCATGAGCACCAGTCCCTTTGTGGACTGAGCCCTTGTCAATTATTAATTCCAATGAAGTCAGAAATCACAGAACATCATCATGTATGCTCCCTGAATCCACAGGTCCTGCTGTAAGTGCCTTCCAGGGTATCCTTCCTGCAGCAGCGTTTCTTGGCACCGCCTTCAGACATTGACATGATGGCTCCACCCAGCATCTCAAGCATATCAGGATACTGCCGCTGAAGGACATCCCATTTACGCTTCAGTGGTTTAACTGTATGAGGGATGGTGTTTTCTTGTTCATCAAGCACAACTTTTAAATCCTTCCAGACTTTCTCTCTTTCCTTGAAAGGAAGTCAATTGGTGACAAAAAGGGCATCTACATGCTTAGTGACCTCTCTAATGATCAGGTCCACCTGTTTTGTCCAGAAATGTGGTGCCAGCTTCCTTTTCATGCTGCTCGCCTGTCCCTCTATAACTTGCTGTTGCTGGTCAGCAATATTTGAGGCTGTGTCTTTCTCTCACTCCCTTTAAAGAGTTTGTGTAAGAAATAATTATTCTGCCTTAGTCTGATGCTACAGTACTACAGGCTTGGGGCCATCTTAAGCAATCACAAATAAAAGAAATCATATAAATGGCTAAAATGAAAATAAAAGTAGGCATTAATAAAGAGTCCCAAGAAGGAGGGCTCCAGACGATTCTACACCCAAAGCAAAACAAAAACAACTTCTAAAAGTTTTTGTTCCAATGGGTGAAATTTGATTCCACCTCAGGAGACTGTAAAAAACATCATTCAGGAATGTGGAAAACAATAATCTGCAGTTTGCAATCCATTTCACCCTTTACATCGAGTACTGTTTACAAACTGTGGAATATTAGATTCACAGTAGTAGAAGTGAGAAACATAAACTGGCAGTTTGCCTTAGCATATAGAATAGTACTGTTTGAGGGAAAAGATAAAAACCATTTCAGGAACCAACCAGATTTCGCTGTAATTTGAAAGGTCTAGTGGAGGACACTGAGTGTCTGAAGACCATTGTCTGGCACTGTTCTTATCAGTGGGACTTGATGAGGGTAGGATATGCTCCACATGACATGAATGGTGGGGATGGGCACCCATCAAGATGGCAGTCGACAAATCTGTGAAAGTCAAAGTTGCAAGACAACAAAAGTACAAGATCTGTCTCCAGTAGGAACATGAGGACCCTGGGCAAGGGGGTCCTAGGTGTGGCTACTGCTGCACTGCTCCATCATGGGGACTGGGGTGCGGAAGACTGATAGTCTGAGTCTGTGTGCTGTGCACAGCATGGATTGTGTGCCATGATTATGCAAGCATGGCTCTGATTATTTGTTGTACTGCACAGAAGTGGCTCCACACAGCAGACAGTACCTTACCTCGTCTCAATAGCAATCTTCTGATTCACGCTTGTTTGTGGATACTGAATAAGATCTTTCAGTTCTGACTCTGATTCCATTAATGCCAGCCAGTGCATCAGAGGCAGAATTTGAAGTTAAGATTCTGCAATGCATTTGAATGAGATTGCGTATCTGACAGTAAATCCTTCCGCACCCATTAAACACCAAATTCAACAACACAGCCCACAGCTTAAGCTATAATGCATGACAGGGTGTGCTGCGTGTGTTGTTGAAGGATTTACACACACTTTGCGTGGTGTGTCCTGAGTTGCAGCCAAGTGACTTTAACCATACTTCTCAAGTGTCCTGCATTTGTCCCTGTTTGTTGAAGTTGTCCCGCTGTTCTGCCAGCACCTGTCATTGTCCCAAATTTGACAGTGACAGTGCTGATGTCAGCAAACCCTTTAAACATGCACAGAAAACCTCCTGAAATGAATGGGAGTTAGCGCGCAGAAGGCAGGTGCAAGTCGGGTTGGATTGGTCGCTCTGTTCCTGACTCATCAGCCAATCAGGAAATTGGCATGGTGCATGGCTTGAACTGGTGCTTGGCTTCAACACACACACACTGTTGCACGTGGACTGTGACAGTGCTGCAGTAAAGAACTTAACTGAAGACAAGAGGATCTTGGTGGATTGCTGGACCTCCCTGAAGGCCTCGATCTTATCCTGGCAGATCTAGTCTGTGGAACCACCAGCCCAGATCCCCACTGTCCCCATTAGCTTTTAGGCTCCACTCCCTAAGTTGCTGTTTTCTTGCATGCAGTCTCATGAACCAATGCCAGCAGCATGCAGCAACCCCCCCCCCACAGCCCTAACTAGAGGAGAGATTCAGCTATGCGAGCTGTGAGGCAGTGAACAATGGCACATCCCATCACGGCACCCTCCCCATCAAACCCCCTGCCCAGCCATGTGATGCGCTCCCAGCCAGAGGAGAATGAGCAAGAGCCCGTTACCCAGAGGAGACTATCACCGAGTGGAGCTCAACTGCTCGACTGAGTGCCAGTGGTGCTACGCTGGTGAGGTATGTAGAGACAACAATTTAAATTCAGATCATTCAGTCATTAAAACTTGAGCTTGACTGTCTGCACTTTAGGATTGAACTTCTTTAAAGTTATTTTTTTTTTATTTCCCTAATGTTGTCAGCTTCCCTAATGTTGTGCACAATAATACAGCTGCCTGCCTTGTTATGGTGGTAACTGTAAAAAATAGAAAGGATAGAGGGCTGAGAAAGGAAGCTTAAGAGAGAGACTACCATACTGAAGTGAAGTGATTTGGGGGGTGGGCAACTTTGGGGTAGGGGAGGATGTGACAAGAACTGACAAGTGGTGGTACTCAACAAAGTAACAGTGGAGGCAGTCAACTACAAGATCAGATACAGTATTTGGCTAGCCTACATTAGTGGGCTATATTATGGGGGCAATTATTAGGCAAGTTGCTTGCTGCAGGCCAGGCCAGCTACCAACACACACACTGTGTATTATAAAGTTAAATTATTGCAGCTTGATTCTGGAAATGAATTGCTTGAGTGGCACTGGGAATGGGTTTACATTTAGTTCTAGGCTATGTTATGCTCTTAATCAGCACTTAAAACAATTAAAGTGCTGAAATGCTGCTGTTCCTCATGGTGTCCCTCATTTCATAGTGAGGCGTCTCTCATTGTCCCTCATTTCAAGGGTTGATGTCCCTCATTTCAGAGTCCTGAGGTTGAGAGGTATGACTTTATCCACACAAGAAGTGTTTAAATCCTCATACTACACATGACATGAAGTGCATTATTGTGATGATAAAATTAATCTGTATTAAAAATTCACAAAAAAAGAATTCAATGTAAAGAACATAAACATTTGATCAGTGGGATATTTCCCAGTTGTCTGTTGCAGGATTTATACATGGTCATGAGACATGTTTTGACCAATGAGTTTACAGGATTTTCAAGACCCACTTTATAATAGTCAAGTATGTATGAATCCTTCACCCACACTCCCGTAACACTACTATGCTTGCTGCTGAGGCCCACTCGTGTCTGCAGTGCTGCTAGTGCATTCTACTTAGTGCGCAGCTGTCTGCACACTGGCTTCAATTTCCTTATCATGAATGCATCCCATCAGTCGGCCACTCATCCAAAACACGACACTCTATTCACCAAGAAGCCTTCTAGATCAAATTACAACCCACCCTGTTACAAGGTCCCTCTCCTAGCCACCAGTCCAACTCAACTCACCCATGTAAAACAAACAACACGATGACAGAAGATGGGAAGCAATTTTTGAATGTCCAAATTTTTGAATCTTTGTCCCCTGGAGATTGAAGAGGCCTACCTGATCATCCACCAGCACCACTGTAAACATTTGAACACTGCGGAATCTAAGAGATTGAAGCAGTGTCAGAGTCACTGTGCACTCCCACACTACCTCTGTTGATCTGAGTTGTTAAACTTCAGACTGACACCAAAGAAAGCACTCTGAAAATGAAAGTGTTTCAGTGAAACCTTTTAAAGTATTTGTGAACAATAACAACAACAACAAAAAAGAACAAGAGAGTAACAAACAAGTATACAGATAAGAAATAATAACTATGTACAACAAAGAAAATACAACTGACAAATGAATTAACTATTTACAAGAAAACTTCAAAGGGGAGGACAACACCGTCCACCTGATAGTCCAGGCTGTCACTCACTGTGGGGCGGAGGGGTGGGAGGGCTGTTGGCTGCTGTTGTTGCCCCTCTTGGCCCACTGTTGTAGCATCATTTTGCTCTGCCTCCTCCTTGCTCACAGACACTGCTTTTTGGCCCTGCCAGCTAGCTGGTATAATGAGCGTTTCATGCTATGCATATCATGCTCAGGGTGTGCTTGGCCAGGAAGGCTTTAATTCCCTGCATCAGTTCCCTCAAGTCCTACTGGGACATATTGACTCCAGGAACTGTGAGTGCTGCTGGTGTAGGCATCAGTGGTTTTGACATAAGGGTTGCTGGTGACTGGGATGGTCCAGGACCTCTTCCGCTGCCATTTGTTGGTTCCTCCTGGGTCCTGTCAGGCTCATTTCGGGCCAGCCATTCCATCACCTTCTATAGACATGCCATCCTGTTCTGTGCTCTGTTTATCATCCTCTTTGGTGCTGCTGGCACTAATGTCTGTGTCTAACTCATCTATGTACAGAAAGAAATGTTATTTTAGCAGAATTAACTTAGAAAAATAGAATCTGATGGAAGTTTAGGACTGCTTGGCCCACCCAGTCTGCCTTTTTTTCCCCTACCTACATTGTTACCACAGACTGTACTTGATCTACCACTGTTTCTCCCCCACCACCCTCTGCTTTCCACTATGATTACCTTGTGCCTATCCCATGCATTCTTGAACCCCACCACTGTCTTCTCCCCCACCACCTCTGCCAGAAGCTTTTTTTCCAGAAATCTGGCACTCTTTCTGTGAAGAAATGCTTCCTAACATCTCTCTGTCCTGAATCTACTCCTCCCTCCAGCTTCAAAGCATGTCTCCTTGTTCTTGAGCACCTTTTCTTCTGAACAATACTTTCCTCCTGTACCTCATTTACCCCTGTGAGGAATTTAAAGGTTTCTATCATATTCCCCCCTCTCCCTCCTCTCTTCCAGGGTGTACATATTGAGGTCCTTTAGTCTTTCCTCGTAGAGATTTTGATGCAGATCCTGAACCATTTTAGTTGCCTTCCTCTGGACAGCCTCCACTCTGTCAGTGTCCTTCTTGAGATGTGGTCTCCAGAAGTGCACTCATGACTGTAGCTGTGGTCTTACCAGAGATCTATATAGAGGTAACACCACCTCCTTCTTTCTGCTGGTAATATCCCTCCATGTGCACCTCAGAATCCCACCAGCTCTTCCACCTGCTTTGTCAAACTGTCTAGCCACATTTAGGTTATCTGATACGATTGCCCTTAGGTCTATTTCCTGCTTGTTGGTTGTCAGTACCACTCCACCCATTGTGCACTCTTTCCCTGGGATTCTGTGCTCTAAGTGCATCATTTTGCACTTTTTCACATTGAAACCCAGCTGCCATACCCTTGACCATTCCGCTAGGTTTCTCAGCTCTCTGCTTATCCTTTCAGCTCCTCCTGGAGTATCCACCCTACTGCAGATTTTCTTGTCATCCACAAAGAGGCAGACCTTCTCTTCCAGCTCCTCTGCAATGTCACTTATAAAGACATCAAAGAGAACCAGTCCCAGCACTGATTCTGACCCTGATGCACCCCGCTGGTCACTCTCCCTTCCTCAGAGTGAACTCCATTTACCATCACCCTCAGTAACCTATCCTCTAACCGATTTCTTACACAGTTTACCACCTTTGGACTCACTCCTAAGCTACCCTTCCTGCTTACTAGTATCTTATGTGGAATGGTGTTCAAAGCCTTACTGAAATCTACAGTAAGTAGGCAACATCCAACTCTCCACCCTGGTTTAACATCTTTGTCACCCAGTGAAAGAAATATATGAGATTCTTTTGATATAACATCCCCCCTGTGAAACCATGCTGCCTCACAACTTATAATCCACTGGATTCACAATATTTGACAATTCTTTTCTTCAGCAGTGATTCCATTAAATTTTCCAGCACTGACGTCAGGCTGACTGGCCTATAATTGCCAGCCTAGACCCTGCCCCCACTTTTGTGTATGCTTGTAGGACTACATTCACACTCCTCCAGTCCTCTGTAACCACTCCTGTTTCCAATGAGCTGCTAAACAGGACTGTCAGAGGTGCAACTAGTCTTTCCCAGATGTCCCTCAATACCCTTTGATGCATCCCATTCCCATCTGGTCCCATTGCTTTGCCCACCTTTAGGTTAGCGAGTCCTTTCAGGACTCTCTTCTCCAAAAAAGGATTAGTGTCCAACTCCCTCCCTCCAAAGCTTCTGTTACTTTTTTGTTGACCCTATCCTTCTCCTTCATCTGTGAACAAACATTACACAAAAGCATTTCTTCAGGATGTCTGCCTTTCCTTTTTCTGGTTCCCCTCTGCACAGACACCCCTTCCCTTTTTAACCTTACAATCCCACCCCTGGTCTTCCTCTTTTCACTTATATACCTCTCTCCTTAGGAAGTCCACTCTTCAGCATCTCATCAGATTTCTCTTCGTTCATTGTCCTAGCCTTATATTGTTCTTCTCCTGTCCTTTCTCTCTATGTCTGTCTCATTTATTTCAGGTCTAGATATCTTCTATTCCTCACCTGTTCAATGCTCAACACCCATTTGGATATTCTTTTTGGGCTTCTTCCTAAGCTACCTTTAGCCAAGGGAATAATTTCCGTGGCACCCATGAGGGGCAACACTCTTCTAGGGTTCCTTGCATCATACCCCTACTGGGTAGTATATCCCACAGACGGAGAGAACAGCTGCAATGTATCAAAGTCACACAAGTATTCATCTCATCCAGTTGCATAACCACAATTGAATGGGAAGGCTTTAAGCCTGAGGTTCAATGGGTACAGCAACAATGTCACTCCCCCATCAGGCCTTAAATGGCCACTCCTCCTGGGCTGTTCCAGGATTCATTTCTTGTTGCCCCACCATCTACCCCTCCTCTTCCAGCAGCTCATCTTTCTTTCCCATAGGCTTCTTCCTAATTTACCTTTAGCCAAGGGAATAATTCCTGTGGCACCTATAGGAGAGAAGCCCTCCTCTGGGGTTCCTTGCGTCGTACTCCAACAAGATGGTATATCTCACAGATAGAGAGGTGAACAGCCACAATGTATCAAAATCACATAAGCATTCATCTCATTCAGGTGTGAAAGCACAATTGATTCTTATTCTTATCTACTTGGATGTTGTATTTCAACTGAATCATTAAGTACAGTACTGTAATTCAAAAATGTACATTCAGATTCTCAATAGCTTCAGTTTGTTTATAACACTGGGTTTACCAGAGCCAGGCAACACAGTGCCCTCTCCAGTTGTGCTACTGCTCACCTCCTCCCAATCATGCCACTGGCAACTGGCCTCTTTTTTCTTTCTGTACCTGTTGAACATGAATAACATATTTCAAATTTATAAACAACACAAAATCAACAGTAATCATCACATCAAGCACATTCTGTCCTCTAGTAGAGGGCACGGGTCACTGTGAAAAACATCACTGAGGATCAGCACACAGATAAGCTCATAAAGGGAGGTTAGACACTTAGGCTACATAGTAAGGGAGGGAAAAATCAAAGGTGTCCATTCACTAATCACTATGCACTTGATGTAAGTGCCCTGAATGTGCAGGCTGCACACCATCAGTGAACACCTCAGCAGTCAATGACATCCATGCTTTTTACAACAGCACCAGCCAAAACAGGAGATGGATGGAGAAAGGGCAGGCATGCACACAGCCCACCAGTATTGGCAGTGATTTTACACCTAATGGGGCCGCAAACAGAAATAGTTATGGTGCACCCTTCAACACTCCCACTGTGCTCGTCTTCTTCTTCTCCTCCCTTCTGCCATAACACACATCAGAGAACTGATACAAAGCTTAGTAAAAATTCTAAGAATATGAATATGACAACAATATTTTTTGTTTTTATATTGGCCCTTTTTCCATTCCAAGCTACTCTTTGCTTATACATTCTACTGGAATGTGCCCCTTCTGTGATGGCATTCTGTGAGACTTCTTGGTGGTTTGCTTGTGCTGAGCACTGTCTACCTTTTCTGCCCTTCCACAAATGTACATATTGTGGATGGTGGGACTACCACATGCAGCAAGGCCTCAGGTCAATAGGGAGAGAGAAACTGTCACACATACATGTTTGTAGCCATGAGTATTTACTGTGTCAGAGCTTGACAGAAGCATTTGTCACAGCAAAAGAAATGTAGCAGTTGCCATGTCCATAAGTACACGCACCCTGTGTAGCCATATAGGCACTCCACTGGTGCTCCAGACCAGCATGCACAACCAATTGGATGAATGTCAGTGGTACAGGCAGAATTTACCCACCTCTAACACACCCTGACCATCACCAGAGGGGTTCTAGTCTGATGCCATCATGCATTCTCTTTCCCTCACACTCACATGCAAGTGTGCTGTTATGATGTTAGAACACAGATTGATATGTTATACCATATTTCATTGGAATTCCTACAGCAGGATGACAGCATGACATGTAGCATTTCATGAAATGTTTTTTTATAACATTTATATAACTAATGATGATAATAAATCTCAAATACTCTATTTAGTATACTCACTGGTGCTGCACCATCCACCATCTTTCTCCTCTAGGGGCCACCTTCAGGCATGGTAATTACCCCACCGAGCAGCTCTACCACTTCAGGCTTCTTGCACTGAAGGTCATCCCACTTGTGTTTCACCTGCTTCACTGTCCTTAGGATGCTTCCTTGCTTATCCATGACTGCCTTTATATGCCCCCACTATTCCTCCCTTTGCTTGTAGGGGAGTCTTTTGGGGCCAAACAAGACCATGGCATGTTTGGTCACCTTCTTGACCAAGAGGGTGGCATCTTGGCTGTGGAATGGGAGGGGGAGACAAGCTTGCTGTGGGAGTTGCTGGCATGATGCTCCTACACAGCCTTCTGCTGCTGTGCCTGCTGGTGTTCCTGCTGCTGCTGCTGCCACAGCTGCTGTGGCTGTAGCTGCCATTGCTGCTGCCCAGCATGTGCCTCCTGCTGCTCTGCTACACCTGTTTCTGCAGCTGACATCCTTTACCTCAAAAACAACTTTTCCAGGACCAGCAAAACAATCTTGAATCTCAAGTCAATTGAAGTTTCTAAACAATGATTTCCACGTGGCTTAAACCTAGACATTTTTTAGAGGCATTCCCAGGTGACTCAACTTGGTACTAGCACAATGTGATTTCCCTTCACAAAAGTGGGAGCAGAGCAGAAGCGGGAAACTACAGACCAGTTAGTTTAACCTCAATGATAGGGAAAATGATGGAATCACTTCTGAAGGAAAGAATTATAGAGTACCTAGAGGCCAGAGGGGTACAGGACCCAAGGCAGCATGGATTCACAGCAGGAAGGTCATGCCAGATGAATAGATTTCTTTGACTGGGTGACCAAAGTAGTAGATCAGGAAGGGGCTGTGGACATGGCCTACCTAGACTTTAGCAAGGCATTTGACTCAGTCCCACACAAAAGATTAATATACAAGTTAGCCAGCCTGGGAGTGGGTCCCAAGATGATATCCTGGGTAAAGAAGTGGCTGGAGAATAGGACACAGAGGGTAATAGTAAATGGAGTCCACTCTGAAGAAAGGGGGGTTACTAGTGGGATGCCGCAGCATTCAGTATTAGGACCGGTCCTCTTCAATGTCTTTGTAAGCGACATTGCAGAGGGACTGAAAGGAAAAGTATGTCTCTTTGCAGATGACACAAAGATCTGCAACAGAGTTGATGCACAAGGTGAGGTGGAAAGGATGAGAAGGGACTTGGCAAGGTTAGAGGAATGGTCAAATGTATGGCAGCTTAGATTTAATGCTAAGAAGTGCAAAGTGATGCACCTGGGAAACAAAAACCCAGGGGAAGAGTACACAATGGGGGGTGAGATACTAACAACAACAGAAATGGAAAGGGACCTGGAGGTAGTCATATTAGATGACTTAAAGGTTGGCAAGCAATGTGAGAGGGCAGTAAGGAGGGCTGGGGGGATACTGGGATGCATAGGGGAGAGGCATCACCAGTAGAAAACAGGAAGTTGTTATCCCTCTGTACAGACAGCTGGTGAGACCCTATCTGGAGTACTGTGTGCAGTTCTGGAGACCCAGTCTTTTTAAGGACATAGACAAGATGGAAGCTGTCCAGAGGAGGGCAACTAAAATGGTGCAGGGTCTGCACCAGAAGACATATGAAGAGAGACTAAAGGAGTTTAATATGTACAGCCTCGAGGAAAAGATGGAGAGGGGGGACATGATAAAAATGTTCAAATACCTCAAGGGAATCAACAAAGTCCAAGAGGGTAGCATCTTTCAAAAAAAAAAGAGGTGTGCAAGAACAAGGGGGCACAATTTGAAGATAGAGGGGGGTGGCTCAGAGGTAATGTAAGGAAGTATTTTTTCACAGAGAGGGTTGTGGATGCAAGGAATGACCTTTCAGAGGAGGTTGTGGAGTCAAAAACAGTGATTGAATTCAAGCATGCATGGGAGAGCCATAAGGCAATTCTAGGGGGTGGGGGTAGAAAGAAGTAGGCTGCTGGTTAACTATGATCTGCAGCTTATCCATTAGGTAGGGAAATGGGCAGACTGGGTGGGCCAAGCAGTCCTTATCTGCCATCAAATTCTATGTTTCTATGTTTCTATGTCTCCCAACTCTGCAAGCCATGCTTTTTCCAGACTGGTCTCTCCAGTCTCCTTTTTCTCTGTGTGCCCATTACATGTGCTTTATCTGAAACAAGTATGCTCCTAGCTTGGGACGGTGCCTTTGTACTTCGGTTAGGAGGCCACTATGGAATAACCCCAACTTGACAATTGATAGTTCTCCATTAACATGGAGGGACTTGGAGACAAGAGGTATAGTCTCCCTAGGCCACTTGGTTGATCCTTCTTCTGGAATCTTCCACTCTTTTGCAGCGTTCCAAAAGCAGTATGATCTTCCTTCATCACACTTGTGGCACTTCTTGCAAATGTGTAGCCTCTTTAAGCAGAAGGTTTCTAGTAATCTTGCTATTCCCCATGCTGTTCCCTTTGATGAGTGGTTAAACATGCTCTCAGGTCCTCGGCACCTGACTGCTAAGCTTAAAGTCTACTTGAGTAAAGTATCTCAAGACTCTTTCTCTGTAAGGCTCAAGGACAAGTGGGAGGCGGAACTAGGCCTGACTATTTCTCCTGTGGACTGGAACCAACTTTTGTGCAACACCTTCTACTCGACAAGGGATCTGTAGGCCTGTTCTAGCCAATACAAGATCCTCCACAGGGCATATCATACCCCAATGTGGCTGTACAGGGCTAGCCTTCTCACAAACAGTGTCTGTTGGTGTTGCAATTCCCCGCAAATGTATCTGACTCATATTCTTTGGTCCTTCCCTGTGCTTGACTCTTACTGGCCTAGGATCTTGGCCACTTGTTCCTCAGTAATCTCCCTGCCTAAACTGAGAGACCCACAGTTTGTTCTCCTTGATCTTCCCCAAAAGACCATGCCCCTTTCAGCACCCCAGGCCTCCTGGGCTAACTGTGCCTTCACTGTAGCAAAGAGGGTCATCCTCAGGCACTGACACTCCCCTAACTTCCCATCCTATGAAGAGTGATTCAATTTACTGGCCTTGACAGCAACATATGAACAGACTTCACATCGACTGCTGGGCAAATTGTCAATTTTCGACCGAATCTGGCAACCCTTCTGTACTAAATTTCTTAGACTTGCCCCGATGATGACCTGATGGTTGACATTGTTTCGGTGTTGTAGGTCCCAGCTCTACCTCACCATACCCTCTTGTGAGAGTGCAATCCACTCACTATCACCACTAGATTGTCAGCTACCCATCCAAAGCGGCTGTTATGGCCAATATACCAAACAGTCCAAGTATAGTTGTCATACCTAATCTCCTCCATGCCAGACATTTTATTGCAGATCTATTGTATGTTTAACCCAAATTTCAGTTCTCCATCTGCATATTATATTTTCTACATTCTAGTATTTTATTGACAATAATGTTTGTGTTTGTGCCTCCCTTTTCCATGTGGTTTCTTTATCTGATTGTAATGACCCATTTGTCTTTCTCTATTTTGATTTCAAGATATTGTATGTAATTACTGGACACCAATGGTGTGTGTTTACTAGTTGGTAATTATCAGATAATTTGTGACAAGTTATGTGTTATGAAGAAATGCTTTGTTCACTATTTTGGAAAACTAATACAAATTTTTATGGCAAAAAAAAACTAGATATTTTTAATTCTACATTCCATGACAATTTTGCAGGTGTATAGTGAAGCTGTTTGCAAATGGCAGAATTAATTTCACATGCTGCAGGCAACTTAACTATATGTCATACATAAACTGTGGAAAACGTCACCACAGATTTCACTAATTCCTTCATTTACATAGGACTACAGAATTTATTGTACATGTGAATATGCAAAATGCTCTTCCACAATAATTATTCAAAATTCAGTAATTCCAGAGAGAGATTTTGAACTTCATATGTACCATTCCGTAGTTTGAAAGTAAGTGATTTGAACTGAATAATATGTTCTGTAAAACTTTATTCTACAGCTCAATACATAAATCCACATTACATAAAAAACTTCTCCCAGTTCTATGGCAGAATTTCACAAAAGTTACCAAAATGCATTCCGAAATTTTGCAGAAGCGAAATTACAACTTACATGGAAATTCTGCCAGTGGAAGTTTAATTTTGCACAGCTTTACTCATCACCCACCACTCCCCACCCCACCAATCAATTACTTACCTACCAGAGGTCTAATGCTGTAATCCTCTCTGGACCAAAGACACATCTTCACTTTTCAGTGCCAGACCAGGAACTGAGGAAATCAGGTATGCAGTTCAATATATTTCAGTGGGTTTTATACTTGACCTAATAACTTGGCCATGTAAGAGGTCTGAACCTCACCTTCAGGTTCTTGGCAATATTGGGAATGCAAATAATCACAAACAAGTTGCATTCGAGTAATAAACAAGTTTATTACTACAAAAGGGATAAATCACAGTTGCCCTAAGCAGTTCTTACCAATATGAACCGGGAGCCAGTGCTAAGCGTTCCCTATACCTCGAGGTTTCTCTGTAGTCTCTTGGGATCTCTCGGGTCTCCGAGGTGCAAAGCCTGTGCATAACATTATATACCTGTGATAATTACTATGGTTACTAAAAGATAGAAACATTTCTAGTTACAGAGATGAGCCCTATTGGCTAAATTAGAGGTGGCTCCACGGTCCAAGATAACATTATATAATTCTGTAGAGTCATCAGTTTTAGAACAAGGATGTTCTTATACAGAGTCTTACATAACAAGGTGAAGTGGTGCACATCACCAAAGGATGGCAATGTTGCCTTACATATTACTATTACTTCAAGGATAGGTGTCTTGGCATCTGACAAGTAAGAAATAAACAGAAAATACATGGTATAATGTGTGTGCATTAGCAAGCAAAGTGGGTTACAATAATATGCGTTCATATCCTGACATCTACTCTTGTACGGTAGATGCCTTTAGCCCTATATATTAGTATAGCCTGTGCCTAACCATTAGCTGTCTACGGTGTACCCCTGAGGGTATCAATTAGGGTGCAGGGACCTCATGTAACAATTCCCCTCCTTGTTGCCTCCAAGGGCAACACAGGCAAAACCAGGGAATGGACAGGAGCAGTGGACATTTACAAGCCTGACGCGTGAGCCTTGTAAAGGAACTTAAGGTGCTCATGGTGTTGGCGCAGTGTACGTCATAGGCAGCAAAGCATAATAATCAAAGTGAATATTAAAAATGCTTGTATTATAACAAAACCTTTAAAAGTGATTTCAAACCAGATGTTAGTTAATGTGTTATTCATATCTCCATCATTGATCAAGTCAAGAACCGCTTCATTGGCTTTGGTTATATTATTGCTGATGTGGATGAGGTGTGTGTCCTTTCTATCTAAAAGGGATTTTAGTGTCAGTATAAGTGGATCTATGTGTACATTAAAGTATGGCAGGTATTCTGAGAGTGTGAGTAAATAATCTGGGTTACCATCAATAATGTCTGCATCCATAAGGGGAACGGGGTTATTACGGTATGTCCAATAACAGTTTTCTGATGGGGAACAAAACAAAAGTTGGGGTAATCAATTGAACAAGTAACAGAACCATATGTATAAGACTTAACATTGGTTACTATACAGTACTCACCGTCAGAGTTATACTGTGAATGTACAGTAGGTAGTCTCCATTTTTGCAACTGAACAGGGCATGTGTAGGTCGTCTTTGAGATCCGTGTTGACAGGCGATGAGCTTCCTCACGATAGGACTGGTAGAGCTGATCTGGTAACGGCGTCGATTCAAAAGAGTTGGTGCCATTCTCAGTGATGTCATCATCCATAGTGAAAGTCCAATCAATGCTGTCTGGAGAGTAGCCACAAACAGGGCGTATGACATCAAACACATCACATCGGCACAAGTAGATATATTGCTTTTTCACACAGCAGTCTGTGTGCAGTGCCACCCAGGCATCCAGGAAAGAATGGTAGACCAGAAGAGATGGTAGATCTAGGTGTTCTCTGTAGATGTCGTCATCCAAATGCCCAATCGAATGCGCCAGTGCCAGCTTGTCGAACAAGGCTGTGGTGGGATCAAAACGTGGTAAGGAGACAGTAAAAGAGACAAACATGGTATCTGTTATGGAACATTTCTTAGTAGAAAAACAAGGACCAGTATTAGGGTGTCTGGTCACAAATCCCAAGTTTCTCGCTGTGGAGAGAGGAATAGACAAAGTCTGTTGCATACATAAAGAAACACAAGTTGAAAGTTTACATTTAGGACAATACCATTTAGAGATGCATCTGTCATGTATTATGTCAGGGATTCTTCCAGTTTCTAAATCACGGAAGAGGTTGTTGATGGTAGTGAGTATGTATGAACCATATGCAGAACAAAGTATTTCTCTACCAATGTATTGTTTTTCAGCTTCTTTATTGTTCTGTTGTATGAGTGCGTTAATCTTATCTTTCAAATCAGTGAAGGCTTTTGCAATGTCGTGCATGTTGTATATAGTGTATCTTTCTTCCTGACTAAGGCCATCCACACCATGCAATAATGGTGGTAAAACATTATTAACCAAACCAGTGGAGAACTTGGCAGAATGACTCTTAATAGCAGCAATGTCTGCTTTGTTCCAAATGGACATAGCAGTACCAAAAAGACCTGTGACAGAACCTGTAGCACCTGTAACATTAGAACTGTCAACTTCACGTTTACTACGTTTATGATTAAGAGTACCAGGAGGGGTTTTCCTCCTAAAATTACCTCTATGTTCAGTAGAATAAACCCCATTAAAGGGATCCTTAGTAAGAATCTGAAATGCAGCTAAACTGTCAAGCAATAATGTACTCTAGAATGCAGATGTATTGGTATTGTGACACATACCAAATTCTTTCATATTCCAGTAAGTAAGGCTAAACAAAACAGGTATATGCATAAACTGTAAATTATTAATCAAAGAACCTGGGAGGGCAGTGGCTGTGAGACCACTTTGGGGACCAGGGTTATGTTTTGGACATTCCAAAAGCTGTTTTTCAGTGGGAGGCAACACAGAAAGATACATGGCTGCAGAGGCCATGTTGTGTACATCACAGAATCTGCGGGCAGAATCCTGGGAGAGAGAGTTACAATAGGAAGGATCAATCAGAGCAGTAATGTTGTACAAACCAGAGTGTCTTAATGCAGTCTGTAACAAGGACAGTGAACCATTTGGGGCTAATTTAGCGTTGGGCCAACCCTGAAAAGTTCCCTTGGAGAGTTTGGCCACCGGGAGAATTCGTCCTTGTGATGTGGTTTGCCACTCAATTTGAAGGGTAGATTTGTCGGGAGCAATGACTGAGGCAGTGAGGTATGCATCAGAACCTTCCTGGACAGTGATCATAGTATCTGGTATTTTGATGGAAACTCCCTCTGTAGGGGGTGCTGGAGGATCCAGGTGTCGAAGGAGTTCTGGTACCGTGCCCTGGGTGAAAGGGATCACTCCTGCAAGGAGGAGAGATAGGAACAAGATAGCCATCTTATCAATGAATCTGAAAAGGAAGATCAAAGATTAGTACATTAGTACAATTCCGCCCAGTGGGGTTAGGAAAAGTAAGTTTAAGTTCCTTTGTACAGTTTCAACTGGTTTGCATGTAACCATTTGTCAGTCAATTTATTGTTGTGGAGGAGTCTAACTTGATAGACTGCCGGACTGAACTTGTTGACAATGGGGTAGGGCCTTCCCACTTATTGGAGAAAGTGGGTGGGATGTGCAAATCAGTACCATTACCTGATCTCCAACCTGCCAATCCACTTCTTGTGCATGTTTGTCAAATTGTATTTTGGACTGTTGCTGGGCTTTGCCCATGCAGTTTTGCAACATACAAGTGTTGTGCATGAGATCTTTTCTGAGCTTTCCACATACTGATCCACAGACACACGGTCTGCAGTGGGGGTGTGTAGGTCAAAGAGCAAGTGTTCAGGCAATCTCATTTGTCTTCCAGTCATTACCTCGAAGGGTGTAAGCTGGGTGGAGGCTGAGGGTATACCCCTAATTGCCATAAGGAGTAAAGGCAATAGGGAATCCCAGGTCTTGGGATTGTCCTCAATGAATTTGGAAAGCCTTTGCTTAATCCGTCTGTTGGCTCTTTCTACTTGACCTGAGGATTGAGGGTGATAGGGTATGTGGAACTTTTGCTGAACCCCAAGGAGGTCAAGGGACTCTTTCATCAACTCACCTGTAAAACTGGTTCCTTTGTCGGAGTCTACCTTGAGAGGCAGGCCCCACCTGGAGAAAATCTGTTCTACCAGGATTTTGGCAGTTGCGGTGCATGTCTTAGTGGGGAAAGCCTCAACCCACTTAGAGAATAAATCAGTTGCCACAAGGGCATACTTGTTATTTCTGCTGGTATTGGTCAAAGGACCAATGAAATCAATTTGAATGGCATGCCAAGGGCCAGTGTGTCTTTGTGGTAAAAGTTTGGCATTTCATTTTGTAGGTATGAGATTGTTTTGTGCACAGACAAGGCAATTGTCAATGTATTGTTTAACATCTTTGGTAATACCAGGCCACCAGGCGGTGGTCTTGAGACGTTGGAGGGTATTTTCTGCCCCCTGGTGTCCACCAGTAGGAGTGTCACGTATCTGGTGCAAAAATTCAGATCTCAAATGTCTGGGGACTACCCACAATTTGGTGGTAGTATCCTCTGGTTGGAACCAAATGGGTTTATCGTTAGGGGATAAGTGTAACTTACCTTCATGTCTGCGATATGGATTATGTGTAGGGAGTCTTTCTTCAGTACCTTTGTCAAGGAATCTGAACACTTCTTTGAGTTCAGTGTCCAAATGCTGGGCTGCTGAGTGGTCCAAGGGGGTAAAAGATTCAGATTTCTTTTTGAGAGCTGCAACATGTACAGCTGCATTGGCTTCTGGATGATCCATCATCCAGATGTCCCCCCCTCAGGCCCCTTCCTTAGCAAGGGTATCTGCTGTGTCATTGAATGCATGATAGGGATCATGTAGGGAGTGAGCTTTAACCTTGTGCACATAAAGTTTGTGTGGGGGTTTCTGTGCTAATGCGTGTATGTAGACTACCAATTCTTTGTATTTCACTGGACTTCCATCAGAGGAGAGAAAGGAGTTCTGCCAGAAAGGGAGAAATTCTGTAAGGGAACAACAAACCCAATTAGAGTCTGTGAAGATGATGGTATCCTGAGTTCCATGTTGGATAAACTCAAGTGTACAGGCCACCGCTGCCATCTCTGCATACTGCGATGAAGCTACACTACAGTGTTTAGATATCCTGACAGTGTTCCCATAGAATTTTAGCACCAAAACACCCATCCTGCAATCTGTTCTCCCTGATAGTACGATGCTGAACCATCAGTGAAAACACGGCACAAAGAGGTACTTTCTAGTATCTCTGGGGTGGCAGGGAGGAATGGACCAGGATCTGGGAGGTCAGGTGACTGCAGCGTACAGTCATGGGGTTCCCCCTGAAAAAGGAGACCATGAGCTAGCAGAGATTGAACTTTGGTCTGGTGGACCTGGATATCCCTGTCCTGGAGGAGAAGTGACCAATGTGTCAGCCTGGTGTTGGAGACTGACCCATCCTTCACTCTATCTGAGAGCAGAAAGGTAGTGGGCATATTGTTAGTGTTAAGAATCAGTGGTGAGTACCCAATGATATACAGGAAGTGCTTGACAGCCCAGTAGGTGGCCAGAAGGTTCCTTTCACAAAGGCCGTACTTCTTTTCCACTGGGGTCAAGAGCTGTGATGCATATGCAATAGGTCTCAAGGTGCCATGCACCTTCTGGGCCAGCACTGCTGACATAGCAATGTCAGAGGTGGCACACTCCAGATGGAATGGTAGTGCTGGGTTGGGGTTTACCAGTGCTGGGGCAGAGGCCAAAGCCTTCTTCAGTGATGTCACAGCCTGGGTATGAACAGGGCCCCAATTCCATGGAACGTCCTTTTTGAGTAGATCATACAGAGGAGCGGCTTTCTGAGCAAAATCACAAATAAAATCTCTGGAATAGTTTACCATACCAAGAAACCTTCGAAGAGTTGCCACACTGGTGGGTAATGGCAAGTCTTGTAATCCCTGAATCTTTTTCCAAGTAGGGCTCCGGCCTTGGTCAGTTATTTTCAAACCCAGAAAGAGTACTTCTTTCTGACATAATTGTGCTTTTGCTGGGTTGCACTTCAAACCTGCTCTCTGAATGAGAGTCAGTAGTTCATCCAAGAGATCCAGATGTTGTTCCTGTGTGGCAGTGGCCAACAACAGGTCATCTACGTACTGTAAGAGACATTGGGAGGCTGAGAAACTTTGTAGGGCATCCATCATGTGGAGATGGAAGAGGGATGGGCTACTATGGAATCCCTGTGGCAAGCAAGTCCACGTGTACTGTCGTCCTTCAAAGGTGAAGGCAAACTTATATCAACTCTTGAGGGCCAATGGTAATGACCAAAAACCATTGGAGATATCCAGGGCACTGAACCATTTCTGATCTGGTGTTAAAAGTCGAAGCACATCTGGTGCCGACGCCACAGTTGGGGATCAATTGGGAGTAACCTGATTCAGTTTCCTGTAGTCAATAGTAAGTCTCCAGGTGCCTGGGGGTTTCTTCACAGGCTAGACAGGAGAGTTGGCAGTGCAGACACAGGTTCTGATTACTCCTTGTTTAAGGAATGACATGATCATTTCTCGGAGAGAGGGTAAGGCTTCAGTGGTAAATGGATATTGCCTTTGTCTCTCATGTGCCGGGCCTGGCACCTCAATAATAGTATGCATTCTGCCACAATCGTGTTTGTTAACTGCAAACACTTCCAAATGTCATTGCAGAATAGGTAGGAGTTTTGGGAAAAGTTTGTGGTTCTTGAACAAATCTATGACGTCATACTCTTTGTTGTTGATAGATATTGTTGCCACAGCATGTGAGTCAGGAATTAAGACAGTATGGTATTGACCCTGAATCTGTATTAGCAACATGTTTGCTAGATCCCCCACACAGCCGTGTGGTGCAAGGAAGTCAATCCCGATGATACTAGGATGATCATTCAGCACCATCAGTGGGAAAGCATGTGAGGCCTTTAAATGGCCTAACTCTACCGGTAGGGGTAGAGAACGGTATGCAGGTAGCCTAGTACCATCAACTCCTGACATATTGGTCTTCTGTCTGGTAGATCAAGGAGACATGTCCGGGTGTTTGTCGTGTAACACAGATACAGCTGCACCTGTATCTAACAAAACAATCAGTTGGCGGCCCCCGACCTCAGCCTCGGTGCAGGGCCTTCCATTTGTATCCAAGACCAGCTTGTTTACAATGCGGACTGGGGCCTGTAATTGTCAATCTGTATTGCTGGAGGCATGTAGAGGTTGGGCTTGACTTGCATGGATGACTTCACAGTGTTACACTGATGCAATATAGGGAGGAGCTTCCGGGTTCAGGCTTATGTGGGCCTGAGATCTCGTACTTCCTGTGTCTCCATGACCAGTGGTGGCATGGGTCACTGGTTGTACTGCTGCAAGGGTCTGTGTGGGAACAGCATCCGCTACGGAGCATACTTGCCCCAGGAGCTCTCGAAATTTTCGATTTTCTTCAGCTATCTCCTTGTATGAGGGACCTGATCTTTGTAATGGTTTCCCTCTGCCCTTGTGCCTTCTGTTTTTAGGCCAATTCTGGTTCCCACCCCACTGTTGTAGTTGTTGGCCCTGTTGGGGGTTTTTCTGGGTGCTAGCTGGAGGGGCCGATGGATGTTTAGACTGCTGTTGCTGGGCCTGCCCTTCCACGGTGTAATGCGTCGTGGTCCTTGAAGTGGGTTCCACGGAGGCAACCTTTTGAACCGGAACCAAATCTCGGATGTACAGTTGATACGCCCTCTCGGTTTTCCAAAGAATATCAGCAAACCTATCCGTATTTGGGTATCAGATTTAGCTCTACCTTCTCTCACCACAGCTGGGATCATGTTCTAAAGGACAAGGTCTTATATTCAATAAGATCTACATCCGCAGCTTCTTGTGCCAGATGCTTCCCAGCTAGGTAGGCCATCCAGAGTCTCTGGTGGTAGGTCGCTGGACTTTCTTTGACATTTTGCTTCACGAGGTATGCCAGCATTACTCCAACCACACCAGGGCTATGACGGAGATGAGCTCAGCTGCGACTTCATCAAAGTGGCGTTCCCCATCCTGGCCCGAACTGCCGGAAATTTGGCCCATAAACCAGATCGATGGTCAGGTGTAGTATTTGGACCTGATATTCTGCAGCGAGGCTAAGCATCTAGCATTTGGAGCACACCTTTTCCAAATGACAGCTGAAGGAGGTTGTCAGACGGGCTCATCCGACCAATGCTGTCAACAATTTGCTGAACAGAGTGAGGCCATTGTAGGGGATTAGTCAGAGGTTGATCAGGCAGAGGTAATGCATCTCTTGCACCATCAATGCTACTTGTGAGCTGCAGCTTCAGCCATAATACGAACAACACCTTCCTGAGTGCCGCTTCTTGGAAAATTTATTGGATCTGACTTTTAATAGCTTTCATACTTCTTTCAGGAAGGGGCGTTACCCTAGTGCTCTGTATCAATCATGGTTTCAATCTCACACCTGTCTTCCACACTAATAACAGCTACGGGCGCCGTGGAGGACCAGGCAGGCCTGATCCCCTATCATGGGCGCCCGCCATGATGGTGTTCCATGATAAGCGTCTGGCAGCACATCGGCCGTGTGACCTGGGGGTAGTAGGCGAGGACCTGCCATACTGTGGATGGCTGGGTGGGGAATCTGGGCCATAGTAGAGGCGTGACTAGGCATTGTGCTGTGAGGCGTCATCATCAGATAGCTCCCCTTCATGATGGCGAGTGAAGGCAGGGAGCTCATACCATTGCCTTAACGTGGCCAGCCAAAACCTCTAGCTGATGGCGCAGTTTATCCATCTTAGCTTTACATTCATCATGATTCACACTTGCAACATCCATATCAACCTGATCTATTCTGCTTCTGCAAGACTTAGTACCTGCACTCGAATTCGTGATTGTCCCTATAATAGCTACGTCGTTTACGTACCTGGTTGATCTAGTCCCTGAAGTTCACCCATTTCACCACTCAACTGTGCATTAGCACTCAACAAATCATTCATCTGCACAACCTGACTCTTATCCTGCCTCAAACTTTCATACTCTTGTTTCAGAGGTACACATTTCTTGCTCACCAACAGCGAGGAATGATGCAATAGTGAATCCTTTTCATTACCATGAGATTGGAGTTCTGACTCCAGGTTCCGCTGTATTCAAACACATTCTGTTTCCTGTAAACCCATCTCTTGCTTAAGAGATGCGATCTGCAAGTCAAGGGTATGAAACCTGGCTTCGGAGGCTTCCAAAGCAGCGTAGAGACCGGCGACCATCAACCCTTTAGCGCAATGCTTATTGGTTGACTGTCGCGTCTCTGCATACTGGGTTGAAATCCCCAGTACAGGGTTTTCGGATTGACTTGCGTCCCGTGCGAAGTCAGCCCACCCTCCATGGGAGGTAAGGAAGTTAGAGACATCGAGTCTCAGTTCTGCACAGATATCTGATACGGTGGCCATTGTGTGGGAGGGAACGAAAATTCAAACTGTGAAAAGACGCGTATTGCGTGTCGATCCACAACACAAGTACTTTAAACACAGCCGGGCTACTGTATAAGTTTGAGGCTTGCAATTCAAAGCTGCTATGGAGTGGGTTGAGGCAGCATACCACACCCAAAAGTCAGCCAGACTTTGCAAGTATCTACAAACTGGTAGAAAAGACTGGAGAGGTAATACGGAGTGTATACCTACAATTCCCTGTGGAAAGGACAATTTACAGCAACAAGTGAAAACTTGCAACACCAGATATTGCCTGCACACGGTCGTCAATTTGTAAGAGGTCTGAACCTCACCTTCAGGTTCTTGGCAATATTAGGAATGCAAATAATCACAAACAAGTTGCATTCGAGTAATAAACAAGTTTATTACTACAAAAGGATAAATCACACAGTTGCCTAAGCAGTTCACACTGACTGAACCGGAGCCAGTGCTAAGCATTCCCTACACCTCGAGGTTTCTTTTTAGTCTCTTGGGATCTCACGGGTCTCCGAGGTGCAAAGCCTGTGCATAACATTATATACCTGTGATAATTACTATGGTTACTAAAAGATAGAAACATTTCTAGTTACAGAGATGAGCCCTGTTGGCTAAATTAGAGGTGGTTCCACAGTCCAAGATAACATTATATAATTCTGTAGAGTCATCAGTTTTAGGACAAAGACGTTCTTATACAGAGTCTTACATAAAAAGGTGAAGTGGTGCACATCACCAAAGGATGGCAATGTTGCCTTACATATTACTATTACTTCAAGGACAGGTGTCTTGGCATCTGACAAGTTACAATAATATGCATTCATATCCTGACATTTACTCTTGTACGGTAGATGCCTTTAGCCCTATATATTAGTATAGCCTGTGCCTAACCATTAGCTGTCTACGGTGTACCCCTGAGGGTATCAATTAGGGTGCAGGGACCTTGTGTAACAGCTATTTTTGAATATTTGTGTCCCACATTTTCAACATGGCCTTTTTGGAACCCTACTTCTTGAACAAGGGCAGTAAAATTGTACAAATCCATCTGTAACCCCCTTGTTACCCGGGGTAACTAGAATCCCAGTAAGACCTAGTGGTAGGCAGGGAAGGCAGCTTGTGAAACTCCAGTTAAATGGGTTTCACACTGTCTCACTCTGTTCTCAGTCTCAGCTGAGACTGAGGGATGACATCACCAATAGAACTTTCGCACCTGCATAAGCCACATTGGAATCTGCAGCAAAGGGAGTTAGATAGAACATTGGGAATTTTAAAAGGAGAGTCTGCAGTTTGGCTTGAGGGAGTGAAGTTTGTACTCAAGTGGTGGAGACCGCTGTTTTCAGGTCTCAGTGCCCCCTTCCTCGGAGAGGATGTAATTCCCAGCAGATTCTGGGGCAATACCCTTAATTCTGCTAATGGAGGAAAAAGCTGCCTTTTAGTCCAGGATTCATTTGGAAGATGGAAGATTTGTGAGTCACCTGTGGGGCACCTGCAACAAGGGTGAGTGTCTGCTCTGGCTAAAAGGGCATATGTTTTCTTCACCCTGGGACTTGTGTGAAAATCTAGGATTTAACTACATATTGGAAAGCCTAGAAATGGGCCAAGCAAGTAAAGTAGTGTCAAATCCCAGAGTTTTGTGGAGATACAAATAATATGTAGAGGAGATGTGACAGACATCTACCCTTAATCTACATTTAGGAGTTCAGCAAAGGAATGGTCTCAGTTTTCCAGAGAAATGGCTGGGTATAGGCTGTGGGAGCTGGAGGTGGTTGCCCCATCTTTAGTGACCAGGGTCCACCTCTCAGATTTCTTCTGTGGTTTCTACATTGCCTCAGGCACTTGGCCAGTGATGGGGAAGTACCCAGGCGTGGGTTGTAAGGAAAATTCTCTCTAAGAGTCACAGACTCTAGTGTGGTGTGGGGAGCCACGACAGGATAATTAGTTCATTCGTCCAATGGACCGCGGATCAAGTGGCAAGCAGGAGAACCGGGCCAGTGAGGAAAACCCAAGTGTGTACAAGTCCGGCTGTGTACCCAAAGCTGCGTGCAAGTCTGGGCTGTGTGCCTGGTGGGTTCAGAGCCTGAGGGCTGGAAATGGTGATAAAGTGTTCTGTAGTCTCTAATCTGCATTACCAGGAAATGTAGCCCCATGGGGGTCCGTCTATGTTTTGTTTGTTCAGCTAGTATGTGAATAAAAGCCACACTGAAGAATACCATTCCTGGTTCTGGACATTACAGTTATTGCTTCCTGTGTTCGGATTTACTTGGGTGCCCCTGTGCAGAGTAGCCAAACATAGGTCCCCCTGTGCTGAGTAACCTCATCTTCTCCAAACCCAGGTCCCCACCAGGTACTGCTGTCAGCTTCAACAGCATGCCACCTGTCGTTTTGGCAAAAAGGCAGGGGTGAGGGGTTACAAAAATGGAGGCACTGCTTTGGATTTTGTTCTAGGAGGAAGGTGCTTGGGCCAGGGGGGCTAGTGTTTTGACTATCTGGCAGTGGGTAGCCCAAAAGGCTGAAGCAATTTCCCTAGTGTGTGTTGCTGTGTCTTGTGCTGCTGTTTAAAATTTCCAACTGTTTACCAAGGAGCAGTAAAGCCAAAGAATGTGCCCTTGTCCTGCATCAAAAAATTGTTTACAGCGTTTGAAATGCTTTTAAAAATGAACTGTGGTAAACAAAAATGTGGAAGACTAGGGGTAACAACAGGAAAATTGTGCCCTGGACATTTGAAATGCTTTTAAAATAGACTGTGGTAAAGAAAAGTGTGGAAGACTAGGGGTAACAACAGGAAAATTGTGCCCTGGACATTTGAAATGCTTTTAAAATAGACTGTGGTAAAGAAAAGTGTGGAAGACTAGGGGTAACAACAGGAAAATTGTGCCCTGGACATTTGAAATGCTTTTAAAATGAACAGTTGTGAAGAAAAGTGTGGAAGACTAGGGGGTAGCAACAGGAAAATTGTGCCCTGGACGTTGGAAATGCTTTTTGAACTGAATTGAGAGACACCAGGTTTAATGGCTATGTTAAATGGCTGAAATGGGCTTCTACCGTGGAGTCAGTTGGTAAAAAAAAAAGTTGCATTCTGCAGTTGAAATTTGCCTGCTCGACGATCGCCGTAAGGAGAAGAGCCCTCACGAGGAAGAAGAGGCTCATTTGCATGGCGTCGTGTGGTTGGTCAGGCTGCAATCAGTCCCGCCCCTCAGCCAGCTCTACAGAGACTGCCCCAGCATTCGAGAGGGAGTGTGAGTGGAGTGCGTGTACTGGCTAGTGGAGGAGCATTGCCGAGTGTTAAAATCGCTGTAAACGTTCAAAAATTAGACTTGTTTGTTTAAAATCAGGCTCAACCCACTAATCGATCATCAGAATTGCTAAAGTGGTGGTCAAGAAGACGATCGGTAGGACTGCCCACCCGTTTCTGTTCTGAGGCCTCCAAGAACTGGCTGCAGGCCGTTTTTCCCCATCGCAGCAAACTGCCACTGATAACAGTAAGTAACAACCAAGAAACTGCTCAAACAGTGATTTTCAGCCCTATGCCATATAAATGTGTGTGCAGCAGTGTAGTCGCTTTGCAAGTAACGACTGTGTAAAGTCCTGCCAGCAAGTGCAAGTCTGTTAAGCCATTGACTGTGTGCATAGTAATGAATTTAGCCTCAGTTTAAAGTTTGCAGCCAGAGAGAGACTGTGGGTTGTAGCAAAGTGCAGCACTAGAAATACAGGCAATCCTGTGCTAAAAACCTGAAGCTTTAAGGGACTGTGAATTAAATGTTACCAGCATGTAAAAAGTCCATGGAAAATCCTGTAAATGTGTTTAAAGCCAGAACAGAGCAAGTTGTGCAGTTTGAGCAAAAGTTATCAGTAGTTTGTGTAAATCGGGTGCGCAGCGGTTTGACCCAGATTCTGAATGTTGATGCACAGGAGTGCTGCTGCCGCCATTACAGGGTGGGGTAGTAAAGTAAACACAGCAGCAGAGGAGCCATTTTAAAACTACAGAGTGTGTTCAATAAAGTTGGGACATAGAAACATAGAAACATAGAAACATAGACTTTGACGGCAGATAAGGACGGCTTGGCCCATCTAGTCTGCCCATTTCCCTACCTACAGGATAGGCCGTAGATCCTAGTTAACCAACAGCCTATTTCTTCCTACCCCCCACAAGAATTGCTTTATGTCTGTCCCATGCATTCTTGAATTCTGCCACAGTTTTAGACCCCAACCTCCTCAGGAAGGCTGTTCCATGCATCCTACCCTCTCTCTGTGAAATAATACTCTTCCTCCGTTGCCCCTGAACCGCCCTCTCTTCTATCTTTAAATTGTGCCCCTTGTTCTTGCAAGTCTCTTTTTCTGAAAGATGCTACCCTCTTGGACTTTGTTGATTCCACTGAGGTACTTAAAAGTTTCTATCATGTCCCCCCTCTCCCTTCTTTCCTCAAGGGTATACATATTAAGCTCCTTTAGTCTCTCCTCATACGGCTTCTCTTGCAGACCCTGCACCATTTTAGTTGCCCTCCTCTGGACTACCTCTATCCTGTCTATGTTCTTGTGGAGATGGGGTCTCCAGAACTGGACACAGTACTCCAGATGGGGTCTCACCAACTGTCTGTACAGAGGGATAACAACTTCCTGTTTTCTGCTGCTGATGCCTCTCCCTATACATCCCAGTATACCCCCAGCCCTCCCTACTGCCTTCTCACATTGCTTGCTAACCTTAAGGTCATCTGATATGATTACCCCCAGGTAACAGTGAACTTTTGTTTGTTTTCTGCAGTTATGGCCTCAGGACCAGCTCGTTACCCAGATCATGCCCGGGTTGCAGTAACAGCAGCAGTAAATAGACTGAGGGATATTGAAAAGTGGTGCTATGGAGGGCAACTGCCTCTTCATGTGGCGATTCCTAATTTTCCAGTGCATGTATGCCAAATATGCTTGAGAGCTGGAAGGGACATCTTCATGATTCCTCACTGTGCAGGATGCCTAGAAAAATATGGCTTGTATAAAGCACCTCAAATTTGTTTGGCTCCCACATGGACAAAAATTCAGGAATCTGCAGTTGGCAGCACACAGCACCAGGCAGAGCCTGTGGAGGAAGGCCCCTCGGGGAGTGTGGCACAAAGCTAGAGGATGCAGAGTTAGAGACAGAACCAGAAGTTGAAGTTTTGGATGCTGGATCCCAGAAGGAAAGTTCGGATAAAGCATCAATAGACCCCTGTGGGGGCCTAGCTCAAGTCTCTTAGATGAAGATGAGATGCGGGAAGCCTTTGAGTGGAAGGTGTCGACCTCCACGTCTAGTGATGAGTGGATAGTCTCTGGAGTGAGACGACTGCTCCTCCTAGGCTCAGATCCTCAGTGAAGAGGAAGATGAGGGGGGAACCTATGTGGCCTTGTGAAAAGGAACGGGTACACAGCCTCAAGATCTTGCCTCGAAGGAATGTATGGAAGAAAGTGGTGATGCCACTGCCCTGGCTTCACAAGAGGAAGAAGTCGGGATCCATTTCTAATTTCCTTAAGGATGTGTAGCTGGCAGAACCAGGACTGGCCACCCCCAAGCCAGGCCAACGGTCTCAGATTGACCAAAGCAAGTAAAGAGGAGAGACTGGTTTGTAGGAAGGCAAATGAAATCTATGGTATGACCTTTCCTACCTTTCCTCGAAAAGTCTGGGAGGAGATTGAGAACTGCAGGAAATCCTGGATCTGGGATGAACCAATGAAAAGTGTGCATCCTGGGGCCAACAAGCATGTAAAGAATAGACTGTTCTATGAAAAGTGTACCCAGTGGGAGATCACGTGATGCATCTGGCGCGATAGCAGGGATCTTTTAGAGCTCCTACCCCACCTCCGTTAAATCTAATACTTTAAATTTGTTAAAAGCGCAGTCCGCGATTTTTTTCCTTAAATTTGTCACCCCAGTTGACTAAGGGACCATCGGAGGCGATTTAGCGGTACGCCATTAGGGGAAACCCACTGGAATGGATCGGAGATGAAAGCAGCCATGCCCAAATGCACCTGCCGTTTCCCCAGAGAAGCAGGCTAAGAAGGCCAAGCAACAGGCCCAGTCCTCCTCAACAAGTCAATTAATGGCCTCTCTGCTCCAATCCCTGTCGGAGGATCGATTCTTAGAAGAAACGCAGCCGCTTAAGGAAGCATTAACTGAATTAACTCTCGAGCTGAAAAACATCCGAGGAGAGGTATCTAACTTGCAACAAAGGGTATCAGACAATGAAGCTCGCTCCATTTCACTCGAAACCTGGTGAGACAAAACGGATCCCGAAATTGTTAAAATGAAGCAATTAATAAATAAATTACAACAAAAAACAGAGGATTTAGAAGGCCGCTGTCGGCAGAATAATGTGTTAATTCATGGCCTGCCAGAAGGTGAAGAGGGCTCTTCCTGCATTGCATTTATTCAGGCCTTACTTACCAAGATTGTAGGCCCATCTCCACACAACCCTACATATATTATTGAAAGGGCTCGTAGGTCACTAAGACCAAGGCCTGAGCCCCTAGCCCCCCCAGACCTATAATCATCAGGATGCTCAATTACTTGGAACACCAGCTTATTTTAGTAAAAGCGAAAGAAATGCATTCCATCTCCTGGGAGGGGAAGAAGTTACGCATAACTCAGGATCTCCCATTAGAAACCCGACAACGACGAGCTACATTTCATCCTATAGTCTCAAAGCTGATAGCTGCGGGCATTAAATTTAGGATGGCTTACCCTGCTCGCTTACAGGTTTCACTGGAAGGTAAATGGCATGCCTACGAGTCAGTTTCTCAGGCTCAGGAGGACCTAGTTCGACTGCTGCCTTCCTTGTTTAAAGCTCCTTGAGCCATTGTAACCACGGAATTTAACGATCCCTGCAGTGGGGTTTTGCTTCCTATACTGTGATGGGTAAGATTGCTGGAGGAAGCCTACTAATAGCCTTCGCGTTAGAAAATATTTTGGGCTGTCAAAAATTGCTATTTCCTTACTTGTAGATGAGAGGATGTCTAATTTTGTGTTGCTTCTCTCGGTTTGCCCAGTTCTTCTCGAGTGAGGGGAGCCCCAGTGAAGGGTTGATTAGTGCAGTCCTCAGTGCTGGTGGGACCAGAGCGAATCTCAATCGGGACCTTTGGTACAAGACCTGTGTTTTCCGGGGACATACAAATGGGATGCGCAACAGTATTGGTGTTCTACATATTTAGCCCCATGGGAATCACCAACAGCAGAATAAAGGGCCCCTTTTGTGATCCAGATGCAGATGTGTCAACTTAATCTATTTTCCTGGCAAAACAAACTTTATGGGGCTAATCTATCTTAACGAATTCACGGACTACAAAAACTGTACTGGTTGGAAGAAATATGAAACCAAGACAGAGGAAGGAAAAGGAAGAACTATGCGGCAACACAGAAGAACAACAAAGAGAAACCCATTTTATTTTCTCATTTTAACCCGCTCCCTATCCCCCTTCCCCCCCGATTTTCCTCCCCTTTCCTGTCCTCCCTTCCCCCTTTCCTCCCCTTATCTCCTTTTTTCTCTTTCTTCTAGGCTCTGGAACAGACTTGGCGTTGGACAGGGGGTGGGGTGGGGTTCTGGAAGTGGAGCTAACCATGCCTGGCCACATGTACTGGAGAATAGGGGATTTTCCTAACTTACCTCATAGAAAGTATTAGTATTTTGTTTCTGATAAGAATTGATATACAGTTATGTAAAGATATTGTGGGAGGGATCCCAGGATTAAGCAATGGTGGACCAACCTTAACTTCAATTTAACTTTCAGGTCACTGTTAATTCTTTCTATGAGGGAGAATGCCAGGGCTTTAGGAAGGAATAGTAGGACTATACTTTGTAATCTTGTTTTCAAAGATGCAGGATGGATGGGTGGAATGTATTTAGTTTTGTGTGGGTCAATATTAAGGGGTGGGCAAATACCTATGTTTAATGTTGAAAGGGATTGTAGCTATAATCATCGAAGGGTATTATGGGGTTGGGAGGTATTATTTTGGATGTGTTATACTGTTCAATATTAAATTAGATTCTACTTAATTAATCTTTTGGAAGAGTTGTAGTTGTGGGAAAGGGGCTGTGGTGCATATCCCGAAAGTTGCCAGGGTAGGAATAATAGGAAGGTTTAAAGCGAATGGCAGCTAATTGTATTAAGTTTGTTACGTGGAATGTCAGAGGAGCTCGCAGCACTATAAAGAAACTACAGATACTAAACCATTTAGACCATTTACAAGCAAGGGTTTCCTTTATTCAGGAAACTCACTTACTCCCAAGTGAGGCTGTTAATTTACGAAGGAGAAGCATCGGGCAGGTTTTTGCCTCAGGTGGATCATCTAAGGCCGGGGGTACAGTGATTCTTATACATCGGTCGGTAGCTTTTCAAACTAAGGCCACTATACCGGACCCTGCAGGTAGATATATATTAGACAGGGGTATCTTAAATCACACTGAGGTATTATTAGGGAGTATTTATGGCCCGGTGGGGGGAAACCCAGTTTTCCTTACCAATCTATTAGAGAAGTTACAAGAATTCTTATCCCTGCCAATAATACTCGGGGGGGGGGGGACTGGAACTTGCCTCCTACACAGGATCTGGATAGATCTAACCCTATATTTAAACCTTTTTCCTCCGCTCAAGAAGCGCTCTCAGATTTTAGGGAATCACTTGATCTTTGTGACCCATGGCGGTTGCAGAACCCTGTGGCTCGTAGCTTTACATTTTATTCTTCGGTTCATAATATGTGGACTAGACTTGACTATATCCTGTTTAGTAACATGCTCTTGCAAGGCACGAGTAATACAGGTATAGAAGCTATTGTTGTATCAGATCATGCGCCAGTCTGGGCGGTTACTATGCTGGATGTTAATATCAGTAGAGACCCCCTCTGGAGGCTAAACAATCAGCTCCTAAAGGAGGAATATGTTGGTACTAGGATATCGAAAATGATTCAACATTTTTTTCTCAGTAATCAGGATTCGGTGGCACGAGCTGACCACGAATGGTGCGAGCTGAAATGCTGCCTTAGAGGCGAATTTATCCGCCTAGCCTCTACACGTAAGAGAATAAATGAAGCAAAGGCCTTAGCACTTCTCACTCAAATTAAAGCATTAGGCAATCTCTCTCTGCCTTCTACAGCGGACACCTTGAAACCCTCTTGTCTTTAAGAAACCAATATCTCACTACTTCAGGAAAAAGCTGAGTTGCCATTTTGAGAACTCGTGCAAAATATATAGAGTGTGGGAAAAAGCTAGCCACTTGTTAGCTTTGAGGTTAAGAAATTGGAATCCTCCAGGTTAATCAATTCAAAGGAAGACCTCAATGGGAGATCAAAACTAATCCTAGGAGGTAATCTCGATACTCAGGACCTTTTCTCTTCACTTTATAACAAGGATACTCCTTCTCCTTCTTTAGATGAGATGCTCAGTTATTTAGCAACTCTTTCCTTGCCCTCGATTGGACAGGATCAACAATTATTGTTGATCTTTCCTATATCCACTCAGGAGATATTAACGGCAATCAATGATCTGACGCCGGATAAGGCCCCCGGGCCTGATGGTCTCTCTCCGAACTTCTATAAACAATTTGCTAAAGATTTAGTACCCGGTCTACTTCGCCTGTACCAATATTTGCTTGCTGGAAATACACAAGATCCCATGCTTCTAGAAGCCCTTATTATTCTCCTTCTCAAACCAGGTAAACCTGCACATCTCCCCTCGAGTTACCGCCCTATCTCATTATTAAACTGCAACATAAAGATTCTGGCTAAAATCCTAGCTAAAAGAATCGAGCAGGTGTGGACCCCCCTAATCAGTTCTGAACAGATTGGCTTTGTTGCCAATAGGTCCCCAGTAGATCATCACCGTAAGCTACAGTACCTTATTAATGCAGCCAGGAAATCCCTCACCCCGATGATTTTAGTATCCCTAGACGCAGAAAAGGCATTCTATAGGGTTGACTGGATCTTTCTTTGGGCCACGTTACAAGTTATGGGCTTTCCCCCTCTATTTATCACATGGGTGCAGGCACTGTATACCTCGCCTGGAGCTAGATTATATTGCAATGGGATCTTGTCTGACCCTTTTCCACTTACATCTGGTACGAGACAAGGCTGTGCCCTTTCTCCCTTTTTATTTAATTTATACCTCGAGCCTCTCCTTAGGTGTTTAAATTCTTCTCCACTCATATCAGGCATTCCCGTGGTTAATAGTGTTGCGAAAATTTCAGTGTTTGCTGATGATTTGCTCCTACACCTGTCAAACCCAATTCCTTCGTTAAGAGCAGCATTAGACATAATTGAGGACTTCAGTAAATATTCTAACTACAAACTCAATATCAATAAAACTGAAATTTTCCCTCTTAACCACTTCACTTACAGTTCAGGTCTTGCCGAATTTGGGATGAAGTGGACTACGCTTTCTATTAAGTATCTAGGGATTCACATTGCTCTTAACTCATCATTGTTGAGGAAACTGAATTTAGAAGATCTATGGCGGGATATCCAGCAAGATTTAGCTAGGTGGTCCAAACTTCCTTTATCGCTGTGGGGCAGAATTAATATTATTAAAATGAATGTGTTACCCAGAATGTTTTACCCCCTAAATATGTTAAATATATGGATACCAATGTCTTACTTCAGAAGTATTCTCTCTGGAATAAATTCTTTTATCTGGAATAACAAATCCATCAGAAAGTCCTACAATAAGCTATCCCAACCTAAAGAGTTTGGGGGGCTCCGCCTCCCCAACTTCCTATACTATTATTGGGCCTCACATCTAAGTAAGTGTGGGAAATGGCTATCCTTACCTGATTCTCAATCTTGTCCAGGGTATAAGCCACTGTGGCTTCAAGTTGAACAAGATCTGATGAAAACTCACAATATTGATCCAAAAGCTCTCTTTTATACGCCCAGTAAAAATGTTCCTGCATCATTTCGCCCTCTACCTCTCGGTATTTCTCTTAGGGTAATGTCTCAGTTATTCAGGTATTTTAAGATCTCTCAGACCCGAGAATTTTCTCAACCCATTTGCTTAAACCTTAATCTCCGGATAGGCAATTCTATGATAGTTGAAAAATGGCTACCATCTCTTTCTGGATGTAGCGTGAAAGACTTTTACTCATCTAACCGTATCTTGGATATGAACGAGATTTTAGATAAATGTAAATGGCCAACAAGGATGGCCTTTAAGGTCTCTCAGTTGAGACATCTCCTGTACAAAAGATTTGGGTGCGTTGATAAAATCTCCTATCTTACAGATTTTTTCTCCCAAATTACCACAATTATTAATAAACCGCACAGTGTTTCTGGGCTGTATAATCTATTACATAGATTCCCTGAGACCCCACCAAGTGTCGGCCCTAATATTTGGAAAAACCTATATTCAGATAGAGACATTGATTGGCAGAGTATATGGAAAGATCTACATACTTATCACACTCAGGACAGGTATAGGATTACACAATATTGTATATTAAACAATCTTTACTACACTCCAGTCAGATTGGCAAAGATGAAGCGTATAGCCTCAACAATATGTTCCAGGTGTAACAAAGAGGAAGGCTCTGTGATACATGTTTTTTGGTCATGTGTGTCAGTATCCCCTCTTTGGGACCAGATAGAAGCTTCCCTTGATCCGTTACTGGGACTACAAGGCCTCTTTTCCCCTAAAACCTGCATCTTGGGTGATTACTCTGAAATTCAGGTGAAGGAAAGGAGATATCCTCTGGCATTAATATCAATGGCAGTTAAAAAATTAGTACTCAGACACTGGAAAGATCAGTCTGTGTTAACTTATATGGAATGGTTACATGAGATCACTTTTGCTCTCCATGTTGAGAACTTGATAGCTCAGGTGAACCGACGATTACCTTCCTTCACAAAAAAATGGGGTAAGTTACACGCCTTGCTTCTTAAAAGGCATTAGGAAATATGATGGGCTGCAGGCTCCTCTGTACATATACTCTGTACATATACTCTGTACATATTTTCTTTCTCCCTTTTCTTACTCATGCAATCAGACCAGAATGTGTGTATATTTGTGGTTCTTTCGGGTTTCCCATCCAGATAGCCTTTTCTATTTAATTTGGTACCAACATATGATATAAGTATTTAGCTTAATTGTATTAGTAAGAGCTAGTATGCACCACAGCATAGGGAGGGGGGAGGTAAAAGGGGAAGGGAAGTTAGTTTTGTTATATTATATAGAGACAGTTCTTGATCAATGAATATATACCTTTTTATGTTCTCTGTCATTATCTCTTGACATATTAGGAAGTTCCGGAACAATGTTATATATCAATATAATATTGTCATGATTAATAATTAATAAAATATACTGAATTAAAAAAAAAAAAGAAACGTGTACCCAGTGGAAGAGAGGCAGAACACTGTTTATAGAAAGAGTGAGAATAGTGAACGGAGAGGGACATGAAATCTCCCACTGTGTGAGTTATGTGTGCCCAGATGGCATAATAATTCAAGCTCCTGACCCCTGGTACTATTGGCCTCATTGCAAGTACCTCTCAGCAAATGTGCCCGTGCTTACAAAATGGAGAGCCGAGCAGTGGTAGTCAATACTGCCACACCAGATTGTGAAGTGCCTTTATTGATCCGCCAATATGAATATCCAGGACTCAGGTGTCCCACATTCATCAGTCTACAGTGTACTGACCTTTCCAGCATCCATCGACTGGCCCACCAGATGACTTCAGATCCAGAGAGGACACCAGCCCAGCTGTATCCTGTTCATCGCCTGGTAATCGGATGACGTCGACCAGCTGTTTTCTTTTAGTTCCTGTTCTAAGGTTCCATCTCCAGAGATGACATCAACCCAGCAGTTCCCAGATGTGTCCTCCTGTGGTTCCCGGAAGATGTCCGCCCAGCTGTATTGGAAGAAATGCTGCCAGGGAGAGTCTTCGTCAGAGGTGCAGGTTGGTGCCGAATTTCGTACTACAAGTGGCTGGTAAGTCTGAACTTTTCTATCTTTATGACATTGCAGTACACACCCTACACTAACAGACTTCAAAATGTGTGAACTGTCCTCAAAGACTCTCCCCTTTGGGACTTTGGCCTGTTAGAACTGTACTTCACCGGGCTCCGGCCCAGGAGAGACTCTTTACTGGACTAGCCTTCGGGCCTTGTGGTCACTAGTTAGGACTTTTAGGGCACTCCATCCCCCCAAAATGTGAATTGTAAATAATGTTGTTGTTTTCTAATGTAAATACTGTTTTTCTACCTTTTTACTAAAAAAAATCTTTTTGGGATTCTACAGTGTTTTGATGGTAGGGGTTTAGGTAGATTGTGTATGCAGATTAGGAGTGAGTGTTGTCTTTCTTTTTCTTACAGGTGTTCAGGGAAGACAGAAGAGAAGACAAGAAGAGGAGGAGGGGCTCATCGGAGTTCCTCGACAGTGCTTTAGTGTGTAGAAATTTAAATTACTGTGTTGTTATGGTTGATGTTACTGTATTAACCCTTTCCTTCCACAGCTGTGGTTGTGGGGGTAGGGAGGAAACAGTAACATGGTATAAAATGGTATTTTAATGGTGTGTGGTTGCAGGTTGCCCAAGGTCGGGGAGGTCTCCGGGTTGTTTTTGTTTTGGGGGTATTAGGTTAGAAGCAGATAGGTTTTCCCTAGAGGGTTGGGGGGATGGACAGGCTGTGGTCCTGAGTGGCCATTGGGACCACAGTGCTGATCTATCAGGGCTATGCTCTGGATAGTTCTACCAGAGCCACTAGGTCTCCATAGTAAGTGGATAGTGTAGAGGCTGATATGTCAGTTAAAGGCCTCTAGGCCCTTAGTGTTGCCTGCTTGTGCTTGCACATGGCAGGAGGGGGCCTGATCACCCCCCTCCACAGGTAGCACATAGGGTGGGATGGCCTAAGGCTGGGTAAATAATGACTGCGGACAGTCATTTTCCTGGTCAAGGATGAGTGTAACCCCCTTGTTAGCCGGGGTTACTAGAATCCCAGTAAGACCTAGTGGTAGGCAGGGAAGGCAGCTTGTGAAACTCCAGTTAAATGGGTTTCACACTGTCTCACTCTGTTCTCAGTCTCAGCTGAGACTGAGGGATGACATCACTAGTAGAACTTTCGCACCTGCATAAGCCACATTGGAATCTGCAGCAAAGGGAGTTAGATAGAACGTTGGGAATTTTAAAAGGAGAGTCTGCAGTTTGGCTTGAGGGAGTGAAGTTTGTACTCAAGTGGTGGAGACCGCTGTTTTCAGGTCTCAGTGCCCCCTCCCTCCGGGGGGGGATGTAAAGTTCCCAGCAGATTCCTGGGGCAATCCCCTTAATTCTGCTAATGAAGGAAAAGCTTCCTGTTTAGTCCAGGATTCATTTTGGAAGATGGAAGATTTGTGAGTCACCTGTGGGGCACCTGCAACTTAAGGGTGAGTGTCTGCTTTGGCTAAAAGGGCATATGTTTTCTTCACTCTGGGACTTGTGTGAAAATCTAGGGATTTAACTACATATTGGGAAGCCTAGAGAAATGGGCCAAGCAAGTAAAAGTAGTGTCAAATCCCAGAGTTTTGTGAGATGCAAATAATATGTAGAGGAGATGTGACAGACATCTACCCTTAATCTACATTTAGGAGTTCAGCAAAGGAATGGTTCAGTTTTCCAGAGAAATGGCCAGGTATGGGCTGTGAGAGCTGGAGGTGGGTGGCCCCCCATCTTTAGTGACCAGGTCCACCTCTACGGATTTCTTCTGTGGTTTCTACTTTGCCTCAGGCACTTGGCCAGTGATGGGGGAAGTACCCAGATGTGGGGTTGTAAGGAAAATTCTCTCTAAGAGTCACAGACTCTAGTGTGGTGTGGGGAGCCACAACAGGATAATTGATTCATTCATCCAATGGACCACAGATCAAGTGGCCAGCAGGGGAGCCGGGCCAGTGGGGAAAACCCAAGTGTGTACAAGTTGGGCTGTGTACCCAAAGCTGCGTGCAAGTCTGGGCTGTGTGCCTGGTGGGTTCAGAGCCTGAGGGCTGGAAATGGCGATAAAGTGTTCTGTAGTCTCTAATCTGCATTACCAGGAAATGTAGCCCCATGGGGGTCCATCTATGCTTTGTTTGTTCAGCTAGTATGTGAATAAAAACCACACTGAAGAATCCCATTCCTGGTTCTGGACATTACAGTTATTGCTTCCTGTGTTCAGATTTACTTGGGTGCCCCTGTGCAGAGTAGCCAAACCTAGGTCCCCCTGTGCTGAGTAACCTCATCCTCCCCAAACCCAGGTCCCCACCAGGTACTGCTGTCAGCTTCAACAGCATGCCACCTGTCATTTTGGCAAAAAGGCAGGGGTGAGGGGTTACACATCCAGAAAGGTGATTTCACAGCCATTGTGCAAAATCACCTTTCGGGCAGGATTTCCATATTTTCTCCACTCTTGCTCATGAAGTGGGGTTATACGAACAAGTGAAGAAACCAGCAGAAGAAGGCCATTTGGTCTATCTAGTCTGCTCATATTACAGGATTCACAGCTTGAGATACTGTCCTTGCCCCCCCAATCCTCCCATCCTCCCTACACATGATCCTTACCTTCTCCCTATGCCTAGCTCAGCCTCTCTTGAAGCTGCCCATTGCCTTCAACAAGATCACCTCTTCCAGCAGTGCATTCCAAGTGTTCACCACCCTCTCTGTGATGAAGTGCTTCCTTACCTCCCTTCTAAACTCTCCCCCTCCAGCTTAAGACTGTGCTCCCTCATGTTATGGTTGCCACTCAGCTTAAAGAGACCCTCCTTATCCACCTAATTTATACCTTTCAAGTACTTGAAGGTCCCAATCATGTTCCCTCTCTCTCTCTCTCTCTCTCTCTCTCTCTCCTGTCCTCCAGGGAGTACATGTTTAGTGCCCTCAATGTCTCCTCATATGCCTTACACTGCTGATCTGCTATCATCTTTCTAGCCCTCTTCTGGACTTTCTCCATCAGGTTAATGTCCTTTTTGAGGTGTGGGCACCAGTACTAAACTCCTTACTTTAGATTATGAATCTGGTTGTTTGGAGACATGGAGCTGATGAGGAACCATAAATGACATCATTGCACCTTTGGTCCTCTTCCTGCATTAACAAATGCCTCGAGTGAGCTGGGCGAGCATGCAGGCACCACACATGGAGATGCATGCAGAGACACGCACATTTCCGCATGTGTCTGATGTGTCCACTGGGGATGTCAGGGATTCAGGACAGGTGACTCTGCTAGAGAACAGGTAAAACAATAATCAACTGCATATTACATGGATAAGAATACTACTATGTGTGAACGTTGTGCCATGTTCACTCTGAGTACCAAGGAACAGGGGGTTCATATGTGACAAATGCCTCTTGATCAAAACCCTCATGCAAGAAATAGAGCAAATAAAAATGAGACTAGAGATAAGAGCAGATATAGGATGCATAGAAAACTTTATTGATACTATGGCTAAAGGAACAGTGTTGGATAATGTGGATCTAGATAAAAAAGAAACTACAGTATATAAACCAGAGATGGAGCAGTGGGCTACAGTGCAAACAAATCCAAGAAAACTTGGGGGGGGGTGTCAGATATCTAATACTGCTCTATTACAGTTACAAAACAGGTTCACAGTATTGGACACAGAATATGAGTCCCATAGACCAGATAAAAAACCTGAGGGAGAGTCCCCATAAAACAAAAACACTGCAATAAATCATATTGATAAACCAGATAACAAATATGACATAGTGAGAAAGGAAACACCACTAGATAGCAGAAAAAAAATGAAGGCAACATAGGATACCAGAGACAACTAAAAGCTTCCACAAGCACATTAGATCCCACTACAGATCAAAACAGGGACATTGTTATAATTGGAGACTCAGTTATAAGGGGAATAGATACCATTGTATTTAAAGGCTGTAAAAGGAACACTACAGTCAAGGTGCTACCAGGAGTCAAGATTAGAGATCTGGGGAATCTAATGGATGGTCTTATGGAGAACACATAAAATCCACTTGTCATACTACATGTAGGAACAAATGATATTGGGACAATAAATCTAAAAGAAACTTTTGAGACATGCCGAAATGTGATTCAAAAACTACAGTCAAAAACAATAGCTATTATAATATCAGGAATAACATCCACATACAGTCGGCATTCTAAAAAATTGGGGAATATCATTACACTAAATAGATGGATGACAAATTATTGTAAATCACTAAACATGGGTTTCATTGATAACATGGATAAATTTAAAAATACAACATTATACAAAGATGATGGACTTCATCTTAATAATGTGGGAGCAAGAATTCTAGCAAAAAGGTTTAATGAAGTAATCACAAATCATTTAAACTTAATAATGGGGGGATGATTTACCAGAGTTGAATAAAACTAGCATAAGTGTAGAAAATACATCAGAAAATCAGAGGAAAGGCTGGAAGGGATCGTTAGGAGTCTGGATAATAAATTTGAAGAATTCAAGTACCTGTTACAAACTAATGACATTCAAATAGCATTACTATCAGAAACATGGTGGGAGGATGGTGATGACTGGGACAAGAATATAAAGGGTTACAACTTATGTAGCAAATCAAGAAAGTTCAGAAAAGGTGGGGGTGTTACAATTTACATTGATGAAGCAATTAAATGTGAAGAGGTTAAAAGTGAAACAAATAATGCAGAACAACTATGGATAAAATTGTTACCGCAGAATGCACCAGAAATCATCTTAGGTGTAGTATACTGTCCTCCTTCAGTCAGTCATAAGGACAAGGCAGCCATTCAAAACTATGTAGAGCATCTCAACCCAGCTGATTGAATACTGCTAGCCAGAGATTTTAACTTACCAGGAATTAACTGGGAAACAACAAGGGGTTCCTCAAAAATAGAGAAAGACTACCTAGATGTATTTGACCAAATCAGACTAAACCAAATAATCAGAGATGCTACCAGAGGAAAGAATACTCTAGATATTATCATGACAAATATGGGTGATTCAGTAAACAACAGAAAAACCAATGTGCAACTTGGCAATAGTGATCATCAAACCATATACTTTAAAATGGTGGAAACACGCATAAATCAAGTAAGAAATACAAAGATGCTTTATTTCAGTAGGGCTGATTTTCCTGCTATGAGAGCTAATTTTGCAGAATGGGATTGGGCTAAACAACTCAAAATGACCTCACTCGAAAATATGTGGGACAAACTGGTAAACAAAATACAATATAAAACACAGAAAAACATCCCTTTGAAGGCTAAATACTACAACAAAGCAAGGACACCAAGGTGGCTAACCCCAAAGCTCAAAAAATTAATAAAACAAAAAAAAACAAAGCTTACAAGCAGATTAGAGGTAGGAAAAATACTGAACAGTCCCACAAATACAGGATTATGGTGAAAAAAGGAAAAAGGGAAATTAGAGTGGCCAAATCACAGTACGAGTTGAAACTAGCAAATGATACCAAAGACAACTATAAAATGTTCTAAATACATTAACGAAAACAGAGGATCCCCAAAGACCACAGGACCATTTAAAGACAAGGACGAGAAGGTGGCAGACCACAAACAGAACGGAAATATACTCAGTCAATATTTTAGCTCTGTTGTCAATTCTAAAATTGTCTAAACAGACATAGATGATAAAACAACTAATGGACATTTAAAAATAGAACTAAGTGATGTTACAGATAGACTAAAGAGAATCAGCAAGAACAAATCACCAGGATCCGATGGTCTACACCTCATGTTTATTCTCGAGATAGCAGAGCAATTAGCACCTCTCTTAACATATATATTTCAAACCTCAATCAATTTGGGGGTAGTAGTGACCAGTTGGAGAGATGCAACAGTCATTCCTATTTATAAAAAAAAAGGACTAAAAACTGCTCCCGAAAACTACAGCCTAACTTCTGTTCTGGGCAAAATACTTGAGGAAATTCTTAAAGATCACGTAACAACACATCTAGAGGTTAATAACATTCGAGATCCAACACAACATGGCTTTACAAAGAACAGGTCATGCCAGACTAACATGCTCCAATTTTATGAGAAAGTTAGTAAGACACTGGGCCAGGAGCAGTCTGTGGATGTAATACTGTTAGACTTTTCTAAAGCCTTTGATAAATTACCACACAATGAAGTGACATGTTCACTCAACAGCACTGGACTAATAGGAAACATAACAATTTGGATATTGGCCTGACTCAGGGGGACAAGACAGAGGGTAGCGGTGAATGGGGCCCTCTTAGATTGGGCTGAGGTGACCAATGGGGTGCCACAGGGCTCCTTGCTATGACCATCCTTATTTAACATTTATGTATCCTCATTACAATTTATACAAAAAAACTATGGATTACCAAATTCGCAGATGACTGCAGGGTAGGAGCTGCTGTCAACGCATATGAGGACAGTGTAGTTCTCCAACAGGTGTTAGATCATAGGATTGGACTAACATCAAAAAGATTTAGCTAAATGTAGATAAATGCATTAATATGCATATGGGCAAAAAAAAATAAAAAACCTTGGGGTTGGGTACCAGTGGAATAATAACTATCTAACTAGTTCAACTGAGGAAAGAGACCTAGGAGTTATAGTCACCAATGACTTGCAATTCAAATCACACTGTGATACAGTTGTTAAAAAAGCCAATAATACTTAAAACTGCATACTCAGACATATAGGGAGTAGAAGGAGGGAGGTGCTGATGCTGCTTTAAGGGGCTCTTGTGAGACCACACCTACAGTATTGCTTGCAGGTCTGGGCTCCTTATAAAAGGAAGAGAGAGCCAAAATAGAAAAGGTTCAAAAAAGAGCTACACGATCAATCCAGGATATGGAACAGATGGACTATGAGGAAAGCCTGGGGGCTCGCAATCTTTTTTCCATGAAATACTGAAAACAGAGAAGTGATATGTGTCTGTTATTCAATGCATTTTCAGAGTCCACTCTATTAGATGACCTTGGAGTGGAACTTAAACCACAGATTTATAACACCAAGGCTCATCCTTTCAACTAATAGCAAACAAATGGAACCTCCTAAATAGGAAAAATTGGTATAGCCAGTATGTAGTCCCAATATGGAATAGACTTCCACTAGAAGTAGTGGGTAGCACATCCATAGAGTCCTTTAAACACAACTTAGATGCCTACTACAGATCTAGGGGTAAAATTCCATAGTTACACTAAAGGCAATCATAATGAATGAAAGTCTAAATAAGCTTGGTCTTTCCTATGAATCCTATGTGGCCTCATCAGTAGCTTGTATAAGGGCGGTATAACCTCCTTGCTCCATAAGAAGGTTATCTTGAAAATCTGTGCTACATGTATTGCACAAATGATAAAGTTATGAGAGTACATTGAAATTTTTCAATGTACGCTCATAACTTAGATAATTTTTAGTATTCTGGCACAAAATTTTAAACGTAGACATTTTTTCTTACCACTTCATGAATGTGACAGCTGTCCTTTTTCATATCCTACCCAAAATATGTTTTCACACCTGTGGCTGGAAATCACTTTTCAGGCAGGATTTAAAAATGTTCTCCTACCTTGTTCATAAGGTGGGGGTATGAGAAGGCTATATGGGGTCATAAGGAGACTATGTTGAAAATTTGAGGTAAGAATAGGTAGGTAGGTAGGTAAAGCTTTATTGTTCAACATTAGTCATTAAATCTTAAGTACAAACACAGAATAAATAGAATAATAGAGATATAAGTGTGTATTACAAGGCAGTAATACCATCAAGAGGTTTTGGGGACATTGAACCTCAAGAGCGAAGCTTGAGAGGTCCTAAAGTCCCCAAAACCTGGAGATGGTGTTACTGTCTTGTAAAACACTTATCTTTCTGTTATTTTTTGTAATATATGGATCCATTGATAATATTACAGTTGGCGATGACCTTTGAACTGTATTATTATCAGCAAAAATGACAGTATTTCACTTTTCAGGATAGTATTACTCAGAGTAGTGATGTATTACTGGGAATTTTTTTTTATAACAGAGTATAGTATTATTGAGGATAATCCATATATTACAAAATAAATACACAATAGAAGTAAAAATATTGCACATCTATATGTTCAGACAATTTCATTTTCATATATTTCTTCAAGAAATATGTTAAGTACACCATTACAAAGATTTGTAGATCTATTAATAGATACAAAAACTACAATTTAATAGACTATAAAAATCTACATAACATTTGTATAAATCATTCTTTGTAGTTGTCATCAGCCAGAGAAATAGCTCATCAGAGGAGAAACCAAGGGTAGCCAATATCAGTCCTAGCCACTTTTTCCGTAGTGCTTCATATAATGAACAGTAGAGAAATGTATGTTTGAGATAATCTTCTACTCTCTTATTGCATTTGCAGTTAGGATCAATAGATCCTGGTCACTTTTGATCACTATAAATGTAGTTTTCTGAATATAACTCTATATGGAATCTGGTTATAATTCTTTGTTTCTCTGGGTGGGTAAAACTATTAAAAAACAACAAAGATGTGAGCATATGGTATGTTGAAATTGTTCAACACACTCAGCTTTGGTAATTTTCAATATTTTGACCCCAAACTTTCAACATAGCCATTTTTTCATACCACTGAATGTGGCAGCTGTCAAACATAGGCAATGATGGCAGAAAAAGATCAGTGGCCCATCCAGTCTGTCCAATTTCACTAGAAGCACTAGAGCCTGCTGTTCCTCAAGGGTACTAACCATCCCTGCCCCTCCCTTCTCCTCTTTGGTTTTGTCTCCCCAAGCAACCACTAGACCCTGCATTCTAGCCCAACTATGCTTGCAACCCCTGTTTTCACACCCACCACCTAAACTGACAATCTGTTCCATGGTTCCACCACCCTTTCTATCAAGTAGTGCTTCCTTATGTCCCTCCTGAACCTCCCTTCTGATAGTTTCCAATCGTCCACAAGACTGTGAGCTAGTGTTCAAGCTGAATACTTCCCTGCAGTTCACTTTGTTGACATGGAAACATAGACTTTGACAGCAGATAAGGACCACTTGGCCCACCAAGTCTGCTTATTTCCCTACCTATTGGAAAAGCTGTAGATCCTAGTTAACCAACAGCCTACTTCCTCCTACTCCCCACTACAATGGACATATGTGTCTCCCAAGCACTCTTGAATTCCCCTACCATTTGTGACCCCACAACCACCTCAGGAAGGCCATTCCATGTGTCCACCACCGTCTCTGTGAAAAAATACTTCCTCACATTGCCCCTGAGCTGTCCTCCCTCTATCTTAAAGTTGTGCTGCCTTGTTCTTGCACATCTCTTTTTCTGAAAGATGCCACCCTTTTGGACTTTGTTGATTCCCTTGAAGTACTTGAAAGTTTCTTTCATGTCCCCCCACACCTTTCCTCAAGTGTATACATATTAAGCTTCTTTAGTCTCTCTTCGTATAGCTTCTGGTGCAGACCCTGCATGATTTTAGTTGGCCTCTTCTGGACTGCCTCCATTCTGTCTATGTCCTTGCGGAGATAGGGTCTCCAGAACTGCATGCAGTGCTCCCAATGGGGTCTCACCAACTGTCTGTACAGAGGGATAACAGCTTCCTGTTTTCTACTGGTGATGCCTCTCCCTATACATCCCAGTATCCCTCCAGCCCTCCTTACTGCCTTCTCACATTGCTTGCCCACCTTTAGGTTAACTGATATGACTACCCCCAGGTCCCTTTTCATTTTTGTTGTTGTTAGTATCCCCCCACTGTGTACTCTTCCCCTGGGTTTTTGCTTACCAGGTGCATTACTTTGTACTTCTTTAAAGTGAATTTAAGCTGCCATACTTTTGACCATTCCTCCAACCTTGCCAAGTCCCTTCTCATCCTTTTCACCTCCCCTTGTGCATTAATCCTGTTGCAGATCTTTGTGTAATCTGCAAAGAGGCATACTTTTCCTTCTAGTCCCACAGCAATGTCACCTAGAAAGACATTAGAGGACCAGTCCCAGAATTGAACCCTGTGGTACCCCACTAGTAACCCCCTTTCTTCGGAGTGGACTCCATTTACTATTACCCTCTGCATCCTGTTGTTCAGCCATTTTTTCCCTGGGCTGCCATCTGGGTCCCTCTCCAAGGCTGGCTAACTTGTTTTTTAATCTTTTGTGTGGGACTGTGTCAAACGCCTTGCTTAAATCTAGGTAGGCCATGTCCACAGCCCCTCCCTGGTCTACTACTTTGGTCACCAAATTAAAGAAATCTATTAGAGTCATCTGACATGACCTTCCCACTGTGAATCCATGCTGCCTTGGGTCCTCTGCCCTGCTGCCTCTAGGTACTCAACAATTCTTTCTTTCAGATGTGATTTCATCATTTTCTCTACCACTGAGGTCAAACTAATAGGTCTTTAGTTTCCTGCCTCAGCCTTCCTCCCATTTTTGTGAAGGGGAATCACATTCACCCTCCTCCAGTCCTCATGTATCACACCATCCTTCCATGATTTGTTAAAAAGTGTAGTCAGTGGTGTCACTAGTTTTCCCCTTAGTTCTTTTAGAATTCTGGGGTGAATCCCATCAGGCCCCATTGCTTTGTCCATCTTCAGTTTTAGAAGTTCTTTCAAGTCCCTCTCTTCTGTGAATGGATTGTTATCGACCCCCCCCATCCAGAGTGCTTCTATTGTTTGGTTTAGGTACTTCCCCCTCCTCTTCTTTTGTGAATACTGAGCAGAAGTATGTGTTCAGTATCTCTGCTTTTTCACTGTCACCCTCTGCCCACCACCATCCCTTTTATTAAGCTTCACTATCACTCTCTTGGTCTTTCTACACTCCCTAATGTACCTATAAATGGTTTAATACCCCTTCTTAACTGAGTTGGCTATCCTTTCCTCGGTTTGGGCCTTTGCTATTCTGACTGCCTTCCATGCTTCCTTCTGCTTTGGCTGGCACAGTTCTCTGTCCTGCTGCTTTTGTGTTTATTATACATCCTGGATGCTATCTTTTTCTCCCTAACCTTCCTGCCACCTCTTTTGAGAACCTTAGTGTTTTTTCCTTTTTTGTGTTTTGTTTATTTGCTTCAGACAAAAGCTTGTTGCCTCTGTGATAGTTCTGATTTTTCCCATTGTTTCTCCACCCCTCCTTCTTTCCCATTTGCTAGTGGTTTTCTGAGGCACTCTCCCATTTTGTAAAAGTCAACCCTCCTAAAGTCCAATACCCTCACTTTTGTATGGCTTGACTCTATGACTGTGGTTATCGTGAACCATACTGTTTGGTGATTGCGTGTTCCTAGATGGCTACCCACTTCTAAATCTGTGATCCTCTCTCTGTCCCCGTTTGAAAGTACCAGATCTAAGGTTGCTCCCTCCCAAGTGGGTTCCAACACTATTTGTCTGAGGCATGCCCCCTGTAGTGACTCAGGATTGACCCTGCTCTTGGATGTGCTGCAACAAAGGTGCTCCAGTTAACATCTGGCATATTCAGGTCCCCCATCAACAATATCTCCCCTTTTTCTGCCATTTTAAGGATGCCTTCTATCATTTCCTTGTCCATTGCCTACCTGTGAGATGAGGGTCTGTATACAACCCCAGTACGGATTGTGGTGCCCTTTCCTGTCAAAAGTTGGCAAGGTTAGAGGAATGGTCAAATGTATGGCAGCTTAGATTCAATGCTAAGAAGTGCAAGGTAATGCACATGGGAAACAAAAACCCAGGGGAAGAGTACACAATGGGGGGTGAGATACTAACAACAACAAAAATGGAAAGGGACCTGGGGGTAGTCATATCAGATGACCTAAAGGTGGGCAAGCAATGTGAGAGGGCAGCTAGGAGGGCTGGGGAGATACTGGGATGCATAGGGAGAAGCATCACCAGTAGAAAACAGGAAGTTATTATGCCTCTGTACAGACAGCTGGTGAGACCCCATCTGGAGTACTGTGTGCAGTTCTGAAGACCCAATCTCCATAAGACATAGACAGGATGGAAGCTGTCCAGAGGAGGCAACTATAATGGTGCAGGGTCTGCACCAGAAGACATATGAAGAGATTTAAGAGCTTAATATGTATAGCCTTGAGGAAAGGAGGAGAGGGGACATGATAGAAACTTTCAAGTACCTCAAGGAATCAACAAAGTCCAAGAGGTAGCATCTTTCAAAAAGAGGTATGCAAGAACAAGGGGGCACAATTTGAAGATAGAGGGGGGGAGGCTCAGAGGTAATTTAAGGAAGTATTTTTTCACAGAGAGGGTTGTGGATGCATGGAACGGCCTTCCGGAGGAGGTTGTGGAGTCAAAAACAGTGGTGGAATTCAAGCATGCATGGGACAGTCATAAGACAATTCTAGGGGGTGGGGGTAGGAAGAAGTAGGCTGCTGGTTAACTAGGATCTGCAGCTTATCCATTAAGTAGTGAAATGGGCAGACTGGGTTGGCCAAGCGGTCCTTATCTGCTGTCAAAATCTATGTTTCTATGTTTCTAAGTCCCTTTAAGGGAAGTGAAGGTCTCTACAATATCACCCCTCTCCCTTCAGGTCTCCAGCGAGTACATGTTAAGTGCCTTGAGGCACTCCTCATAGGATCATCCCTGCTGGCTCTGAATCAGTTTTTTCTACTCTGTACTGCACAGTCTTCAGCCTATCCTTATCCTTCCTGAAGTGAGGACTCCAGAACTGGTTGCAGTATTCCAGATGAGGTCTCACCAGGGATTTATACAGGAGAAGAATTACCTCTTTTCTTCTGCTATCGATATTCCTCCCAATACATCACAGCATCCTATTAGCCTTGCTGTAAGCCTTGTTGCACTGACTCAATTGTTTAAGTGAGTCATTGATGATAACTCCAAGATCCTGTTCCTCAGCAGTAGTGCTAAGTCTCTCCCCTCCTATCCAGTACTCTGTCATGGGATTCTTGTTTCTTAGGTGCATTACCTTGCACTTTTTGGCATTGAATTTCAGCTGCCAAATCCTTGACCACCCCTCTAAATTGTGTATGTCTGTCTGGATTTCTCTTATTCCATGGCACTATCCACCCTCCTAGACAGCTTCTTGTTATCTGCAAAGAGACACAACCTGCCCTGAATTCCCTCTTCGTTGTCACTGATGAACATGTTGAATAGGAATGGACCCAGGACCAATTTCTTTGGAACCCAACTCATAACCTTCCTGCCTTCTGACATAACCCTATTAACCACAACCCTCTGATGCCTCCCCTTTAACCAGTTACCTACCCAGTTTACTATGACTTTAGCTGCACAAAGGTCCTCCATCTTCTTCAGCAGTCTTTTGTGAGGTATTGAGTCAAAACCCTTATTGAAGAAGAAGTACAGCAAGTCCAGAGTGTAGCCCCTATCTTATTCCTTTATCACCTAGTGAAAGAAAACTGTCAGGTTTGTCTGACAAGACCTCTGTGCCATTAGTCCATGCTGCTAACTAGCCTAGAGTCCATTGCTCTTCATGTAATAATAATAATAATAATAAGCTTTATTTATAAAGCGCCTTTCAGATATCAAGGCGCTGAACATTAAATAAACATATAAAAGCAATAAAATACACACTAATCAAAAGCAGAATAAATAAAAAATAAAATAATCTCTTACGGTATGCTTTCAGCCATGGATGCATCTTCAGGGCTTTCTTAAAGCCCTCCACAGCTGTGCACTCATGTATCTGACAGGGTAGAGAATTCTACAGGGTTAGGGTTTCATACATAAATTCACAGGCCTCAGATGTCTTAAAATTCACTCTGAGAATCTCTAGCAACCCCTCATCAGCTGAGCAGAGCAGTCACCCAGGGCAGTATTGAGACAGGAGCTCTTGCAGATAGCCTGGGCCCAGTCCATATAGGGACTTGAAGGTCAGAAGCCTGACCTTGAAGGTGATCAGCCACTGAATAGGCAGCCAGTGCAGTCCGCGCAGCACCGGTGGAATGTGACTCACACATGGGGTCCCCATCAATAACTGGGCCACAACATTCTGCACTAGATGCAAGCGGCAGATATCAACCCCTGGAAGCCCTAGATAAAGGGAGTAGCAGTTGTTAAGGCACGAGGTCACAAAGGCGTGGATCAATGTTGGAAGGTCATTGGATGGAACAAGGTGCTTAACCCTGGTGATGTTCTTCAGGTGGTAAAAATAGGACTTGATGACTGCCGACACCTGTGAATGCAGTGTCAGCCCATTGTCAAGAATCAGCCCCAGGTCTCACACCCATTCAGAGGAAGGAAGTTGGATACCTGCTAAACAAAGTCCGGTGGGTTGACCAGCCCCCAACCCCTCTGTCCGGTGACCAGGATCCACTGCCATCACCTCTGTCTTTCCAGAGTTCAACATCAACCAGCTGGAGCACATCCAATCCTGGATTTCAATGAACCAGTTGTTAAATATCAAACACGCTCTATCCTGGTCAGGTGCAAAAGACAGGTAGATCTGGGTATCATCAGCATAGCAGTGAAACCTCAGCCCATACCCTCTTACAATGTCTCAGAGGGGCAGCATATACACTGCAAACAACAAGGGGGACAACACTGAGCCCTGAGGGACCCCACATGGCAGAGATAATGGGTCATAGGAAAAAATCCCAGACACCACCGTCTGAGTTCTGCCAGTGAGGAAGGACTTAAACCATCTGAGAACTGCATCAGACAGGCCACAAATGAATCTCTGGTGCTTGAGAAACACCTCATGGTCCACAGTGTGAAAAGATGAAGAGAGATCAAGAAGTACCAAGAAAGAACGGTGCTCCTGATCTCTCACCATCAAGAGATCACTGAGCACCCGAACCAGAGCAGTTTTGGTACTATGCCTCTTACGAAAACCAGATTGGAGAGGGTTGTAGATGTCGTGGATGGTCAGGTGGTTCTCCAGTTGCAGCACCACAACTTTCTCAATTACCTTCCCAACAAAAGGAAGATTAGATATCTGTCTGTGGTTTGTAAAGCAGCTTGGGTCCAGAGCAGCTTTCTTCAGGAGAGGTGTCACCACTGCTTCTCAGGCAGCTAGGGAACTCACCAAACTCTAAGGAGCACCAAACTATCCTTGCTAGGACTGGGGTATGATGTCACAACAACCCATAATCAGGGAAGTTGGGCCTGTATCCAAATTACAGCATGTTGAGCACATACCCTGGGCAATCTGCACAACACCCTCGATTTCCAGCCGGTCAAAGGAACACCAGATAAACTGAAAAAGAGTGACCGTACACCGATTATTATCAGCTCCCATAGAGTGTGCTGATTGGATCTCTGCCCTGATGCTGGCCACCTCATCCGCGAAGAACCAAACAAGCTTGTCACACTCAATCTGTGAAAAAGCTCCTCGAACCTGAAGACAGGTTGGGTTGCACAACCTGTCCACGGTTTGAAAGAGCTGAGCCAGTCAATTCTGAGCAGCAGCAATCTCCCCGGACAGGAACTCTGCCTTCTTATGGTTGATTGCTGATTGATAGACTTGGTAATGTTCCATCAATCTAAGGCAGTCAGCCTTCAGGGCGGATTTCTGCTAGCAATGCTCTAACCTTCATCTAAGTCATAGCAACTCATTCAAGGTCCCATCAAACCATGGGGACTGAGGGCGAAGGGAAAGAGGACCAACACATGTGGGAGCGATAGAGTTCAGGGCCATAGTAATGGCCTTGTTATAGGCCTGAACCAGGCTCTCTGGACTCCCTCTTGCCTCCAGAATTACCAATAGGTCTAATACCGATGATAGACCATCGGGACTCACATCCCATAAAGGGTGGTATCTAACCATCTCCACAGGGGCAGCATATATGGGGAGGGCATAAAAACTGAACCCCACAGTGTGATGATCTGACCATTTGACCGGTTCCACCACCATGTAGTCGATGAGGTCCTCTTTGACCAATGACTCCATAAGTTTCACTATAGTAGAGGTAAGACTGACAGGTTTATAGTTCCCTGGCTACTTCTTGTGCTCCCTCCGCCATGCTTATAAAGCGGAACTACGTCTGCTGCCTTCCAGTCTTTTGGAACTTCCCCTGACCTAAGGGAGCTGTTGAATAGACTTGTCAAGGGTTCAGCCAGTTCTTCTGCTAATTCCCTGAGTATCCTCAGATGCAACCCATCTGACCCTGGGGCCTTATTTATCTTTAGGGTTGTCAGGCTTTTCAAGACCCTTTTACTAGTAAATATTGGCTGCCTCATCTGTGGGACCCTTTAGTGGCCACTTTAATTCCACTCTCTGGCACAGTCCCACCACCATCCTCCCTAGTGAAAATTGAGCAAAAGTAATCATTAAGGATGGCAGCCTTTTGCCCATCCTCCTCAATCACCCTGCCACCCTCAACTTACTATTCACCCACCGTTCTTCCTTTTTTCTACTAAAGAACGATTTTCTCTGTTCTTGACCCCCTTTGCAATTTGTAGTTCTATTTCTGCTTTTGCCTCCCTAATGGACCTCTTTGCTTCTCTATTTTTCTGTGCATCTTCTCCTCATTCTTCCTCACCCTGCTTTTCTGTGTGTTTATAAAGGCCTTCTTGGTCCTCATCACTTCCCTGACCTTTGCCAAGAACCATAATGATCTCATCAAACGTTGTTTTTTAATTACTGTTCTTATACATACCTTAGATGCTTCAAGAATGGCCCCTTTAATTGCCTCATCTCTCTTCCACTCCACCTATGTTATCTATCCCATATAACTTATCCCTGACCAGCTCCCTTAACCTATTGAAGTCTGCCCATCTAAAATCAAGGATTTCAGCTCTCGGTCATGGTTTGCTAAACCCAAGGGCCAGTTCAAACCAAACAGAATTATTATCACTGTTCCCCAGCATCTTCCCCTTCCCCACAGTTCCCACTACCTCTAAATTTGTGAGCACCACATTCAGAATTATAGTCTGCTTGGTGCATTCCTTAACAAGTTGTATGGTAGAAAGTCCTGGAACATGGTCAGCAAGGCCTAACTTCTGGCATTTTTTTCTACCAAAACATCCCAATAGATGTCCAACAGGTTCAGATTACACAACACCTCTACTTCACCCTTTTTACACATCTTTCATGTTCTTCCCTGCATTCCTCTCCCTTTCCTCCCCTTGCCCTGGAAGCCAGTAGATCATCCCAAGCATATTTTCTTGCCTGAGGCTGCCATGAGCTGTACCCACATTGACTCTGTCTCCCAATTACTACTCCTAATGCACCCATCTTCCATCACTTCGATGCCCAGCTTGACATAAAAGACAAGTTCTCCTCCTCTACCAGTTCCTCTATCCCTCCTGAACAGTGAGTACCCAGGGACCATAATTTCCCAGTCATTATTTCCTGAAGATCACATTTCTGTGTTGGCCACAATGCCAACCTAAGTGTCTGCCATCAGCACCTGGAACTTGTTTATTTTGATACCTAGTCTCCTTGCATTAAAGCTTACCCCATTCCATCTGACCCCTGCTCCTACTTTGCTACTGGCCTTGTGTTTTCATAGCATTTTCAGACCTTTGTTGGTCTTTCACCTTTTGCATTTCCCCTCTTTACTGCCTCTTCCCTGGTCTAATAAGCACTACAGCTCCCTTTATATGCTCATTGCTACTACAATCTGTCAGATGCAGGTGAGTACTAGCTAGGATACCCTTCTTCTCACCAGGTACCGTGGTTCCTCTAGACCTAGTCTCCCCTTCAGCCAGTTGAAACATCTGAAATAGACATCAAACTTCTGCCACAGCATGCTGTCCCCCTCTCTCATCAGAAGATGTCCATCACCCTTAAAGAGTTTCCTGTTACAGAAGTCCCCTCAATCCCCCACAAAGTGGTACTCCTTTTCCTAACACCATCCCTGAAGTATTACTACCCTGTCCTGCTTCCCCTCCATGCCCCACACAGGGGGAACTTCAGAGAAGGCCAGGGAGGCTGAGTGTGCTGCCAATTTGTCCTCCAATCTATGGAACTTCTGCTTTACCATCTCCACTGACTGGTTCATCAGATGGTTGGTACCCAGGTGTACCAGCATCCCCAGCTTCACATTTCCCCTCTCCACCATCCCCCCTATTCTGTCTAAATCTCAGATGACAGACATCCAAGGAAGGTATTGTACCATCCCCCTCCAATCCAATCCCTCCTCCACCACCACTCTCTCTCCCCTCCCCAATAAATGAGTCCCTGACCATTAGAACTTTGTTGGCAGTCTTGCTCCCCTTGGGTACTATCACCTTGCCCTGCCCTTTCCCATTGACTGACCCAGAGTTCTCCCCCAATGGAGTCAGTTGCTTGAAACTCTTCTAGGGGTGCAATGCAATTTACCATCTGGATGGTGTAGGGCAGAACAACCTCCTTGGGGCTATCTCTTCCCTCTCTCCTGCTTCCCATCACTTTCTATCCCCTTGGACCAGAGGATCTCTGGGGGAATGGGGGTGTGGGGAGCAGGCTCCTGCTGGGCTGAATGTGCAGCTGAGATATTTCTACTTTTGCTGCCACCAGCTGAGCATGGAGCTCTGCGATGGTCCTGCAGATGAGGCAGTGCCCCTTCCTCCAGAGCACATCTCTAAAGAAATGTGCCCCATAGCTGCCACAACTAACTGCCTCCCCATTGAACCCCATCCTCAAAAAGATTGCTATTAAGGAGATAATTTAGTTTAATTCATAGTGCTCACCAAGGTAGAGTGTAGCTGTAGCACTCACCTGTAGCACAGAAAACCAGAGTGTATGTTACTATATAGTGCCCATACAAATAAGGTGAAGCTGTACAATTTACCTAACACACAAAACTACTCTGAAATTAAAGCTACCCCACTATGTCATTGATACAGGTATAAAACTAAACTTTTTTTGTTTACATAGGCAATGAGTAATAATTGTGGCTGAGGTAGAGTACTCTATTTACCTGCAGTACCCACCGAGATAGATTTCAGCTAGGAGAGACCAGCAGTTAGTTTCCCCAAGCCCTTCTCCCACAACAATGCAGTTTTATCTGGGATGCTCTGGACAGGATTCCTGACATTTGGGTCACCTTGGCTGACTCCTAGCAGAATTCTATCATATCCTTCGCACTCAATCCATAGTACGGAGGGCTGCAGTGTACTTGTGGCATGAAATCACCTTTCAGTAAGGCTTTGAAGATTTTCTCCACCCTTGTTCATGAGGTGGGGTCATAAGAAGGCTATGTTGAAAATTTGAGGTAAAAATATTAAAAAAAACAATAAAGTGATGTGTGTACATTGAAGTTTTTTAGTGCATACCTGCGACTTTAGTCATTTTCAATATGCTGACACCAAATTTTTAACATAGCCATATTTCACACCACTTCTTGAGCTGTCATTTTTCAAATCCTGCTCAAAATGTGTTTTCACACTTGAGCGAAATGATGTTTCAACCATTAATTTATAAATGACACCTGTCATATTCAGATGGAGTGGTCATAAAAAGACTATGCTGAAAATTTGGGGTCAAAATGTGAAAAAAAAAACTAAGTTATGAGGAAACCTTGAATTGTTCCAACATTTACTCATAACTTTATTTTGCAGATTTCTATCCCTAAAGTTCAACAAATCCTTTGTGTTACCCCATCTCCTGAAAATGACACGTGTCATTTTTGAAATCCAAATTAAATCTTGCTTTCACAGTCACACTGTGAAATCACCTTTTCAGATGGCATTTAAACAAATTCCTCCTGTCTTAATAATAATCTCTTTGGGATTCTGGCAGATGCTGAGTGGATTAGAGAGAGTCTTCCTTTTCATTTCAAGGAATCTTCCCCCCAGTGACCGCCATCAGGACATGGCCAATGGACCCTTTAGTGACCAGGAGATCCACTCTTTGGTGGGCTGCCCTGACCACTCCCACCCATGACCCAAACAATGAGTAGGCCAGTAGCGGTTTGTAAATTTGACCATTTTAGCAAAAGACTGAACGGGCTAAAATACTTCCTGCCCGATCCTGCATGACAAAACTCTTCAGGTTTCTGCAGAGTCTGAGCAGGTCAGAGAGAGCCTTCCTTTTGATTCCAAGGACTCTTTCCTCCAGCGACTGCTATCCAGACATGGCCAATGGGCCCTCTGTGAACAGAAAAAACATTCTTCAGCAGGCAGCCTTACCCCCTTCCAACTTTGGACCTAATCAATGAGGTGGACAGTAGTGTTGCACAAATTTGAACATTTTAAAAAAGGCTGAATGGGCTAAAATACTTACTGCCCAATCTTGCTTGATACAACTCCTCAGGATTCTTGCAGAGGCTGAGAGGGTCAGAGAGAATTTTCCTTTTCATTCCAAGGACTCTCCCCTTAGTGATCACCATCAGGACACTGCCAATTCACCCTCCATGACCAGCAGAGCCATTCTTCAGCAGCAGCCCTAACCCCTTCCACCCAGGACCGACTCATCCTTACCCTGAATTGGATAAACAGACAGCTTCCCTAGTAGTCCAGAGCACTTGCAGTCTGGAGTATTAAGAACAGAAGTGACAAGGGTGTCACACTATGGGTATCAGCTGTGGGAGTCAGCTGTCAGCCAGCCATGCTGCCCCTTTCTATGCCTGCTTCCTCCATACTGGTTGTATTGATACACTGTGACTTAACAGCCCTGCCTGCCTCCTTAGACTTTGTTGTTTCCTGAGCACTGTAAGCATTCCATGGTTGGAAACCTCTTTATCTGTTACTACTCACTATGAAATTCTGTCTCAACTGCTTTCCAGTACATACTAAATATAGTTCATAAAGAGAGTTATCCCAAACTGCATAATTACCTAAGTAGTCTGTGGCAGTGTTCTGTCTTTTCTGCATCCAGTCTATGTTATATTATCCTATCTGTAGTAGCCATCTGCCCTAGTATATCATACCTGCTGTGGCCACCTAATTTTGTCCACAGTGTTCTCTATAGGTTCAAGAGTGTTGCTCTATATTGTAGACCATTCAACCAGACAATTTGAACTATTGTGCATGCCTAGAATTTGTACCCTCATTTGGTTTTAGTTCCTTTTGAGTTGCTCACTGCATGCTGGTCTAACCTATTTCAGTAATCCTTGTTACTTTATCTTGCTTGGTATTATTACCCTAACCTTCTTTATACCTCTGGGGTGTCTAGATCTACCAACCATTATGGTCTTTCTCCCAACTGCTATTTTATGGTGCTCTGTCTTGATAGCCCTATATCTAATCAGTGACAATCTCTGTGCCCCCACCTACCTGCCAGAGGGGGCTGCCTTGATGGAATGCAACAACTTCAATTTCTCTAACATCCTAGTAACTCAGGTGTCCTACCTCAATTTGACCCCACTGTTGTACTCTGATTATTTGTGCATGCTCACTAAATTTGTAACTAAATACCACTATCACTCACCATCTGGCTGCCCCATCCCCCTCATACCATCGTAGCCTATGGTACCTCTTCCTTATTAAATGGATTCTAACTGGTGATGTCACATTGAACCCTGGTCCTGCTGCTAATTTCAGTAGCTCCAACCCTCATTGGTCTGATGCAAAGGGGCTAAAAATTGTCCACCTAAATATCCATAGCTTGCTATGTATCCTCCCTGAGTTAGAAGCCAGGGTGCTATTATACAATCCCGCTGTCTTATATAGTTCTGATACTTGGCTCAAACCCTCGATTCCTGACTCAGCCTGCTATAAACCAAACTATAGCATGTTAAGATGTTATCATCCATCCTCCAAAAGAGGAGGCTGTGTAGCCATTTATTTTAGAGATTATCTAAATCTCTCTGTGCTTCTTACTCCACAATCCCACTGTGAGGATCTGCATACCATCCTTCTTCTGGGGGGAACAAAGAAACTGCACATTTCTTTCCCAGAGGGGGTGTTGCAGGCCTCAATGAACTCCTCTCACACTTCACCTCCTCTGCTGGTAATTGTCTGGTATCCCCCCACAACCACCTTTCCCCCAAATCAAGACACACACACAGATCTTGGAGGAAATGGCCGCAGCCATGTGTTCATTGTTTTCATTACAACTAATTGAGCTGCTGGGAAAATGCACAGTTCATCTGGCATCCAACATCTGCCCTCAAATCTGGGCTACCCCTGGTGTGTGCAAAAGTAATTCACATAGCTCCTGAGGAGGTCATATGGCCAAGCCTCCTGCAGCCACCCCTCTCCAGTACCACTGTCCTTGCAGAATATACTGATGAGGTTAGACTGTGATTCCTCTTTTGGGTCAGAATCTTGAGGTCCCCTATCCTCATGCCAATCAGGGGTGATGAGTCCTTCAGGAGAATTGGCCTCACCCCCCTTCTTCCCCCAATACAGTATGGGGGGGATTTCTTCCCCCAATGCAGTATGGGAGAGAGTTGCTGACAGTCACCAAGGAGGAAAGGGAACTTGGGTTATTATTTCAGATGACCTAAAGATGTCTAAGCAGAGCACAAATGCTACAGGGAGGGCCAGTGGCATGTTGGGGTGCATAGGCAGAGGTATCACTAGTAGAAGGAGGGAGGTTGTGATGCCATTGTATAATACACTGGTGAGGCCTTGCCTAGAGTATGGTGTGCAGTTCTGGAGGCTGCACCGTCACAAGGACATTGACAGGTTGGAGGCGGTACAGAGAAGGGCGATTATGATGGCACAGGGCTTGCACCACAAGACATATGAGGAGAGATTAAATGATGTCAATATGTACTCACTGGAGGAGAGGAGGGATTAGGGGACATTATAGAAACATTCAAGTAGCTTAAGGGCATAAACAAGGTGCAGGAGGGAGACATCTTCTAGTATAGCAGAAGTACAAAATTGAGGGGGCATGATATGAAATTGGAAGGTGGCAGGTTAAGGGGAAATGTAAGAAAGTTTTCCTTAATGGAGAGAGTGGTGGACACATGGAATAGTCTGCCACGGGAGGTGGTGGGAGCAAACACAGTGGGGGAATTTAAATATGCCTGGGATAGGCATAAGGGAAATGTAGTGGTGGGAAGGAGTGGTGAAAATCCTATGACCAGTTAGGGTCACAGGCCAAATACAAGTATAGGGCTTAAGGGGCAGACTAGATGCACCTGGCAGTCCTTATCTGCTGACATTTTTTATGCTTCTATGATACCTTCGGTCTGCACTCCTCCAGAGCCTTCAAATATGGCTGTGACAGATTAAAAATGCTCATGACTGTCGTTCATCGTTTACTTTACTTTCTTTGATCTCCCCTACTCTTTTTATTCCTTCCTTCCTTGGTTTCCATCCCTTTGGAGGAGTTTAAAAACCTGGAAAAACCCTCTTTATGAGGAAATCAGGGAAAAGCCACTCCCCAACCCCTACTGAAGTCACCCATAGTGAGTCAAAGGGTCCTCACCTGCCATGGCACCCTTACCTTGCTTTTACTAGGGCAAGTGGGTCGGAATCCGATGGAAGGAGGACAAAGGGAGGGAACTGCTGGCCAACAATCATATTTAACCCCTTTGACTACTCCCTCTCACTAGATACCCCCTCTCTGAGGGTAGCCTGGTGATACCTCCTCCTGGGGTTTTGCCAAGGCCTACTGACCACCCTAGGAGGAGTACCTTCTGTTATTGACCAGGTCCAGGGGGAGGGGCCCCAGACAGATGGCCAGCTGCTGCAGTTCTTCACAGCCTCTCTGTTGTCTGGTAGCCCCCCACAACCCCCTTTCCCCCATAATAAGACACATACACAGATCTTGGAGGAAATGGCCACAGCCAAGTGTTTATTGTTTTCGTTACAACTAATTGTCCAGTGTGCACTGTTCGGAGAATGTGCAGTTTGTCCAGCACCCAGCACCTTCTCTCAATCCATGGCCACCCCTGGTGTGTGCTGAAGTACTTCACATAGCTCTTGGGGAGGTCATATGGCCAAGGCTACTGTGGCTGCCCCTTATCTGGCACCACTGTCCTGGCAGAATACACTAATGAGGTTAGACCATGACCCCACTTTCGGGTCTGAGTCTTTGGTCCCCTGTCCTCATGATGACTGGGCGTGACAAGTCCTTTGGTAGAACTGGCCTTATTCCCCCTTCTTCCCCCAAAAGCTTTGGTATGCTCTCCTCCCAAGCCGCCACAGGCAGAACCCCATCCAACCCCCCAAGCCACTCACTTAATTTGCTCCTCCAAGACCTACCTAAAAGCCTGTAACCTTCTATCCAGTCCTTCAGCCTGCACGTACCCTTTCTCTCCTACCGAACGGCACCGGCAGGAGGTGTATATTTCCTTATGTCTCAATATTGCACCCCCACGGACTCCATAAAAGCTTTAATTTCTTGACTGACTCCCTTGCATGCACCATTCAATACTACAATCATGTGGCCAGTATTCTCTCTGCAACAAATGCGATCAGATGAGAACTGTATGTGGCCACCAGACGCTAATGGAATGTAGATCTCCCTTCATCACTAGCAGCAGATTCACTGTCTTCTGATGTCGCAAATCCTCCCTCCTAGGTGGATCAACAAGATATCTGGGCACTTCTGCCTGCCCTTCTCCTCCTGTAGCAATGGGAGCAACCCTCCCCAGTGCATACCCCTCCCACCAACCAACGAATCTGCACTGTATGCCATGGAATTAATAGATTGCGCCCCCCTGGCTGGCTGCTCTCCTCACTGCCCAGTAGATGAAGGAAGGCCCACAGATCCATATGCTCCTCGGACTGCCAAGGAGACCTGTAACAGAACAAAAAGAACATTATTGCAAATGAGGTCAGACATAACGCAAGAATGCCTGAGACCTCCAATGCCCCAAGGCCTAGATTTTCTTATAGAACAATCCTAGGTGGCTTGCATTCATTGTTCCTCCTATCTGAAAGGAATGGGTGCCATACTCTTGCATATCCAGTCCTGCTTGCTTGACGGTCCTTTTTAGAATGTACAGAAACTGATAAGCTGATACTGGCTTGCCACCTTCATGACTGAAAAACACCTCTCCCCATTGCAGGCAGGCTACTATGTAGGCATTGATCTTAATTGCAACCTGCTAGGAGGACGCAGCAGGGCTTTCAACAAGTACCAGCATTATTCACGCCTCTGCTCCATCTTGGGTTTCCTTAGCAGGACATATACGTCTTCTGCCAAGGAAACCACATCCCCCTGCTAGCAGGCCTGGAGTCCCTCTAGTTGCCACCGCCTAGGCCAATTCCAACACTCAGAACACTGCAAAAGGCAATCAAGAACATTGTCTCAAACATTCTTGTCTCATATTCACTAAGACACCACTGGCAAGATTGCCCAAATGGGACCCAAGATTACAAGTGCAATTGGACACTTCTCATCCAGTCGAGTGTTTACCAACCACCTCCAGCCCTCCAAACCCTTCCAAACCTTGAAAGCCCTGGTGTTTTTAGCAAACTCCATCACCTTAGCAAGCTACGATAACAACAAGAGATGGCGTCCCACTATACCCGGTAACAGGCTTTCCCCTTTTGCTCACATGATGTAAGCACACAACTGATCCACTGGGATCTGCCAAGCATCCAGCCATCCGGCTACTTCCTGAGCCATGAGGTAATGTTCCACCACCTGGCTGTAGGCCCCCCCTTGTCCGTGGTGCAATAGAATTACCTATGAAACTCCAAGTCTCACAGTCGCCACCTCCCACAGAAAAGGTGGGTCCATCCGTGGCTGCTGTTCTGCCTTTGGTACCAGCTCCCTGAATCTCTGGCACTGTGAATGATTAAAGCATTCACAATTCCGTTGTCAAAACCGGGTACATGAAATGCTTTAAAGTGAACTGCTTTAAAGTGAATGTTCATAAGCATGCATTTTAATACAAAGATCCACATCAAGTCCCCCATGGTACCCTTCTGTCCTAATTGGTGGTTGATGGTATGCACCACACCCATGTTGTTGGACCTGAAATGAACTCTCCAGTTCCTCAGCCTTGGGACCCAGAGGTAGAGCACCACCACAACTGGAAAGAATTCCAGCAGCATTATCATCCTACACAGCCCTTCTACAACCCACTGAGATGGCCACTGCCCTGCACACCACTCTCCCTGAAAATATGCTCTGAACCCAAGCACTCCAGCTGCATCCGTGAACCACTCCAGAAGTTGGCCCTCCCCATGGTCCTGCCACATGGCCACCCCATTAAAGATTAAGGAAAATCCACCACACTTGGAGGTCATCCCAGAACTCCTTGGTGACCCAAATCCAGTGATGTGGCTTTTCACAACCTTCTCCCATTTTTTCCAAGCACCTCATGAACATCCTCCTGATGGAGATGACCCTGCTGGTGAAGTCAAGGTAACCTACCAACTGTTGCACCTCCCCACAACGTCACCTTTTTGGCCCTGTCTGCCTTATCTAAGAGTCCCTTCAGGGACTCCAGCTTGTCTGTGGGCAACCAACACTGCTGTCCCTCTGTGTCAATCTCAATGCCTAAGAAGGTTATCACTGTCCGTGGGGGGCTTCACCTTACCCAGGGCTAGAGGCACTCTGAAATCTTGGCACACAGTCTCAAATGTTGCTACGGTTATCCCATAAGTCTTGGACCCGGCCGGTCCCACAAACAGGAAATCATCAAGGTAGTGAACGACGGCCTCGTTATTGGCTGCCTGCACTGTCACTCAATGCAATGAGGTGCTGAACTGTTCGAAGACAGTGCACACCACCGCACATCCCATCGGCATAGAGTTGTCCATGTGGTATCTCCCTTCAGACTTCATGCCCAGCAGGAATCTGTCCTCAGGGTGCAGCGACAACAGTCTAAAGGCCAACTCTATGTCTGCCTTAGCCATCTGCACTCCAAGGCTGGCCATTTGAACTACCTCAATGCCTCTATCAAAAGATTCATATTGCACAGAGGTGTAGGATGAGTCAATGTTGTCACTGACTGAATCCCCTTCTGGGTAAGACAGGTGATTAATCAACCTAAATTCTCACGGCACCTTCTTAGGCACTAAACCAATCAGGGAAATTCTCAAATTGGGCCATGGAGGTGAGGTAAAATGTCTACTCACCCACCCCAGCTGACTTTCCTTCTCCAGTTTATCCCAGACCACCTGTTGATGGTCCTGCACAGACATCAAGTTTTCAGCCTCATACCCCTGCCTTGGGCATGAGTACAGTATACTAAAGCCCACAGTGAACTCGTCCTCTAACAAGTGGGTGGCTGTTCTGTCCAGTTACTGGTCCAGCCATGGCTTAATCTTTTTCTCCTGCACTGAGGTGGATATGCTTCCCACCCTGCGGTTTAGGCAACTTCCCTTGAGCACCTCGAAAGACCCTCCTTGCCGAACATGGAGACGAGCACTACATAAAGGGATGCTGTCTGTTGCATTCAAGCAGGCATGTTGAAACCTGCATCTAATCCTGGGGCATTTTCCTTGATTGTAGGCATAGCACATTTGTGGGGCTAAACCTTCCTAGCACTGTGGTGTTAACACCTTGATGGGCATACCACCATCCATAAGTGCCACTCCCCCTCCCTGCATGGCATCCACTAAGAGGGGCATGTCTGTTTTCCCCCAGCCCAGGGTGGTGTCCACCTGCCTCCTCTGCCAGAACTCCTTATCATTGTCTAGCCATGCTGTCCCCCCTTTTTTGCCTGTGCATTAATGAGATGTGATGCATGTAATTAAACAGATCCACACCCTGCTTCTCATCTGTCAGCCAAATTGTTGTGGCATAGACCGCGAATACCACAATCCAGTTCTTGTACATCTGGAGGACTTTGACTTTCTTTTTGTCATGTTCCTCCGATTTCTCTCTTACTTTCATCTGATTCTGCTGGCTAATTCAGGAGGGAAAATATATCCACATATTCCCTGTTCTGAATCTGCTGCTGAACCTTGTCTGTCAGGTGCGTCCCCACCAGAAAATCTTGGCCAGCATACGGGTTCCCTGAAGGCTTTGGCACCTGCCAGGCAGGGGGCCCTGTGCTTGTCATAGGCACTGCTCCTGACATTGTACCTACCTGTGCCTGGCCCTTGACCCCTTCGGCAAGCTCTGCCACCACCTCGATGAGCTTGGCCAACCTCTCATCTGCAGAAGCCCACATGTGTGCCCCATCCTGAGGGAAGTGAGACCACCTCACTCTCCCGTATTCCTGCCATTGGACCTGCTCCTCCTGAAGGGTTATGCCCGGTTGGCAACAAGCCCTCAGTGGTTGTCAATAGCTCCCCTTCATCGGGATCCTCAACCTCCCAATCAGGATCTGTGCCCCTAACTGCCCCAGTCACATCTCTTACAGTCTGGGCCCTTATCTGTGGCCCTTTTGACTGTTTGTTACCAGTAGGTTGAGGTACCTTAGCAGGTGGCATCACCTTCTCCCTCGACAGCCTCTTCTTCATAGCCAAGTCTCTCAAAATGGATGGGCCCTCCACTCCTTCCATGCATGCTTCCAGCCATGCTGCTCCTCTACTCAGGTACAGCTGTCACAACTGCTCTTCCACAGATGCCAGTGTCTTCGGTGAGGGATTCTTCTGATGACTGGGCAACTTCCTGCAATGACAACTAAGCCCCCCCAATGCATAATTAGTTATTGGTTCTGCTAAGCATTAGGCATGGACTCGGCCCACTGGCCTGGTTCTGTTGATAGTTCTGTGCTTTATAAATAAAGTAACCTCTAACATATATGTATTATTTTTGTTGTTTCTCTTTTCCCCTTTTTTTGAGATGGGGGAAGAATGATGAGCATTTTTGGAAGACCTGCAAAAACTGGGAACCCTGACACCCCCGAATTGAATCCCCATCCCTTGGTGAGGGGCAGAAACCCTACCAGTGGACCGCTGATACAGAGTTCATCTGGGACATCGCAGGAGCCCAGGAAGATAGAGACTAGCCCTTAGTGCCATAGTTAACAGTGGCAGGTGTGGGGAACAAACCCGGTGTTATTGGATGAACAGACTACTTGGATGTAATAGTTGTGTAAACTAGCCCACCACAGAGGCAGCATTTGGCTTCAGAGGCAGGTATGCAACCCAATAAGCTACCCCCTATAAGGTCGGTATTTGTCTCATCTACTGTCCATTCACCTATACATATTTCTGGTTTCATATATATCCCAGCCATTCAGCTGCACACCTCCTGGCTGCCCTTACAATGACAAAAGCCAGGTAAGACCCTTGGACTCACTGGGGCTGCTGCGGGCTGCTGCCATTGGCTGTCGCTCACTGCAGTACACCCTAGGGTTGCCACCTTTGGATGAGATGAAAAACGAATACTAAACCACACCCCTAAACTCCACCCCTAAATGTGAAAGTGTGCTGTTAAATCTCCAAATACCTGTCTAATTCTGTTTCGCAAGTCTACTGCAGTAGCACTCTTTGAATATCTTTACTGTCCTTTCCTTTACTTTCCCCCTTTTTGATTCCCTTTTTCCAGGCAGGCCACCTGGATAAGAGGCCCTTTCTGTCACTTTCATTTCATTAAAAAGACAGGTATGGAGCTTCAGTACCCCCAATGATAGGCTACAGTGTATAGACCTGGGGTTTAGTATATTTGGGCTAGTAGTTCCTCTTCATGTTTAAGCAATGCCCAGGAAACAAATGAGAATGCCAAATATAGGGAATTCTCCTCACAGTACAAGCACTTAGTTTATTTAGGCAGAGAAAAATAAAGATAGTAAAAGGATTCAGAGTCTGCCTGCTGGTCACCCAATCTCTTAGTGTGTTGTTGTAAGGTTCCTAGATATGCCTTAGCAACACTATTTTGATCAAAAAACAGTTTACTTTTCCTTACTGTTTAACTTTATTATTTTTGGTAAGGTGACATGGAAAGGCAATATGCCAGCAGCACAAATGGTTTTAAACATAGGCAGATTTGAAATTAAAGGGACTGCTTTTGTTTGCTTGTGCTGCAATGTGTTTAGCACTCCCAAAAGAAACTCTAAACAAAAATATGCAGTATTTCAGATATTGTAAAATAAATGATGGTCTTCTTTTCAGTTTTACTCCTTTTCATAGCAGTCTGGCTCCTGTTAATATTAGAGTAGAAACTTACCACATAATGGATATTCAGGCCTTTAGCCAGAGGTAATCCTTGCAGCCATTTGCACTTGTTGCTCTTTGCTGTTTCCTAGGAGGCAGCCGCCCATTTCTCACTATAGTTATACTGTGGATAGGTTGAGGAGGGGCTAAACTTGGTAAGAGTATTGTTTTAGTTAAACCTGTATTATATTTCATTTCAGGGATGTCAATGTTTTGTAATAAAGATATATTGAATGTCCCTTGGCTTAGAATGAAATAAAATGTTTTATAAATGAAAATTTGTATTGAAGAGTATAGGGGCGGAGTCTGGAGTGATCACCTGATGATTCCCTAGGATAAAAGGAGACTCATTCTTGTGATACCTTCAGATTCGTTTTGGGATCAGCCAGTACTGATCCATTTGGGAGTCTGCACTTACAGACTAAGATAACTTGAAATCCAGGTTGCCTTTTCGTTTTGCTGATATTGCCTGTGGAAACATTCATTTATTTTTGTACCTTTTTTGTTTCTTTCTGTATTCCTGCAAAGTTAATAGTTTTATATTTTCTTTTTTTTTGCTGTTACTTTAATAAAGCTTTAGGCTTGGCATTTTTTTTTAGCCTTGCCACATTACCTTTTTGTGTCAGTGTCCATCATTACACCCACAGCCTACGACACTAACCCCACCCCTTTTATGACTAATGAGGGCATTGCTTGGACTCTGATTCATTTGATTTATTTAGAATTGCTGCTGATATAACATTGTGTACAACTTCTTTAAATTACATCATGATTATTTTTTTTTATTTGATTTAGATTTAAATATTTTAAACTTCAGTGTGTGTTAACATTTGGTGGGGTTAGAGAGGGGGGTTCAGGGGACTTTCCATCCTGTGTACACAGCTTAGCTAACAAATCAAGTGACTACAAGGACACCTCTGACAACTGGCTAGTTTGGATCAGGTGGCCTTTTCTGGTAAAACTCTTTCAATAAATAAATATACTACACCAGTAAAGGTGGACGAGATGTAATTAAAATATCATCTGCCATTTTAAGATGTGCTACTGTCCCTCCCATTGCTCCTACTCTAAAGTTATTTGTAACGTCAGAGAAATTTTTTAAAGTGGTAGGAACTATTCTATGCTGTTAAATGCCCTATTTTGTTTTCCATGTCAGTCATACATAGCAGATAGCATGATATGTGATATGTAGCATGGAGGCAGTATAGCACAGTGGTTTAAAGCTCTGAGCTGCAATTCTGGAAACCAGGGTTTTTATCCTACAGCCCAAATTTGCGTACTTTGTGACCCTACACAAATCACTTAATTCCCTTGTGTTCTCAGGTTGCACCTGTAAACAAGCTTTAGCTTAGTGTGTCTCTTCTGGTAAAAAAAAAATAATGTTTTGAAACATTTTTGATAAATTGCCTAAATTTGCAGTGCCTTCAAATCTAGATTGCGTTCCTGTCATCTCTTCAGCTACTGCTATCTCTTTCCTTTTCTCATTTCTGTAGCTTAGCATGACATTAGCCACATTATTCTGTGCTGTTCATCTGAAAGGCCTGGATTGGTCTTCCTGGAATATCCAAGTAGTATGAAAATTGACAACAATAACTACTGAGGAGAGAGAGACATAGTATTGCTAGAAATGAAATAAAATATTAGATTATTAATTTAACAACAAAAGGGGTAACAAATTTTAAAATATAGGACAGACCCTAAAAGAAAAAATGGTGAACATTTAAAGGTATAAAAGTATTCCTTATCACAGCAGTCAAAGACCATACTCACAATGCAGCCTGGAAAGGATTAGTTTGATTTGCTGCTAATGGTCTTATTAGCCTTACATTACACCTCTCAGACTGACTGATATACAAACAAAGGTCTGCATGACGTCAGAATTTGTTTGTAATCTGACCATGCAAGTAAAATGGTGAAGGATTTAATATAATCTGTTTTACAAGCATGTGAGCATTCAAAATGACTGAAAAAGTACTACCTCTGAATAAAACTGGATTAGCAGGTAAAGTTTCTGAAACACATTGTACAGTCCATACTGGGACAGGAAGCTACCCTAATGTGGTGCCTGTCTGGTTTGAGAAAAATGAAGGTGTAAATTAAGGTGGTATTGTTTACCCTTCCCCTGAATGATCTTCCAATTTGCTGGTGTAAAGTTAGAGGTGACAACTGAGCAGACAGGGACACATTTGGCTCTTTAACTACCCTGCTCTTGAAGGCACTTCCTGATTAGCAAGCACTGCATGCAAGCAATCGCACTAAAAAGTCAGGCACTTGCTTACAGTCAGATGAGAAGAAAATGAAACAGTTAGTGGGGAATCTAACAGGTGCTGCTTGACTCACCATAAAAAACGAATTTGCAATGGTGAAAACAGCAGGACCGAATCTGGACCTAGAAACCCGAATCATTCAGTCAAAAACCGAATAGGTGGTAACCTAAGTGCACCCTGATTGGACCCTATATTTTCTCCTGATCAGACATTGGTCTGCTGAAGCCTTCGTAACTTAGGGCTGCAGCACCCATTGACTGCAAGTAGTAGCAGCCAAAATTTCTCGGCCAGCTATGAGCTGCTCTGCCTGGACCTCTTTTACTGAAAATTATTACTCTGCTCTGTTGCAGTGTGTCAATTCTGAGGAATTTTCTGCACTGTTTCTCTTAAACTTATTGCAGCTCTCCAGTGCACTGTGAAAATTCCTGGCTGTCTCTTTTCTTTCTCCTCTGTTTCACGGAACTTGAACTGCCCTTTCCCACTACCTGCATCCTGCTCTAAAGCCTGATCATTCTCCCCTCCAAAGTCTGCTATTTTCTGTGTCTATCTGCCAATTTGTCACCTCCTCCCATGGCATCAAGTCTCGGCTTTGTTATTCCGTAACTGCCCCTTCCCGCAGCACCCACCTACCATCTCCTCTGCTGTGTCTGCTGTCTCTGGTGCCTAGCTCTCCACCCCTCAATTTAGCTCCCTCGTCACCTTTGTTCCTGATGCCCTCCCTCTGCTAACTCCCTATTTCTCTCTCTCTCTCTCTCTCCCCTTCCAGATCTGCCTCTGACTCTCGGTCTACGAGCCTTCTGCTGGACCGGCCAAGGCTCAGCACTCCTGGCTGCCCAGCAGCACACCTCCTGGCCACCCTTACAATGAGGAAAGCCAGTTAAGACCCTTAGACACACCGAGGCTGCTGCCATTGGCCGTCGTTCACTGCAGTGCGCCCTGATTGGACCCTATGTTTTCTCCTGATCAGACATTGGTCTGCTGAAGCCTTCACGACTTGGGGCTGCTGTGCCCATTGACTGCAAGTGGTAGTGGCCGAAATTTTATGGCCAGCTACGAGCTCCTCTGCTTGGACAATTTTTACTGAAAATTATTGCTCTGCTCTGTTGTAGTGTGTTGATTCTGAGCACTTTCCTGCACTGTTTGTTTTAAAGGTATTGCAGCTCTCCTGTGCACTGTGTAAATTGCTGGCTGTTACTTTTCTTTCTCCTCTGTTTCACAGGGCTTGAACCACCATTTCCCACTACCTGCATCCCACTCTAAAGACTGCTTATTCTCCCTCTAAAGCCTGCTGTTTTCTGTGTCTATCTGCCAGTTTGTCACCTCCATCCGTGGAGTCAAGTCTCGGCTTTGTTATTTTGTAACAACTGCCCCTTGCCGCTGCGCTCCCCTGCCATCACCTCTGCTCTGTCTGCTGTCTCCAGTGCCTAGCTCTCTGCCCCTCGATTTAGCTCCCTCATCACCTCTCTTTGTTCCTGCTGCCCTCCCACTGCTATCTCCATATTTCTCTCTCTCTCTCCTCTTACAGATCTGCCTCTGACTCTGGGGCTATGAGACCTCTGCTGGACTGTCCGTGGCTCAGCACTCCCAGCTGCCCAGCCACAGACCTCCTGGCCGCCCTTACAATGATGAAAGCCGGGTAAGACCATTGGACTTACTGGGGCTGCTGTGGGCTGCTGCCATTGGCCATCGCTCACTGCAGTGCGCCCTGATTGGACCCTATGTTTTCTCCTGACCAGACGTTGGTCTGCTGAAGCCTTCCCAACTCGGGGCAGCTGCGCCCATTGACTGCAAGTGGTAGTGGCAGAAATTTTACGGCCAGCTATAAACTGATCTGCCTGGACATTTTTACTGAAAATTATTAAACATAGAAACATAGAATTTGACGGCAGATAAGGACCGCTTGGCCCACCCAGTCTGCCCATTTTCCTACCTAACAGATAAGCTGCAGATCCTAGTTAACCAACAGCTTACTTCCTCCTACACCCCACTAGGACTGCCTTATGCCTGTCCCATGCATTCTTGAAGTCCCCTACTGTTCTTGACTCCATGACCTCCTCAGGGAGGCTGTTCCATGCATCCACAACCCTCTCAGTGAAAAAATAATTCCTCACATTACCTCTGAGTCGTCACCCCTCTATCTTCAAATTGTGCCCCCTTGTTCTTGCACATCTCTTTTTCTGGAAGATGCTACCCTCTTGAACTTTGTTAATTCCCTTGAGGTACTTGAAAGTTTCTATCTCCCTTCTTTCCTCAAGGGTATACATATTAAGCTCCTTTAGTCTTTCTTCGTATGTCTTCTGGTGCAGACCCTGCACCATTTTGGTTGCCCTGCTCTGGACAGCCTCCACTCTGTCTATGTCTTTGCAGAGATGGGGTCTCCAGAACTGCACACAGTACTCCAGATGGGGTCTCACCAACTGTCTGTACAGAGGGATAACAACTTCCTGTTTTCTATTATTGATGCCTCTTCCTATGCATCCCAGTATCCCCCAGCCTTCCTTACTGCCTTCTCACATTGCTTGCCCACCTTTAGGTCATCTGATATAATTACACCCAGGTCCCTTTCTATTTTTACTGTTGTCAGTATCTCACCCCCCATTGTGTACGCTTCCCCTGGGTTTTTGTTTCCCATGTGCATTAACTTGCACTTCTTTGCATTGAATCTGAGCTGCCATACATTTGACCATTCCTCCAACCATGCCATGTCCCTTCTCATCCTTTCCACTCCATCTCTTGTATCCACCCTGTTGCAGATCTTTGTGTCATCTGCAAAGAGACATACTTTTCTGTCCAGTTCCTCTGCAAAGTCACTTATAAAGACATTAAAAAGGACCAGTCCCAGTAATGAACCCTGCGGTACCCCGCTAGTAACCCTCCTTTCTTCACTGTGTACTCCATTTACTACTACCCTTTGTGTCCTGTTGTCTAGCCAATTTTTTATCCAGACTACCACCTTGGGACCCACTCCAAGGCTGGCTATCTTGTGTATTAATCTTTTGTGTGGGACTGTATCAAATGCCTTGCTAAAATCTAGGTAGGCCATGTCCACAGCCCCTCCCTGGTCTACTACTTTGGTCACCCAGTCAAAGAAATCTATTAGATTCATCTGACACGACCTTCCCATCATGAATCCATGCTGCCTTGGGTCCTGTGCCCCACTGGCCTCTAGGTACTCAACAATTCTTTCCTTTAGAAGTGATTCCATCATTTTCCCTACCACTGAGGTCAAACTAACTGGTCTGTAGTTTCCTGCCTCTGTCCTGCTCCCACTTTTGTGAAGAGGAATCACATCTGCCCTCCTCCAGTCCTCGGGTACCACCCCATCTTCCCATGATTTGTTAAAGAGAGTAGTCAGCGGTGTCACTAGTTCTACCCTTAGTTCTTTTAGAATTCTTGGGTGAATCCCATCAGGCCCCATTGCTTTGTCCACCTTCAATTTTATTAGTTCTTTCAGAACCCTTTCTTCTGTAAATGGACTGGTATCGACCCCCGTCTTCAGAGTGTTTCTCTTGTTTGGTTTAGGTAACTCCCCCTCCTCTTCCTTTGTGAATACTGAGCAGAAATATTCGTTCAGTATCCTCTTTTCAGCTGTCACCTCTCCCACATTCCCTCCCTTTATTAAGCTTCAGTATCCCTCCTTTGGTCTTTCTTCACTCCTAATGTACCTATAAAAGGTCTTATCCCCTTTCTTAACAGAATTGGCTATTCTTTCCTCGGTTTGGGCCTTGGCTATTCTGAGTGCCTTCCCAGCCTCTTTCTGCTTTAACTGATGAAGTTCTCTGTCCTGCTCCTTCTGTGTTTCCTTAAATTTACTGAATGCTGTCCTTTTCTCCTTAACCTTCTCTGCCACCTCTTTTGAGAACCATAGCGGTTTTTTCCTTCATTGTGTTTTATTGATTTGCTTTACACAAAGGCTTGTTGCCTCTGTGATGGCTGTTTTGATCACTCCCCATTGTTCCTCCACCCCTCCTTCTTGCCTGTTTGCTAGTGCTTTTCTGAGGCACTCTCTCATTTTCACAAAGTCAGCCCTCCTAAAGTCCAGTACTCTTGCTTTTGTATGGCTTGATTGTATGGCTGTGTTTATCGTGAACCACACTGTTTGGTGGTCGCTTGTTCCCAGATGGCTACCCACTTCTAAATCTGAGATTCTTTCTCCGTCCCCATTTGAGAGTACCAGGTCTAAGATTGCTCCCTCCTGAGTGGGTTCCAATACTAGCTGTCTGAGGCATGCCCCCTGTAGGGCATCAAGAATGACCCTGCTCTTGGATGTGCCTGCAGCAAAGGTGCTCCAGTTAACATCTGGCATATTCAGGTCCCCCATCAACAATATCTCCCCTTTTTCTGCCATTCTAAGAAAGCCTTCTATCATTTCCTTGTCCATTCCTCCCCTGAGATGGGGGTCTGTATACAACCCCCATGCGGATTGTGGTACCATTTCCTGTCTCCAGGGTGACCCAAAGTGCCTCATCTGCTCCCTGTTTACTCTTTAGCTCTGTTGCTTTGATCCCTTCCTTTACATAGAGAGCTACTCCTCCTCCTCTTTTACCCTCCCTGTCCCTCCTGTAGATTGTGTATCCTGGTATGTTGACATCCCAGTCATGGTTCTCTGTGTACCATGTTTCTGTGACTGCCACAATATCCAGGCAACCCTCTTCCATCAAGGCCACTAGTTCAGGGAGCTTGTTACACAGACTACGGGCATTGGTACTCATCATCCTCCACTTTTTGATAGCGTTACCTCTTTTATCCCCATTTCTGTCCTTATTGCCTTTGCCTTTTTTTACATTTACATCTGTTCTGCTCCCTAATAACTTCTGTACCTTGGTGTTTACCTCACTAATCACCATGTTTGGTGGGGGGAGATGGGGATTTCCCTGCTCCTTTTCAGTGCCTCCCCCCTTGGCTAGTTTAAATGCTTGCCAATGAAGCATTTAAACCTCTCACCTAGAATCCTGGTTCCCCCTGGACAGATGCAGACCATCCACCAGTATGGGTCTGCATCCTCCAGGTGACTCCCAGCCCCAATGAAGCCAAATCTCTGAAGCTCCACACCAGTTTTTCAACCACTCATTGAATTCCCTGGTGAGATGTGCCCTAGCATCTCCTTGCCATAGACAGGCAGCACCTCCGAGAAGGTTACCGTGTGCGCTACTTGTCTAAGGCCCCTTCCCAACTCTACAAACTCCTCTTGCACTGCTCTGATCCCATTCCTAGCCAGGTCATTTGTCCCTAGGTGGACAATGACATCCAGCTCCCTCTCTCGTGCAGCTTCTCCCACGATCCTGAGGATTTGCTTCCTGTCCCTCCAAGCTGTGGCACCAGGAAGGCACCTTACCTCCCTCTCCCCTTCCTCCCCATTTCTACCCCCTAATGATTGAGTCCCCCACCAGGAGTTGTTTCCTTCCCCTGTGGGGTCCCATGCCACCCTCCTGTGGGTCTCCTTTGTGAAGGTTCCCAGCATCCTCCTTGGTCTCCACTGCAGGTGCCTCCATAGAGGAACCACTATCCACCAGAAGAGTGAATGAATTGTGGAGAGGTACAGCTGGAGGGATGCAACTCTGTTCCACCACCCTCTCCTTCCTTGAGCCCACCCTGGTCCAGCATCTCCTCTTTCTTGGCAACCTCTGAGGTAGTGACATTGTCCCTGGTGGTCCCTGGGTGGGGAAGGAGGTTTCACAAATCCTAGCCAGGTCAGCCTGGAGATGGGCAACCTCCTCTCTTAGACCAGAGAGGTGTCTGCAAATAGGGCAGCATCACAGCCTCCAGAATGTCTCCCAGAACACTGCCGCCCCACAGCCATTGCACTGCACTACTCCTATCATGTCTTAATTTGTGTCCTCTCTACTGTTTCTCTGGATGCTTACTCTCTCCTTTCCTTACAACTCTGACCCTTCCTGTTCTGGGACAGCAACTTTGTATCTTCTTCAATAGCCTCTTTCTTCCTTGCTCAATATCAGACCACCAGCAGCTAGTGGGGGAGAGTGAGCTACTTTTTTCCTTTAGGGTTGACAAAACCAATGTTTCTCTATGATCCTTTCCTTCCTACTGCCAAACAGGAAGTTCCTATTGACAGTCAAATCCAGTGGCTATAAAAGTAGAACTGGCTTTGGGTGGGTGGATGGAGGGCAATTAGTAAGAAAAAAGGCTAGCAACAGGAAGTTGTAATTTGACTCACCTGCTTTTGTAGTGTCTAAACCACACCCCCAGGTAAGCTCTCTTTCCTCTTACTGGTTTAGCAAAGTCAGCTGATACAGTATCCTTCCCAGCTAAGAACACACACTGACTTTCTTTCTTTTCTTTCTTTTTTTAACCCTAAATATGACCCCTTCTACTTCTAAGAAAGTTATCTGTCTACTTAATCATAACAGACACTGACTCCTGCTGAGTTATAAGTTTTAAATTAATAAGAAAATGTAGCTTCTTTTAGTTAGCTGCTTTCTGCTCTACAAGAAAGCTAGCAACAGGAAGTTGTAATTTGATTCACCTGCTTTTGTAGTGTCTAAACCACACCCCAGGTAAGCTCTCTTTCCTCCTACTGGTTTAGCAAAGTCAGCTGATACAGTACCCTTCCCAGCTAAGAACACACACTGACTTTCTTTCTTTTCTTTCTTTTTTTAACCCTAAATAAGACCCCTTCTACTTCTAATAAAGTTATCTGTCTACTTAATCTTAACAGACACTGACTCCTGCTGAGTTATAAGTTTTAAATTAATAAGAAAATGTAGCTTCTTTTAGTTAGCTGCTTTCTGCTCTACAAGCAAGGCTAGCAACAGAAAGTTGTAATTTGACTCACCTGCTTTTGTAGTGTCTAAACCACACCCCCAGGTAAGTTCTCTTTCCTCCTGCTGGTTTAGCAAAGTCAGCTGATACAGTACCCTTCCCAGCTAAGAACACACACTGACTTTCTTTCTTTTCTTTCTTTTTTTAACCCTAAATAAGACCCCTTCTACTTCTAATAAAATTATCTCTCTACTTCATCTTAACAGACACTGAATCCTTTTGAGTTATAAGTTTTAAATTAATAAGAAAATGTAGCTTCTTTTAGTTTGCTGCTTTCTGCTCTACAAGCAAGGCTAGCAATAGAAGTTGAAATTTGACTCACCTGCTTTTGGAGTGTCTAAACCACACCCCCAGGTAAGCTCTCTTTCCTCCTACTGGTTTAGCAAAGTCAGCTGATACAGTACCCTTCCCAGCTAAGAACACACACTGACTTTCTTTCTTTTTTTTAACCCTAAATAAGACCCCTTCTACTTCTAATAAAATTATCTGTCTACTTAATCTTAACAGACACTGACTCCTGCTGAGTTATAAGTTTAAAATTAATAAGAAAATGTAGCTTCTTTTAGTTAGCTGCTTTCTGCTCTACAAGCAAGGCTAGCAACAGGAAGTTGTAATTTGACTCACCTGCTTTTGTAGTGTCTAAACCACACCCCCAGGTAGCTCTCTTTCCTCCTGCTGGTTTAGCAAAGTCAGCTGATACAGTACCCTTCCCAGCTAAGAACACACACTGACTTTCTTTCTTTTCTTTCTTTTTTTAACCCTAAATAAGACCCCTATTACTTCTAATAAAATTATCTGTCTACTTAATCTTAACAGACACTGACTCCTGCTGAGTTATAAGTTTAAAATTAATAAGAAAATGTAGCTTGTTCTAGTTAGTTGCTTTCTGCTCTACAAGCAAGGCTAACAACAGGAAGTTGTAATTTGACTCACCTGATTTTGTAGTGCCTAAACCACACCCCCAGGTAAGCTCTCTTTTTTTCCTACTGGTTTAGCAAAGTCAGCTGATACAGTACCCTTCCCAGCTAAGAACACACACTGACTTTCTTTCTTTTTTTTAACCCTAAATAAGACCCCTTCTACTTCTAATAAAATTATCTGTCTACTTAATCTTAACAGACACTGACTCCTGCTGAGTTATAAGTTTAAAATTAATAAGAAAATGTAGCTTCTTTTAGTTAGCTGCTTTCTGCTCTACAAGCAAGGCTAGCAACAGAAGTTGTAATTTGACTCACCTGCTTTTGCAGTGTCTAAACCACACCCCCAGGTAAGCTCTCTTTCCTTCTACTGGTTTAGCAAAGTCAGCTGATACAGTACCCTTCCCAGCTAAGAACACACACTGACTTTCTTTCTTTTCTTTCTTTTTTTAACCCTATATAAGACTCCTTCTACTTCTAATAAAATTATCTGTCTACTTAATCTTAACAGACACTGACCCCTGCTGAGTTATAAGTTTAAAATTATTAAGAAAGTGTAGCCGAAATTTTACTGCCAGCAACGAGCTGCTCTGCCTGGACCTTTTTTACTGAAAGTTATTGCTCTACTCTGTTGTAGTGTGTCAATTCCAAAGAATTTCCTTCACTGTTTGTTTTAAGGTTATTGCAGCTCTCCTGTGCACTGTGTAAATTCCTGGCTGTCTCTTCTCTTTCTCCTCGGTTTCATGGGGCTGGAACCACCCTTTCCCACTACCTGCATCCCCTTTATATCCTGCTTATTCTCCCTCTAAAGCCTGATATTTTTTGTGCATATCTGCAAAATTGTCACTTCCCACCATGGCACCACATCTCTGCTTTGTTGTTCCATAACAACTGCTTCTTGCTGCTGCACCCCTCCCCCTTGCTATCTCCTCTGCGGTGTCTACTGTCTCTGGTGCCTAGCTCTCCACCACTCGATTTAGCTCCCTCATCACCTCCCTTTGTTCCTGCTGCCCTCAAAATGCTAACTCCCAATTTCCCTCTCTCCCCTTCCAGATCTTCCTCTGACTCTTCGGCTACTAGCCCTCCACTGGATCAGCCGTGGCTCAGCCCTCCCAGCCACCCAGCCACACACCTCCTGTCTGCCCTTACAGTGATGAAAGCCAGTTAAGACCCTTGGACTCACTGGGGCTGCTGTGGGCTGCTGCCTTTGGCCATCGCCCACTGCAGTGCACCCTGATTGTACCCTGTGTTTTGTCCTGATCAGACATAGGTCTGCTGAAGCCTTCCTGACTCGGGGCTGCTGCACCCATTGACTGCATGTGGTAGCAGCTGAAATTTTGCGGCCAGCTATGAGCTGCTCTGTCTGGACCTTTTTTACTGAAAATTATTGCTCTGCTCTTTTGTAGTGTGTCAATTCCGAGCAATTTTCTGCACTGTTTGTTTTAAAGTTATTGCAGCTCTCCTGTGCACTGTGTAAATTCCTGGCTGTCTCTTTTCTTTCTCCTCTGTTTTATGGGGCTTGAACCACCCTTTTCCACTACATGCATCCCCCTCTAATGCCTGCTTATTCTCCCTCTAAACCTGCTATTTTCTGTGAATATCTGCCAAATTGTCACCTCCCCCTGTGGCGCCAAGTCCCTGCTTTGTTATTCTGTAACAACTGCCCCTTGCTGCTGTACCCCCTCCCCTTGCTGTCTCCTCTGCTGTGTCTACTGTCTCTAGCACCTAGCTCTCCACCTCTCTATTTAGCTCCCTCATCATCTCTTTTTGTTCCTGCTGTCCTCCCAATGCTAACTCCCTATTTCTCTCTCTCTCTCCCATTCCAGATCTGACTCTGACTCTTGCTATGAGTCCTCTGCTGGACCGGCTGTGGTTCAGCTCTCCCAGCTGCCCAGCCGCACATCTACTGTCTTCCCTTACAACAACAAAAGCCGGTTAAGACCCTTGGACTCACCGGGGCTGCTGTGGGCTGCTGCCATTGGCCATCGCCTACTACAGTGCACCCTGATTGTACCTGCATTTTGTCCTGATCAGACATAGGTCTGCTGAAGGCTTTCTGACTCGGGGCTGCTGCGCCCATTGACTGCATATGGTAGCAGCTGAAATTCTACGACCAGCTATGAGCTGCTCTGCCTGGACCTTTTTTACTGAAAATTATTGCTCTGCTCTGTTGTAGTGTGTCAATTCTGAGCAATTTTCTGCACTGTTTGTTTTAAAGTTATTGCAGCTCTCCTGTGCACTGTGTAAATTCCTGGCTGTCTCTTTTCTTTCTCCTCTGTTTTACAGGGCTTGAACCGTCCTTTCCCACTACATGCATCCCCCTCTAATGCCTGCTTATTCTCCCTCTAAACCTGCTATTTTCTGTGTATATCTTCCAATTTGTCACCTCCCCCATAGGCATGAAGTCTCTCTTTGTTCTTCTGTAACAACTGCCCCTGCTGCCTCATGCCTTGCTATCTCCTCTGCTCTGTCTACTGTCTCCTGCACCTAGCTTTCCACCTCTCAATTCAGCTCCCTCGTCATCTCTTTTTGTTCCTGCTGCCCTCCGAATACTAACTCCCTATTTCTCTCACTTCCCTTCCAGATCTGACTCTGACAAACTTGCTATGAGCCCTCTGCTGGACTGGCTGTGGTTTGGCTCTCCCAGCTGCCCAGCAGCACACCTCCTGGCCACTCTAACAATGGCTAATGCTTTTGAAAGGTGTCTACCTCCCCACCTAATTTCAAATCATCCGCAAATTTAACCATTTTATTATTAATATTATGATGAATGTCGCAAATATAGATGCCAAAAAGAACCGGGCACAATACCAACTCCTGCGGCACTCCACTAGTAACCTCTCTCTTGTCAGATACTAGGCCATTCAGTCTAATCAGTTCTAGTAACCAGTTTTTAATCCAGCTGATTAGCATACTATTAAACCCCAAACTTATCAATTTATTTATCAAGTTTATAGGTGGTATTTTATCAAAGGCTTTGGAGAAGTCCATCAGAATCACATGTGATGCACATTTTCTATCCAGACTAGCACTTATGTTCTCATAAAAAGAAATCAAATTTGTTGTGCAAGGTTTCCCCTTTTGGAATCCATGCTGAATATTACCCTTAATATTTAATGAGACAATCTCTTGTTCCAGTCAATTGTTAATCAATCTCTCCATGAATTTACAGTGGATAGAAGCTAGGTTGATAGGTCAATAGCTATTTACAAGATTCCTATATCCCTTCTTAAATATAGGGGTCACAATAGAAAGTCTCCAATCCAACGGCACAATCCCGCTTTGCAGTGATCTATTAATAATTTTAGTCAGTGGAACAGCTAATATATGTGCTCCAGTTTTGAGTATTTTCGGATGTAAATCATCAGGACGAGGTGTAGTTGTTATTTTGACATTCTGAAGTTCTGATCTCACCTCTTCTTCTGAAAATGAAGGGAAAAGCAAAGGCAAGGCAAATTTATTTAAAAGACGCCCAATCCTGGAGGCTCTGAGAGCCGTACAAATGTAAAACATTAAACAAATTCATCCAAACAATGTTCTGTGACATTTATCAATAAATTGTGTTCTTCTCTGGGACTAAATATTGATGCAAAGTACCTGTTAAAACAGTCCATAATGTCACTAGGATCACTGAACATATTACCATCTGATTTAATTTTATCAATTACCTTAAAAGATGATTTATTAGTATTAAGGTATGAAAGTAGTAACTTAACATCTTTACTATGTGCTATTTTGAATTCCATTTTATATCTTGCTCTCATAATCAACTTTTTTAGTTATTTTTGTTTGTTGATATATTTGACCTTATTTGTATTGGATGGGAGTTTCTTAAAATTCCTATATGCTTTAAATTTATGTTTAAGTGTTTTCATTATTTCCCCTGTCATCCAATTCGGAATCTTACCATTGTTATTATATTTCTTTCCTAAAGGTACAAATTTATCAACAGCCATATGTACAATATTTTTTGAAGAACAACCAAGATTCTTATGCCCCATATTGGATAATAGACTATTCCAGTTAATACAAAATCACACATGCCTCCACAATGCAAAGCATCATGGGCTGCATATGCAAATCACCACAGAATGTTATGCTGGTTCAACTTTAAGCAGAATTGCATGGTGCCAAAAGGCCTCTCACACAGTTTGCAAAGGGTGCTAACAGAAGACATAATCCATATTCCAGTTAACTTTACTAAGATAATTGTTCACCAATGCTATGTTGGTTGCATTATATTTCCTAATTCTAGTGTTTATGTTCAATGTTTTAAATGTGCACCATAACTCAATGAACATCTTATCATATTGTGGTCACTACTTCCTATTGGTGGTAGAATGCTAACATTATTTATAAAATGGCTAACATTTGTTAGAATTAAATCCAAAATATTTGATCCCCTAGTGGGCTTTAGGACTAACTGCTCACAACTACAGTTAATAGAGTTATCCAAAAACAAGGTCTCTACATCCGACTTGCCCTTAGATTAGTCCAATCGATACATGGAAAATTAATGTCTCCCAATGTGATAACATTTCCAAGTTCTGCCACTTTCAAGATTTCAGAGCAAAGGCTGACTGACTCATTATTACTACATGTAGGAGACCTGTAACAGTTGCCAAAAATCACAGGTGGATGACCTTGTGGTTCTAATTTTATCCAAATTGACTCATTATTGCTACTCATTAATTCAGTATGCTGAACCAAGTGTGATGGAATTTTATTTGACACATATATGCACACACCCCCACTCTACCTTCCCTATCTCTACTACAGAGTTTAAATCCTGGAATGCCTTTAATCCACTCGACTGAGTCATCCCACCAGGTCTCAGTTACAGCCACCACATGAATTTCAAGAAGCTTTATAAGTATTTCTAGTTCACTTATCTTTTCAAGATTTAAACTCCTAGCATTTGACAACAAGAGGTTATAATTACCTAATTTTTGTTTCAGTGATTCCTTGCCTAATTTAGTGTGCGAATCAATAACTCCAGTTAATACCCCTCCCCCCTGCAAACTTAGTTTAAATTGTTTTTAATATGTGTAGCAATTTTCTTGCCTAATAAACCACTTCCATGTTTACTTAAGTGTAGACCATCCCAACAAAATAGACTAGAGTGACCTTCGTAGTTTTCCCAATGAGTTAAGCAAGTATACCCCTTTCTTAAACACCATTGTCCAAGCCAATTATTAACCTCCTTAATCTTTCTAGATATAAACATTGATGCTCTAGGTACTGGAAGTATCTCTAAAATTATTACCGCACATCCTTTAGAATCAAGAAGTACACTTAACACCTCAAAGTCCCTTTTTATTTCCTAAATTTTGCTAGAACAGATGTCATTTGAACCTATGTGTAATACTACCAATGAACTTCCCCCTGCATCCTTCAAGATTGAATCAATCATATTAGTAATGTCAGCTACCTTTGCCCCCCTATAACTAGAACATGTTCTATTTGCCTTGTCTGGATTGTATACAAACCTATCAATATGTTTGATCATAGAATCTCCCAGAACATACGTCTGACATTGTTTATGGGTGCTTGTGGTATGGTTTTGTGCTTCTAGTGATGGTCCCATAGAATTTTGGATATCATTTACTGTTGTACTTGGATCCACTGCCCCTATTATTATATTGTTTGTGTTACCTACTGTTACAATAGCTAACGTAACTTCCTTTACTTGGATAGCTAGATCATGAGGTAATATGTTACCGACACCTTCCTTACTATACTCACTTGTAGAACATTTATGTACATCATTAGAGACCACACTTGGACTTTTTAGTCTCATTATCACAACTTACATTATGTATAATAGGTTTGTGAACAACATCTAATACCAATGAGGGATAGTCACTGTTACCAGAATCGTCATCCTGTTCTGTCATTTCTACATTAATATTGTCAGGGGTCTCAATGTTACTCAAGCAAGAAAAGGCATTTTTGGTTGGCAAACTAAACTGCATTTAATACCCCATTCCCCTTCCAAAGTACGAACTATATCAACTTCCTGATGATTTTTGATGTATAATACCTGGTTCTGCCCCTCTGACCCACCTAACATGTCAAACACGCCCTGAAGTGCCTGTCTATGCATCTGGCGAATGCACGCTTGCATGGAGCTCTGTTTAAATGCTCTTCCCCTTGCTTGTATTGCTAAGCAGCTGATCCTTGTCGCAGCCCCCCCACCATTTCCTCTGCTGTGTCTACTGTCTCCAGCGCCTAGCTCTCTGCCCTCAATTTAGCTCTCTCATTCCCTCTCTTTGTTCTTGCTGCCCTTCCACTGCTAACTCCCTATTTCTCTCTCTCTCTCTTTCTCCCCCCCTTCCAGATCTGCCTCTGACACTCAGGCTATGAGCCCTCCACTTGACAAGCCACAGCTCGGCACTCACAGCCACCCAGCCCCACACCTCCTGGCCTCCCTACCAATGATGAAAGCCGGGAAATACCCTTGGACTCACCTGGGCTTCTTTGGGCTGCTGCCATTGACTGTTGCTCACTGCAGTGTGCCCTGATTGGACCCTGTGTTTTCTCCTGTTCAGACATTGGTCTGCTGAAGCCTTCTTGACTTGGGGCTGCTGTGCCCATTGACTGCAAGTAGTAGCGGCCTAAATTTTACAGCCAGCTACAAGCTGCTCTGCATGGACCTTTATTACTGAAAATTACTGCTCTGCTCTATTGTAGTGTGTCGATTCCGAAGAATTTTCTGCACTGTTATTGCAGCTCTCTTGTGCAGTGTGTAAATTCCAGGTTGTCTCTTTTCTTTCTCCTCTGTTTCACAGGGCTTGTACCACCATTTCCCACTACCTGCATCCCCCTCTAAAGCCTGCTTATTCTCCCTCTAAAGCCTGCTATTTTCTGTGTATATCTGCCAATTTGTCAACTCCCATTGTGGCACCAAGTTTTGGCTTTCTTATTTTGTAACAACTGCCACTTGCCACAGCACCCCCCCCTCCATCTCCTCTGCTGTGTCTGCTGTCTCTGGCGCCTAGTTCTCTACCACTTAATTTAGTTTCCTCTTCACCTCTTTTTGTTCCTGCTGCCCTCCCACTGCTAACTCCCTATTTCTCTCTCTCTCTCTCTCTCCCCTTTCAGATCTGCCTCTGACTCTAGGGCTATGAGCGCTCCTCTCGACCGGCCACAGCTCAGCACTCCTAGCCACCCAGCTGCACACCTTCTGGCCTCCCTTACAATGAAGAAAACTGGGTAAGACCTTTGGACTCACATGGGGCTGCAGTGGGCTGCTGCCATTGGCTGTAGCTCACTGCAGTGCGCCCTGATTGGACCCTGTGTTTTCTCCTGATCAGGCATTGGTCTGTTGAAGCCTTCCTGACTCAGGGCTGCTGACCCATTGACTGCAAGTGGTAGCGGCCAACATTTTACAGCCAGCTACGAGCTGATCTGCGTGGATCTTTTTTACTGAAAATTATTGCTCTGCTCTGTTGCAGTGTGTCAATTCTGATGAATGTTCTCCACTGTTTGTTTTAAAGTTATTGCAGCTCTCCTGTGCACTGTGTAAATTCCTGGCTGTGTCTTTTCTTTCGCCTCTGTTTCATGGGGCCTGAACCATCCTTTCCCACTACCTGCATCCACTCTAAAGCCTGCTTATTCTCCCTCTAAAGCCTGCTGTTTTCTGGGTCTATCTGCCAATTTGTCACCTCCCCCCGTGGCGCCAAGTCTCAGCTTTGTTGTTCCGTAACAACTGCCCCTTGCCTCTGCACCCCCCCACCATCTCCTCTGCTGTGTATGCTGTCTCCAGCACCTAGCTCTCCACCCCTTGATTTATCTCCCTTGTCACCTTTCTTTGTTCCTGCTGCCCTCCCATTACTCACTCCCTATTTCTGTCTCTCCCCTTCCAGATCTGCCTCTGACTCTCAGGCTACGAGCCCTCCACTGGACCGGCCGTGTCTCAGCACTTCCAGCCACCCAGCTGCATACCTCCTGGCCACCCTTACAATGATGAAAGCCTGGTAAGACCCTTGGACTCACTGGGGCTGCTGTGGGCTGCTGCCATTGGCCGCCGCTTACTGCAGTGCACCTTGATTGTACCCTGTGTTTTCTCCTGATCAGACATTGGTCTGCTGAAGCCTTTCCAGCTCAGGGCTGCTGCACCCATTGACTGCAAGTGGTAGCGGCCAAAATTTTATGGCCAGCTATGAGCTGCTCTGTCTGGACATTTTTTATTGAAAATTATTGCTCTGCTCTGTTGTAGTGTGTCAATTCCGAGGAATTTTCTGCACTGTTTGTTTTAAAGTTATTGCAGGTCTCCTGTGCACTGTGTAAATTCCTGGCTGTCTTTTTTCTTTCTCCTCTGTTTCCCCAGGCTTGAACCCAGGAGTTGATCTTAACATTGTTTTACTAGCCCAAACAGTTGTGCAAATTGACCAGGGCTAGTGCAGCTAACTCTCTGCTAGTCTGTCTTGACTAGTGCAGATTTTCATGGCTGTTAATGAAATTAAAAAAGTCTCTACTTTAGCATTCTCTAATCCTCTTGCTAATCTCTCTCAATGTTCCAGATGGCCAGGTGCGATTAACAGCTCATCAAGAGCTGCAGTTATCTGGCAGTTCAAGAGAGGTATCCCACAAAAGACTCAATGTGAGTCATTATCTCTCCACTGCTAAGAATTTCAGCTAGTGTCAAGGGTGTGATCAAGGGTAGAGTGCTGATAAATCACTAGGTTCCAGTTTATGAATGTGTCTATGTCTAACAATTTGTCCAATATTATTAAGACCAGTGCCCCTCATTTATTTACATTTTGATTGTTTGTATCCAACATTTCAGCGACAAAATGCAAAGAGGTTTACAGGATTGGCCCTGCAGGTGGTGGGTTTTATTCCAGCCTCACCATAACTACCCTCTCCTTCTTAAATATGCTGAAATAGGCTGTTGGTTAAATAGGATCTGCCACTTATCCTGTAGGTAGGGAAATGGGCAGACTAGGTGGGCCAAGCTGTCCTTATCTGCCATCAAAGTCTATGTTTCTATGTAACTCTGTTATTTCCCTGGACACCACTGCATACCAGACTCTGAAGTGACCATCCGTAGATCCATAGCTGCCCATTACTGGCAAGTGTAGGGGGTCCCCAGCTCTTCTAAATGGGCCATGCCAACCATCACTATCCATACAATTCCACCCATATCCCACTCAAATATTTTAATAATAATAATAATACTTTATTTGTTATGCATCTTTCAGGCACCAAGGCGCAGTACAATAAAAAAATTAAATCCAACAGATTCAGCCACATAATAAATACAATTCAATAAATAGTACATCCATAAGCTTTTTCCCTAAGGAAAGATTTAAGAGCCTATTTAAAACTCCCCACTTCCGTGCACTCCCTAATCTGATGGGGTAGAGAATTCCAAAGGGAAGGGCCGCAAACATAAATGTATGGGCCCCAGCAGATTTTAAAGTCACCCTTGGAATCTCTAGCAACCCCTCATCGGCAGAGCAGAGTGGTCTCACAGGGTGGTAAGGAATCAGGAGTTCTTTCAGGTAATCAGGGCCCAGATCATGAAGGGCTTTAAATATCATTAAACCGACTTTGAAGGTGATCCACCACTGAACTGGCAGCCAGTGCAGTTCCCGCAGCACCCGTGTGATGTGGGAAGATCTAGAAATTCCCAACGGCAACCATGTGCGGAATTCTGCACCAGCTGCAAGTGGTGGATATCAACCCCCAGAAGCCCAAGGTAAAGCAAGTTGCAGTAGTCCAGGCACGAGGTCACAAAGACATGGTTTAAAGTTGGCAGATCAACAGACGGAAAAAGGTGCTTGATACTGGCAATGTTTCTTAGGTGGTAGAAAGATGTCTTAATCACAGCTGACACTTGAGGCCGAAGTGTCAGCCGAAGTGTCAGACCAGCATCCAATGTCACCCCCAGGTCTCGTACCTGTTCAGAGACTTGTAGCTCGGCTGCCCCAAGACACAATCCAAATGGTGAGCCAGCCACTGAACCCCCTATCCGGTAATCCGGATCCAAAACCAACACCTCTGTCTTCCCTGAATTCAACTTCAACCAACTGGACCTCATCCAATCCTGGATTTCATTGAGGCAGCTATTAAATACCGAGACAGCTCTTTCCTGGTCGGGGGCAAAAGACAGGTATAGCAGGGTATCATCAGCATAACAATGAAACCTCAGACCATACTATCTCACAATGTCTGTGAGGGGAAGCATATACACCGCAAACAACATGGGGGACAAAATAGAGCCCTGAGGAACCCTACAAGGCAGAGAGGTGGGATCGCAAGAAAAAAAAAAACACCCTTTGAGTTCTTCCGGTGAGGAATGAGGTGAACCATCTGAGGACCACCCCAGAAAGCCCACAAATATATCTCAAGCGCTCAAGAAGGACCCCATGGTCAATGGTGCCAAATGCTGAGGACAGATCTAATAGTACCAAAATGGATCATTTTCTCTGGTCTCTCGCCATCAGAGGATCATTGATCACCCAAACCAGCTCTGTCTCAGTACTGTGCCTCTTTTGAAAACCTGATTGAAGTGGTTCATAAATGCTATGGATGGTCAAATGGTTCTCCAACTGGGCCGCCACTACTTTCTCGATCACCTTCCCCACAAAGGGGAGATTCAAGATAGGCCTGTAGTTTGCAAGACAGTCTGGGTCCAATGAAGCTTTCTTCAACAAGGGTGTCACCACTGCCTCTTTCAAAGAACAGGGATATTCACCTGAGTCAAGGGGACACCAGACTATCTGTGCTAGAACCAGGAAAATGGCCTCCCCACAACCCAAAATAAGGGATGTAGGACCCGCATCTAAACTACAGCATGTAGGATGCATCCCTTGGACAATCTGCATAACCTCTATGATTTCTAGGCTGTCGAAGGTACTCCAGGAAAAAGAAGGGGAAGCGACCAAGTCCTGATCACTGACAACTCACATAGAATGTGTCAAGAGGATCTCTGACCTGATGTCCATCACCTTATCAGTGAAGAACTGAACTCCGCATGTCCTTTCAGCCTAAAAACAAAGCTTTGGATCATGTGTGGTACAAAAATAAACCTTGATAAAATACATAATTTGAAACCTTGAAATGCGCATTCATGGGGTGCATAGATCATCCTATACAGAAATAGAGATAGTATAGCATTATGCCTGTGTACTGTTTCCCCTGGACTGATGAAAGGACAATGTTTAAGAAAAATCAGTTATTGTTGAGGCAGCACATGTTGAAATCAATGCTTTTACAAATAAAAAAATGTCATAGTTTTCTGTTTCCCAAGCCCCTTAGGGTTGTCTATCCCCCACCCCAAAGAAACCTTAGATATGCTCCTGGCTCACTTGAGACTGAACAAAAACTTTCTGAAGAGCAGGTGTCCAGTTGACTACAGAGTGGGGGCTGAGAGTGTCTTTCTCTGCCTGACTCTATTCATTGCCCTCTGGGTGGTGGTGACAGTGTGGTGAGGTGCATGATGATGTCAGCTATTGTGTGCACAGAGTTAGGACTGCTTGATTGAACATTTACTGTTGTGATGTCATCTCTCTGTTGGGGGGGCAGAAAGAGGAAGAGAGGAAGCCATGGTACCATGGTACAAAACAAATGGTGGGGGTTCATTGTCTGTGATGGCATTGTAGTCTTTTTTTTTTCTGCTGTGGAGCTGGAAGCAGTGTGGGAGTAGGATAAATGTGCAATAATCAGAGTATTTCTTGGCTTTGCTTGCATTGTTTCCTGTATAATTGATCAAAATTTACCATTGTAATTAAGGATTAGTACAACCATTTGTGAGCTAGTGCAATTTTGAATCAATTTCCCCTGCTGGCTAGTGCAAAAAAAGGCTAAAGGTTGACCCCGTTTGAACCGCCCTTTGCCACTACCTGCATCCCCTTCTAAAGCCTGCTTATTCTTCCTCCAAAGTCTGTTATTTTATGTGTCTATCTGCCAGTTTGTCACCTCCTTCCGTGGTGCCAAGTCTCGGCTTTGTTATTCCATAACAACTGCCCCTTGCTGCTGCTCCCCCCCACCATCTCCTCTGCTGTGTCTGCTATCTCCGGTGCCTAGCTCTCCGCCCCTCGATTTAGCTCCCTCATCACCTCTAATTGTTTCTGCAGCCCTCCCACTGCTAACTTCCTATTTCTCTCTCTCTCCTTCCAGATCTGCCTCTGACGCTCGGGCTACAAGCCCTCTGCTGTACCGGCCATGGCTCGGCACTCCCAGCAGCCCAGCAGCACACCTCCTGGCCACCTTTTCAATGACGAAAGCCGGGTAAGACCCTTAGACTGACCCGGGGCTGCTGTGGGCTGCAACCATTGGCCGTCACTCACTGCAGTGCGCCCTGTTTGGACCCTGTGTTTTATCCTGATCAGACATTGGTCTGCTGAAGCCTTCCAGACTCATAGATACATAGATACATAGACAGTGTCAGCAGATAAGGGCCTATGGCCCACCCAGTCTGCCCATTTGAGCTTGTAAGTTCAGTTTATGATTTCTTAGAAGTCTGTTGCCCCTTACCCCGACCTCCAGAATTCCTTTATGTCTATGCCATGCATTCTTAAATCCCCATGATTGTTTCAGCCCCCACCACTTCCTCTGGCAGGGTGTTCCACTTGTCCACCACCCATTCTGTGAAGAAATTCTTCCTCATGTTTCCTCTGAATCGTCCTCCCTCCAACTTCATCCCATGCCCTCTAGTCCTGGAACATCTTTTTCGCTTAAAAATAGTGTATTCCTGCACCCTGTGAGATACTTGTATGTCTCTATCATATCCCCCTCTCTCCCTCCTCTCCTCCAGGGAGTACATGTTCAGTTCCTTCAACCTGTCTTCATAGGACTTGTGATGCAATCCATGCACCATCTTTGTTGCCCTCCTCTGAACCTTCTCTACCCTGTCTATGTCCTTACGTAGGTATGGTCTCCAGAACTGTACACTGTATTCCAGGTGGGGCCTCACTAGTGTCTTGTATAGTGGAATTAAGACCTCCCTTTTCCTGCTGGTGATGCCCCTGCCTATACATCCCAGCATCCTATTTGCTTTACCTGCTGCCTTGTCACACTGTTTCCCTACCTTGAGGTCATCAGAGATGATAACCCCCAAGATCCCTTTCCTGTTTGGTGCATGCTTTATCCTCACCCCCCAACTGATATATTGTGCCAGGGTTTTTGTGCCCCATATGCATTATCTTGCACTTCTTTGCATTGAATTTCAACTGCCAAACCCCCTGACCATTCTTCAAGTTTCTGCAGGTCCCTTCTCATTCTGTCTACACCCTCTGGTGTGTCTACTGTGTTACAAAGCTTTGTGTCATCAGTGAACAGTGAAATTCTGCCTTCTAGGTCCTGTGCAATGTCACTGGTGAAGATGTTGAATAGGACCGGTCCCAGCACTGATCCCTGTGGTACCCCACTGGTCACTCTTCCCTCTGTGGAGTGACAGCCATTTACCACCACCCTCTGTGTCCTGCCACCCAGCCAGTTACCTACCCACCACACTACTGTCCTGCCTACACCCATATTCCCCAGTTTGTATAATAGTCTTCTATGTGGTACAGTGTCAAAGGCCTTGCTGAAGTCCAGATAGGCCATGTCCACTGCCCTCCTCTGATCCACTCCCTAGTCACCCAGTCAAAAAATTCAACGAGGTTGGTCTGACATGACCTCCCCCTGGTGAAACCATGCTGCCTTGGGTCCTGTAGTCCATTGACAACCAGATGTTCCACCAATCTCTCCTTCAGTAGTGCTTCCATGATCTTCCCCACTACTGAGGAGAGACTGACTAGTCTGTAGTTCCCTGCTTCCTCTTTGTTCCCACTTTTTACAAGGGACTACATCTGCTGTCCTCCAGTCTTTGGGTACCTCCCTGTTTCCAGTGATCAGCTAAACAGGATAGCCAGAGGTTCAGCCACCACCTCTCTTAGTTCTTTAAGGACCTGGGGTGCACCCCATCTGGCCCCATTGCTTTATCAACTCTTATTACTTCCAGTTCCTTCAGGACCCTTTCTCGTGTAAAGGGACTTGTGTCCATTTCTGCACCATTCTCACCCCTTGTACTCCCTTCAGACCCATTACCCTCCTCTTCCTCAGTAAAGACTGAGCAGAAATACCTGTTCAATATGTCAGCTTTATTGTTGTCATCCTCCACATGGCCCCCATCCTCCTCCCTCGGGGCTGCTGTGCCCATTGACTGCAAGTGGTAGCTGCCAAAATTTTACAGCCTGCTACGAGCTGCTCTGCATGGACCTTTTTTACTGAAAATGATTGCTCTGCTCTGTTGTAGTGTGTCGATTCCAAGGAATTTTCTGCATTGTTTGTTTTAAAGTTATTGCAGCTCTCCTGTGCACTGTGTAAATTCCTGGCTGTCTCTTTTCTTTCTCCTCTGTTTCAAGGGGCTTGAACCGCCCTTTCCCACTTCCTGCATCCCCCTCTAAAGCCTGCTTATTCTCCCTCTAAAGCTTGCAGTTTTCTGTGTCTATCTGCCAATTTGCCATCTCCCCCATGACACCAAGTCTCGGCTTCGTTATTCCGTAAGAACCACTTCCTTGCCGCTGCGCACTGCCCTGCCATCTCCTCTGTTGTGTCTGCTGTCTCCGGTGCCTAGCTCTCTGCCCCTCAATTTAGCTCCCTCATCACCTCTCTTTGTTCCTGCTGTTCTCCCACTGCTACTTCCCTATTTCTCTCTCCTCTTTCAGATCTGCTACAAGCCCTCCGCTGGACCTGCCACGGCTCGGCACTCCCAGCTGCCCAGCCTCACACCTCCTGGCTGCCTTACAATGATGAAAGCCAGGTAAGACCCTAGGGCTCACCGGGGTTGCTGTGGGCTGCTGTCATTGGCCGTCGCTCACTGCAGTGTGCCCTGATCGGACCCTGTGTTTTCTCCTGATCAGACATTGGTCTGCTGAAGCCTTTCTGACTCATGGCTGATGTGCCCATTGACTGCAAGTGGCAGCGGCCGAAATTTTACGCCCACCCCCCCACCTCCGACCTTAATTAAATAGACCTTCTCCATGCCCCCTTACTTTCCCCTCCCCTCTGCTTATCTTCTATTGGGTGCCTTGCCAGACCCTCTATTACCCTCCCACTCTTTCACTCCTGGTATCTCAGTACCACTGTGTTACCATGTTCTCCTTTGCAGTGCACCAACCTCACTCTTTCAACTCACTTGCCATTCCTGCCTTTCTAGTCTCACATTACCTATCCCTGCACCCTCTCTCCACTGCCATCCTCTCTGACAGCTAATCATGCACCCCACCCGTACTCTGTACTCCCTGCTCCTCTTCCTTGTTCCCCTCTTTCCACTATTACACCCTCCCAGTGCCTGATTCCCCTCCCTCCCAAACAGCTACCTACCTGCTTCTATGTATTGCCACCTAGGTACCCTCCATCAAGAACCTAGCTACCTGCCCTGGGACCTGCCTTCCACTATGGAGCTAGCCGCTCCCACCTATGGTTTTTGAGTCCCTCCCTCCTCCACTCATACTGCTCTCAGCCTGAACCTTTGCTTTCTCCCCATGAAGCACATCAGTGAGCTACGCTGTCTCCAGACACAAAGGCATAAGCACCTGATTAGGGAACTATGCCTGTGTACTATGAAGTGAGTGCTTCTTCTTCTTCTGCTGTTATCTGGCAACATTCACCCTAATCCTGGCCCAACCCCTACTAAGGTACCAAACCTGAATAAGCACACAGGTGCCCTCTCTATTATTTTGCTCAACATCTGTAGTCTCCTTCACAAAATTGATGCCCTTCAGACCTTTGCTAGCCAACATTGTCCAGACATCCTAGGTATTGTTGAAACCTGGCTCTCTCCATCTGTCCCAGACCATGCTATCACCCTCCCTGGGCACAATGTTTTTTGACTTGACCGGACGACAAAATGAGGTGGTGGTAGCACATTATACCTAAAGGATACTATCGTGGGTCACCACATCAGCACTGTTCCCCAAACCAGTGTGGCACAGATTCTTCCCATCAAAATCCTCCTTGGTGCTCACAACAAAGCCTTCACAGTTATCACAATCTACATTCCACCAAAAGAGCTAGGTTGTGGCCTAAATGCAGCCCTGGACTTTGTCAGGTCTCTCCCGCTGGACACTGAGTGTATCCTTCTTGGTGACTTTAATATAAATTGGCCTGCTGCTGAGGCAGTGGCTCACAGGGATTCTGAAGCAGTGGCAAACCTCACCCAGATGGTCGACTCCCTAACCAGGAAAAACTATAAAATGGGCACCAGCACCCTTCTGGACTTGATCTTTATCAGCCACCCCACCCGGATCTCCAACACCACTGTCCTCCCTGTCACAATCAGTGACAACTCCCCTGTCAACTGCTCCTGGTCAAATAAATTCATCAAACCTCCCCCAAAAACCATAACCAGCAGAATCTTACATAGAAACATAGAGGTTGATGGCAGATAAGGACCACAAGGCCCATCCAGTTTGCCCATTTCTTTTTCTACCTTATAAATGTGCCATCGGCCTTTGCTCTGTCAGTGGCCTTTCTAGTCATACTCATATGTATTGCTCCCTTATGCCTATCCCATGCCTGTTTGAAGCCCTGCACTGTATTCATAGCAACCACTTCCTGAGGTAGGCCATTCCATGCATCCACCACTCTCTCTGTGAAAAAGAATTTCCTCACATTCCCCCTTAATTGGCCTCCCTCTAATCTCATGCTGTGTCCTCTTGTCCTGCTATTTTTCTTATATTTAAACATGTTTGACTCTTTCACCTTGTTAATGCCCTTAAGGTGTTTGAATGTTTCGATCATATCACCTCTCTCCCTCCTTTGCTCAAGGGTATACATATTGAACTCCGTTAATCTGTCCTCATATGTCTTCTGATGCAGTCCCTGCACCATTTTGGTTGCCCTTCTCTGGACTGCCTCAATTTGGTTAACGTCCTTGTGAAGGTGTGGCCTCCAGTGTCTTGTAAAGAGGGATTATTACCTCCCTCTTATGACTTGTGATACCCCTACTAATACACCCTAACATCCCCCTAGCCTTACCTACTGCTTTAGAGGTCTGCTTGGATGATTTCAGGTCATCGGTGATGATGATGCACAAGTCTCTTTCTTCCTTTGTGACTGCCAGCAACTCCCCTCCCAGCCTATAGGTGGCTTCAGGGTTTCTCTTCCCTATGTGCATGATCTTGCACTTCTTTGCATTAAATCCCAGTTGCCACTCTTCCGACCATTTTGCTAGTTTATCCAGATCTCTTCTCATTCTGCCCACCCCATCTGGATCATCTACTCTGTTGCAGATCTTGGTGTCATCTGCAAACAGACAAGCCTTACCCTCTAGTCCATCTGCAATGTCACTGATGAAGATATTGAAGAGGACTGGCCCCAGGACTAATCCTTGAGGTACCCCACTTGTGACTCGCATCTCTTCTGACTGTATACCATTTACCACCACTCTTTGTTTTCTGCTCATCAACCAGTTTGCCACCCAGTTGACCAACTGCTGATCCACCCCGAGCCTACCCAGCTTATTTATCAATATTCTATGTGGAACAGTGTCGAAAGGTTTGCTGAAGTCAAGGTAGGTGACAACAACTGCTCCCCCTTGTTCCACCACTCTGGTTACCCAGTCAAAGAAATCTATGAGATTAGTTTGACAGGACCTTCCTTTTGTAAACCCAAGCTGTCTTGGATCCTGTGCCCCTATGGATTCCAGGTGTTGCACTATCCTTTCCTTAAGGTGCCTCCATAATCTTGCCCACTACTGAGGTAAGACTGACTGGTCTGTAGTTCCCTGCCTCCTCCCTGCTACCACTCTTGTGAAGCAGGATCACATGAGACCCTTCTCCAGTCTTCTGGGACCTCTCCTGTGCCACAGACTCACTAAACAGTTCTGCTAATGGCTCTGCTAATTCCACCCTTATCACTAGAGTACCCTGGGATGTATGCCATCAGGCCCCATTGCCTTGTCCACCTTGAGCTTAGTGAGCTCTTGTAGAACCCTTTCTTTTGTGAAGGGAGTAGTGCTCACCTCCCTCCCCCCTGTGTTCATGGTGCTGAGCTGTGGGCCCTGCCCTACCTTCTCTTCAGTAAATACTGAGCAAAAGTATCTATTTAGGATAAATGCTTTTACAGGGTCCTCCTCCTCACATGCCCTCTTTTCTCCTTTGAGTTTGGCAATACCCCCTCTGGACTTTCTCCTTTCACTAATGTATATATAGAAAGTCTTGTCACCTTGTTTTACTGTCCATGCTAGTGTTTCCTCAGTTTGGGCCTTTGCCTGCCTTACTGCCTTCCATGCTTCCCCTTGGGAAGTTTGGTATGCCTCCCTAGCTTCACCCCACTGTGTTCCCTTATATTTCCTGAAGGCCAGCCTTTTGGCTCTAACCTTTTCTGCTATTGTATTTGAGAACCAAAGTGGTTTCGTTCTTCTTTTGCACTTCCTTTTCTGTCTAACACAATGGGATGTTGCTTCAAGTATTGCATCCTTAATTCTTGCTCACTTTGCCTCTACCCCCTCATCTGTGTTTCTTTTTGCCAGGGCTAGCTTAACTCTGTTGGCCATCTTATCAAAGTCAACTCCTCTAAAGTCCCATATTTTTGCCTTGGAATGGGATGATTTAGATGTAGTGGCCATATTGAACCATACCATGTGATGGTCACTGGCCCCCAGGTGACCTTCTACCTGGAGATCTGTGATCCCTTCCCTGTTAGTCAGTACTAGATCTAGGATATCCCTGTCTCTTGTGGGTTGTTGTACCAGTTGTTTGAGGCCCTTCCCCTTCAGGGAATCCACCATGTGTCTAGTTCTGGCAGATTTTCCTGCTGGTATTGACCAATCTTACCCCGTGGCCATCTAACTTATCTCAAAACCCACCTCCTCCAACTGGACTGGTCACCAATCTCACTGCAGCAGATGTGAACACTACCCTGGACCACTCTATCAAAATCTTTAATGAAGCCTGCAACAAATTTACACCTCTTAAAAAGCAAAAAGTAAAAGCCCTCTATAACCCCTGGCTGTCAGGAGACCTCCTAAGGTGATTAAAAGCAAGGGATCATCTTTGGGAACTAGCTAGAAACACTGGGAGAAAAATAGACATCTCTAACTATAAACGTACTCGAAATGACCACACCAAAGCCATCCGGCAAATGAAATCTGTCCATTTCAAGAGCGCTCTCACAAATTCCTTGGGAAACGGAAGAGACTTCTGGAACAACATTAAAGAAGTCACTGGAAAGAAGTCTAAATCCCCCCCATCCATTTTCTGTATAAATGGTGTTACCACACTTGACCCAAAAATCATTGCTGACGCATTCAATGCTGTCTTCACTGACCTTAGTTCTGTACTTCCCCTGATTTTTTCAAACAGGAGGACACTTCAATGCCCCCAATTTCCTCTGCCTCCACTGGCAATCCTCCTTTCTGCTTCAAGTCAATCAAGATGTACCAGGTCCCCAGCTATGCTACCAAAGCTATTACCAAGTTCAGATCCAGCAATGACTCACTCGACCTCAAACTTCTATCCCTCACCCCTGAAGAAGTCTTCAGACCGCTGACCAAGATTTTTAACCTCTCCCTCAGCCTCAGCCAGTTCCCAGACAAATGGAAATCTGCCACTGTTACCCCTATACAAAAGGGGTATAAAAGTGGAGTCAAAACTGCCCATGAAAATTTCCATCCAATCTCCATCCTACCACCACTCTCCAAGGCCTTGGAACATATTGTGGCAGACCAGCTTATTGAATTGCTGGACATACGCGACATCCTGTGCATGCAACAATACAGTTTTAGAAAGGGTCACAGTACTTCCACAGCACTACTCAAATTCACCGGCGCCATTCACCACTCACTTGACAATTGCAAACTAACAGGGGCTGCTTTCATTGATCTAACAAAGGCCTTTGGTACTGTCAACCACCATCTCCTGCTTGTCCAACTCCAGAAGGCAAGGATCTCACCTGATTCAGTAGATTGGTCCAAAAGCTACCTCGACAACTGGTCCCAAAGAGTAAAAATAGCTGAAATGCTCTCTGATGCCAGACCGGTCTGCTCTGGTGTTCCACAAAGGTCAATTCTGGGCCCCCTCCTAATTAGCCTATTCCTGAACACACTGCCGGATTCCTGTCCAGAAAAAATTATACTCTATGCAGATGATGCAGTTATCCTTGCCTCCCATCATAGGTTCATAGGTTCATAGGTTTTATACGGGTTCAGTAGGTATTTCTACCTTTTATGAACTCACCACCCAATCATGGGTGGAAACTATATTTTAAGTGACCCATTGTAATTATCTAAGTTAGTTTTAAATGTAGTCATTGATTTACTAAGTACCACATTAGTTGGGAGCTTATTCCATGTATTTACTACCCTTTGAGTATACCAATTATTTCTTTTAACCGTGTTGTTATTTGTGCCTTTAAGTTTAAGTATATGAGATCTGGTGTTTATAGCAGTCTTTTTTTCTGTAATCCTATTATTTCTAGCATTATTTCATTCTGAAAAGCTTTATATGTTAAGCATAGGTCACCTCGAAGTCTCCTGTAATCCATTGAATAGAGGCCTACTTTTTTTAGTCTAGTTTCATAATCCAAATTTTGAATAGTTATTATTTTCTTTGTTGTTTTTCTTTGAATATTTTCAATTAATTTCTTATTTCTAATTAGGTATGGAGCCGTGACTGAGGAGCAATATTCTAAATGAGGTCTAACGAGACCAGTATATAATGGCAACAGAACTTTATTGTCTCTACTTTTAATGTTCCTTAATATACAATTTAATATTTTATAACATTTCTTAACAGCAGTTATTGTGTGTATATTATATGTGAAATTGTTTGAAAGAATTACTCCTAAATCTTTTTCTTGCTGAGTTGCTTCTAGAATTGTGTTATTAATAGTGTATGTGAAACATGGGTTATGTTTGCCCAAGTGCATGCATGACCTTACACTTAGATTCATTAAACAGTAGACCCTTTTTTGTAGACCATTCAACTAAGTGAGTTAAATTATTTTGCATTTCAATAGCAGAATTTGCATTATTTATGATGCTTCCTATTTTACAGTCATCAGCAAATTTAACCAACCAGCAAGAGCTGTTTAAAGGACACATAGATGAAATAAGAATATTGAAAAGGGTTGGGCCCAATACCAAGCCCTGAGGAACACCACTAGTAACGGGACCCCATTCGGATAGATAGCCCTTCACTGATACCCGTTGTGACCTATTTGATAACCAAGCATGTATCCCTCTAATTACTATAGGGTCAATTTTCAATTTCTCTAGTTCAGATATTAGTATTTGGTGTGACACTTAGTCAAATGCTTTTGAAAAGTCTAAACAAATTATATCCACTGATAAGCCTTTGTCCAATGCATCACTAACAGGTTCCAAAAAATATAAGAGATTAGTATGATACGATCTGTTCTTGACAAAACCATGTTGGTAGACATCAATGTTGTTATTATCAACTAAATAATTAGATATTCTATTCTTTAATATCATTTCAATCAATTTACATATTACATCAGTTAAACTAATGGGCCTATAATTTTGCTCTAGACTTTTGCTACCACCTTTGTGAATTGGTATAACTATAGCTCTGTTCCATAGTGGAGCCGTATGCCCTGTGTTCATCGATAAATTAAATATTAATGTCAATGGTCCAACCAGTAATTCCTTTAAGTTGATAATGAATAATGGAGGAATACCATCTGGCCAAGGAGTTCCATTATTCTTTAAAGTATGTATGGCATCTAATACTTCACCCTCAGTTATAGGGGTAAAGGGATTATTCATAAATTTATCACCTACAGACTCCAGATTATTTGGTTTAAAGACATTTATGAAATAGTTATTCAATCTATTTTCAATTTCTGTTTCATTGGTTATTATCCCATTGGAGGACTGTAAGGGTCCTATAGAAGGATTATTTTTTTAATGAACTAATATAATTGTAAAATGATTTTTTATTATCTTTAACAGTATTTGCAAGTTTTTCTTCAAGATGCCTTTTTTGGTTTATAATCATATTCTTACTTTTGTTTGATACTTGTTTATATCTGTCCCAATTTGAGCTGGATTTATTTTTCTTGAATTTCTTGTATAAGCATTGCTTTTTTGCCAGGATTTTCTTTATATTGGAATTCCACCACAAAGGAGATCTTCGATTTTTTATATATTTCCTTCTGACGGGAACCCATAATTTAACACTTGTTTGTATTTTTAACACAAATTTATTATAGACTAAATTAATGTTATTGTGAATAAGTTCAGAAGCCCAATTCCACTTCTCTAGATATTGTTTAATTTTTATATAGTTAGCATTTTTAAAGTCTTTTACAACTGTACAGCCCGAAGTTTCAGTCGAGTAAGTTAAGTTCATTATTGTATGAATCATATTATGGTCGCTATTAGCAAGTGGATGTTTAATGGTGACATTTGCCTCAGAATTTTCTATATTAGAAAAGATCAAATCCAGTATGTTATTACCTCCTGTAGGTGATTTGACCAGTTGATTCAAGTTATTTATGGTTATAAGATCTAGAAAGGCACAATCTATTGATGAACTACCTTTTGAATTATACCAATCAATATTTGGGAAGTTGAAATGCCCCATAAGTAAACAATTTTGATCCTGTAAGTTGTCCTCTATGTTAGTTATAAATATTTGATTTTCCTCTGTATTTAAATTCGGAGATCTATATCCAAGTCCCACTATGATAGTATGGTGTTGTAAGATTTATCTTAATCTATATTAGTTCACTTGAACTGTCCCTATTTAGATCATTTATTAGGGAGCTTTTCAAATTATTATTAATGTATAAAGCTATTCCACCTCCTCTAGTATTTGTGCAATTTTTTTCACATTTTAAATAACCTGGTATTTCAGTAACCCAGTCATCATCTTTAAACCATGTTTCAGTTACTCCACATATGTCAATATTATTAGTATGTAGAAAATCAGATAATTCATCTATTTTATTCAAGAGACTTCTTGCATTTAAGAGTAATATATTCATTTTGGTAGTTTCTAATTTTGTAGTTCCAAGATCTTTGATATTACAATTTGTTGTATTATCCAAATTTTTATCACCTTGAGTCATTATAGTATTAAGAGAATCCAAAGCTTTTAGAAACTCATGATCCAGAACAACTGTAAGGAAACCTCCAATGGGGTTTCACATCAGTTGAAAACTGTTTCTTACATCACAAACTGATACTAAGCCAGAAAAAAACTAAGGCCATGATTTTCAATAGCTCCCACAACAAAAATAAACAGTATCACCTGACCATGAATACCAAACAAGGAGCCACCCTTGATCAAGTCAATACCTTCAAATATCTTGGCATCACCCTTGGCTCCAAACTCTCTTATGCTGCCATATCAATAATGTTGCAAAGATGGCAAACACCAGGCTGGGCCTACTGTTCTGTCACCAGAAACATCTAACCCATGAAGCATTGTCTGTTGCCATCCAAAGCTCCATTGTGAGTGTTATTGACTATGGACTCATTGTTTATGGCTCTGCCACTGCCTCCACACTCAAACGTGTTGCTACCTCCCTAAATAAAGCATATTGTCTCATCACCAGAGCCCACCATCTCACCCATACCTGTGACCTCTACTCTCAAACTGGATGGCTGAAACTCAGCAACTGAATAAAGTATCAAACCTGCATCACAGCCAAGAAAATAATGATGGGCAATGCCCCTGAGGGGTCTGCTCCCTTCTCATGACCAGAATTAGCAACTGCAACACCAGGAGCTCAAAACCACAATTCCTGCAAATCCCTCATTGTTGTACCACCCAAGGTCAAAGGTCATTTGCATAAAGGGCACTCAGCTGGCTCAATAATCTTACCAGTGACATCTCTGTCTCATCAATTCTGGGCATCTTCAATAATAAGCTCCATCACTCCCTTGTTGCCTCAAGCACCTGTGACTACCTTAGCTAAGCAACTCTCCTTTCACTGCTGCCCTTAACCTCTGCTGCCAGGATTGACCCCACTCCTAGCACTTCATTATCCCAATGCCTAACATTTGTACTCACCACTGTTCTGTCTTGACAAAGCCCCTTAGGCTGCCATACTCTGTCCCACCATCCCATCCTCCTTCTTCCCCTATCCTATGTTTAATACACCTCCTGATATATCATGCAATGTACTTGTAACCAATATGTTATAACTATCAGTGTCACTGATTGTTTTATACTGTAATTCTGATTCTGTATTGTCTGTTCTTACTGATGTAGAACCTTTGTAAAAGAGCTTCGGCTCAAAGGTACTTTGTAATCCTAGACTCAAATAAAATAAATAAAATTAAAAAAATATATATATATATACACATATATATGTATATATACACACATACATACATACATATACATATATTGCAAAAACCTTCATTAATGCATCAGTTAAGGTTGTTACTAAAGCAACAAAAGCAGGGAAATGTGGTGTTAGGGTTTCCAACCCCAACCTCATCCTGCAGACACTGACAGGCATCTAGGGTGTGTCTTGGGGTCATCATCCCTTACACTCACCTCACTCCATAAATAAATAAGCTGAGATGTGTACAGTATAAGAGAATGGGGTGAGCATGAGGGCCAACAATCCCAAGGCCCTCAAAACCTGCCAGGGTCTGCAGGGTGGGGGTGGGATGTTAGGATTGGAAACCCTAACACCACAGTTCCCTGCTTTTGTCACTTTAGTAACAACCCTAACTAATGAATTAACAAAGTTTTTTGCAATGAATTTCCTTACTTTTCAGATAGTGTAATCATATCCTTATTTGTCTGTGGGAGTGCAGGGCCCTCTGGGCTCTGCACTCTAATCCCTCCATAAATACATACAGCATATGTATGTAGCCATGGAAGCACAGGGACCTCTGGGCCCTGCGCTTCCATTCATATGACAACAGTGACCAAACTGTCAGCATAGTCATCTTATTACCCCACCTCATGTACCCAAGTACAGAACATTTTTAATCCATGCCATAACATAATTCTGCACAACTGCAAAACCATTCCATCACAGCTACAAAAAACACATTTTAGAATTTTTCACCAAATTTGCAAAATTGGATTTTTCGGACCCCACTTCATGAACACTGGCACTGTCATTTTGTTAATTGGTCCCAAAAGATGATTTCATACAGTGACCATGAAATCACCTTCCAGGCCTGATTAACAAAATAACAGTGACAGTGTTCATGAGGTGAGGTCCCAAAAAGGCCATGTTGAAAATTTGGTGGAAAAAGTACCAAAAAAATGGTAAAGTTATGAACATAAGTTGAAAACACCATTGAAATACCTTATATGGCTCTTACCTTGATTCCTCAGTTTGTGGTTCAGATTTAAAGAGTGAAGACATGTCCCAGTCCACAGAAGATGACAATGAATAACCTCCAGAGGTAAGTATAGGGTAAGTGGGGTGTGGGGTGGGGGTGTGCTCAGTGGAAGGGTCAGGATGGGGAGGGGATGGTGGGGACGATGAGGGACCATTTTCTTTTTTTCAGGTTAAATTAAAAAAATATACATCAGGGGACTGTTTTCTTTTCACAGGTAAACTAAATGAATATTTGGGAACACTGTGAGTGGGCACCCCAGTGTCCCACACTGCTGGAGGGGGGTAGGGGGCTTGTAACACCGACATGTGGATTAGGCTCCCTGATGTTGGCAGACATTATTAAAATGGAATGGGCTGCAGGAGGGGGACATCTGACACCCAGGGATGGGCATCCTAATGTCAGATTAGTTAGATATATATTAATAAAATAAATAATGAGAATGGAGGGTAGGGGGTGCCACTAGACACCAGGGAAAATGGTGGTTCAATGCTGAACATGAAGCTGGTAGCACAAGTTCCAGCTGTGGCAGCAGAAGTAAAAAAAAACACTACTGTTCTCATACAGAGGATGTGGCAGAAGTGGTCCTCTCAGTAATCACAGCACCAGGGATTTCAGGTGCTCACAAAAGGTGTTTCTGGCCACAATATAGTAAAAAAATTAAAATGTAGCTAAATGGGTCCCATTTATCTAAGTTCTGATGATTCTTTTTTTTTATTACATTAATATTTACATGTTTTCTTTATTTTGTATCTCTCGCTACCTGAAAAACAAGACAGTGGACACAACAGAGCTCAGCTAAAAAAAAAGAGGGCTCTGTGAAAATACATTAGGCTCCAATTGACCCTACAAGAGATGATGGTGATTATCAAAAGGAAGATATACTAATTTGGTTAAACCCAAATTTAACAGATCTAACAGAAGAGTGTGTTCTAAATTAGGTTTTCTGGATCGAAGTTACAAAAAGAGGTCCAATAGCAAAAATACAAAAACCAGAGGGGCTGCTAGTGATACTGCAGCCAAATGTCCTGATAAGGAACCTTTTTTAAACAAAAACAAAACAAAAAAGAAGAGGAAGACAAGATGAGGCAAATGAGGAGGCAGAAAATATAAACACAAGCAGAACGTTGAGAAACCAAATGAAAATGACCAGCTACAAATCATAAACCTATCAAAACATGAAATAACTGCATGTCAAGAAGAGCTACTAAAGGAAGGACTTACATTTATTGACTTACAAATGTTTTTCAGGAAAAATAAAACGGTGTCATTTCTTCTTTAATAAAAAACCCTGCCAGACAGGTTTCAATATAGGCATCATTGTGGAAAGAGATTTTGGGGAAACAGAAAACTTGTATTCACTGATTACAGCAATGGGAGTATTGCATGGAGTATGAGGAAGCAATTACAATTGAACCTGAGGCACAAATGATCCAGGTGGCCTGACTGAAACCAGTGACATTGCTGTGTTAGAAGCACTCATGTTAGAAAATATGGACTCAGCCACTGCTAATAAAGAAATATATTTTGCCTCTGAAGATCTCCTTAGAATGTTGCAGGCAGGCATATCAATGAGAAAACAGAAGCAGGTACTGTTTAGAGGGAAATCAAATTTGTGTCCGATTACATATAGCCCAGCCCTAAATGCCTTTGAGAACGTAGTCTTGCAACAAGTAAAAGACTTATTAATCAAGTCATGCTTATCAAAAAAGTACAATTTAACAAAAGAGGAGAATAAGGCATTGCAGGACCTTAAGAAATTAGAAAGTTTGATTATCAAACAGGATGACGAGGAGGGGGGGCAACATCATAACGTTGGATAAGGAGCAGTACGTTAAAGATTCTCATGAAGTTATTAAATTATCAAAACAGTTACTTAAAACTGTGAACAATCCTTTGTTTGAATTTAAGAAACAGCTGTTTACTATGTTATAAAAAGAGTTAACTGCAGGGGAAATAACAGAAAATTAGTCCAAATATATTTGGATTGAGAACTCGAGAACTGGATGGTATAACATTCTTCCCCAAATACACAAAAACATGCAGGACCCACCAGGGAGAATGATTGTCTCCATCAATGAATCCCTAACCGGGAAATTAGGGCAATTTCTAGATTTTCTTCTAACAAAAGTGTGTTCCTAATTTCAGATCCTTTATCTAGGATACTACAGATGTATTGAAAAAATGTGAAGGTATGGTTTGGGAAGAAGAATTTGTATGGCTAACCATTGTTGTTAACTTAAACACATTGGTCAGGCACATGCAAGGAATTAATGCATGTAGATTTTTGTTCTGGAAAATTGTGCTGAACATGAACAAATTCTGATTAATTTTGTGTTTAAAAGATTAGAATTTATTTTTTCACGCACTTTCTTCGAATTTAATGTTGAATATTTGTTTTTAATTTACTTTTTTTTATTTATTTGTTGTCTTGGATTAATACCTTTGAGACAAGCTCATTACATAGGTTCCACATCAGGATAATCACACAGGGCTGAGGATTTACAAGAACAAAAGCAAAATTTACGGTGAAGAGCAGCAATTCAGTAGTACAGGAAATTCCTATAATGAATAATAAATCTAAGGCATGGCAAGTAACAAGTGAACATTTATTTATTTATTTTTTGATAACCGGGTTGGTGCACTAGACACAAAAGTGACTATTTTCAGGCATGACCCGGGAGGTTAACAACACAGAGAGATACAATTACATAGCATGCAGTGTCAGGAGATATGCAATACATCACACCAAGAGAGTGAGACAAGATTTAGACAAATATTGGTACAAGGCACGTAAAGGTATAAATTATACAAATGGAGATAAGTGCTCATATGAAGACTGGCATAGTAATATCACAATGTTTGATGCATACAAGAAAGCAAATATAACAACAGGGTAAAGTTACATCCGGCTAATCCTGAGAGAATGTTAATGGTAGAAAGCAGGGAGAGAGGTAAAGGGAGGCTGAAAATGTCAGGGTGCATAGATAACAAGGGCAGTCAGGACAGGGGGAGTCAAGATCTATGGAGGGTTGAAGCAGGTACAATGAGAGCATGCGGTGAAGAGGGAGTGGTGCCTCTTCTTAAAGGTGGCATTTCTAATATAAGTACATTAACTCAGACCATAATAGAGAGATGACACATATTATTAAGTGTCCCTGTAAAAAAAAGGTTGCAGAGAGAGAAAGAAGGGAGGAATGAGGAACAAGCAGATAAAGTCATTATAGGGGCAGGGGAGGAGGGTGCAGTAGGGGAGTGACTGCTTGGAAAAGGCTTTGGAGATGGATGGGAGAGAAGCAGGGAGGGTAAAAGGGTGAAGCAGCTGGTTAGGCTTTGTCAGTGAGGCTAGGAGGATCCAAAAGGAAGTCTACATGGCTGGCCAAGAGGCCAACTGGCAGAGATAGGACAGAAGTAAGGGAAGGGGAGAGCGAGGAAGTGGGAGGAGGGAGGTGAGAAGTTGAGGATGAGAGAGTGCACACAGTTAAGAGCCTAAAGGAGACATTTACTGACATAAAGCACTGCAATAGGGGCATCAATGGCCTCCAGTTATGCAACATTATTTTTAGGATGGTGGGAGATTCTACATATTTTCAATTACAAACATAATCCATTTTTTTTAAATATTGTTTATTTGTACAGATTTGTGGATGGCATTATTTGTGTATGGAAGGGTGAGAAACAGAAAATTGCAGAATTCATAACATGGTTGCAAGTATATGAGTACAATCTAACTTTCATTCACTATTCAAGCAAATATAAATTTATTGTTTTAGATTTAATGTCAAGAGTCCATTTCAGGGCAAATAGTTAAAACAAAAAATTATAGGAAAGAAACTGCCACCAACGATCTGCTTAGATCTGATAGTGCCCATCCACCAGCCCTAAAAAGTTCCATACCAAATGGGCAGTTCTTAAGACTTTATCAAAATTTAAATAATAAAACAGATTTTGAGACACAGCCTGATGAGCTAAAAATTACATTTTTCAACCATGGGTATGATGAGGATCTATTAAACCAAGCAAAGATGAAGGCTGAAAATAGAAATAGATTGGATGTGATCAATAAAGAAAAGGAATAACAAAAAAATCAACAGAAATGAGAGACCGGTCACATTTGTCACTGAATATAATAATGTTGCAGGGCAAATAGGTAATATGGTGTTTAAAAATTGGCCTGTATTACTACCAGATACAAATGTCACCATGGCAGCAGGCAAAGAACCTAGGGTTGGTTTTAAGAGAGCCAGAAATCAGATGGACAATCTAACACATAACAAAGAAGTGAGCAGAAAACTGGGAGAGGGTTGATGCCTGAAAAACAAAAGGTTTTATTACATGCACAGGATGCTCTTTGGTCTCCACTGTGGGTGCCTCCTTGGGACACTCCTGTCCTACCAGAGTGGTGTAGGAGTTGTGGAGTGGAACCAGAGAAGGGATGTGCCTCTGTCCCACTGCCATCACCTTCCCAAGCCCACCGTGGTCCAACCGCTCCTCCTTCTCAGCATCCTTTGAGGCAGTAGGGGTGGACTTGGTGGTCCCTGGGTGGAGGAGGAGGCTCTCTGAATCCCAGCCAACTTCTCCTGGAGAGGAGCATCTCTGACCTCAGCCAAGAGAGGTGCACACAGATGGGGTAGCACTGCAGCCTCCAGGGAGTCTCCCTGAAGACTGCCGTCCCATAGCCACTGCACTGCACCACTCACATCATATCTATTTCTGGCCTTCCTGTTTTAGCTTTGTTAGTTTACATCGCCCTTTCTGCTTTAGCTTTGTTAGCCTACACTTTTTTTATCCTACCCTAGAGAAAACACACCTACTGTACAAAGAGATTTAATACTAATCACAGATGGTATTCAGTATATCACAGCTTCACAAGAAACCCTGTAAAAGATTTGAACACAAACACAGCTTCACAAATAACCCTTCCAAAAATAGTCAAATATCCTGTTAGCAAGATTCAATACAATCCCAGCTTCACAGATTCATGCTAAAAAAAACACTGCTGAAAGAATCAGTTCTCAATTTCCCACCTTCCTGTATGGTTAGTCTGCTCCTGTTAATTCTTTTATGTTGCCCACATTCTGTAGTCCTTAAAACAGAGATCCCTACCTTGACTCTTGAGAAACCCTTGCCCTGATGTTAGTGTGCCTTGGTTGAGTCCTTCCTCCGTCCTCTGAGTCAAATGTTTATGTGCCTTGGTAGTGTCCTTCTTCCTTACTCAGAGTCAGGTCTCCAGCAGCTGGTGGGGGGGGGGCTACTCTTTTCTTTCAAGAATGGCAAGTCTTCTGTGTCTTGGTGATCCCTCCCTTCCTGCTCCCAAACAGGAAGTTCCTGTTGTCAGTAAAATCCAATACCTATCAAAGTGTAACTGACTAAGGGTTGGAGGGTGGAGAGGTGGGTGTCAGGGCAATACCATCATGTAAGAGGCTCCAACTTCCTCGCTGTGTCACCAGTAATTGAAAGTTTCAATTTACCTTGCAGTCTCTACACTTCTAATAAATTATCTGTCTGCTTACACCCTCGTCAGAAGTATCCTAGCAGAAATGTTCTAGATGCCTTAGTTAGCTTCCTCCTTGCCTTTGCTTTGATAGCAAGATTGCTCTCTAGGTGGCTACAAAAATACCACCTTGCCTTACTCAAGGATAGAGACAAAAGCTGGATCAAATTTAAGACTTCTGAACTCTAGGCTGACTTGCTGGAGTACAGGACAAAAAGAAATACTTGTAAAAAGGCCATTCACCTTGCAAAGAGCTCCTATTGCAAAAATCTGTTGCTCGATGCTGCTGGTGACACAAAATAATTTAGGAATCACATCAAACATTTTATGGTGGGTAAACTCACCCAATCCACAAATTATATGGTGCTAGATGCTGCTCACTGTAACAACCCTGCCATTATTGTCACTGCTTTCAAACTTCACTTATCTGACCTTGCCGTCACCAAGACATTGGACACCATAGCACTGATCTGTATACAACCTAGGTCTTCTCCCTTCAGACCCCTTTGGTTTGATGGGGCACTCAAGGAGATGAAGACTAAAGGTCAGAAGTTGGAGCATTGCTTGATGAGGACCGGAACAATGGAAGACAGACTGGCCTTGAGGACTCACTATGGTGAGTATCAAGGGACAATCAACCATAAGAAGGCAGAGTGTCTGTGCAGGGAGATTGATGGGTTTTATGTGATACAGGTACAGCACGAGTGAATGAAAAACTGCCCAACGTCAAAAGGGCGATCCATATCAAAGTGACCATCGCAAACAGCGATGGTCACTTACATACTGAAGTAAAACAATAAAATAAACACTTCTACAAGGGGGAACTATGTCCCCCGCACCACCCAATTTATTGATTATCAACTCCAGGAGGAGCGGATTTAGAAGAATTAAAAAAAAAAAAAAAGAAAAAATCCCCCCCATCAGCACACCTGAACCCAGGACAGTCAGCTCCACAGGCAGTAGCCTACACCACTGCACCAAATGACCAGCTTAGCAGGGCTTGGCTAAACTAGTTCTGATATTCCCTACTAACTAGTGTAGCTCATTGCTACACTCACTATACAGGAATCATCTATCTTTTTCAGCATTCACTCTTATTGCTGAGCAGTTTTATTGAGTTTCTCATGCTGAGCTGCTCAATAAAACTCACATCACTACACACCGATTGCTGCAGGAAAGAACAGACCAACTCTACTGTTTCGGACTGTAGACAGGTTGCTTCATCTGACCTGTCTGATATTGTGAAGAATTTGCTCAGTTCTTTGCTGACAGGGTGTTGACTATCAGGACTGGTATAACTCCTTTGGAGTATAATCTGACCTGCAATGTCAAGCCTGCAGTAGACAGCTGCACTCTGATTGCCTGGGGTGAGTTTCAGTCAGTGGGGGTGGTGGAGGTCATTGAGGTGATTTCAAAGCTGTGACCCCCTCTTGTGAACTAGATCCTGGCCAGACATGTCTCCTAGTGAGAGGTGTGGAGTCTGTTGGTCCAGTGTTCACTTGTGGCAAGGCTTTTCCCTGATGCCTTGAAAGAGGCATTGGTGAGGCCCCTGCTGATGAAACCATCACTTGACCCAGACATCTTGGTGAATTATTGACCAGTCCCCAACCTCCCATTTTTGGGGAAGGTTGTAGAGAAAGTGGTGGCTTTGCAGCTCGAGGCACACCTGGTGGCCTTTGACATTTACAAGCCATTCCTTTTGGGATTTAAGAGAGAGCACAGCACAGAAACAGTGTTAGCTCAGGTGCAGAATGATCTCCTCAGGGCCTGAGATAGACAGGAATGGTCAATTCTCATTCTTCTTGATCTCGCCTCAGTGTTTGACACTGTAGACCATGTGGTTCTACTTGATTGCCTTAGAGAGCTCTGTGGACTCACCAGCCATGTCATCAGCTAATTTCAGTCCTTTTTATCAGGTCAGAAACAACAACTAGTGATGAGAGGTTTCTCTTCACATCCAAAGCTCCTGTCCTGTGGAGTTCCTCAAGGGTTGATCTTGTCACCCATGTTGTTTGCAGCGTACATGATGCACCTTGGTGACATCATTAGATGTTATGGTCTGGATTCTCACTGCTATGCAAATGATACCCAGCTGTATATGTCCTTTGCCCCCGGAACACTGAGCACTGTGGATGTGCTTAACAACTGCTTATCTGAGATCTAGGACTGGATGTCCTCTAACTGGCTGAGACTAAACCCAGACAAGATTCGGTATTGGTGATTGAGCCAGGTCATTGGAGAGAAGTAGTCGCTACTGAAACAGGAATAGAGTTGTTCCTGGGGTCCACCACACTGCAGGTGGTGATTAAGGTGTGAAATCTGGGCATCATCCTTGACTATGGTCTGATGCTTGAAGCTCAGGAGTCAGCATTGTCAGGAGTGGTCTTTACCGCTTAAGGAATATCACCTGGATTAAACCCTCTGTCCCTCCTGAGGATCTGCCATCACTGATACATGCTTTGTGACCTCCAGACTCAATTACTGTAATACTCTTTACTTCAGGGTCAGTGGGAGAAATCTCTGCCAGCTGCAGCTGGTGCAGAACACTGCAGCCAGGTTATTGACAGGCCTTTTGAGATCCGATCATATAACCCCAGTTTTGCGTAAACTGCACTGACTGCCAGTTAGGTGGAGAATTGTCATCATGGTAGGCTTTCTTACATACAAGGCCCTATACATATCATGTTTGGGTTACCTGACTGACCTCTGGACACTTGCCTGCCCGGTGAGCTCCCTATGTTCATCTGCAGAGGGGTATCTAGTTTTCCTCAGGGCATGATTAAAAAAATGCTTGGTATCATGCCTTTGAGGTGGCTGGTCCAACTATATTGAATTCCCTCCCATGTTTGTTAAGGGAGGACCCCCTCTATTAAAGACTTTAGAAGTAGGCTGAAGGCACATCTGTTTAGGTTAGCATTTCACAGAAGCTGAAGTTAAGATAGTGAGCTGGATTTTTATTTTTCTTATTTATTGTTTAGTTTTTAAATATCTATTTATGATAATCAATGATTTTAAACTGAATTGACCCTGATTATAACTGTGTTTATTTAATGTCCTGTGCTATTGAATGTGTGCATGTGAATTTTAAGAGGTAGAGCACTGCATGAGGTGCTGACTGCCAATATCTTAGCTAGTTCTTAAAACGCAATTTTCGTACTAGACTGGGGAAATACAACCAGAGTGATTATTGTTGGGGACTAGTGCTGCTTAGCAACTGCAGCTGGTCATGGGCCCATAGATGCACTTCCATGTAGCAGGGGATAAAAGAAGTTTGTTAGTGAGCATTACGAGCTGGTGAGCATGCGCAGTGTCCAGAGGGATCAAGGGATCAAAGGGCTCAGATTAACTCTCCAGACAGTGCAACTCGACCCATAAAGCACCAAAGGGGTGAGTTAGAACAACTGCCAAAGTTTCCCTAGGATACTGAGAACTGTGTTCTAATCCCCTGATAGGATACAAATGGAGTGTTAGCTTGTAGACTGCTGTTGTGTGTGACATAAACTATACAATTGTGTCCTCAGTACTTTCCCAGATTATAAATGAATCAGGGCAGCAAAGGACATTCTGTCTGGAAATGTCCTCGAGCTACTAAATCAGGATGGATCTATTCATAACTGTCTAAACTGCAGAATGTATTGTTTGTTGGACCATGAATACTATAAATACAAGGGCTATAGTCCCACTGGACTTACTTGTATAAAATGTTTAGACTATAAATTGCAAGCTGAAGAAGTTATACCAGTCAGAAATCAGTTACTTAATTTAACACAAAAGGGAAATGATAATGTTACAAACAGTAGCCCACCACTCAAATACATTTTAGATTGGGGGGCAAATCAACAGAATAAAGTAGAGGTAGTGCCAGATGATAATTTAGAATGGACACAGGTAAAGGGCACAAATACTAAAAAGGGGAGATGTGCATTTGGTCCCAGTGATATAGCACTTTACAACTAATACTCACCACTTGATGATAAGATGAATGAAAATGTAAAGCAACCTCAAATAGATAATCCAATGAATACCCAAAAGAAATCATGACAACAGAAACTTATTGTGGATGATTCAATCATTAAATATACTGACTCAGTAGTTTGTAGAAATGAAAAGGAAAACAGCATAGTCACCTGCTTACCAGGAGCCAGAGTCAATGACTTAAGTGACTCAATAAACAAACTTGATCTTTAAAAACAAGACTCTGTAATAATACATATTGGTATGAATGACGTAGGAAGGGCACATGAGAAAGATATTTGTCAGGATATATTAAACATAGGCAGGGTCATCAGAAAAAAGTGTAATGTGGCAATTTTGTGCATCCTCCCAATACCAAGAGCACTTATAGAGAAAAATAAAATGATCAAAATAATTAATAGCAGACTTTCTAACATGTGCAAATTAGAGGGCATCATGTTTCTTGACAACTGGGATAAATATAATGCCAATTATAGCTTGTATTCCAAAAATGGGCTCCATCTGAACAAAAGAAGGTAATTGCCACTGGGACAAAGCTTTAATAGAGCTATGATCCAATTACATTTAAACTAAATACCCAAGGGAAAGAAATAGTCTGTAGTACTACGTATAACTCATGTGTTTCAGATATCTTAAAGAAAAACAAATAAAGTAAAACAAAATAATAATAACAACAATAAAAAAATCACCTAACCCTAAAAAGACTATCCATGGGGAAACAACATCTAAGAATATAAATCATAACACACTTTATACAGATATTGTAGAACAAACAAGCAAACCAGAAAATAAAAAAAATCACAATTTATTTGGCAAATGCAAGACATTTAAATAACAAATTCAATGAACTTGAGGGTTTAGCACATCTGTATGCACCAGACATCATAGATATCACTGAAAGTTGGTGGAATGAAAATAACACCTGGAATACCCATATACAGGGATATGCCACTTTCCACAGAAACAGGAAGAACAAGAAGGCAGGGGGAATAGTGTTGTTTATAAAAACCTTACTTCAACCCATAGACATCACCTCTAAAATCAAACCAAATAACGATACCACTGAAACCCTCTGGGTCAAAGTATTACCCAATAAAAACAATAAGTTCATGAGAGGTCTTGGGTATAGACCACAAGACACCACCTTAGAAAATACCCAAAACATTATCAAAGAACTGAGCCTTGCATGTGAGGAGGCTGAGACTATATTTATGGGAGATATGAATGTGGGGGCTATAAACTGACCAAATATATCGAGGTGAAAACATTACATAGTAAACATTTTTTGGAAGTCACTGAACAACTTCTGTTAAAACAATGTGTATTAAAACCCATAAGAGGTGAACACCTATTGGATAAAGTGTTAGGAACAGAGGGACTGGACATTAGGAATCGTAGGGTGGGACAGCCTCTTGGTACCAGTGATCATAATTCAGTTACACTAGACTTACATCTTTCTTTTAATATACAACCTAACAATAGTGCCTTCTTAGATTATAAAAGGGATGATGTTAATAAAATTAATGATGCACTCAAGAATACAAACTGGGATGAAATGTTGGATATGAGTGATGCTGAAAATATGTGGAATAAATTAAAAAAATATACTTAAAATAGCAAATAAATACATACGAAAATATAATAAAAACATTAATAAAAACAAATGGAAATCAAAGTGGCTAACTCATAAAATTAAGAAGTTAGTCATACAAAAGCAGAGAGCCTATAACAAGTTTAAGAAAATGCATACTTCCTTGTTTTTGGAAAAATACAAATAATTAAAAAAAATGTAAAGCAGCAATAAGGAAATCTAAAAGGCAATTACAATTTTACATGTAGGAGTTAACAATATAGGAAAAAAGGGATATTCCTGAAATACAGAGGGATTTTGAAGCACTGGGTGCTGCACTGAGAAGCAGAGGGTGTGAGGTTTTGATTTCCGGGATTCTACCTATCCCCAGAACAAGTAACTTAATACATCAGGAAATGTTTAGATTCAATGGCTGGCTCAAGAGATGGCCTGCTAGAGAAGGATATCTTTTAATAGACCACTGGCAGGAATTTCAGAACAGTCAATTATTTGCAAGGGATGGGTTGCACCTTAATAAAATGGGAAAATGTTTATTAGCGCAACAATTGAAGAATACTGTACATCACCATTTAAACTCCACTGTAAGGGGGATGTTGGGGATATAAAATCAAGGGACACACAAACAGCATGGAATTTTATGCTTATCAATGCAAGGAGTCTTACAAATAAATCTGATGAGCTTCAGGTTACATTACACACTCATAACATTCATGTTTGTGCAATTGTGGAAACATGGTGGCAACCCGAGGATACCTGGGATAAGCATATCCAGGGGTATACAGTATATAATAAGGACAGTTCCCTTTTAAGAGGTGGGGGGTGGCTCTATATGTAGCAGATGGCATCTCTACAGAAAGTATAGATACATTTAGATGGTTAGAATTAGAAGCCATATGGATTAAGATTAGTCCACCCCGAGCAGCTAAGATTAACTTGAGAGTGATTTATAGGCCACCATCCACTAGGGTAATGGAGGATGAGGTTATATTAGATTTTATCAACCAGTTTTCTCTAGCAGGGAATGCAATACTGATTAGGGATTTTAACCTCCCTGGTATCGGATGGGATACATTAAAAGTAAGTACAGCTGTAGAATCTAAATATTTAGAGATGTTCAGTCTCACAGGGTTGGACCAGTATGTTACATCCAACACAATGGGCAATCATATCCTAGATTTAGTATTAAGTAATCTTGGGGATAATATTGTTAACTGCAGTTTAATTCCCCCATTGGGCTCTAGCAACCACTCTATAGTTGGCTTCCAGTACTCTGGTACTCTGGGTGTTAAAAAGGGTATTACAGTACTCCATAGGTATAACTCGGCTAATTTCGAGCAAATGAGGTATGAACTAGCTGCATGGGATTGGGAATCAGATTTTGATAACCAGACAGTCACTCAAATGTGGGATAAGTTAACAGAAATCCTAAATGGCTTGATTCTGAGGCACGTACCATCCAGAAATAAATATAAGGAGGCTAAAAATTCCCCTCCACCATGGATGACCCAATCTGTTAAAGGATTAATTAAAAACCAAAATAAAGCATACCATCAAGCAAGACATAATAACACAGAAGCTGGCTGGGAGATGTACAGAAAAAGCCTCAAACTTGTAAAAAGGGGTATTGTTCAGGCCAAAAGAAATTATGAGCACACACTGGCTACTAAAGTCCAGGATAATTATAAGACCTTTTAAGCATATATCAACAGCAAGAAGGGGAATAACAATACTGTTGGACCCCTAAAATCACAAAATTGGGATCTTATAATAGAGAATAGGGCATTAGCTGAGGAATATAATACATATTTTTCATCAGTATTTAATGTAGGTCCTCAATTTATCCAGGACTGTGGTGAAATAATACAAATGGGAGAAAGCCTCAAGATAGATCCAGCTGATGTCTTAAACACACCAAAAAAGATAAATCAGAATAAGGCACAGGGGCCAGATAAGATTCATCCCAGGGTAATTAAAGAAATGGCAGCAGTATTAGTGGGTCCAGTATCCTGCCTCTTTCAGAAAAGTATAGATACTAGTGAAGTTCCAGAGGCCTGAGGCAAGCGGTGATTATACCCATCCACAAGAAAGGTTCAAGACAGGAGGTCTTGAATTATAGACCTATTAGTCTGACCTCTGTGTTAGGAAAGATTCTGGAAGGTACAATTAAAGACTACACCATAGAATTCCTAGTAGCTTCTGGCAGGATAGATATGATTCAACATGGGCTTACTGGAGGGAGGTCATGTCAAACCAACCTCTTGGAATTTTATAACAAGGTTAGTAAATCCATGGATATGGGAAACCTGGTTGATGTTATTTTCCTAGACTTTGCAAAGGCATTTGACAAAGTCCCCCATGAGGAGCTTGTGAAAGCACTATTTGAGTTAAGTCTCCCAGTTTGGGTACCACAATGAGTTAAGACGTGGCTAAAAAATAGAAGCCAGAAGGTTTGTATTAAAGGGGAATTCTCTGGCCAGGCTAGAGTGACTAGTGGTATCCCCCAGGGCTTGGTACTGGGACCACGTCTGTTTAATTTATACATATCATCCATCCAGGTCCACTCAGGGGTTTGGTTGTCTAAATTTGCAGATGACACTAGGATTGGATGTCCGGTAAATAATATAGAGGAACAGCTTATCTTACAAACAGCCTTAAATAACTTGGATATATGGGCCTCCCAGAAGCAATCTATCTTTAATATTGATAAGTGCACAGTTATGCACTTTGGAAAGAAAAATAATCAGTTTCAATATGCCTTGGGAGGTTCTGTGCTAAAGGCTGTAAATGAAAAAAAAGATCTGGGGATTATTATTAACAGTGATCTCAGTTTTAGTATACAGTGTAACACAGCTCTAGAAAAGGCTTGCAGTATAACACACTGTATACAGAGACACAACAAATGTAGGGACAGGGAGATTGTGATGCCCTTGTATACTGCACTGGTGCGTCCTCATGTGGAGTACTGTGTGCAGTTCTAGGACCCATATAAAAGGGGTGATATTGGAATGATGGAGAGGGTGCAGAGGAGAGCCACCAAAAGGATTAAGGGGGCAGAGGGACTGAGCTATGAGCAGAGGTTGCAGTATTTGGATATGTACTCACTGGAGTATCGTAGAATGAGAGGCGATATGTGTTTGATTTATAGGGCCCTGACTGATACCAATCTGTGGGATCTCTTAGGTCTGATACAAAGGGACCAACTGCATAATACCAGAGCCCATTGTCACCAATTGATCAAGGAAAGATATAGAACAAATAAAAGGAAATACTGGTTAAATAATAGGGTAACAGAAATATGGAATATGATGCCTTGTGAGGTTGTGGAGAGCAAAACAATGTTGGAATTTAAAATAAATCTAGATAAATTTCTTTTAAGTAGGAATATTAATGGGTATTCATAAATTATGATTGGTGAGCTCATGGACTAAATGTTTTTAAAGCTCTGTAATATCTATGTAATCTATGAAATGAATCTAGCAATTAATGCCAATATAAATAATGCCAAAAGCTTCTATGGCTATATAAATTCATTTAAAGCTCAAACATGTAAAGTAGGTCCATTGCAACAAAATGACATAGTGGTAAAGGAACCCAAACAAATGGCATATATTCTAAATACATACTTCTGTAGTGTGTCTTCAACACAAATAAAAAAAAACATGTCAGGGAGGAAAGAATGCAAGGGAATTTTGCTGAGGTTAGTGAAAAAGAAATAGGTGACAAAATAAACAACATCAAAGAAGATTGCTCCACAGTACCTGATAATGTTACAGGCAAAATGATCAAACTAATGGCTAAACACTTGTTATACCCCTAAAAAAAACTTTTTGAGGAAAGTTTAAATACCGGAGTTGTACCTAAAGATTGGAAAACTGCTAACATCTCATCTATCTTTAAAAAAGGTGATAAATCAAAGGCTGAGCACTATAGTCCAATCAGCCTTACATCCTTAATTGGTAACATGCTGGAGGGTATTATAAAAGATAGGATTGAGCTGCAGCTTGGGAATATTGATGCTTCCCAACATGGTTTTGTGAAAAACAGATACCGTGTAACCAGTCTCCTCTGTTTCTATGAACAAGTTAGTAAAAAATTAGACTGCAAAATACCATGTGATATCATTTTTATTGACTTCAGTAAAGCTTTTGATAAAGTACAACATGATTACATAACAGTCAAACTCAAGAACAGAAGTGTGGATACATTTTATACCAACTGGATTCAAAACTGGCTTGAGGGAAGGACACATAAAGTTTCAATAAATGGCCAGCATTCAGCAGCATCTCCAGTAACAAGTGAGGTCCCCCAGGGGTCAGTGCTTGGCCCTTACATTTTTCAGGTCTTTGTGGCAGATTTAGCAGACAATATAAACCATAAAAATATAAAATTTGCAGATGACCATAAACTGGGGGGTAAATGTGATACATCTGAAAATATTGTCTCACTCCAGAAAGATCTGGATAATATAGAAAATTGGACTCAAACCTGAGTCATGAAATTAAACACTGAGAAGTGCAAAATCATGCACCTAGGTCCAAAAAAACAATGAGCATCAATACACTCTAGGGAACATACCATTAACTTATACAGAGGTGGAAAAAGACCTGGGAGTCTTAATCACAAATGATTTAAGCTTCTCTAAACAAGCAAACGAGGTTATAGGAAAGGCAAATAGAATTATATGGAATATAAAAAGAAATATAGCCTCAAGGGAGGCAACGATACTTCTCTCCATTTACAGGGCACATGTAAGGCCACACATTGATTATTGTTTACAGTTCTGGACACCACATAAAAAATAGATACAGTACATCCTGAGGCAGTACAAAGAAGATGTCAAAACAGATTCATGAACTCAGGGACATGGAATATCAGGACCACCGCAAGGTATTAAAATTAATGTCACTTGAGCAGAGACATTGCTGGAGGGATATGCTACTTTTGTGGGGCGTTATAAATGATATGTATCTATTCACAGAGATGTTTTTTCACACAAACAGGATAGAATAGAAACCAGGGGACATTCACTCCAACTACACAGATATAACACTATCAACAGAAAATACTTTTTTTCACAAAGGGTGATAACATGGAATGCCCTTCCACTGGAGATAATCATTAGTAAAAACAAGATGATTTTTAAAAACAAACTCGACCAATGGATACTCAATGGGGGGTGTTAATTATTAATAAGGGACATTGGATGAAAAACAATATGGGCATTCTTGCCCCCAGTTTTTCTCAAATGACCTTAGTATGAACCTTAGTATTGTAAAGCACCCAGAGCACCAGGGATTGGGTGCTCAAGAAATAAATATTGACTTGACTTTCCAAATTCAACTGTCTGGCCCTGATACTCCAAACTTCCATCCCCTTCCTCTCCATGGACATTCCCAGTACTACCCCTTGTTTCTACTTACGAACAGTCTGTACTATGGAGGTGCATCAGCTACTTAACTCTATCTCCATCTGCTGAATTGTAGGCTCTGATGGTCTTGAGCCTAGGCTGCTAAAACTTGCCACCCCTCTCCTTGCTTCCCTAGTAGCTAGAATCTTTAATATGTCCTTATGCTCTGGGGTTGATAAGGTTGTCCTGTTTTTTAAGAAAGATGACTCTAAACCAGTCACCAATTATCACCCTATAGCAATTCTTTCAGTCCTGAGTAAACTTCTAGAAAAAATTGCCTCTCTTCAAAACATAAACTGTCTCCATGACAGCGACCTCCTTTCTGACGCTCAACATGGTTTGAGGAAAGGTCAAAATGTTATCTCTTGGTATCACCTCTGACTTGGTTACCTGGTATGACAGCTATCTCACTGACAGACAAAAATTTGTTAAATACAACTCTGCTGTATCTGACCTATCCACTATTAACATTGGTGTTCCATAAGGATCTATCCTTGGTCCTCTCCACTTTATTATCTTTATAAATGACCTATCCCTAAATGCCACATCCTGCTCCTCTCTGCTCTGTGAAGATGACCTAGTGTTCTACTCTAGCTCTAAATACCTAGCTGACGTTAACACTACCTTTACTTCTGATTTCCAATAAATTCACTCCTGGCTCCCCCAGAACAAGCTATTACTAAATGCTAGCAACACTTATGTAATGTTATTTGGCTCCTCCCCTAGATTAAGAAAGAGAATTTTGTTACTATCCATAGCCTCTAAAACTTTGCTCAAAATGTGGAATGCTTTACCAGAACAGAGATTCTATCCCTCTACCAGGCATATGTGAAATTTTGTCTAAAATGATCCTCCCCATCTTTGATTACACTGATGGGGTCTACAGCTCAGACCCTGCTACCTCCCTGTCTAGGCTGGATACCCTCCTAAACTCTTTCTGCTGCTTCACTACAAACTGCCCCCTCCGCACCCACAACTGTGACCTCTACTCCATTCTGTGTCTAATTCTCCTCTCTCACATGCATTATATTCACTCTCTCACCTTCATATCTAAATTCTGGTTCAACCTGCTTCCCTCCTATCTTACAGAATGTCTGTCCTCTGTCTTGCTTTCCTCCTATGATCTGAGACACAGAAATGAAAGGTCCTTTACCCTGCCTCATCCTTCCTCCTCATCGGGCATAGTTGCCTTCTCCTACCATCTCTCCTACTTGTGGAACAAGCTTCCCCCTCCATCAGGAAATCCTCTTCTCACTATGCCTGCAAGCAACCATTATGACTCATCCCACCCCCCTTGCCACTGCCACTCCTGAGCTCCTTCTGCTACTTCTTCTTACTGTTCAAAGTCCAGTCCTCCCAAGCACTTTGTGGAGCACTTATTTGAGTAATTCTTCATACATATGTCTCTTGTTTTCAATTTGCTGTTTATTATTGCACCTAACAGTTGTTTATTGAATCACACTAGATTGCAACATTCTCTGCACATGTATGTTTGTAACTCCCCTCACCCCTTCCCCTGGGTCCCACCTGGAATCAAGCTTTGGCTCAGTGTGCCTTTCCTGGTTACAAATGTTTAAATTAAAAAAAAAATATTTTGCAGTGATGGCTGCCTCCTTGAAAATGCAACTAGTTTCAAATACCTTGGAATCACCCTTGACCCTTCTCTGCACTTTGCCCTACACATCTCTACTACTTGCAAAGCTGTTAACTCCAATCTCAGCCTGACCTTTAAAACCAGATATGCCCTCACATCCTCTGCTAGAATTGCCATTGCACAGGGCATCCTTCTTCCTACCCTCACCAATGGCTCAGCTACCTTCGTGTGTGCTTTCCAAAGCCAACCTTCACAAATGGGATGCCACCTACAATAATATATGTTGTTTCACTCTGGTATCCAATTGTCTTACTCACTCCTGTCAACTTTATGGAGGTCTAACCTGGCTATCCCCTGAGGCCAGCCGCTCCTATGCCCTTGGCCCCCTAACTTATAAAAATATTAGAACTGGGGTTCCTTCCTCATTAGCCTTTATGTTGTCTCCCCTGAGTCTCCCTTACTCACTTGCATATGGTGACCAATCCCTACTATCTGCTGCTAGGTATATGATCACTATGGGATCCCAGGCCTTCCGTCACTTTACCCCAAACATTTGGAAAATACCTGCCTGTGTCCATCTGACTCTTCCCCTATGATGACAATTCAAAAGGGAGCCACACAACTATCTCTTAGTCTCTAACCCTTTTACTTGTTTCCTACCTCCTTAGTCAACTAACCCATGCTACCTGACTAGTGCTTGTCTTGCTGATTAATTCTGTTGCACTTACTGTATGTCTGTTTTTAAATTGTTTAGCCACACTGCTTTGTTCATTTCCTGCCTTGCTGCTATTATGCTGATTTCTCCTTGTGATGATGTATTCATTCTTCTACTGCTTTTGTATTTTTAACTAATTTTAGCCTTTACATTGCATATCTCACTATTTTGTACTATGTTTTCATTATTGTTTTATGATAATATCCCCCTGTTACATTGTTTTTTATTCCTTCAAATGTTTTTGTGTCTGTAACTAGTTAACTCATTACATTGTATATGTTACTGTTTCTTTGTACCATGATTCATGATTAGGGATGTAAGTTTGTCATGGATAAGGTTTTAATGACTCATTCTTTGTTCATGAAATCATTAGTAAACAGTAGTAAATGTTGTGGCACTGACATCATTGCTACATTCTGATGACACTAGTGAAAGTCATGGAAGTCCTGAATAAAGATCAAACGTCATGGAATCAATGACGTGTATGACTGCCATAACAAACTTATATCCCTATTCATGATTGTTTCTATGACTTGTACTTTCCTGGGTTGTGCCTGAAAATTGGCATATTTATTGTCTAGTGGACCTACCTGGTTATCAAGAACCAAATAAATAATTAAACAATGTCAGGTCATAAAAATACTGTTGGAAATTTGGGGTCAAAATTTGGTAGTCCACTGAAAATTAGATATTTCCTCCCAGCTGGTTTACCCTGGGTAATTACAATCTAAAAATGTGTAAAAGCAGGACACCACTGAAAATTAGATATTGCACCTCTTATGCTCTATCCTGGGTAAATATATAGTACAAATGTGTTCAAGCAAGACCCCACACAACAGCAATTTAAGCAGTAAAGATTCATCATTGACAAATGCTTTTTTTTTCTTGCTTTATATTCTCTCTTTAAATGCCCCCTTCCATTAGCTGGCCACCTTCATTCACATCTCCAGCCTCAGCCCTGACACCTATGTTCTCTGGGACATACCCTCTCCATTTATTTACCTCAGTATCTTACCCAGTGCAACATGGGTTCATGGCAGGAAGGTCATGTCAGACCAACCTGATAATATTCTTTGAGTGGGTGACCAGGTAAGTTGACAAGAGGCATGCAGAAGACTTACTGTACTTTGACAGCAATATGGCATTTGACACAGCACAACACAGAATATTGATGAAGAAGATGGGGGATCTGGGAACAGCTAAGGAAATAGTAAGGTGGTTAGGGAGTTGGTTTGAGGGAAAGCAGCTGAGTTGTTGTGTATGGGGTCAGACAGTGGAAAATGAGGTCACCAGCACATTACCACAGGGATCAGTCCTGTGCCCAGCCTACTTCAATATGTCCATCAGCGACATAGGAGTGGGAACCCACAGCAGTTTTGTATTTCTGTTGATGACACTAGACTCTGTGATAGAGTTGACAATGTGGAGGGGATAAGGGAGTTGCAGAGAGCACTGCAAAGGCTTAAAAATTGGTCAAAAGTATGGTAACTGAAATTTAGTGTCATGAACCCCCAAAACAGTGAATTGGATGAGAAGGGTTCAGCTGGTTACAATATCAAGGGAAAGGGATCTAGGAGCCATCATTAATAATTCCCTTAAGCAAATCAGCCAATGTAATAAAGCCTTCAGCAAGGCTAACACAATGTGGTATCACGTGATAAGGCTGCCCACTACTGAGCGCTTACAAAAAGAGTGACTCAGTAGTGGTGCCTGTTCACAGGGCTACTGGACAGAGGGGCAGATGCAAGTATAGTGACATCCTGTCGCTATATGTATATGTGCACATGCAGGGGGGTGAGCGCACCGTGTGATGGGTGGAAGGGGAAGGAGGGTTTGTGAGGTGTAGGATGATGATGGGTTGCCAAGCTGGCCATGTGGCATGGTGGGTTTGTGGCAGGCTAGGGTTGGGATGGTACAGGGTTTGGTGCTGGGCATGTCGGGATTTTGCTCCAGTCCATGAAAATGTTTTTTTTTTGTTTACACCCTTCTCCACACGCACCACCCTGGAGTGGAGAATCCATTAGTAGGGGTTGTGGGGTGAGAATCCCCCTGCAAACACAAAAAAAAACCTATAATTTTGATGTCCTTTCAGTTTGTGCCGTGAGGGTACTTTGGCAAAAGTGATTTTCGACGATGTACAGTCACCCTAACAATGATCACCTTTCTACGATCACCCTTATCACACAGAGCCACACAATGCTGGGGTTCTTTGGGAGGGGAGTAGATAACAGGAAACCAGAGGTACTGTTACCTCTGTATATGCACTGGTGAGGCCACACCTGGATTGCTGTGTCCAGTTCTGAAGTCCCCACCTGAAAAAAGACAGGGACAGGCTAATGATGGTACAGCATAGGTTGACCAAGATGGTTCAGGGCCAGGAGAGCAGATCCTATGAGGATCAACTAAAAGCACTGTACATGTATTCACTTGAAACCAGAAGAGAGAGAAAGAGGGGGGACATGATAGAGACCTTCAAGTTCTTGAAAGAAATAACTACACTTCCAAAGTTTTACAAGATCACCAATGGTAAATAAGGTAAACTGTGAATAGCTATTTACCAGGAATAGAGAAGCTAGGATACTGGATCATGAGTGGAGGTTGATGGAGGGAAGTTTTAAAAAGGATGTAAGGAAGTATCATTTAACAGAAAGAGTGGATGACCCATGGAATGATCTGCTGGCAGAGATAGTGGGTTAGTTTATTGATCAGCAACTAGGCATCAGAATGTTAAGACATACATACATACAAAAAAATATACATATGCATTAAGGCCCAGATAGTCAAAGGGGTTGCACCGGTGCAACCCTGCATAGCACCCCGGAGGGATATTGAAAAGGCTGCCTGGTGCAGCGCAACTCCCAATGTGCCGGGGTGTAATGTCATGGTATGCAGCAGAGATGCAGTGGGCGTGCCCATGCATATATTCGGCACATCTTGATATTCAGCACGGGATGTGCTGCGCATATGCTGGTGAAACCCTACAGTGCACCACATAGGGGGTTCAAAGTTGAGCCCTTGCAGAGTAGGAACAACACCCAGCCACCCACAGGTGGGCTACAGTATTGCAGGGTGCAACAGAGCAGCCCAGCCATCTGCCCACCCAGAACACTGTCCACAAGAATTCACATATTTGAGACTGTTTAGTACAGTATGCCCTGCAAGCCCATTGGTCCACACAGGGGACCAATGTGCTTACAGCCCATACTGTACCTGTCATTTAGCGGGTGGCTAGGCGGTATGCCGGTGGGATGCAGCCACCCACTGATGATGGTGGGAGCAGAGGGACAAGGGGTCCTGTGTGGGTGGGAGGTGTGGGGGTGCCACTGGATCACCAGAGAATTACTTGTGGGTGATTTACCATGATCGGGAATCCGGGACTGAGGGGGGACCCACTAGACCACCAGGGACTGTATTGTCATGCATCCATCGGGGCATCGGGAGGGAGTGGGGTACCACTCGACTACCAGGGCATGGATTATATTTCTTCCACCATGATCGTGGACTTGGGAGGGGGGAGTCCACTAGACTACCAGGGATTGTTTTATTTACATTTACCACGATTGTGACAATGGGCAGGGTGCCACTGGACCCCCAGGGATGGTCATATTTACATATCTCTTGGAATCAGGGTCTCAGGTGGGAGGGAGGACCACTAGACCACCAGAGGTGGTCATGTTTCATATTTATTGGGGTATTGGAGACTGGGTAGGCCACTAGGCTACCATGGATTTGTTATAAACATATACCGGACGATCACGGCCATGTTGCAGGGGATTCCCTGTTATCCCCTCGGAACATTTCATGCTGTGCAGGGTGCTGGGTGCAAGTCACTGGCCTACCCTGTGCAATGCATGCAAAAGGGTCCATAATAACATGCAAATAGACCCATTTGCGCCTTGCATATATTATGGTCTAATTTGCATGCCCCCTGCTGAATATCGTGGGTGATGCACCTAGCGCAACTGCACCTGTGCTGGCACATCCCCATGCTCCCTATCTGTGGCTTGTGCTGGAGCAGTTCCACTTCACCATGTGCAGTTTGTGCACTGACCCTGCCATATGCAATGGTGATGTGCTATGGTGCAGCACCATTGAATATCACCCGGACCTGGCCCCGGCACAACACAGTTAAGTTGTACCCAGGCTTGCATCACTGCCTGGTGCAGTCTGAATATCCCATCCTAAACACATAGATTTTTATCAACAGCTACAGGCCCACCTATCAATATACATAAGACAGCAAGAAAACAAATCAAAAAGACTGTACTAAATTTACACAAAAAAAAACCACTAGATGTCACAGAGGGTCTGTATATCCATTATTGAAATAAGTCCTGTAACTGATTAATAAAATGCCATTTTATAAATAAATAACCATTTTTATTTTGTTACTAACATATTGTACTAACTTATTAGATTTCCCAGCTATTGGTTTCAGTACCATAAAATGCATGTGAAATCATAGTACAATGCCATTATAATCCTTATATAATCCAATAGCGTACTTCCATAGGGGGAGGGGATGTAACAGATGGAGCAATTCAAGATGACAATGTTTTAAAGGGCCTTAGGGCCGTTAGGGTCAACAAAGCTTCTGGACTGGATGTCATGCACCTGAGAGTTCTGCGGGAATTGGCAGATGTCCTGGCTAGCCCCCTAGCAGACCTGTTTAACACCTTGCTAGAGACAGGGTGCATGCCTCAGGACTGAAGAATTGCACATGTGGTGACTCTCCACAAGAGTGGACCCAAAGATGAACCAGGAAACTAAAGACCAGTCAGTCTTAATTTCATTGCAGGAAAATTAATGGAGACCATACTAAAGGAGAGACTAGCAGACTTTGTGGAGTTTAATGGTCTCCAGGATGAAAGGCAAAATGGGTTTGTTTTAGTGAGATCCTGCCAGACCAACCTGATAAACTTTTTTGACTGGATCACAGGGACTGTGGATAAGAAAAAGGTGGTTGATGTCCTGTATATGGACTTCAGCAAGGCTTTCAGCTGTATGCCACATTGGAAATTGCTAAGTAAGCTGCAGGACCTGGAAGTTGGGTAGAAGCTGGCGGGGCGAGTAAAGAGCTGACTACAAGACAGAAACCAGAAGGTGGTAGTGGGGGGGCTCTCAAAACCTAGGCCTGTAACCAATAGGGTACCACAGGGCTCAGTGTTTGGCACAATGTTGTTTAATTTCTTTATTGGTGACATAGCGCATGGGTCAAAGGTAAAATCTGCTTATATGCAGATAACACTAAGCTCTGTGGGAGAGTGGATACACAGGAGGGGAGACAGGAGCTCAGAGAGGAACTGGCTAGGCTCAAATTGTGGTCAAGTATCTGGCAGCTGGGGTTTAATGCCAAGAAGTGCAAGGTCATGCACCTGGGAGCTAAGAACCCAAGAGCCAGTTTCTGGTTGGGATGGGTGCAAGCAACTAGTTCTAAGGAAGAAAAAGGCCTAGTGGTAATCATCACAAGGGACCTGAGGCACTCTGTGCATTGTTGTAAAGCACCAGCCAAAGCCAATAGGATGTTGAGATGCATTGCCAGAGGAATCATCTCCAGGAAAGAGGAAGTCATCCTGCAGTTGTACAGGTCATTGGTGAGACCGCTTTTGGAGTACTGTGTGTAGTTCTGGTGCCCATATCTGAAAAAAGGGCATCAAATTACTGGAGGGGGAGCAGCGTAGGGCAACTAAGATGATCCAGGACCTGTGGGACAAACTCAATGAGGAGAGGCTGCAGGAGCTCAATATGTATTCCCTGGAGGACATAAGATAGAGGGGGGGCATGATCGAAACCTTCAAGTACCTTAAAGGTATAAACAAGGTTAGTAGGAAGGGCATAATCAGTCTCAGGGGGAGTGGGTCCACTAAGGGGCACAATCTAAAATTGGTGGGGGAAAGATTGAAAGGGGAACTGAAAAAGCACTTTTTCACAGAAAGAGTGGTGTCCAAGTGAAAAGAAATGCCAGAGGAGGTGGTATCATCAAAAACAGTGGACAGCTTTAAAGGTGGTTTGGACAGAGTGAAAGGGAGAGTCATAATGGATGGGAAGAAAGGTGGGGGTGAAAGGGGAGGGAGGAAGACTCTATGTGGAAAAGGAGGGGGGGCTGCTCCAGTAAATTTGTCTGAGAGCTGCATACTCCAGCAGACTAGATAGATTGAAATAGCCTGTTTTTGCTGGCATTTTCATATGTTCTTATATGTTTCTTTGCCACGCAATTGTTTGATGCAAGGTGCAGCAAAACATGAAATGATGCAGCTTGTGGCAAAATGGGAGTACCATGTATCTGAATGATTTGGACATCCTTGTGACACAGGTAAAGGCCCAGAAATGTATTTCCTGCCTCAAGAGATCACATCTTGCAGCATTCAGTGTGAAGACAGGCCTGTAACACTGAAACTTGAAGGATGCCAGCAGGATGAAAGAGAGACCCCAATTTCAGTGAGGAGGAGATGACTCTGCTAATATACAATGTCTAGCAGTGGGCAAGAGTGTTACTGCCATCTGGCAGTAGCTGACACTCCCCAAAGTATGTGGACAAGGTGTTGTGTAGCATTGCTGCAAAACTAGAGACTGCATTGGGGGAGAAGCAGCATCCTCCAGCAGCTAAAGCACAAATGGAATAACATGGTCCTCAGGGAGGCAGACGTTCTGCTTGCCTCTAAGATGAGGCATGGGAGGCTGACATAAGAATGAGTCATGGACATCGGAGGCAGACAGCTAAGCACCGCAGTACAGATATGCATGTACTGTGCTGCTTTCATTGCTATGTACATTGTGTGACAAGTACCAGCCTACATCTATACCTTCATTGTTCCTACAGAATTGCAGCCCACAGTGGTCAATTATGTCCTGAGTGGGGACAACACAAGGGATGCTGGAAAGACAGCAGCATATGATGCAGTGGGTCAAAGCCATCAGGGTAAGTGTCATGTACACCATATGAACACAGTGCATGTTGATTCACTATGCAGAACACATGCCATGTTATGTAGACTGCAGGTGGTGTTGTATGGGGTGTCTCATAGTTGTGGTGATGCTACGCTGCCCACAGCAACAGTTCTCCCAGACATGGTGTTCATAGACTCCCGACCAAAGGGCAATAATTCTGTTGGTCAATATACAGTGGATACTGTCCACTGGGAGCCAATATGCTGTGCTGTCCCATACCACAGGTTTAGGAAGGTGCTCAGGGACAGGGTAGTCAGGCTACACAGCATAGAAGGTGTAGAACATAGCTGTGAGCACTAAAGGGTGGTCTAGTAGGATGAACTTGAGTGTCAAGTTTGACCGTGTCTCAAGGACATTTGATAGGGTTCACGTTGTGGATATACACATCATCTCTGCAAGGTATCAAGTCGGTGTCTCATAGTGGAATGCTGGGGATGAAGATGGTTCTGGAGATTTCTAGGGACATAGTGACATGGGAAACTAACTGGCTACAGGGGAGACAGCAAAGGTCTGGGGTATTGGGGTCACATCTGATGTGACATGGGCACAAGTGGGGTACTGCAGGCATCTGTCCTGGGTCCTTTCCTCAGCAACATGATCACCAGCAACATTGGGGAAGAAATCCATGGCAGGGTGTGTCATACTGCACATATTGGTAAGCTTGGTGTTTGGGTGATGGGCAATGTGAATTAAGGAAAGGCAGAGTGACATGCACCTACTACAGAGGTGTTCTAAGGTGTGACAGTGCACTGTCATTGGTAACCAGCCAAGGTGATGCACCAAGTGTGGAAGACCCTCAGGGACATAGTACCAAATGTTTGGAGCAAGATGCATCAGTACGGCTGGGGAAATGTAGCTATGAGGTAGGATTCATGCCTTCCCCCCACAATCAAGCCATTGCAACAGTGCCTATAGTATGGCTGAGGGAATGCTGTAATGTATTGAGAGGGGTACTGACAGAAGCATAGAAAGGCACTGCACTACCTCCATAGAGATTCTGAGTGAGGCCACTCCTGGGTACTTTGGCCAGTGCTATACTCCACAACCTGCCAGAGATATGGACAGCCACCTAATAGTGCAATGAAGGGCAACATGGAGGATGCAGGGCCAACATGACAGGTCCTAAAGGGACCCCATTATGTCACTGAACATAGCACGCTGCAGACCACACTGGAGAGGGACGACAAGGGAAGGGCAGTCATGCATGAAGCATATGACATAAGTCACTTTCCTTGTAGCACTTCTGATAAAGCTAAACCTGTAACTCGTAGCCTGCACTCTGGGCTAGTACTGTATGTGCAAGTGTGTGCTACTTCTACATAAAATGGACATTACCTTGTTGTGTGGTCTCCAAGCTTTTGCTGAAGCCACTACTACACAGGCTGAGTTGGCCTACCTGAAAGACATCTGAACAGCAGTGCTGCCAAAAACTGCTTCCTTCAGAGATATGAACTTTGTCGGGCTGAAAGATTGAAGAACTGCTTCCTTTACAAATGGACAATGATGTGGTTAGCAAGAACATTTATGCTTTGCCCACCATGGAATGGTGGCCTCCTTTTCTACAGACTTTTGTTCAGCATTCCATTGCAGTGCTTATTTTCTATTTTTTCCTGTGGTTAAAGTTCATTTTGACTACTTGCATTTGCTATATGTATTTAAAGGTTAAGTCTGCTTTGTCTCAAAATTGATATGCAGTCACTAATGTATTGTATAATATGTCTTGTTTAGTGTGAGACGCCTGAAATAAAATCTCAAGGTGTCTCAAAGCCTGGAATGTTGGGATTGAGAGGTCATGATGTAGGAGGTCATAGAGGTCATAAGCACATCATTAGTCAGAGCTATGAGCACAGCATCTGTTGTAACATTTAGACAATTAGATTCTATAAGCACAGTACACCTGTGAGGTACTGTGACAGGTACATTATTTAGTTAGATTCTGTGAGTACAGCATCTTTACACTGTGACAGATAGTTTTTGGAGCTTTTATATTATTAGTTAGCTTTCATGAGCTCAGTGTGTGTTTCCAACAAACACATACTGAGACAGCTAGATCTATTTTATTAGATTCTGTGAGCTCAGTATAAGCACTGAGATGAATAATTTTTTATATGTTCTTAAATTTTATATGCTTGTATTAATATATATTAGCATTATAAACCTTAGCATTAGCTCATTAAACACATAGTATTTTATGATAGGCACATTTATGGGGTTAAATGTAGACAGTTAGAATGAGAGGAAATCATCTTGAATTATAAACCTTCAAAAGTGATGGTGGAGTAAAAAATGTGTTTGTTTATGCCTCAAATGTCCCACAATTTAGATTGTACCACACTCTTCCCTTGAAAAGGGTGCCTTGTTTACAAATAGTCCAGATATTTTGTCTCCTTCTTTCTGGTAAGCATGTTATTCCTGTACCAGAGAGAAGGACACTGCACCTGTGAGGTCATTTTTGACCCTCATAGAAAACATGTATTTTTAAAAATCATGCAAAGCCTGTGGAATTAGTGGAGACAACCTGTCTATGGAATAACATATAAATATGGGCTAAACTGTTATCTAAGTTGTCTGCACAGTCTGATAGCCAGCGATGGCATCACTACAGTCTTCCTGCCGTGGTGACCCTGCTATCAATGTGAGTATGACTTTTTGTACTTATTATAGCAGTAGCCAAGGATAGCAGGATGCTGAATAATACAATAAGAAATGTATTGGTATTTCTGTGTCTGATATTTGGGTCAGCTGATATGATGGTTCTGGACAGAAAATGTCATATTGGAACCTCTGCGTTTTTCTAACTGGAAACCCTGTATAATGCATTAGATTTTTGTTACACTTTTCACAAATTGGTATGACTCTCATTAGTAGTTCTAAGTAATCCTAAAATAGTGTAATAATATAATAACATTTACATTTTTCTTATCTAACAGTGGCACTGGGTGATTGCTTGCTAGGTGTATTTGATGGCCCCATAAGGACAGAAGTTGTTCTGATGGATTGCTGGGTGGCTGATTTAGTTCCACCCCATACGGTGGGGGCAGGGGCATGGAACAGGCAGGGTACTACAAAACTGGCAGTAAAACCCCTGTGGTGGGCCAACAGATGAGGTCACAGGTCAACGAGAATCTTGTGGACTACCTGGGGAACAATTATTTCCAGGATAGTATACAGCACAGATTGATGGAAGGGTAGTTCCATTGGATTCAGCTGATAGTTTACTGTGACTGGTTGACAGGTGCATTGAATAGGGGCCACTCTATGGATGTGGTCTACATGGACTTTAGGATGTTATTCAGCTGGGTACCCCACAGGTGCTAGTTGATGGGGATGGAGGACCTGGGTGTGGCTATGGTCATAATACACCAGGTAGATAATTGGCCACAGAGAAGCAGCAGATGGTGGTGGTCAATGGGGTACCTTGGGAGGAAGTCATGAGTAGGGGTCCACATGGATCTGTGCTGGGTCTTGTGAAAATCAACATGTACACACTGATATTGGTGACGAGATCCAGGACAGGCTATGACTCTGCATAGATGGCAATAAGCTCTGCTGGAGGGTGGATAGTGACAGGGGACTACAGGACATGCTGCTATACTGTACATGCAACAGCTCGAGGGTTGGCAAGGATGCAGAACTTACATAGCAGAGTGACAGAGTGCAAAGTGCTGCACCTAGTGGACTACATACTATCATAGGGTACCAGATGGGAGGGGTGGGATACATTACCATGGCAGATGATCAACACCTTGGAGGTATCATCGGCAACATCATACAGCAATCAAGTCAGTGCAACAAGGCTTACATCACAGCACAAAGGATGCTTGGTGTGTCCTGAAGGGGACTGGGAGATGCATGGGGAGGTTACACATCCCTTGTATGGAGCCTTGGTGATGCCACACCTGATGTATGATTCCCTGTTCTGGGGTTCTTAACTCAGGACAGATAGGGATTGGCTCAAGATGGTGCAGTGCACGAAACCACAGGTGATGCAGAGCAAGCAGTTATGTCCTACAAGGAGTGCCTGAAGGCACTGCACATGTCAGTGTTGAAGCTCAGGAGTGAGAGCAGAGATAATATAGGGACTTTTAAAGGCCTACAGGCACTGAATATGGTGAAATGCTGGTCAATACTGCTCTTGCATACTAGCTTGCAGTCAAGTGTTCATTGGTGGCAACTGACAGGAGGTAGGTTCAGGAGGAACATGGGGACCTACTATGTTACAGATATGGTGATGGAGCCATGGAATAGGCTGCCAGCTGAGGTGATAGGTGCAGACACTGTTACCGGTGTTATGCATGGCTGGGACAGCAGGACGGGTATAGCGGTTGCCCGGGGGAATCTGCTTCAGGGAGGATATGGATAGGTAGTGCTGAGTGGTGCTGCTACCAGACCTAGGTTCCTACACACACCCTCCACCTACATACTGCAAGACTGTGAGCACATCACTTAATCATAACCCCACCCCCGGGTCACCACTGAGGACATGTACATGTATATATAAAGTTCTGAAATACAAATACAAATACAAAACACTGCAGAACAGAACATAATCACATCTCAAATGCTATGGATGAACAATAAGTAGAAAACGTGCTCAGTAGCTCTACCTTCTGAAACATTTATGTCCTCATATTATAAATAGTATATGCCTGGCTGTTACTAAATAATTATTTAAAAGTCAAAGAACCTCAGTGCACCCCATATGCTTACAATAATTCAAATCAATAAGACCCTCAGAGGACTGGTTCCCCCTTTCATCTGAGCAGAAACACAGATAAGACACACTTATGAGTCCTAACAGGGATAAAACATATGTTTGTGTCTCCTGTTTTTAGCTTTAGAATATTATTTGTGAGGCCAGTTGGCACCATGCACTTCTGCATAAGGTAGAACAAGCCTAAATTTGCATATAATTTCTATGATGCTTTACGGTATTGGGGTATGTGTAATTTTCTATTAATCTAAATAATTTTGATTAGAACATTTTTCAATTCATTATTTTCTTATTATAGGTGAACATCCATTTCCATGCCCCCACTTTTTTATTTATTTATTGAAATGTTTCACCAGGAAGGCACACTGAGCAACAGGTTGCTCATCTCCTGGTGCGACCTGGGGGAAAGGGAACATGAGAAAGTATACAGAGATTTGGAACACTAACAAGGGTTTACATATGATTACACTCAAGTGAAAGTCAGCATACTGTAATGGTGCAATGAAACAGTGGAGTGCTAATAGTTTAGAACTAGATAGGTACTATGATTACAGTTTAGATCTTGGTAACTACAATAGCACAAAAATAACATCTAATGGTAAACTCTGAGTGACACTAATGAGTAGCTTGAATCAGTTGAATGGAGATTAAGTAGTTTGAACTAAGGGAAGCTTAGGAATAGGAGGAAGTAACACAGACAGTACAAGTTAGCTGAGGTAGAACAGAAGTGCAAATTTGTCAGAAGTGTAGTAGATTAGAGTATGCCCAAACTAAGGCTAATAAATGGAGGGGGAGGAAGTGGGGAGCGGAAAGGGAGTTGAGCGGCATATAAGATTGCTGTCTTTAGGATAATGAGAACCTAGCCAGAGGTTGATTTAGGGTTGGGTGGGGGGTGATGGGTGCAATGTAGGGGGGGTGAGGGGAAGGAGAATAGTGGCAACAAGGGGCTTAACCAGTTCTGAATAGTACCAGTTGCTGAGAACCCTACCAGGGGAATGGTACAAGGCAAGCATTAGGGCGAGGTGGAGGAGGAAGTAGCAGGTCAGTGGAGGGGATAAATAATGAGGGGGAGGGAGGCAAGGGCTTATGAAGTAGGTGGGGAGTGGAGGGAGTAGATAAGGAGAGGAAGAAAAGAGTTAAGGGCTTGTCAAGAGCTAGGACCCTAGGGGATGGTACTAGGCAAGCGTTAGGGAGAGGTGGTGGAGGAAGCAGGAGGGCAGTGGAGAGGGTAAATAGGGAAAAAAGGGGGAAGAGAGGTAAGAGCTTATCAGGAGCTAAGACCCTAGGTGAGCTGAGATCCCCTTCAGGAGTCAGGACAGGCAATGGAGGAGGGAGGGAAAAAGGGGAGAGGACTGCCAGGGCCTGATCCCCTCCAGTATGCTGAGCACCACAGGTGTGGCATGATAGGAGGGAAGCAGGTTGTTAGGCTGTAAAGGTGGGTATGCTTTGGGATGTTGGAAGCCTGATGAGCATTGAGGAAGGACAGAAGAGAGGTTTAGGTGAGAGAGGAGAGGAGAGAGGCCAACATTTCAGAAATCCTACTTTTGTTATGGGGCATCCCCTGATGTGCATGTTTTGTTCTGTGCACCCCTTTTGGTCGACACCCTGATGGCGAAATAGGAAAAAAGACCATTATGACGACATTCGTGGTAATGGTTCTTTTTCCATGTTTCACCTTCCCCCAGTGTTCTGCCCCCTTCCTGCACCAACTCCGACCTGGAGTTGGAATCCTAAAGTCCAGGGGATGCAGGGGGCAGAGCCTTCCACATGGGGGGTGTTGGGGGTGCAGCCCCCACAGAAAACACCCTTAAAATAGATGGCACAATACCTGCATTGGTATTGTGCTGTCGCTGTGGGGGAGGTCGCATTGTCACTGTCGACCAAACTTTATGCTTCCGTTTTGTTCATAGAAAATATTTCCCTTTTTTGCCATTTTATTTAGCTTTATCTAGTTGATCCTGTTGGCTTTATCACCCCAAGATGGTATGATAATAGTTGCTCTAGAGGGGTATACTGTCATTACCGCGACAACTTTAACGCAACCGACACTACAGCGACAACAGCACCAGGTTTCTGTAGTGTCGGTGCGGGACCCTGGCACTGCTTTCTGGGGGTATTGCACCCCATCCCCAAAGCAACTCCGACTCAGAGTTGATTATTTAAGTAGTGGGGGGTGTGGGGGCAGAGCCCCCTACTTGGGGGATTCAGGGAGCAAAGCCCCCCAAACAAAACAAAATTTGATGTAACTCCCTTTACGCCAACTTCAGATGCGGTCAACATAAAGGAGTCGCTGTACCATCGGTCGACAGCGAAGATGTTGACCGACTATCATAGATCACTCGGGAAGCATCCCAGAATCCTCCATGGCTGATGTCAAGGTCAGGAATCATCCACAAGTTATTCAATTAGTGCAAATGCTAATGTGAGCTTTTCAAAAATTCTAAGATGAAGCACGGTTTGAGAGAGCAATACTACAATAAGATTCAGAACTACCGGGGAACAACAGACCAATACATTATAGATTTTAATTGGACATATACAATCATTTGCCCTAATTGAATCTCCTACTGCTTGCTACTATGACATCAGCCATGGGTGATTTTGGGATGCCACCAGATCATCTACTGTCATAAGATGTCAGAAGAGGAAGCTGGCAGTATCAACCAGATAAAGCTGAATAAAATTATAGTAGAAGTAAGAAAAAATGTTTCTGTGCACTAAAAGTGCCAATCAGGGGCTGCCCACACCACAGTGTGGGCTAGGACATTGATTTACCCTGTAACATGCCACAATATTTTCACTCCATTCCTTTCCTCTTAGTTCTAACATAACCTGACATATAGAGATTTAGAGAGGTTTCAGTACATTTTCAAATGCTTATAGCACCACCTACACAGCAATGATTATAGTATATCTATGTTACTATAAATTTCCATTTTAAACTGTTAACCACTTTTTTTTTTGTATTCTTTGGTAACTGGGCAAGGTCCACTAGGCACAAAGCCTGTTTTTGATGGCCACCCAGGAGCATTGGGGAGGTTAAGTGACTTATTCAGGGTCACACGGTATGCTAGTAGATTTTGTAGTAATCAAACCCAGGCTTGTTGGATGTACCAAGCTCATTCTCAGCTTATTACTCTAAGCTCTAGTCTATACTGCCAGCTTCCATTTGAACTATAGCTTTCTAAAAAGTTCAGAAAATCAAACAGTTCTGTGGGGATCTGAGATATCCTGTTTACAAGGACTGTGTTTGTTGTATATTACAGAAAAGACTTCTAAGATATGTGCTTCAAAATCACATTTTCCTTTAGGACTAACTGCTGAACCCTATTGTGGTAGTGGAGTGGTACTATACTTAGAAACACATTGTTATCTGCCACCGCCACCCCAACAGTTGTAATCTTTTCTTAGTGACTTAACTGCCATTTTAGGGCTGTAGAATGTTTTCATACCTTTCTATTTTCACATTGGCATAAAGCACTATTTCAGTTAATAGGACAATAAATATTTTTCATAGCCAAATACTGCAATATGTAAACTATATAACTGTTAGGGATATGAAATAGAACAGAAGAGAATAGAATATGGTTTTATGCAAAGCTTTTATGCACAATGCATCTCAAGGTGCATTATGTACATAACAATGAGTTAGAGGCTTTAATAATAAAATAAATATTGCAAAGATGTTTCTGTGATGCTTTACCTATGTACCGAACACTCTGAAAACAAGGCCCTCATAGTAGTACAGTTACTACTGTACTTGAAGCACAGACCAGTCATTATTTATCCAAACACATCTTTTGTATAGATAATAATTGTGGGTTAATAAGTCCTGTGGAGCCACTTGATGCAGTGTAAGGGTGATTTTACATGCAATCTTTCGGTGAGAGAATAGTGATGTGAAGCTGAGCTGTTTTGTCCCCTGACTGGTGCAAGTAAAACCCCATTTATACTGCAACAAGTGTAATTATGTGCCATATTAAATACAGAATAATGTATGGCTAGGGGTGTTTTTTTTACACATGCCCAAGGTTTGTGATGCCTCATAAGCATCAAGAGCAAGGCTCAGAGATTTTATCAAGGTATTATACACTAAGGGTGTACATAAAAAAAGATTACACAGACCCTACCCATACTTTATTTTTTATAATTGCTGACTTTGCTGATCTCCATTTTTCAGAAGTTCATTCCTTCATGATGCTGTCATGGTGCTGAGCACAAAGCAATGCACAAAGTAATGACATTTTCTGGTTTACCATCCAAGCTGCCTGTCACTATCCAAGGCATCTAGCTTCCAGGTTGCTTGAAAGGACAGAGCAAAGAACCTTACTAGAGCAAGGGAAAGGATTAAGACTTCTTTGGGCTAGGCAGATTTAGTGTGTGTTATTTTTATTTTGTACTCACAGGGCTTGTTACTGTTTGTTGCTAACATTTTATTGCTTTATTTTTCTCTGATTCAAATTGTTGTTGCTGGGTATACTTCTGCTGTATTATTACACAGTGTGCCTACAGGTGTGTGCTGACAGATTACTGCTGTAATCTTCTGATTCAAATTGTCTTTTGCAAGGTATGTCTTCTGTTATTGCCTTTTTTTTTCTCTGTAGCAAAGTGTTTCTTACAGGGTATATCTTCTGTGAAATTATTACAGGTGGTGCTTTACAGGTTTCACAGTTTTATCTAACATTAGGATAAGCTTTCAGGGTTACTGCATTTGTTGCTGACTGGTTGTTTCTGCTCTTACCTCTTTATTTCTTTAGTCCATGGTTCATTTTTGGTAGGGGAAGGGCCCAGCCACCAATCCCATCCCCAAACACCCCACACTACACTCCTTTTATAGGGTTGCACAGTTGTAACATTTCCTGTGGCAAAGCAGGAAGGGGAGGCTCAATGGGGTATCCACACAGTGACCTCATTTACAGGGGCACTAGTAAGTTAACTTGTTATAACAAGTTATACAAAAACAAACAAACAAAACACAAAATCAAACTTTTGCTTTCATTTTCTTCCTTCTAATTACTCTGACCAGATTATAAACCTAGCAACTTATCTGGAATGAATATCATTAACTGCAGGTACTGTGGAACACCTTTCAGAAGGACAGTGTTACAGGATTTAGGACACTGTCCTACATGCTGGGCCATTGGAGATCTTAGGGCTAAGGCTCCAGGCAGCATGGGCAGAGATTGGGTACCTCAAATTTCACATATCAAGAGGAAATGTATTATAAGAACCACCCGCCATTTCCCCAACATCCAACAGAAGCACCTCGACCACAGAGGGCAATTGGTCCAGGAGGCTGGCAGGTGGTTAGGAGGGGCAAATTGGGTTCCCCATTACTCAGCGCTCTCCAACATATTACCTCCACAAACCATATAAAAACTACAAACAGGTATCTGCCTCTGTCTCCAAAATCAAACAAAGGGGCAGAGGACACTGAAGAGCAGGACACTGGGGAGCTAGCACAACAAAACTTGTCCAAAACAGGAACCAAAACAGAAAAAGCAAAAAGGAAATCCAAAAAACTTCTGATCATAGGAGACCCCCTGATTCAGGGAGTTGATGCCTATCTTCATCCAGGGGTAATGGTCAGATGTCTCCCAGGTACATCAGCATGGAGAGACACTGGTCACATTGCTAGGATTGTTCAGGAAGCAGGAGAAAACACTGATGTCCTGGTACACAAAGGGACTAATGATCTCACCAGCCGGTCAGTTGTGGAGACCAAGGAACAACTGAGCAGGCTGGGTAACAAACTATCATTCATTTTGTCCAGCATCTCCTTCTCTGAGATCCTGCCAGTCTGGGAGAGGTGGGCAGATGGATGGAAGGTCAGAGAAGGAGAGATAGGGGAGTTAAACATGTGGCTCAAGGGCTGGTACTAGGAAAAAGGACACAAATTTGTAGAGAACTGGCAACAGTTTTGAGAACAAAAGTTCTTTAAATTTGATGGACTGCATCTGACTAAGGAGGGAGTCAGTGCATTGGGGCAGATGTTTGATGTCTTTGCAGAATATTTAAACTAGCAAATGGGGAGAGGGGTGCAGCACTCCATACGTAGAATGGGAAGAACACCCCTCCCCCCTCAGCTAGTGGTCAAAATGGAGTTCAGCATGTTTGCAGTTCATTTGCATCACCAGGTAAGGATAAAGGTCCAGCTCCCCATACAACACACAGGGCAAATGCCAGACCTTACGCAACAACTCACACACCAAAATCTGGCGAATGGAAAATCATGTACACAAATGCTCGCAGTCTGGGAAACAAGATCCCAGACTTGCAAGCAATAATGCCAGAGGCTAAATTGGACATAGTAGCAATTAATGAGATGTGGTTTACCAGTAACCACACTTGGGAGACTTCAGTACCTGGCTATGTACTGTTCAGAAGAGACTGAGGTGCAAAAGGGGAGTGGAGCACCTGTATGTCAATGAAAATATCAAAGCTACAGAAATTCAGGATACACATTAGGAGCCAGAAGAACTGTGGGTCACCCTGGAAACAGGAAATGGGACAGCCATAAGAAATGGGGTTGTCTACAGGCTCCCAGACCATGAGGAGGACATAGACACATTACTGTTAGAAGATATACAAAACATGACAGCTAAAGGGGAGGTTCTGATAATGGGAGACTTCAACATGCCAGATACAGATTGGTCAATGCCAGCAGGAACATCTGCCAGAATTAGACACATAGTGGATTCCCTGCAGGGGGGGAGGGCCTCAAACAACTGGTACAGCAACCCACAAGAGACAAAGCTATCCTAGATCTAGTACTGACTAACAGGGAAAGGATCACAGATTTCCAGGTATAGGTCACCTGGGGGCCAGTGACCATCACATGGTATGGTTCAGTTTGGCCACTACAACTAAATCACCCCATTCCAAGGCAAAACTATGGGACTTCAAAGGAGCTGAATTTGATAAGATGGCCAATAGAGTTAAGCTAGCCCTGGCAAAAAGAAATACAGGTGAGGGGGTACAGGCAAAGTGGGCAAGTATTAAGGATGTAATACCTGAAGCAACATCCCATTGTGTTAGTGAGAAAAGGAAGTGCAAAAGAAGAAGGAAACCACTTTGGTTCTCAAAAACGGTAGTAGAAAATGTCAGAGCCAAAAGGCTGGCCTTCAGGAAATATAAGGGAACACAGCAGGATGTAGACAGGGAGGCATACAAAACTTCCCTAAGGGAAGCAGAGAAGGCAGTAAGGCAGGCAAAGGCCCAAACTGAGGAAACACTAGTACAAACAGTAAAAGAAGGGGACAAGACTTTCTATGGATACATTTGTGAAAGGACAAAGTCCAGAGGGGGTATAACTAAGATCAGAGGAGATAAGGGGGCGTGTAAGAAGGAGGACCATGTAAAAGCATCTATCCTAAATAGATACTTCTGTCCAGTATTTCCTGAAGAGAAGGTAGGGCAGGGCCCACAGCTCAGCACCATAGATACAGGGGGAAGGGAGGTGAGCACTAGTCCCTTCACAAAATAAATTGTCCTTCAAGAGCTCGATAAGCTCAGGGTGGATAAGGCAATGGGACCTGATGGCATACATCCCAGGGTACTAAAGAAGCTAAGGGTGGAACTAGCAGAGCCATCATCAGAACTGTTTAGTGAGTCTCTGAGCACAGGAGAGGTCCCAGAAGACTGGAGAAGGGCTCATGTGATCCCGCTCCACAAGAGTGGTAGTAGGGAGAAGACAGGGAACTACAGACCAGTCAGTCTTACCTCCATAGTGGGCAAGATTATGGTGCCACTCCTTAAGGAAAGGATAGTGCAACACCAGGAATCCATAGGAGCATAGGATCCAAGACAGCATGGGTTAACAAAAGGAAGGTCCTGTCAAACTAATCTCATAGATTTATTTGACTGGGTAACCAGAGTGGTTGACCAAGGGGGAGCAGCTGATGTTGCCTACCTTGACTTCAGCAAAGCTTTCAAAACTGTTCCACATAGGAAGATTGATTAATAAGCTGGGTAGGCTTGGGGTGGGTCAGAAGGTGGTCAACTGAGTGGCAGACTGGTTGACAGGCAGAAAACAGCAAGTAGTGTTAAATGGTATACAGTCAGAAGAGATGCAAGTCACAAGTGGGGTACCTCAGGGATCAGTCCTGGGGCCAGTCCTCTTCAATATCTTCATCAGTGACATTGCAGATGGACTGGAGGGTAAGGTTTGTCTGTTTGCAGATGACACCAAGATCTGCAATAGAGTAGATGATCCAGATGGGGAGGGCAGAATGAGAAGAGATCTGGATAAACTAGCAAAATGGTCGGAAGAGTGGCAACTGGGGTTTAATGCAAAGAAGTGCAAGATCATGCACATAGGGAAGAGAAACCCTGAAACCACCTATAGGCTGGGAGGGGAGTGGCGGGCAGTCACAAGGGAAGAAAGAGAATTGGGCATCATCATCACCGATGACTTGAAATCATCCAAGCAGACCACTAAAGCAGTAGGCAATGCTAGGGGGATGTTAGGGTGTATTAGTAGGGGTATCACAAGTCGTAAGAGGGAGGTACTAATCCCTCTTTACAAGACACTGGTTAGGCCCCATCTGGAGTACTGCATGCAGCACTGGAGGCCACATCTTCACAAGGACATTAACCAAATTGAGGCAGTCCAGAGAAGGGAAACCAAAATGGTACAGGGACTGCATCAGAAAACATATGAGGACAGATTAACAAAGCTCAATATGTATACCCAGGAACAAAGGAGGGAGAGAGTTGATATGATTGAAACATTCAAACACCTTAAGGGCATTAACAAGGTGAAAGAGTCTAACATGTTTCAATGTAAGAAAAATAGCAGCACAAGAGGACACAGCATGAGATTAGAGGGAGGCCGATTAAGGGATAATGTGAGGAAGTTCTTTTTCATAGAAAGGGTGGTAGATGCATGGAATGGCCTACCTCAGGAAGTGGTGGATATGAATACAGTGCAGGGCTTCAAACAGGCATGGGATAGGCATAAGGGAGCAATACAGAGTAATATGACTAGATAGGCCATTGACAGAGCAAAGGCCAATGGCACATTTATAAGGTAGAAAAAGAAATGGGCAGACTGAATGGGCCTTGCGGTCATTATCTGCTGTCAACTTCAATGTTTCTATGTTTCCATGTCACTGGATTGGGAAAATTATAGGCCAAAATTCACTAGTGAGTGGGTTTCATGCACAAAATGCTTGTAACCCGCCTGTACATACCGCATCTAAGAACAGGTGTGTGCCGGCTGGTATTCACCATCACCGGCCACCTGTCCACAGCCCTGTCCCCCCAGTGCACAGTTACATGGGGGGGTGGATGGGTTTGGGGCTACAGATCTGGACAGGCATCCAACTGTATGCTCGTCCCAGGTCCCGGAGTAGATTCCCCTTCACATGCGTGTGGGCTCCAGGGACAGCATGCTGCTCTGTCCCATGAAACAAGAGTTGCCCCAACGGCCCACCCACCTCCCTGGATGGCCTGACCAGATGTGGCAGCTGTGTGGGGTGGGGTTCCCATGGCTGCTGCACCCTGCTGATGGCTAGATATGCATCAAATTTAAATTTCGCTGGCGAAGTGCCTGTGAATTGGGCACTTCATATTGTCACTCTGCTACGCAGAATGGCCAATGCAAAAGGCTCACTTCACTTTGTAATTATTACTTCGCATTGTCATTCTGCCTTAATGCAAAGTAAGGTGGAGTGACAACAATATTGGCAGCCCTTCACACACACAGTCACCAGAATTAATGAGCATCCCCAAAATGCTCATGTCTTGTGTCCAGAAAACTCCCCAGTGCTGATGAAGTGAAATGAGAGCACAGGAAATGCAAAGTCTCCCAGAATTAATGGCGCACTTAAACGTCATGAATGTAGTAGTCACACACATTCACTAGAATTAATGTACATCCCCAAAATGCTACTGTCTTGTGTCCAGAAAATTTCCCAGTGCTAGCAAAATGAAATTAGAGCATAACAAGAAATGTGAAGTCTCCCAGAATTAATGGCGCACTCTGTCATGCGTGCAGTGGTCACACACAGTCACCAGAATTAATGTGGATCCCCAAAATGCTACTGTCTTGTGTCCAGAAAATTCCCCAGTGCTGACAAAGTGAAATGAGAATGTAAAAAGAAATGCAAAGTCTCCCAGAATTAATGGTGTGCTGCAAACGTACAGACAGATTAAGATCGTGCTGCACACTCAAGAGATGCATATGTAAAGGCACAACACCTAACCAGTGCTCACAAGTCACAAATCCAAACCCGGAAAAGAATACTTTTTGCAGGTTGGGGAGGGGGGGGCGGAAAGAGCACGGCAGTAACAGTCCACTACCAGTAAAGATACCACAAAGCAGTATAAAAAATTAATGCAGGTGCAGTGGATAGCAGATTCACACTGCTGCAATTACTCTGTGGCATGATAAAAGGTGTCTGATTTAATGGCACGCATCGCACACACACTCACACACACTACAAATAATGCATAGCAAATTGAAAACCTTTAGTAATATAATCAAATGTTTTAAACAAACTGAAATTATACTCTGCTACATCACAATAATCAGCAAAAAATGTCAAGAATTACTGAAAATATTACTGTGTGTACATTAACACAGTTACAGTATTCAAGAAAAATATAACCAAAACAGAAAGACTGCCTTTTTCTCCCAGTTAATCTACCTACACCATAGATACACCCCTCTCCCAAAGCATACTTCACAGTACACAGACTGACTGTTCTAAATTAACATTCAAAATCCACACACAAACAATAAACACTCACTATAAGCACAGGAGTGTTTCCTACAATTGATGTACTAAATTTTGAGGAAAAAAAATAGCTCAAAAAGACTTTTTAAACAGCCTTTAGAGGATTTGAATCCCAGAGCTCTGAAAGGAAACTGTCTCCATCTTCCACTACACACACACTACACAGAACTGAGGCTGCATAGAACAATCTAGAGCCCACGTGACCTACAATCCCATGAAGCACTGCAAAATTCACCTTTGGAGCTCAAAAACAAGGCAAAGTGAGGTGAAGTACATTGATTTCAATGTACTTTACCTTAAAATTGGAGGAGAAGTGGTTTGGGGAAGGTGGAATAATAGAAAGCCATTGTTTTCAATGGACTCTGCATTCCTCATTATGATGCAGAGTACTCCGCTTCGCATTGTGAGTACTTCACAGATTCCGCGTTAGTCTGCGAATCACTTTGCGGACCGAATTTTGGCCACTTCACCCACTACTACTGATGACTTGTGGGGGGTACTTGTTGCAGTAAGCCAGGTTCTCCCCATGGATATGTAGCTGCCCCAGTATGGTGCACAGTGCCATCATGCATTGGTGCCACATGGGACGTCCCCCATGGAAGCTGCTGTGGCAGCCTTGGGCTCCCGTGTGCTGGGCGTTATCATGCATGTTGTGATTGTTGTGGGGATGTGACCTCCTCCAGTGGGTGGCCATGCTTGTCTGATCATTGGGTGTAGTTTAGGTGGTCAAGAGTTGAGACATTTATTCTACTTTATTCTATGTTAATTTTCATCTAATGTTATTTTGTGCTTTACGTTTTATTTATCTTGTTTTAAAATTAAAACTGCAGTTTGAGTCGTGGTCTCTCTTGTTTAATCTCCAGCCTTGCTATTTTTGGATAAGTCAGTTTACCAGCCTGCCAGTGCAATCGTAGGAGCTTTGTTTTGCTTTTTCATTTTATTGCTGTGTGGCAAGGAGAGCGCAGATCTCCGAAGGAATTTTCGGTCAAGAAGTCGAACGTTGTGGGACTGGCTGTGGTGGTGGGTTCAGAGTATTCGGGGTTCTTTGAGTGTGAAGCAGCGGCATTTGGTGGTGAATTTCTAGGATACTACTGGAGTTGCTTGGTTTGGATCTTGAGGCTGTGTCGAGAAGGATTTAAATTGAGGAGAATCTATTTGTTTGCCATGATAGATTGGGTGAGCCGATTCGACATGCCCCGAAGCAGCTCCTGGATCTAGCCTTTTCTCTTCCCTGGGGTGATCTTGTGGTGCCAACTGGAGAGTGAGCATCTTTGTGGGTCTTCTGGGGCTGTTGGTGATTGTCTGACTGGTGTTGGGCGAGCTTCTGATGGCCTAAGTGGGGGAGGGCCTCTTCTGGATTTTTGGGAGGTATGTGCTTAGGGGCCGGGTGGAATTGGACAATTTAAATCAATTGCTTAGATCCAATTTCCTTGCATTTCTTGGCCTGTTCTCTGAAAATTCCACTGAGAGTCTGCTGTGTATACAGATTGTACAAATTGACTTTCAAGAACTTGCTGATGCCACTGCTTGCTGGATGCTGCAAGTATTATTTAACTGATTATTTTTGTTTGACTGGATCTGTACAATCTTATAAACTTATCTGGGAGGCAGTGAGAGGGCCTCAATTTGTTTAACTTCAGTCTGGACAGAATTTAAACAAAGGGGTGGCAAGAGCTCTCCCTTTCCTTGAACATTCTTGTGGAGTTGTGACATGATCCTTTAAACTGCTGAAATTTAATGCTGCATATAGTGGACAGTGTTATTATCTGGACATTAAACTGTGGTCATTGGACCTTATGTGATTGATTTTATATTCTTATTGTTATATTTATTTAAGTAGTGAGCTGCAGTTTGTATTTATTTGGGGTTGGTATTATTAGGGGTTAGTGGGTGGTATTTATTTGTTAAAGTGTGGGTATTATTGTGTTTAAGTTCCCCTTCAATCTGTGAGAGAGACCAGCAGGGGTATTGTTAGTATTATTATTATTTTAATTTATGTTGTTGCTTTGGTTTTTAATATTTGAAATTTGAGTGTTTTTCCTCTCGGTGTAAATAGATAGTATGCGCAGGGAAGGTTCAAGGATGGTTGGGCAATATTCTCCCTTCAGGCTCAGGGAACTGTGCACCTTTGACTGCCCCTTCTTGCCAAAAGAGATCTACAAATGCTGTCAATCCCTAGGGATTGATAGGAGGCTCAGGAAGGGGTACAGGGCTGGGCCTGGTTGGGGAATGTAAAAGGGGGGACATATTGGGGTGGTGGGGACCAGGCAACGCCCTGGGGCGAAATGCTGCCAGGACAGGGGTAATCCCTGTCTTGTCCCCATACCCAAGGGCCCAGCAACTGAGGCTGGACAGGAGTTGAGGTCTTCCCCAGCATCTCATCCAACCTGGGTGGTTTGTTATGTAATGCAAGGTCCATCAAAAACAAGACAGCTATTATAGCTGATCTTGTTCAAATGGTGGACCTAGCACACATCACTGAGACCTGGCTGAATGAAAATGCAGGCCCAGTATTGGCTTCTGCCATTTCAACTGGGTTCTCGGTGATTCACTGCCTGAGGTTGGATCATAGGGATGGGAATGTGGCCATCTTTTCTAAGACCGAACTGGGCCTTATTGATGTTCCAGTGGGGATGGCTAGATCTTTTGAGTGCATCATGTGTGAAGGTGTAGGCTATAGGATACTCCTCATTTACCATCCACCAGGTGATGAGGGTTTATTCCTGCAGGTGATTGTGGACTTCATCATCAACATGGTGTTGGAGTCCCCCAGATGGATAATTCTGTGGGACTTCAATGCCTGGGTCAATGATTACTCTCGCAGTTTGGTCAAAATCTCCTCCAGCTAATGACAATGCTGGGCCTTACACAGGTAATTACCTCCTCTACCCATATAGGAGGTCACTCACTGGATCTGCTGTTCCTCCTGGGGATGGAGATCAATGACTTGGGGGTGGAACCAGTCAGTTGGTCTGATCATCACACCATAGGGTTCAGTTTTGGGGCCTCCCCAAATGGACCTAGCTGTTCAGAGGTGGTCTGGTACCACCCTTTAAGGGGAGTTACCCCAGATGGTCTATCAGTCATGCTGGATCGCTCGGAATTGCTGGGTGAAAGCACAGGTCCTGGGGATCTCATTCTAGCCTATAATAAGGTAGTGGGAGATGCCATGGTCTTGATTGCTCCTGTTCATGTTCGACCACTCACTTTTCACCCAAGGTCCCCTTGGTATGATGAGGCCTTGAAGGAGCTGAGGCAAGTTGGTTGAAGGCTGGAGAGAGCATGGCAGACGTCCAGCCTGGATGCTGACAGGCTTAGATTGATGGAACATTATAAGGGCTATCAATCAGAAATCACCAGTAAGAAGGCAGAGTTCCTGTCCAGGGAGATTTCTGCTGCGCAGAACTGACCGGCTCAGCTTTTTTGAACCGTTGACAGACTGTGCAATCCAATCTGTCTCCAGCCCGGAAGAGCTTTTTCACAAATTAAGTGTGATGAGCTATCTCGGTTTTTCACAGATAAGGTTGCCAGCATCAGGTCTGGAATCAGTCTGGCTCTCTCCATGAGGGACTGCAGAGGTCGATGGGAGGTGATGGACACCTGGTCTGTCTGGATGGATTTCAGCTGACTGGAATTCATGGACATTGTAAAGATTGTCCAGTCTTTGCACCCAACCTGTTGTAGTTTGGATCCAGGCCCTACCTCCCTTCTAGTGGGATGTGTAGATGTTATCTGCCTGATCCTAGCTGAAATTGTTTGGAGATCCTTGGAGAGGGGAGTCTTTCCAGATCCCCTAAAGGAGGCTGTCATTCGACCACTCCTTAAAAAGTCCTCCTTGGATCCTGATGACCTAGCTAAGTACTGACCTGTCTCTAACCTTCCCTTTGTGGGGAAGGTTATTGAGAAGGTGGTTGCGTTGCAACTGGATTATCATCTTGTAACACACAATGTCTATGAAGCTCTCCAGTCTGGGTTTAGGAAGAGCCATAGCATGGAGACTGCCCTTGTTCGGGTATTAAATGATCTCCTAATGGTGAGAGATTGAAAGGCTCGTACCATCTTGGTCCTTCTTGATCTCTCAACAGCCTTTGACACTGTGGACCATGAGGTGCTTTTGGAGACCCTGCAGTTCCTCTGTGGACTGTCAGGTACAGTCCTCAAATGGTTTTGAGCTTTCCTCATAGGCAGGTCTCAGATGGTGGTCAATGGAATGTATTCTTCTGATGCCCTCACCCTGTTCTGCGGGGTGCCACAGGGCTCCATATTGGTACCCATGTGGTTAGCAGTGTATATGCTGCCATTGGAAGATATCATCAGGCAATACAGCTTGAGTTTTCACTGTTATGCAGATGATACTCAGCTGTATATGTTCTTTGTACCCAGACAGGTTGATGCAATCTCTGTGCTAGATCAGAGACTGGATGATCTTGAGTTGGTTGAGATTGAATCTGGATAAGACTGAGTTGTTGGTTGTGGATCCGGGTTGCCCTGGGGCGGGTTTAGGGGCTGGGCACATGTCGGGCCTACGGCTTGACGGTGTCCAGCTCATTACCTCAGATCAGGTACGTAACCTGGGCTTTATTTTTGATGATGGCTTGACCCTGAAGTCTCAGGTGTTAGCTGTGGTTAAATCCTCATTTTACCATGTGAGGAATATCGCTCGGGTGAAATACCTGATCCCACTGTGCGACCTTCCTACATTGGTCCACGCCTTCATCACTACCTGTCTTGACTACTGCAATGCCCTCTACCTTGGTCTGTCTGGGGTTGATATCAGCTGCTTGCAGCTGGTGCAGAATGCTGCAGCCAGGCTGTTGACTGGTACTCCTAGGACCAGTCATATTGTGCCTGTGCTGCGCGAACTGCACTGGCTGCCAATTCAGTGGCGGATCACCTATAAGGTAGGCTTGCTTACCTTTAAAGCCCTACATGAACAGGGGCCTGACTACCTGAAAGATCTCCTGACTCCCTACTCTCCAATCGCTCTCTCCAATCCACCGACGAGGGATTGCTGGAGATTACCAGGTTCATCTTAAAAAATCTGGAGCTCGTGCTTTCTCATTTGCAGCACCTACCCTGTGGAATTCTCAACCTCATTGGTTAAGAGAATGCCTGACCATTAATAGTTTTAAATCCATGTTAAAAATATATTTATTTTCCTTGGCCTTTCCTGTTTAATTGCTCAATTACCTGACTGTTTTAAATAATTTATAACATTATTTGTTATATTGTGGTTTTTATTATGTAAAGTGCATTGATTTTGAAAGGCGCTATATAAATAAAGTTTTGCTTTGCTTTGAGTCTGCTGAATGGCAGTCCAGTGTAGGGTTGTCTATGTGCCCCTGTTATGCAGCACATATGCAATCCGCACATTTGTGAATAGCTGCCATAGTATGTAACTCTTGAAAGTCTGGTCCCGACTCTGCTACTTGCCCTGGTCTGGGATCAAATAACACAAAGAGCAGCTTCTATTGTTGTACTGATGGTTTTGGCAGTTTCAGTTTCAATGGTTGGCAGTTGTTTTGGTAGTTTTAAAAAGAGAATGCTCATGCTTGGACTTCAGATGAACAGATTTTGACAAGATGAGAAGGATAGTAAGGGAGACAATTAAGGGTTCAGAGAATATAGGGGCAGTGGAGGAGCTATGGGAGGCCATCAAGGGAGGGGTGCTGCAAGCCAAGGAAATGTGCACCAAAAAGGCTAGGAAGAGCAAGGGGGGGAGGAGACTGCTTTGGTTTACAAAGGAGGTTGCAGGGGCAGTCAAAGAAAGGAGGAGGGCTTTCAGAAAATTTAAGAGGATGCTCAGTGAAAAAGATAAGGAAGAGTATAGCCAAAAGAGGAGTCTGGCAAGGAAGAAGATCAGAAGGTCAAAAGCAGATACTGAAGAGAAAAATAGAAAAAAAAAGGACAAAAAGGGGGATAGACCCTTTTTCAGATATGTGAGGGAAAGGAGAAGGGCAAGGCAGGGGATTTCTAGGCTGAGAGGGGAGGGAGGAATACAATTGGAAAAGGACTGTGAAAAAGCAGAGTTATTAAATAAGTACTTTAGCTCAGTATTTATGGAGGAGGAGGAGGATGGTAGGGGACCTGAGCTAAAGTTGAAGGTGAAGGAGGACACAACAGTGGATCTGAGCCCATTCACTGTGGATAGAGTTAAGGCAGAGCTATATAGATTGAGGGTGGACAAGGCAATGGGGTCTGATGGGTTACACCCCACGGTGATCAAGGAATTGAAGGGGGAGTTGGCCGCACCCTTGACAAGGCTCTTCAACTTGTCCCTGGATATGGGGAGAGTGCCAGAGGACTTTACACAAGGGAGGTAGTAAGGAGGTGAAGGGGAACTACCAACCTGTCAGCCTCACATCAGGGTTGTGGAAGATAATGGAGGCATTAATCAAGGAGAGGGTGGTGGGTTACCTGGAGGACAGTGGCTTACAGGCCTGCAGACAGCATGGCTTCACAAAAGGGAAGTCTTGCCAGACAAATCTAATTCATTTCTTTGATTTGGTGATTCAGGTGCTTGACCGGGGGGTGGACATGGCCCATCTGGACTTCAGTAAGGACTTAGACACCATCCCCCATAGGAGGCTGGTGAGCAAGCTGGAAAGTCTGGGATTGGGTAGGAAAATAACATGCTGGGTAGAGCCCTGGCTGGCAGGAAGAATTCAGAGGGTGGTGCTAAATGGGGTGCACTCCGGGATGGTGAGGGTGAAGAGTGGAGTGCCACAGGGGTCAGTTTTGGGTATGCCTCTCTTCAACATCTACATTAGTGATATTGCAGTGGGTTTGAGGGGGATGGTGTGCCTATTTGCTGATGATACAAAAATATGCAATAAGGTGGACACCCTGGGGGGGTGGAAGACAAGAGGGAGGGCTTAAAGATGCTCAAAAAATGGTCTGGGACATAGCAGCTGAAATTTAATGCCAAGAAGTGTGTTGTGATGCACTTGAGGAGTAGGAAGAGAAGAGCAGGGTACACCTTAGGTGGGGATAAAATCAAAATAACAGAACTGGAGAGTGATCTGGGGATCATAGTCTCCTGAAACCTTAAGGTAGGAATCCAATGCAGCAGGGCAGTGGGAAAGGCCAATGGAATGTTGGCATGCATAGGCAGGGGCATTGGTAGCAGAAGGAGGTAGGTAATAATACCCCTTTACAAAGCCATGGTGATGCCACACCTGGAGTATGGGGTTCAGTTCTGGAGGTCACGTCTCTGCGAGGATATAGATGTGTTGGAGAGGGTTCAGAGAAGGGCAACAAAGATGGTGCAGGGTATACAGGAAAAGTCATATGAGTAAAGGTGTAAGGAGCTGGATCTGTACATGCTGGAGACAAGGAGAGAAAGGGGAGACATAATTGAAACTTTTAAATATGTAAAGGGGCTCAATAAAGTGGGAAAATAAGGTTTACTTAAGAGGTAGGAGGGGGTCAGAACTAGAAGGCACAGCCTCAGACTGAAAGGAAAAAGATACAGTGGCAATGTGAGAGGGTGTTTCTTCATGGAGAGGGTGGTGGAGCCCTGGAACAGACTATCAGATGGAGTGGAAGGGCTAAATTGGTGGAAGAATTAAAGAGGGCATGGGATAAGCATATGGGTCTGAGTATCAGGGGAAGGGTGGGGCCTGGCAGGAAGGGGGATGTGTAGGGAGAAAAGGGGCAGACTAGATGGGCTGGTATGGTCCTTTTCTGCCATCAAGCTTCTATTATTCAATGATTCTATGATATACTGATGTACACTGAATGACAGCTCTCAGTTGTCTCGCACTCTCTAGTATAACTGGCTGGTTGTAACAGCAGATTACCCCATGGTATCTGGGTGTAATCTTACCTAGTCAGTACTTATGTAGGCAATAATAAACATGAGGGTGTTGGTTGTGCTCTTATAACCCGATGCTGGGGGAGTTGGGGTGATGAGGTGAGGCTGTATGGCTTCAACTCTACCTGCAGTGGATTTTGAGAACACAGATATAACCCTTGTGTATGTTACTGCACTTATTTTCTTTTCTTTTCTTTTCTTTCTTTCTTTCTTTCTTTCTTTCTTTCTTTCTTTCTTTCTTTCTTTCTTTCTTTCTTTCTTTCTTTCTTTCTTTCCTTGAAAGTGGGCATCTGATACTCTTGCATTCTTACTTGGTTAACAAACCAGATAAATAAAACCAAAATAAATATTGATTTAGAATTTTCACACACCAGGATAGCCTCATTTAGTTGCAACCCCTATTTTCCAAGAGAGTCTTGGAGAAACATTACAGCAGCAGAGAAATTACACATAAGCAAATAAAGTTGCATAGCCAATGTCTAGTATCATAAATAACTACAAATATAAGCATGCTGCTATACATATATACTGTACATACACATAACATGTTCAGCATTGTGGTAAGAATATACAAGTGAAAATGCTCCAAACCTGCCTGTTTCCTTGGCAGCTTGCCATACCCAAAATTTACTAAATAAGATAGTGTAATGCACAAGAAACTGGATCACTATGATTGGTCAACAGTGCTCTTTTGACCAATAATTCATTAAAGACTATTTCATTTTTGAGAAGGAGGATTTTGATCAGTACACTAGGTAATCCAATACTCTTGTAAAAAAGCAGGAGAAGATGCTTCACTTCCACCAGGAAGATCACCAAGAAACAGTATAGGTTGCAGTTAAGCCTCTCTTCTTAATAAAGGATACAATTTTAAGAGACATAATGGCCCATTTCAACCTACTTTAGTTCACAAGAAACTTGTGTTCATATACAGACACAGCAGGCTGAATTTTCAAAGGCCCTTAGACTGAAGCAGAGTACGTCAACTACCTTGATTCAAATCCAGGTGCACCAAATACTGTGCACCGTATTGTGCAAGAAAAGTAGTCTCTGTGGCAAAGTCCCTGAAAATGATGCAAAAGGACTGCTGCATCAAACATATGACACATGGGATGAGAATGCGGCTAGGCGAGAATGATGCAAGTTGAATCAAAAATACAATGCATGAGTGAGATGAAGCAAAAATGACACAAATTGAGTTGAAAATTAAAGTGGATGAAATGGCCTCTAGAAGCAATATTTGACATGCTATTGTCCTTGTGACAGCATTATGATATCTACAGTGCAGGATTCTTGCATCAAAATGCTATTCATAGTACCATAGTCAGGTCTGACTGGCAGCAGTGGGCCTCTGTATATTCTCTAGTGTCAGTTACACCAGCTCTGTCTGGTCTTCCAGCAACATGCATCTTTGACTCAGTGTTGATGGCTTTCACCTCAGAAAATCCAAAAAAGGGGATGTGCATCATTTTTTTGATGCAAGCCCCATTGCAACATGGCACACCCATTTTCTTTTTATGCAAGCCACTTTGGTGCAGGCACATCCACTTTTGGTTCATTCTCTGACCTTTGGAAATTGAAAATTGTTCAAGCCAGAAGTCTAAAACTGTACGGTATCTTGGCTAATTGACATGTGAATATGTTAGCCAAAGAACAAAACACAATGCAACATGTGGAACTGTTGTAACAGGTTAGCTAGCTGAACAATGTTTATCTGCAGCAAATACAGAAATGTGTAGCAAAACACTTTTTGGCAACTGCCACTTTATATACAGCAAAATTAGCTCACATTTAAGAAAAGACACAATTATCCTAAATTTACCACAGCATATAAGAGAGTTCAAATCTGATAACCACACTGAAGATGCAACTTCATAACAAAATCATCTATTCCCAAAACAAGAAGGCAATGAGTTCCTACACACTACTATAACATCAGTTAGCCACTACTGTGTATTATGCCATAAATGTGCCATATTCAGCTCTTACTGATTTATTAGAGATCTTTATTTTTTTTGTCTTTGCCAGAATTCAGATTATTTGCCAACTTTGCTATGGTGTCCGTAAAGAAAACTTTCACCAGGATTTTTGACTATATGGTACACAAAGTATGACATCACAGAGCTTATCATGACAATGTACTGTGAAGCCTCCAGCACTGGTCAGCAGGGGAAACAATCAGATGTTTTTGAAACAGACACTGAATACATACTTTGTAAACTCTTATATAAAGTCATACTGTAAAACTATGAAACTTTAAATGCAATTGCTATTAACAAAATGGTTTCCCAATTTTTTATTTGAGTATATAGGGGCAGAATTTTCAAAATGATCTGTCTGAGATGCATCTACCACTATTTCTAAAAAGGAAATGTGCGAGCTGGTCTATTAACATCTGAATTGTCTGAACAAAAATATGCAACTTCTGAAAAAAGGATGACAAAGTGCATGTGTCATTTTTGATTACAAATTGTGACTTTGTGTTGCAGATGACTGCATATGTTGGAAATAGCAGGAGGGCTGCTTCAATTCAATCTTTATTTGCTTGGATGCATTCAGGTAGACACAAGTGCAATGTGCATGCAGTATACTCTACATACAAATATGCCAAGAGATAAAGGTCTTACAGTCTATCTAGTTTGCTCAAGGGTGCAGAACCCCAGTGTGTCTACAGAGGAACCTGGCCCCTCCTCAAATCCCACCCTGACCCCCCTCAAATTCTCCCTCCCCTCCACCAACAACTTTCCCTTCATTCTCTCCCATCCTCTCTTGAGGCTATCCATCATTTTCTGGGAGACCTCTTCCTCTGGCAACTCATTCCACTTGGTCACAACTCTCTCAGTCAAAAAAGTGCCTCCTCATCTCTCTCTTGAATCTTCCCCCTACCAGCTTTAAGCTATGCCCCTAGTGGATTTTTTCCCAATAAGACTGAAGCCCTCCATATTTACCCTGTTAATACCTTTAAGGTTTTGGTCATATCTCCCTCTCCCTTCTGTCATCAAGGGAGTACATGTTGAGCTCCTTTAGCCTCTCTTCTTAGGTGTTGCCCAGTTGACCCAGGATCATCTTCATTGTCTTTCTCTGGACAGTCTTCAGCAACTTAACATCCTTCTTTAGTTAAGAGCACAAGTACTGCACAATTTACTTAATGTGCAGCCTTACCAGTGACATGAACAGCAGCAGTATGACCTCTGCATTCCTGCTGGTAATCACCCTTGCTATACAGCCCAGCATCTGATTTGCATTTCTGCTACTTTTCTGCAGTGCGCTAAGTGCTTCAGGTCACTCGTGATGATTAAACATAGAAACATAGAATTTGATGGCAGATAAGGACTGCTTGGCCCACCCAGTCTGCCAATTTCCCTACCTAATGGATAAGCTGCAGATCCTAGTTAACCAGCAGCCTACTTCTTCCTACCACCACCCCCTGGAATTGCCTTATGACTGTCCCATGCATGTTTGAATTCCACCACTGTTTTGGACTCCACAACCTCCTCCGGAGGCCGTTCCATGCATCCACAACCCTCTCTGTGAAAAAATACTTCCTTAAATTACCTCTGAGCCGCCCCCTCTATCTTCAAATTGTGCCCCTTGTTCTTGCACACCTCTTTTTTTGAAAGATGCTACCCTCTTGGACTTTGTTGATTCCCTTGAGGTACTTGAAAGTTTCTATCATGTCCCCCTCTCCCTCCTTTCCTTGAGGCTATACATATTAAGCTCCTTAAGTCTCTCTTCATATGTCGTCCAGTGCAGACCCTGCACCATTTTAGTTGCCCTCATCTGGACAGCTTCCATCCTGTCTATGTCTTTGCGGAGATTGGGTCTCCAGAACTGCATGCAGTACTCCAGATGGGGTCTCACCAGCTGTCTGTACAGAGGGATAATAACTTCCTGTTTTCTACTGGTGATGCTTCTCCCTATGCATCCCAGTATCCCCCCAGCCCTCCTTGCTGCCCTCTCACATTGCTTGCCCACCTTTAGATCAACTGATATGACTACCCCCAGGTCCCTTTCCATTTTTGTTGTTGATAGTTTCTCACCCCCCATTGTGTACTCTTCCCCTTGGTTTTTGTTTCCCAGATGCATTACCTTGCACTTCTTAGCATTGAATCTAAGCTGCCATACATTTGACCATTCCTCTAACCTTGCCAAGTCCCTTCTCATCCTTTCCACCCCACCTTGTGCATCAACTCTGTTCACAGTCCAGTGTTGTTTAAAATCCAAAACCTTCATCTTGGTCTTGATCATCCCTCTGCCCATGTCCAGGAGGAACCACTCAGCATGGTGGTCACTTCCTGCAAGCGGTGCTTCCACCTTTACGTCTTGGATATGCTAACAGGTGGACAGGACTAGATCCGGTATGGCCCTCTTCCTAGTGGCCTCCATGATAGCCTGTGTCAGGAATCTACTCTGGAATACATCCAGCAGTTCTTGGTTACTGGTGCTGGAGGTAGCCAGGATTGTCCAATCTGCCCCAGGCAGAAAGAATGCTCTTTTTATTGTTACCTTCCTCTTGTCTGCCATTTCTATGATTTGGGACCCTAGTACCTTGTCAAGTTTCTCATCCTGTGAAGGTGGTTTGTGAACCATTCCCAACCTTAATTTTCTCCTCTTAGTGAATTGTACCTGCAACCATAATGCTTCTACCTTTCTCTACGAGCTTTCTGTCTGGTACAGGTTACCCCTTCTTTCACATACAGAACCACTCCCCCCCTTCCCATTTCACAATCCCTCCTATACACTTTATACCTGGGAACTGAGAGGTCCCAGTCATGGTTCGGTATGGCACATGTCTCTGTGATGGCCGCTATATCCACCTCTCTGTCGTCCGTCAACGCAAGCATCTCAGTCATTTTGTTTCACTGGCTTCTAGTGCTCAGAGACACCAACCTCCAGTGTGACTCAGGTCCCCCACCCCAATCTTGCCCACTCCTCCAGTACTCCCCCCCCCCAGTTTCTTAATATTCCATCCTGCATGACAGGAGGCCTATCAGGCGTCCTCCACCAGGTGGCTGAGGGTACTTTGCACCTTGATACCCCCTCCCAAGCAGTTTAAATTGAGTTTTTCCCCCCATGGATTCCTCCAGTTTTCCCTTTAAGATCCTTGTGCTTTTTTTTATTAGATGTCATCTATCAGATGCATAAGACTCCTTGTTCTCCAAGGTTACTTCTCAGTCACCAACTATTCCATACCCCTCCACTTCATACTGCTCTCTGAGCTATACAGTGAATTCCTCAGTTCTAACTCTCCTTGCAGAGCTAGCCTTTAGGACTGGTAGCACATCTTAGAAGACTACTGAACTCCCTTCCTAGCTACAGAGATTTTCTCTACCTCCCTGAACCACTCTTGTACCACCCCCACCTCACAACATGCAAGGTCATTTTGTATCCAGCTGCACTACTATGTAAGGCTTCCTTCCCTCCTACCCCATGTGCTTGGCTATCAGAGATCCCACATTCCCTGCTGTTATCCCTAACATACATTCTACCAAACTATGGTCTGTTCTGGACCCTCCCACTCCAACCAGACTCCCTTTGCTATTGAATTCCCCAAGATCACCACTCTTCGCACACCTTCCTGGGCCCATCACCCCTCTGCCCCTGCTGCTGCCCACACCTGCCTTCCCTCTCCTTCCCTTCATGCTCATCTTGCACTCACCCTTGACCCATTGCACCAGATACCCCCCTCCTAGCCTGCTCCACATGACCTTCAGCACCTCCTGGCACTTCCCATATCTTCCCTTTCGGTTTGCCCCCCAGCCTGACACCTTTCTCACCCTTCTTCAATGCCCCTTCCCTACTTCACCCACCCGTCTCCTCTCACCTGGACATTTTCCATTTCACCATCTCTCCTTACCATCCTGAAGTCCTCCCAGTTACTGGCTCCTTTCCCTTCCATCTCACTGTCCATACCCATTCAACCAAGTTCCCCCTTTTACCCTCTTTCCTGTTCTGCACCAGCATCTCTGCAGGAGCTTCCACTGTACACCATCCTCACCATGCCTGTTCCCGTTACCATTATCCACCCCCCCCACCAAAGGCCTTATTTCTTACTGGGAGAGATGGACCATGGGGGCTCCCTTTTCCTTCCCTCCATTAACCCCCCCTGCATGACCACCCTCCCTAACATGACTCCCCTCCTGTTCTCTCCCCACTGCCTGTTTCTAGGCCCTGTGGCCCCTCCGTCCCTTCCATCATTACCCTACAGATCCCCCACTATCACACTTATCTCCTCCCTCATCTGTCCCACCTCTGCCCTCAGCTGTCCAATATGCCTGTAAACCAGGCATCCCCCCTTATCCCAGAGAGTTCCCAGAAATACTGCTGCTAACAACTCCCTGCTGTCCGTAACCTTACTTGCCTCCCATTGCCCCCATTGCATGGCCACTCTCCACATACTACATTCTAGGCACTCCTTAGTAATGTACTATCTAACCCTTTTTATTCTTATTGAGCTTAAACCCTGGACCTGGATAAGGGTAGTTTAAAAGCAACAACCACTTCCCTTCCCTTTAATCAACTAGGACCTTTATGGGAGTGGCTGAAGAGATGTACACCCTTCCTTTCCAGTTGACCACCATGGTAACAGCTTTGAAGTCTAGCTGCCTAGTCATCACTAGGTATGCACTGTCAGCCTTCCCACTGAGTTTGTTGCACACTAACTCCCTCTTAGGCAGACCCCAGATAGAGAGTAACTGAGATCTACTTCTAACCTAAGTGTGAAATTCCTACCCTGTTGAGCTCATATAGAAACTACTGTAGCTGTGGCCCACTAGCAATGCTGCTATCCACTCCTAGCTGAGAGAAAACTGCTCTCCCATGGACCTCCCTTTCTGTTAGGCTACTTGTAGGCCTATCATAGATAGGGATTAGGCTGCAGCCCCTGCCATAGTCCCCTGTGTAGACAGATCTCAGCTAGGTATTAGCTGCAGTTGTAGTGAACTCCCACTTACTTCCAATATACATTTAAGTGGGCGACGCAATTAAGGCAATACAATTAGAGCAATGGGAAAAGGTTGTGAGTGACAGTGGCATGCTGGATTTTGCAGAGCCTTGCATTCACAACCATTTTTGCCACCGACACTGTTCTCTTCTGGTCTACTCATGCCCGGACCCAGAAGAGGTTGTATTTAGTGTCAGGGGTGTGGGGGTGGCAGAGCAAAAGCCAATTGTTCTCCCCTGCTCTCCCTTGTCACCCTACTTGGGTTACGGCAGAATGTATGGGGCAGCAGTGGTGGGTGACATGTTTTTGGTGCCCTAATTTATGGTGACCAGATTCATGTCACTGCAACATGGGTGAACCCTTACTTTCCCATTTCCCACTTGCTTTACCTGCCCTTCTTTGAGCAGTGTGGCCAGCAGTCCTTCCTGAGAACATTCGGCCAATGCTCCATATGCCATTTAGTTAGACACCACACTCCAGTTTCCTGGCACTCATGCTTCAGGGTCACTCATGCTTCTGGGTTGCTTGGGCCTCTAGGAAATGTTAAGGAACTACAGCCTCCTGATCGGATGGCTGTAGCCTGGCACCCACCTGACCCCACCAATCAGTCCATCTATCCCAGTTTAACTCCTGCTCTTGTCCCTTCTTCTTCAGCATTCCTCCCCCTCCTGTCCCCTAAAGTCACAACACTAGCATTTTGTTTAGTCAGCTCTAATAAAAACACAGTGAGTGAAAAGACCTCAGCACTTCCCTTTATTCTGTTGTATCCCTTGTTTGCAATCCACATGCTGGTTGTCTGCAGTCATAAAGGGAACTCGAAAAAACACTTACATAGTTACTGCAAAAACAGATCTTTTAGAGAATCTCTTCCCTTAGGCCACACCTTTGGAACTATACCCACATCAGCACTAGGACCACATGGAAACTTTTGCTAGCTTGGGGGGGGGGAGGGGAACCACTTCATGCATCAGAATCAATATAAATGTGGGCAGAACCATCACTCTTCAGTTCCTTTCCAGAGATCAGACTTATGAACACACAAAGAAGACAGCAGAAGGAGGCCATTTGGTCTATCAAGTCTGCTCATATTGCAGGGTCCACAGCTTGAGCTAATGTCCCTGCCCTCTGCCCCACTCCTCCCATACTCCCTACCCACAATTCTTACCTTCCTCCTATGCCTATCCCAGCCTCTCTTAAAGCTGCCCACTGTCTTCAACGAGGTGACCTCTTCTGGCAGCGCATTCCAAGTGTCCACCACCCTCTCTGTGAAGAAGTGCTTCCTGATCTCCCTTCTAAACCTCCCACCCTCCAGCTTTAGACTGTGCCCCCTTGTGATATGGTTGCCACTCAGCTTAAAGAGACTCTCCTTATCAACCTTATTTATCATTTTCAAGTACTTGAATGTCCCAATCATGTCCCCTCTCTCTCTCTCTCTCTTTCCTGTCTTCCCGGGAGTACATGTTCAGTGCCCTCAACCTCTCCTCTTATGCCTTGCCTTGCTGACCAGCTCTCATCTTTGTAGCCCTCTTCTATACCTTCTTCAGCAGGTTAATGTCCTTTTTAAGGGTGTGTGCACCAGTACTAAACTCCATGCTCTAGATGTGGCCTTACCAGTGACCTGTACAAGGGCAGTAGAACCTCCTCTCTCCTACTACTGATCCCCCTAGCTATGCATCCCAGCATCTTGTTTGCCTTTGCTGCTGCTTTCTTGCACTGCGTGGAGTGCTTCAGGTCACTAGTGATCATCACTCCCAGGTCCTTCTCCTCCCCGATGCAGATACTCAGACTTCATCCAGGTAATACTCTGTCCTGGGATTCCTGGCTCCAATATGAGTAACTTTGTATTTCTTGGCATTAAAACAAAGCTGCTAGATCCTGGACCACCTCCCCAGCTTTTACAGATCCTCCTGTAGGTCCCTTATCCCTTCAACTGTGTCCACTTTCCTACAGAGCTTGGTGTCATCTACAAATAGGCACATTTTGCCTTTAATGCCATCCCCAATGTCATTGATGAAGACATTGAACAACACCTTCCCCAGCACAGGGCCTGTGGGACCCCACTGGTTACCTCTCTGGTGCCAGATAACTCTCCCACCACCACCACCACATTCTGGGTTCTGTCCCTCGGCCGGTTTTCTACCCATCTGACCATCTTTTCCCCAACTCCAACATCCACCAACTTTCTGGTCAACCTTTTGTGGGGCACAGAGTCAAAGGCCTTGCTGAAATCAAGATAGAGGATGTCTACTACTTGACTTCTAAGCATAGGGAACAAGGAGATCAGATCAGCATCAAGTATACAAGGATAGAAACAATGCTGGATATAATAGCCATGGATTAGGATCAAGCACAATATCTGATGCAACCTTCACCAAAGCAGAAGAGGGATGGAGAGAGGGATGGCATGGCCTAATGGAAGAAATTCTCTTGAAGATTTGTTACAGTAAGTACCTAATTGTTCTATCCTCTTCAAGGATATCTCTTTTATAAGACCAAACCTTTGAAATGAGTCTCAAACAGTCCCAAAAAACCACATGGATGCTGTCCCCCCTCCAAGGTATGCTATTGTGCACTGCCCCAGAGTGGAAAACAGGGGCGGGGGTGTGGCCATCTGTTTTAGATCTGAGCTGGGCTTTAATGTGCACCCAGTGAGAACACCAGGTTCATTTGAATGTGTGGTCATCCATGGTGGTCCAGGCACAGGTTGCTGGATTTTCCAGATCTACCGCCCCTCTGGGGGGCCAGGAGAATTCCTACAGGAAGTAGCCAATTTTGTTGCCGGTGAAACATTGGAGGCCTTCCGGAGTTTAGTCCTGGGGGACTTCAATGTTTGGGCCAACGACTAATAATCTAGATTGGGTTATCACTTCCTCCAGAGGAAGTCATCTCTGGGTCTGTCGCAGGAGGTTTCAACCGTGACTCACCAGGGTTACCACATGTTGGACTTGATCTTCTCGCTGGGGTTTGAGATTGATAATCTCAAGACTGATTGGGTTAGTTGGTCTGATCATTGCACGGTAGAGTTCTTGCTCAGGGCCCCCCATGAGCCCTTCCCCTGCAGAGCTGGCTAGCTACCGCCCTTTGAGGGGTTTCACCCTGGAGGGTTTTCTGGAGGTAGCTGATCTATCTAGCATGGGCAGTGCATGCATGAGGAATATAGGTGAAGCAGTCATCGCCTATAATGAGGCAATGTCTGGGGCACTCGACTCCCTTGCACCGGTCCATGTATGACCCAGATCCTCTCACTTGAGGTCCCCTTGGTTTGATGGGAAGCTCAAGGCGATAAAGATCAAGGGTCAGAGGCTAGAGCACTGCTGGTGGAAGACTGGTCTGAAGGCGGAGAGGTTGGCCCTGCATGCACACTATTTAGTGTACCAGAAGGCAGTGTTCCTGTCCAGGGAGATTGCCACTGGGAAGAATCGACCAGCTATGCTTTTTCAAACTGTGGACAGGCTATTACATCCAGCCCATTTATAGCCAAAGAATGCATTTTCTGATGCATTATGCAATGTGTTTGCTTGGTTCTTCTCGGACAGAATGTCCATGCACTCCGCCTGGTTGGGGGGAGTTTAAACCAGTGGATGTGGCCATGGTCATTGATGTTGTCTCAAGGCTGTAGCACACATATTGTGAACTGGACCCAGTGCCAACACAGTTTTTAATGGGATGTATTGATGCTGTTGGCCCGGTGTTTGCCTTGATTGTCCAGTGTTCTTTGTTGGAGGGGGTCTTCACAGATGTTTTGAAGGAGGCACTAGTGAGACCCTTTCTGAAAAAAACATTCTTAGACCCTGATGTCATGGTGAATTACCATCCTGTCTCCAACCTGCCATTTTTAGGCAAGGTTGTAGAGAAGATTGAGGTGCAGCAGCTCAGTGAACACCTAGAGGCCTTTGACAACTACTAGCCACTCCAGTCTGGGTTTTGTGCCCGGCATTGTACAGAAACCACATTAGTTCAGGTGCATAATAATCTCCTCACGGCAAGGGATCAAGGTGAGGGGACAATTCTCATTCTTCTTGATTTATCCTCAGCTTTTGACACGGCAGACCACTGTGTGTTACTCGACTGCCTGTGGGAATTTTGTGTACTCACCGGCATAGTCATCTGCTGGTTTGAGTCCTATCTCACAAATAGGAAGCAAAGGGTGGTAATGAGGAATTTCTCCTCCTCCCCAAGCTTTCTATCTTGTGGAGTACCTCAGCTTTCTGTCTTGTCACTGATGTTGTTTGCCATGTATATGCTGCCCCTGGGAGTGAATCATTAGGAAGTACAGTCTGAAGTTTCATTTCTATGGCAATAATACCCTGCTGTATCTGTCCTTTGCCCCTGTGACACCCAATGCAGTGGATGTTCTTAACAACTGCCTGGCCAAGATTAATGACTGGATGGCCTCCAGCTGTGACTGAACCCCGATAAGACGGAGGTACTGGTGGTGGAGTCAAACAGGAGGTGTGATAGGATGGCCTCAAGCACAGAGACTGCATTGTTTGTGCCATTAAAGGCCTCCTCTGGAGTGTGTGACCTCGGTGTTATTCTTGACAGTGGATTGACATTTGAATCTCAGGTGTCATCCATTGTCCGGTCCAGCTTTTTCCATCTGAGGAATATTATGAGAATCAAGCACCTGGTTCCACCCTTGGACCTCCCCACTTTAGTGCATGCATTCATGACATCGAGGCTTGACTACTGTAATGTGCTCTACCTCGGGTTCTCTGGAGGTACCCTCTGTCAACTGCAGCTGGTGCAGAACGAAGCCACCAGGCTGTTGACTGGACAGTCTGGATACTATCATGTCACCTCAGTGCAGCGTGATCTGCACTGGCTGTCAGTTCAATGAAGGGTTCTCTTTAAGGTGAGCTTGCTTACCTTTAAGGCCCTACATGAACTGGGCCCTGGCTACGTGTCAGACTTTTTTACACCTGCTGCCACAGTCTGTTCCCTCCAATCCTCCTCTAGGGGTCTCCTGGTGATTCCCAGGATGAGGTTAAGATCTGCCAGTGACAGAGCTTTTAATGTCACCAGCCCCATCCTGTGGAATTCGCTTCCTCCATCAGTAAGGGGGGGGCCCCTTCAGTGGAGGTATTTAAGGTCGGCCTCAAGGCTTGTTTGTTTAGCCTGGTATTCCCAGACACTGTGCAATAGGTATTGTATGGGTTATTTTTTTATTAAGATTTAATTTTATCGACAATTCAGACCATTTTAATTATATGTTATGGTGTTCTAACTGAGTGTTGTTTAAATATAATGTTTTAATTGTGATGTTTTATTGTATGGTGCCAAGAGCCTCTGGAATTGGGCACCTGAAAAATAAACATTGCCTTGCCTTGCCTTACTGTCTGATATACATTCAGGGCAGTAGGCCTTGCAGTACAGCAAGCCCAGACTTAACATGTGTATGAGAGACTATGCCCAGATTGTAATGCTTAGTGAAATTGTGGACAGTGCTCCATGTGGTTGCAGCACAAATGTCAGCAATAGAAACATTTCTGAAACAAGCAGTAGAAGTGGCCATCCCTTTTGTGGAATGAGCCCAAACTGTACCAGGAAGTTCCTTACCATATTTCCTATAACAGAATATAATACAATGTGCTTGTCATTTGAAAAGGCTCCGTTTAAACATAGGGGCACCCTCTTTCACAGGGGTGAATGAAGCAAAAAGCTGAACAGACTTTCTATAGTCCTTGGTGAAATTCACATACTATCTTAGTATTCTATGTACATCCAAAGTATGGAGCAGTGCCTCACCCTGATTGGCATGCTTAGGATAATAAAACAGGAAGGTGTATCATTTGATTTGGTGTAAGCTCAGACACCACCTTTAACAAAAACATAGGGCTTGTATTCAAAGAAGCTCTGTCTTTGTGAAAAATCAAATAAGGAGATCCATAATCCTTTGAACAGAAGTGATTTCAAACAAAAATAATGTTTTTTATAAGAGGAAACATAAGCCATGACTCGTGGCAGGCTCAAAAAGAGCCAACATCAGTTTCTCAAGCACATAATTCAAGTCCCAAGGTGAGACTGTACTGCAAAATATCTTGCAGAAAAGTATGGGACACTTCTAACTGTGTGACCGTATAACCATTAATAGGGTTAAGGAAACCTGATATAGTGGCCAATGTACACTGCAAGTGAAGAATACTATATACCAGAGTCTGACAGTGACCCCAAGTATTCCAGCAATGCATTTTCAGAACATGTAAATGGGTCCAAATTCCTAGAAGCAGCCCACAAAGTGAACCATTTCCATTTCAAGAAATGGTACACAATCTACAGGAGGGACAGGGAGGGAAGAAGAGGAGGAGGAGGAGGAGGAGGAGCTCTCTATGTAAAGGAGTGGATCAAAGCAGCAGAACTAAAGGGTAAACAGGGAGGAGAGGAGGCACTGTGGGTCACCCTGGAGACAGAAAATGGCTCCACAATCCACACAGGGGTTGTATATAGACCCCCATCTCAGGGGGAGTAAATAGACAAGGAAATGATAGACAGCATCCTTGGAATGGCAGAGAAAGGGGAGATATTGCTGATGGGGAACATGAATATGCCAGATGTTAACTGGAGCACCTTTGCTGCAGGCACATCCAAGAGCAGAGCCATTCTCGATGCCCTACAGGGGGCATGCCTCAGGCAGCTAGTTTTGGAACCCACTTGGGAGGGAACAATCTTAGACCTGGTACTCTCAAGTGGGGAAGGAGAGAGGATCTCTGATCTTGAAGTGGGTAGCCATCTGGGAACAAGCGACCACCAAACTGTGGTTCACGATAAACTTAGCTGTACAGTCAAGCCACGCAAAAGTGAAGGTACTGGACTTCAGCAAGGCTGATTTTGTCAAAATGGGAGAGTGCCTCAGAAAAGCACCAGCAAACAGACAAGAAGGTGGGGTGAAGCAACAATGGGAAAACAACAAAACCGCCATCACAGAGGCAACAAGCCTTTGTGTGAAGCAAATAAACAAATCAAAAAGAAAGAATAAAACACTATGGTTCTCAAAAGGAGTGGCGGGGAATGTAAGGGAGAAAAAGATAGCATTCAGGAAGTATAAGAAACACAGAAGGAGCAGGAGAGAGAACTGTACCAGTTAAAGCAGAAGGAAGGGAAGGCAGTCAGAACAGCAAAGGCCCAAACCAAGGAAAAGATAGCCAACTCAGTTAAGAAGGGGATAAAACCTTTTATAGGTACATTAGGGAGCAAAGAAAAACTAAGGCAGGGATACTGAGGCTGAATAAAGAGGAAGGTGGTTGGGTAGAGAGTGACAGTGAAAAAGCAGGGATACTGAATAAATACTTCTGCTAAGTATTCACAATGGAAAAGCAGGGGCAATTACCTAATGCAATCAATAGAAGCATTCTGGATAGGGGGTTGATATTAGTCCTTTCACAGAAGAAAGGATTCTGAAAGAACACTTAAAACTGAAGGTGGATAAAGTAATGGGGCCTGATAGGATTCACCCCAGAATTATAAAAGAACTAAGGGAAGAACTAGTAACACCACTGACTACCCTTTTTAATAAATCATGGGAGGAAGGTGTGGTACCTGAGGACTGGAGGAGGGCGGATGTGATTCCGCTTCACAAAAGTGGGAACAAGACAAAGGCAGGAAACTACAGACCTGTCAGTTTGACCTCAATGGTAGGGAAAATGATGGAATCACTTCTGAAGGAAAGAACTGTTGACTACCCCGAGGCCAATGGGGCACAGGACCCAAGGCAGCATGGATTCACAGCAGGAAGGTCATGTCAGCCAAATCTAATTTATTTCTTTGACTGGGTGACCAAAGTAGTAGATCAGGGAGGGGCTGTGGACATGGCCTACCTAGACTTTAGCAAGGCATTTGACACAGTCCCGCACAAAAGATTAATAAACAAATTAGCCAGCCTGGGAGTGGGTCCTAGGGTGGTAGCCTGGGTAAAACACTGGCTGGACAACAGAACACAGTGGGTAATTGTAAATGGAGTCCACAGTGAAGAAAGGAGGGTTACTAGTGGGGTACCGCAAGGTTCAGTACTGGTTCTGTTCTTTTTAATGTCTTTATAAGTGACATTGCAGAGGAACTGGAAGGGAAAGTGTGTCTCTTTGCAGATGACACAAAGATCCGCAACAGGGTTGATATGCAAGGTGGGGTGGAAAGGATAAAAAGGGGCTTGGCAAGGTTGGAGGAATGGTCAAATGTATGGCAGCTTAGATTCAACGCAAAGAAGTGCAAAGTAATTCACCTGGGAAACAAAAACCCAGGGGAAGAGTACACAATGGAGGGGGTGTGAGATACTGACAACAACAAAAATAGAAAGGGACCTGGGGGTAGTCATATCAGATGACCTAAAGGTGGGCCGGCAATGTGAGAAGGCAGTAAGGAGGGCTGGGGGGATACTGGGATGCATAGGGAGAGGTATCACAAGTAGAAAACAAGAAGTTGTTTGCCCTCTGTACAGACAGTTGGTAAGACCACATCTGGAGTACTATGTATAGTTCTGCAGACCCCATCTCCACAAAGACATAAACAGGGTGGAGGCTGTCCAGAGGAGGGCAACCAAAATGGTGCGGGGTCTGCACCAGGTGACATATGAAGAAAGACTAAAGGAGCTTAAGATGTATAGCCTGAAGGAAAGGAGGGAGAAGGTGGACATGATAGAAACTTTCAAATACCTCAAGGGAATCAACAAAGTCCAAGAGGGCAGCATCTTTCAGAAAAAGAGATGTGCAAGAACAAGGGGGCACAATTTGAAGATAGAGGGAGGATGGCTCAGAGGTAATGTGAGGAAGTATTTCTTCACAGACAGTGTTGTAAATGCATTTAACAGCCTTCCTGAGGAGGTCATAAAGTCAAAAACAGTGGGGGAATTCAAGAATGCATGGGACAGACATAAGGCAATTCTATTGGAGGGTAGGAAGAAGTAAGTTGTTGGTTAACTAGGATCTGCAGCTTATCCGTTAGGTAGGGAAATTGGCAGACTAGGTGGTCCAAGCGGTCCTTTTCTGCCATCAAATTCTATGTTTCTATGTTTCTAAACCCTGTATATCTGGTGGAAGGCTTTATGGCTGCAACCAACACATCAGCAACCTTAGGGGATTCCCCAAAACGTGCTATATGGCTATTTCTTCAGGAATCATGCATGCAGATGGAGGGACTTCAGGCCTGGATAGACCTGGAACCCCTTGTCCTGTGACAACGGGTCCTGACATATTGGTAGGGGGAACAGAAGGCTGCACTGTGAAAACTATATCTGGTGAGGCCATAATGGTCCAATGAAACTGAGAGTGGCACTCTGCCTCCACAGCCTAAGCAGCGTCCTCTATATTAATGGAACTGGGGGAAATGCAGATATGACATTCCATTACCAAAGAGGGGCAATTCATTGTGCGAGAAAACTCCAAACCCTAGAGCAAGCAAGCAGAAATGTTGCAGTTCTGCGTTGCTTGGGAACACTAAAAGGTCCCACTCTAGCTTGTCCCATCTTGAGAAGAGGTTGTTTACCAGAGATATAAACAATTTTAATTTGTGAATTTTGAACTGTGACCTCCATAACTCATCTGCCAAAATGTTTGGAGATACTGGAGATGTCTGACTGATACAGGAAGGCTGTAGGAGAGACCCCATAACCATACTCTCATTGCCTACTAGATCCTTAGGGCTCAATTCTCAATGGGTGATGCAGGGCTTTCACAAGCCCTGTGTCAAACCCTGCTCTACCCTAAAAAACAGTGCTACACGGTACACCCGATTCTCATAGGTGGCACATATTTGTGGCACTTTACCCTTTTTATGGTGGTTTGCACCACATATTTGGCATAAATCCCATAAAAAGGTTCTCAAAGTTAGATCAGGAAAAGCTGGTCTAATTCAGGGCATGTGGCGATCATGAATCTCAATTGGGGGCCAGGGAATACCGCAAGCCCCTTGTGGTATGTGTTTGGCACAGCCGGGGCTTTCAGCATTAAATCCTATTTGAGAATTGAGCCCTTGGTGTCCACTGAGGGATTCTCATTTAAAGACTAATCAGTGGCATCATTCCTATGGCTGTAGCCAGGAGACTTAGAAGACTCCAGTGTAGCAGCTATGATGAGGCAATCAGGTTGTCTGCCCTGTCTTGTGGCAGAAAAGCATTAACAGTCTGCATCCAAAAGTGCTACTTTGTGCTGTAGTCATTGCCAGGAAGTCATCACAGTCTTTGGTATAAGTACTGTGACCCCCATAGCCTCACACAACTGTCTTGTCTGCAACAATGTATGTAACAGATGTTCCCTGGAAATGGCTTCCATCAGCCAGTCAGCCAGGTAGGGAAAGACATACGGGCCTTTCCTTTGAATGGGGGCTGCCACTACTGCCAAGTAGTCAGTGAAGACCCATGGCGCAGAAATCAAGTCAATGGGCCAGAATCTGAACTGGTAGTACTCTTCCCCAGGACAAAGTGTAGGTATTGTCTGTGAGCTTGTCTGAACTTGACATGATAGTATGCCTCCTCCATGTCCAGAAAACAGTCAGTCCCCTGTTTATGATAAAAGAATGATAGTTTACGATGTTATAACGATGTTATAATCTCCCTTTATTGTTTCAAATACAGGGATAATCTAGTTCCAGTATCCACGTCTTGATGTACCCTTTGGAGTGGGGTTATATCCTATGGTCATGTGGAACCAGTGGTATCAATTCCACCAGTACCTGCTGTTTTGGTGCTTTTGTATGGGCACCTAGGGAAAGAGGACCTGGCAGGCAACCACTTCCCCTTCCTCTGCCTTGCTGATGGTAGGCACAGCCACCTCTGGCAGCAGGCTGGTGATAGGAGCCCCTTCCCTGATCTCTAACTGGAGTGGGATAGAAGGACTTACTAGACCATAATATCATTTTGGATGTCTGAAGACCACTTAGGGCTTCTTCTACATCTTAGCCAAACAGTTTTGTCCATATCAAAACATAATTTAATACTTCTTGTTGCACATCAGTTGCAAAACCATTAGCCCTGAGCCAAGAATATCACCTCATACAAATGTCAGAGGCAGCAGCCCTGAAAAAGGCATCAGTGACATCATAGGCTGAATACAGCAAATGATTGCCAACCTCAGCACCAGATGTTAAAGTCACCAGATGTCTAAGTTTCAAGTAACTCATTCTTGGCAGAACCCAAAGGCAAAGCCTGTGCTGCAGCCTTTGCAGCCTTCCAAATGCTTTTTTGATATTTGGTCATACGGGCCTGGTAATTTGCAGTTCTAAGGCCTACTGAGGCAGAGGCACAAGTGCACTTGCCTATCACATCCAGCCTCCTAGATTCTTTATCAGGAGGCAAAGTGCTCATGTGTCTAGGTGGTTTAGACCTATCATGAGCAGCCATTATGAATACAGAGTCAGTTTCTAGTTGGTTAACATAAAAAGGATTAGCTGATGGGGCTGGATACTGCTTATCAGCCTTTCTGAGTATTTCAGGCAGTGAGCTAGGTCTGCACTATGAAGCAAAAGTTGCATCCTCCGATTCAGGATATATTGGTGGAATAATATTGGAGGGAGTACAAGGGACCTCCCAAAATTCAATAAGGCTCCTTTCTGTGGAGTTTTTCTCCTGCACTAAAAAGTACATTGCAGTTTGCATTTGATGCCTCATGGACTGAAAAGTAGGGTCCTCAGGAGGAGACCTGTGGGTATACACCAGTGATTCCTCACTGTAGGAGGAGAGGGTGGAACTGGATTTTGGCACATACTGTTCTCCCTCATATCACTTCTTCATAATCCTCCTCCAATCTATTAGATCATGATTATATTCAACCTCATTGTCAGTGCCTCTGTCGAAAAGGGGAGCTGCTAAGAGCACCAATGAGGCTGACAGTGGCTGAGAGGAAGGAATTTGCTGTGTACTAAAAGGTGTTGTTGACTGGGGCTGACAGCCAATGAGCCTTGTCAATAGAGTAACAGTCTGCACAGGGAAGCCGGGCAGAATGCATTGTATCATCTTGAAAAATGACATCAGCACAGCTTGAGAGTCGATGGCACCCTGGATAGGGGCCATGACTACATTGGTTGATGACAGGCCTTGACCCGTGACAATGGCATCCTACTGTCCATAACAGGTATGGCAGCACCTGAGCCAAGCATGAACCTTGTGTCTCATTGACAGTTGGAGAAGCTTTTGTCAATACCACCAGAGTGGTCAATGACTCTGTAGGATTACTTTGTTTCAGAGGCATCATGCTGGGGAAGCAGACTTATCCTTATCTATATGCTTGAGCTTATGGCCCTGTTATTTTTTGTTGTTGTTGTTGATTTGTTTATCCTCCATCCCAGTCAGCCCACATTCATGCTGGACCCCCCGCAGCCCCATCCCCCGACCTAACAGGACTTACCTTCTCCCTTCTTCCCCCACGGCTTTACCCTCCATGGCAGGGCAGTGGGGATCCCTTAACCCACAGAGAGAGGATCGAGTTCAGGGAGGTGCATGCAAATATTGGGGGTGGCAAATGCAGGAGTTGGCAGTCATTAAATGTACCCAGAACATTTTACCTCCTTAGAGAAGGAGTGTGGAATGTTGGCAGTGGACAAGATGTGTGCACTTCTGCTCATAGCACGCCGGCCGGCTACTCCACCTCAGCCCACCTTTTTCTTTTTTGTACAGGACCTGGCATGCCAACACCCAGCTACCATTAGGTGTCAGCAAAGCGCCGGTCTCCATTTCCTTCCCTCCCCAGGAGAAGAGAGCTACCCTCTAGATGTTTGATCCTCTCCCTCCCCATCCAACCCGTGGTAACCCGTTCGCACCAAAAACACAGGTTGCCAGCATGGCAGAAGTTAAGGCAGGATGCCTCAGCCCTCCACACCACCAAGCTGGCCACTTTATGGCCCAGTTATGAGGAGGACCATGATGCCAACAGCTCCTTGAACCAATCCTTTGACTTTGGGGGCCACGGCTTGACAACATGGATGGTGACATAGATGTGGGCTCTTGTGCCTTCTCCATGGCTTCTAAGGTGTTCAAGAGAGATACTGTAAATTTGCTAGCACTTTCTTGTGGCATCACCTTGTAACTTGGTTAATGTTCTGCCAGCTCTCACAAGTCCTCACATTGTGAGATATGTCCAAACAACAAACAGACCTTGTGTTTGTCTTCTTTGCAGATTTTTTGTCTGCACTTACAGTACCAAAATAAACCATTTTTAGAATTTGATGGCATGCAGAGTTGATGAAAAAACACAGATAAAGCAAATAAAGGATAAATTTCAATGGCTAGTTGATGACATTTCCTAGAACAGGTCCAAAGAGGATGACTGACATCAGGAAAAGAACTGAGAAGTGGTGGGGCCCTCACTTTTATATACTCCAATGCATGACATCATCATCAGTGGCCTCCAGCAACAAAAGTTCATATGTGATTCTAGTGCTAACACAGATATAGTTCCAAAGGTGTGGTCCAGTGGAAGAGATGTCCTCAAATAATATCTACAGTTGCAGACATTTCTTACAGAAATGACAGCTTCCCAATCAGATGACTATAGCCTGGCAACTACATGGCCCCACCAATCATGAAATCTATCCCAACTTAACTCCCATCCTGGTCCCTCCCTCTGCAGCTCTCCTCCTGTCCCCCACAGTCACAACACCAGCATTTTGTTCAGTCAGCTCTAATAAAAACACATATATGTCTGTATCCACCCTTCTGAAAATCTTTCGACTTTAATTTTCCACAGTAAACAATTCCATAGTAAACAATTAGTCATTTCTTCATGTTATGCTGTAACACACAACACTTTCTGAAGTTGCATACTGTATATTAACATCTTAAAATAGATTAGACAAGCAATGGTTGGGATATGGCAGCCTTTCTGTGTCAGTGCTTAGTTGCAAGAATTCAACTAACAGCAGGAGAACTTCAGTTTCTTCCAGCAGAACTATAGTTATTTGTAGAACTACTCTGCTTAAATGATACCAAGGTCTTCTGGGATTTTGAGTAGGTTTCTGCAGCAATAATAGGTTGAATAATCATTTGTATGCTGCTAGGGCTGTGGAAAGAAACTGAAGAAATAAATGTTCAGAACACTGAGTTTATTTTTGTTATTGTGGAGTTTTACCCAATTAGACTTACAAAGAGGAACTTTCAGGCAGAATGCAGTGCAGGGATGATGTTGTTAAAGAGTTTAATAGTTATCTTAAATTGTTGTTTTTTTTTACAAGCAGAAAAAAGAACTTATGAACTTTATTGACATTTTACATTTCAGTTCATCAGGCTTGCCTCAGCTTTTTTTCAAGTTTTGAAGGAATTGATTGTTTTTTTATTTACTTTTTATTTGGCTCCCTTCTGGATGAAACAGTGGATGTCTACAGTGATTTGTTTTGGCGTCAGTGGCATTTTCATGGCCACCCTTTGCCGTGCATGCAACTTTCTTATCTTTCAGATTAGTATATTGTCAGGCTTGATACTACTCAACAAATAGGGTGAAATAATAACCTGTGTCACTCATAACATGGTTACTGTTTTATTTACAGAATAAATTCACTTTTAATAAAGGTGGTCAGTCAGATTAAAAAGTGAGGGCTAAGTGTACTATTCTTATATTATCTTGTAACTTGAAAAGTAGCTCTGATAGTCGAATGTGAAGTCAGCAGGTAGCCATCAACATGCAGCACATGCAGAATTTAAAGCCCTCTGTACAATTTGGTCTCCAGTGCTGAATCAGATTTAAGAGTTCATAGAACATTTTAACCTAAATCAGTTGTCTATAGTTCTAGGTGTTTGGAAAGGTTTAGAGGAGTGTGAAATTATTAATGTCCACTGCTGTGTACTTCCAGTGACATTTTCTATAACTTCTGTGGACTAGTGTACAAAATGAATCAGAAGTCTACTCACTACAAGGTATGTAAAACAATATTTAGTCTTTATTTCATTTCCTGTATTTACTGTACCTCATACCTGACATTTCTCCCCAGTGTACTTCCTCAAGGGAATGGTGGTCTTTGCAATTCTGAGATTTTTCTAATTCCTATGTTTGTCAAAATTGCTCAAGTACAGAGCCCATCCCACTATTAAACTTCCATATCAAATAGCTTATTAATGAATATGGCCCACATATCAAAATGGCGTAAAGAACTGAAGTGTGGAGCCAGCCTGGCCAGGGTGGACTTAGTGGTGGCATCATACACCACATCCAAATAGTTAGAGGTTGGCAATATCATTAGAAGGATAATCTCCCAACAGATTGAGAGGAGCAAGTAGGATGTGTTCCTGTACAGGGCACCAAGCTTTGGATATAGTTTTTTTCTGTGGATGGCGTTTATGTGGATAGTGAAATCCCAGTTTTTATCCAGTCATACAGTAGGGTTCTTGAAGTGAGAGACTTCTTCAAGGGGAATTCCATCAATCGACAGAGGTATAGGGTTACATCTGAGCCTTGTGAGTCTGCTTGGTACTCAAGTTACAAAAAACAGGCACCACTTAAACTGGCTATTGCACAGAAAAACAAAAGTCTGTCATTGCCATATCTATCCGGCCCAGTGGCACTGAGGGTTGAGGTGCTGGACAGCACACTTCATGCCACACCAGTGATCTGAGCTTGTGAATTGACCCAGGTTGCTCGGGGGTCATCAGGGGTGAGGAAGGATGGAGCATATGTAAGACAGCTCTCCTTCCTTATGGGGGGGGACAGTGCTGTGAGCTGTAGAATGACACCCAGTGGTGGCTGGGTGTCAGCACAGATGTGCGGCTGGAATGGGGTGGGACCCATGTCAAGGGCATGAGGCTGCCTCCAAGGAGATGGAACCCAGCCATTCATTCATTGCACATTCATGGGCTCTGGAAGAAAACAGCTGAAAAAAATGGAGCTGATAGGCTCTATGATGGCCCAGCTGCACCCGCACCAACCCCCCGGAATCTGGACACTGGCTTCTGGGGGAGGGGTTTGATGCTTCTCTCCCCTGACCATATCACGGGGGGGGGGGTAACCTTTGGGGGAATCTACTGGGGAAGAATTGGTTCGGGATTCTGGGGCCAGAGAGGTGAACCCCTCCGAGGGAGGAGTTGGAGATGCCTGCCAGCCCTACAGGCTAAATTTTAAATAATAAAAAAAAATTGGCAATATTTTATTTTACAGTTCAACTGACTATTAGCTAACACTGAGGCAGCTTCTGCTTGGTACTGCAAGACATGGTGGGTGATACTCATTTTGGTAGTCAAAATAAGTTAGTTCAAGCAGAACCATCACTGGGTGTTATGAAAGATATGCTTTAGTAATGCTTTAAGTTCAGGGTTCCAACCAGTGGCACAACAAACTGTAACAGTAGTGTACATATGGGTGTTCAGTGAGATGCAAGTTGTGGAGAGGTCACTGAGGAAGAGGGAGGAAAGGACAGACTTCAAGATGGAGTTTTGGGTCACCCCAGAGTTGATTGGGAAGTAAGAGGTAAGCAGTTGCCTTCCTGGATGAATAGTTGCCAGCCAGTGAGATAACCAACTACAGTGTTGAATAGTTTAGTTCTACCAAAGTTATCCAGGAGGATTGGGTGGGCCACTATATCAAAGGTCTTAGCAAGGTCTATGAAGATAACAACTGTGATCTGACCATGATCCATCCCCTTCATATTGGCATCACTGATGCAGAGGAAGGAGGAGTTTAAGGAGAAACATAGAAACATAGACTTTGACGGCAGATAAGGACCACTTGGCCCACCCAGTCTGCCCATTTCCCTACCTATTGGATAAGCTGCAGATTCTAGTTAGCCAACAGCCTACTTCCTGTAACCCCCCACTGTAATTGCCTTATGTCTGTCCCATGCATGTTTGAATTCCCCCACTGTTTTAGACCCCACAACCTCTCCAAGAAGGCAGTTCCATGCGTCCACCACTCTCTCCATGAAAAAATTTCCTGTATTACCCCTGACCATCCCCTCTATCTTTAAATTGTGCCCCCTTGTTCTTACACATCTCTTTTTCTGAAAGATGCTACCCTCCTGGACTTTGTTGATTCCCTTGAGGTAGTTAAAAGTTTCTATCATGTCCCCCCGTCCCTCCTTTCATCAAGGGTATACTTATTAAGCTCTCTCAGTTTCTCTTCATATGGTTTCTGATGTAGACCCTGCACCATTTTAGTTGCCCTGCTCTGGACTACTTCCATCCTGTCTATGTCTTTGCATAGATGAGGTCTCCAAAACTGCACGTAGTACTCCAGATGGGGTCTCACCAACTGTCTGTACAGAGGGATAACCACTTCCCTTTTTCTACTTATGATGCCCCTCCCTATGCATCCTCGTATCCCCCTGGCCCTCCTTACTGACTTCTCACATTGCTTACCCACCTTTAGGTCATCTGATATGACTACCCCCAGGTCCCTTTCCATTATTGTTGTTGTTAGTACCTCCCCTGCTATTGTGTACTCTTCTCCTGGATTTTTATTTCCCAGATGCATTACCTTGCACTTCTTTGCATTGAATCTAAGTTGCCATATGTCTGACCATTCCTCCAACCTTGCCAAGTCCATTCTCATCCTTTCTACCCCCGCCTTGTGTATCCACTCTGTTATAGATCTTTGTGTCATCTGCAAAGAGGCATACCTTTCCTTCTAGACACTCTGCAATGTCACCTATAAAGACATTAAAGAGGACTGGACCCAGTACTGAGCTCTGAGGTACTCCACTAGTAACCCACCTTTCTTTGGAATGTGTTCCATTCACTATTACCTTCTGTGTCCTGTTCTGCAGCCAGTTTGCTACCCAAGCTACCACCATGGGGCCCACTCCCAGGCTGGCTAACTTGATTATTAATCTTTTGTGCAGGACTGTGTCAAATGCCTTGCTAAAGTCTAGGTAGGCCATATCCACAGCCCCTCCCTGGTCTATTACTTTGGTCACCCAGTCAAAGAAATTGATTAGATTCATCTGACATGACCTTCCTGCTATGAATCCATGCTGCTTTGGGTCCTGTGCCCCGCTGGCCTCTAGGTACTTAACAATTCTTTCTTTCAGAAGTGATTTCATCATTTTACCCACCACTGAGGTCAAACAAACAGGTCTGTAGTTCCCTGCTTCTGCCTTGCTCCAACTTTTGTGAAGGGGAATCACATCTGCCCTCCTCCAGTCCTCAGGTACCACCCTATCCTCCCATGATTTGTTAAAAAGTGTGGTCAGTGGTGTCACTAGGTCCTCCCTTAGTTCTTTTAGGATTCTAGGGTGAATCCCGTCAGACCCCATTGATTTGTCCACCTTGAATTTTAGGAGTTCTTTCAGGACTCTTTCTTCTGTAAATGGACTGGCATCAACCCCACTACCCAGAGTGCTTCTACTGTTTGGTTTAGGCAACTCCTCCTCTTCTTCTTTTGTGAATACTGAGCAAAAGTATTCTTTCAGTATCTCTGCCTTTTCACTGTCTCCCTCTACCCACCTTCCCTCTCCTTTATTAATCTTTACTATTACTCCCTTAAACTTTCTATGCCCCCTAATGTACCTATAAAAGGTTTTATCCCCCTTCTTAACTGAGTTGGCTATATTTTCCTCAGTTTGGGCCTTTGATTTTCTGACTGCCTTCCCCACTTCTTTCTGCTTTAATTGATACAGTTCCCTGTCATGCTCCTTCTGTGATTCCTTATACTTTCTGAATGCAGCCTTTTTCTCCTTAACCTTCCCTGACACCTCTTTTGAGAACCAAAGTGCTTTTTTATTCCACTTTGTTTTCTTTATTTGTTTCACACAAAGGCTTGTTGCCTCCATGATGGCAGTTTTGATTTTTCTCCATTGTTCTTCCACCCCTCCTTTCTGGCCTTCTGCTAATGCATTCCTCAGGTATTTGCCCATTATGCCAAAGTCAGCCCTTCTAAAGTCCAATATCCTTGTCTTTGTATGGCTTGGCTCCAGGAGTGGGTATTACAGAAGTCAGACTGTAAAACAAGATGAATGAGGAGGAGTCAAGAATGCTGAGAGAGGACCAGCTGCTCCTGGAGCTTGTCTAAATTTCATATGGGGAAGATAGGATGGTAGGTCCTGATTGTAGTGGAGTCTCCCCCTTGTTTAGGGGGAGAACATTTGCCTGCTTTCTGCCATGTGGAACAGTGGCAAGTTGAAATGATAACTTTAGGAGTCTGAAGAGAGGGGAAGCTATAGAGAGAGTGGAAAGGTTTGCAAGTTTTGTATCCAGGCCATCAGGGCCCATGAAGGTGTTCAGGGAACAGAAAGTGAAAAATATATCAGCTGGAGTAACAAGGGAGAAAGAGAAGGAAGTGGAAGGGGGGGTGGAGTTTGAAAGGAAGAAGTTAGGACCAGGAGTGGGGGAGTTAGCCTTTATGGCAAAATGGTATTGTAGTTGAAGGCAGTAATGAGTTCATATGGCTTTGACAGAGGGACTTCGGAATATCTGAGGTTGGTATACTGGTTTTATTGTATTTGTTTTTACGATGTTCATTATCAAACCTACATCTAGTTTTGAGATTACATTATTATTGTTAATGTTTTCTTTCTCTTGGAAAATATTTAATAAAATGTGCGTTAAAAAGAACATCTGAGCTTGAGTACTGGAGAGGTTGACTGCATGGGAGTGGGGGATGAAAATGGAGCAAATGATCTGCAGGAATTTGTTTGGGGGATTTATTGTTATTCTGCAGGTTGGATGCACAGTAGTTCACTGTGGTGACCCTGATGCACTGTTGCTGGCATCAGGGAATTCCTTCTGTTTCAGCAAATCTCTGTGGTAGCCCAAGACATTGCAGAGATACTTACTGTAGAACAGCTAAGTTGTAATCTCGGAATAGGGAGGTTAGCTCTGCAGTAACCCAGTGAAGGTGGTGCCATGCTCTCATACCCTCTTAAAAGTGGCATGCTTATCCCAAACAGATGTGAAACTGGACTGGAAAAGTGACAGGGCACTGTTGATATCAGTAGTTATGCTGAGATGGGCACAATCAGTTTCCCTCCTTACTCCGTAACACCTGTTGCATAGATTGCAACATGTTTTTATGGTGTAAGGATGGAGACTGTTTTGAGGGTTATTCCTGTACCAGATGTATTTATATTAAATAACTATATGAAGAAATAAGAAGACTGATGGACAAACAAAATGAAACACCTAGTATGAATAAGTTAGAAGTTTTTATAGGTAGCATGTTTGAACTAATTGCTAAAGCATAAGAACAGAAAATTTAGGACAATCAAATGGAACAAACAGAGGTGTTAGTAGACTTAAATCTAGGAGAAGAAGAAAAAAGGACGTGTCACACAGATGATGTAGGAGAGGAAGTAGTTCAAGGTGAGCTGCAAACATGGACTATGGTGGAAGGGAAAAAGAAGAATGAAAAGGAATAAAAAGGAAGGGTAGCAGGCTGTCATTCATTATAAAGACTAAGACAATGTTGTTCACAGGACTGCACATGAAGAAGAAAGCCCTACCCCTATCTATAATAAATAAAAAGGGTACGACGTTTGAGCTGATCAGTACTTTCAAGTACCTGGGTGTCACAGCTGATGGCACCTTCTCATTCACACCACACATAGACAACGTTGTAACTGAATTAAACCTAAAACTACAGTAGGGGACCTCTATAGGCAAAAGCATAATCTCACTCAAGAAGCAAGGTGCATTGCATTTGCCAGCTCAATCCTCCACATTATTAATTACAACATCATAGTATATGGAGCAGCCTCTGACACAGTATTTCAGAGACTTAAGCTAACAGTGAACAATGCATGTCAGCTGACCTTGGGTATCGACTGGCTTATGTACACTTGTGTACTGTACTCATAATCTGATGTGCTCCATCTACAGGACAGAATCAAGCTACAGACTTGCATCCTAGGTAAAAAAGCACTGTTAGGTCTCATGCCCCCTGGAATACAGCACCTGTTTGGGCCATCCCTGAACCCCTACTCCAATAGATAAGTGACCAAGAACAACCTAAAAATTCCCTTCCTTAAAACTACATTACAAAGCATTATGGGAAACATATGCAAATCCCCATGAGAGAATTTGGACTGGCTCTACTTTAAGCAGGATTTTCATGTTTCCCATGATGCTTTGCATTATTGGGATATGTGCAATTGTGTTTCCTTTAAAACTTGGCTGTATGGCCAACATCCTCCAGGATAATCCATGCCTCAGGGCATTTGCTCTGGGGTTCTTTTGTAGTTATTTTCCTTCTCTATTTTGGAGTCCCCATGACCCAAACAAATAACATCCCCCTTAAGGGATGGCTGGATCCCTCTACCTGGGCTAAGACACATACGTGGCACACTGATTAGTCCAAATGAGGTCAAAACACATGTATGTGTCTGCTGTTTTTAGCTTTTGCTGATTGCACTGTGAGGCCTTCTGACAACATTCAATTCTGCTTAAAGTAGAGTCAGTCCAAATTCTCTCATGGGGATTTGCATAAACTACCTAAGTCTTTTACACATGCCAGCATCTCCACAGTATTGACAAAGCTGATTCTGCTGCATTGAAAATAACTGTAAATGACTTCATGAACCTGTGTCCCCAACTTGTGACCTATATATCCTTCATGACTTTTTAACTTTTATACCTAGATTCTTGTGTACCATTATATCTGTTAACATTGTTAGTACCTAGTAATGGTCAGATCTGTAGCTGTGTTATGGATGTGGAACCTTTGTAAATGAGCTGCCAGAGTGCAAAGGTGTTATCCAAACAAACAAACAAATAAGTAAAATAAATGAATTAATAAACAACAGATAAAAAGTTTTAGAACAGCAGGAGGGGATAGAAGTCAATGATCAAAATAAACCACAAAATAATACTCCACATACTGTGCACCTCATTGTCCAATGGAGTTAACACCATCACAGGGTCAGAAGCCAGATAGAAATGTAATGGTGATTGATGACTCCATGTGTAGCTATGGTGACACAACATTCTATCAGGAGAATAAGAAAAGAGTTACAGTAAGCTGCTTACTGAGGGCAAATGGCATTGATATTAGAACAAACCGTGATGGATTATTGCATGAGACTGGTGAAAAACCTATTGTGGCATTACATGTTGGAGTGAATGAAATAGGTTATTGGTTAGATGATGACATCAAAAGTGATCATGAGAACATAGAAGAGTGACTTATAAAAAAGATTAAACAGTGATTGTGTCTGAAATTCTTCCTGTCCCAAGAGCAGGGATTGGATGGACAAGAGATATCATGAAAACAAACTAATGGTTCAAACACTGGGCAAAACAGGGAGGTTTCCTTTCAAGGATACTACATGGGATCCATCCAAGGATACTAAAAGAGCTAAGAGAGGTAGTAGCAGCACCTCTGGCAGATCTCTTCAACAAGTCTCTACAAGAAGGAGTAGTACTGGAAGAGGGCCATGGTGGTCCCTATTAACAAGGGGGGAAGCAAGGAAGAGTCAGGAAGCTACAGGCCAGTCAGCCTCACCTCTGTGGTGGTTAAACTTATGGAATTCCTGCTGAAGGATAGGATTGTAGAGTTCTAGGAGGCCAACGGGCAGCAAGACCCCAGTCAGCATGGATTCACGACAGGCAGATTATGCCAGACCAACCTGATACTTTTTTTGACTGAGTCACAAGGAGAGTAGACCATGGATGAGCAGTAGACATAGGCTACCTGGACATTAGTAAGGCTTTTGACTCTATACCCCACAGAAGGCTTCTAAAGAAGCTAAGGCAGGTGGGAGTCAGGGGGAAAATAGTATCATGGGTGAGAAACTGGTTGAAGGGCATAACCCAGAAGGTAGTGGTAAATGGAGCTGTATCAAGTAAGAGGGAAGTGACAAGTGGGCTACCCCCAGGGGTCAGTCCTGGGGTCTCTACTCTTCAACATATTTATTAGTGACATTACAAAGGAGCTGGGGGTAGGGTGTGTCTATTTGCAGATGACACTAAGCTCTATAATAGGATTGACAGAGAGGAGGGAGTAAATCAGATGAGGGATTACCGCCACAAACTTGGAGAATGGTGTTCTGCATGGCAACTGAAATTTAACACCAGGAAATGTAAGACCATGCACCTCAGAAAGGGCAACAGTAAGGCCAAATACTATCTGGGAGTAGAAAAACTTACCACCTTGAGCCAAGAGAGTGATTAAGGGGTCATCATTTTGAAAGACTTGAAGGTTAGTAGCCAGTGTGAGAAGGCAGCACCAAAAGCAAACCATATGCTGGGATGCATAGGTAGAGGCATCACTAGCAGAAGGAGGAAGGTGGTCCTGCCTCTGTACAGGTCATTAGTGAGGCCCCACATTGAGTACAGGGTCTAATTCTGGAGACTGTACCTGAGGAGGAGTCAATCTACAGGAGGGCAACTAAAATGATACACGGACTCTGGGAAAAGGGCTATGAGGACAGACTAGGGGAGCTCAACATGTACTCTCTGGACCAGAGAAAGGATAGGGGGGATATGACAGAGACCTTTAAGTACCTCAAAGGGTTAAACAGAGTCCAGACAAATGAGCTCTTTCCAGCTAAATACATCGACAAGGACGCACGGTCATAGACTGAGGTTGGGGGGGAGTTTTAAGAGCAACAAACACAAGTTCTCCTTCAGACAAAGAGTGGCGGTGCCATGGAATGGGTTACCTGAAGAGTTGTTGGATGCCAAGACAGGGAATTCAAAAATGCATGGGATGAATACAAAGGAATTGTGAAAACAAAGACAGGGAGAACTTGAGGGGGGTAGTCTAAAAACACGGGCAGACTAGATGGAGCACCGGTCCTCATCTGCCGACACATTCTATGTTTCTATGTTTAAAGTTTGTTCAAAACTGGGATGAATTTAAAAGACATCCTGATTTGTACAGGGGGATAGCATGCACCTAAACACATAAGAGGCTAAAATTCTGGAAGATAGGCTTATTAAGCATAGTGTGAAACATTTAACCTGCATATGAAGGGGAATGGGGTGGGGTCTTATCTAAAATCCTAAAAGCTGGAGTGATGAGCACAAACTGTAACAGTCATAACACAAAGCCAGCTAAATGGGAAAATTCTCTACCACAGCAAATAGAAAGTGTGCTGTATCCATAAATAAAGGGAGGAACTGTCTGTTGATAAATGCTAGAAACCTTAATAAAGAAGTTTGGAGAACCAGAGACAATATTAAGCCCTAGAAAAAAATGTCATCATAGGTATCACGGAGACATGATGATACATGGAAGAATAGAAGGATATAAGTTGTAAGGAAAAGACAAGACAGGACAGGAAGAAAAGGAGGAGGTGTGGCATTATATATTAAGAACAATGTGTGGGTTGAGGAAATAATGAGATCTAAAATTGAGGGTTGTGAAATTATCTGGGAAAGAGTTAGGAGCAACAGATACAGAAGAGTGGTGTTGAGAATATGCTACAGGCCACCAGATCAGACAACTGATACAGATGTGCTATTAATCAGTGATGTTGAGTATTATAGCAACAAGAAGGATTTATTTTTCATGAAAAATCTCAATGTTCCTGGAATAAGTTGGAAAATAAGAAATGGAGGAATAAACCAGGACTGAAATCTGGCAAAAACTGAATGGGTAATAACTTAGAGCAGTAGAATGGGTAGTAGGACAACAGAGCGAATGTGTAGTATTTCTGAGATGAAAATTAATGAAACTAGAGAACAGACATATACCTATGGAAATGAAATACAACTGTAGTAGTGAAGTCCCTGTGTGGCTTCTTAGGATACTGATCAGGAAGATAGGAAAAAGAAAATGGCATAGAAAAGCAAAAAGTACTAATGATAGAACATCATGGGAACAGCATAAAGAACAGGAGAGGGAATGTAAAAGGAGTACATTCAGGGAGGAAAGACAGATAAAGAAATTAAAATGGCAAATGACTCCAAACTTAAATCCAAGTGTTTCTGGACTTATGTCAGATCTAGTAAGGGATGTAGCAAGGCTGTGGGCTCCCTAATGAAGAATGATAGGGTAATGATAGGCTAATAAATAAAAAGGGATGAGATGGCAGCCACGCTAACTTCTCTGGGTCATTCTCCCATGAGTTAAGTTTGAGCAATAGTGGGTATTTAGGATTTGGAAATCACTAGAAATAAAGAAGGAAAGAGTTTTAAGGCTCTTCATTAATTCAGATTTAAAGTCACAAAATCCAGACGTGAAGTACCCTAGAATTTTAAAAACGTTGGCAACAGGTCAAGCAAAGTCATCAAGGTTGCTTTTTTTCATACAAGTGTTTATCTCTCACCCGGCGGGTTGGCAGCTTGTGTCAGCCATCCAGATCAGACTCCATGGTCTTTCGAGGCCTCCCACACATTGCCTCAGCAGAGCCACCGGAGCAGGCCTGGGGCCATCATCCAGCTGCAACCCCTGCTTATTTTCATGTTTTCTCCTTGGTTTAACCCCAGAGCCACAGACAAGGTCGGGTGTGCATGTGAAAGCAAGCACGCATGCCTTGGCCTGGCCAACTCCGATCCACCCACCCCGGCCAAGTGTCTGGCTCCCTCTGTGCATGCACCACCATCCTGCCTCCATGTTGGGGTGGTCTAAGGCTGAGAGATTCAACCTCCTTGATCTGGAAGAGGAGAGCTGCCTAGTGGTCTCTCTATCTTCTCCCAGACACCCCCCCAGCCGACCCTGGCAGCCCATGCTCATTCCTGAACATGGTTCACCAGCATGGTGACAGGTAAGGTGCCCAGCACCTCAGCCCTCTGCACCACCAGGCTGGCTATTAAGGTTGCTTTTTAACAAATCCTTGGAAGGAGAAGTGCCAGTGGGCTGGACCTCAGCATAGGTTGTGTGAATATATACATCACCATTTGTCAGTACTGAATGTTTGCTTGCATGCTGTTACATGTTAGATTCTAGAATGTAACAGCAATTTGTTTACAAGACAACGACTATTGGGATAAAAAATGTCTGCTTATAGCCTCAAGAAACTGATATTCTAGCAGCTAGAACATCAGTTTCTTGAGGCTATTAGCAGATATTTTTTATCCCAAAAGACATTGTCTCATAAAAAAATTGAGTTCCAGTTGGCTAAGTGATATAGGCCCCATATTTAAACCAGCCATGTGCACTGCACTGACAGGAGGGCTGCATGGTAATTAGCGCACGGCCTCTCAAGGGCAATATTCAGACAATTAGCACAATTTAACTGGAGAGCCCTAAATGTCAGAATATGGGGCCAAATCAGTATAGTGCATAGTGACTATGCATTTTGCTGACACAGTCCCTGACTGAATATAGGAGACAAGAGCCCAATAGAGATAGCATGGCCCAAATGGGATTGCCCAAGGCTTTTATGGGTCATATTGAGCCCTAACATGCTAATGAGTCCATTGGGCATGTAAGGTACTATAGTCCATTTGCATGCCCATTATTAGCTCATTAGCATGCATGACCCCGAGCACCTGTGCTGCAGCTGCCTTGAATATTCCTAGTGGTGTAGTGGTCCCCGTTCCCTAATCACCTCTTCTGTAACATCATGAATATTTATGGTGATTTAGTGATTCCCCATTCTTCTGTTCTGTTGCTGCCTTGAAGATTCCTGGTGGCGTTGCAGTCTCCTCCATAAGGGTGCCTGATACCTTCCTGACCATCTTCCCCATACCCACCCCTTGCCTCATCACCTAAACCAAACCATGGCATTAATTACAGTGATTGGCAGAGCCCTCTGCTCACCACCTGGGACAGATGCCATCTGGCTGTTAGGGAATGGGCCACTAGACCTTCAGGAATATTCCAGATAGCTACAGGACAGGCAATCAAGGGATATGGGGACCACTAGACCACCAGGAATATTCAAGACAGATACAGAATGGGCACGCATGAAGAGGAGGGACCACAAGACCATCAGGAATATTTAAGACAGCTACAGGACAGATGATTGGGGGGAGGGGGGCAACCATGCACAGAAATAAGGGTAGGGTTTTGGCAGCATTGGAGGGGATTTGAAAATGACACATGTCATCTTCTTGTGGAGGTATAAAAAAGGCTATGTTGAAACTTTGGGGCAAAAATGATAAAAAATGGCAGCACTGTGAGCACAAGTTCAAAACGCGTTACAAAACCATTAATCAAACTTGCCTTGTTTTCAGTCAGTTCTCAGTTTTGCTGCAGTGCAGCAGGACAGTCAGTGGTCATGAGAGAGAACTGAATAGGTAAGTGAGGGGTGCTGGGGGCTGCAGGGTAGTGGGTATTGAATGGGGTGTCAGGGTGGGGAGTGGGGGAGCAGAACAGTTTGATGAACTGTTTTCCTTTTTTCTGGTTAAAAAACTAAGAGACCTATAAATGTCAATTTTTGTTAAAGCAGGTAACAATACTGTTGATTGGGCACTCTAGTGTCAGTGTGTTGCTTGTTGGCACCTGGGTTGGCACACCAGTGTCACAAGGTGTTGGGGATGTAGCATTTTCCATTGGTGGGGTACAGCACCCAACTACCAGACTTTGGTGATGGAAAGGGGGTTTTTTGATTTCCAGCGGCAGTCAACTGCCGGACTTTAGTGGTGATGGTGGTGGTTTGGGGTTGTTCTGGTTTCAGGCAGTGTGGCTGTGCACCCATCTGCTGGACTTTGTCAGGGGGGTATTGTTGTGTTTGGGTGCGGGTTGGGCATTTGACCACTGGACTTTGGTGGGGGGGGGTGCCTTCCAGTGGTGGGGTCGGGAACCTTAAGGTCAGACTTTTTGAAAACTGGGTGTAATGGGAAGGGGGATACTTCCCAACCATTACCTGTGTCAGGATGTTTGCTTTACACATGGTTGAAAGCAAACTTAAAAAAGGAAGCAAGGCTGATAAGGTGAATTACAGACCAGTTAGTTTAACATCAGTCATTGGAAAAATTCTGGAAACATGCAATTAAGATGAAACTGAAACCTTTGTCAATGAAAAAAAATCTAAGAGTTAGTACTCAGCGTGGTTTCAGTAATGAGAGGTCCTGAATGACTAATGTATTGTATTTCTTTGACAGGGTCAATTCGGTTTTGTATGAGGGAAAAGCAGTTGACATTGTCTACCTCAATCCAAATAAGGCATCTGACACTGCCTCCATGCTGAGCTGATTAAGCAATTTATAAACATCAAATTAGACAACATTATATGTTGAGTCAAATCATGGCTGAGTGACCATAAGCAATTAGTGAGTACTTGAATGTTTCCATCATATCCCCCTTCTCTTTCTCCTGTCCTCCAGGGAGTATATATTGAGGTCCTCTAGTCTTTCCTCATATTACTTTTGGTGCAGTCCGTGCACCATTTACGTTGCCCTTGTCTGGACTGCCTCTGTTTTGTCTATATCCTTCTGGAGATGCGGCCTCCAGAACTGGACACAGTACTCCAAATGAGGTCTCACTAGTGTTCTGTACAGTGGCATAACCACCTCCATTTTTCTGCTGGTGATACCTCTCCCTATGCTCCCTAGCATCTCACCAGTTCTCCCCATAGCCTTCTCACATTGTTTGGTTACCATTAGTCCATCAGATATGATTACCCCCAGGTCCCTTTCTTGATTGGTGACTGTCAGTACCCCCCATCTTGTACTCCTCCCTTGAATATCTGTGCCCCAAATGCATGATTTTGCACTTCTTCACATTGAATCTTAGCTGTCACACTCTCAAATACTCCTCAAGCATTTTCAGTTCAGTAGTGGTGTGTAATCAATGATAACTCACATAAAATAGTGGAAAGCACTCACCCCAGCCAAGGATTTTCAAAAGAGCTTCTCACACATGGAACGTGTGTTTAGAGCTATTTATTCCTCCATAAATAATAGCAAAGAACAACAGTACAATTTTACGTTTTACCTGACTACTCGGGCTTCCCCTTTGAAAATGCTTGGCTGGAGTGAGTGCTTTCCACTCCTCAAGCATGTTTAGGTCCTTTCTCATTTTCTCACATGCCTCCGGAGTGTTGACCCTGTTGCAAATCTTAGTGTTATCTGTAAAGAGGCATACCTTCCCCTTCAGCCCCTCTGCAATGTCACTTATGCAGACATTAAAGAGTACTGGCCCCAGCATGGATCCCTGTGGCACTGCGCTGGTTATGTCCCTCTCCTTGGATTGACCACCATTTACCACCACCCTCTGTGTCCTGTCACTGAATCATTTTATGACACAGCTTGCCACCTTGGGGCCCACTCCCAGGCTGCCCAACTTATTTATCCTATTCTCTATGGGATAGTGTGGAAGGTCTTGCTGAAACCTAGGTAGGCCACATCCACCGCCCCTCCCTGATCTACCTCCCTGGTAACCCAGCCAAAGAAATCTGTCAGATTTGTTTGACAAGACCTTCCTCCTATGAATCCATGCTGACTCAGATCCTGTGCTCCTCTGGATTCAAGAAATATCATAATCTTTTCATTGAGAATTCACTCCATTAATTTCCCCACCACTGAGGTCAGGCTGACTGGCCTGTAGTTGCCACTCTCTTCCCTGTTCTCACTTTTGTGAAGAGGGACTACATTTGCCCTCTTCCAGTGTCCTGGAACTACCCCTGTCTCTATCAGTTTGTTGCATAGGGCTGTTAGCGGTGCTGCCAGCAATGCAGCAAATAGCCCTAAACATTCCAACTAGTGCCAGAAAGTTGTTATACAGTGCAACAAAATCTTGGGTTGCTTAAGGACAAAAATCAATAGTAGGGATAAGGGAGTTATTAACCTTCACTTGAAACACTGTGAACATTTCTTGTCACTCTATTATAAGGCAGATATACAGAGACTGGAACAAGTGCAAAGAAGAACAATGGAAATGATAAAAGGGCATACAAATAAGACTTATGAAGGGATACTGTCGAGTTTGGGGCTTTATAAACTGGAAATGAGGCAAATGAAAGATGACCTCATAGCAGTGATAGCAACCAAAGATGAGTATTCTAGACATTGCCCCGGTATTCAGACTAGAGGACATAAGTACCAACTAGAAGGAGCATTCTTCAGAACTGAGAAATGAAGGGCTTGGTTCTCACAATGAGTGGTAGTCATACTGAGTGAGCTGCTTAGCAAGGTTGTACACTATGTAAACTTAATTTGTTTCAAAAGAAACTTGCATACCTATTTTCAGGAAGGCGGAATAAATGATTATTACTGTTGAATAACTGTAGACAAGCTTGATAGGCTATAGCATTCTTCTTTCTGAAACTCCTATGTTCCTATATTCAGTATGTGGCTCAAAGATCATCCAGAAGACAGGGGAGGTTGTCAGTGCCAGTGGCTCAGTAGGTAGCACCACAAACCGAGCGCTGGAAATGTAATATTTTCATTTTTAAGCTGCAGCCGAAATCCCACTCATGCGTACCAGATGCAAGACCAAAAGATCCCGCGCTTGCGCAAGAGTGTGCCATTGGTGCGCATGCACGGGATTTCGGCCGCAGCTTAAAAATGAAAATATTACATTTCCAATGCTTGGTTTGTGGTGCCAGATATATGTAAGACTTGAGAAATATGCAAGGAATAAGCCCAACATGATTGTTCTTCATCCATGTGAAAATAATCGTACATCGGGACCGCGCTTGTGGCAGACGCGTGGTCCTGACCTAGAAATACTTCCGGGAATGTACAGAATTACGGGCAGGCTGGTTGAATACCTATTTACAGAAAAATTAAGAAGCCAGATAAGCATTCCTTTATTTTTTATCCCTATGGGTATTCCAAGCATCTTCCTAAGTGGTATGTGGCCAAGAGGCATACTGCTCATTTTTAACAAAAAACGAAGGGAAAAAGCTGACAGTGCAGCTTTAACTCAGCCACTCTGTAAATGTCTATGGCTTTTGTAAAGTTAAGTCATCCTCTCTTAATAGATGCCTTCTGACACTATCATTACGAATGCCACAGATATTTCAATCCATAATAAGATAATCACAGTATGAACCAGACTGATAGGACTTTGCTTTCAAGCACAGGTCTGTGACATAAACATCAATTGTTTCTCCTAGGTTCTGATTCCTGGTGTCAAATGTATTGTAGACTACCAGGACTGCTGGTCTGGACATGTGTAGGATGGTCATTGCTTGGATCTTCTGGGACTTTTCTGCAATTCCTGTGGCCACAAAAAATATTTCTGCTTGTTGCTTAAAGTGGCGTCAGTTCTCTGCCAAATTGCCTATAAGCTCTATTGGTGTTGATGGCGACAGGTGCACCACCTTCTGACACCATGTAATGAAGAGAGGATGCAGATCCCAGTTTAAATGCTTTACTAAACCACCAGCAACATGCAGGTACATGCTTAACAACTTCTAAACTGTAACTGGTGGGTTCTCAGCCCACCAAGCTCTATTTATATTCAGTTCAAACTGTAGTAACATCACACTGTGGGTACGTCATTAATATTCATAAACTTCACATCATGACATCCCCCAGTAATTCAAATACTTGCTTTTATAAAAAATCCTTTTCAAGAATAACAATATTACCCACCTTGTGTGCTTGTTTAAACACCATGGGCTAGATTCACAAAAAAATTGCAAAGTGAAGAGCAAAACTTTGTAGTGCACTTTGTAATGGACCAGGTGGTAAAAAATGCTATTCACAGATGGATACTGTAAGGTGCTATCCAACTGTGAATAGGGGTAGGTAAATACAGTGGTAACCCCATTACTGCTACCTCTACCCCACTAGCGGTGCCCTGATCTGCATTCCCTGAAATGGCCCCACAATGAAAAGCGCAGATGCACCATTTGAAATTCACAAAAGCAGCCATGCAAATAAGCCCATTGGGCATGCAAGGAGCTAGCTGGCCATTTGCATGACCATTATGGGCTCATTTACATGGGCTGTGAGTGTTCTAGCATGCCCACCCCAGCCCCTGCTCCACACAGCCAAAGTCACTCATGGTCTAGTGGTCCCTTTCCTGTCCACAATTGCCATTCCCACAGAAAAAAAATACCCTGGTAGTCTAGTGGTCCCTCCATCCTCCCTGTTATCAGATCTTCATCTCCATATAAGACATATCCTGTTTCCTGGTAGTCTAGTGGTCCTTCCCCCCAACCTGTTCTCTGATCGCTGTCCTGATAGTTAAAAAAAGTTTCCCTGGAAGTCAAGTGGTTTCCTCCCCCCACCCCAATCCCTGATTACCATCCTGACAGTTAACATATTTCCCTGCCAGTGTAAGGGTTCTCTCCCCCCACCCCATTCTCTGATCACCATACAATAGTTAAAAAAATGTTTCCCTGGCAGTCTAGTGGTTCCCTCCCCCAATCCCCAATTGCTGTGCCCGTAGCATAATAAAAATGCCACGGATAGTTGAGTGGTCCCCCCACCCTAGCCCCAATCTGTCTCTGCCATAAGGTGTCAAATTATTCTGATGGTCTAGTGGTCCTTCCACCCATCCCCAATCTGCCCTAATTTAAAACATTGAAATTTTCCATGTGTAGTGGACCCTCCGCTTCCTCACCCCACCAATACTGTTCCACCTCCCTGCTCCCTCCCAACCAGATCCTGTTTGGCAACCAGCACAGTCCTCCCCTCACCTCCACAGCTGGCTGCTGACTGAGCTCTCAATGAGTGTGTACTGTACACAGTACATGCTCATTGACTGACAGCTCACTCTGAGCTGTCAATATATGTCAATGAGTGCATACTGTATATAGTACATGCTCATTGAGAGCTCAGTCTGTGGCCAGCCATGGAGGTGAGAAGATGGCTGTGCTGGTCACTGGCTGGGGGTCTGGTGGGGAAAGAGAAGGGTGGTGGGACACTATTGGCTGGTATGGGGAGGTGGGGGATCCACTAGCCACTAGCCACTACACATTGCACTGGAGTGCATGTTGGGGTCATCGGCCCTAACTCTCACCCCATAACATGTGTAAATAAGTTGAAGAATAGGAGAATGGGGTGAGATTTATGACCTATGACCCTAACACACACCCCGATGCTGATTGGGTGGGCTGGAGGGGCCCAAAGGAGGTTTCAACCCTAACAGCGAATTTCCTTGCTTTTGTCACTGTCGAACAACCTTAAGTGATGCATTAAATAGAGCTTTTTGCCTCTAATTTCCCTTCTTTTTGAGAATGATGACAAGAAATAGTGAAAGTAGTACAGCAGTGGGAGCATGGGGCCCGAGACATATTAGAGGAAGAGCATTGCAAACATAAGCACCAACAGTGGCTCACATGGTAACGGAAACGTAAATGGTAAAGAAAACGTTAATAGAAACGCAAGCGCAAAGTGATGCCGAAGCAAACAGTGACGCAAACGGACATTGAAGCACATATGAAAATGCAACTGGTAACACGAACAGTGATTGCAGTGGTATTTTAAATGGAAATGTTAAGTGTCACAGGAAAAAGAACATGAAAGGGAACAGAAACAGAAACAAGAATGCAAGCGCATATGTAAATGCAAACCGTAATGCGCACATGCATGGTACTGCAATTGTAAATGCAAATGGTAAAGTTAACATGAAGAATAATGCCAAAGGAAACAGAAATGAAAACAGGAGCAGAAGCACGTATGGAAACGCAAACCAAAACGTGCACGGGCACAGTACCACAACTGTAAACGCAAATGATAATGGTAACAGCAACAATAACAGCAAAGGAAACAGAAACGCAAAAGGAAATGCAAGCGCATATGGAAACACAAACAATAATGTGCATGGGCACAATATCGCAATTGCAAAGGCAGATGGTAACAGTAACAGCAAGGAAGACGCAAAATGAAAGAGAAACGGAAACGCAAATGAAAGGGCTGTCGGAAATGCAAATGGCAATGCACATGGTGGCGTAAACGGAAACAGTAGTGGAAATGAAAATGGTAACAGTAACGAAAATGCAAGCCCAAATGAGAACTCAAAGGGTAACGCACATGGTGGTGTACACGGGAACGGTAACACAAATGGGGACATAAATGCAAGTGGAAACAGTAACTGTAACAGTAACGAAAGTACATCTCCTCTTTTTGTCGAACAGGTGCATAGAGAAACACAAAGAATGTATGCATTGTAATGGGCATTGAAGCTTAAAACGAGCATTGGAAGTACTTAACTGCTAATATCTCAGTAACCGCACGACGTAGAAAAAAAATGTAAATGTCACAAAACTCATGATTTTCCTGGCTATGTTTTTGTATTACATAGCCCACAGGGCTATGTAACTCACAACAAAAATCTGTATCTCGCATTGTTTTTGAGATACAACCCCGAAAGGCGCGACGTACGCCACCATGTTAGTCTATGGGAAAAAAACACCAAAGTCAGAGTACCGTAACGTGGCAACTATGCAATATTTTTTCACCAAACCACCAAAAGGCAGATCTGTGAAATGTTGGCTGCTTTCCCTCCAAATTTCAGCTCAAAAGACCAAATTGTTCTTTTACAGCAGAGTGGCAAAGAAGTGCTGTCATTTTGGCCACGGTCTGAAAAATAGTGCCGTGATTTGCTAAAGCTTTCGCAAAATTTACAAAAGTGTCGTGAGCATGACACTACTTTTGTGACACTACTTTTTCCAGACATTTGAAAAACATATTTCTGGGGTGTTTAACACATGGCTAGCACCCTCAGGGTCCGACTAGGTGAACACAAAAAGAATTGTATTGGTAAAGGGTCCCAAATTTAAATGGCAAGCATTTTTCTGATCACCAACTGAAAACAAAATGGCAGATTTGTGACACTGCTAGGACCATTTGCGACACTAAAAAGTGCATTTGCAAAAGTGTTGAACTTTTTGTTAACTTTTCCCATTGACTTATAATGGGAACTTGTTTTTTGAATAACTTTTGAACCATTTAATATTTTTTCACAAAATCTTCAAAAGGCACATCATGGACCCCAGCTGCATGTTCCCTGAAGTTTTCAGACTGGTCATGCAAACCATGCGACCTGTAGGCTTGAGCAAAAATTCAACAGAAAGTGTAAATATGCACACGGATGTCACTTAGTAACTCTGCAGACATATATTGGACCGGCACAAAGTTGACAGTTCCCAAGAGCTATGGTTATGCCCCATGTCTGCCAAATTTCAGGCAAATCCATTGAACGGTGGCAAAGTTATTAAGGTGCAAAGTTTGACCCTTTAACCTTAAAAGTGTTACTCAACCTAACTACCATAATATATATATATATATATATATATATATATATATACATATATATTTATATATTATGGTAGCACGGTAGTGCTAAAATAGTTAGGGTTGAGGAGCCATTTACATGTTAAATCCAAAATTTTGCACCTTAATAACTTTGCAACCGTTGAACGGATTTGTCTGAAATTTGGAATACACGATCAAGACCCATACGGATCTGCCAAGTTTTGTACTGGTTGGATATACGGTTGCAGAGTTATTAAGCATGATCTGTGCATGCGTTTACGCTTTTTGGGAATTCTACGATCACACCTACAGCTCGTACAGTTTGCACGACCAGTCTGAAATCTTCAGGGGACATGCAGCCAGGGTCCCCAATGTGCCTTTCAAAGATTTCATGAAAAAATATTAAACGGTTCAAAAGTTATTCAAAAAACAAGTTCCCGTTATAAGTCAATGGGAAAAGTTAACACAAAGTTTGACAGTGTCACAAATGCAGTTTTTACTTTTGCAAATGGCCCTTTTACTGTTGCAAATCCACCATTTTGTTTTCAGTTGGTGATCAGAAAAATGCTTGGCATTTAAATTTGGGACCCTCTAGCAACCTAATTATTTTTGTATTCGCCTAGTCGGACCCTGAGGATACTAGCCATGTCTTTATTTTGGGGTAAAACACCCCAGAAAAATGTTTTTCACATTTCTGGAAAAAGTACTTTCGCAGAGTTCTTTCGCACTTGTGACACTGTCAAATGAATTTGCGAAAGCCGCAAATTGCGCACAGTACTTTTCTAGGCTGTGGGAAAATGACAGCAATTCTTTGGCACCCCGCTTCAAAAGAACGGTTTGGAGTTTTGGGCTGCAATTTGTAGGGAATGCAGCCTATATCTCACAGATGTGCCTTTCAGTATTTTGTTGAAAAAATATTACACGGCTGCAAAGTTATGGCACTCCAAAGTTGACGCTTTTACCCATAGGATAACATTACAGCGTAAGACGCAATGCAGCAATCGTGTGGCACCCTGCTGCAAAATAACAGTTTGGTATTTTGGGCTGAAATTTGCAGGGAACACAGCCAATATCTCACAGATGTGCCTTTCAGTAGTTTGGTGAAAAAATATTACATGGAGGCAAAGTTATGGCACTCCGAACTTCTGCTTTTTTCCCATAGGATAACATTATGGCATTCGCTGCGCCTTTCAGGGCCTGTATCTCGGAAACGGTGTTAGATATGGACTTTTCGTCTGAAAACTGCTTAGCCCCCTAAAAGGGTTTAGGGCTGATGACACCAACATGTACCCCGATTCCAGTTGTGGAGGTGGGCTGGAGGGGTGCAAAGGGGGTTTCAACCCTAATATTGAATTTCCTCACTTTTGTCGCTGTGGAACAACCCTAACTGATGCATTAAATGGAGTTTTTTTACCTCTAATATATATACTGTATATATGTGTGTATGTATATGTACATGTAATCATTGCTTTTTCTTTGCGTCACAGGTCATACAGTCTCACTTGGGGTGTGTGTTTCTTGGCTTGATGAGGAATGTTGGCATTGGAATATTGTCAAGCCAGTGAAGGTAAGTATTTTTTTTTTGGGGGGGAGGCATTATTTAAAAAAAGTTAAACAAAATTCATCAATGTTTTGGTCATCTTTGCAGGTCTTCCGAGTATTAAAAAAAAAAAATAACTGCTATGATTCGAGAAGAATGTGATTTGTCTCGTGATGAGTGACTGGTGTGACATGACCAATGATAATAAATTGTATGGGAATGCGAATACCTATGGCTGTACTTCCCTGACCTGTACCACGTAGAACTACCTGATTTGAAAACTCATATCAGCGAGTACAATGGGGATTGAAGCCGACACTCAAGATAATACAAAACAGGCTGACATGGAACTAACTACAAAAAAATCATACAGTTTTGGGATTCATGAATTGTGACCATGAAGATGAAAATGCGATTTGTATCATGAGTGACTCGTGATGATCACCCTGACTTAAAAATGCACATCAATGAGTACAATGTTCATGCAGAGATATGCACCACACCAATACTCTGAACGGAAACCAAACAACTGTGACTTAAGTTACTGATGGAGATTGGGCCCTAAGGAGATGCAAACAAACAGACAGATTAAGATTTCACTGCACACTCAAGAGATGTAGACACAAAGGCACAACAACACCTAACCAGTGCTTACAAGTCACAAATTCAGATTTGTAAAAGAATATCTTTTGCCGGTTGGGGGGATAGTGCACGGCAGTAACTGTCCACTACCAGTAAATATACCACAAAGCAGTACAAAAAATTCATACAGGTGCGGTGGATAGCAGGGTCACACTGCTGCAATTACTCTGTGGCACAATAAAATGTGTGTGAGTAATGCTACAAGTAATGCGTAGCAAATTGAAAACTTCAGTAATATAACCAAATTGTTTAAACAAACTGAAATTATGTACTGCTGAACCACAACAATCAGCAAAAAAAGTGAAGAATTACTGAAGATATTACTGTGTGTAGATTAACAGTTACACAAAAAAAGTAACCAAAACAGAAAGACTGCCTTTTTCCTCTCAGTTTTAACCTACCTCCACCACATATACACTCCTCCCTAAAGCACACTTCAAGTATCTTTCAGTACACAGACTGATTGTTCTAAATTAACATTCAAAATCCACACACAAACAATAAACACTCGATGATGTAAGCACGGGTGTTTCCTACAATCGATGTACAAAATTTTGAGAAAAAAAAATGGCTCAAGCTTTTAAAGGATTTGAAATGCAGAGCTCTGAGATGAAACTGTCTCCATCTTCCACTACACACACACTTTACAGAACTGAGGCTGTGCAGAATAATCTATAGCCGATGTGACCTGCAGTCCCATGAAGCACTGCAAAATGTGTCTTGGAGCTCAATAACAAGGTGAAGTAATGCGAAGTACATTGATTTTAATGTACTTCGCCTTAAAACTGGTGGAGAAGTAGTTTGGGGAAGGTGGAATAATGTGAAGTCATTGGTTTCAGGGAGAGTGAATCACATGCTGTTAAGAAGGAAATTCAGTGTGGCAAAAGTGAGGAGGAGGACAGATCTCAGGAGGTTAGCAACCTAGGTGGGGCTGAGGATGATAATTTGGACCCTCAATGGGAACCTGAGAAAAAGAAAAGTAAGGGAAAGAGAACTACTAAAGGTCCCCACAGTCCTCCAGATGTTGGCACTCTTGAGCCAATAGTAATAACAGAGGATAAGTCACCAGTTGTGGTAGTGCAGAAATCATTCCCCAAAATACCCATTTTTAGCCTTTCAATGTCTTAGTACCCATCCACCGCCATGTGAAATCATGGGCCACAAAATGCCTAGTTTGGGATTTTTACATTCTTGATATGGTTGATGGAACAGTGGCTATCTGCCATCTGTACCAAGCACATGTGAGCAATGGGAAAAAGTGTAGCCACCTAGAAAATGGTGGGCAACACACACCTCATGTCCAGGCCCGTGCTACACTGGAGTCAGCACCAAAGAGAAACAGGTAAGTGTGTGTGTGTGTGGGGGTTATTCCCTTGTCGATCTCTTTGAGCAAGGTATCCCAAAGTGGCATAGATACATTCCTGGGGTGGGATTCAGAAGTGACCATGGAGGACTACAACAAACATGTGGGGAAAACTTAGTGGAATTTCACAGTAGTGGGCAGAGTAGCAGTGTTGATTGTAGTATTAGCAGCCAGAGTCAGTGAAACATGTCAACCCTGGTTCCTAAAACATCAAAAGTGATGTTATATATTCATTCAGCATCTGTGCCCCCCTCCTGAGTACAGACCTACCCCACCATTCATGCTGCCAGTGTGCTGAGCCAAGTGGTTTGGTATCTCAAGACCAAAACCCCAAAAGGTGCCACCTACATTGCATAGCATGCTTGAGCATCACACCAGTTACCCACTCAGTCATGCTGTTGCACATGAATTTAATGCAGCAACTGCAGAAATGCTGTCAATTGATCTATTGCTGTTCTCTTTTGTGGAGAAAGTAGGGTTATGCAGGTTGATGGCACACGCCTGTACAAAGATTCTGTCACAAATGTATTTCTCCACCCATGCCTTTCTGGAACTTTATAGGACTGTGACACGTAGAGTAAGACATGGCCCAGCAGCATTCAGCATCACTATACGTACTCCTTAGTATGGATATACTATGTATTACAGTCCAATAGGCACAGGTGTCTGTGGTATTATTCGATGCTGGGATGAGAAAAAATGATGAATCCCAACTGTGCTGGTTGAAACGTTCCAGGTTATTGCCAGTAAGCCACCCTGGCACTGAGGTGTTTAACAAGCTCACACACAGATCTAAAAATGTTAGAATTGCTCTTGACCAAAATTGATGAGTGGCGGCACCCACTTTCCCTGAAATCAGATTTCATAGCAAGTGATAATTGCTCTAATGTCATCAGCAATGCTGGGTTTCTCTGGGTTCCCTGTGTGGCACGGTGTCTTAATCTTGTACTGTAGGAGTTTCTGGCATATCCTGAGATCAAGTCCATGTTGGCTGTGGGCCGCTGCCTCTGTGTCCACTTTACTAATTCTGGAAAGGCATGTGACTAGGGCTTCAGATAACTGTATTTTGGACATATTTTACATCCAGAAATGTGTGCTAAAGCTCCAGACATAGACTCCCTGGAATCATTTACATCCTAATGAAATGACCCTGGTAAGGGCTGACCTCTGTTTTTTCTGAAGTGGACATCTTTTTTTTTTATTTAACCACTCATGCCTGTGCACGTGGGGTTGTCCAATAAAGTCCAGAGAGCAGTCAGGATCCGATATTTCAAAATTTATTAGAAGCAGAAAAAAATAAAATGGACTTAAAGCAGAACTTGTACATAACTTTCAAAAAAAACATAAGGCACAGGAAATCATATCTTTAACAAGAAAGAAAATTCCTGCCAAAAAGGCACCTAGAATCTGGCTAGGCATCTGGTAGGTTTGCCTTCCTACCACACACTGACTCAACATTTCACATTCACCTCCTTTTATACCAGTGGAGGAGCACATGACTTTGTTAGCTCCTCCCCCAACTTGCATCATAAAAGTGGGTCAACCAGGGCCCCTCAGTCCTATAAGGAATTGGAGTGAGAGGGAGCTGGAAGCACTTTACCCTAGTTTAACCTTTTTATTTAAGGAATAAACAAACACCACTATTCAAATGATTCTTGGTTACAATTCTGATATGTACCATAATTCTAAGCTTCTCATACTAAAACTAGCACAAAGGCTGTTAATTTGTTCAGTATTCACCAGATAATGAAAACGCCATAACAAACTCTTTTTTCAGCATCTTCGCACAGTCGCACGATCGCACGATCGCGACAGTTGCACGATCGCACAGTCGCATGCAGCATTCTGCAGGAAAATTAATCAAACAGCTTGTACTGCAAGCACAGAACATTCTAAACATTGGGGCTTTATTATTTAGAGAAAACGAGCTGGAAATAAGGAAAGGGACAGAAAGGCTGCTCAAAGCTGGCCAAGCTTGAGTAGGGGAATGACAGAGAAGGAGCAATAGTAAAAGGAAGAGATTAGAAGAGCAGGAGACTGTTGCAACAGATTTTTTAATATTTTAGTCCACAATGTTCTCAAATTACCTCCAAAACATAGGCAGGTAATTACATATGCTCTGTATCCATGAGAGCATATCCAAGTTCGGGGGGGGGGGGTCACCGATCCTACCACAATGCCTAACAGAGAGAGACATTTTTGAAGCTCACTTTGCATTTAATTCTATTTAATTCAGGTGTAAAGGGATTAAATTGAACTAACATTGCAACCCTGCTGTAAAACTTCAGCAAGGAGGAGTATGTTCTTTCTGTGACAGTCCAGCTGCTCTCCGACTCAAAAAGCAAATGTTTTACAGCCAACCTTGAGATAAGTCTGTAAGATGAGTGCTGGTAGACCAGTGTGTATCAGTTTACTTCTACAGACATAAGCCTGCTGTTTTGTGCATTTCACTTGTCCATACTCTCCAATCACTGTCGAACTTCCCTGTCTACTTCCACAGCTGTGTTCACCTGGCTGGTCTCCATTACTAGACTTAGAGTAGTCACTGGCTGGAGGGAACAAAAGTAAGTTTTTTTTTTAAATATTAGAGAGCCAGGAAAGACAAGAGCTGCCTATATGTGGTATGGATAATAGAGGGGAGGAGCAGTTGTATAATTGGGCTTGCTGGCAGTATAGCCTGAAGGTTAGAGTAACATTCTGTGAATGAATGTGATACATCCAGCAGATCTGGGTTTGATTCCTGCAACCTCCACTTACATACTGTTTGACTCTGAACAAGTCACTTAATCTGCCCAGTGCTCCCAGGTCACCCCTGAAAACAAAAACTTTAGCCTAGCAGGCCCTACCTGGTTCCCAAGGAATAATAAAAAAACTTCCTTGCTCCCTCCTCCCAATATGTGCTTCAGTGACCTAGATAGGTCAGTAATGTGTATTTAAGAAGCAGAATAGCCAACAGGAAGTATTAAAAGGGAGATTGATGTCTTTTTATGTAATAGTTGACTAATATCTATTGCATATTTACTTTTTTAATTCATGTTAATGATTGAAATGTAGTTTATACTCTGTTCAAATGCTATCTGTTTTACTTATTTGAAATAATTTTGGGAGAGGGTACTTCTGTGATTAGGTTTCAGTATTAACATTGTTCCGATGACTGTTTTCACCTAATACAGGCAGTGTTTCTGCAGGGGCAGTATGTGTTGGGGCTGTGGGTAGGGGAGCTGGCAGGGTTTGCTTGGGTGGGGTAGTGTATCACAGTGTTGGTGCCAAGGCTGGCTGTGTTTGCTTGGGTGTGGGGACTGCCTGTGCTGGTGCCAAGGGAACCAGCATTCAGTTAAGTAGTAGTGCAAGGGGGCTGTCAGTGTTGATAAGAGGTGGGTTGTTTGCTTGGGTGGGGGGAGGTGACTGGCCATGTAAGTGTTGGGTCCCTCAGTGTTCACATGGATTTGGAAGTGGTGCTGTTAGTGTTGATTCCTGGGTTGGCTGTTTACTTGGATGGGATGGGGTTGGCAGTGTTGGTGCCAGGGCTATGTTCACTTGGGTAGGAAGAGGCTGGGGGTGGGAGACTGGCCATGTTGTTGTTCAGGGGCTGTTTCTGTTGTTGCAGTGACTAAGGAGGTTGTCTGTGATCATTTCAGGGGAACGGTATGCTTGGATGGATGGGGACTCACTGGGGTATGGAAACTCATTAGCCATATTCTTTCAGAGAGGGAAAATATGTGTGTGTGTGTGTGTGTGTTTATGTGGGAAGGGTGGAGTGGACTGTGTGTGGGCTTGGGGAGCAGGCTGTGTGTGTCTTGGTGGGGTATACTGGCCATTGTAGGAGAAGCTGGGTGTATATATGGGAACTGGCCATGCTGGCAGTGGAAGGGACCAGGCATATGAGTGAGTAGCTGACCATGTTGGTAGGGGCATCTGCAGGCATGTCACATGAGCTGGCCATGGCATTCATGGGTAAGGGTGCCAGACACTGGGACCTGACCATGTTGGTGCATTAAACTGGTGGTGAAAGGTTATTTCTGGCTTAAAAAATGTCACCAAAGCATGCCATACTACAGGTTGAAAGGCTGCAAGATGGCTGGTGTGTCCAGGGAGGACCTTGTGATTTTAGGAGGTGCCATATACTGTGCTGCATTGCATAGGATATGGGGGACATGTGTGTGTGTGTGTGTGTGCATGTGTGAGTGTATGATGCTTGTGACCTGATTGTTTAGATAAGTTGGCTATGAGGAATGAGGGAGCAGACTGGGTTTATTGGGGGCCACACTAGTGTGGTGCTGGCCATGTTGGTGAGGTGGTAGTGCTGACTGGTTATTTTGGGTCATGGTGTGGGGTTGTCCATGTTTGGGCATTTGGGGGACTGGCAGTGGAATACCTGTGTTAGTGCAGTGGCTGGGAGAGCCATCTGTGTTCCCTTGGCTGTAGTGGGGAGACTGTCTGTGTTGGTGAATGGGCAGGCTGTTTTGGTGCAAGGGGTGGAGGAGCTGGTTATGTTTGCTTGGGTTTGGTTGGTTGAATAGCTGTGCTGGAGTGTGGGGGGAGCTGGCTGTGTTTTTGGGTGTGGGTTGTCATGCATGCTTGTGGGATGGTTGGGAGGGACTGGTCATGCTGGCGTGGTGGGAGAGCCATCTGTCTTCATTTGGGTGGGCTGGCGGTACTGGTTCCAGGGTTGACAAAGTTTGCTTGGGTAGGGGGGCTGGTAATGTTAGTGCAAAGATGGTCTATTTGTGTTCCGTGTGGGAGACTGTTTGAAAGTGACTTGGAACACAAGAAAACAGTCCACTTTAATTTAAAAATTATTTTATTAGTTTACAGGACAAGTATGTGTGTGCATGTGTGTGTATGTGTATGTGTGTAAGACAGAACCAAGGATATTTTTTGTGTTTTTATTTAATTACTACAAATACTTTAACAAAAAAGCACTTGCTTACTCTAAAAGAGTTCAAAACACTTATTTTGTCATTCGTACTCATCCAACTTTGGCTTTACTCACGTCACTTTGAAAATGAGAAATATAAGCTCACTCTGTATTGTACTGTGCATATGTGTGGAGCTAGCTATGTTCGTGGGGGGGGGGGACCAAACATGTGCATTGGAAACTCTCTGTGCTGATGCCTTAAACTGTGGTTCAACAGTCATGCCCACTGGTGACTACATTCGTATTCCTTATGAACAGGTCCTCACTACTCACCTTGTTTATACCCCCTAGGTTTCAATCATAACAATGCAACAAATGAGATCTAATATCGTAACATTTGTCAGCTTTAATAGGAAAGTGATATCTGTGTGTTAGTAATACTGCATGATCACCAGACTTTTAATCTAGCAGGCATCTGACTGCAAGCAACTGAACACAAGATTAATGGAGGTTACTTGGAACTGCAGGAACAATTCATGAAATAAACACATACTGTAAGTAACTGATCTAATGTGCACGTTTTCCTTTTCTAGACTCATTCAGAAATGTATTTCTGTGGATGTACTGTGGATGAGGTTACAGTGAGTTACTCAGAAGGTCTATGACTTCAAAAACTATAGGACTTGGAGTATTTCACCTTCCAAAATATGTGGACTGGAATGATTTTTACTTCCAAAAAGTGATAACTGGAAGTATTTTGACTCCAGTAAAAATGAAATGACTTCCAAAATTTCAGGCCATGGAAGTATTTGACTTCCACCCAAAAAACTTATCTGAAGCCCTGCCCATGACCGTTTCAGGCAGCTGCAGATCAGGAACAAGCTGCTTCAGCACTGTCATGAGATGAAACTTGGCACTGTTCATGATTGAGCACTTGTATGAACAGTACAAAGCCATCTTAGAATACCTGCTGTTGCATATAAGCCATGACAGTTCTGGAGCAACGATGTCTCTCACAACCAAGCAATGGTGACTCATGGATGTCCTGATCATGATTCTGAGGCTGTTTGAACATGCCACACAGGCAGTTAGTGGGTACACTACCTCTATCAGGCAAGCCATCCCACTTTTAAGGGTGTTAAGGCAGATCTTGGTAAATGTACAGTAAGTACAAGAGACAAGCAGTGATAGGGCAAGCTGTGCATTAATGGAATACATGCTGTAAATATTAGACTGCAATACCCATATTTCCAACTTTCTGCAGTCTGTGACCATGCTGGACCCACAATGTAAAAGGGGTCTGTCATCAATACTTAAAGGTAGGAATGATCAGGTACAAAATCTAACTAATCAACTTGTAAGTCATATTCATGGAGCACAGATGTCACAGTCACAGTTATATAAGACACAGCATGACACTGATGGCAGACCGGGTGTTGCTATCATCTCAGTTAAGTGGGTTGAAAAAACAAGGCTGTTCACAGGACAAATGACCATAAATCTACTTTGGGATGCTTTGTCCCAGGTGGGAATTACAGATGTGAAGGAAAAGGAGGACCATGCTGATCAGTCAGCAGGATAGCGTGCAGTGTGGTGCATAGTGGATGCATATTTGGTGAACACCAGGCACCTGAACATACTGGAATAGCCTCTGCTGTTCTGGAGTAGCAAGTTAACTGAGTGGCCAGCTCTGACCTCCATAGCAGTGAAATATCTCAGCTGTCTACCCTAGTGTAAGCATGAAGAGAGTATTCTGTTTGGCAGGGACAATTGTCAGGTACAGGTGTACAAATCTATCACCTAGAAATGTTGGAATGCTAACATTTATTAAAATGAATGCAGGGCACATTTTACCTGAGAAGTAAGTCTGTGTTGTACCACAGAATCACGGTGGTGATGAAGAGGAAGCAGAACAGCATGGTGATACTGGCAAACTGCCTTCCAGTGAGGTGGATGAGGAAGTTATGGGGAAAGAATTCCCAAGTGGGGACAACTCCAATCTGCAGACTGTGAGGGCTGCTTCCTTGATGATGATGGTGATGGTAGCAGCGCATAAACCATAAAAAGTTTTAGATCTCTCCTTTCCGCCTTGTAAGTTGTATCCTTTCTTTTATGATTGAATTTTTCCAATAATATTTTTCCAAAGTTGTGCCATGCTTCTATAAATTCATATAAATACATCTGATTAACACCATGATCATCATCTGCCCTCTCATATGTATTGCCTTGCCCAGAGACACAGTATACCATTTTTGAAGACTGAGTCACCCAGCCAGCATATCACACATCTTGCTTGCCAGCACTCCAGCTGTCCAGCCAGCAATCCCACCTGCCAGTTTGTAAGCCATCCCACCTGCAATCCCACCAACCAACCTGTAAGTCATCCTGCTAGCAATCCCACCAACCAACCTGTAAGTCTTCCTGCTAGCAATCCCACCAGCCAGCCTGTAAGTCATCCTGCTAACAATCCCACCAACCAACCTGTAAGACTTTCTCTTAGCAATGCCATCAGCTAGCGTATAAGTCATCCTGCCAGCAATCCTATGAGCTAGTCTGTAAGCCAACCTGCCAGCAATCCTAACAGCCATCATGTAAGCCATCCCACCACCAGCTGCCAAGCTGAAGACAGACCTTAAGCCAAGCCTCCAGCCACACAATGAGCTCATCAAGGTAGCAACACCTGAAGTACAGCAAAGGCCAAGACTGCATGCTGTAATGGTAAGTTACTTTCATTGCTGTTCACAGTACTGCTGATCCTCGCAGTTGACTATGGTGATTATCGCAAAGGAGGAGGAGTGGCGGCCATCTTGCTTCCAAGGCATTGAAATGTGTCTTTTTTCCCCTTTTATCTCCCTCTCAGTTTAGGCAGCACACCAGAAGTCACAGAGTAAAAAGTCAAAGATATGTGTTCCTGCACCATGGCACCATTGTGCCAGTACAAAGCATGGGCATCACTAACTTGATGGTATCAGACTTTATTTTTTTCTGTTCCTAAGTTTTAATTTTATCTTTTTCCTTCCACAGGTAAACAGTGATACAGTGGCCATGCCAAGTAGAGGCTAAATAATGTATCTTTCTTTCTTTCTTCACAGGTGCCAGGATTAGGATCAAAATGAGTAACATAAGGAGACAATGGATCTTTTGTGCAGCCACAATGGTGGCAAAGTCAGGCTAGCTGATTTTTTTTCTTCATAGGTGACACAGAAAGGAAGACTTGGAGACAGTTGACAACATTTATAATATCTGTATGGTTAGTCACCCATGGTGGCTACATTAGTGAAGTCTACATAATTTTGCCTTGTCTTCACAGGTCACCCTGTCCTTTCATAGCATGGTATGCTCTCATCCAGGAAGTAGGAGTTTTCATCCTCACCTCTTGTGTCTGGGGAACTTTCCTTCCATGTCAAGGCCAGGCCATTACCTATGTGATGGTAGGTATTCTTTTATAAAGTTATTTTCTATTCTAAGTTTTTTAGTTTTGTTTTACTTTCACAGGTGTGCTGCAACTTGGAAAGACTAGAAAGAGGAAAGGGCACACTTAAAGAGAAACATGTATAGCAGAAGATGTAGTAACTGAATGAAAACTAGATCATATGACAGGCTCACCACTACCACCCACACCACCATGGTGGAGCTCCTCCATGCCCGCCAGCAGCTTCTCCTGATTTGCATCATTACTTTGATGTCTTTCTCTACCTCTCTAAGTCACCTGCAGAGGTCCACCACTTTTTCCCTTAGTAAGGAGAGATCAGCTGCTGTTGCGACTGGTGGTGGTGCAGGTGCTGCTGCTGGAGGAAGTACATCAACTGCAATAGAGGCACTGCTTCTTGTTGTTCTGCTCATCACCCCATTATGGCATTAAAAGTTCTGCATTGCCCATGGCCACAAACCTCTACCCGCATGAGCGGGCCACCATCACCACCATCGCTGACTGCTTCAGTCACGTTTGCTTCCCACTTGGCCTGATGATGGTACATTAAATGGGTCCTCTGGTCCCTAGTACCCACATGGGTCCCATTCTTGCCCCAGTGGGCATGCTTGCCACATGAGTTGCAACAGATCACACTGTGATCATTTGAGTCTGCAGTAAACAAAGCCCAAACCAGTGAGGACTTAGCGTATGAGCAGCATTGGTGGTGGGGTGCTGCTGGACAGGACTCCTCTGCAGGGGGGAGAGATGGTGGTAGTGGTGTTGGAACCACAATGGAGGAGGCATAGGGGATTCTTCCATCTCCATTTCATGCAGCTACTGCTGCTCCTGCTGCTGCTGCAGCTCTTCCTCCTGTGAGTCTGGGACTGGGGCACCAGTACTGTCCTGCTGCTGCTTAGGACCAGGTCAGCTGTGGCAGCTTGAGGAGGACTGGGAGCAAGTATGGGTATAGTATGGGTGAGCTTCCAAAAAAATTGGGCATGATTGAGTTGGATGACCCCACCATGGGTGTGAACATCACAATGACCGGGTTGATGCTCCATTTCAAATTAACAATTTTAATTAATTAAAAGATAAAGAAAGGAAAGTGAGAGAAAAAGAGAGAGACTGAAAACAGTAAACTCAAAAAAGATATCAAAAAAGATTCAAAATAAAGATTAAAGGTCTGATTCTGAAAGCCCCATTGAATGGCACAAGGGGCTTGCACCACAAGGAATGGTGCATGGTGCAGCTTGCATGAAAAGATACATCGGGAGCAGTTCTCAAACATAGCATGCGGCAAATGCAGTCTGAATGTGCCAATAGGGGCTTGCACTGTCCTTGTGGCAAAAAGTGGGTTATGACATGGAGCTTGGGTACTTGCTGCAGATGCAGGCTGCCATATCCCCTAATTCAGGATTATCAAAACCCTGCAAGAGGGCAAATTTCTAAGTAGCTTTCGACCTGCCAGGGCTGGTCTAAGGGTACTTAGAAGTGTTTTCTCTGGTAGGGTATCGAACCTCGTGCCAATGAGCCATGGTCCCCCCTTCCCATCCCTGATCTAATTTTTTATACAAAGAGCCATCCCTGGTGGTCTAGCAGACCCCCCCCAGCCCCGAGCCCCATCCAATTGAAATTATTCATGTCCCTGGTAGCTAGCGGCTCAACCAGCCTGGATCCTCTTCCTATTTAGATTACTCACATGCCTGGTGGTCTAGCGGACCTCCCCTCCTTATCCCCAAGCTGCCCATATAATATAAATAATCTTTCCCTGGTAGTCTAGTGACAAACAAAAGTGGCTTCCAACTGCACTGCTTATCTAAAGGTGTGGTCCCATAGAAGCTACAATGACACAGTAAAACAGATCACACTCAAGAATGCTTTATCAATGAAATTTTAGTTTAAAATGTTGCTTAAATATGCAGTATGTGTATCAGTGCAAAAAATAAATCAATTCAATTCAATTCATTCAACTTTTATTTAGTATAGCACAATTCTCATTGCGATTCGATGCACTTTACATTCCATTCTAAAACATTTATAAAATATTAAAATACAATACCAATCAGTACAAACAACTAAATCATTCCTAAGTTAAAAGCAATCAGTTTAAATTATCAGTAAAAGCATATCTAATTCTGAGGGAAAACCTGCATAAATAAAAAAGTTGGTTGCTCCCTTTTGAATATATTAAGTGTTGGGGAATCTCTAATATAACGAGAGAGAGAGAGAGTATTCCACAGGGTTGTGGCCATGAAGAAAAATGCATGGATCTTCAATGTTTTTAAACAAACCCTGGGGATACTAGGGAGGTGGATCAGGGGAGGGCAGTGGACATGGCCTATCTGGACTTCAGCAAGGCCTTTGACACTGTGCCACATAGAAGACTACTACACAAACTGGGGAATATGGGTGTGGCAGGACAGTAGTGTGGTGGGTAGGTAACTGGCTTGGTGGCAGGACACAGAGGGTGGTGGTAAATGGCAGTCACTCCACAGAGGGAAGAGTGACCAGTGGGGTACCACAGGGATCTGTGCTGGGACCGGTCCTGTTCAACATCTTCATCAGTGACATTGCACAGGACCTAGAAGGCAGAATTTCACTGTTCGCTGATGACACAAAGCTCTGTAACAGAGTAGACACACCAGAGGGTGTAGACAGAATGAGAAGGGACCTGAAGAAACTTAAAGAATGGTCAGGGGTTTGGCAGTTGAAATTCAGTACAAAGAAGTGCAAGATAATGCATATAGGGCACAAAAACCCTGGCACAATATATCAGTTGGGGGTGAGGATATAGCATGCACCAAACAGGAAAGGGATCTTGGGGTTATCATTCTCTGATGACCTCAAGGTAGAAACAGTATGACAAGGCAGCAGGTAAAGCAAATAGGATGCTGGGATGTATAGGCAGGGGCATCACCAGCAGGAAAAGGGAGGTCATAATTCCGCTATACAAGACACTAGTGAGGCCCCACCTGGAGTACAGTGTACAGTTCTGGAGACCATACCTACGTAAGGACATAGACACGGTAGAGAAGGTTCAGAGGAGGGCAACAAAGATCGTGCATGGATTGCATCACAAGTCCTATGAAGACAGGTTAAAGGAACTGAACATGTACTCCCTGGAGGAGAGGAGGGAGAGAGGGGATATGATAGAGACATACAAGTATCTAACAGGGAGGAACAGGGTGCAGGAATACACTATTTTTAAGTGAAAAAGATGTACCAGGACTAGAGGGCATGGGATGAAGTTGGAGGGAGGATGATTCAGAGGAAACCTGAGGAAGAATTTCTTCACAGAACAGGTGGTGGACAAGTGGAACACCCTGCCAAAGGAAGTGGTGGGGGCTGAAACAATCATGGGATTTAAGAATGCATGGGATAGACATAAAGGAATTCTGGAGGTCAGGGGTAAGGGGCAACAGACTTCTAGGAAAACATAAACTGAACTTACAAGCTCAAATGGGCAGACTGGGTGGGCCATAGGCCCTTATCTGCCGACACTGTCTATGTATCTATGTATCTCTAATGATCCCTCATCATCTGAGCGAGGAGAGTGGGGGGGGGTGATAGGGACACAGGAGGTCTTGTTGGTAGCCAGGTCCTGACCTTGCAGGGTCTCATAGATCAACAAACTGACCTTGAAGGAGATCCACCACTTAATTGGCAGCCAGTGCAGAGAGCGCAACACAGGCGTAATCTGACATGATCTAGATAGACCGGTCAGCAGCCTAGCCACCACATGCTGCACTTGCTGCAAGTGGTGAAGATCGCCTCCCGGCAGCCCAAGGTACATGGCATTGCAGTAATCCAGGCAATAGGTCTCAAAGGCATGCACTAGCACTGGCAGATCAACAAATGGGACCAGATGTTTGATCCTGGTGATGTTCCTCACATGGTAAAATGAGGTCTGGACCATGGCCAACACCTGTGATTTAAGCATCAGGCCACAGTCCAGAACAACAGGAGGATTCCTCACCTGGTCCAAGGTAAGCAACTGGGAGTACCCAAACCTCATCCCTGAGACTCAAGCAGGTTGTACCCTCACTCCCTGGAGACCAGATTCCATCACCAGTACTTCAGCCTTGTCCGCAATCAACCTCAACCAGTTGACTCTCATCCAGTCTTGGATCTCAGCAAGGCAAGAATTAAGCACCAAGACCGTCTCCTGCTGCACAGGCACAAAAGACAAGTCTAGCTGAGTATCATCTGCATAACAGTGAAAACTCAGTTCATACCATCTTATAATGTCCCCTAGAGGTAGCATATACACTGTGAACAACATGAGAGACAGAACAGAGTCCTGTGGGACCCCACATGACAGGGTCAAGGGTGCCAAGGAAAAAATCTCAGACATCACTTGCTGTGTCCTGCCAGGGAGTAAAGATTTAAACCAGTTAAGGATTGTACCAGCCAGTCAACAACAAACCAGCTGGTGCTCCATCTGTACCCCATGGTCCACGGTATCAAATGCTATTGAGAGATCGAGGAGAACAAGGCTAGAATGTCCCAATCCCTTACCGCCAGGAGATCATTTAACACCCGAATCAGGGCAGTCTCAGTACTATGCCTTTTCCTGAAACCCAACTGGAGAGGATCGTAGATGTCATGGGTTGTTATATAGGTCTCCAGTTCAGTGGCCACCACCTTCTCAATAAGGTTACCACAAAGGGGAGGTTAGAAATTGGTCTTTAGTTTTCCAGGCAGTCCAGGTCCAGTGCAGGTTTTTCCAGGAGTGGCCTAACAACTGCCTCCTTCCGGGGCTCAGGAAAAAACCCTGACACCAAGGAACTCCTTACTATCCTAACTAGCACTGGGCCAATGGCATCAACACACTCCACAAGGAGGCGAGTTGGACCCGGGTCCAAACTACAGATGGTTGGATGTAACTCCCGGACGACCCTCACCACATCCACGATCACCCACTGGTTTAAGTCGGACCAGACCTACTGAATGCCTGCGACCTCAGGCCCATCACAGCAAGTCCCATTAGAGGATGCCGACTGGATTTCAAATCTGATGGAGGCAATCTTATTAGCAAAAAAACAGAGCAAACTCATTACACTTTTCTTGTGAAAAGGTTCCCCCAAACTGAAGACAGACTGGATTACACAGCCTATCAACAGTTCGAACTAGGGGTTCAGTCTGCAGTGAATTAATAAATTTTTTGCACTGACTGAGCAATATTTTGAATTAAATATCACTGATAAAGCATTCTTGAGCGTGACCTGGTGGTCTAGTGGGCTCCTACACCCCCACACACCTGAAGACTGGTGAATCCCTCCACTCTTAACCACAGCCGACTGCAGACTGAGCTGTCTAGCTCAGTCAATGGCTGGCCATGGTGGAGAGTAGAGGGCTGTACTGGTCACCAGTTTGAGGACAGGATGAGGGGGAGCGGGGCAGTGGGTAACTGCCTGCTGGGGTGGGGGGGTGGAAGTCCACTAGACCACCATGGAAAGATTATTTATATCATATGGGCAGATCAAGGATAGGGAGTGGAGTCCACTAGACCACCAGCGATATGTGTATTTAAATAGGAAGGGAACTGGGGCTAGGGGGTCCCCCAGACTATCAGGGATGTGATATTATTTATTAAAAAGGGTCTGGGTTCTGGGGGGGTGCTAGCTATCAGGACTGAATTCATTTATTAAAAAGGGGATCAGGGTTGGGGGGTCCACTAGACACCAGGGATGAATTCATATATTAAATAGGGGATCGGTGCTGGAGGGGGCAGCCACTAGCCACCAGGGATTAATTCATTTATTAAAAAGTGGATCAGTGCTGGGGGGGACCGCTAACCACAAGGGACATCCTAGAGTGGCGCATGACCACCCCCAGCTTGTGGCAACCCATCCAGGTGCAAAGTCTGTTTGGCACATGGCCACAGTTGCAGCAATCTGCGGGACTTTGAATCAGGCATAGGGTCCCTGACATACCAGCAATCGGTGCAAGTCACTGTTTATGCAGCTAGCACTGAGTTTTGAGAATCAAGCCGTAAGTATTTGAGAAATGTTCACTAACAGGAAAGAAACAAAAAGATTGAAGAAAATCTTTTTTAATTACACGAAATATCAGTTGCTTTTCTACAGTAACAGTAACTACAAGCTCCTAACTCTCACTCTGTCTAACTACAAATGAGAAACTGAAAGCAAGTTAGGCAGTTCCTGTCCTGGGAATGTAACATGAGATCTACAGAAGCTCTCCCATGTGACGAACACTTTGTTTTCACCAAACGTTGCCATTGCAAAGCTAAAGGCAAAGTTACACACCGAAATTGTAAGGAGAAAGTCAACACATTTAGATTTCCCATTAAAAAGAAAAGCTTTGTAAAATTATCTGTGAATGCAGATTTCGCAAATTCCCTTTAACTTCCCCTGTGAATTAAAACTTAGCAATGTCTGTATCACAAATGACCCCTAGGCAGAGGCATTGTCTCCCCCCATCTATTGCTTATCATGGCAGAGCTCTACTCCCAACTTGAGACCTCCTTCATTTATCTCGTTGTCTCCCTAACCCCCTCACTTGATTTCTCACCTCATGTAATTGGTGTTTGTAAAGCTGTTAATTCTATGATGGGTGTTTCATACAAAGTCAGTCATAATTTTATTCCTCATGCTCAGCTGGCAATTGACCACAGGTTGCTACTCCCCAAACTACTCTATGGTGCCCCTCTTTTCTTGGCAGCATTCAAATCTTTTCTTCTTAGGTAGGATGTAATTTATAACAATATCTTTTCATGAGCATTGCATCGACATACCCATCATTGCTCCTTATATCCTAGGCTTGGTTAGCTTCCCCCATCTTCATTACATGACCATACATATGGATGTGTTATCTTTAGTACCCTATCACATGTGTTATCTTTAGTACCCTATGGAAAGCAATGAGTACCAATGCCTGTAGTCTGAGTAACAAGCTTCCTGAATTAGTGGCCTTGATGGAGGAGGAACATCTGGATATCATGGCAGTCACAGAAACATGGTTCACACAAAACCATGACTGGGACGTAAACATACCAGGATACACTATCTACAGGAGGGACAGACAGGGTAATAGAGGAGGAGGAGTAGCTCTTTACATAAGGGAAGGAATCAAAGCAGCAGAACAAAAGGGAAAACAGGGAGGAGGAGAAAGAAGCACTGTGGGTAAATTTGGAGACCGCAATGGCACCACAATCCGCATGGGGATGTATACAGACCCCTTCTCAGGGAGGAAATGGACAAGGAAATGATAGAAAGTATACTTAGTAAGGCAGAAAAGGAGAGATATTGCTGATGGGCGATCTGAATATGCCAGATGTTAACTGGAGTGTATGTTGCAGCAGCCACTTGAAGAGTGGGGTTATTCTAGATGCCCTCAGGGGCATGCCTTAGACAACTAGTATTGGAGCCCACTCGAGAGGGAGCAATCTTAGACCTGGTTCTCTCAAATGGAGATGAAGAGAGGATCACAGAAGTAGAAGTGGGTAGCCATCTGGGAACTAGCGACCATCAAACAGTATGGTTCACAATAAACACAGCAATAGAGTCAAGCCGTACAAAGGCAAAGGTACTGGACTTTAGGAGGGCTGACTTTGCCAAAATGGGTGAGTGCCTAAGGAATGCACAAGCAAATGGGCAGGAAGGAGGGGTGGAAGAACAATGGGGAATAATAAAAACTGCCATCACAGAGGTAACTAGCCTTTGTGTGAAGCAAATAAACAAAATGAAATGATGTAAGAAACCACTATGGTTCTCAAAGGAAGTGGCAGTGAAGGTTCAAGAGAAAAAGAAAGCTTTCAGGAAGTGCAAGGAATCACAGAAGGAGCAGGACAGAGAACTGTATCAGTTAAAGCAAAAGTAAGCTGGGAAGGCAGTCAGAACAGCAAAGGCCCAAACTGAGGAAAAGATAGCCAACTCAGTTAAGAAGTGGGATAAAACCTTTATAGGTACATCAGGGACAAGAAGACCAAGGAGGATAGTGAGGCTTAATAAAGGGGTGGGAGGGTGGGCAGAGGGTGACTGTGAAAAGGCAGAGATACTAAACAAATATTTTTGCTCTGTATTTACAAAGGAAGAGGGAGGTACCTAAAACAAACAGTAGAAACACTCTGGATACAGAAGTTGATACCAGCCCATTTACAGAAGAAAGGGTTCTGAAAGAACTCTTAAAACTGAAGGTGGACAAAGCAATGGGGCCTGATGGGATTCATCCCAGAATTCTAAAAAGAACTAAGGTGGAATTAGTGACACCACTGACTACCCTGTTTAACAAATCATGGGAGGATGGGGTGGTACCCGAGGACTGGAGGAGGGCAGATGTGATTACCCTTCACAAAAGTGGGAGTAAGGCAGAAGCAGGAAACTACAGACCTGTTAGTTTAACCTCAGTGGTAGGGAAAATGATGGAATCACTTCTGAAGGAAAGAATTGTCGAGTATCTAGAGGCCAGAGGGGCACAGGACCCAAGGCAGCATGGATTCACAGCAGGAAGGTCATGCCAGACAAATCTGATAGATTTCTTTGGCTGGGTGACCAAAGTAGTAGATCAGGGGAGGGGCTGTGGACATGGCCTACCTAGACTTTAGCAAGGCATTTGACACAGTCCCACACAGAAGATTAATATACAAGTTAGCTAGCCTGGGAGTGGGTCCCAAGATGACAGCCTGGGTAAAAATTGGCTGGAGAATAGGACACAGAGAGTAATATTAAATGGAGTCCACTCTGAAGAAAGGGGGGTTACTAGTGGGGTACCACAGGGTTCAGTATTAGGACCGGCCCTCTTCAATGTCTTTATAAGCGACATTGCAGAGGGACTGGAAGGAAAAGTTTGTCTCTTTGCAGATGACACAAAGATCTGCAACAGAGTTGATGCACAAGGTGGGGTGGAAAGGATGAAAAGGGACTTGGCAAGGTTAGAGGAATGGTCAAAAGTATGGCAGCTTAGATTCAATGCTAAGAAGTGCAAGGTAATGCACCTGGGAAAACAAAAACCCAGGGGAAGAGTACACAATGGGGGGTGAGATACTAACAACAACAAAAATGGAAAGGGACCTGGGGGTAGTCATATCAGATGACCTAAAGGTGGGCAAGCAATGTGAGAGGGCAGCAAGGAGGGCTGGGGGGATACTGGGATGCATAGGGGGAGGCATCACCAGTAGAAAACAGGAAGTTATTATCCCTCTGTACAGACAGCTGGTCAGACCCCATCTGGAGTACTGTGTGCAGTTCTGGAGACCCAGTCTTCGCAAAGACATAGCCCGGATGGAAGCTATCCAGAGGAGGGCAACTAAAATGGTGCAGGGTCTGCACCGGAAGACATATGAAGAGAGACTTAAGGAGCTTAATATGTATAGCTTGAGGAAAAAAGGAGAGGGGGGACATGATAGAAACTTTCAAGTACCTCAAGGGAATCAACAAAGTCCAAGAGGTAGCATCTTTCAAAAAAAGATGTGTGCAAGAACAAGGGGGCACAATTTGAAGATGGGGGGGCGACTGAGAGGTAATTTAAGGAAGTATTTTATCACAGAGAGGGTTGTGGATGCATGGAACGGCCTTCTGGAGGAGTTCGTGGAGTCAAAAACAGTGGTGGAATTCAAGCATGCATGGGACAGTCATAAGGCAATTCTAGGGGGTTGGGGTAGAAAGAAGTAGGCTGCTGGTTAACTAGGATCTGCAGCTTATCCAGTAGGCAGGGAAATGGGCAGACTGGGTGGGCCAAGCGGTCCTTATCTGCCGTCAAATTCTAAGTTTCTATGTTTTTATCAAAATTACTGTCTTGATCCCTGACTTCACTCCTTCAGCTTGCTCACAATACAAACCCACTGAGGTCTGGTGAACATGTTCTATTGTCTGTCCCTAAATTCAGTACAAAGTGTGGTGAATCGTTTTTTGCATATGCCATGCCTAAGTTATGGAACTGAAATTTGCTTATGCCCTTCAGTTCCCTTGTTCTTAGGTACTGTGAGTATCTCCTTAAAATAGTTAACTGTTCTTGCCACTAGGTTTCACTGCTCTGTTTTGTAGATTTTTGTTGATTTCTTTTTTAACTTTATCTTTTTATTGCATTTAAATGTAAAAAGTATACAAACACATAGAGTGAAGAGTATCCTCCATATAAAGTACATATAAATAAATCATTTTATAAGCAAATTGTATGAGTAGGTAAAATAAAAATTAAGAGCTTTATAAACATATGATAGTGATAAGAGTTAACCTTATCTGTATTATAAGTATTGAACTAATGGGTTACAATTATTAAGGTCATTGTGAATTCAAAAGGAGAGGTAATCAGTTACAAAATGTATACTGGGATAATTATGGCAAAACCCTAATACTTTACATAAAGTGATATTGCTGGGAGTACATACATTATATACTAATGGAGGCAGGGGTGTAGCCAGGGATTTCAGATCTGCACACCAAGTGGACTAACTGCTACCCCTCCCCTTGTTAGGGTGTGCTACCCCCCTCCCAGGCTGTAGCCAGACAATATACAAATGTACACCAGAACTGTGTTTGTTGCCTCATTTGGCACAATAAATACAACTTTTGTATCTCATGACAATGGTGGTTGCCATGCATGGGTAAATACAAATGCCAGGCATTGCTCCCTAAGACTCCCACATACCAGCCCAGAGCCTGTAAAGTTGTATTGTCCTTGGGATGCAAACACAGTATTAGTGACCAGTCCTTCTAGTTTCAACTCCTTCTTTGTTAGTTTTCATGGAAAAAGGAAGCAGTTCAGAGCCTATTTGCTACCCCCTTAAATAAAATTGCACACCATGGAGTACTTGGAGTATGCCTGGCTACACCCATGAATGGAGGAGGAAGACAAATGAAGGGGTGAACAAGAAGAGTAAGAAGGGGTAGGACAGAGAGAAAGAGAGAGAGAGTAATAAAGAAAAAGAAAAGGAGATATCTGAGCTTCGTAGTATCGAGAAAGAGAGAGGTTTGATACATCTAAGGATTGGGTCTAGAAGATCCAGAAGATTCAATGTATTTGAGGTAATCCTGCCAAAACTTGTCATATACAGTGAGTCGGTCATGAATAACATGGGATAAACGATCTAGTGATGCATACTAAGACAGACTTTGAAGCACATCGGAAAGGGTGGGGATAGATGGGATTTCCATTTCATAAGAAGCAGACATTTGACCAAAAGAAAAAGTATGTTGAGCCATCTAAAATGTGCATGTGAAAGAGAGAGTTTATCAGGAATGGGGATGCCAAGAAGGAATATTTTGGGGTCAAAGGGTAGCTTTTGTCCTATTACTCTGGAAGCAAATAAACAAACTTTATGCCATAGTTTACTGACAGGGGCACATGTCCATAAGATGTGCAGTAAATCCCCATTGATTTGGTTACAATGCCAGCAGTTATTATTATTTAGGACCCATGCGTTGAAGAACAGAGGGATTTCTATACCAAAAATGTATAATCTTAATTTGTATTAGGGTGCTACGAGTATCTCTAAATATGTTATGAGCTGAACGACAGCACTTACTCCATTGTAAAGGTGATATATTGTAGTTAAGGAGAGCACTCCATTTATTCTTAGCAGATATGGACTGATCAGGGAGATTATCAATAATGTCTTTATAAATATAGCTGTTCAGTTTAGCAGATAAATTGACCCAGTGTGAAATGTATGGTTCTAGAAGAGTGTGCTTATATACATAGCTAGAAACTAGGTTATAAGCTGACTGAATTTGTAAAAACTTTCAAAAGTCCTGATTACGGAGTTTCCAAGTAGCCTGTAAATCTGAGAATGTTTTGAGAATCAGTGAATTCTGGTCCAAGATATCTCCTAGGAAAAAAAATGTATTTATTCTTCCATGTACAACAGAAGATTGGGTGGTTTTCCAAAGTAAGCAGTGGGTTGCCCCATAGGCGAGCTAAAAACCAAGGCTTAGGATTAGATTTCAAAAATTTGTGGAGAAGTTTCCTATATTTTTATTTTTTATTTGTTTATTTATTCAAGTCTAGGATTACAAATACCTATGAGCCATGGCTCTTTTACAAAGGTTCCACATCATGGGGAAATAGACATACAGTGGTAGGAAAGATTATAATATTAGTCAACAATATTGCACTATAATTATAGGTTAAACAAAATAACATTTTAAGGCCTGGTACTAGATGTTCTGATGAGATCAGATAACCTGCAGCAAGTGCGCAGTTAGCTGAAAGGAAACAGAGGATAAAGAAGACAGAGAAGGGAGGGGTATAGGGGGACAAACAACTCTGCAGCCATAGGCAGTTGTCAAGTTCAACAGGGGATAAGTGTTGGTGACAAGGGAGGGATGGGAAAGGGGGAGTGGAGGGCAGGTGAAGTAGGGATGTCAAAGAAATAACAGCATCAGAAGGTAAATGGTCCGCCCGATGGGAGTCGAGAGAGGCAGAGGAGACCCCAGTGAGAAGACAGCTACAGTCATAGGGGGCAGTCACAGGAGCTAGAAGTGGTAAGGTGCGACCATAGTCTAGACTTAAAAGTGCCAAGAGTAGGTGCAGTAGAGATGGTAGGGTTGAGGCTGTTCATCCAAAGGGGAGCTTTGTAGGCAAAAGAGCGTTGACCTTGGGAGGTGCCACAGTGTGGGACTTACAGGAGTTGAGATTTTGATCCCCTGGTGGCCTGCATGATATTCCTGTTATTTTGTAGCAGGGCTGTGACCCCCAGAGGTGCAAGGCCAAGGATGATTTTCTTGGCCATTGTGCAGGTCAGGTACTTAATTCGATTTGAGAGCTGTAGCCAACCAGTTTTACAGTACAGATCACAGGTGTGGGTGAGATGGTGGGCACCAGAGATGAGCTGACAAGACTTATTGAGGGTGGTAGAGATGCATCTGAGGGTAGTTGCAGTGGCAGAGCCATAAATGATGAGATCATAGTCAATAATTGATACCACGGAACTCTGTATGGCAATCTTTAAGGCTTCAGGGGTAAGATGTTTTTTGTGTCTGTAGAGGAGACCACTTCTGGTGTTCGCTGCCTTTGCCACTGCGTCAACATGGGAACTGTATGAGAGGTACAGGTAGAACAGAATCCCCAGGTATTTGAAGTGTGGGACCTGATTCAGGGTATTCCCAGGTGAAGTGATGATAGTCAAGGGGTGAGATTTGTGCCTATTGTGGGAGTTGCAGAACAGCATCGATTTAGTATTTTTGTGGTTAAGGACAAGTTTATGCCTAGAAAACCATGGCTCAACAGTACTGAAGGCAAGTTGGAGATTCTGTTGTTAAGCCATAGGGTCCTTGTGAGAGGAGAAAACAACAGCATCATCCACATATAGGATGATATTCTCAGTGCAGGATTGTGGTAGAGAGTTTAGAAAGAGACTGACGATGAGCGGGCCCAGGATTGACCCTTGTGGGACACCCGATCGAACTGGTAAGGTGTCAGAGTGGGTATTGGCGATTTTCACTTTTTGTGAGCGGTTTTCAAGGTAGCTTTTGAACCATGAGGCCGTGTCAGGGGAGAGACTAATGTTCCAAAGTTGGTCGACCAACAGCTGGTGGTGGACAGTATCGAACACTTTGGAGAGGTCTATGAAAACCGCCCCTGTAAGCATGCCCTGATCGAGGGATTTATGTACTGCCCCAGTGAATTCAAGCAGAGCAGAGGAGGTGCTGTGACCCTTTCTGAAACCATGCTGTTGAGTGCACAGTAGGTTGTATTTGTCTAGATGGTCAGTTAGTTGGTCAGCTACGGTTTGTTCAAGAGCCTTGGAGATGGGAAGCAGAATCAAGATCGGGCGATAGTTTGAGTGGCAAGACTTGTCACTGCTTTTGTGAACTTGAATGACTGAGGCAATTTTCCAAAGGTCCAGGAATTAACTGGCTCAGAGAGAGAGATTCATAATGCTGGTTAAGGGTATGAGAACTTTCTCAAGAGTTAAGGACAGAATCTTCAGGTTAAGAGAGTCGCCACTGGTTCTGGATTTGGAGATAGCAGTAGAGGTGTAGTGGCATGCGGCGTTCGATGAGATTTCCTGAAAGAGGAAATGGGGGGTAACGGCCTGTGCAGGATGGATGTTGGAGGAGCAGTTATCTACTTTGAAGAAGTCAGGGGGAAGAACATCACTAAGGCCAGTAAAGGCAGAGTTAAAGGTATTGGCAATGATCAGGGGGTCCAGAGTTGTGGTCCCATTAACTTTCAGCAGAGCAGGAGGGTTTTTTGGTTGTATCCCTGTGATTCCTTTAATGTTATCCTAAAAGGCACATCCGTTACCCCAGGAGTTAGTTAGTGCGTTCTTATAGAAGGAGCTTTTTGTGAGTCGGATGGCCTTGGTACAGGCATTACGGGCCTGTCTGTATTTTTGCAGGTTAGGCAGTGTGCCAGTAGATTTGGCCACTGCCCAAAGGTGGTCTCTTTGTTTTAGATGAGATAGGAGCTTGGCATTAATCCAGGGATTACAGAGTGTCTTGGCTTTCTGTTTTTTAACCGAAGCAAAGATGTCACCGGCCTTGTTGAAAGTGGCAATGAATAAGTCAAGGGCCAGGTTGACATTAGTAGCCTTGCAGATAGGTTGCCAATCATTTAGAGTCAGGTAGTGCTTAAGATGAGCAAGTTGCCCACGTGGGAGGATCCTACTGTGAATGAATTTGTGGGGGGGTTGAGAAATTTGTTGGACCATTCACATGCGACAGGGGAGTGGTCACTGAGGGAATCCAGCAGTACAGTGGTGTTGAGGATCTTGGATGGGTGGTTGGTAAGTAAGTACCCAGCCCATCAGGATACTAGTCCCAGTCTTATAGTTAGATCTAGTCAGTGAGACAACCATTTGTGAGAGGTTAGCAGAGGCAATAGAATCTTTCAGCTCCCCAATAAAGCAGAGGAGAATATAGTCGGGTGTGATTTTAGTTTTGAGGGAAGGGGATTAAAAATAAAGGTGGTAGGAACTCCACCGGGGCAAAGTGCAGATTCCATTACGATCCAAAATGGAGAATGAACTGAAGGTTTTTGAAACCATTTAATGGTTTGGGCCGCTCGAAAGGCCCAGAGATATCCTTTGAACCAGAGGAGTCCAAATCCCCCTGTTTTCCATTGAGATCAAAGTTTATTATGATTGAATCTTGGTGGTTTCCTTTCCCAGATGAAGTTACCCATTAACTTATCAATTTTAGCAAGAAAAGGGGATGGTAAAATTAAGGGTACGTTGGCGAAAAGATAAAGGCCCAGATATTCAAAAGGGTTGCGCATGGCGCAACAGTGTTACACCATCGCAACCCACTGATGTGCCCTGGTGCGATATTCAAACGAGAAAGTGCACGAATCCCGATGCACGGAGTGCATCAGTAATGTATGCAGGCACAGGTGGGGGCGTGCCCATGCACAACCTGCACAGCCCGATATTCAGCCGGGATGTGCAGAGTCATGCATGCACAACCCCTACCTGCGCCTGCATAAGAATAACCAAAAAAAAGGAACAAGTGATGGCCACCCACAGGTGAGCTGCCGCAGTGCAGGGCACAACATGGCAGCTGCCTCCTGTGGGTGGGCATCTGAGTTCCTGCCGCACTTGGCGGCGCCCGCCCATGCCCCATGGCAGGCATCCGTGTCACAAAATTCCCCCTGTCCAATATCTCTGGTGGTCCAGTGGACCTCTATGTGCCCGATCACGGGCATCAGTACAGTCCCCTGATCGTGGGCATCAGTACCTCATCAAATACCCCTACTACCCTGGTGGTCTAGTGTACCCCACCCCACCTGCCCACTGAGCCCCACTGCCGCTCTCCCCATCAGCGGCAGACAGCAGCACCCACCACCTGCCGTCTAGCCACCTGCCGATGACAGCTCAGTGGGCTGCCGCCCCAGTGGTTCTGCAGCAGGGCAATGGGTGTGCAGCTCACTCACTGTACTACTCGGTCCAGATGTGAATGAATTCATTCACATATCTGGACTGAATGTCTGTATGAGCTGCACACCATTGGCTCATGCTGTGGGCTCAGCACCATGCAGCCTGAGGCTGTCGGTGGGCAGGCGGCGGTGAGGCGGGTGGGGTGCTGCGTCCTCCGGCTGATGGGGAGCGGTGGTGGGCTCCAGTGGGCAGGTGGGTGGGCACTCTACCAGGGTAGTAAGGTATTTGACGAGGTACTGATGCCCGCGATCGGGCAGCGATCGGTCCACTGGACCACCAGGGATATTGGACTTGGGGGGGATTCTATTACAGATGCCCGTGATCGGGCTCAGTGCGGTCTTCTGGACCACCAGGGATGTTGGACAGGGGGGACTGTACTGATGCCCGCGATCGGGCACATAGAGGTCCACTGGACCACCAGGGATATTGGACTTTTTTTTTATATTACAGGAATGCCCGAGATTGGGCTGCAGGGGGCATTGATCCCCAATGGTTGCTGCCTGGCAGAGTGCCAGGTGCATGTCGTCGGGGATCAGTGCACCTGCATGCTAATGGCATGCAAATGGGGCCATAATGAGATGCAAATGGATCCCTGTGCACCTTGCATAAATTATGGCCCCATTTGCATGTCCCCTTTTGAATATCGCAGGTGCTGTGCATGACGCAATGGCATTTGCACCAGCGCATCTCCACACTCCACTCTGGCCACTTGTGCCAGCACATCTCCATGCTTCACTCTGGCCACTTGCACTGGCACAGTGCCACTGCACCATGCACAGTTGGGGTGGCCAGGGTGCGATATTCAAAGCTGCTGCGCCATAGCGCAGCTCCATTGAATATCGCCCAGGCCACACCCTGCATAACAAAGTTCAGCTGCTCCCAGGCTTGCGCCACAGCCTGGTGCAGTTTGAATATCCGGGCCAAAGAATTTTGGAAGATATGGACATCTTAATGGCTGCAATTTTCCCCATGAAAGAGAGATTAAGGAGCTTCCATCTGTCCAGGATTGTTTTAAAATTATCTAATAAGGGGTTGAGATTGATGTCCCATATTTTCTTTAAGTTACTGATTATTTTGACACCAAGATACATTATACCTTGTGGAGACCAGAGGAAATCAAGAGGAATGTTCATAAAAGCTTTACAGTGGTCATTAAGGGGGAGGATTTCTGATTTATTATAATTTAAAGAGAGGCCTGAAATATTTGTAAATTTATTAAGTAAATCTACTAGCAAGAGTCTGGCCTTGTGTAGATTTTCAAGTAAGATTAAGAGGTCATCCGAATAGGAGAGAGAAAAGTATCTTGAATTTCCTATGGGAATGCTGTTAATGCCGGCAGATTGGCACAAGCAAGCAGATAGGGGTTCCATGGCTAAAATAAATAGAGAAGGTGATAGGGGATAGCCTTGCTTAGTTCCTCTTGCCAATCGAAAGTAGGAGGAGAGAGTGGAGTTAGTAAGTACCTGAGTAATAGGGGAATTATACAGTAGTTTAGTCCAGGAGCAGAAGGCATGAGGGAGGCCAAAATGAGATAAAACTTGATAGAGGTATTCCCAATTTAAGGAGTCAAAGGCCTTCTTGAAATCAATAGCTATGGCTGCCGTAGGTGATTTAAGAGATTTGGCTTTGTGTATTAGATTGAAAAGGAAGCGTAAGTGATCAGAGCTTGATCTGTGTTTAATAAATCCGGCTTGAGAGTTATGAGTTAGTTTGGGGATCAAGGGTCCAAGTTGAGAGGTCAGTAGTTTAGCGAATATCTTCCCATCTGTGTTTAATAAAGAGATTGGTCTGTAACTTGCTGGGTGTGTGGGATCTTTATATCTTTCTTACTGATTAGGGTTATAACTGCTTCAGTAAGGATGAGGGGAGTTTGCCAGTAATGGAAGCTTCTTGCTAAACATTTAGAAGAAGGGGGCAAAATATGTCAGAGAGCAGTTTATAGAAGTCATCCGGTTAGCCATCACCTCCAGAAGATTTGCCGGGTTTTAGAGATGATAAAGCTTTCTGAATTTCTTGAAGTGAGAAGGGTTCATCCAAAGGGTTTACTTCAAAGGGGGAGAGATGAGGAAGGTGTAAAGCTGTTAGGAATTGTTGAATTTGAATGATATGAGGCAGGTTTGTATTAGAGTATAATTTTTGTTAAAAGGTTTTCATAATATGGTTTATGGAGGGGATATCAGAGTGAATTATACCTTGCTCGTCCTTAAGGCTTGAAATAAGTCATTTCATTTGCTGTGCTTTAAGCTGGTAAGACAGAAGTTTCCCAATTTTATCACTGTGTTCCCAAAATTTATGTTTAAGTTTAAACAGGGCCAGTTTGGTTTTACAAGAAATTAGGTTGTTTATTTTAATTCTAAGTTGAAGAATTTCAAGATGAAGTTGAGAGTCAGGACAGTGCTTATTAGAGGAGAAATATAGATTTGCTTTAACCTTCAGGGATTTTCCCAAGTCAGCCAGTTGCTGTTCTCGTATTTTTTTTCTGTGTGCAACGTAGCTGATAATTTTCCTGCAGATCATGGCTTTAAGGGCTTCCCATACAGTGGACATAGAGGATTCAATAGGATTACTGTGGGAGATGAAGTCTTGAATTTCAGCTTTAATCATAGGTAAAAACTCGGGGTCTTTAAGAAGGAGGGGGTCCAGCTGCCAGAAAGTAGATTTAGGTGTTGATGGACCCCATAGAAGGTGCAATTTAACAGGAGAATGATCTGAAATTATAATGATGGAGATGGAAAAATCAATAGTTTTCCCTGTTATGGCAGGGGAGGCTAGCCAATAGTCAATTCTACTGTATGTTTGTGTAGGGAGGAGTAAATGGTAAAATCCTGGTCTTGGGGATGAAAAAGATGCCATACATCTGCTAAACCGATATCTTTCATTAGTAATGAAAGGGCTTTAATACTTCTGGGGTGAATATCTATTTTGGAGGCACTCCTATCAATGCTAGCTTCTAAAGCTAAATTAAGATCTCCAAGAATAATTGGAGTGTTATCTGAGTTAAAGGATAAAATTTGCTGAGCTAAATTATGGAAGGACTCTGGAGAGTCAAAGTTGGGTGCATAAACATTGACAAGTAGGATAGGACCAGAAGTGGTATTCAATTTGACCATGACCCATCTGCCTTCATTATCAGAAAGGGAGTTTATAAGGGACCATTTAAGGTTTTTATGTATAAGAATAGCGACTCCTCTTTTTTTGGAAGTATAGGAGGAATCATATACTTGACCAACCCTGAACTTTTTAAGCCTATGAACATCTTCTGCTAGTAATTTTGTTTCTTGAAGGAAAGCAATTTGTGTTTTATATTTTTGGAGATGTGAAAGAATTTGCATTTGCTTACTAGGAGAGTTAAGTCCCTTCACATTCCATGTATGTTGAATTATATCTCTTATGATATCAGTGTGACTGAGAGGTGATAATCACTGGAATGGGAAGGGATAAATATATGAAGCAGAAGATGATTGTAGTATAAATGAAGTATAAATGTATATGTAGAAGTTGGCAGGTGTACTCAAACCAAAAAAGGTGAAGTGTGTAAAATATGGGAGGCACAGATATCTGTCTGAAAATAGAGTAAGAAGAGAGGTCATTAATAGGAAGGATATTAGCAATACACTAAAAAGTACATTATAACTATTTAGAGAAGTAGGAAACATTACATTCTAGTAGCGAGGTTAGCCAACTAACAGTAACAACAAGTTTTTAGGGAGTGAGGAGAGATAGGAGTCAGCTAAAAAAAAGCCAACTGACTGTCTCACCACACACCAGGACATAGAAAAGGTTAGGAACAACCTGGGAGAACCAACTATAATAAGTTGGTCCAATGCTGAGGTCTGAACCAATAAGTATAATAGTAATGGTACAATAATTCAGAGGAGCTTGACTAGAAACTGATCTGCTTCATACGTTGCAAGGATATCAAGAAGGGAAAAAAAAACCTCAACATAATACAAAAGTTTACATGTTAAGATAAAAAAAGAAAAATATCACTAGATCATACTGTTAAACTGGTATTTCTGAAACTGATATGAGTGTCAACTTATTAAAGCAAATGGCCTTAATTGCCTTGTCTATAAAAATCAGTGAGCCCAGGTAAGAAGATGTCAAGGGAACTAAATACACAGTTAGGTGTAGTTATATTTGCAAGAAAGATCAAGAGCAACTACATTTGGAAGAACTCTGAATGAATTTCCTGCACAGGGTTTAATCATAAAAAAAAGAAAAACTATAGAGTAAATAATAATGGGTAACATATTATAATTCCCACAGCATAAGGCACATATAGGCAGGTGAAATGTGAGGAATGGATGGCTTTGGTAATAACAATTGGCAATGGAGAGCTTGTAAAAAGGAGGATGTTAATTTTTTCTACTCGAAAATTGCCTAAATGGATGATGAATGGAGTGACTAGGTCTAGGGTTATTGTTGATTTTACCTACACCATTGTATTCAGTGTATCCTATGACTAGAGATGCAGTAAATTAAAATGTTGCCGGTGACGTGCCTGTGAAGTGGCCAATATGAAAGGTTCACTTCGCATTGTAATTATTACTTTGCATTGTAATTCCACCTTAACACAAAGTATGGCAAAGTGACAACATATTGGCAGCCCCCATACACAGTCACCAGAATTAATGAGCATCCCCAAAATGTTATTGTCTTGTGTCCAGAAAATTCCCCAGTGCTGACGAAGTGAAATGAGAGCATAACAAGAAATGCAAAGTCTTCCAGAATTAATGGTGCACTGCAAATGCACAGACAGATTAAGATTGTGTTGTGCATTCAAGAAATGGAGATACAAAGGCATAACAACACCTAACCAGTGTTCACAAGTCACAAATCCAAATCTGTACAAGAATACCTTTTGCCAGTTTGGGGGGGGGGGGGTAATGCACGGCAGTACCAGTCCACTACCAGTAAAGATACCACAAAGCAGTACAAAAAATTCATGCAGGTGCAGTGGATAGCAGGTTAACACTGCTGCAATTACTCTGTGGCACAATAAAAGGTGTCTGATTTGATGGCACATATCGCACACACACCCACACACACTACAAGTAATGGGAAGTAAACTGAAAACCTTTAGTAATATAACCAAATGTTTTCAACAAACTGAAATTATGCACTGCTGCACCACAACAATCAGCAAAAAAGTCAAGAATTACTGAAAATACTACTGTGTGTACATTAACACGGTTATGCAAGAAAAATATAACCAGAACAGAGACTGCCTTTTTCTCCCAGTTAATCTACCTACACCACAGATACGCCCCTCCCCCAAAGCACGCTTCAAGTGTCTGTCTGTAAACAGACTGAATATTCTAAATTAACATTCAAAATCCACACACAAACAATAAACACTCGATGATATGCGCACAGGAGGGTTTCCTACAATTGATGTACTAAATTTTGAGCAAAGCAAATGACTCAAAAAGGCTTTTTTAACAGCTTTTAGAGGTTTTGAATCGCAGAGCTTAGAACAAACAGTCTCCAACTACCACTACACACACACTACCAAGAACTGGGGCTGTGCAGAACAATCTAGAGCTGATGTGACCTGCAATCCCATGAATCACTGCAGAATTCGTCTTGGAGCTCAATTACAATGCTAAGTGATGCGAAGTACATTGATTTCAATGTACTTCATCTTAAAACTGGTGGAGAAGTGGTTTGGGGAAGGCAGAATAATGCAAAGTCATTGGTTTCAATGGACTTCGCATTCCTCATTATGACATGAAGTACTCTGCTTCTCGTTGCCTATTACTTCATGGATTCCTCATTACTCCGCAAATCACTTCGCAGAGTGAATTTTGGCCACTTCTCCCACCACTGCCTATAACCCTTGTGCCATATTCAGATGTTATGCATTATGTTATACTTTCCCTGTGGTCTGTAACTGTTAAACTGGTGTGTATTAATCATAAATATCTCCTTTGTGCTCACTGTATATTGTATTGCCTTGTTATCGATCTGTTTGTAATCTGCAAGGTTATGTCTGAAAACAGGCATTTGATTGCCTAGTGCACTTACCTGATTAATAAAAACAAACTGATAATAATAACAATAATAATAACAGTATTCTATACTTTCTCCACACTAGTGTTTTCAAGCATTTCTTCACACTTATATCCTGCCATTGCCCTCCTAATTGCTCGCTGTTCAGCTTTTTGATACTGAAAAAGTTCAGTGCTTCCTTTGCTTTTTGTTTTGCTCAATGAGATATTAAATTGGACCAAGGCTTGGTCACTGCTAGCTAACGGTTTTGTCACTACACAACTATTCATGGGAATTTAAAAAGATAAGAAACCTCAGAACAAAACACAGAGGCAAGGGTTACCACCAAAGAGCATCGGCAACAAAGTAACAAAGCAGCCTAAATTTTCATTGTGATTTTCATATATATCCCATGATGCTTTGTATTATGGGACATACATGGTTTTGTAATTCTTTGAAACCTGGCTTTGTTGTCAATTCACTTTTTGGATGCCCCTTGCCTCAGTGCTTTTGTGCTGTGGTTCTTTGTCTTTTTAGCTTGCTTTCTTATTTTGGGATTAGGGACCACCATGTTCCAAATCAATAAGACCACATCAGGACTGGTTCATTTTCTCTTTGGGTAAGATACAGATGAGGCACACTGATGAGTCCTTTGTAGGACGAAACACGTGTCTGTGTCTTCTGTTCTTATGCTTTGCAAATTGTGTGAGAGGCCCCTTTGGCACCATGCATTCCTGCTTAAAGCAGAACCAGACTAAATGTTCACTGAGATTTTCATATATATCACATGATGCTTTGTATTATGGGGGTATGTGTGATTTTTTATTTCTTTGTAGCCTGGCTTTGTTGCCAATGCCCTTTTTGGGTAACCCTTGCCTCAGTGCTTTTGTTTCTGAGATTCGTTTAGCTTGCTTTCTTATTTTGTGCTCACAAGGGCCTACATATCCAAAGGAGAGTGCTTCCCAAAATGGAGATGTGTGGCACCTTCCAGAAATTGCACGGAAGCGTGATATTCAAAAAGGGAGAGATGCGTTGCACATTTCCGAATGTGTGATCATGCAGCAATAATGTATGCAGTGCGAAAAAAGGGGTGGGTACATGAATATGCCGTGCATCCATATATTCAGCCAAAAAGTGTGGTACATCTGCCGTGCATCCCAGAAATGTGCTGCACAAAATTAGGTATACAAAAGGATGGCTTAAATGGGCCAGCCACCAACAGGAAGGCTGCAGAACTGCAGACAGGCCATCCTGAGACCGCCCTTGGAGATGCACCAGGATGTGCTCCAGCCACCCATACACAGTGGTCATGCCAGGACAGAAGTACCCAAAACCACAGGTGCCAGCACATCACATGCACCACCCTGAGAGCCATCCCACACACCACACCTGGGACACAGACACCCAGCTGCCACATGCCAGTGCTGTCAGGTGCCATCCTAGCACACCAGTGGAGCAGATGGCCACATTCCATCACATGTACCAGAGGCCATGGCCTGCTTCCATGTGGCCTGTAGGGTGCCACCCAGTGGTAGCATGCACCCAGGGTGGCATCTGGGGCAATGGTGCCAAGGTAGCCTGGTGGTATGAGTAGCAGACTGGCATAGGCCAGGAACTGACCTGTGGTAGACAACCACGGTGGTACACCATAGGCGCATGCAGGTGGGACCCACCCACCCAGGTAACTAGTCACCCTCTGCACACTGCCATTCCATGCAGTTATCACCATGTTCTTCTCATATGGGGGGGTGAGGCACTGCAGGTGACTGTACGCTGCACATGGAACTGGTGTATCACATGCATACCGATCAGACTGTGTCATCCTCTGCCCTCCCCTGTTGCTTTTCCAGATCGGACCCTGTGTCCACTGTCCAGGTGGGCCCCCTGTTCCTCAGTCTTACCCTGTACATGGTTATTGCTAATAGCACTGTACCCAGGCCAATGCATTCAACCCACCCACACACAAATATTTCATCACACCTGCCTGCTAGGCTGCAGTACCTCCTGTTCACATTTGTGGGGTGGTGGGGCAGCCCTGCAAAGTTGGAACTGAGCATGCCTGGGGTATGCAAATGGCTTGAATACATTCCAGTAATGAGCTGTGCTTATGGGGAAAGGGCTTGGAATGTGCAATGAGGCAATTTGCATTTACAGGCATAATATTGCAATTTTGTGCACTGCACATATGGCTGCCTATCGCACATTTCCCTATGCTCTGCATAGGGCTCAGATCACCTGCTGCACATCTTCCACTGCACGATCGCGCATGTTTGGGTTATTCGGCCAGACATGCGTGATCGCCTCTCATGGTGCATCTTCTGAATATACCATTATTTTGTGCCAGCTCATCTCAGTTGCATGGTACAGGCACTTGCGAGATGCAGCCTGGGAATTTTGAATATAGGGCCCAAGGACGGCATTATGGCTGGTTCATTTTCCTCTGGGTGTGTTACAGATGTAGTACACTGATGGGTCCTGTGTACAATGAAACACATGTCTCTGTCTTCTGTTCTCACCCTTTGCAGATTGTGTGAGAAACCCTTTGGTATCACGCATTCCAGATTAAAGCAGCAGCAGTCTACATGTTATGGTGATTTGCATATTTATTCCATAATGCTTTGCATTATAGGTGAAAGTGTAATTTTCTATTAATGGGAATGTTCTGTTGATACTATATCTAGAAAGATATATCCATTTTGTGGGCTTTTTAACAAATTGATGCAGATTACATTGTTGTAGTGTTTCAATAAATATATGTTTTATCTCTGATTGCTACTCCTTCCTGTTCCTCTAGCCAACCATATAAACTGGTCACATTAATGTAAAAAAACACATCTATTTCTTCATTTTTCTCAGCTGATATTTTATAAGGCTCTGTATCTTGCCATTCATGTCTTAATTAGTACTGTACTTTTCCAGCTACTGCTGTCTTTCCATATGCCCTGTTGTTTTCTTAATCAGTCCTCCATCACACTGGCTTGCAGGCCCCTAGGTCTCATGCCTGTAGTCTCTCAACCTATTGCTATTCCTTAATATTTAAAAAATGAGCACATAAAACATGCACATTATACACTAAGCATAATAAAACTGTTACAATTTAAAACATAAAAACGAGAGGTGTGCCGAACCTGTGGGGGTGAAACCGAGCCATCCCGAACACATACAGTTCAGTTTCAATGAGACATGAGCCAAACCTTGCTGACTTGGCTCAGATCATCTCAGATCTCTGACTTTTTTCACATTGTTTTTCAACTCCTGCCTGTTATGTGACAGGTCAGAAGAGTGCTGGTGAGTTTGCAGGTCAGATACTCCGGTTTGTGCAGGTGAAAATCAGAGAATAGCTGGATGCAAAGCTCTCCTCTGTGCCATTTGAGTTGAGCCACTGAGAAGAGAGGAGCTCCCAGTCCTTCAGTGAGCAAGCAGTCATGTGGGAAGGGAAAAGTCTCCATGATCGAGTGTGAGGAGTTGGACCATCTGGCACCCAAAAACAAAAAAACAAAAAAAAAAACAGAGAGAGCATTGAAAAAATTAAAAACCGAATGAACTAAGAGGGTCAGTGGGGACTCAAGAGGGATGCGGACCAGGGACTGGGGAGTGGGGGAGTGAGCAGGCAGAAAGGAAGGGAAACATTGAGTCTCTGTGCATGGATCAGTTACTTCCACAAGAAAAACTAATAAAAAAAAATTGAGAGGGTGGGACTCAGGAGGGACATGGGCCAGGGACTCACTGTGTGTAGGGGCACCTCATGCCTGATGACAGAAGCTGGCTGTCAAACAAAGGCCAAGGCACTTGTGGAAGGAGACTGTGGGTGTGGGGCAGGGGGCAGCGAGACTGCATTAAACCACAGCAGTGGCACAGTGCAAGTGCAGCACTAGACAGAAACAAAAGCACAAGTGCTGCAATGCAAGAATTTGGTCAGTTCAAGTTCAGTTCCACTGCACTGGCACTTACTTGTCTTGGTTGCTTGGCAGTGGCCATAAATCCAACATCAGAATCAAAACCAGAGGAGAACTGGTAAAACAAAAACTTCCTTAGTTTTGCACACCTGTAAGAAAAACAATAATTTAAAATAAACATTTTAGTTAAATTACATCATTAAGGAACTTCAGGGCTTGGGTTTCCTTCAGTAATCTAACCCTAGCAGAATGAAGTATTTAGCTTTGCCTCATGCCTCTTGACCAATCTAGAGATAGATTAGCAAATAATAATCCAACCCTGGTCATTCATTCATTTATGTAACCACCCAGTCCCCTGGGATTACTAGAATCCCTGCAGGTTAGCCCTAGGAAGATAGAGAGCTCATTAGGAGCTCTGGTGAGATAATATCATTGTTTACTCAGCTAGGCTGGGCAGAGAATGGATTATGTAATTTAGAATTCTCACAGAAGCATAAGCCACTTTGGAACCAGCTGCTCTGGGGAGTTTTAGAAAGTTCAGATGGTAGTGTAGTTAGTTCAGTGTGAGAGCTAAAACAGAGAGGAGCTCTGCAGGGAAGTTCCTGCTGGTCAGCTCAGTGGCTGACTAAGTGAAGGATTTCATTTGTTTTTCTCACCCTAGTTTGGAGAATAGCATCAGGGCCAACTGAAGTGGTGGAGACCTGTCTGAATAGATTGTGATTCAGTGGTGCCAAGCAGCAATCTCCTAAAGATCTCAATGTGGTTCAGCTGCCAAGAGAAAAGGTGTGCAGTTTGGATCTGTGAAAAGCTACCTGGAATGAGAGGTTTTACCTTCAAGTTTTCCAAGTCTGTAAAAGAAAGCAACCAAGCTGTAAGTACAGATTTGTGGGACTGTGTTCTTGGGGGATGGTCTGAGGTGTATGTGCTCACAGACAAGGCTAGAGTGCACCTGTCAGGACCACTGTTTCACCACAACAATGTGCTGAATGTTTTATTTATTTATTTATTTACGAGTTTAACCAGGAAGGCATACTGAGCAGAGATTGCTTGATTCCAGATGCGACCTGGGGGACAAGTCCCAATACAATAACTCAGATACAGGTACATGTAGATTAACAGCACAGTGAGGAGTCCACCTGCCATCTAGAACAAAAAGGCAGATAGATACAGGAACAATAGGAAGGGGGGAACATACATGGGGTAGTGTTACAGGGAAATCACAACAACAGTACACGTAGTGTATACTAGCTAAAGCTAAAGTTTCAGATGCCCTTTAACATTTTGTGGGAACAGAAGGATCCAGTTTTGGTGTAACCCAGAAGGAAGGGCAAAGACTGAGCATGGGGTAGGATTGGGTATAATCCCAGGTTGATTCCCCGGTCAGGGCTAATTGATTTACAGAAGGGCACCAGTTTAAATGGGGAATGTTAATGGATGTCATTGCTCCAGGATAAATGTTTTTCTTAAAGTGTGTGGCAACTCCCAAAAGAATTACACTTTGCTAGGAAGTTGGAAATGTGTGTACTGAAATGTGTGGCAACTCCCAGAAGAAATACACTTTTGTTGGAAGAAAAGTCCAGGTATTCCTAGTACATAGAGATGGACAATTTAAATTGTGTATGGTAAAAAGTGCTTGAAATTGCCCTAACAAGTGTTGTTCTGGAAGAAAAGAGGTCTGTTTCTTTGCCTGTACAGTACCAAATCTTGGTGGCCCACCCTGTCTGCAATTTGCCATCCTGTTGTCAGAATAAAGCCATTCTTCAAAATCCCAATTCCTGTTTGGACATTAGATCTCTGCTTCCAGTGCTGATTGTTATTGGGGCCCCTGTTGTGATAGTTTTAAACCTAGAATATGCCTAGCACCTCTCCCCAGAATCTGGAATAAAAACAAATGTTATTTTGTACCCTAAACTCCTGACCCCTTTAGACTGCTGAGCTGGTAACCACTTCAACACTAGAAGTGATGCTTTTTTGTTTATGCCACCTGGTGGCCTGTTTGCACTGTTTGTGGCACAGATAGTGGGGTCCCGGTTGCCACACGCTGTTGGTAACTAGGGCATGGGTTCAAAATTGGGGGCTCATCTGAAGATCTTGGGTGAGAGGATGTTGAGGATATGACTAGGGTCTTTTTCTGTCTGGCGGTGGTGTCCAACAAAAGAAATTGTTGCCAAAGTGAAGTTTTGCCAAGAACAGTTAAATTGTGCCAAGGAAAAGTAGTTTTGTGCCAAAGAAAGTGCCATCCAAAGGATTTTGCTGCCTGTGTTTTCTCTGGTACCTGTGCTGAATGTGCTTAGAGACTGTGCTTAAATGGACTGTTAATTAAGCAATGTGTGCTCTTGCCCTTCAAAAGTGCTTAAAATTATTTAAAAGTTCCAAATTGCCAGCCCAAAGTATTCTTTGAACTTTAAGAACAATGTTAACTGCCCTATAAGTTTCAAGCCCTTGCTATGGATATTGGGGGAGTCGCTACTGGTTATGTGCAAAAAACTGTGCCAAAATGCCCAAAAAGCACTCTTACAGCGGAAATTTCAAGCTGTAGAAAAAAAGTGACAGTTTGCAGTTTAATTTTGCCTGCCCGACAATTGTTGTAAAGAAGTGCATGAGAGAGAGAGAGAGCTTATTTGTATGGCGTTGTGTGATTGGTCACAACCCAACCAAGTCTTGCCCAGTGCCTGGAGTCTCTGAGTCAGACGACGTTCAAGAAGGAGAGTGGAGTGTGTGTGAGCAGTGTGCAGCTCAGGAGAATTATCGCAGAAGATGACAACCATTTTGAACAGCCTTAAAGAACTTTTTCGAACTTTTCACTGTTGTGCATTAAAACCGGACCCCACCCAACTATCAGCTGTACAGGTAGTGATCTTGGTGCAAGCGCACTGACCCTGCAGGTCACACAGCCTGACCAAATTGGGAAATCCCTCAAATCAGCAGGAATGCCGCACCATTCAAGGAGGGAACCAGCTACTTGTCTGAGAGAGTACCACCAAATGACTATGAACTGTATACAATGCAATAGATCAGAGGCTAAAGTAGCAAAGGATTAAGCAAAGTATAGATATTGTGGGCAAATGGAGTAAGGTTGTGGTATCTGTAGCAGGTAGCAAAGCAAAACATCCCAATAGTCTGACCAGGGTAGTGCTAAACAAAAGTTCCAGAACATTGTAAAGAATGCAGAAATGTACTACAAATGTGCTGAGAAAAGTGCTGAATGTGAAATTGCTGTGTGCAGTAAAGAGCAGCAAATACAGAGTTAAGAGCAATTGCAGAGCAAAGAAACGTGTGTGACACAGGAAAGGTTTCAGTAGCCATGACTGGGTGTAGTCCACAGAATGTAAACAAAACACCAGGTGCCATGTTGGGCAGAGAGTATAGCATGTTGTAAACACCAGCACAGTTACAGTAAATGTTTTTGGGCAGATGACATGCAGACAACAGTTCTAAAGTGTGTGTTGTGAGAAACAAAGTGCAAAGCAGGAAACAGTTCTGAAGTGTGACTGTGTGTGAAACAAGGTGCAAAGCAAAGCAGCAAGTTTCAACAGTTACAGTGCCGAGACATTAAAGGAAAACTACACCCTCATATCTTCTGAATATTATTTGTTTCCATGTCAACAAACAACTCTTTTCATGTAGCTGTTGAAGATGTATGCAACTGCATTAGTCAGTTTTCACAGTTCATACTAGGCTCTGTTACTGTCCTGTGAGACTCCATTTAGTAGTTGTTGAAATCGCATTGTTCCTGAAAGCTGCATTAGCATATGAGAACATGATGCATAATCACCATTTAAACTCTCCAGTATGCCTGTCTGCTTAATTAGTTTTCAAAGAAACAAGCTACAAGAAGGTGTGATATAAAACATTTACCTTCAGTGAACTTTGCAAATTATCTGAGTTATAATGTAGGTTTTTCCCCTTTAAACTTCATTCAGTTTATGAATTTCCAGAGAGTTTTTGCAGGGTATTTGTTCTTTCAACATAGAGATACATGATATAAATGGTTGATCTGACATCATGTTTTCATATGCTAATGCAGTTCTCATTGACAATGAGATTTCAATAACCATGAAATGGAGACCCCCAGGGCAATCACAGGGCCTATCATGAGCAGTGAAAACAAACTAAAGGTAATACATATAGCTCTAATGCTACAGGAATGGAGTTGTCTGTTGACATGGAATCAAATACAATTTAAATGATATGAGGATGTAGTTTTCCTTCAAAGTTGTGCAGTTAACCAAGTCAGTAACCAGTGCTAAATTCAAAAAAACTGAGAAAAGTAGTGATTTGGGACTTGTGTGTTTCTGTTACAGAAAATGTCTAGTCAGTCTAGATACTCCCTCCACACCAAAGCGTGGGTTGCACAGCAAGAAAGGGAACTAGCTAATTCTGAAAGGCTCTACAGATGTGAAGGAGCTCCAGCTGACGTAGCTCTACCCAACTACCCAGTGCATGTCTGTGCAGTTTGTCTCAAATCAGGAAGAGATGCTTTCATGATACCCCATTGTAGGGATTGCTGAAAGCAGTATGTCTTGAGTGAAAAGGGCGGCACAATCCATAGCTAAGGGAAAGCAGTTTGTCTGGCCTCGACGTGGACATTGGCACAAGGCCCTCAAAGTACAGAGCAGCAGCAGGCTAATTGTGAACTGGGAGAACCCGAAGAACTGGGAAGAGAGTTTTTCAAGGGGGTTTCTCCAGAATCTCTGCATGGGCAAGGAGAGACAGTCTCTTCCACACCAGCTAAAGTGGAGAGGGACACCTCAGAGACTAAGACAGTAAATCTGTGGGCTGCAGGACCCAGCCCTAGTCTCATAGGGGAAGATAAGATTGAAGAAGCATTACACTGGGAGGTAACCACCTCCAGCAGCAGTGAGCAATGGACATTCTCAGAAGCAAGAGCATCAATAAGTTCCTGGGCAGTGTTTGTAGAGCACCAAGAGAGAGAAATGATTGAGAAAGCAACTGGTGGAACCAGTGAATTGCCAGTAGCTCCAGCCACAGCTGAGCTACGAGACACTATGGAGGGTTCATAAGAAATGCCACATTGTATAGGGTTGGACTGCTTTTTCCCTATACCACACACCCTATCATGCTGGCATGACCAGATCTGGCCACCCCCAAGCAAGGCCACAGGCAAAGAACTACCAAAAAGCAGCAAGGAAAAATGCATGATAAGACAGCAGGCTGAGGCCATGTATGGAAGCACCTATCCATTCTTGCCAAGGTGGATATGGGAAGAAATTGAGGCAAAAAGGCAATCCTGGTTATGGGAGGAGGCCAGTTGTAATATTCATGGTAGAGTGAACTTGTTCATCAAAATTAGGCAGTGCCACCAGAGAATGACATTTTGGAAGCTTGGCAGGATTTTATACCTGGACTCTGTCAGAATAGTGAACAAGAAGGGCCAAGTAACAGTACACAATGTGCAAATGACTTGGCCAGATGGGGAAATTGTCTATACCTCCATTCAGACTGGTACTATCCAGGAAGTGCCACTTAATCCAGAGACAATGCTGAATACCAATCAACTACAGCCAAGCTTGCAACTCAACAGGAACAGGGCTCTGTACCAACAAAACAGCCAACAGCTTCTGAAGATCTGCAACTCTATTGGTGACCCAGGTTTGAATCTAGCCAGTTCAGGGCTCTGCACATCCAGCAGCAAGAGGCGTGGAGGCAGAGCCAATGATTTTCCATCCATCCAGAGGGAGAAGACATCCAATTCCAGGTCCAGAAGCAGGAGGCATGGAAGAGTCTGTTCCAAAGGTTTTCATCAGCCCAGCGGAAGGAGGAATCCAGCACAGATCCAGAGAGGTGATGCTGAATTTCAGCCAGCACCTAGAGTTCAGTAAGGCGTATCATTTCTTCTATGACTTTTATGTTTATTAACTGTGACACAATAGTGAGGATGTCCATGGAACTGCTGATCCTAAAGAGACACTCCTGGATCTGGACTACAGTTATGCAGGTGTTGTGTCCATGCAAGAACCATTTTCAACAGGCTTCAGCCTATGAGAGACTCTTCTTGTGTGACATACCTTGTGCACTCTGGACATTCTTTCCCCTAGATTATAGACTCTGTAGGGACCCCCTTCCCCAAATGTGATGCTTTTTTTAAAAACCTTTTATACTGTTTTTGTAGAAAACCCTTTTAGAAATACATTTTGGGATTGTGTAGTATTTTGCTTGGTGGGAGGTTTGGCCATTGTTTTCTTGAAGGTTGTTTCTTGTTTGCAGGTTTTCTTTTACATGTGTGCCTAGGAGAAGAATAGAAGACAATAAGAGGATGCTTAGAACTCATCGGAGTTCTCTGTTAGGCTGTTTGTTGGGAAATGTATTTAACTTGCAAATGTTAACCTTTTTTTCGCTTTTCAGGTGTAAAGTGTGTATTTCTGGGGTTTGGGAAATGCATAACAATGCCATGTATGTTTCTAAAGCAGTCTACAGTTTAAAATTGTGTAAAGTGTTTGGGGATAGGTTTTCCCCCAGTAGGTAGCATAGGTCAGATAGCTTTTTCCTAGAGGGCTAGAGGGATGGACAAGCTGGAAATCTTAACTTGAGTACGGGCCTTCAGTTCTGGTCTGTCAGGTCAAGATTCAGGCAGCCTCTTGGAGGCACTGAAAGTCCAGAGATATTTGTTAGGTAATTCTAAGTGCTTCAGTGGGCATCTGTTCTCCGGTGCAACCTGCCTAGGTTTTGGGCTGGTTAGGGGGGGAGCCTGGCCAACTCATCCTGTTGGGAGCATACAGATGTGATAACCTGTGTAGCAGACCATAGCACTTGCTGAGGACAGCAAGCTTGTCTGACTGGTAGTAAGTGTAACCACCCAGTACCATGGGGTTACTAGAATCCTGTCAGGTTAGCCTTAGGAAGGTAGAGAGCTCATTAGGAGCTCTGGGGAGATGACATCATTGTTTACTCAGCTAGGCTGGGCAGAGAATGGATGATGTCTTTTTGAATTCTCACAGCAGCATAAACCACTTTGGAACCAGCTTCTCTGGGGAGTTCTAAAATGTTTAGACAGCTGTGCAGTTAGTTCAGTGTGGGAGCTCTAACAGAGAGGAGCTCTGCAGTGAGGTTCCTGTTGATCAGTCCAGTGGCTGACTGGGTGAAGGACCTCAGTTGTTTTTCTCACCCTAGTTTGGAGAACAGCATCAGTGCCAACTGAAGTGGTGGAGACCCGTCTGAATAGACTGTGTTTCAGTGGTGCCATGGGGCAATCCCCTGAAGATCCCAATGTGGTTCAGCTGCCAAGAGAAAAGGTGTGCAGTTTGGATCTGTGAAAAGCTACCTGGAAGGAAAGAGGTTTTTAATTCAAGTTTTCCGTGTCTGTAAAAGAAAGAGACCAAGCTGTAAGTACAGATTCATGGGACTGTGTTCTTGGGGGATTGTCTGAGGTGTATGTGCTCACAGATAAGGCTAGAGTGCACCTGTCAGGACCACTGTTTCACCACAACAATGTGCTGAATGTTTAAAGTTAAAAGTTTTGGATGCCCTTTAGCATTTCATGGGAAATTAAGGATTCAGTTTTGGTGTAACCCAGAAGGAAGGGCAAAGACTGAGCATGAGGTAGGATTGGACATAACCCCAGTTTGATTCCTCGGTCAGGGCTAACTGATTCACGGATGGGCACCAGTTTAAATGGGGAATGTTATTGGATGTTGTTGCTCCAGGATAAATGTTTTTCTTAAAGTGTGTGACAACTCCTACAAGAATTACATTTTGCTAGGAAGTTGGAAATGTGTGTACTAAAGTGTGTGGCAACTCCCAGAAGAAATACACTTTTGTTGGAAGAAAAGTCCAGGTATTCCTAGTACAGAGAAATGGACAGTTCAAATTGTGTATGGTAAAAAGTGCTTGAAATTGCCCTAACAAGTGTTGTTCTGGAAGAAAAGAGGTCTGTTTCTGTGCCTGTACAGTATCAAATCTTGGGGGCCCACCCAGTCTGCAATTTGTCATCTTGTTGTCAGAATAAAGCCATACTTCATAATCCCAATTCCTGTTTAGACATTAGATCTCTGCTTCCAGTGCTGATTGTTATTTGTGCCCCTGTTGTGATAGTTTTACACCTAGCATATGCCCGGCACCTCTCCTCAGATTACAAAACAAATATAAATGTTATTTTGTACACTAAACCCCGACCCCTTTAGACTGCTGAGCTGGTAATCACCTCAACACTTGGGGTGATGCCTTTTTGTTTATGCCATCTGGTGGCCTGTTTAACCTGTTTGTGGCATGGATAGTGGGGTCCCGGTTGTCACATGCTGTTGGTAACTGGGGCATGGGTTGCATTTATGTATAAGAATGAAGAATATAAGGTGTTTGCTTTGCACAGACATGTTCTTTCTGTTTCCAGCTATTGGTGTAATGTTGACTTATCATGTTTTACCCTCAGTAATTCTTCATACCCTACTTAAGATTTTATGGATCTGTAGAGAGCAATATATTCTTGAACTAATCATCATTTTTATGAAATGCTTACATTAAAGTGAAAGCAGGGGAAATATTACTTTGTGCTGCAGCTGCAGTAATAAAAAAAAAAACACTTTTCAACTGCCACGTACAAAACTGATGTCAATTAACAGTTCAGATACCACTACAGAAATGAATTTCTTTTACATAAAACTAATCAAATTCCTTTCTACCAGAGGAGCAGAAACAATATCAGTGATGGCACAAAGAAGAGCAGTATGTGCATATTTTCCCACACAGGCAGCAACAGCAATGAAAGGAATGTTATTCCCTAGGATATGCATCTGCAAGAAAGGTGTCACAACCAGGAAGAAGCAGTCATGGTCATGGGAATGAGTATATTGGTCACAGGAAAAGGTCAAGTGTGAGTGGGGACATGGAGCCCAACATTTGTTCCATCATCATCTCATCAGTCAACAGCAGCAGGGAATGGTTCTGCCACACTAATTGCTCTGCAGCACATGCTGGTCATCGACTGGGCCCCACAGTCGGCTAAATCCTGCAATCACTTAAGCGAATTATAGGATTAGCAACAGCTGAAAATAGAGATCTCATTTGCTGCTGTTCACATATTAAGCAACTATCCCCAAACCAGCACCAACACTCCCCCTTGCTGCTTTTTAAATAGACCAGAATGAAGGTTGCTTCTGTTCATTAAGTAGGAATGTGCAAAGTGTATTTTTATCAAATTTTATTGCGAGTTAGTTGAAGGCTGGAAGCTGCTGGAACGTTAATTGAAAAATACATTTCCCACAGATTGTGAATGATGGTACATTAGTTCTGAGGATGACTTCTTAGCTAGCACTTCATGACAAATCCATCAGGAACTTCCTTCTTGTTGAACCACTTTGACTCTTTACAGAAACTTCACACTCTAATTGCTTTATTAAAAATGAGCAAGGCTAAAATACTGATACCTGTTTTTTTCAAATAGTGAATTAAAGGGGAAATATGATCTCAGGCATTTTGTTACATGCACATATTAAATCTTGGTGTATATACTATTCCCTTTTTATGTTTGCTTGTGTACATGCACAAGAAACATATTGCATCAGCCTGCTGTAGTAGCAAGTTGTGGAGCTGCGGCAGTATTGTGGCGAATGCCAGCTGTCCATTTTGGGGCTGATCTCTGTGGCGCTAATAGAGGAGCATGCTGTCCATGATAGCCGTATTGTAGCATGCCACCAACTTGAAAGAAACTCACTGCTGCAATCAGGGAGTGCCCTGTCATTAACAATCAGCTGTTTTTGCTGCTGGGGCAGTCCCTGATTCCAGCGGTGAATCACAGTTTGCCTAGTCTGGTGTCCCATTTCAATAAACATGGTGGCGGATATCGCCGTCCACCTCTCGCAGTCCCCAGCAAGCTGACTTCAGGGGTGGCCAATCCCCCTGTTGGCATGCCCCCTCCCCAGTTCATTTGCCTACTGGGGAGCCCAATCCCCATCGGCATATGTGCCCTATTCCTGTGTTTATGTGGTGAGGGGGGTGCCCAGTCCCTCTTGGCATCATCTCCCCAGACACGCTTGCCAACGGAGTGCCCAATCCCCTGTCAGCATGTTTAACACCCCCCATTGTGTTGGCATTTTCCTGCCATCATTATGTGCCACACTGGGAGCCCACCTCAGTGTGGCTAACATGACCCCCAAATGATAAGACACACTTAGATCCCATCCCAGTGTGTGTGGAAAAGGAAAAGCGGTCCATGGTGTTGTTTTTTTTTTTCAAACCTAAAACAAGAAAATGGTCCCTCACTGTCTGTAGCACCCCTTCCCCAACCCACACCGACCCTCTATGCACCTCACCTTCCCACAACCCTCCCTCACCCCATACTTACCTCCGGATCCCAACACAATAATCTTCGGTGAACTGGGAACACGTCTGCACTCTTCAAAGCAGACTGTGAACTGAAGAAATGCCAGTATGCTGTATAATGGCATAAATGTTTTTTTTCTAACTTATGTGGATATCTTGGCCATTTTTGTGAATTTTGGCACCAACTTTTCAACATGGGGGTTTTGGGACCCCGTTTCCTGAATTCAGTGATAGTCATCTGGCTAATCAGTCCCAGAAGGTGATTTTGTGATCACCATGTGGAATCACCTTTCAGGACTGATTAATGAAATGACAGTGTCACTGTTCATGAGGTGGGCTCCCAAAAAGCCTATTTTGCAAATTTGGTGAAAAAATTCCAAAAAATGACTGTGTTATGAACGTGAGTTGTCCAGTTTTCTCGTACATTCATAACTTCGCAAATTTGTAATGTTTTCACCCCAGATTTTTAACATTGCCATTTTTTTACACCTTCTTATGAACAGTACAGCTGTCATTTTTTGCACCCTGGCTGAAATGTGTTTTCACATTTCCGGCAAAGAATAGTGTGGTCGCTGTGGGAAATCAGTGTTTGGACAGATTACGAAAATCACAGTGACACTGTTCATGAGCAGAGGTCCCCAAAATGCCTATGTTGAAAATTTGATGACAAAAGTCCATAAAATGACTATGTTAAGAGTGTGCATTGCGCAGCTTCCATGCACACTGGTAACTTCAAGAATTTGTAATATTTACACTCAAGATTTTCAACATTGTCAATTTTGCACACCTTCTTATGAACAGCATTGCTGTCATTTTTCTCATCCTGCCCAAAATATGTTTTCACACATGTGGCGCACAATGGCGTGGTCGCTGTGGGAAATCAACATTTGGGACAGATTAAGAAAATCATAGTGACAGTGTTCATGAGCAGAGGTCACAAAATGCCTATGTTGAAAATTTGGTGAAATAAATCCACTAAATGACTGTGTTACGAGAGTGCATTGTGCAGTTTCCATGTACGCTCGTAAATTTGAGCATTTTTAATATTTTCACTCCAGATTTTCAACACTGCCATCTCTTCACACCTCCCTATTAATGGTACAGCTGTCATTTTTCACATCCTGCCCAAACTGTGTTTTTGGACATCTGGCACAAAATGGCGTGGCCAATATGAGAAATCAATGTTCTGGACAGACTAACAAAATCACAGTGCCACTGTTCATGAGCAGAGGTCCCAAATGCTTTCATAATTTGGGGGTCACAAAAAGGTCATGTTGAAAATGTTGTGGTGCAAATACCAACAAACGCCTGGGCATTAGAGTTTCTAATCATAATGTCCCACCTTGTACAGACTGACAGGTGTCAGGGGTGTGCCTTTGGACTGCCAGCTTTAATGCTTATGCCATTCCACCCCCACCCCCACCCTGAAGCCAGTGACAGGCATCAAGGTGTGCCTTTGACTCTTTGGCCCCAGAGTTCACCCCATTCTCATATGCTGCACCCATTTCAGTGTATGTCCTTATGAAATGGGGTAACTCTAAAGCCGAACACCCCAAGGCACACCTCAACACTTGTTGGTGTCTGCAGGATAGGGTGAGGTGAAATGTTGTGAGCGTTATGGGCAATGACCCAGAGACACACCCCAATGCATGTCCATCTCTGTAGTGTAGAGGTGGGGTTGGTATGAGTTCAGTACTTCACTGCCATTCCTATTTTGCATCTGTCTGACTGCTGCATGTCCAATGCTAATATCAGCAAGCAAACATACAGCATTGACAAATGCTTGTTTAAGATATAGCTAGCTAGCTCTATATATATATATATATATATATATATTATGGTAGCATGGTAGTGCTACCATAGTTAGGGTTGAGGAGCCCTTTTAAGGTTAGAGGGTCAAACTTTGTACCTTAATAACTTTGGCACTGTTTAATGGATTTGCCTGAAATTTGGAATGCTTGATCAAGACGCATACACCTTGGGATCTGCCAAGTTTTGTACCAGTCACATATATGACTGTGGAGTTATTAAGCATGATCTGTGTGTACATTTACGCTATTTGGCGAATTCTTTGCCATTGCCTACAGGTCGCACGTTTTGTGCCAGTGGTCTAAAATCTTCAGGGAACATGTGGCCAGGGTGCCCGATGTGCCTTTTGAAGATTCCATGAAAAAATATTAAACGGTTCAAAAGTTATTCAAAAAACAAGTTCCCATTATAAGTCAATGGGAAAAGTTAACAAAAAGTTCGACACTTTCGCAAATGCCCCACTACTTTTGCAAACCTGCCATTTTGTTTTCAGTTAGCAATCAGAAAAATGCTTGGCATTTAAAATTAGGACCATCTAGGGACACAATTTGTTTTGTGTTCACCTAGTCGGAGACTGGGGATGCTAGCTATGTCTTTATTTTGGGGTTAAACACCCCAGAAATATGTTTTTCAACTTTCTGGAAAAAGTACTTTAGCAAAGTACTTTCGCATGCATGACACTTTCACAAATCTGTGCGAAAGCTTTCGCAAGTCACGAAAGTACTTTGCAACATTATGGCCAAAATGACAGGAGTTCTTTGCCACCTTGCTGCAAAAGAACGGTTAGGTCTTTTGGCCTCAAAGATGGAGGAAAGGCAGCCAACATGTCACAGATGTGCCTTTTTGTGGTTTGGTGAAAAAATATTGTACAGCTCCAAAGTTATGGTACTCCGAATTTGATGCTTTTTCCCCTAGACTAACATGGTTGCATACACCGCACCTTTCAGGGCTAGTATCTCAAAAACTGTGCAAGATGCAGATATTTCATCACAAGTTGCATAGCCCTGTGGGCTAGGTAATACAAAACAGTAGCCAAGAAAATAATGATTTCTGTGAAATTAAAATTTTTTTCTACGTCATACGGTTGCTGAGATATTTGCAATTAAGTACTTCCAATGCTCGTTTTAATCTTCCATTGCCATTACAATGCATACATTCTTTGTACACACTGTGTTTCTCTATACAGTTGTCCAGCAAAAACAGGGTATGCACTTCTGTTACTGTTACAGTTACTGATTCCCCTTGCATTTATGTGCCTGTTAGTGTTACCGTTCCCATGTGCCCCACCGTGTGTGTTACCCTTTGCGTTGCCATTTGCCCTTGCGTTTTCATTACTGTTACCATTTGTGTTTCCACCTTGTGTTTGCATTGCTGTTCCTGTTACTTTGGGCCCTGCGCTCCCGACACTGCATTACATTCAGGATTTCTCATCATCATTCTCAAAAAGAAGGGAAATTAGAGGCAAAAGACTCTGTTTAATGCATCAGTTAGGGTTGTTCCACAGCGACAAAAGTAAGGAAATTCGGTGTTAGGGTTGAAACCCCCCCGGACACCTCCAGCCTGCCCCCCCAACCGGCATTGGGGTGCGCGTTGGGGTCGTCGGTCCTAACTCTCACCCGTTCTCCTATACCTCTGCTTCTTTACACATGTGTGATGGGGTGAGAGTTAGGGCCGGCGACTAATACACTCATGATGCTGGTTGGGGGCTGTAATGTCGAAAGGAGATTTCAACTCAATACTGAATTTCCTTACATTTGTTGCTGTGGAACAACCCTAACTGATGCATTAAACAGAGTTTTTTGCCGCTAATAAATATAAGCTGTATATACAATATACCTATTATACATATATATTTTTGAAGGAAAAAAATCATAGCACTCACCACCACACATAAAGCTCTGAATTGGCATTCAATAATTCGTTATTGGGTGTTACCATTATTAAAATTAAGACTCCACTTGAAAAAATGCCTTTATGCTTTATCACAGGCATGGCACCTTGGTGATGCTATCATAAATAGTGGCCCTCTTAAAGAGGCAACCCAATATTTAGTATCTAACTAAAACATGCAGATGTCAGACCATGGGGCCTGTAGCATTACTCTGAATAGTGCACGATTATATGTAAGTGCAAAACGGTGCAGTTCAAAAAAAGTTTATGCATGCAAACATACATTATTTAAAAATAAAACTGCTCTGAAGCTATTACAAATCTGGTTCCCATTCAAATTGTAGCTATTATTTATAAATAGGTATGATAGCTCAGAAAAAAACAAGCACAGTGTGATAGAAGCACTGCTGTATAGGGTTCAGGAGTCCCTCTTTGTGGCCTTCCTTAGCGAGGTCCTCTTGACCCTCACTAGATAGACAGATGGAGGGTGGCAAGAAGAAACAAACATAGAAACATGGGTAATATCAATACACTGTATCAACTGTATACATTGCTGTCACTTTTTTAGAAGAGGTTTCAGGCTGAACCCTGAGTTTAATCTCAACCATTCCCGTGCCACCAATGAAAAGATCCAGAGCACTTTCCTCTGCAGGATTTTTTGATCAAAATCTCCCCCAACCCAGGGATTTGGATATACTTTTTCTGTCTCCTTTAATACAAATTTGTCGGTGCGGGCACCTTGCACTATGAACATGTTGGGCAGTCACATGTAGCAGATTTTTGTTCTGAATAGCCTGACAATGTTCGCCCACCCTTACACACATCTTTCTGATTGTCTTCCCCACATAGTACATCCTGCAGTCACACATTGCTAGGTATATTACCCCACTTGTATCACAGGTTATCAAACCCTTTATTACCAATACATTTCCTGTTTTTGTATTAATAAATTCTTTACCTTGGGAGATAAAACTACAATAAGAACACTTCTTACAAGGAAAGCAACCTTACTGTGTTGTGGTAGCCAAGTTCAAGCCCCCCCCCCTTTAGTTTGTCTGCTATGAACTAGCTTGTCAGGTAAAGTGACTGTTGTTCTGTATGTCATTGTTGGGGGGGGTAACATAATGTTCTAAAGCCTTGTCCCCTCTCAGAACAATACCAGTGTTTCCTGACTAATTCCTCCACTTGTTTTGAGTGTATGGAAAAGGTTGTAACAAAATTAAACCTCTGCTGAGTTTGGCTCTGTGTTCTTTCCCTGAACAGCAGTTCCTCTCTATTTGGGTCTCTTGCATACCTTTTTTCATTTTTAATCACATTGTGTTAATACCGTCTTTCTTCAAATCTGTGTTTCATGGACACTACTCCCTCTTCAAATGTTGCCTCCGAGCTACAATTTCTATGAAGATATAGAAATTGTCCCTTCAGGATATTGGTTACAGTGTGACATGGATGACAGCTGGACAATAACAGTAAGTTATTACTGTCAAAGGATTTCCAAAAAATATTTATTTCCATCCTTCTTTGCTCCCCTCATGAAATGCCTAGCTCCAGACAATTGGTCCTATTAGGATTACAACTGTAGGTCAATTTTAAGTTTGGAATTGTTGAATTAATATAATTCACAAATTCATGCAGTTCTGCTACAGACTCACTCCACACAGTAACTACAGTAACTACATCATCCAAAAAGCATTTCAACAATTTAGATTTTTCAAATAATGGATTTTTGGTACTGTCTTAGATATTTAAACATACATACTGTATACATACGTTACTGATGTGCTGTTGGGTTCTGAAAGGTGCTTGACACAGAACCAACAAGACAGAGAGAAGTTTTAAAACTTCAAAAAGTAGAGGCTTTAATGCACACAGTATTATGTAAAGCCCCTTCCTCGTCCAGGGAATATCAAGGATGGTACTGGATCTTGGGGAAGGGTGCACAACACAAACATTTGTATTTCAGGAAATGGGTCAAAGAGTGGGGAATGTTATCAAGTGCTGAGCTGTGGCAATGAGTCATCTGTTGAGGGGATCATGATTTCCCAACAGAACCCTGCCTTGTATTCACAGGGGGTTACATGGCATCAGACTGGTTTCCAGATAGTCTTCATCTCATGGCCCTCCTGAAAAACTAGGAACCAAACTTAGTTACTGCTGACAAAGGAACCTTGAGATATAAGCTCTTTCATACTTACAGTAGTCTTAACTGCAGATTCACTCACAGTACATGTGGTGAAGCAGCACAAATTCAGTTCATAGAAACATAGACTTTGAAAGCAGATAAGGACCATTTGGCCCACCCAGTCTGCCCATTTCCCACCTACTGGATAAGCTGCAGATTCTAGTTAACCAACAGCCTACTTCTTGCAACCCCCCACTATAATTGCCTTATGTCTGTCCCATGCATGTTTGAATTCTCCCACTGTTTTAGACCCCATAACCTCTCCAGGAAGGCAATTCCATGCGTCCACCACTCTCTCCGTGAAAAAGAATTTCCTCACATTACCCTTGAGCCATCCCCTCTAACTTTAAATTGTGCCCCTTGTTCTTACACATCTCTTTTTCTGAAAGATGCTACCCTCCTGAACTTTGTTGATTCCCCTGAGGTACTTAAAAGTTTCTATCATGTCTCCCCCCCCATCCCTCCTTTCATCAAGGGTATAAATATTAAGCTCTCTCAGTCTCTCTTCATATGGTTTCTGATGTAGACCCTGTACCATTTTAGTTGCCCTCCTCTGGACTGCTTCCATCCTGTCTATGCCCTTGTGTAGATGAGGTCTCCAAAACCGCATGTAGTACTCCAGATGGGGTCTCACCAACTGTCTGTATAGAGGGATAACCACTTCCCTTTTTGTACTTGTGATGCCCCTCTCTATGCATCCCAGTATCCCCCTGGCTCCCCTTACTGACTTCTCACATTGCTTACCCACATTTAGGTCACCTGATATGACTACTCCCAGATCCCTTTCCATTATTGTTGTTTAGTACCTCCTCTGCTATTGTGTACTCTTCTCCTGGATTTTTATTTCCCAGGTGCATTACTTTGCACTTCTTTGCATTGAATCTAAGTTGCCATATGTCTGACCATTCCTCCAACCTTTCCAAGTCCCTTCTTATCCTTTCTACCCACCCCCTTTTGTATCAACTCTGTTACAGATCTTTGTGTCATCTGAAAAGAGGCATACCTTTCCCTTCAGACCCTCTGCAATGTCACCTAGAAAGACGTTAAAGAGGACTGGACCCAGTACTGAGGTACTCCACTAGTAACCCCCCTTTCTTCAGACTGTGTTCCATTCACTATTACCTTCTGTGTCCTGTTGTGCAGCCAGTTTGCTACCCAGGCTACCACCATGGGACCCATTCCCAGGCTGGCTAACTTGATTATTAATCTTTTGTGCGGGACTGTGTCAAATGCCTTGCTTATGTCTAGGTAAGCCATATCCACAGCTCCTCCCTGGTCTATTACTTTGGTCACCCAGTCAAAGAAATTGATTAGATTCATCTGTCATGACCTTCCTGCTGTGAATCCATGCTTCTTTGGGTCCTGTGCCCCGCTGGCCTCTAGGTACTCAACAGTTCTTTCTTTCAGAAGTGATTCCATCATTTTCCTCACCACTGAGGTCAAACTAACAGGTCTGTAGTTTCCTGCTTTTGCCTTGATCCCACTTTTGTGAAGGGAAATCACATCTGCCCTCCTCCAGTCCTCAGGTACCACCCCATCTTCCCATGATTTGTTAAAAAGTGTGGTTAGTGGTGTCACTAGGTCCTCCCTTAGCTCTTTTATGATTCTAGGGTGAATCCTGTCAGGCCCCATTGCTTTGTCCACCTTGAGTTTTAGGAGTTCTTTCATGACTCTTTCTTCTGTAAATGGACTGGCATCAACCCCACTACCTAGAGTGCTTCTACTGTTTAGTTTAGGTAACTCCTCTCTTCTTCTTTTGTGTATACTGAGCAAAAGTATTCATTCAGTATCTCTGCCTTTTCACTGTCTCCCTCTGACCACCTCCCCTCTCCTTTATTAATCTTCACTATCCCTCCCTTAACCTTTCTATGCTCCCTAATGTACCTTTAAAATGTTTTATCCCCCTTCTTAACTGAGTTGGCTATCTTTTCCTTGGTTTGTGCCTTTGCTTTTCTGACTGCCTTCCCCACTTCTTTCTGCTTTAATTGATACAGTTCCCTGTCGTGCTACTTCTGTGATTCCTTATACTTTTTGAATGCAGCCTTTTTCTCCTTAACCTTCCCTGACACCTCTTTTGAGAACCATAGTGTCTTTTTATTCTGCTTGGTTTTCTTTATTTGTTTCACACAAAGGCTTGTTGCCTCCATGATGGCAGTTTTGATTTTTTCTCCATTGTTCTTCCACCCCTCCTTTCTGGCCATTTGCTAATGTATTCCTCAGGTATTCACCCATTATGCCAAAGTCAGCCCTTCTAAAGTCCAGTATCCTTGTCATTGTATGGCTTGTCTCCATGGTTGTGTTTATTGTGAAGCACACTCTGCAGTAGTCGCTTGTTCCCAGATGTCTATTGACTTCTAAATTTGTGATCCTCTCTCCATTTAAGTTCAGTTCAGTTACACAAGATGCAGTGGCACCAGTTTGGTTTAGTTACATGAGGTGCAGGGGCATTGGTTTAGTTCAGTTACATGAGGTACAGTGGCAGCAGGTTAGATCAATTAAGTGAAGTGCAGCAACACAGTTCAGTTTAGTTACATGAGGTGCAGTGGCATCAGTCACATTGTGTAACATAAGATGCAGCAGCACCATTTCAAGTTTATCTATATAAGGTCCAGCAGTACCAGTTCAGTTTAGTTACATGAAGTTCAGTAGCCCTAGTAAAGTTTAATTACATGAAGTGCAGTAGCACTAATTTATTTACATGGAGTGCTGTGGTACCGGTTTCAGTTCAGTTACACAAGGTGCAGCGGCACCAGTTCAGTTCAGTTTTTATGAGATGCAGTGGTACCAGTTCAGTTCAGTTACACAAGGCACAGTGGCACTAGCTTAAAGCAGAGTCTGTGTGTTTTGGTAACAGTCAGGAATTTAAGAGGCTTTTTTTGAGACAACATACAGTAGATGGGTTAAGTTGTGGGGAAACATGGTAAAATAGTATGTTTATTATTGTCTGGCATGTTAGGGTCTAGGAACAGAGTGGATATAGGTGAATCACCCTATCTAGTGTATGTGTCATTAAGGGTTTAGAGATGAAAAAAACAAAAAACAGGCAGGGTAGAGGTGAGTTAGGGTCAAGCAATAGTTGGGCAAGGGGTAACAAGGGGCCAAGGAAGGCAAAACAGAAAATCGAACAAGGGAGGACATAGTTATGCTGGGAGTGGTGCAGTGCAGTGGCTGTGAGGTGGCAGTTTGCAGTGGCTATGCAGTGGCAGTCTTCAGGGTAAATTTATGGAGACTGCATTGCTGCCTCATCTGCAAGGACCTCTCTGGGTTGAGGGAGGAGGTTGCCAGACTCAAGGCTGAGTTGTCTTGGGTTCAGAGGACCTACTTCTCCACCCAGGGACCACCTAGTCTGCTACCACTTCCTCAGAGGTTGCCCAGAAGGAGGAGTGGCTGGACAACAGTGGGCTCAGGGAGGGTTAGGGTGATGGAACATAGCCACATCCCCCATCTGGTACCATTATGAAACATCTACACCACACTGGCCAAGTGGGAAAGTCCCACAGAGGCACCCAAAGTAGTGACCATTGTGGATATGGGATCCTCCATAGTGGAGACCCCAAGGAGGCGGCAAAGGACCCCAGAGGATGAGGAAGTAAATCATGGTGGGGGACTCCATAGTGAGGGGGCTACAGTTGGGGGCTGATAAGGATGAAGAGAGGGAGGTTAGTTGGCTTCCTGGGGCCATGTCTCGCAGAGATGGAATGAGGATCGAAAGGATTGCTGGGGCAGCAGGAATGGAGGGAAAGCTGGATGTCATTGTCCATTTTGGGACAAATGACTTGGCTAGGGATGAGCCAGCAATAGCTCAGGAGGAGTTTAGGAAACTGTGGAGGGGTCTTGGCAAGCTGCATGATATGTGACCTTCCTGGAGAATGCTACCTCTCTACAGCGGGGGGGATTGGATTCTCCACACTAGAATCTCCAATGCATGGTTAAAGGAATGGTGCAGTGAGGAGGGTTTCAGCTTCATCGGAGACTGGAGCTCCACCTGAAGGGATAAGGGTCTATACTGGGGCAACAGCCCACATCCATTCAGGAGGGGAAACATGGTCCTCAGTGAATGTTTTAAATGCTACATTTGTGAGCATTTAAACTATCCAAGGGGGGAAGGAGAATAAGGCAGGGAGAAGTAAACTACCCCCCCACAGGCTCATGAGGTCATCAATGGGAATCCTGAGGGAGTGAAATCCCAAAAGGAAACAAATAACAAATGAATCCAATGGGTAAAAGGAAAGGGAGATAGTGCAAAAAAAACAAACAAAAAAACAGTGGAGGTATTAAGGAAGGGCTAATATAAATGGGAAGGGGTGAGGGTTTGCACGACAATCCAGAGAGCCATGTGTGCAATTGCTTAAAGTCTGGGCAATAAGATTGCAGACCTGGAGGCCACCATGGTAGATGTGGACCTGGACATAGTAGAAATTACCATGTCCTAGTGTAATAAAAATCAGGACTGGGACGTAGCCATAATAGGGTATAATCTGTTTAGAAAAGACTGGGTAGGTAAAAAAAGGGTGGAGGAGTGGCTCTTTATGTCAGAGACAACATAAAAGCTACAGAAATACAGAGAGACCAGGAAGGAGCTGAGGTATTGTAGGTCACCCTGGAGACACGGGGGGGGGGATGCAGCTATTCACACAGGAGTAATCTACAGACCTCCAGCACAAGGAGGAAAGGTGGATAAAGCTATGATAGAAACAATCCAAAGGATGGCATGCAAAGGGGAGGTGCTGCAGGTAGGGACTTCAGTCTACCAGATGTGAATTGGAGCCAACTAGTTGTGGCAACAGTCAGAAGTATGGACTTCCAGGATTTCCTGAAAGAAGCATTCCTTAGGCCACTAGTAAGGAACCAACTTGTGGGGGTGGGGCAATACTGGACCTAGTACTTACAAACGGGGATGGTTCCAGTGATTGCCAAATAGCGATCTCTGTTATAGCAAGTGTACATAGCCGAAAGACCAAAATGGCAGTGTACACTCCCAGCGAAGACATACAGGTGAAAACAAATGTTTTTTTATGCAGAGGATGTGTCCTCCACACCCCCCTTACTAAAGATTCTCAACTCCAGGGGGGTGCATGTCGGGGAAGGGGAGAAATGAGAAACTTGTAAAAAAAAATACTCCTGCCTGCAAAACACAAAATACTGTGCACCTCCCCAGCTCTGAACCCTGCACCCTCCCCACTGTAGTCAGCCACCCTCACCACCACACCACACAGCCAGCTCAGCAGCCTCTCATCACACTACCTTCCACATACCTTCCATCCTGTTCTGTTTCCCCTCTCTCCCCTCTGGTCTCCTTATTGTTTGCTCGTTGCTGCCCTTTCAAGGTACATCACATGACGAGCGCTGAAGCTGAGTCACTCATATTTGAGTCACTCAATTTCACTCACCATTTTGACGGGTTATCACAGGGACAGTGTTGCTGATGTCACGGTGGGTGATCACCTGGGAACCAGTGACCACCGTACAGTGTGGATCAGTGTAAGTACTGGGGCAGAATCAAGCCACACTAAGACGAGGGTCCTGGACTTCAGAAGGGCTGAATTTAAGAAAATGGGAGAATGCCTCAGGGACACCCTAGCAGGGATAGGGAAACTGGGGGGGGGGAGTTGAGGAACATTGAGCAAAAATAAAGGGGGCATTGAAAAGGCAACAAATCTCTGTGTCAGGCAGGTTAACAACGGCAAGAGAAAAAAGAGACCACTATGGTTCTCTAGAGAAGTAGCAGAGAATGTAAGGGCTAAAAAACTAGCATTTAGAAGGTACAAGAGGACACAGAAGGATGAGGATAGGGAGAGTTACCAGGAGAAACAAAAAGTGGCAAGGAGAGCAGTTAGGAGCTCAAAGGCACAAACAGTGGAGAATATTACCCAGTCAGTGAAAAAAGGGGTATAAAACATTATTTAGATATATAAGCAAGAAGAGCAAGACCAAAGGAGGGATGAATCCAGAACAGATGGTTTGATACCTTTTATTGGACCAACAAAGCTGTTCCAAAAAGAATAAATTGCTTTGTCTTTCAGACCAACAAGTCCTTCTTGTGAAGCGTAATGACAGTTATTTAGAAAAATCCCATACTACTAACACTTACAGCATGCAGAAAAAAACCCAGAAACAATTCTCATTGGTTTAAAACAGACATTCAAAACATAACTAAAGTAACATCAGAGAGCTTGAATATCTCAAGCGTGCTTTACGCTGAACCAAACCTAAACGTCAAAAGTCATCCAGACATAACAGCAGGCAGAGAGCTCAACCCACATATACCATGTGTCAGTCTAATGAATAACAAAACATTAGGATTCTCTACTCACTAAACTATATGTCAAGTTAAAAAGCCTCCCAAAGAGACATGCCTCAAGAGTGAGGTAAGAGCACATGAGTAGAGGCAGCTTCAACTCTGCTCAGAACTCTGTTAGTTTGAGAATATGATCAATGAAAAGTAAATGACCTTGGATTAAAAAATTGCATACCAAAATGTAACATATTTGCAAGCAAAAAATAAGCCCCAAAAATATAATAACAGAAATGATCTTTACATGGCATTCAGAAGGATTAAAGTGATGGTTACTCAAAGTGAGTAAGTGTATCACACTGCTGAATATACAGCTAGCTGGAGATGTATTTCCAACATACTCTTATCCAGTTATTATGTTCCAGAAACCTTAAGGTGTGTATGCAACTTTGTGTGTCTAGTTCTATGCCTCGTTATACGACATACCTCATTAGCACTGTGATCTGAATAACTGTGACATCACAACAGCCTAACATGGGCCACGTACCTGCTGGCAGATTGGTCACTTCTCCTGTAATGTTACCATAAGTGAGGTCACAATGCTGATGAAGTCAGAAGAGACAAAGTACTACATATGCTAGTATCCAGGTAAAGTACTTGTCTTCACATCACTCCTAATACTATCAGGCAGGAAACTTTCAAATAAGCAAATGGAAAAAGAAACTGCACTGAGATTACTTGCTTTTTGAATTGATTTCCTATTCTGAGCTCACCATAACCCAAAGAAGTGGGATCCAATATCACTGCCCCCTCCCCCACCATCTGAGACACAGATGAGGCACACTGATGAGCCCTAGAAAAGATCAAAACGAATGTTTGTGTGTCTGCTGTTCTCATCCTTTGCAGATTGTTTGAGAGCCATTTGGCATCATGCAGTCCTGCTTCAAGTGCCCCCTTCCAAGTTCCATCATGGTAATTTGCATATACTTCCTATCATGCTTTGCATTAGTGGGTATATGTAATTTTGTATTTCTAGAACAAAATTAAGATAATTCAAACTTAACAGCAGCATGCTTTATAAAAACTAATAATGTTCTGTAGAAACATAGAAACATGGAAACATGGAATTTGACAGCAGATAAGGACCACTTGGCCCACCTAGTCTGCCCATATTCCCTACCTGTTTCATATACCGCAGATCCTAAATGATCTGTGGCCTGCCCTCTCTTTCCTATCTCTAGAGATCCTTTATGTCTGTCCTGTGTATTTTGGAATTCCCCTACCATTTTTACTGCTACAACCTCTGCCGGGAGGCTATTCCTTGGATCCACCACCCTTTCTGTGAAAAAATACTTTCTCACTTTACCCCTAAGTCTACCCACCCTCTATCTTCATGTCATGGCCCCTTGTTCTTGAACATCCTTTAATGAAAGAATATGGGAAACTTTAGCCATGAAGATTGACCTGACAGCACCTCTTAATGTAGCTACCATCTTGTACCTTATTTACACCCTTGAGGTATTTGAAAAGTCTCTATCATATCCCCCCTCTCTCTTCCAGGGAATATATATTGAGATCCTACAGTCTCCCCTCATATGGTTTTTGGACTGTTTGATATTTATGGTGCTACATGCACTTTAAAAGAGGTATTCTTTTTCACTGGGTAATAAATTAATCATTCATAATCTAAAAGTTGAGTAGGCTTAGGAACCAGAAGATACTGGATACCCAGCTTAAAATCCCATAAGAACTACTTACACAATGTGACCTTGAACAAGTTCCTTATCCTCTTGGTGTTTCAGTACACCTTGTTATAAAAATGGGTAAGAACAAGATGCCACTAAAAATAAGATATTGCACTCATCTGAATTATCCCAAATAATCAAACTGTAAAAATACAGCATCAGGACATATGTTAATAGATGTGCATTCGCCATTCAAAATGCCGTGACCATGTGAAGGTGTGCATTAACTTCAATACCTATTTTTTTTTTCATGAAAGTGATGTGACTGCACTCAGTTGTTTGGGCATTTACCAGGGTTGGTTATATGAAATTCAGTACCCAGGCCCTATTATGAAGCAGTAATAGTTCTTGAGGACCAGTGACTTCTTTGCTCAGGGTCAGTCCATTAAGAGGCATAGGATATATAATCACTGAAAGACTTTGACTGTATTTCAGAGGGGCAAAGGGCAACACACATCATGCCCCCCCCAAGATGTTTGTGCATGTCCAATCATTCTTTGGATGCTTAGATGTTTTTCTTGCTGCCCACTGTACAAAGGCTTTGTCTGCTCTCATGTGGCTGCCTATGGGAATTCTTCCTCCTTTCTTCCTGCCTTGTCCACTGCCTTTCTACTGCTGACATCTGCTTCCTGCTATAGTTTTAGGCTCTGGCATGGTGGTTGCTGCTCTGGTAGTGGTCCATGGGGCTTCTGTTCTGTTTGCTGCTTCCTGGGGCTATGTCAGCTTCAGGCTGGCACTCTTTCATGGCTGATGTGGCTGGCATTAGCTTGGTGTCCAGCAATAGGGCTAAAAATGTTTTCCCCTCTACTCATTCATCACAATACATTTTGTTGGTCTCCTGCCTGCTGGACTCCACTGCTACAGGGTCCTAAATCTAAATGGAAGCTCCTTTGTGTACTTTAGCAACTCAGAGAAAACAGGTGCACAAATGTTTGTTCAGTCTGTTTTCACCACTTACCTGCAGCATGGCTATTAGTCAGCAATCACTGCTTACACCATCATTACTGAGCCGTCTAAATATCGCTCTGCTATCCTGTCATGTGGCCCCCCATGGGATTTTAGCCCCTTATGGGACTGGTGGTATGTTTCCACCATTATTGCTTCATTCCATATCATTCCGTTTCAAATTCAATTGGCAAACCATGTCTTCAGTCAGTCATCAGCTTTGCCTTCATTCTTTCCTACCCTATTGTGCTCAATGACTTTCTGGCTTCACTATCAACATACTCTGTAACCTGTACCTGGATACATGTCAGCTATGACAATATCAAGGCTTCCAGGCTTTCCTGCCATGGAAGTTGACGGTCTCTTTCTGTTCCCTTGAGGTCTTCATCTCAAGGTTGGGGTCCTTTTTTGCCCTTCATGTGAGAATGTCCAACATTCTATGTGAAACTTTAGCCATGAAGATTGACTTGACAGCACCTCTTAACGTAGCATCTAAGACTTCAGCTACCAGAGGGTGGGGTTTCTAAGTCCTCAAAGTATCCTTCAGTTGTGCAGACCTCTTTGGCAACACCTTCAAAAGCTATTCTCTGCACATCCACATACAGATCACCTAGCCTTCTCTGACTCTCATTCCTCTGCCCTTCAAGGGTGAAGATCTGAAAAATTACTCAATCAGCTCGGCCCCTCAAGAGCTCAACTTCCTCTTTAGGTTTCCCCATGGTGTTAAGGCCAGGTGAGTGTCTTTTAGTGGTTGTTGCTCTGCTATTTCATGCCTTGGGAGGTGGCCTCCTTTGTGGGGAATTATTTTAATTGAAGAGTTTGGTTCATGACACCCTCACTGCATTCCTGTTAAAGGGATAAAGTCAGAGCCCTTCCTCCAAAAATTTTCCCTGAATTGAGTTTCTTAATTGCAGTAACAAGCCAATACTTATTCTGTGACTAGCATGGAAGGATGGCAACATAGGCCTTGGATCTCCAGAGGATTCTTTCAGAAGGAGTGTTTTCCCTCTTCTCAGTGCTGAGGGTAATAAAAATAAGTTGGCTTCAATAGAAGTTGTAGATGGATGGTGGTTTTCCGTACCTCAGGATCTCAGTCTGGCTACACCTTCTCTCTTTAAGATAAAAGTGCCTGTCAGTTTAAGTTGTTGTTTTGGTCCTTCTTCCCTATGGTGCCTTTTGTCTCAGGGACCTCCTTCCTGTGACACCTTGAGAGATTGGAACCCTTTAAAAAGGGTTTCTGTGTTCTTATAACACCCCACCAGGGTGGTAGTACCTCAGTCTGTTAATCAATCCTAAACCATATTCATAACAGCCCAATAATCCTTTGAATAATACTATAAGTTAGCTTAGCCGCATGTGTCCTTGTAATGAAATTAGGCAAAGACATCAGAAAATCACAGATTATTAAATGAAATTGATGTCTAACACACCCCTTATCTCCTCTCAAGTGAATGATTTTGTTATAAACTTGCAGTGGCAGTCCAAAGTAGAATACATTCAGACTCCAGAGAAGAGCCTAGCTAATAATGACACTGCATAGAAGTAGTGATATTGTGAAATTATATTTTGCTGGTGAAATTCTGGCAAAATCAGCAATTTTGCTGTGCCAAATATTTCACCGGGTGCAAAATTCAGAATTTTGCCTGCATAATGCAAAATTTTGCCTGTGAAAGGCACAATGTGGACTTCTGCATGCAAAACGTCACCTTCCATGGGTGAAATTTCACCTTCTGCAGGCAAAATATCACATTACACAGGTGAAAGTCTGAATTTTGCTTCTGGGTAAAATTTCACAAAATGGATGAATTTTGCCAAATATTTTGCATAATGATATTTGCCAATTATTCACATATCTACATAGAAGCTTCCAGCTGACTGTAGGCTCCAGGGAGCATGGAGCTCCAATCGGAGGCCTGTGAGTGAGTCTCCCTACAAAGGAAGCATCCTGATGACCTTCAGGGCTCGGAGAAGTCCAGGGGATTCCTAGATGTCCTGGTGACCTGGGTTCGATCAGACGATGGCTACAGCCAACCCGCTACAGGTTGCCCACTCTGTCCAGAAAACTTTACAGGGCATCAGACAGATGGGCCCAACAGACAATCTCAGTTGCCATTTGGAGAAAGTGCACTTCCTTTGTGAGAAGCTCTATCTCAAACCCTCACACCAGGTACAAGTCCTGCAACAGACAATCGAACCAGCTATGTGGGCCAAGCTGTCGGAGACAGAGTGGAACACTGTTAATACAACTTTTTATGAGATCAAGGCTGCACTCATCCGTACAAATTCCCCAGGAATTGTGGGTACTCGTTTGGCCTACAATGTCAAGCAAGGCACAAAGGCAAGCCCAGCTGCCTGCCATCAATGGTTGTGGCTTGTGAACAGAACTGGAAAGGCCCTCGCAGACTAGGAGTCAGACAGAGATCAAATCGAATACGAAGATTTGTTCATCCAGAACATGTATCTGGCCTAACGGGAAAAGGCTGAGCTTACTGTTTTCACGAATACTGACAAGTTTGAGGATATGTTTACTAAAATGGCATTAGCCTTTCAGATTCATCTCCGTACTCTTTCCTCCAGCAAGTCCAACAAGGTAGCTGCAGTTCAGCCTACCACTGATACCCCCACCCTTTATGCAGTGGAGAGAAACAACCAGAAACACAATACCCCTTCTGATGACAAACAGTCACACGGTGGGGGAGGGGGGGTTACTGAAATTACAGAAACAACAGGAATAATAGGGATAACAGAAACAGTCAGAAAAATCCAAACGCCCAACAGAATAGCCAGAATCAGTATCAAAATGGTCCCAGCTATCGTCAAAGAGTAGAATGAGAACCTCCGGAAACTTCTAGGGGAAGCTTGTGAAGGAAAGGAAATCACTCCAGCATGACAGATAGCTGACCTAGCCCCAGAAATCAAGTCATTGAGCAGCCGAGGGGATGTTGCATCGATTGTTGGCCAGACCGATGCAGCATCAACAGCAGAATCGGCAGTACAGGTAACTACTGCACCTGTGATATCACAAGTACACTTGTACCCAGCACAATACTTGCAGGAAGCCCTAGCAGATCATGCAAGCCTTTGATTTCAGAAACAGGCAGATGATGCAGATTCTGAAGAATCAGATTGACAACTACAGGCCCCAATCAGGATCGTGAGTAACCTGATCATTGACATGAATAGACGGCCTTGTGTACAGGCCACGTTAGGGGACACCAACTTACCATGCTTCTGGACACCGGAACAGTCATGTCAGTCCTCCATGATGAGAAATCTAGCCTCATCTGACCGGCCTACCAGCTGGAAGACCAGTATACAGGGTGTCGATGGTACCCAGCTGCACACCTACCCATCTATTTCTCTACCTGTGATGGTAGGCCACCTCAGGACAGACTTCTTTTTTGACCTCATGGTTTTCATCATCATCCCAGCATCATGGGAACTGATTTCTTAGCACTACACAGCTGTGTAGCAGATCTAGCCAACAGGCTACTCATTCAAATCAAAGGACAACGTCATGCTATCACCATCTCAGACTCGCACGTGGTGGCAGCTATCTCACATAACAAGGAATATGATGTCATGGCCTTGTTCAAAAGTCAAGACCTGTTTTCTGAGTTTGCACCTCTGCAGCAAAAACACCTTGATGTGTTTGACACCAAGCATGAATGCGATAGAATGCACACTACCACTGAAATCACAGGACCTGATACTGTGAGGCAGAAGCAGTATCCATTTCCTGCTGAAGCCTTGCCATCACTTAGGGAAACTATCCAGTCACTGTTTCAACAAGGTGTGATTAGGACTTGCATCCCCACTGTCATCTAACCAATTTGGCTTGTAAAGAAGCCAAATAGAGCCTGGAGACTTACAATGGACTATAGAAAACTCAATCAGGTTACCCCTAGCAGCTCACCAACAGTACCATCAGCACTTGATGTACTCAAATTGCTGACACCTGACAAAAAGTGATTCACAGCTCTTGACATTTCTAATGGGTTTTGGCCACTCCCATTAGCCTAGGAAAGCCAATACAAGTTTGCTTTCACATTTGACAGACATCAGTATACCTGGACATGCCTCCCACAGGGGTTTCACAATTGCCCCTCCCTCTTCCATCTCTATATGATGGATGCTCTGCAGAGGTTCTCTACACCATAGTGCCTTCTGCAGCACATGGATGACTTGCTTCTATGAAAGAGGATCATTTGACCCTTCTAGACAAATGTTTGTCTCTTCTAAAGAGAGCAGGCCTCAAGTGCAACCCTCTAAGGCACAATTGTCTGAGAAGGAAGTTATTTTCCTTGGCCTACATATTACAGACCAAGACTGAAGCCCAGCTCTCAAGAAGATACAGGGCTTGCAAGATCTATCACTTCCCAGTAGCATGGCAACACTCAGGTGCTTCCTAGGAATGGTAAACTACTCCAGGGATTTCATCCCTGACTTTGCCTTGAAGGCCGCTCCTTTTTATTATCTTCTGAAAAAGGATGTCCCATGGACATGGGGTCCTACTCATACTGACACTGTGGCACAGCTCAAACAGGCCTTGGCCTCAGCCCCATCACTGATCAACCCTAACCTAGATTTTTCATTCCATCCAGAAACTTCCACATCTGATGTGGCCATGTCTGCAGTGCTGGCACAAAAGTACAATGGGTACTTCAGGCCCATTGCCTATGCTTCTCATATGTTATCTCCAGTAGAGAGGAAGCATAGTCTCTGTGAAAGAACATGCTTGGCAACCTGTTGGGCTGTCAGACATTTCATATACGTCATTGGGTATGCACATATTATCTTGCATACCTGTCACACCCCAACCAACTTTTTGCTTTCAGACAAAGTGAAAGATGGTTCAGTTTCCAATACCAGACTTACCCACTGGTCTTTGCTTTTATTGGACAGGGACATTAAAGTGCTACCTGCAAAAATGCCATTCACCCTAGCTCATGGCCTAATCTACACAGGTAAGCCTCTATGACTGTGCACTCCAGCCTCCTAACATACCTGAGCTGGGACCATTCTTGCCGGCTACACCAGCTATCTTACAGGACATCAGCATGTATCCCATCTTCACAGATGGCTCTGCCTCCAATGCGGAGGGGGAAAAGGTAGCAGGTTTGAGCATGTTTATAGTCAGCCCTGATGGTGATTTCATCCGCATTGCTAGGAAGAGTTCCATCACTTCCTCACAGTATGCCTAATAGGCAGCTGTGGCCTGTGATCTATGGGTTATGCCCTGTGGTGCTAATGATGCTATCATCTTTGCAGACTCCAACTGGGTCTGTTACTCCCTTATTGAATTTCTACCATTCTGGGAGAGAAATAATTTCACATCTTCTGATGGCACACCTGTCAAATACAGGGATTTGTTCATGTATATACACAAACTGACTCAACAGTTTACTCATAAACTGTACATTCACAAGGTAAAGGCTCACTGTAAAACTGATCATTACCATGAATTCAACAATTGAGCAGACATACTTGCCAAAGCGGGTGCTTGAGGGGGATTATATAGTCAATGACTTAGCCATTTTTCTTGCTGCCAACACCAGGCAGAAACTACAGCCAGTACTTCCTCTGGACCTTTCTGCTGCACAAAACTCTGACCCAGACCTGAAAGATGTATTCAAATACCTGGACAAAGGGACCAAAGAAGAACTGCCTATGGGTAGTCCATACAAAAGGCACTCTGAGAAGTTACACCTATCCCATGATCAGAAACTGATTTGGTATAGGAAGGAGGATACAGGTCACAGACTGTGGGTCATACCCGAATCATTATGAACTGAATTCATCCATATGGTTCATGACACTCCCACTGGTGGACACCGGGGGAAGAAAACATCATTCAGAGACTTAAAACCATCATCTGGTGGCTTGATATGACCAAGGATGTGGAGCACTATGTGGTCAATTGCATAGTGTGTGCCCAAAATAACCCAATCTGAGTGAAAAGAAATGCCAAGTTATTGCCACAAAGACAATCTGGACCATGGAATGTGATACAAATTGATTTCATTGACCCACTGACCAATTCTAGCAAGAACAACAAATATGCACTTGTTGTCACAGATTTTTTTTCAAGTGGGTTGAGGCATTCCATTCTTGGAATAACACAGCAAAAACAACTGCCAAGATCCTGGTGGATCAATTGTTTTCCAGGTGGGACCTACACCTTAAGGTAGCCTTAGACCAGAGAACCAGTTTTACAGATGAGCTGATGAAGGAGACACTCCAGTTACTTGCAGTGAATTAGAAATGTCATACTCCATACCACCCTCAATCCTCAGTTCAGGTAGAAAGAGCAAATAGAAGAATCAAACAGATGTTATGCAGATTCATCAGTGACAATACCAGGGTTTGGAATTCCCTCTTGCCACTACTTCTGATGGCAATAAGGGGCACCCCTGCGGCAACTACTCAGTGCACACCACATGAGGTTATGAATGGTAGAGCCATGGGACTGCCTGAGCACCTGTTGATTGACCCCCACACCCCTACAGCAGACAGGATATATGTGGACAAATATGCTCAAGTTGTATAAAAGTGACTGATCACTTTTCCCAATGCTGTTGGGGCAGACTAGTACCCCGCACTTAGCAATCCTTTACTGTTTCTTTCAGATACACTGGCAAGATGACTCTCTTGCACCTGATACTCCTGGTGGGACTATTTTCTTTGACTTATTCTCAAGATAAACCTCTTACGACTGACCAAAGGCAATGCATATCACATTTGCTCCAGAACCTTGGACATACATCTAGAGACGCACCCATCTCCAGCCCCCAGGGAGTCCGCATAGATGTCCCCTGCAAACTGATTACTGTTAAGGAAGGCACAGACGCCTATCTTAATGCAATGGTAGTAGCTCCAGACAAGTCCACATTACAGATACAATGGGAAACTGATTACAATGGATACACGATTCCTGTGGCACTTTTATCTAAGGGCACTTTCCAAGGTTGGCCCAAAACAGGGATTGCACCAAATTGTACACTCTCCATTCAACAAGCAACTTCCAGACACTCTGGCCTCTACAACTTGACAGCTTTAATAGATCCTACTTTTTGTGACCGCCTCGCTTCTGAGGAGTCACAAGCTTTCTGTCTTCACAATTACAGTATATAATTATTGCAGCTATGTTTCTTTCTGTAGTCCCACCCACTGAAGAAAAACTAATTCAATGTGCCCCTCAGGAGCCTGGTCCTCCTTGTGGCCTGACCACCACCTCTTTCCCAGGAACTTTGATTAACAATGTGCAATTCATGCACATCCCCGTTATTTTTAATCACACACACTGGAATATGACCATATGGTGCCAAAACCTGCAGTATAAACGTTCCTAACTTTTGCTTTACTTCAAAGCAGAAAACTGTAATTGGTCACACTTTGATTACCCCTGTTCCTCTCCTTGAACCAGATGTTATCGATAGTGAGCTGCGATATTTACTTGCCTTGTCTCAATATCTGCCTATTTTTAATGTACATACTGACCCTTTGACACTTGCTTTGAAAACACTTTCAGATATACATCTTGGGCCCAATATTAAGAATGCACCCAGCAATGGTGCATGTGTTGGCACAACACAACTGTGTTGTGCCGGTGAAACCCAGTGATATATTCAAAGAGGATGAGCAATGGTGCATCCCCTCTGAATACATCAGGCAATGCACACTGCACAACCACAATGCACTGGCACATCCCCCCAGACAGGGCTGAATACTGGGAATGGGAACTGTGCCAGCTCAACAAAGTTATGCTGTGCACAAATTCCCAATATTCAGCCTGCAGTATGCAAATGGAGCCATTATGTATGCAAGGCACAAATGGGACCATTTGCATGTCATTATGGACCCATTTGCATGCATTGAGCATGGCAGGCAGGCAAAATGTGCCTGGCACTCTGCACAACATGAGGTACCCCCCCCAGGTCAATACCCGTCAACCATCTCTGATTTGCAGGGACATCACTGAGAATGCTACACAAGTATACTCTGTCCCTCCTACTATATGTGTGTCCATGGTGAAATAGTGAAACTTGGAAGCACAAGATAATGCCAAGCAGTACGATCACAAACATGTCCTGCTGTAGTGACTGCACTTTGCACGAAGCCCCATAGTCTACCAGCTGTTTGGGTGGTGATTGCTAAGCTGATGATGTGGCCCTGTGTCTGGTCACTTGTCACTGTGTGCGTCAAGCCCTGTCCCTATCTGTGAGGCAGGAGGTTAGGTGGTATGCCCAGAACAGCCATTGGCACCCCCTCCCTCCTGATGCAGTGATCCTTGTGAATTGCCCCATATACCTTCTGTGGTAGTCTAGTGGGACCCCCCTCTCTGCACATAGCCACACCACCTGTAGAATAATCAGTACCATGCCCCGGTAGTCAACCGGTACCCCCCGCCCCACCCATGACCGTGATTGTCAGTGACCCATAGGACAAAGTATCTCTGGTGGTCCAGTGGCCCCCCCACCCTCAAAGGCCCCTACCCACCCAGCACCCCACCACCATTGGTGGGCAACTGCAACACACCCTCACACTGCCCTGCAGCCCACCGAATGACAGCATACAGTATGAGCTGTAAGGCCATTGGCCCACACTGTGGATCAATAGGCATGCAGAGCATGCTGTACATGTCACTCACAAATACGTGAATGAATGACCTTAGAAACATAGAAACATAAACATTGATGGCAGATAAGGACCACAAGGCCCATCCAGTCTGCCCATTTCTTTTTCTACCTTATGAATGTGCCATAGGCCTTTGCTCTGTCAATGGTCTATCTATTCATGCTCATCTGTATTGCTCCCTTATGAGTATCCCATGCTGTTTGAAGCCATGCACTGTATTCATATCCACCACTTCCTGAGGTAGGCCGTTCCGTGCATCCACCACCCTTTCTGTGAAAAAGAAGTTCTTCACATTACCCCTTAATCGGCCTCCCTCTAATCTCACGCTGTGTCCTCTTGTCCTGCTATTTTTCTTATATTGAAACATGTTAGACTCTTTCACCTTGTTAATGCCCTTAAAGTGTTTGAATGTTTCAATCATATCACCTCCCCCCCCTTCTTTGCTCTAGGGCATACATATTGAGTTCAGTTTATCTGTCCTCATATGTTTTCTGATGCAGTCCCTGCACCATTTTGGTCGCCCTTCTCTGGACTGCCTCAATTTGGTTAATGTCCTTGTGAAGCTGTGGCCTCCAGTACTGCACACAGTACTCCAGATGGGGCCTAACCAGTGTCTTGTAAAGAGGGATTATTACCACCATCTTACGACTTGTGAAACCCCTACTAATACACCCCAACATCCCTCTGGCCTTACCTACTGCTTTAGAGGTCTGCTTGAATGATTTCAAGTCATTGGTAATGATGATGCCCAAGTCTCTTTCTTTCCTTGTGACTGCCAGCAACTCCCCTCCCATCCTATAGGTAGAGATGCAGCAAATTTAAAATTTGCTGGCAAAGTGCACACGAAGTGGGCACTTCGTGTTGCCACTACGCTATGCAGAGTGAGCAATGCAAAGTGCTCACTTCGCCTTGTCATTGCCACTTCACGTTGGCATAATGAGAACGTGAAGTAAGGTGAAGTCATGGTTTTTAATGGACTTCGCATTCCTCATTATGATTCTAAGTGATCCACTTGGTGTTTCAGACTTGGCAGCCCCCCCACAGATCACATGGCTTACAGTACTGTAAGTCACATGATCTCTAGCCAGGCCAGAAGGAAGTGAGTCACTCAGACAGTTTCACTTTCTACTGTGCAGACTGAGAGAGAGAGGAGTGTTTTTTTTTTGATTGCAGAAAGAGTTAAAATTTGATACTTAGCCCAACAGCTTTTTTAAAAGCTACATTTTTTTGTCTTTTCTGTACTGTTCTTTACTTAATTTATTCTTTCTGTAAATTTTATTTTTCTTACCTACTTAGTTGTTTGTCTGTGTGTGTGTGTGTGTGTGACTGTGTGTTGTGCTTGTGTCGTGAGATGGAGCAGGGAAAGGGGGAATATCTGGGGTGGAGGCAGCTCTAGGAAAGCGTGGTAGTATGCGTCATCGTACCATGAGCATGCGTGGGGGGCATGGGTGCCCATTTGTGTTGGACCACTCTAAACTTATGAGTGTCCAGCCCCCGGAAGCAGGACCAGCACCGCCTCCTGACTCTGAGGCAGTTCAACCACCACCACCACCACCACCAAGTCCAGCACAAGGTCCTTTGAAGCAGGATGTGCCTGTTTCCCCAGGCCCAGGTGTGGATCCCACCATCAGAACTGTTGAGCAGTGTGAGCAGCCTACTGCCAGTTCATCTGGCCCTCCCCTGCCTGTGCCTGGTCCTCCCTGCACCTGTGTTGTTTGACAGTTTTTTGACTGTGTCTGGGGGACCGCAGTGTAGTTAAGTGTCGCCTATGTGCAATGGAGGTGCACCGTGGCCCCCAAGGGAGTCAACTGGGGACTGGTGGCCAGCGCACCCATATGCTTAATCACCACCAGTTGGAGTGGCAGGCTGCCATAGAATGGACTATGTCTGCACCTGCTGGCCGTTCCGTGGCAGAGGGTGCCACTGTGCATAGCAGGCGTGGCATCCCTAAGAAGAGGAGGGCCACAGCAGCAGCACCTGTTGCTCCACCAGAACCCCCACCACCACCACCACTACCACCAACAGGTCAGCCTATTGAAGGAGTGGATGCCAGAGCAGTGCGTGTAACACTGTCTGACTTGGCAGTTCTTTGGAGTGCTGTTGAGGAGAATAGCAAGAGGATGAGTGCTGTGGAGCAGTGGCTGGATGACATAAAGGGACATCAGCTTCAAATTATGTCCATGCTGGACCTGCCTTTTTTTTGTTGTCTTCAGTATGTGTTACACTTTGTATTCTGGGACCCCTTCCTTCTGTTAAGTGTCTGTGTGTTTTGTGCATGTGCGCTGTCTTGGTGCCTCATTTTTCTGCATCCGCAAAAGGCATCTGTCTTGTGTCCAGAAAATTGACAAGTGGTAACACAGTGAAATGAGACTGTTTCAGCACATACAAAGTCCCCCAGTATTTATGGCACAGTCAGTCATGTGCACAACAGTGGCACAGAGTCCCCAGATTTTTTCTGCAATCCCAGAATGCATCCTTCATGTGTACAGAAAATTGTAAAGTGGTAACACAGTGAAATGAGACTGTTTCAGCACATGCAAAGTCCCCCAGAATTTATGGCGCACTCAGTCATGTGCACAGCAGTGGCACAGAGTCCCCAGATTTTTTCTGCAGTCACAAAATGCATCCTCCATGTGTCCAGAAAATTGACAAGTGGTAACACAGTGAAATGAGACTGTTTCAGCACATAGAAAGTCCCCCAGAATTTATGGCACACTTAATCATGTGCACAACAGTGACACAGTGTCCCCAGATTTTTTCTGCAGGCCCAAAATGCATCCTCCTTGTGTGCAGAGAAGGGAAAAGTGATCATCTCAACTGGATTGAAAGGTGCCCTTTGGATGTACAGTAATAGTAGCCTTGGTGAGTAGATATAGATATAGATATAGATATAGATAAAGATATAGATATAGATATAGATATATGGTTGTGTATTTTGTAGGTGATGATGAGGGGGGTTGAACTTGACATGGACATGTATTCATGCTTTTGTTCTGCATCACACACAGGTGACTCCATCTCCAAACTGCTGCTGTGCACCTTCCAGTGCTCAATGAGAATTTTTTGCACTTAAATGGAACTGGTTAACTCTCAAGCACATGAAGGTAAGTATTTCTTTTTTTGGGGGGGATCATATTTTCAGTTTTGTCTGTAATGGTTTGTTATTTTCTTATTTCTTCACAGATTTCATCAGTATTCTTCTGGAGTCCGGTTCTTAATGATGGTCATGGTCATGGAATGAAACGACTTTTGCGTATTGCATGTGTGCCCAAGCTCGGGTCAGGGAAGGGTGTGCCTGATCATGTTGACAAACTTCTTTGGACAAGGCCACTTTGACAGAACAACAAAGTATCACAAATTTTCCTAAAAAAAGAAATGAATGACTTCTTAAAAGTTACAGCTTCATTGTTTAGTTTCCCTCCATGGTTCTCAAATGTCAGTCCCTATTGTCAACTAAGTTACATTTCAGAGACACATCTGGTCAAGTACTAAGACAACCTGTTGTTTGTAATATTTGCAGCAGTCTTTACAAAGCAATGAAACGAATTAAATAAAATCTTCATACTTACCAGAATGGATTTCACATGGACATTACATCGCTTCCTCTCTGTCTGTACGGTATAGCTACAGCACCTTTCCCAACAAGTAATATTATCGATGCAGCCTGTTTTTGTTCTCCTGTAAAAGAAACAAAATAAGTGTACTGTATTTGTTTTGCCACTGCGGCTCTGAAAAGCTACAGAAAACAAAACAGACAACTTAAGGAAGTGAGGCAGCATAGCAAACATGAGTGCACATACTCACTTTATGGTTTCAATATTAAGAAGGAGGTGGTGGTGGTGGTGATGGTGGTGCACTGGTAGACTGGTGGTCCATGGTGGGCAGACAGACTCATGGTGGCAGCAGACTTGGATAACATCAGTCCCGGTGGTGGTGATGGTCCATTGGGGGCAGACAGACTCATGGTGGCAGCAGACTTGGATAACATCAGTCCCAGTGGTGGTGGTCTGGGGTGGGGGGGCACACTGCCTTTTAAATACTGCAGTTAAAACCTGCCAACATTAACCACATCATCATCCTCATAAAGAAAACTGCCCTCACAGTCATCGATGTCTGAAGTCTGACCACTGGGAAATTCTTTCTCCATTGTGTCATGATCTACATCAGTGGTGGGCCATTTCAGACAGCCACTGTCAGTGCCACCAGGAAGCTTCATTTCCACATCAGCAAGACCACCATGACTAGGCCGGGGTACGAATACCGAGGTTGCAGTCTGTGCTGGTATGTGCCTCTCATTCATTTTAATGAATGTTAGCAAACTAACATTTGCAGGAGACAGGTTTGTCTGACAGTCCCTGACTATTACTCCTACTGAGCTGAATACCCTCTCAACAGTTACACTGGAGGGTTGGCATGTGAGGTACTTCAGTGCCACTGCAGTCAGCTCTGGCCATTCACTGACCTTTCCACTCCAGTACAAAAGAGGTTCTTCACTTATTGTCAGATGCCTGTTTTCAGACAAATATGACTCAACCATTCTCTCTGCCGCACTAAGTCCTATTGTTGATGCATCAGCCTGTTCCCCGGAATCATTGATGTCACAAATACCCACTTGGGACAAAGCCTCCCAAAGCGGGTTGATGCCAACCACTTTGGATGACAGAGCACCAGGAACTACTGTCCCCTTACCCTTGCATGATATGCTTGCTGGTCCTCCAGCTACACTTTCAGCTAGATTATGCTGCTGAGGTTTGCAACCCTTGGCACGTGACTTCTGTACCCCATGAACCAAGCGAACCAGTTAACCACTGATTTTTTTACCTGTTCAAGCCCCCCCCTCCAGTACTGATGCAATTCCATGTTTGTATCGTGGGTCCAGCATTGTTGCCATGGCAAAGTTGTCACTACGCTGAATGCTTACAATGTGACAATTCTGGTCGAATACTGTCAGCATGTGTTGCAACAACATACTGCTACCACCGTTTCCGGCAACATCAAGGCTATGCTGTACATTCACCAATGTCTGTCTCAGCACCTGCAGCAGTGGAATTGATTGGCTAATGGAGGCAGACTCGCCACTCACTGCCTGTGTGGGCATGTTCAAAAGGCCACAAAATTGTTATTACAGAGTCCATGAGGTGCCACTGTTCAGTCGTCATAGACATGGAGGCCCCAGAACTGTCACGGCTAGTGTGCATAACAAGATATTCTGTGATGGCTTTGTATTATTCATACTACCTCTCTCTGCCATGTATAACATGGAGTTCCATCGGGTGACAACTTCCAGCTTCAAGCGGTGCAGAGGCAGGCTGTTTTGTATCTGGTCATGGGCCTTTCCAGATCTTGAAAAGTGAGAGCAGATATGTCATGCAATGGTCAGCATTTCCTTTATGTCAGGGTGCTGCAGAAACTCCTGAACCACAAGATTTAAACAGTGGGCCATGCATGGAACAAGAAAAAAAACACCATTCGTGATGCATTTCACCACATTTGACCCATTTTCACTAGCTATGAACCCAGCTCTCAGGGACAGAGGGTTTAGCCATCTGTCAGTTTCAGTCAGTACCATGTCCAACATGTTCTCACCAGTGTGTGAACAGGTCACACTGCGCATAGCAATTGTTGCATGCTGGTGAATTCCAGGAAGATTGCTACCGTGACAATCCACCTTCCTGCACTGATTATTCACACTACCAGCATCAAAAACAACCCCCAGCACCTGCGCCCAGTGTGCAGTTATAAACAGATATGAACTCCTCACTGTTTTGCCACTTGTCCACATATTCATACTTAAATGGATGAATGGAGAGGAGGAATGTTGAAGGGCATGTCTTACTGAGTCTGAGACAGTGCAGAACAACACAGAAACAGCATGGGTAGAAAAGTATGTCCTGGATGGGACTTTCCATTTTGGACAGGCACGGGCAGCAAACCGCTGGAACCCAGAATTCTCCACAAAGGAGAAGGGCAAAAGATCGATTGCCAGCATTTCCGCTACAGCAGCATTAAGTTCACATGACACTGTATGATTAGGGGGGTACTTCAGCTTATGCGCAAAAACACTCTGTAACGTGGGCTGACTTAAACATTTTACAGGGTGTGTGTGTTGGTCACAAATGGCTGTGCTCTGTGATGAATGGCATTGGCAGGGGGTGGAGTGTGGACATTTGATGAAGATGGTTGCACAGGTGATGATGACAAACCCAGAAATTATGTTATTTTTCCAGATTTGCCAACCGGGGATTGATGTACCACTTGCACTAGACATACTGCATTCACCACCACCACCACCACCACCACCACAATAACTGCTACTCTCACCAGCACTGGACAACATTTCAAAGTCATTATGGTCCTCCACCTCATCATCATCATCATGCCTGTAGTAATCCTCTGCTCTATTTGCCGCACTGCTGCACACACATTTAATTTCCTACTGGGCTTAACAGTCATGGAAGGGGATGACATGCTGGCTATGGTTGCCGCCGGTGATACGGGTGAATGCCCAAGTCTGGTATTAGCTGCCAGCTTGTGCTGGGTCCATAGAGCCAAGTGCCTATTCTTAAGATGGGTATGCTGTCCTCCTGTCCCAAGATGGCTCCCCTTTTTACCTCGACTCGCACGCACCTGGCAAACCTGGCAGATTGCAACTGAATCGTCATTTGCATCTTGAACAAAAAAATCCCAAACAAGGGACTGTGATGATCTGCTTTTAACATGTCCATGATGATGTGGCTTATTTAAGTCTGTTATTTTAAGCACTTAAGTGGGGGGGGGGGCACATGATGTTTCTGGCACTGCACACCTGGACTGCAACTGACCACCATGACTACCTATCATATTGAGTACTGGGTCGTCATCATCATCATCATCCACTAAAACTGGTACATCACAAGTTTTTACAGGGGGGGCGGATTCCTGCAAACAGATTCAGAAATTTCAGACACAGCCACTTTTAAATTCTTTTTCTCCAGTTCCCAACTGGGTCAATTAAATCATCATCATATACATCAACATCACTGTCACACACATCCACATCTTCTGCTTGGATGCTAACATGTGGACTGCATGTTGCAACAACAACAACATCATCATCATCAGCATCATCACAGTCATCATCAGCATCTACACCACCATCACCTAATATTTTTTCACCACACTGTGAATCACTGTTGCATGGAAAATGAGTGATGTTAAGTGCCACGGTGGATGGAATATCACGCTGTAGCCTATTGTTCACATGATCATCAGAATCAGGCTCAGTTAATGGGATGTTACTGGGAAGTATGACATCATTTACACTGTCACTCACTTGCACTGCTTCACACTCAATATGTTTGGATACGGTACACTGGTCAGAATTAGAACCTGTTGCAAGAATGCTAATACTACCTCCACCACCACTAACACCAGTAACACTAACACCACCAGCTGGGAAAACATCATCTCCTCCAACTATCAGCGAAGCTACTGATTGAGCTATAAAAAACATTGCAGGAGAAATACCTTTCCTCACATCACCAATGCACTTCTCCGTCCACGTACTACTACCACGCCCACAGACCCTCTTACTGCCAACATTGCCATGGCCAGAAACAGCTTTACTTGTACATCTCTTTGCAGACATTTTGGGGAATCAACCACAATATTATTACCAAATTCAGATTTTGATACGTTCACTTTCTGACTGGAGGGTCGCTACTCACTACTATCACTAGCTGGATGCAAAGCAAAATAAACAACTGTGGCTTCAGCAACAGATACAGGGACTACTGTGTTGTGACACTGTCACAGAATTAAAACAACTTCAGTAACCAGTGGTGCTGATGGGGTCACAAAAACAATCCAGTCTGGTAAAAAATATCTTTACAATGTGGGGGGGGGGCACTGAATACTGACAGTGCTGATTTTTGCAGCACTATAAGCAGCAACACTAAGAACAGAGAACATGATCGCAGTACAAAATCAGGCAGTTGCAGTGGATAGCAGGTTCTCACTGCTGCGCTTAGTTGCACTTACACTGATCTGTGTCACAAATTTTAAAAGGTTTATTATATTTGATGCATGCAACACTGCACACACAACACAGAACACTGTGTACAATGCTGAATGATGAATGCGATGGAAATGCAAATGTTCAGTGTACTCAGTGCCATGTAATGTAAATTTGTAATTTAAACAACGTGACCTTATGAAATGCTGCACCACATTTACACAACAAGCAGCAAGAAAATTTGTACCATCACTAACAGTTTTACTATGTGTACAGTAACACAGTCAGTTATATAACAAAAATATTGCCAAAACACAAAGAAATCACTAGTTCTTCAATTTAAATCTACCTACACACAGATACGCCCCTCCCCCACACAGCACACTTCACTGTCTTTCACTACACACATTCAATGTTGTAAATTTACATTCAAAATCCACCCACAAACAAAAATGCTCGATGACGTGAGCAGAAGAGGGTTTCCTACAATCGATGAACTACAGTTGAATCCCCATCAAAAAAGCAAAAATGCTTTTTGAACAGCTTTTAAAAGATTCCTACAGACAGCTATCACAGTACACTGTCTCCTACTCCTTCCTACTCATACTACCTCAAACTGAGGCTGTGCAGATCAATATAGAGCCCATGTGACCTGAACTCCCATGAATCACTGCAAAATCCTCCTTTGGAGCTCAAAACAAGGCGAAGTGAGGCAGTGAACTGCCCCCAATGTACCATGCTTAAAAATTGAAAGAGAAGTGACCAGTGAGGTGGAGTAACATTAGTAGCTGTTTTTCAATGCACTTGGCGTTCTTCATTATAACGCGAAGTACTCTGCTTCGCATTGCGGAGCACTCTGCGAATCCGCCTTTGCTCTGCAAATCGCTTCGCGGAGTGGATTGAGACCACTTCGCCCACCACTACGTATAGGTGGCTTCAGTGTTTCTCTTCCCTATGTGCATGATCTTGCACTTCTTTGCATTAAACCCCAGTTGCCACTCTTCCGACCATTTTGCTAGTTTAACCTGATCTCTTCTCATTCTGCCCACACCATCTGGATCATCTGCTCTATTGCAGATCATGGTGTCATCTGCAAACAGACAAACCTTACCCTCCAGTCCATCAGCAATGTCACTGATGAAGATACTGAAGAAGACTGGCCCCAGGTCTGATCCCTGAGGTACCCCACTTGTGACTTGCATCTCTTCTGACTGTATACCATTTACCACCACTCTCTGTTTTCTGCCTGTCAACCAGTTTGCTACCTAGTTGACCAACATCTGACCCACTCTGAGCCTACCCAGCTTATTAATCAAACTTCTATGTGGAACAGTATTGAAAGCTTTGCTGAAGTCAAGGTAGGCAACATCCACTGCCCCCCCACCTTGGTCCACCACTCTGGTTACCCAGTCAAAGAAATCTATGAGATTAGCTTGACAGGATCTTCCTTTTGTAAACCCATGCTGTCTTGGATCCTGTGCTTCTATGAATTCCAGGTGTTGCACTATCCTTTCTTTAAGGACTGTCTCCATAATCTTGCCCACTACTGAGGTAAGACTGACTGGTCTGTAGTTCCCTGCCTCCTCCCTGCTACCACTCTTCTGGAGAGGGATCACATGAGCCTTTCTCCAGTCTTCTGGGACCTCTCCTGTGCACAGAGACTCACTAAACAGTTCTGATAATGGCTCTGCTAGTTCCACCCTTAGTTCCTTTAGTACCCTGGGATTAATGCCATCAGGTCCCATTGCCATGTCCACCCTGAGCTTATTGAGCTCTTGTAGGACCCTTTCTTTTGTGAAGGGACTACTGCACACCTCTCTCCCACCATGTCCATTGTGCAGAGCTGTTGGCCCTGCCCTACCTTCTCTTCAGTAAATACTGAGCAGAAGTATCTATTTAGGATAAATGCTTTTACTTGGTCCTCTTCCTCACATTCCCCCTTAACCCCTTTGATCTTAGCAATACCCCCTCTGGACTTTCTCCTTTTGCAAATGTATCTATAGAAAGTCTTGTCACCTTCTTTTACTGTTCTTGCTAGTGTTTCCTCAGTTTGGGCCTTTGCCTGCCTTACTGCCTTCCCTGTTTACCTTAGAGAAGTTTGGTATGCCTCCCTATCTTCATCCTGCTGCGTACCTTCATTCACATATTTGTGAGTGACATGTACAGTATGCACCGCAAGCCTATTGGTCCACAGTGTGGTCTAATGGCCTTACAGCTCATACTGTACACTGTCATTTGGCAGGTGGCTGGGTCGTATGCGGGTGGGTTGCAGCTGCCAGCTGATGATGGGGGGCAGTGCTGGGTGGTCAGGGTGCCTGTCAGGGTGGGGGGCCACTGGACCACCAGAGAGACTTTGTCCTACAGGTCACCAGTGATCATGGTCACGGCTGGGGTGGGGGTATTGCTAGACTACCAAGGCATGGTACTGATTATTCTATGGGCAGTGCGGCTATGGGTGGGGAATGCCACTAGACTACCGGAGAAGGCATACAGGGAAATTCACAGTGATCACTGCATTGGGAAGGAGGGGGGTACCACTAGACCACCAGGGTACGTATGGGTGCTTGTGGATCATGTTCTGGGTGGGTGGGAGGCCACCCACATCTGGCAGTTGCTGTGTTGCACTGTGCAGTACAGCAGCCTGCCTGTGGGTGGCCAGCATTTGAGCTGTTTTTTTCAGGCTTAACTTTTTGCCCCAGTATACGACGCATCTCAGGATTGTGCCAGCATATGCACTGCACATCCTGGGCTGAATATCAGGATGTGCCACATATGTACGGGCATTCCCCCTTCAGATGTGCCACATACATAATCATTGCATTCTGGCACATCAGTACTTGCACTGTGCAAGTCTCCCTTTTGAATATTGCCCCAGGATGCATTACTGGTGTTGCGCCGGCACAACTTGGTTGCGCCAGGCACAACCCCTTTGAATATCTCAGCCCTTATCTATATTAGCAATAATATTTCTAAAGCTGGTGATGCTCATAATGCACTTATTCATGATGGTGATTTTAGTACTGCTCTATCCAGTTCTTGGTTAGAAATAACTTTTAAAGCTTTTGTAATTATTGAAGTATTTTTGATTCTGTTTCTGATATTAACTCTTTGCTGTCTGTGACATACTCTTAGACAACATCACGAAAAACTTGAATTCCTTTACAAGGCTTGTGCCTCAAGCTTGTAAATGACAGCTTCTGTAGCTCCATCCCACTACTTTCCTGTGGTTGTTGCCTTTTTTTGTGAAGGAAACAAGGGGGAATGTTATCCATGGACCAGCACCCCTGATGGTTTCCCCACCTCATGGACAGCAACACATGTATGTATATGTACTAACTTTTGGCCAAAGACACTTATTGTATAAGCATTAGTGTCAGGATCTGTGTTCTACTATGCGTTGCTGATATATATATATATATATATATATATATATATATATATATATATATATATACACTGTATATGTGTGTGTGTATATATATATATATATATATATATATATATATGTATCAGCCATGAGAAATGCTTTGCTCCATTTTTACTGTATTTCTGTATGTAAGGCAACAGTGCCATCTTTAGTATTTGTGCATTATTGCAACTGATTTTGGAGAGGAGTACCATGTTTGTTTTGTTATCTGCTTAGCAATGTAACATTTTGCACTAGTTAGGACAATTACCCACACCACCTGTTTTTGTCCAATAATATTCATTTTGTGTATCTTCCTTAGTAGTTGCTATAGTGATTATCAGGGTATAAGACCCTTTGTAACATGAAGTTCCGAGCGAGAGATGATCTGCTTTACCTAGATAAGGAAACATACTTCTCCCAGTGTTTACACTTAACTGGTAATAAGTCTATATTATCTATCTGTAATAAATTTAATTTATTACATGAGTACCAGTTGTCTGTCATCTCTTCTCTAATATTTAGTTCCACCAAGAACATGACAAAGGATTTATTGACCCTTACAAGGTTCAGCATAAAAGAACTGGTGACAGAGGAAGGCTGTTACCAGTGCCAGTGGGTCATCGGGAGCTTCACATTCCTGGGAATTTTCAGGAATCAGTCTTTGGTCCTGGGGGTTAAGATTGCTGCTGTTTCTGTTGTATGGAAAATCCATGCCTAAGAATGCCTGTGCTCTCTCTCAACAAATCAGTTGGATAAATAAGTTATCCCCATGGAGCTGTATTAGTTAAAAGTTTTAAGCTGCTGGGACCATGAGCTCTGTATATGTTTAGGAGATCAGGAAAATAAAATTGATCTGGTTGTAGAAATCCAAGTCCAATCTGATCATTGCTGTGGAATGATTTTGATGAATTATGAGTCCTTTAGTTTTTAGGGATTTTCGCAGTTTTCCTGGGGTCTGAAGTATTGAATTTCCTATGCCATTCTGCTCTGGTGGGTTGGTGAAGCTTGAAGATGAACTGACCATTCTGCCTTCCAGATTTCCTGCTAGGTAAGCAGCCGAGCACCCTTGAGGCTTGGTTCTTGGGGTTCAAAGACATCTCAAGGTAAGACACCCATGGTTTTATTCCAATTTTAATCTGACGAGAACTTGGTGAGGTTCTAGATTCTTGGGCCCCTTTCCTTCCATAACATCTGGCCCCTAGACATGGGAAGGGGGGGGCTATACCAGTAGCATGTATTGATGGGTCCTGCCTTAACAGAGTATCCTCTCTTAACTACCTGGGAGATACAATTGACACCTCATTGGACTTCTCAGCTCATATCCCTGCTGCTTGTATGGTTGGGTACACCAGACTGGGGCTTTTCTGTAAGATTAGAGACAACCTTACAACCAACACCTGTATTGTCATTGCCTGGGGCATCCTGCTTTACAAACTGCCTATGGGATGAAATCTACTACTACTCAGCATACACATCTGTTCTACAAAAACAGAACATAGACTATAACAACATTTGCAGGTTTGCATTGGCCATAGAGACACCCATTGAAATTTTTACAACAATCTAAGATGGCTTCCTCCACCAGCCTTGTGCAAATTTACCATAGGAAGTGTGATACATTCTGTCATGACTACGTGATCCCCCATGTCCCTTCCAGTGTTACAGATGTGTGATAACTGATCCTATCCACTAAGGTCTAATGACCCCTATTCCTTAAACATACCCCAAACCAAGGTGAAACTTGAAGAAATCTCCTTCTACTCTGCTCCAACAATTTGAATCTCCATCCTACTCAAGGTCTATCACTGTCCTTCCAGCCAAGCCTGTCAAAGAGAGTACCACACTTTTCTTAACCAGGCTTCTGGATGCACCTGCCCTTAGGCTGCTAGGAACTGAGTCACTTGCCTATTGTGGCTGAATACCACACCAATGAATGTTATCTATTGCTGTATCTTGATTTCAAGTACTGTATACCATACTGTATTGTGCACAGTGCTGTTCATATAGCGTATTCAGTGTATTGTTTCTCTTGCTCTGTCTATTTCCCTGTACTAATGCCTGGCTATATGTATTGCACTCTGTTTTCTTGTTATTTGTATAGTGTTGTGAAGATCACCTATGCTGAAATCACATGGGATGTGGCTGAAAATTGGCAAATGGTGTATCTAGTGCACCTACCTGGTAAATAAAAATAAATAAATGTAATATATCTGTATTTTTTCATCAATAATGCTTTTCTGGAAAAAGTATCAATATACCCATTTTTCTTTTTCTTCTTTCATTCCTGAAATAAGATACATAATTTTGATGCTCTTAAACGTTCCCACTCCTGTGCCATGCATGACATGAAAATAAATCAATACATAAATAAATCAAACAGATAACTAAATATTTTGTACAGTGCTGTGCTGTTTACCATTAGAAACATGTGATAGCTCAATCCTTATGTATGCAGTCTGTATGATTCTAATATGTACATTCAATAGGTAACCTCAATGGAAGAGACATTTAAAAATTGTGAGTGGCATCCTTCTTTAGTGATGGTCACTACATTAACTTAAAGAATGGCTATAAGAGCTATATTAAAGACTGAGATATTTAAAAATGCAATGCAAATCAATCTAAGAATGCAGATAAACTATGTGATGAAAATTTTTGCTAACAAATACCGCTGCTTTAAACAGTACAGTACAGTATAACTCAAACTTGGAACCATTTTTTAGAAAAATGAACATGAAGATACCTAAATGTAACCAGTTCCTAACAAATGGTCAGATGAAAACTGTAACTCATAGGTCTTGTTGAGAAAACAATATAAGACATTTCTGAGGTTGCAAAAATGAAAAATTATGTTTTTGGCCCTCTAACGCTCACATACTGTACTACTAAAGCAATTTGTGTATAAATTGCAATATTGGGATAGAGTGTGAATAAGAAAATTTCAAGAAACTACTTGTAAAGGTCATCTGAAAAATAATGCACAATATGGCATTGGTTATGTCATAAAAGAATACCAAGGTGCATAGAGTGAGCCGAGTGCCTTCAGCACCTGGAAAAGCATTTGCAGAATAAAAATCTCTTTCTTGGAGTGCTTTCTTGAACCTGCGGTATAAAATGGGGTTTGGAAACAGATTTTGAAGTAAAAAAAAAACAGAAGTCCTTCCATAGTTGGCCTGCCGCAAAGGACACTGTAAAGAACTTTTGCTAGCTGACAGCATAATGTTAGAAACATGCTATTACATTTATTGAGAGGGGAAACTTTAACTTTTTTTATGAAAAATAAAAATGAATTTTGCCAACTTTTGTTTTCTTTCTGTGTTTTTGGGAAAATGTTTACTCTATGGTTGGTTCGACAGTTAGCAGTTACATTAAGTGGTTGAAAACTGAGAGTCTGTGCTAGGAGTTAAGTGGTTCAGCTCTGTTTGAAAACTTTTACTTTGGGAGCCATTTTCAACAGGATTTTTTTTTAAAGAAATGGAGAGTTTAAAACAAACAAGAGTTTGGGAGTTCATCACTTTCCAATAAGAAAAGGTTTTTTGTTCTGAATGTATTTACGACTAACTTTTTTTATCTACATGTGGTGCAGGCAGCAGAGCTTCTTTTTAATGGAACCACTGACTCTGTGATCTTTGTAATAGTTACTATTGGAGCAGAAGATGAGCTTGTCACAGACTAGGAGAGTGGTAAGTGAGACCAGGATGCACAGTGTATGGGAACAGATGAGTGGCAGCGGCAGGCAGTCTTCATTGGAAGACATAGAAACACAAAAATTGTCAGCAGATAAGGACCACCTGGCCCATCTAGTCTGCCCATAAGCCCTTGTACTGAATTACTGTTTCTGACCCACCCATTGCTGTATCTCTATGGTTCCCCTATGCTTGTTCCAAGTATGCTTGAATCCATCCACAGTGCTTGCTCCCTCCACCTCCTGAGGCAGACCATTCCATGTGTCCACCACCCTCTCTGTGAAGAACTTCCTCACATACCCCCTTAATCTCCCACCTTCCAATTTCATGTCCTGCCCCCTCATTCTTGTGCTCCTCCTGTACTTGAAAATGTCTCTCCCTGCACCTTGTTTATACCCTTGAGGTACTGGAATGTTTCTATCATGTCCCCACTTTCCCTCCTCTCTTCCAGTGAGTACATATTGAGGTCCCTTAATCTTGCCTCATAAGTCTTGTGTTGCAAGCCCTGTATCATCTTAGTCTCCCTCCTCTGGACCATCTCCAGCCTGTTAATATCCTTACGAAGAAGAAGACTCCAGAACTGCACACAGTACTCCATGTGAGGCCTAAGCAATGTCTCCATGATCTTCCCCACTACTGAGGTGAGGCTAACTGGCCTACAGTTCCCCGCTTCCTCCCTGCTGCTGGATTTGTGTAGAGGGACCACATCTGCCCTCCTCCAATTCTCTGATACTACTCCTGTGTTGAATGACTCAGTGAACATGTCTTCCAGATGTTCTGCTAACTCCCTTTGCAGTTCTCTTAATATCCTTGGGTGTATGCCATCTGGTCCCATCGCTTTGTCCACCTTCAATTTAGTGAGCTCCTGCAGGACTCTTTCCCCTGTGAATGGACTATTGTACACCTCTTCACCCCCTTGGCAACTGCTGTACTGCTGAGGCCATTGCCTCTCCCCCCCTTCTGTAAATACTAAACAGAAATATTTATTCAGTATTTCTGCCTTTTTCATGTCACCCTCCTTGCATTCCCCTACCTCTCCCTTGAGCCTTGCAATCCCCCTTCCCTTGGTTTTTCTCCTTTCGCTGATGTACCTGAAGAATGTCTTGCCCCCTTTCTTAACTGACTGTGCTACACTTTCCTCAGTCCATTCCTTTACTCTCCTTATGCCTTTTCCACTTCCCTTTGACACTCTAGGTGTGTCTCCCTGTCCTCCTCCTTTTGGGTCCCCTAAAACTATTTGCATTTGCCTGTAACTGTATTTAAAAGCTTAGAGTCACTGCAAGCCCAGGACCTGTGTTCTATCTGAAATCCCCCCCTGTGCAAATCTCACTGGGGACTGTTTGTTAATTTGTAAAGTGCATTTCTAGTTGTAACTGAATTACCCCCCTGTGAAAAACTCATTTGGGGACTGTTTAACTTCTAAGTGCTTTTCCTGTGTGCAGAATTTCAGTTTGCCCTGCTAGTAATCACCTTCTTTTTTGAATCACAATAGTACCTGATAGCCCACAGCCCATATGCTCTTCTCCCCACACCCACTACCAGCCCGCCCCAGCAAGTTAATCTTTTGCCTGTGCTTGATCTCCATTAGCTCCTTATATTGTTTTGCCACTAGAGGGAGCCTGATTAAGGTTGAACAATTTGCTCCCAATACCTCACTTGTCACATTTTACTGCTCTCTAGTAGCTGTTTTCACTTGGTGATCACCCCCTCATCACCCCCTCTCCAATCGTTGAAAGCTATCCTGCCATTGTGCACTCCCCAGATCAGCCCTCCTCCTCCTGCTCCTGTCAAGCAATGTCCACCCCAATCCCGGGCCTGGCAGCACTGGTCCTCCCCCTGAAATCTCCTGGGCTGTGCATTGCTTCTATGAACATCTGTAGCCTCCTGAAAAAACTGGACTCTCTACACTGCTGGGTGACGCTTCATAAACCTGATGTTGTTGCCCTGGTTGAAACCTGGCTGTCTCCCTCCACTCCTAACTCTCATGTCTCTCTCCCCGGCTACACTCTCCACCATTTGGACCATGTCGGCAGGAGAGGTGGGGGCTGTGTCTTCTATTTGAAGGATTCTCTCATGGGGCTACCACTCCCCCCGCCTGACCTCGACCATAAGGCCCAGGCACTTACTCTAAAGCTGTCCCCTGACCCAGCTAGAGCCCATTATTCCTAACCATAGCCTACATACCCCCAAGAACCAATCCCGGCCCTGGGCCCACTAACTGACTACTCCACCTCCCTACCCAACTCGCTCGGACCAAATCTTGGTGGGCTGACTTGAATATAAACTGGCTCTGCCCCTCGTCCTCCTCCCACCGTGAGGCTTCGATTCAATTGACCTAACTCAACTGGTCACACAGCCTACTAGAAAAACCCTAGGGGGGACAAGCACCCTCCTGGGTGTGGTCCTCACCAACAGGCCAATCCGCATCCACAACATCCAAATCCTCCCTGACTGCCTCGGTGACCACTCCCCTGTGCTTTTCAACTGGGAAACCCCTCGGCCCTCATCCCTGGTCAAAACCACCTCTCGAAGGTGGCTTAGGCCTGGGAGACTCATAGACCTTAAGCGCTTCCTTGCCCACACTGATTGGTCCCCTCTGACGAGGGCAACCAACATTGACTTGGCCCTGGCCTTCTTTGTAAGCACTTTCAACTTTGCCTGTGATATCTTTGCTCCCATAACTGCTAGGAGGTCCAAAGTGAAACATGCCCCTTGGATCACCCCTGCCCTACTGTGGCAACTTAAGCAATGCGACAATCTTTGGCACCTTGCTTTTGCTACTGGCTGTTCAGCTGACAGGCAGTCCTATGCTGCCACTCACAACCAGTGCACCTGGGCCATCCGCAAAGCAAAGGCAGAATACTACCAAGCCTCTCTTACCTCCTCCTGGGGGAACCCCAGGTGCTTCTGGGACAACATCAAGCAACTGAATGGTCACTCCCAGTCCCCCTCTCCTTCTCTTCTCAACATCAATGGTACCGTCTCCTCTGACCCTGCCCTCATTGCCACCCACCTCAATAACTCCTTTACCGACCTTAGCTCAGTACTTCCTGGTAACTTTTTCAGTCCACCTCCTCCATCTGTACCACCACCCATTGCCGCCCTCTTTCCACCTGTGTCATGTCACCATGCAAGAAGCTAGGCCTTACTTGCTAAAAGCCCTAAAAGGTAACACCATCGGTAATGACTCACTTGATCCCTGCCTTTTACGTCAGGTCCTGGATCAGGTCCTCTCACCTATTATGTGCATTTTCAACAAATCACTCTGTCTCGGACAATTCCCCTCTGCCTGGAAGATTGCCACAGTTACCCCTGTCCATAAAGGTGGTGACAGGACTCTTCCGGGTAACTACTGACCCATCTCAATCCTCTCCCCCCTCTCTAAGGTTTAGAGAAAATTGTGGCATCCCAAGTCTCTGACTACCTCTGTAAGTACAATGTTCTCTGCCCTGAACAACACGGGTTCAGAGCAGGTCATAGTACCAATACAGCACTCCTGGAATTTTCCAGCTTCCTCCATGCCTCCTTGGACTCTGGTGCCCTGGCTGGTGCTATATTCATTGACCTGTCTAAAGCATTCGATACCGTTCTGCATCCTCTTTGCTCTCCACCTCGACCTAATAGGCTTTGCCTCAGGACCTGTTTCCTGGTGCACCAGCTATCTCTCCGCTCCCAATGTGAAAGTCAATGGTACTCTCTGAAACATGCCCCATTCGCTCTGGCTGCCGCAGGGCTCACTTCTTGGACCCCTACTATTCTCACTCTTTCTTAACTCCCTACCCAGCAGTTGTACGGGTAAGATGCTTCTCTATGCTGATGATGCTGTTCTCGTTGCCTCCCACAATGACCCCATGCTGCTACAGAACTCTCTCCAACTAGTCTTTGACTCTGCAGCTACCTGGTTCACTGAGCACCGACTTGTTATCAACCTTAAGAAAACAAAATGATGCTCTTCTCCCACCTCCAAAATAAGTACAGCAAGTTTCCCTTAGCTGTCCACTCCACACCCAATCTCGTCATTGACCAGGTGCAGTCCTATAAATATCTTGGTATAACCTTTGACCCTGCACTATCATTCTATGGACATATATCTGCCCTAAATTCTGTCGCCAACTCACGGCTAGGCATTCTTTACTGGTACAAGAAATGTCTCCCTCCTGATGCCCTCCACCTGGCTGTCACCTCCTCTGTCATGTCTCTCATTGACTATGGCCTTCCGGTCTATGGCTCAGCAGATCAGACTGCCCTCAACAAGGTTCACCTCACAGTTAATAAGGCCTGCAGACTTATCACTGGTGCTCCTAGACTCACTCACACATGTGAGCTGTACACCCTGGCTACCCTACTCAACCTGGAAGAGCGACTCATGTATCAGACATGCCAGCTCACCTTTAAAGCCCTGTGTGGCCTATCCCCATAGGCCTATCCAGCTCCATCTCTGCCTACTGCACTGACTCCTGATCACGCAGTGCCGCTTGTCAAGAGCTACCCTAGTTATTCCGGAGAGTCAGGACCTCCAAGGTCAGGAGGACATTCCCTCACTGCACCCCACTGGTATAACTCCTCCCTACCAGTGTCTCAAACTCACTAACCTTAGCTTGCTTTAAGCCCAGGCTCAGAAACTTCCTGCTTAGCTCTGAAATGCAACTGCCGCTAGCCTAGTGTAAAAAAAAAATATATATATATATATACTCTGACAATGCTCACTGAGCGGCTCCCCCCCTTCCCTTCCCTACTAATTCCTCCTCCCCTATCTCCCTCCCTTCTACTCCCATCAGCTCTCCCCCGACCATAAGTTTTGCACCTTTTGTTATCTTTTGCTTTGTTGGAGATTGTATTCTATTGTAACAAAATTGTAATTGAACTGCAACTTTTTTGTTTGTAAGTACTGTGTCCCTTGTACTACTGTTCTGATGTCCTCTTTGTGACGAGGTACTTTTGTAAATGAGCCTCTGGCTCAAAGGTTTCTAAACTGATGTTTAACTAAATAAATAAATAAATAAATATTTCCTGAACCCTTTCTTTTAAGGCCTGACCTTTACTGACATCTTTCTCGAGAACCACTGTGGCTTTCTCCTTCTCTTGCCTTTGGATACCAATCTGATGCATTGGTTTGTTACTTCCGGTAAGGCTTTCTTTAGACACTTCCACTGTTCTTCCACTCCCCCTCCTGCCCTGTTCTATCTAGGGCTCTTTTGATATTCCTCCCCATTTCAGTGAAGTCAGCATTTTTGAAATCTAAAACCTTTGTCCTAGTATGACTTGAGTGAGTGTCTGTCCCTATGCTGAACCACACAGTGTTGTGATCATTGGATCCGAGTTGCCCCATCTACCTGGACATTTGTGATTCGATTCCCATTGGTCATTACTAGATATAGAATTGCCCTGTCTCTGATGGGATCAATCACAATCTACCTGAGTCCAGCCTCCTGGAGTGAAACAAGGATGCCTCTGCTTCTGTCTGAAGCAGCAACACTGGTGTTCCAATCCACATCTGGCATATTGAAATCTCCCATCACTAGAATTTCACCTTTCATTGCCATCTTGTGTATTTCATCCACTATCTCCCTGTCCAGTTCCTCTCCCTGCCCTGGAGGCCTGTGTATCACCCATGTGCAGATTGCTGTGACATTTCCAGGCTGAAGGGTGACCCACAGTGCCTCGGCCTCCCCAAGAAAACCAGTGCTGGAGCTACAGAGGCCTCTTATGAAAGAGAAAAAAAGGAAAAGAGAAGAGGGAGGAGTTTAGAATGTTTCTTTTGAGATGCCATCCCAGTGGCACTGTGGACTGAGGCACTGGATGCCTTACCTCATGCTACTTCAGCCAGCAAGGTTTGGGAATGATCTCAGGTTGTCAAGGAGCCAGCATGGGGGGGGGGATCTGTCAAGTTTCGTACTGGTCGGATATACGGCTACAGAGTTATTAAGCGTGATCTGTGCGTGCGTCTACGCTTTTTCTGGAATTCTACGGTCACGCCTACAGGTCGTACGGTTTGCACGACTGGTCTGAAATCTTCAGGGAACGTTAGGCTGGGGTCCCCGACGTGCTTTTCGAAGATTTCATGAAAAAATATTAAACGGTTCAAAAGTTATTCAAACAACAGTTTCCCATTGTAAGTCAATGGGAAAAGTTAACAAAAAGTTCAACACTTTCGCAAATGCATTTTTACTTTCGCAAATGGGCATGTTACTTTCGCAAATTGGCCATTTTGTTTTCAGTTGGTGATCATAAAAATGGTTGGCATTTAAATTTGGGACCCTCTAGCAACCAAATTCTTTCTGTATTCACCTAGTTGGACCCTGAGGATGCTTGCCATGTCTTTATTTTGTGGTAAAACACCCCAGAAATATGTTTTTCAAATTTCTGGAAAAAGTACTTTCGCAAATTATTTTCGTGCTCACGAAAGTGTTGAACTTTTTTGCGAAAGCTTTCGCAAATTGCGACAGTAGTTTTCCATCTGTGGGACAGTGACAGCGATTCTTTGGCACTGCGCTGCAAAAGAACTGTTGGGAGTTTTGGGCTGAAATTTGGAGAGAACGGAGCCGACATCTCACAGATGTGCCTTTCAGTGTTGTATTGAAAAAATATTGCATGGCAGCAAAGTTACGGCACTCCAAAGTTGATGGTTTTTCCCATAGGATAACATTACGGCGCCCGACGCAATACGGAAATCCTTTGGCACTCTGCTGCAAAACAACGGTTTGGTCTTTTTTCCTGAAATTTGGAAGGAAGACAGCCAACAGCCCCCAGATGTGCCTTTCAGTAGTTTGGTGAAAAAATATCACACAGTGGCAAAGTTACGGCACTCCAAAGTTGACGGTTTTTCCCATAGGATAACATTACGGCGCCCGACGCATTACAGAAATCCTTTGGATCCCAGCTGCAAATTAACGGTTTGGTCTTTTTTCCTGAAATTTGAAGGGAAGACAGCCAACAGCCCACAGATGTGCCTTTCAGTGGTTTGGTGAAAAAACATTACAGGGAGGCAAAGTTATGGTGCTCCAAACTTTTCTTTTTTTCCCATAGGATAACATTATGGTGTTCGCCGTGCTTTTCAGGGCCTGTATCTCGGAAACGGTGCGAGATACGGACTTTTCGTCTGAAAATTTCCAAATTAGCCAGGACAGTTGTAAATAATATGACTTTTAAATTTTTTTTCTACGTTGTACGGTTCCTGAGATATAATGTATTTAGTATTCCAAGATCTCATTTTCTGCGCCGATACTCATTATTATGCATACATTATTTGTACTCACTGTCTTTCTCTATGCAGGTTTTGGGGAAAACCAGCCTGTGCGCTTACATTACTGTTACTGTTGCCATTTCCGCTTGAGGTTCCATACCCGCTTCACTTATCATGGACGCCTCGCCACCATGTGCGTTATCCTTTGAGTTTTCATTTGCGCTTGCGTTTCTGTTATTTTTTGCCATTTCTCTCTACAGTACTGTTTATCTTTCTGTTTCACTTTACATCACCATGCCCATTGACATTTATGTTTGCAGGCACCATGTTACTATGTGACAACACATCACGTGGCAGACCATTCCCATCTACGCCACCATGTGCGTTACCCTTTCTGTTCTCATTCGTGCTTGTGTTACCATGTGCACCACTGTTAGCATTTCTGTTTGTGTTGCTGTCCTGTTAGCATGCCACAAGACATCATGTGGCAGAAGCGTGGGGTCCAAAGGGCCCCGTGCTCCCGCCACCGCATTATGCAGTGGGAGCGCGGGGCCCCCGCCACTGCATTACATTCACTATTTCTCGTTATCATTCTCAAAAAGAAGGGAAATTAAAGGCAAAAAACTCAGTTTAATGCATTAGTTAGGGTTGTTCCACAGCGACAAAAGTGAGGAAATTCACTGTTAGGGTTGAAAACCCCCTTGCACCCCCACCCACCCCCAACTGGCATTGGGTGTGCATTGGGATCGTGGGTCTAACTCTCACCCATTCTCCTATACTTCTGCTGCTTTACACATGTCATGGGGTGAGAGTTAGGGCTGATGATCCCAATGCACACCCCAATGCCACCACGTGCATCATCCTTTGCATTTTCATTTGCGCTTGCGTTTCTGTTACTTTTTTGCCATTTGTGTGTACCGTACTGTTTCTCTTTCTGTTTCACTTTGCGTCACCATGCCCATTGACATTTCCATTTACAGGCACCATGTTACTATGTGACAAGACATCACGTGGCACACCGTTCCCGTCTATGCCACCGTGTGCGTTACCCTTTCTGTTCTCATTCGCGCTTGTGTTACCATGTGTGCCACTGTTAGCATTTCTGTTTGCGTTGCTGCTCCTCTCCCACCACCGCATTACATTCACTATTTCTCAATATCATTCTCAAAAAGAAGGGAAATTAGAGGCAAAAAACTCAATTTAATGCATTAGTTAGGGTTGTTCCACAGCGACAAAAGTGAGGAAATTCGCTGTTAGGGTTGAAAACCCTAACTCCGAATTCACCCCCCCCAGCACCACACACACACAAACATTCAAGTATGGGGGAGGACCAAGTCAACACAACCAATAACAGACATCCAGCAGCAGGTGACAGAAATAACAAACAATTGTCTAAATGTACTACGAGACATCCCCACCCACCTGACCAGGTACTGCATGCTCAGTGGAGATCAACAGCAAAACTGAGGCCATGTACACCAAACGTACACATCCCTGATTGCAGCTGCACACAATGTACCACACTTAGTAGTTGCATGGCCTTACCTACCGATGCCCCACACCAGACCACACCACTTGTGGTGGGCCACCTGAGCGATAGAGTTCAGCAACACCAATGAGTTGTACAGGTATAATATCTCTGATTATAACAAGGGATTGAGAAATGCAGCTTTCTAATTGAATGTAAACATTGTAACAGACTTATGTTTAGTTTTTATTAATATACATGTAGAGCCTAACCATATGATGAACATGGTTTAATGTTGTTTAAAAAAATAGTTTTATTATGATAGCAATAAGCCACTCCCAGGTATTATGTTAATGGTCAGTTTATCACTGTCTAGCAACATGTGGCACTCGGCTATGCCTCATTCAACATTAAACCCCTACAGGGTGATTAACAGACCATTTAACATAACTGTTGGTCATGCCTTATTGCTTAATTGTCTTTATGAGTAGATACTCTCCTCTGCTAGGCACTGCAGCAGCTTTGAACACAGTGTCCCACCCAGTTACACCATACACTGTCTAGTTACTGGAGAATGGCTGTGAATATGAACTCATGAAGATGAACAGTGTAACTTGATCATTACAGTCATCGAAACCCTAGTGTGATTATAACTGACAGAGTCAGTGATAGAGGATAACCCCTGCTGTCCTAGTACACTTACCCCATTGTGAATTAAATTAATACTAAAAGACATTCTGTTTATATCTACACCATACCTACTTGATTCCTGTTGTACCACAATTAACATAGTTATCACTTTGATAGCATCGGTGACAGAAGCGTGGCAAACCCAAACAGTAGGCATACAGTCTGAGTATGAAACAACTGTTAAAAAAAATCACACTGTGTCCATAAGTGGCATAGATCACTCATTGCAACAATAGTAAATGTATTATTATTTGAATAAGTTAGTCATCACAGATACAATGAGATTGTCTTTATCAGGTACAACATACTCAGTAAGTGCCTACAGGAAAATCTATCCTATATACATCTCCGATACAGGTACATCATTGTTGGCTCAGTAGTGCTATGATATTTAAGAAGTTGCTTGGCCTGATCCATGCAATTACAATGTTTCTTACAAAGAATACTTACTGCATCTTTAATATTGAAACACACTGAAGGTCTATGTATGTACATCAGCAGTACACCTTCATCAGTAAGAATGCATGTGATACTGGCAGTATGAATTTCACAGCGTTGAACAGGCAATGCTTTTCCATACGTTTACATCAGCCTCTCTATGTTGAGTAAACCATTGCAGTAAATGTACTACTATGTAAATCACCTACTAAATGTATCACTACTTTTATCTTGAGCATGCTAGTGTCTTGTAGTTAATTTATGTGCTTCTCTTAATTAATGTATACTCACTAGTGTTAAAACCTTTCTACAACTGTCATCATGCACCTTCAGCATTTATATTGAATAACGGCACAGTACCAGTTGTGGTGTGGTGTGGGCATCGGTGGGTAAGGCCATGCAACTACTAAGTGTGGTACGTTGTGTGCAGCTGCAATCAGGGATGTGTACGTTTGGTGTACATGACCTCAGTTTTGCTGTTGCTCACCACTGAGCATGCAGTACCTGGTCAGGTGGGTGGGGATGTCTCGTAGTACATTTAGACAATTGTTTGTTATTTCTGCCACCTGCTGCTGGATGTCTGTCATTGGTTGTGTTGACTTGGTCCTCCCCCATACTTGAATGTGTGTGTCTCTGTGTGTGTGTGTGTGTGGTGCTGGGGGGGTGAATTTGGAGTTAGGGTTTTCAACCCTAACAGCAAATTTCCTCACTTTTGTTGCTGTGGAAAAACCCTAACTAATGCATTAAATGGAGTTTTTTGCCTCTAATATATTTATATATATGTATATTATGTATAGCAGACATCAATATTACAAGACAGACAGACAGATGAAGGCACCAGTTAAGAGTTAAAGGAGTCAGATTACTGAGTCCTTAGTGAAAGCAGCAACAAGCAACAGTGGAAGCAAGTGAGGCAAACAAAGAAGATTGGAACTTGGGGATGGATGAGCAAGACAGGACAGTGGAGGGAGGGAGTTCCAATCAGAAGGTGCAGCAAAGGTGAAGGACTTGTGGGTGGTAGCAAGACGCATTTTAGGAATAATGAGAAGGGGGAGAGAGGCAGATCAGAGGGAATGCGGGGGTTGTCTCAGGCATATTAACCTAGTTAGGCAAGGAGGGGTGTATTTATGCACCAGCTTAAATAAGAGGCTGAGGGAGTAGTACCTTAATTTAGACACATAGGTTAGCCAACCAAAAGAGGAGCGGACATTATAGTGGTGAGTACAGGAGTTGGCCCACAGAGTGAATCTATCCACTTATGGTAGGCCTGGGATAGTAAAGAGAGAGTCGAAGAGTTAGCAGAAGCAAGCAGAGGGGCCCCATAGGTTAGGAGAGGTATAAGGGAGGAAGTTGCAATCTTGCGACAAGAGGCAGAGGACAGGAAAGGATAAATCCTGTAAAGGAGGCCTAGACTCTGGTTTTGAGCTCTGAATACATTTGAGACATGCAACTTCAGGGAAAGAGATGAGTCGAGAGTCATGTCCAGATACTTAAAGGAGTGAATGCATTCAAGGGTATCTCCACTGAAGGAGGTGACATTAAGGAACGAGTCAGTGCACTGGGATGGGGGTAAGTGAGAAAATAGCATACATTTTGTCTTTTTTGAGTTCAGGACAAGGTGCTTTTTGTGGAACCAGTCCTCAAGTGAGGAGAAGTCAGAAACCAGTGTACAGTTAACCCAGCCCATATCAGGAGAGGAACAATAAATTACTACATCATCTACATATACGTGTACAATTGCCCCTCCACAGAAGTTGAGTAGGTCATTGATAAATAGAGAAAATAGCACTGGACCCAAGATGGAGCCTTGAGGAACACCATGGGTTATAGGCTTGGGGTTAGAGACAGAGCCAGATCATTTGACACTTTGAATGCAGCAGGATAGGTAACTTCTTATCCAGGTTAATGCACTATTGTCGAGACCAAGGGCATGGAGCTGGTGAAGTAGCAGGCCATGGTTCACCAGGTCAAAAGCTTTTGTAAGGTCAACAAATATGGATCCAGTTGTAAACCCTTGGTTCATAGCCTGGAATAAGTCAGAGGTAACCTTTAACAATGCAGTGAGGGTACTGTAGTTCCTCCTGAAACCATACTGATAAGGGGATAACAGAGCATGAAGCTCCAGGTAGTCCTGGAGGTGGTTGTATACAATTTGTGCTTGGAATTTTGCCAGGGGACAAAGAATGGAGACAGGACGGTAATTATCAATATTTGTATTGGGTCCACCTTTAGGTACAAATACGATTACTGCCACCTTCCATTTGTCCAGGACAGTACCAGCGAGGAAAGAGTGGTTGATTAGATCCCGGACAGGGCAACCAAGGGCAGAGGCTCCCAGCTTAAGGAAATTTGGCTCAAGGGAGTCGTGACCAGGAGAACTATATGCTTGCAAATTAGTGAGTAGCTTCTGGACTTCTTTGAGGGAGGCAAGTTTCAAGTGAAACTCAGGTCTAGCCCCAGGATTTGACAGAGGGGAAGAATGTGGGGGGGGGGAGTGTTAGAATTGGTGAATGATGAGGTGTATTTGTGGAGATCCATAAAGAAGTTGTTAAACCCTGTGGCCATGGACAAGGGATCCATTAGAGTCGAGCCTTCATAGAAGAGAGAGCTGGGGACTGCCATAACCTTTCCTTTTACTAGAGAATTGATCTGATGCCAGAACTTCTTAGGGTAAGATAGGTGTTCTGTCTGCAGTGTTTTGAAGTGAACTCATTTGGCCTTGTGCAGAGAATTCTTGCATTTATTTCTAACATTTCTATATAACTGCCAATCAGATTACTGACCACTATTTTTAAATGTCACCCATGCTTTGTCATGGAGAGACATAAGAGACCTTGTTTCCTTAGTTAGTCAAGGAGTTTGATACCCTTGGACCTGCATTTTTTCATGGGGGCATGGTGATCAATAATTTTGGAGAGGGTGGTGATAAAGAAGTCCAAGGCATGATTTATGTCAGTTAAAGATTTAATTGGACTCCAGTAGGAGTTAAGGATGGATGTAAGATACTTGTTGACATCAAATTTTGGCATGTCCCAAACCAGAGATATCTTAGGAGTGGGGCTAGGACAATTATTTCTCCAGATGCAGAAAGTTGGAGAATGGTCACTTAAGCAGTCTGATAGGACAGCTGCAGCTCTAATCTTTCGCGGCAGTTAGTGATCATCCAGTCCAGAAGGGTGTGCTTGCCAGATTTATTGTTAAGTCAAGTTGGTTCCTGAATAATTTGCTCAAGGTTAGAGTCGGCAAGAGAGACGGACACTTGGCTAGAGTCTTGGTGGAGACAGTCAATGTTAAAGTCACCTGCTAGTATAAGGTCATGACAAGGTAGATTAGCAATGCAGGTAAGGAGGGATTGGAGGCCGAGGGTAGCCTTATTAGGGGAAAGATAAGCATAGCCAATGATAAGTTTCTTAACTTTACCTAGAGTAATGGTGAGGAATAGGGACTCCACTGGGGACTAGCCAGAAGTAAGTTCTGGGAGTTCAATGGCGTCCAGAGTGGTACGGGTGTATATTAGAACTCCTCCTCCTCCCCTTTTACCAATCCTATCTCTTCTGAAGCAGGTATAGCCCTGGAGTGCCACCTCATGCTGATTAATTGATGGTTTGAGCCAAGTTTCAGTTAAACACAATATGTGCAGAGAAATTTGCTTGGCCCACCCCTCAAGTTCGGCCATTTTAGGATGGAGGCCGCACATGTTTATATGAGCCACCTTAAGACCTTTTGGGAGTTGTTGTATAAGAGGGGAGGCAGCAGAGGCAGAGGAGAGCAATGGGGCCCAGGGTTGGACTCAATGTCCCCAGTATGGGCCAGGAGCAGGAGGACGTAGAAGTGAATCCCAAATGAGACATAGCCCAAGAGAGTGTCAAGTGTTGCCGCAGCATGTAAGGGCATGGATTCAGACCATCTTGATCCACTTAGGAGACTGGAAATTCCCACCCCATTTAATAAGTTGTAAGCAGGGTTAATGCAGACTACTAACTTAATTTACCATCTACTATAGTCCTAACTATGGGAGAACTACTACATTTCCATATTCATGCCACACATGTGAGTATAAATTTTGTTGCTTCTTGGCCCCATCGGTGCCCCAGTCCTTCAATCCCCTTAAGTGTCTCTGGCCCTGCCAGACCATCTCCCATGGGTAATACTCACCACCAGGCTCCTAATGTGTTTGCTACTACTTCTGTTCTAGTTTTATCCTGCCAGAGGTCTTCCTGCTGCCACCAGGGAGGTAGCATTTTAGATGTCTGCAGTAATTATCAGTCAATGTCAAATTGGCATTGAAGGAACATGATAAAATGTGGCAGATTGGATACCTTCAGCATTTCAGTGCTTCAACATCATGATGCAGCATTTTTTACAAGAAACACACACTGGACAAGTCAAAGGTGTTTGCAAGTCACATGACCTGCAGCAGACAATCAGTGACACTAGAAAATGTGAACTCCTTGCATTACAAAAATCTCAGTGTCATTTCCAGCTCTCTCTAACAGAGGAACAACCTATTTACTAAAACAGTAGCTTTCAGATAAGCTTAAAAAACATTAGAATTCATCAGAGAATTATACATTATCATTCCAGTTAGCTAATTAATATTAAACTGTAGTTTCAGGTAGGCAAGCAGGCTAGTAAAATTATGCTGCAGAAGAGAGGAGAGAGGAGAGTGTGCACAATGGGAGTCTGCAACGGCAGTTGCAGTCACTGTAGTAGGAGTAAGCAGAGTAAATTTAACATTCTGGGAAAGGTGTGGAGGGGAATTCTGAAAGATTTAGTTCACACAAATGTGTTTTACTAAGTAATGGGGGCATAGACAGCACATGCATTCATATTTATTCATTTAATATAATTTATTTTTCATGCCTACTGCAGTTAGAGCAGGGTAGACTGAATTTATCAGAATGGGAAAACTACAGGGGACAGTTTGAAGGATTTATTTGACAAATAATATGACTGCTGGTGGTTTGGGGTGCTGAAATCCATCTTAATTTTTTTTGTCTGTGACTGGAAGCAAAGTGAAGAAGGCTGCTGTATGTCTCTCAGTGGGATGAGAAGGGGAGTGTCAGAGAATGATGCAATGAGTATGTGTGTAGGTGTGCATTAAATGAAAGGCTTGCCTGTAGTTCGGTGGCCAAGCAGCCAGCCACTCCCACTTCCTGAGCTATATAAGGAGTTCATCTAAGCCTCACTGTGAAGCATTTTTTTTTTCAGCCGAAGGCTCTGACAGTTTGTCCTCTGAGCTGGTTGGGCCTCCCTGGCTGAGGCCTGCCCCCCCGCTCCTGCTTGTCTTTGCAGGGCTTCTGTGTTTATTTTCCTGCTTTTGGTTTGTATTTTGCCTTCGGCTGTGTGTGCTTCCTTCTTTTTTGGGGGGACAGGTTCTCAGCTCCTAGATTGCTGCCATTCAGAGCTCATACTGCTTGCTTTCAGTTACTCACAACTCTCAAATTACTTGCACTGCAACTGCAAACCTGATTTGTGTGTTTCGGCTCAACTAGCTGTTCCATGGCATACTGTATTACTTTTACCTGACTCAGTTTTATAACCTGGCTCTACAGCTCACTCACGCTTGTTCTAATTACCTCATTGAAGCAGTCTTTTTGCACTGCCTGGTGACAGTGCTTAAAGAGCATTATGCCTCCTTTTATTTATAGCAGTTTCAACTCAGTGTACTCATTTGTTTTCACTACTGCTGCACAGGCCTAATTGCTTCCTGCTACTGCCTGTTTACTCCCATTGCTATTGTACATTGTGTTACTCTGAGGTTAGCTGGGCGCTCCTGCTGAGGCTATTAAATTAGCTTTATGTCTGCATGTGGTTCTCTGCCCTTCCATCACTTCCTTGTTTGTCCTATGGCGGGGACTGGGAGGTGTTTGGGGGGTCATGGCCTCTGTGTCTAATTAATTCTGTTCTGAATACTGTCTTCGCCACCAAAAATCCTCAGAGTTTGTCACCTTGATTCGGCTTTGAACTGTCTTGCTGGCTTTCTCCAATTCAGTGCTGTTTATTGCTATACTGTATGTTATGCATGTCCACCTATCACTACTACTACTTACTGACCTATAAGGTCCTCACTTGCTTACGCAATCATTGCTCCTTGCTTGCGCAAACCATTGCTTCATGCCTACTGCCATCCCCCTCAATTCAGCCTGAGATTCTGCTGCACTAAATCTGCATCCGACCTTTCAAGGTCTCAGCACTCAAGGATCATTACTATCTCAGCACACCATGCTCATTCAGCTCACCAGCTTTGTAGCTCTCAATTAATTTCTGGGGCATGCCAGCCATTCTATTTTGGTGCAGGGTTCCTGCTGCCGGTGGTCTCACTCTGCTTTAGTCCACATCTTGAGCATGTCCAACTTGGGGAGGGATTCTTCTCACCTGGCCCAATAGCTGGGAATGTCCTCACCCTGGGCTTGGCTTTAGCTGCTTGCTACATGACAGCAGCTCCTGGTTAGAATTTAAGACTAGCAGTGAAGGGTGGTTACGACAATCTCCTTTGGCTCTAGTGTTCCACTATATAGTGTTTCCCCAGCGAGGCACCTTCACCGCATCCTCCCTATGACTGCCTCTGGTTTACCTGGTTTGATTTAGGGCAGGTAGGCCAGGTGAGTGCCTCAGCAGTTGTTGCACCTTGGATGCATGTATTGTTGCAGAGTTTTCTCACAACCTTCCATGCCGTTCCCGCTAGAGGGTTTGAGTGGGAGCCTTCCTCCAAATTGGAATATTTTCCACCTCCCTTTAATTGGGTTTTCCAAATTGCAGTTGCAGAGCTGTCACTAAATAAACTATCCCAAGCCTGGAGGGAAGGTGACCTGGGCCTTGGATCCCCAGAGATTTCCTCCTCAAAGGGGTTTTTTCTCTCCTCCATTGCCTCAGGTCATAACACTTAGCTAGCTTAGTTGTTTCCCTTAGTTTTTTTAGGTAGATTCCATTGTTGGATGGAGGTGGAGGATGTCCTGCCATTCCCTCTCTCCTTAGGGGATCCCCTACTCTCAAAGCAAACCATCGGTATCATGCTACGCAGACCTTGGCAGTCATTATGACAACTGAGCATCTCATTGCATTATCAAACTGCCTATACTTCTCTACTACTACGTTACAGTTACTACTCCTATGTCTCTGTTCTTGCTTGCTCATGTGCTTCATGTTGCCTCCTTTTTGGGGATGATACTACATTTTGGGGGGGATTCCTAAGGTACTTTTAGCCACAGGAACTGTCCCATTGCACCTCTAGGTGTGGAACCCTCTCTGAGGGTTCCTCGCCTTCGTACTCCTACAGGGTGGTAATTCCTCTGGAATAGAGTGCGAACGGCCAAAACCAAACTAACACAGTTGTACAAGCATAACACTATACTGGCTGCGTAGGCCAGTGAAATGAAAAGCTTGCCTGTAGTTCAGTGGCCAAGCAGCCAGCCACTCCCACTTCCTGAGCTATATAAGCAGTTCCTCTAAGCCTCACTGTGAAGCATCCTCCCCTCCTCCTCCAGTGGCAGCACTCTCTCCTTAGGGGGATTTCTAATTCACGTTTAGCTACAGGAAAAGTCCTGTTGCACCTCTAGGTGTGGAACCCTCTCCGAGGGTTCCTTGCCTTCATACCCCTACAGGGTGGTAATTCCTCTGTAATAGAGAGTGTGAATGGCCAAAACCAAACTAACACATTTGCACAAGCATAACACTATACTGGCTGCAAAGGCCAGTGAACTGTCATTTGGTATAGAAATTAGGGACCATGATAAAAAGAAATGGAGGGAATGCAACGAGAGGAAAGGAAAAGGGAAAGGTTTTACTGTTCCAGTTTCAGTAAGTACCAGTTCTGTAAATGGTGGTAGGGAAGAAGGAGTCAAGGCAGGGAATGGGAATTATAGTGGTGGGCACAAAGTGTAGTATTTTATGTGGAGGGATTTCATGAACATGTTTATCTGCTTATAACTCACCCATCTTTGAAACTAGATATATTAAAACTAGCATACATAATTGTTTTGTAAGGGTCATAGAAGTAAATAAATATGGAGAGATGTGGGTTAAAAATGTTTACCTTGGGGCACTGTGGCACATACCTGCTGTAAAGACGCACTTTCATGCATCACATTAGATTGGAGACAATAGTCTTTATAAAATTAATGATTTCTGTGAAGGAACTTACTTCTAAGTGGCATTTTTGGACTGGCCTTATTGAGCTGCTCAGTTTGATACCGATTTTCACTATTGGCCGAACACAGAAAGGCAGTCTGAGTACTTCTAAACCTCAAGCACCAGATCCTTAGGCCACAGGTGTGGGAATGGCAGCTGCAGGGAGAGAGCCAATGTGGAAATCTCTACAACTTTTTATGCAGATCCTAGACTTCAAAGTGGAGGTGATCCTAAATCGCATGGGTGAACAAGACATCAAAATTGATGCTGCATCGAAATCGGCAGCCACCATTGAAGGACAGTCCTTGCAAGCTCTTATTTAAACAAACAAGATGGTGCAAGAAAACTCACAGCTCCGGTATCGCCTTGAGGCCTTGGAAAATGCAAATCAGGCCTCTCACATGCATAATAGGGTTGCCTGAATGATCAGAAGGGGAGGATGTACTGGGATTTCTCAAAAACTGTCTGCCCGGGGCACTGAATATGAAGCAGGATGGTTGCATTAATTTCTCTCAAGCTTACCGGATTACTTTACATCCTGCTGCAGCCAGGAATGACTTGCCCCATAGCATCCATTTGGTGACTACTGGTGTGGGAATGCATGACACCATCTTTGGGGCATCCAAGGCCTCAGATGGGCTTAACTACAGTGGGGCCATAATCTATATTTTTCTCGACCTATCCCATGCCACCTGATCTCACCAGAAGAAATTTGATGGCGTCCGTACAAGACTGTGAAGTCTTGGAGTGGCGTACTCACTTTTGATGCCTATCCAACTCAGAATCTTTCATGGGGGGCATACTTTACAATATAATGTTCCAGTGGAGGCTGGGAAAAAAGCAGAATCCATCAGCAAGGAGTTTGAGAGTGCCAGGACAGCCACAGTAGATGAACTGGAAGATGATGAGACCTGAGCAGTGTCAGTGACAAATGCAGTTTTTCTAGTTTTGATCCAAATGCTAGTATCTAGACTGTTCAGCAAGTACTGCTAATTTGTGTTTTTGAGACTATAATCGTTTAAAGAGTTTTATGATTACTTGCTAAAAATGGTCTTCATAATTATAATTGCAGCTCTATATAAATCATATAGCTTAGTGAGTCATTTATTTCACAGAGGTTCTTAGGATTTGGTGTTGGGGAGTTTCCAATCTGAGGGGATGTATTGGGGTGTAATACATTTTCTTGTAAAACTATATACATGTTTGGAGTGGGTTCATATCAACAGAGAATATTAATTATTAAGTTCTGACAGTCACATACTTGTAGGTTGCAGATATTCTGCACTATGTTTGGACTCTTGGACATTTCTGAATTACGTCCACATCTGTTTACAAAATGCTTAGATTAATGCACACTCGGGGAGATAGTCACAGCAGTTGCACATGTCGCAACTGAGTTGCGCTGGTGCAACTGCGGACTTGCACCGCCAAGCGATATTCAAACACCATCGCTGTGTAGTGCAAGTCTCACTGCGCCATGGCACAAATGTAATGTATGCAGTGCAAGTGCGGGGGGTGTTCCCATGAATATGTGGCGCAATGGTATATTCAACCAGAAATCATAGCGCAGGTCTGGAGCAAACCACAAGAAGTGCCAGCCAGACTTGAGCCTATAAAACCTGGCTCAAACACACAGACAGCAGATGCACAACCCTGTGCCAAATCACATAGATAGATGGATGGCTAACCATTTGTGATGGAGGTGGTAATGAGGGGTGTGAGGAGGCAGGAGGAACACCAATGTGGCCGAAGAAGTGCCCGGTGGCAGTATGCCCAACACAGGTGGTACCGTGCCCATATCACATGTGAGAACAATATTGATACAGAGATTGTGGGCAGTTACCACCTGACCAGGGCAATTCTGAGGCAGCTCTGTGAGCTGTTCAGTGAGGAGATGCAGATACCCACCAGACATAGTCATGCCATGTCAGTGGTGACTAAGATGACCCCTGTGATGTGCTTGCTCACCACGGGCACCTTCCAAAGACCAAAAGGGGATACCATGGGCATCACCCAGTCAGCCACATCCCACCTCCTCACACAGTTTCTCAATGCTCTACTGCTATGTGCTTTGGAGTACATATGTTTCCCCAGCACACAGGCAGAAAGTACAGCAAACATGCAGGACTTCCACAGGGTGGCATGCATGCCATGCATGATCGGGGCCATACACTGCACCAACATGGGCATCCGCACACCACCTGTCCCCGAGGGGCCAGTATACATCAGTAGGAAAGGATATCCATTGATCAACTGCCAGGTTGTGTGCTATGACATGGGGCACATAATCAATGTCTGTGCCACACACCCTTGGAGTGCACATGATGCATTCATCTGGCACAGCTCTGCACTGTTCCAGAGGCTTGAATGTGGGGACATCCCCACTGGTCACTTGGTGGAGTGACTAGGACATGGGCCAGGAGGCTTACGTGACATGTCAGTGGAAGGAGAGAGGGCAGACAGGGTGGGTGTGGTGAAGTGGGTAGTGTGTGACAGGGACAGGGTGGTCATCACAATACAATGCAGTGCTAACCATGTCCTTCCTCACACAGGTGACAGTTCATATCAGCTGAGGCCCTGGCTGCTTAGCCCCTACCAGTGACTGTCGTCCCCATGGAGGAGAGATACAATGAGGCACACGCCAGCACAGGCAGTATCATTGAGCATGTTTTTGGCACGCTGAAAATGTGATTCCATTGCCTAGACAGATCTGGCGGTGCCCTACTATACATCCCATCAAAAGCCTGTAGCCTGTTCCTGGCCTACTGCATTCTGCACAACATGACCGTTGACCATGGGATAGCCTGGCAGTGGAGGCCAGGCAGCATCATGACACAATTGCATAGAAGCATTATGGAGAGGGAAGGTAAGTGAACTGACACACATGCATGGGACACACGGACCAGCACACCACACACAGGCCAGTACATGCACAGCGGGATGCATGCAGGGAATGCGGCACACTGCTGGCATGGTGGATGGAATGACACACAGACACACACACACACACACACACCCACACAGGCTGAGAAACATGGCATGGATCAGAAGCATTACACTGGTGCACAGGCACAGGTGGCACGGAGCTGTCTTCATCACATTCATGCCACACATCCCAGCAGCCCGGATGGCACACACAGGGGCATGCGACACAACACACATGTGTGCCACCACATGCATGCTGCATCACCACTGCCCACATGATCATGGGTCAGTAGCAGAGGACAGCAGGTCAGGGCAGAACACACTTCAGGCCAACTGTGCAGTTCCTCAGCCACCACAGTCATGTGGACGGCCATGCCAGGGCCGATCAGCTGCCAAAGGCTGTGCATTGGCCACTGGGGGTGTGTCCAATGCACCCCCAGGGGTTGAAATCCTGGACTGTGACCGTGTCCTCGCAGGGGTGTTGAGGCAGCCAAACAGGCTAACACCGGGGGTGTCGGGGATGCCAACATCAGAGCCCAGCATCTGCTATGAGGGAGTCACCAGATGCTAGGACTGTGGGGTGGACAGAGCACTGCAGGGGATCTTCTGTGCATGGCCAAGCCCAGTGGCTGCCACCGAAGCAAGCCCAGCCACAATGGCACTGGTCATGTGGTCCAGGGATGCAGTCATGGCCTCCCGCATCTGGCAGAGCTCATCAATGAGCCGTGCATTGCCCCAGTCCTGCTGCTTGGCCAGCTGATGCACCTTCACCCACAGTGCCTGCACATCTGTGGCAAGCAGCGCCTGGTTCTCTACAGATGCCCACAGCAACCAGGTGTGCTCAGCCAGCCGTGCCTCCCGGGCTGAACGCTGGGCTGCTGGGGGTGACATGGCATGCTGCCCAGCGTCCCACTCTGGTGGACATTGCACAGGGGGCCATACCAGGGGGGCAGTGTCCTGAGGCACACCAGCTTCAGACCCTGGGTCACGCTGCCTGATGGTACCTGCATCCTGCTGCTGCCACCCTACCATCTGCTAGGCAGTGCCCTACCCCGCTGCTGCCACAACAGCACCACCACCCACACTGGACACAGCAGTAGCGCCACATACCATCATGCTGGCAGGGATGGGTGGCAGCTGCACAGCCGCTGGTGCATCACTGGGCCCTGATGTAGCCTGTGATAATCCCAGGGGCATGCCAGGCACCACAGCCCCTATGTTTTCCAGGATCAGCATTAGGTCATCATCGGAGCTGGACCCAGACTCCAGCTGAGTCTCAGTGCACAGCACTGGCAAGCAGGCATCCTGCAAGAACTCAGCCAGGGCATCATCTGACCCCAGACCAAGGGCATCCACCTGCTCTGCACAGCCGAACCATGGCCTGTCCCCACTCTGGATGCTGGTGGAGGTGAATGGTATGGCATCCATGGCCACTGCCGTGGTCGCCTCCTCTCCATCCTTCCCATGGAGGCGTGATGGTGCTGCAAGAAAGAAACAGAGAGTTAGTGGTGCTGTATCATCCATGTGCTTTCCGCCCCATCTGCATGTCACCATTGCCGCTGGCCAACATGGTGCCATGCATGGCTGCAGCCACCCATACATGTGGCATTCAGCACAGCAGCGGGCACACCTGCATGTCCATCCCACACCTGCCAGACATGTCTGTTGCATGCATACTCACCATGAAGTGAGGGGCTGCCACCCGTCTGGAAGCCACCACCAGGCACACCCTCCACCACCGTGCAGCTGATGGTGGCTGCCACCAGCTCCTCTGTGGCTGACAGTGTTGGGGCAGTGGACAGGCCACCGCCGGTCACACTGTGGGATGCCTGTATGGCCACCACCTTCTCTTTGATCCTCCTCTTGTCCATGCTGACCTTCTTACAGCACTCCTGTGCATTGTGCTGGTGCCTGCCATGGGTGTTTACATACCTTGCCACCTCCTCCCACCCTACTGACCTCTCTTGAGACATGCCCGTGGCACCACTGAGCAGGTCCTCCCTGTCCAGGTAGGTCTCAAACAGGGCATTCTGCTCCTCTCTTGTGAATTTGGGTCTGCATTTGCATGCAGGCCCACACTCCTCCTCTCCATCATTGCCCAACATGTCGCTACCTGTGAACAGGGACAGCATAGTGGGTTAGTGTCAGCTCAGCCCACAGCATTCCCCTGTAGCAGTATTGTTTTAGGCTTCTGTTTCACTGAGTGTGCCTCCACTTACCTAAGAGGTTGCAATACCAGTCTGTGACCTGTGCTGTTCGTGGGCGCTTATATGGCACATCGCATGCAAATGAGCTTGTGCGCAATGGTAATGATATACTAATGCACCTTACTGCGCAGCACATTAGCTGATGAAGTGATTTTCATACAGCAGCTGAATATCACATAAACGTGTTATGCACAATCAAATTGTGCAGAAGCAACCCCTGTTGAGCAAATGTGGCACATGCATGGTGCACGTGCTTGCAGAGCACATGTGTGCACACCATACCACATGCCTGTCGCACAACTGCCATGCCTTGTGAGATGCTGTGCCATTGCGCATGTGGCACGGGGGGTCCATGAAGCATGTGCGCACCTCATGGCACTGCCTCCTACCAAACAGCTGTGCACTGTGCACAATGTGGCCTGCTGTGCATGGTGGGCATGTGCATTATGCCATGTGGGGTCACTCCCTGTGCCCTCCAGGTCATGTACGTGACCTCATGCACCCACCAGTCAGTGGTGTTATGTGCATGCGTGTTACTGCGCTATGCACCCGCATTGCTCACTGAGATTGCACATTCCCATGTTGAGCAATTGCATCCTGCTGTTCATGATCGTGCATCCTACACATGTGGCCCACATGTGGTTTTGGTGCCCCTTTCCTCCAGCATCCATCGCAAGACATGGTCAGAGACATGGCACAGGAGAGAGGTAGAAGAGCCACAGACTGGTCTGATGTGGAGGTGATCAACCTCGTGGCCATTGTATAGCCCTTTGAGGGGCAGCTCTATGGACTGGTGCCCCTCCAACAGCCATGGAGTGAGGTGTGGCAGTGGGTGGCCAGGGATCTGGAGAGGCGGACAGGGGTGGCCAGGTCCCTGAAGCAGTACAGTCACAGGTTTGGGGATCTGAGGAGGAGAGACCCAGAGAGGCTGCAGAGGCTGCAGGCACTAGTGCAGCATGGGGAGGTGCCACAGCCAGGTAGGTATGCACAGGTGGCAGCCATGCTCAGGTGCTCTACTGTGGTGAGTGTACAGCTGCGTGGCATGATCCACTGCTGGGGTTTGTCATGGTCCTTGCGGTCACTGCCCATCATGCATGGCTGTTGTGATTGTTGCAGTCATGCAGGCATGGGGTCCACTGGATGGACAAGGACATGCCCTGCACCATGTGGGCTGTGTGGTGGTGGGAAGCTGTCCATGTGTGCTTGTGTGCTCATGTCCTCCTCTCTTATTTCCTTCCACAGTGCCAGAGGACTCAGGCGGGCCAGGGCAGCCAAGACAGGGGCACACAGACCCCTGTTAGGGCACAGCGAGCTGCACCCACTGGATGGTGCCAGGCAGGTAGGCTTGGTCACATTGCTGTTACTTGTTTCTGTGGGATAACTGTGGGGACAGTGTCCAGACATGTTCGCTCCAGCCATGGTTGGCACACTTTCTGTTCTGCATGCCAGTGTTGAGTGTACTTTGTGGCCTTCTGCTAGTGGGGAGGCATGCGCATGGCTGACAATGTGTGTGTTGTGACAGTGCTGTCACTCTGTGCTGTGTACCCATGCTTGTGCACACATGCACACACTGCGCTACACTGTCTGCCTGTCTGCATCATTGTGGTGTGCTGTGTGGATGACTGGTGTGGCCCTCTGGGCACAGGTCCATTGTGGTCCCTCTAGTGGTGTGTGCCCCCGCTGTCCACTTCACATTGTGGGTGGGCTTCAGTTCTTTGGGGGAAAGACACTGATTGCCTGTACTGTCCTTTCACCTAGGTGGACCCAGGATGGCAGTGTGGAGGGGAGCATGGACGCTGTTCCCAGGCATTGGCCAGATGCTGGGCTTCAAGAGGAGGATACTTCTCATCCAGTGGATGCAGCTGTGGGAGATTGCCACATTGAGGAGGGCCATTGAGCGGATGGAGCTGGCGGCCAGGAGGAGTTGAGAGGCCCCACTTGTATATAGCCCCCTTCACCCTCGACTACCCTGTTTCCCTGCAGTCCCACATCCCATTGTATAGCCCCTGTTTCCTGTCCCCATCCTACTCTCATCCTCACCCATCCCTGCCCCTGTTATTTGTTTGTACTGTTCCTTATATTGTTATAAAGCTTTATTCTGCTACATCCCCGTGTCTGTGTTTGCTTTGCAGGTGGCATGTGGAGCCATGCTGCAGTTGTCTGTTCTGCTGTGCATTGCCATGTCTCTGGTGTTCCTCCACCATCCCCCTGGGCCATTGCCCCTGTCTTCACTGGGTGGGTGGGCCTTGTACCATTCCTGTGCATGGCCCTGTGTCATGTGTCCCATGGTGGCCTTTGTCTGCCCCTACACCTTGTGCACCTGTCTGCTTGGCCTGCTGTTTGCTTGTGGGACTGCACATATCCACTGTGGGCAGTGTTGTAGTGCCCCTTCCTACTGCAGCTGGTGCCCTGTATGGCCCTGTGTGCCCTGTGCCTCTCTCGGCCCCTGGTCACCTGCTCTGTGTTTGCATCATCACCTGGCACTGTGCCCACAGTGCCCTGTAGCCCTGCCTGGTGGGTGTATGTTGCATGGCCCTGCCCTTGGCATGACTGGTGGTGGCAGGGTTTTGGACGGTTGCTTTTTCCATGGTTGGTGGACTGGGGTTGTCTGTGCATCGTACCCTGATGCCCTGTGTTCCCTCCAGGTCAGTGCTTCTGTGTACCCATGTGTGCCCTGCTGTTGGGGTCCTGTGTTTCTTTGTATATGTGTCCCTGCAGCCTGTAGCTCTTGCCCTACTCACTGGGTTTGTGCTCAGGTCTGCTTCACGCATCCATGGTTGTCTCAGCGCATTTATGGTTGGGCCATGGCACATCTTTGACATATTCATCTGACTTGCGCTGGAGCATTTCAGGGGGTGCATCTTCTGAATGTGGCTCCCATTTTCCATGGTGCATCTGCCTTGCACTGCGCTGGACTTGCATCGCCATTGGGCACATTTCTGAATATCTCCCCCACTATGTACTAGAAGGATTCCTGACAATTTATACAGATGTCTGGCATTTAGTAGTATGTATGTTAATGTTTCATGCATAACATAATAAAAATAATGTTTTAAAAAAATGTTTACATTTCAGGGGTTCAAAATTTCAGTGTGTAGTTATTAGTGAAGTTTTGTGAAAACTTTCTAAAAATGTGCAAGATTGTAACTTACCTGCTGTTACAGGTACTGACCTGACATTTATCTTGCATATCCAATGTCAGCGTATCCTGAAATCTAACAAAAGTGGAATATTTGATTTAGTGGTCTTAAATTTAGAGTAGAAATACCAAAAACTATCATTGCCAACATTTTCTTAAATATTTATGTTAGCATAATAGGTAATGCCTCCAAAATTTCTCTTGTGGAATTTAACACTCACAAAGCATATACTGTATCATTCTTCATCTGATAAGCTGAGCTGATCTTTTCACAGTCCTTTGGTTCCATCCTTGGTGACTATTTTGTCCCCTCCTATTTTTCTTACTTAGCCTAAGAAACTTAAAGAAAGCTTAGCTTACTGGAGGCAGTATAGCGCAGGGGCTTAAGGCTTTGAGCTTCAAGCCTGGAGACCAGGGTTTGAATTCTACAGCCCCCACTTGCATATTGCGTGACCCTAAGCAAGTCAATTACCTTTCTTGTGCTCCCAGTATGCACCTAGAAACAAGCATTGGCTAAGTGTGCCTTTCCTGGTTAAACAATTTTCCTTAACCAGCTAGACACAGTGGAACTGCTGGTCCCCTGATAGCCTCCTTTCCTTCACAGTGACACACTCCCTAAAGAGAGAAGCACCTATTCTTTTTCCTATCAGACCTATCCCATTTAAATATCCAGAATTCCTCCTTCTTCTTCTTCTTGGTGCCACAGACATTTCTGTCTTCACTACATCTACCTGAGTCCCTCTAAGTCCTATACTTGCTGGTACATCAGGCTCTTAGGACAGTGAATTTTACTAGGCGTGATTCTTATATGACCTGCATTCTCATTTAAATTGTTGACACTCTGCTTCTTTATTCCAACCAGGGGTCTACTGTTCATGTGCTACCCAGCTCAGCTGTCCTTTTCTTGGTGAGCCCATGCATCTGACTCCTCCAACTTTTTTCCCCCTGCACTAGCTATATCCCCAACCCCTGCCCCTCAGACATAATCTTCTTTAACAAAACCAGTATCTTCCCCTCTTGGCACAACTGCACCACATCTTGAGCATGCAGGCATTCCTTACCTCACAATGACTGCTAACTTGATAGAAAAAGAAAGCCATTCCTCTTTAAACAGAATACTAGAAAAAAAGGTTAGCTTTTCTAATTAATGTGACTGTCATTTCATACAGGTTCCAGAACCATGAGGGCTTTGAAAAAGATCACGTTGTCATCTTTACTATTAGGGACATCTTTAATTCAATAAATTACCTCCTCATGTCATCAGAACTCGTACTTCATATTACAATGCACACAACAGCCAGCTACTCCCTCTACATGCTGTGATTAGCGATGGATCACATTTATTTGACCTGCACTGCAGGCAGGCAGGCATATCACCTTACCTGCATTAGCATAAGGAACCTGCAATGCTCCTAAAAATATCCTGCTACTTTTACTGGAATCCCCCATGAATCCATGGTACTTAGTACCTTAGTACTACTCCCACTAGCCTTTACCTTTCTTCTCCATGGCAGGTTGGGTGCATGGCTGGGAAATATTCATGAATATACTGTGGTTTTCACTAAATTATTAAAAAATTCCACAATTTTTGCAAAGACTCATGGAATTCAATTTTAAATACTGATGTTATTTTGTAATATTTGGTAGCTTATGACATTGCTATCATTTGAGCAAGAACTTCATAAAATTTACACATGCAGACTCCTTTGAAGGTATAGGTGTAATACCCCAATGTTGGGGTTCCCCAGTATTTCCCAGCCATTTCCTCAGTAGTGCCAGAGGTCCCCAGTACCCAAGTAAAGGTGCCACAGTGGTTAGGTTACAGGTTGGGGCTTAAGTTTGCAGGAGCCCCTGAAAAGAAACTGCATCCTTGCAGTTTAAAAACTTAATTTTTTTCCAGTCTGCAGCCTGCAGCCTGCCCAGCACTGGCACAAGAGTGTGCCACCTCCCTGCAGCTCACACCGGGCAGCTACTTGCCTCCCTGGTCGCTAGGGACTCAGTGTCCTGAATTCCAGGGAGGGTACTTTTTGGCAGAAACGGATGTTTTTAAAAAAAAGATAGCTGCATTTGGTGAAGTAGCAATGGGAGAGAGGACACAAACAGTGAGCGGGGACCTGGTTGGCTTACCTGCAGAGGTTGAAGCTGTCCCGAGGGCTGTCCTGTGTGCCTCTGCTCCTCTGTCTGCAGCTCCCATACCAGCTCCAGTATCTGCTGGTACCTGCATCCCGCCAGCAGAAGAATTGTGTGGTCAGAAGTGCCATTGTCACATCAAGAAAAAAAAGATGAGTGGCATTCGTTCACCGAATAGGGCTCCGATAGCCCCGTTTGTAGTTTAATTTAAAAAAATAGTTTTTCCAGTCCCCCATTGGTGGCATGAGAGGAGCTGCATCATTGGTGAGGAGACAGAGGGTTTCATCCATTGCAAAGTTCCAGCGAGGTCCCAAGCTGTCCCAGTAGCACCTGTTCAAGAAACTCCCTCCCACTGCCAGCAACTCCTCCCACCTCCCACAGTAGCTTCCTTCTCCTGAGGTCGGGGCAGTGAGTCTGCAGCAGTGCCACTAGACAGGTGCTGACCACCAGAGAGTTTTTTTTTGTATTAAATAAAAATAAAACAATTTTTTCAGTGCACAAGGTGATGGAAAAGATGGCTGAAGGGTGTTGAGGGGGTGAGCCTGAAAGGGGCTCCTAATTTAAATATTCATCGGGCGTGGCTATGCTCAGAGAGGAGGGGCCCAGCATAAAGACCCATTGGGGATAAAACTGTATATTTATTAGGGGGCAGTAGGAGGCGGGACATGGAAGAAAGAGTCACAGCAAGGCCCCAGTCAGGCCTAAGATTTAAAGGGGCCCAACCACAAAACAGCTCAGATTATTTAAAGGAGTAACAGACCCCCCCCAGATTTAACGGGGCTAGTTGAGAGGGGTCCAGTATCTAAGGAGGCCTAGCCTTCAGGCTCAGGTCTTAAAAGGGCAACAGGCCTGACTGTCTATTTAAAGGGGCCCAGAGCAAAAGGGTGGCCCAGATCTTAAAGGGCAAGTAGCCAGCTCAGTGGCACTGAGGGTTGAGGTGCTGGATGCCACTCCTCATGCCACATCAGTGATCCATGTTCCTGAATGGGCACAGGTTGCTGGGGGTCAACAGGGAAGGAGAAGGATCAAGCACCCGATGGACTGCTCTCCTTCTCCAGGAAGGGGGCTCCCAGTGTCAGTGCCTGCTCACCCCTGGCAGAGGCTGGGGGACTAGGCACCATGCTGCAGTAGGGTGGAGCTAGGGGCAGATGCTTGGAGGAGAGCACACATGGATGCATACGTGCTCCACCTCTGTTAGCATCATTGCATGCCCCTCAGCTCCAAGGGAAAAAAAACAGAAAAAATTCAGGCCCTCGCTAGTGAGCCGGCTCCGGTGCCGATCCCTTTGGCCATGTAGGTACTGCCGACAGTGGACCCACTCAGGGTGGCATCCCCAAGTATGTGGGGCAGGTCACAGGAGCCTGGTGAGCCCGTTCACAGGGCTAGGAGGTGTCTGGCAAAAAAAAAGGGCAAGTAGGCCCACAGTTGTTAAAGGGACCCAGCCATATAAGCTCACAGTTGTTAAAGGGGCCCAGCCACATAAACCCACAGTTGTTAATGGGGCCCTGCTATTTAGGCCCACCACTGCTGTTAAAAGGGGTGATTAGGCCCAGAACTTAAAGGGGTAACACAAGGTCCAGGACCTGTATGTAGCCATTTAGGCCCACAGGTGTTATAGGGGCCCAGCAGCACAATAGACCCCAGCTGTTATAGGAGCCTAGCTAGCCATTCAGGTCCACAAGTGTTAAAGGGGCCTGGTCAGACATCAGAGTCTATAGCCTTTCCAGAGAATCTATTCCCAACTGCAATATATCCACAGTAATGGGAGAATCCAATTTAGCTAAGAGGGACCCTTGTTAGTTAGGTCCACTGAAAGCTAGGGTTCACCTAGAATAGTAGAGTTCCTGTTTATTTACTGTGGTATGGACATTGAGACTGTGCAATTGACCACTACAGTAGGAACTGTGACATTTATTGCACTGCTAATCATCTTACGAACAGTATACAGTAAGTGCCAGAACTGTCTTTGCATTGCTTTGTGCCAGCATTTCAGTGCTGGGAAAGTACCCCGAATCAGTCTTCAGCAATCTCCAGAGTCACTTCACACGGGTGCATCCCTATCAGTCTTCATCAATTCTTTAGGAATCATCTTCCAGTGTATCCTAGAAGCAGCCAACGGCAACTCCATGAAGAACCATGCTGCAGCCATCTCAAAGTGCAAAGCCCTATTTGTTTTCCTGTGACAGTTCCCCAAGTACGGCCTAGCCCAGTGGAAAGTCTGCCTTCCATTTTCTTACTTTGACGTCCACATCTGAGTGCCATCTGAATCATCAGTTCCAGTTCTCTGAATGATGCTCTGTTTGTTGTTTTAAGTATGCCCTTGGCTCATGCTGCCTTGGAGCCCAGAAGACCGTCATACTCCCGACATCCAGAGACTTCCTTATCTGGATTTCTGTATCCAGTGAAGTCTGCATCATCTTATCATCCAGCAGTCTAGAAGCAGGTTGTGGCAGGGTAAGCTTCTTCATCTTCCTTGTCCAGCAGTCCAGAAGTGGGCTGTAGCAGGGTGATTTGCATTACATCCTTTACCTGGCAGTACAGAAGCAGACTATGGACATTTGTTTGCATCGTTTCCCCTTTCTGGGTGGCCCAGAAGCAGATTGCTGTCAGATTTTGTGTGTTTCCATTCCGGCGGCCCTCAGTGGTTTCTTAGCAGAAGAAATCTTGGTCCTATGGTTGTATTCTGGTGACCCTAGAGAGGTGGGGAGTGACCGAGAGCTCATGGTCTGTTAAAAATCTTCTTTGCATTCCCCTAGTTTCCAAAAAGATTCTTAGAATTGCACTGGACAGCTAGTTGAGTTGCTTTACATTTTCTTCTCAACAAAAGAGAAAATCTAAACATGCATGAACTGTCATCCATCATACTTATGGACTCTTCCTATAATTTGTAGAGTGATTAAAAGTGTGGAATACTCCAGGTAACAGTTAGAGGTGCACCTCAGGGTTTACTTAGAAAGTCAGAAAGGGGATTAGCAATAGAATGTTCTTACAGTGTAGCTGTTACAGCCAGTTGATCATTTTGCTAAATCTTGTTATAGAGCCACCCTCTTACAGGGAGTAGAAATAGGACACTCTTACAGCGTAGTTGTTGCAGCCAATTCCTTTTTACAACTCTCCTCGCACAGGAGGTTAGAGTCTTAGTATAAGGCCTCAGGGCGCTAGTAAGATATCAGGAGTAGTATTTCATGCTGTTCACTACCCTGTGGTTCGTTCCTTAATAAAGTGGTTCCTTTCTCAAATCATGCCTCCTGCCTCTCCATGTTGGTGAAAGTAACAACAGGTAGCCAAATAGGAAAAGAACTGCATTACCACCTAGTGGATGTACTTTGAAAGTCCGATTTCTAATATTTAGACAATCAAAGCACTCATTCTCACATCATCTTATCCATCATCATCTAATTTTTCGGCTCACTTCATATGAACCTGCCAAATTCAATGACATTGGGTTCTCCAGTTTTCAGGTTACAGGGGCTTGTACTTTTGCAGCTTGCAAAATTGCAAAATTTAACAAAAAAATTTCTGAAGGTTTGGCTACTTATAATTCAGTTCCCTTTAAATCTAGAATTGTGAAACCATGCACACAAATCATGTGGTATAGTAGTATAAATGTTTCATATTTAATAAAATATGGATAATTTGTTTTGAAATTGGATGAAAATGGCTGAAATTTAAATTTTGGCAGAATGTTTGATTACCTGCTGTATAACTTAATCACCTTTAATGCTTGAGATCTAAAACTCAGTTCATGCTTACAGTATAGTATGTTGTATGTTTCATTAATTCTTAAATTTGTGAAGAAATAAGGAAAATAAATTTTAAAATTAGATTGAAATAATTGAAAATCACATTTTGATAACATTTTTGGCCACCTATAACGCACACCTTTTAAAGCTAGGAATCTGAAGAAGGTGCATTTATACTGTGCATGCTTTATGGACTTGTATACCTGCCAGTTGTAGTAACATTTGGATGTGTACTTTTAAAATGAGACAAAAATAACTGAAGTTTATATTTTGGAAAAATGTGTAGCTGCCAAAAACAAATAATCCTTTAAGAAGTGAGACCTAAAACTTGTTAGACATGAGGTGGTGATGACAGGTGCAGGTTGTGCTACAACAGATGTACGCAGCCTCTGCTGGTGGACAACCAACCAGCAGTGTTATTAAAAACAAAACAGGGGAGCCATATGGATAAAATATGTAGAAGGAAAGATAAAGCATGTTTAAATACTATTTACATTTTACAGTAGTAATACATCCAACAGCACTACATTTTAATTTACTGAAAGAGCAGCAGCTAAGCACCCTTCTCCACTTTAAATGTCAGTTTCCATCACGAGCAGCTGACAATGTAATACAATGTATTGCAACATCAACTCAGGATTTCACGGCCTAGTCTTTACTGTTCCTACACATTATGAACATGTAGGGCATCCCAAACTGATATATGTACTGTAGCAGGCATGCAACCATTTGTTTTGGAGCTTTGGCAACATGTAGGATCTATTTTATATGTGTAGGTACAACCTATAGTGTTCAATAATATTTACTATACTCAGAAACGGTCAGCTTACATGTTTTACTCTGGGTACTGTAACAACAATTTTAAAACCAGGAAAAGTATGTCACCTAATGTTGCTGGCATTGTGGATGAAGCTGTGAACTCCTGAGCTGTCATCACATGAGATCATTGCTGCCTTTTCCCCTAAACCCAATGGTTTTCATATGTACATAACTTCTCAGTCAGCATTCTGGTTTAGTGTTTCTTTTAGTGCTGCTGACCTTATCAGTCATTGAAAAAGTTTGGTTTGTTCCTATTTTTCTATACTTCAACAGACTGTGGCATCCCAGGGATTGAAGGGTGCCTCAGTCAGTCCCCTCCCATGCTCCAGCTTTCTGATGCATGGGACCACCTGTGGCATTGTTTGGCATTTTGGTGCTGGAACCCATTTTTTTTTTCATTTGCACAATTGACAGACTTTAATATAAAAGAAACAGAGTATATTGTGCCTTGAATCATGCCATCTGCTGCAATTGTGGGAATTAATTTCCTTGCTCCCATCCTGGAAATGGATGTGATTCCCTATAATGGGTGTTGCTAGCCTTGCTTGTAGAGCAGAAAGCAGCTAACTGAAAGAAGCTACATTTTCTTCTTAATTTAAAACATATATCTCAGCAGGAGTCAGTGTCTGTTAAGTTTAGTAGACAGATAACTTTATTAGAAGTAGAAGGGGACTTATTTAGGGTTAAAAAAAAGAAAGAAAAGAAAGAAGGTCGGTGTGTATTCTGTGCAGTGAAGGGTACTGTATCAGCTGACTTTGCTAAACCAGTAGGAGGAAAGAAAGCTTACCTGGGGGTGTGGTTTAGACACTATAAAAGCAGGTGAGTCAAATTACAACTTCCTGTTGCTAGCCTTTTTTCTTACTAATTGCCCTCCATCCCACCCCTTCACCCACCCACCCAAAGTCAATTCTACTTTTATAGCCATTGGATTTGACTGTCAACAGGAACTTCCTGTTTGGCAGTAGGAAGGAAAGGATCATAGAGAAACATTGGTTTTGTCAACCCTAAAGAAAAAGTAGCTCACTCTCCCCAGCTGCTGGTGGTCTGATATTGAGCAAGGAAGAAGGAGGCTACTGAAGAAGATAGGAAGTTGCTGTCCCAGAACAGGAAGGGTGAGAGTTGTAAGGAGAGGAGAGAGTAAGCATCCAGAGAAACAGTAGAGGGGACACAAAAAAAGACATGATAGGAGTGGTGCAGTGCAATGGCTGTGGGGTGGCAGTGTTCCGGGAGACATTCTGGAGGCTGCGATGCTGCCCTATTTGCAGGAACCTCTCTGGTCTGAGAGAGGAGGTTGCCCGTCTCCAGGCTGACCAGGCTAGGATTTGTGAAACCTCCTCTCCCACCCAGGGACCATCAAGGCCAATGCCACTACCTCAGAGGTTGCCAAGAAAGAGGAGAGGCTGGACCAGGGTGGGCTCAAGGAGGGAGAGGGTGGTGGAACAGAGTTGCATCCCTCCAGCTGTACCTCTCCACAATTCATTCACTCTTCTGGTGGATAGTGGTTCCTCTATGAGGCACCTGCAGTGGAGACCAAGGAGGATGCTGGGAACCTTCACAAAGGAGACCCAAAGGAGGGTGGCATGGGACCCCACAGAGGAAGGAAGCAACTCCTGGTGGGGAACTCAATCATTAGGGGGGGTAGAAATAGAGGAGGAAGGGGAGAGGGAGGTAAGGTGCTTTCCTGGCGCCACGGCTTGAGGGACAGGAAGCGAATCCTCAGGATCGTGGAGGAGCTGCAGAGGAGGGAGCTGGATGTCATTGTCCACCTAGGGACAAATAACCTGGCTAGGAATGGGATCAGAGCAGTGCAAGGAGTTTGTAGAGTTGGGAAGGGGCCTTAGACAGCAGCGACACGGCAACCTTTCTCGGAGGTGCTGCCTGTCTATGGCAAGGAGATGCTAGGGTACTTCTCACCAGGGAATTCAATGAGTGGTTGAAAAACTGGTGTGGAGCCTCAGGTTTTGGCTTCATTGGGGACTGGGAGCCACCTGAGGATGCAGACCTATACTGGTGCGATGGTCTGCATCTCCAGGGGGGGAACCAGGATCCTAGGTGAGAGGTTTAAATGCTTCATTGGCAAGCATTTAAACTAGCCAAGGGGGGAGGCACTGAAAAGAAGCAGGGAAATCCGAGCATCCCCCCACAAAACATGGTGATTAGTGAGGTAAATACCAAGGTACAGAAGTTATTAGGGAGCAGAACAGATTTAAATGTAAAAAAAGACAAAGGCAGTAAGGACAGAAATGGGGCTAAAAGGAGTAAGGCTATCAAAAAGTGGAGGGTGATGAGTACCAATGCCCATAGTCTGTGTAACAAGCTCCCTGAACTAGTGACCTTGATGGAAGAGGGTTGCCTGGATATTATGGCAGTCACAGAAACATGGTACACAGAGAACCATGACTGGGATGTCAACATACCAGGATACACAATCTACAGGAGGGACAGGAAGGGTAAAAGAGGAAGAGGAGTAGCTATCTATGTAAAGGAAGGGATCAAAGCAACAGAACTAAAGAGTAAACAGGGAACAGATGAGGCACTTTGGGTCACCCTGGAGACAGGAAATGGCACCACAATCCGCATGGGGGTTGTATACAGACCCCCATCTCAGGGGGAGGGAATGGACAAGGAAATGATAGAAGGCTTTTAGAATGGCAGAAAAAGGGAGATATTGTTGATGGGGACCTGAATATGCCAGATGTTAACTGGAGCACCTTTGCTGCAGGCACATCCAAGAGCAGGGTCATTCTTGATGCCCTACAGGTGGCATGCCTCAGACAGCTAGTATCGAACCCACTGGAAGGAGCAATCTTAGACCTGGTACTTTCAAATGGGGATGGAGAAAGAATCTCAGATTTAGAAGTGGGTAGCCATCTGGGAACAAGCGACCACCAAACAGTGTGGTTCACTATAAACACAGCCATACAATCAAGCCATACAAAAGCAAGAGTACTAGACTTTAGGAGGGCTGACTTTGGGAAAATGAGAGAGTGCCTCAAAAAGCACTAGCAAACAGGCAAGAAAGAGGGTGGAGGAACAATGGGGAGTGATCAAAACAGCCATCACAGAGGCAACAAGCCTTTGTGTAAAGCAAATCAATAAAACACAATGAAGGGAAAAAACACTATGGTTCACAAAAGAGGTGGCAGGGAAGGTTAAGGAGAAAAGGACAGCATTCAGGAAATATAAGAAAACACAGAAGGAGCAGGACAGAGAACTTTATCACTTAAAGCAGAAAGAGGCTGGGAAGGCAGTCAGAATAGCAAAGGCCCAAACCGAGGAAAGGATAGCCAATTCTGTTAAGAAGGGGGGATAAGACCTTTTATAGGTACATTAGGGAGCGAAGAAAGACCAAAGGAGGGATACTGAAACTTAATAAAGGGGAGGGAATGTGGGTAGAGGGTGACAGTGAAAAAGCAGGGATACTGAACGAATATTTCTGCTCAGTATTCACAAAGGAAGAGGAGGGGGAGTTACCTAAACCAAACAAGAGAAACACTCTGAAGATGGGGGTCGATACCAGTCGATTTACAGAAGAAAGGGTTCTGAAAGAACTAATAAAATTGAAGGTGGACAAAGCAATGGGGCCTGATGGGATTCACCCAAGAATTCTAAAAGAACTAAGGGTAGAACTAGTGACATCGCTGACTAGTCTCTTTAACAAATCATGGGAGGATGGGGTGGTACCCAAGGACTGGAGGAGGGCAGATGTGATTCCTCTTCACAAAAGTGGGAGCAGGACAGAGGCAGAAAACTACAGACCAGTTAGTTTGACCTCAGTGGTAGGGAAAATGATGGAATCACTTCTGAAGGAAAGAATTGTTGAGTACCTAGAAGCCTGTGGGGCACAGGATCCAAGGCAGCATGGATTCACGATGGGAAGGTCGTGTCAGATGAATCTAATAGATTTCTTTGACTGGGTGACCAAAGTAGTAGACCAGGGAGGAGCTGTGGACATGGTCTACCTAGATTTTAGCAAGGCATTTGATACAGTCCCACACAAAAGATTAATACACAAGATAGCCAGCCTTGGAATGGGTCCCAAGGTGGTAGCCTGGATAAAAAATTGGCTAGACAACAGGATGCAAAGGGTAGTAGTAGATGGAGTACACAGTGAAGAAAGGAGGGTTACTAGCGGGGTACCGCAGGGTTCAGTACTGTGACCGGTCCTTTTTAATGTCTTTATAAGTGACATTGTTGAGGAACTGGAAGGAAAAGTATGTCTCTTTGCAGATGACACAAAGATCTGCAACAGGGTTGATACACAAGATGGAGTGGAAAGGATGAGAAGGAACTTGGCAAGGTTGGAGGAATGGTCAAATGTATGGCAGCTCAGATTCAATGCAAAGAAGTGCAAGGTAGTGCACATGGGAAACAAAAACCCAGGGGAAGCGTACACAATGGGGGGGTGAGATACTGACAACAGTAAAAATAGAAAGGGACCTGTGGGTAATTATATCAGATGACCTAAAGGTGGGCAAGCAATGTGAGAAGGCAGTAAAGAAAGCTGGGGGGATACTGGGATGCATAGGAAGAGGCATCAATAGTAGAAAACAGGAAGTTGTTATCCCTCTGTACAGACAGTTGGTGAGACCCCATCTGGAGTACTGTGTGCAGTTCTGGAGACCTCATCTCCACAAAGACATAAATAGAGTGGAGGCTGTCCAGAGGAGGGCAACCAAAATGGTGCAGGGTCTGCACCAGAAGAGATACGAAGAAAGACTAAAAGAGCTTAATATGTATACTCTTGAGGAAAGAAGGGAGAGAGGGGACATGATAGAAACTTTCAAGTACCTCAAGGGAATTAACAAAGTCCAAGAGGGTAGCATCTTCCAGAAAAAGAAATGTGCAAGAACAAGGGGGCACAATTTGAAGATAGAGGGGACGGCTCAGGGTAATGTGAGGAAGTATTTTTCACAGAGAGGGTTGTGGATGCATGGAACAGCCTCTGGAGAGGTCGTGGAGTCAAGAACAGTGGGGACTTCAAGAATGCATGGGATAGGCATAAGGCAGTCCTAGGGGCGGGTAAGAGGAAGTAAGCTGTTGGTTAACTAGGATCTGCAACTTATCTGTTAGGTAGGAAAATGGGCAGACTAGGTGGGCCAAGCGGTCCTTATCTGCCATCAAATTCTATGTTTCTATGTAACATAGAAACATAGAAACATAGAATATGACGGCAGATAAGGACCAACCAGTCCACCTAGTCTGGTCATTTCCCTACTTGGTTTGGCAATCCCTACTCTTTTCTGGACTGATGTTCCCCCACTCTGCTGCACAGAAGGGTGCCTTTATGTTTATCCCATGCACTTTTGAATGCCCGTACTGTTTTCATTTCTACCACCTCCACTGGAAGGCTGTTCCATGGATCCACTACCCTCTCTGTGAAAAAATACTTCCTAGCATTCCCCCTAAGCCTCCCTCCCTCAAGCCTCATGTTACATCCCCTTGTCCTTGTGCACTTTCTTCTCTGAATTATGCTCCCCTACAGTACACTGTTTATTCCTCAAAGGTATTTGAAAGTCTCTATCATATCCCCTCTCTCCCTTCTCTCTTCCAGTGAGTAGAGGCTAAGTTCCTTGAGTCTTTCCTGGTAAGGTTTATAGTGCAGTGCACGTATCATTTTTGTTGCTCTTCTCTGGATGGCTTCTGTTCTGTCTGTGTCCTTCCTGAGATGTGGTCTCCAGAACTGGACACAGTATTCCAGATGAGGCTTCACCAGTTATCTATACGGTGGCATCACCACTTCACTCCTCCTACTGGTTATGCCCCTTCTTATGCACCCCAGAATTCTGTTTGCTTTTCCCACTGCTTTTTTGCATTGTTTGGATGACTTCAGAACATTGGATATGATAACCCCCAGGTCTCTCTCCTGACTTGTGGTGGCAAGAACCTGTCCCCCCATCCTGTATTCCTCTCTTGGGTATCTGTGTCCCAGATGCATTATCTTGCACTTCTTAGCATTTAAACCAAATTGCCAAACCCTTGACCATTCCTCAAGTAGTCTTAGGTCATTTCTCATTTTATCTAGCCCCTCCTGTGAACAGGCATAATTTCCCCTCCAATCCCCCTGCAATGCCGCTTATGAAGACATTGAATAGGACTGGACTCAGTACAAATCCCTGTGGCACCCCACTGGTCACCTCCCCCTCTTTGGATTTTATGCCTTTTAGTACTACCCTCTGTATCCTATCTTTTAGCCAGTTTTCAACCCATTTTACCACTTTAGAGCCCACACCCAGATACCCCAATTTATTAAGCAACCTTCTACGTGGAACGGTGTGGAAGGCCTTGCTGAAATTCAGGTAGGCCACATCCACTCCCCCTCCCTGATCCACAACGCTGGTTACCCAGTCAAATAAATCAATAAGAATTAGTCTGACAGGACCTTCCCTCAATGAGTCCATGCTGCCTTGGGTCTTTTGCACTACTTGACTCCAGGAACTTCACTGCCCTCTCCTTCAGCAGGGACTCCATCAGCTTCCCCACCACTGAGGTCAGGTGTACAGGTCTGTAATGGCCTACCTTTTCCTGACTTCCACTCTTGTGCAAGGGCACTACCTCTGCCCTCCTCCAGTCCCCAGGTACCTCCCCCATATATAGTGATTGGTTCAAAAGGGTCGTCAGTGGTCCTACTAGGAGCTCTCTCCACACCCACAGACAGATGCACTGTGGCCAGCATTCACAATTGCCAGCCACCACACTCCTCCCATCTGCAGACCCTCTCCCCCTGGCATGCTAGTGCATGGGGCAAATTGGAAATATGGACATGCAGCCAAAGGAAAGCCCATACCCAGTCCATGAGTGGACCATAGCCCTGCGTGGTGAGGGAGTTACAGGGACCAGCAATCTGCATCCTTGCAGAGACACTGGCCTAGTGCCCAGGCAGCCTCCCCAACCCCCTCTGGTCCATAAGGCTGGGATAGCATGGTGTGGGGGCCAGCAATGCAGTGCCATGGCCTGTGGTAGCATCATGTGGGGGGGCGCAATGTCTGTGCCAGGCCCCACCCCCACATACAGCATTTAGCCCTGGAATGGCACACACTGCTATTGTGGATGGGTATTGCATGGAGTGTATCCCCTGGAATGCCCCCATCCTTCTTCTGGCATGGAGCTACTGGGGCAGCTGTGGGATTCAGTGTGCAGTGCACCAGAGTACCAGTTGTGACTTCCATGGAGGGTCCAGTGTGTAGCAGTCCTGTGTAGGGTTGCCTGCGTGCCCCAGTTCTGCGGTGCATAGGCAATCTGCAGATTTGAGAATCACAGCCATTACCCCTAGCTGCATATTTCCAAACTAGGGATTGTATCTCTACTCTCTTTTTTTATTTAACTTTTTATTTATTAAAAATGGTTTTCATTTAACATATAAAGATAACACAACATACCCAACTACAACAACAGTGGCTGCAGGGAAAATAAATGTATAAGGAAAACTGTTAGCAGTGTTGTACATACAATATTGCTAGAAAGTATATGTAGAAGCACCTTATGCATTGAGCACCAGAGTCTACTGGGAGATTAATAAACTGCATTCTAACTCATTCTATCTTATGTGGCCATTTCAGGTTGGGTTAAGCAGTGGATGATTCTAATGCCATATGGCTCTACCATTAAGAATGAGTTTTAAATAAGTAACAGGAGGTCCACTGTCTTTCGTTTCTTATAAAAAATGGCATGCCCATAACATTAAATAGCTCACCTCTGTATCATAGTCACTGTCAAAATATGACTGCTTGATTTATGAGAACATCTGAGGCATTTCAACTTAATGACTTGTCACCTTATATATATAAATCACTGGGCCAGATTTTCAAAGAGCCCTTAGATTGACACAGGGTGCATCAAACAACCACCTTGCATCAGATCCAGGTGTCCAAATACTGTGCGCCATATGTTGCAAGAAAAGCGTTGTCAGTGGCAAAGTCCCCAAAACTGATGCCAGGGGTCTACTGCATCAAACAAATGATGCAAGGGATGAGAATGATGCAAGCTGTCTCAAAACAAGTATTTGTCAATGCCGAACATTGGCTGCTTCTTAAACAATTTGTTTTTTGCAATTCTGACCCTAAATTTTGAAGACACTTGTTTTAGGATTTGCCTTGTAGGAATGACGTGCCATTTTTAGTATACTGGGCAAAATGTAATTTCACAACAGAGGTGCAAAAACATCTCATCCAGGATTTTAAAAATGACACATCACATTTATGAGGTGGTGCAGAAAGATGATTGTGTTGAAAGTCAAAATATTGAAAATGAGGGGAGATATGAGTAAAAGCTGAAATGGTGTAACATTCAATCATAACCTGGCTATTTGTACAACAGAGCCCCAATTCTCAAAACTCAGCACAAGCTGTGCCAAATGTGGCTTGCATGCATTGCCCTGTGCCCCACAGACCCTGCACCTGATTCTGTATTGGGCAGGGTCCCAATGGCAAAGTCCCGTTGCTTTGCAGTAACCCTAGCAGTGTGCCAAACAGAGAGTGCACCTGTACAGGGTACTACAAGCCTGCAGCAATGTGCAGAACTGTGCATAAGCATGCCTGCAGTTTAGCGAACCCCCTGCCCTGATCACCCAATATACAAATTAACCCTGATGGTCTAGCGGCCTTCCTCTCCGATCCCATACATTGCTAATATACAACATAAATAGCCTCTCCATCCTGGTGGTTTAGTGGTCCCTACCCCGATATCATCCATTTGTATAATATGAAATAATTTGCCGTGTCCTGGTTGTCTAGTGGATCCCCCCCCCCGATCCCTGATGTCACACATTGTATTAACATTTAAATTATCCCCCATCCTGGTGGTCTAGTGGCCTCCATCTCTGATCCTAACATTGCCCTTTGTATTAATAATTTAAAAATCACCCAGTCCTGGTGGTCAACTGGCCTCCCACCCCCCCCACCCCAGCAGTTAGTGCCCACACCCCACTCCCCAGACCGAAACACAGGCGGTGACTGGCACAGCCCACCTCTCACCTCTGGTCTGGCTGCTGACTAAACTATAACTGTGCTTGTACTGTAATATGTACAGCGCTGTACACATTACAATAGGCGCTCAGTGACAGTTCAGTCAGCAGCCAGCCATGGAGGTGAGAGGTGACCTGTGTTGGTTGCCAGCTGTGTTTTTGGATTGGGAAGTGTGAGGTAGTGGGCATTATCTGCTGTAGTGAGGGTGGGGGGCCCCTAGACCATCAGGACAGGATGATAATTTCAATATTAATACAATGGGTGACATTGGGGATCAAGGGCCACTAGACCACCAGAACAGGGTGATTTTTTTTAAATATTAATAAAGCAGGTGAAATTGGGGAGGGAACCATAGACTTACAGGGATCTAGGAACTATATTTACGGCCGATTGGGCATTGGAGGCACTAGACTACCAGGGATTTTATGTATATATATATATATATATATATATATATACACACACACACATATATATGCATTATAGGGGCAAAGTCGCGCCCTTATAGTTAGGGTTGAGTAGTAACTTCAATGTTAAACTCAACATTTTGCACCTTAATAACTTTGCAGCCATTCAATGGATTTGCAAAAAAATTGGTATGCACTGTTCTGTCGATTAGCTCTCCAGATGTATCATGTTTTGTCCTGGTCAGATGTGCAGTCTCCGAGTTATGAAGAGGTGAAAAAAACGTTTTCACTTATTGACTTTGTTGGGATTTTTCTTTGAACTTGCTTACAGTCCAGACGGTTTGGCTTTTTGGTCTGAAATTTTCAGGGCAGAAAGGGACTACCCTACAGATGTGCCTTTTGCTAGTTTGGTGAAAAAAATAATAAGCAGTTTTTAAGTTATTGCAATTTACAAATTTGAACAAAATCATTTTTGAGCATGCTTAGTAAGCCTACAAGATAGCTGTATGAAACAAAGTAGGACTCCTGCTTTGTAAGGGAAAACTCCTACTTTGTATGGCCACCATCTTGTTTTCAGTTTTGCCTGAAAAATTCAAATTTGGAAACCTCCCAAAATGATATTCTGGAGAGGAATCAAGACATGTAGCTTGCTTATTGTGACCTCCACGGTGCATTCTGCACTTTACTGCTTGGACCATGACCTTAAAATGTGTGTTATTTATCATTTAAATTCTTTGTTTGTATAGGGGTCATACATAGTAGGTTCCTAGTTCATATGACGAGATGCAAACTAGGATCCTACTTCATGAGCCTTAAATCCCCAAATATTTATTTTAAGACAAAATGATTGTTGCTGCCAATATTGGGGTGCCCAATCCCCATGTTGGCACTCGATACCAGTGCCCTCAACAGTCTCCCACATTGCCGACATCAGGGTGTCCAATCCCAATGTCAGCAGTAGTCCTCCCCAAGGTGGGACACTGGGGAGCCCACTCCCTGAGTCCCCAGTTATGTTACAACCCCTCAACACCACCAGTACTGTCAGACACTAGGGAGCCCACCCCAGTCTACCTTAATGTTGCTTTCCATATACCTGAAACAAAGAAAACAGTCCCCTGATGTTTTTTTTGTAATCCTTTAAAAAAGCAAAACAGTCCCTCGTCATATCCCCACCCCCTCCCCCATCCTGACCCTCCCACTGAGCAACCCACCACCCCACACATCCCTTTGGCCTATACTTACCACCAGAGGTCTTCTTCTTCTGTGGACCGTGACACATCTGCCCTTTTCAAAACTGAACCACAAACTGATGAATCAAGGTAAGCGCTGTATTATGGCTGTCAAAGTGGTTTTGAACTTATGTTGCTATCTCGGCATTATTTTGTTATTTTTTCACCAAAGTTTCAACATGGGCCTTTTGGAACCCCACTTCATGAACACTGGCACTGTTATTTCATTACTTGGTCCCGAAAGGTGATTTTGTGGTCACTGTGTGGAATCACCTTTTTTTTTATTCAAATTTTATTAACAAATTTTCACATTAAGAGGCAGTTAGTACAGAAAGACAAGAATACAGCATCTTATTATGTTATAACTGCCCTCCCTCCCTCACCCTCCCCCCTCCCCCCTACAGCAGTAACATATCAGTATGTCACATAGACTCAAATCCATTATACAGGAATATACAAGGCTGTTTGCTCTAAAGCACTGCTAAGTCTGAGCAGCTAAAATCAGAGAATGAAGGGGATCCCATATTTGAGTATAAACAGATAATTTGTTGTGAAGGCTAGCAATTGCCTTTTCTGTATGCAGGTTAGCAAGGATTTCATTCACCCATTCCTGTAATGTCAGAGTAGACTTGTCTCTCCAATGACGTAAAATAAGCTTCTTAACTGATAGAGCTATCATAGAAATATGAAACCTTCTCGCTTTAACCCTAATAGAGGACATGTCCCCGAGGAGACAAACATCAGGCGTGAAGAGCTCCTACAAACCCAATACAGGGTCCAGGGAGGCGTTAACAGAGTCCCACAAAAGGGAGATTTTGGGACAGGACCAACATATGTCAAGGAGTGTTCCCTCCTCCTGGGAACATCTAACACATGTGTTTGAGTCCAACAGACCCCACTTCTTCAACTTAACCAGAGTATAGAAACATAGAAACATAGAAGCTGATGGCAGATAAGGACCGCATGGTCCATCCAGTCTGCCCATTTCTTTTTCTACCTTATAAATGTGCCATCGGCCTTTGCTCTGTCAGTGGCCTATCTATTCATACTCATTTGTATTGCTCCCTTATGCCTATCCCATGCCTGTTTGAAGCCCTGCACTGTATTCATAGCCATCACTTCTTGAGGTAGGCCATTCCATCCATCCACCACCCTTTCTGTGAAAAAGAATTTCCTCACATTCGCCCTTAATCGGCCCCCCTCTAATCTCATGCTGTGTCCTCTTGTCCTGCTATTTTTCTTATATTTAAACATGTTAGACTCTTTCACCTTGTTAATGCCCTTAAGATGTTTGAATGCCTCAATCATATCACCTCTCTCCTCCTTTGCTCAAGGGTATACATATTGAGCTCTGTTAATCTGCCCTCATATGTCTTCTGATGCAGTCCCTGCACCGGTTTGGTTGCCCTTCTCTGACTGCCTCAATTTGGTTAATGTCCTTGTGAAGGTGTGGCCTCCAATACTGCACGCAGTACTCCAGATGGGGCCTAACCAGTGTCTTGTAAAGAGGGATCATTACCTCCCTCTTACGACTTGTGATACCCTACTAACACCCTAACATCCCCCTAGCCTTACCTACTGCCTTAGAGGTCTGCTTGGATGATTTCAGGTCATCGGTGATGATGATGCCCAAGTCTCTTTCTTCCTTTGTGACTGCTAGCAACTCCCCTCCCAGCCTATAAGTGGCTTCAGGGTTTCTCTTTCCTATGTGCATGATCTTGCACTTCTTTGCATTAAATCCCATTTGCCACTCTTCTGACCATTTTGCTAGTTTATCCAGATCTCTTCTCATTCTGCCCACCCTATCTGGATCATCTACTCTGTTGCAGATCTTGGTGTCATCTGCAAACAGACAAGCCTTACCTCCAGTCCATCTGCAAGGTCACTAATGAAGATGTTGAAGAGGACTGGCCCAGGACTGATCCCTGAGGTACCCCACTTGTGACTTGCATCTCTTCTGACTGTATACCATTTACCACCACTCTCTGTTTTCTGCCTGTCAACCAGTTTTCCACCCAGTTGACCAACTTCTGACCCACCCCGAGTCTACCCAGCTTATTTATCAATCTTCTATGTGGAACAGTGTCAAAAGCTTTGCTGAAGTCAAGGTAGGTGACATCAACTGCTCCCCCTTGGTCCACCACTCTGGTTACCCAGTCAAAGAAATCTATGAGATTAGTTTGACAGGACCTTCCTTTTGTAAACCCATGCTGTCTTGGATCCTGTGCCCCTATGGATTCCAGGTGTTGCACTATCCTTTCCTTAAGGAGTGCCTCCATAATCTCCGCACTTGGTTGCCCCAAGTATAATACATGTTATGCAAGATATGATATTGCATAAGATGCAACCTATCTTGGGAGACAAATTTATGGCAGGACCTCCACAAGGCCTGCCAATTAGGTGAATATTGAGGAAGTAAGGAACTCCAGAACCTCGTCGGTCCAAAAGTGTCCCCATATTTTTTATGAAACAAAACCTGATATAATTTGGATACAATACCTGAAGACCCAAGTAAGGAAGAAAATTCTGGGATCAGGGCCCAAACCATCTGATTGGGAGGGGTACTACCAATCACTATTGAGAGTAGGTGTCTTATCTGTTCTACACTAAAATGTGAAAATGTCGGAATACTAAATTTCCGAATAAGATCACCTACCTACAGCCATTGGCCCTCCTCATCCACAAAAGAAAGTATTATCCCATCGCCCAATTGGGTCAGCCAAGTGCGGAGAATCTGCTGCTTATTCAAGGTGAAATATGGGGAGTTCCAGATGGATTGGGCCAGATCTAACTGAGGAGTATATTGCAAGGAAGAGCAAAGTTGTGCATATACTTTTAAAGAAGTGGCAACTGTGAGACATTTTTCGGCAACCTGCACCTGGGACATTTTTACATAAAACAAAGTTAGGGGATCCAGGTTCATAGACCGAATTGAGTCCAATTCTATTCTAAGCCATGTCGGCTGCATCTTTTCAGGGCCTGGACTTACCCATTTCAGACATTTTTCCAAATGGCTAGCCCAATAATATGTAGCCAAATGGGGAATCCACAGGCCCCCTTCGAATTTTGGAGCAGCCAACTTATAGTAAGCCAGCTGGGGGTATTTGTCAGACCAGATAAATGTGGTAAAAATACCATGCAATTTCTTAAACCAGGATAACGGGATAAAAGCACTGAGGAGAGATAAAGGGTAGAAAATTCTTAGGAAAATGTTCATCTTGATTAGGTTAATTCGGCCCCAAAGTGAGATAGGGAGCTTAGACCATCTGTCAAGATCCTGAGTTATAAGTTGAGAAAGGGACTTCAGATTTTCCCTAAACCATACCATGGGATTGCGAGTCAGTTTAATGCCCAAATATTTTAATGATCCGGGGTACCAACATAAACCTAAGGGGATAATATCAGTCTTGAATGTCTTGTGGTTTAAAGGGAAAAAGGAGGATTTGTTAGCATTTAATTTATAGTTGGATAAAGTGCTAAATTTAGCAATTTCACCTAGCAAAACCGGGACGGAAGATACCAGGTGAGACGGAATCATCTTTTGGGACCAATTAACAAAATGACAGTGCAAGTGTTCATGAGGAGGGGTCCCAAAAAGCCAGGTTTGAAAAACTGGTGCAAAAATACCAAAACAAACCCGGCTTATGCATGGTCATTGAAATTTCACTACGCACATGTGCAACTTTGGCAATTTTCACTCCAAATTTTCAACATAGCCATTTTTTCACACCACCTCATGAATGGTACATCTGTCATTCTTCACATCCTGCCCAAAATGTGTTTCCACACCTGTGGCATACAATGGTGTTGCAGTTGTGCATTATTAAGTTTTGCCTTGCATTTCACAATTTCTCTGTACCGGGGTACATGAGGTGGGGTAATAAGATGGTTATGCTAACAATTTGGTCATTGTTGTTTGACACATGGAAGCACAGGGCCCAGAGGGCCCTGCATTTCCACATCTACATACATATGCACATCTACAGAGGGATTGAAAGGCAGGGTACGAAGGACCCAGTGCTCCCACATTAAAATACAGACACTATTATATTATCTCAAAAGGTAAGGATATCAGTTGCAAAATACTCCATTAATGCATCAGTTAGGGTTCCTATTACAGCAACAAAAGTATGGAAATTCAATGTTAAGGTTTCCACCCCTACCACCACCACCCACCCTCCACACACCAACAGGCATCGGCGTGCACCTTGGGGTCATCGGCCCTAACTCTCACCCCCTTCCATGTGTAAGGAAGCTGAGATGGTACAGTATAGAAGAATGGGGTGAGAGTTAGGGCTGTTGACCCCAAGGCACACCCCAACATCTGTTAGTGTGTGGAAGGTGGGGGGGAGGTATTGGAACCCTAACACTGAATTTCCATACTTTTGTTACTGTAATAGGAACCCTAATTGATTCATTAACAGAGTGTTTTATAATAACTATATATATATATATATATATATATATATATAGATATATATATATATATATATATATATGTATATGGCAAAACAACTCCATTTAATGCATTAGTTAGGGTTGTTCCACAGCGACAGAAAGAGAAATTTGGTGTTAGGGTTGAAAGCGCCCCTTTAACCCCCCCGCCCACACCCCCAACCAGCATCGGGGTGCGCATTGGTGTTACCAGCCCTAACTCTTACCCCATCAGATGTGTGAAGAAGCAGAGGTATAGGAGAATGGGGTGAGAGTTAGGACTGAAAACCCCAATGTGCACCCCGATGCCGGTTGAGGGTCTGGGCAGGGGGGTCCAAGGAGGGCTTTCAACCCTAACACCGAATTCCCTCACTTTTGCCTCTGCAGAACAACCCTAACTAATGCATTCAATGGAGTTTTTTGGATCTAATTTCCCTTCTTTTTGAAAAGGATAATGAGAAATTTCGGGCCCCACGCTCCCGCCATGTGAATGTGATGTCTTGTCACATAGCAACATGATGCCTGAAATGCAAATGGTAATGTGCATGGTGACGCAAAGTGAAACAGAAAGATAAACAGTACTGTAGACACAAATGGTAAAAATAATGCAAACGCAAGCGCAAATGAAAATGCAAAGGGTAACGCACATGGTGCCGTAGATGGGAACAGTAAGTGAAACGGTTACAGAACCTCAAGCAGAAACGGTAAGGGTAATAGCAATGTAAGTGTACAGACTGGTTTTCTCCAAAGGCTGCATAGAGAAAGACAGTGAGTACAAAGAATGTATGCATAATAATGAGTCTCGGTGCAGAAAATGAGGAGCTGGAATACTAAATTGCTTATATCTCAGGAACCGTACGACTTAGAAAAAAAATTTAAAAGTAATATGATTTATGGCTTCCTGGCTAGTTTTTTACTTAGCCCCCATTAGGGGGTCTAAGCATTTTTCTGATGAAAAGTCCTTATCTCTCACTGTTTCCAAGATACGGGCCTTGAAAGGCGCGATGAATGCCATAATGTTATTCTATGGGAAAAAAAGAGAAGTTCAGAGTGCCATAACTTTGGCTCCCTGTAATATTTTTTCACCAAACCACTAAAAGGCACAACTATGGGATGTTGACTTTCTTCCTGCCAAATTTCAGCCAAAAAGACCAAACCGTTATTTTGCAGCAGGGCGGCAAAGGATTCCTGTAATGTGGCAGACGCCGTAATGTTATCCTATAGGAAAAAGTGTCAAATTTGGAGTGCCGTAACTTTGCCACCCTGTGATACTTTTTCACCAAAATATGGAAAGGCACATCTGTGAGATGTTGGCTGCGTTCTTTCCATATTTCATCCCAAAAGACCAAACCGTTCTTTTGCAGCAGGGTGGCAAAGAATTGCTGTCATTTTCCCACAGCCTGGATAAGTACTGTTGAACTTTGCGAAAGCTTTCACAAATTCATGCAACAGTGTCACAAATGCAAAAGTACTTTGTGAAAGCACTTTTTCCGGAAATTTGAAAAACATATTTCTGGAGTGTTTTACCCCAAAATAAAAACGTGCCTAGCATCCTCAGGGTCCGACAAGGTGAATACAAAGATAATTAGGTTGCTAGAGGGTCCCAAATTTAAATGCCAAGCATTTTTTTGATGACCAATTAAAAACAAAATGGCGGCTTTGTGACAGTAAAAGGGTAATTTGTGAAAGTAAAAACTGCACTTGCGACACCGTCGAACTTTTTATTAACTTTTCCCATTGACTTATAATGGGAAATTGTTTTTTTAATAACTTTTGAACCATTTAATATTTTTTCACAAAATCTTCAAAAGGCACATTGGAGACCCTGGCCGCATGTTCCCTGAAGATTTTGGACCAGTCGCTCAAACTGTGTGACCTGTAGAGATGAGCAAAGAATTCCAAAAAAGTGTAAACGCATGCGCAGATCACGTTTAATAACTCTGCAGCCGTATATCCAAACAGTACAAAAGTTGTCAGATCCCAATATGTATGATTCTTGATCGTATACTCCAAATTTCAGGCAAATCTGTTGAATGGTTGCAAAGTAACTAAGGTGCAAAATTTTAGGTTTAACATGTAAATGGCTCCTCAAACGTAACTATGGTAGCACTACCATGCTACCATGATATATATATATATATATACATATATATATATATATATAGGGGTTGAGCCTGGGGCTGAGGTGGGGGACCTAGACACACTGCCCCACAGTGTTCGTCTCACCCAGATGGCACATTTTTAAGTACCCTTAGACCAGGCTGGTCTAAGGGTACTTAGAAATGTGTCCTCTGTTTGAGATTTGTAAATCCCAATTGTGGAGCTATGACAGCCTGCATCTACTGCAAGCCCCTAGTTCCATGTCACAGCCCATTTCTGGGCTCACGGCTGGCACAAGCCCCATTAGGAGCATGCATCCTGTTGTTGATGCAGGCTACATTTGTGAATAGCTCAGGGGCAGTTTTTGATGCAAGGTGCCATTTGTATCTTTTATGTTTGTCATAGAACCTTGTGTCATTCTAATGGCTTTGAGAATTGAGACCTAAATGTTCAGCATAGGCTTCCTTTTAGCCCACCTAATGAACGCAGTAGGTGAAAATTTTCAAATCCCAGGCAAAACATAATTTCATGCCACAGGTATAAAAACACATTTTGTACAGGATTTGAATACTGAGAGCTGTCACATTCATAAGGGTCTGTGAAGAAATAACTATGTTGAAAATTTGGGGTTAAAATATTGAAAATTACCAATGTTAAAAGGCTGCATTTTCAAACTTCAGTGTAGGCTCATAACTTTGTTTTTTTAATATTTTTACACTGTATTTTCAACAGAGCCTTAATATGACCTCACCTCATGAACAATAGTGATTTTGCGCACTGACTGCTAAATCACCTTTCAGGATGCAAAAACACATTTTGGCCAGGATTTAAAAAATGACAGCTGTCACATTCATGAGGTGCTGTGAAAAAATGACTGTGTTAAAAGTTTGGGGTCAAAATATTGAAAATTAGCAAAGTTACCAGCCTGCGTTCATAAATTCCAACATAGGCTCATGACTTTATTTTTTTTTTAACATTTGTGCCCAAAATTTTCAACACAGCCTTCTTAAGACCCCACCTCATGAGCAATAGTGGAGAAAACCATCAACTCCTGCCAGAAAGGTGAATTCACACAGCAACTGCAAAATCACCTTTCGGGATGCAAAAACACATTTTGGCCAGAATTTGAAAAATGACAGCTCTCACATTCATGAGGTGCTGTGAAGAAATGGCTTAGTTGAAAATTTATTAACATAGTAATGCACTAATGTACTGAAATGCCAGCAGAATAGGCCTATTGGTCTTTCGTGTCTGCTTGTTTGGTCAGCCCCCACCCTGGGAGCTGACCTTGCTGCCCCCCTTGCCCTCTCAGGCTTCTCCTTTCCCAGTCCCAGATATTCTCACTGCACTAGATTTTGCTTCCAGAATCCTTCCCCTGTACCTGTCCCACCCCCCCTCTTGAACTCCTCCACTGTCTCTGCCTCCACCAGCCCCCCAGGAAGTGCATTCCATGGCTCCACCAACCTCTCAGTGAAGTAGCACCTCCTCCTCCTTTTTCCCTGAATCTCCCTCCAGCTTCTACCCATGCCCTCTAGTTGCCCCCCCTCCTTCCTTTGGAGCACCCTGACTGTGCCTCCCCATTTACTCCCTTCATGTACCTGAAGACCTCTATCATGGGCTGGCAGTATAGCCTAGAGGTTAGAGGAATGAGGTGTGAACAAGCTTGATACAACCAGCAGACCAGACCTGAGTTTGATTCTCACAACCTCCACTTGCATACTGTGTGACTCTGAGCAACCTAACGCCTAGTGCTCCCAGGTCACCCCTGAAAACAGGCACTTGTGTCTAGTGGGCCTTACCCGGTTACCAAAGACTAAAATAAATAAATAAAAATAAAATGTCCCCCCAGTCCCTTATCTCTTCCAATGTGTACATATTTTGCTGTTTGAGCCTCTCCCATAGGTCCTGTCCCCCAAGCCCCAGATCATTTTGGTTGCCCTCCTCTGGATCCTCTCCAGGAGTTCAATGTCCCTCTTTAAGTGTGGCCTCCAAAACTGCATGCAGTACTCGAGGTGCAGCCTCACCTAGCAGTTATACAGATGGAGTATCACTTCTCTCCTTCTGGAGGTGATCCCGCTAGTGATGCATCCCAGCATCCTGTTGGTCTTGGCTGCTGCCCTCCCTCAAGTCTCCGAGTTGTTCATCTTGACATCCACCCCCACCCTCAGGTCCCTGTCAGCCATCGAGACTTGTAGCATTTCCCCCCACCAGGGTGTACACTTGGCCTGGGTTTCTGGCTCCCAGGTGCAGTACCTTGCATTTCCCTGCATGGAACCTCAGTTTCCACTTTCTAGACCACCTTTCCAGAGCCTCCAGGTCCCCCTGTAGGGCCACCCTCCCCTCCCCTCCTTCCCATCCACCACTGCCCCCAGCTTTGAATCATCCACAAAGAGACTCATCTCACTCCTGATACCCTTCCTTATGTCAGAGACATAGGCGTTGAACAGGAGGGACCCCAAGGACCGATCCCTGAGGGATCCCACTAATGACCCTCCTTGGAGATGACACTATCCCGCCAAATACGACAATCTGGATCCAGTCCTGGAGCCAATTTCCTATCCATCTGGACATCTGGTTCCCCATCCCCTTTTCCCCCAGCCTATCCAACAGGCCTCCGTGGTAAAAATATTGAAAATTACCAAAGTTACGAGCCTACATTTGTAAACTTCAACGTAGGCTCAGAACATTGTTGTTTTTTAATATTTTTATGCCAAGTTTTCAACATTGCCTTCTTATGACCCCACTTCATGAACAATGGAGGAGAAAATTTTCAGCTCCTGCCTGAAAGGTGATTTCACTCAGTGACTGCAAAATCTCTTTTTGGGACAGATTTACCAAACGTCACTTGCATTGTTCATGAGATGGTGTCCCAAAAAAGATATGCTGAAAATTTGGGGCAAAAATATTGAAAAATGCCCAGGTTATGCTACTAAGTTCAAAACCCCATTGAAATACATTGAACTGCATACCTGAGTTCCTCAGTTTGTGGTCCGATGTTGAAGAGTGAAGATGTCTTTGCTGTCTGGAGAAGATGATGGCGTCAGACCCACGCTGGGTATGGAAGGACCTGCAGGAGGGGGTGCTGAGTGGGAGGGTTGGAAGGGGGTACAGTAATGGCACAACAGAAAACAATAGACAGTTTTCTGTTTTACATCAATTAAAAAAACTAAATCAATGACAAAATGACAAGGGATGGTTTTCTATATTACAGGTGATAACACTGGGAGATTGGACACCCCATGTGTCAGTGTTATGTTTATGGGGGGTTGCTGAGAGAGAGAGTGGGATGGGGGTACAGAATTAAAAAAGAAAAAAAAACTATGACAGACGATAATGGGAGCTTGGGCACCCCCAGAGCCAGTGTTACATTCATTGGGGAGTGCTCAGAGGGAGAGTGAGATAGGGAGCAACAGTTACAGGGGCATCAGCTCCAGACATTGAGGGACAGTTTTCTTTGTTACAGGTATTATATAAATAAAATTAAACAAAGGAAAAAAAACTATAAGGTGGTGACACTGGGAGAATTGAACACCCCTAGTGTCATTGTTATGTTTTGGAGGGGTGGTGGGTGGTGCTGAGAGGGAGTGAGGGTCGGGGGGGGCAAATTGCTGGGGGAAGGGGCAGAAACAGACATCAATGGGTGTGTTTTTTTGTTTGTTGTTAAGATGTTGAAGCTGTCAGCAAATATACTAAAGAAAAACCACTCAGCTGTTTGCTGATGGCTTCGTGCAAATCAAAGAACTGAAGCTCTCACTGATTGGAGTGGCTAGGTCCTTTGAAATACACAAAGTTTCAGCTCACCATGCAGATAGCGGTGTCAGGATCACAGCCCATGGTCATTGGTGTTGACTGCCGAGCCTTTGCTTTTGTAAACTGCAATGGGCTCAGCAGTGACACACCCTCAAAACACCTATCATTGACACTTTACGTTGGGTGAGCAAGAGCAGCCAATGTAAAAAATGGTGCAAGCTGATTCACAAAATTACTCAGAGAACCAGAATGAGACAGGTTGAGTCTGAAAAATGGTGCAAATTGAGTCAAAAAAATGACTCCAGGAATGAAAATGACACAAATTGAGTAAAAAAAATGGTGCAAGTTGAGTAAAAAAAAAAAAAAACTCGAACAAGAATGACACAAGTTGAGTAAAACAAATGATGCAAGTTGAGTCAAAAAAATGACTCAAGGAATGACAATGACACAAGCTGGGTCTAAAAATCATGCACATTGAATATAAAATGACACAAAGGACAAGAATAACAAGCTGAGTCAAAAAATACAACAGATGAAATTGCCAAGACTAAGCCCCCAAAATGTTCTAAACTAGCCTTGCATGGGAATATTGGCCCTTAATAACACCATAGTCAGATCTGCCTCCCTGTTATGTGCCTCTATGCTCTAGTATACAATAGACCTGCTCCAGCTGGTCTAACATCGACATGCATCTCAGGCACAAGGACAGGATTCACATTCTTTGAAAATCCTAAATAAGTGGACGGTACATCATTTTAGTGATGAAGACATCCCTTTTGATGTGGTTCAGGCATTTTTTCTGTGCAAGCATGGTGCAAGTCAGTCTGGCTCATGCAGACCTGTTTTTGATATAAGCACCATTTGAAAATCAGAACTGATGCAGGTTTTGATGCATCCTGCTCCTTGCATCAGTTGTTTTGTATGCTAGCACCCCGCGTCATCCTCTGACCTTTGAAAATCTGGCCCACAGTGCCCAATGGACAGTGGCCTCTTCATGCTTACTGGGCATGTCCCCCACCCATTCACCGGTCTCATCACATCTATATCTAAGGGACAAACTCTTGTCTGTGATGCTTAATGTACAGCACCCATTTCCTTCAAAAGTTTTCAAAGTGTTCAAGTTGATGGTTTAGGTGTGCTGTAAGCTTCTCCATTTTGTAGATCACTACAATTAAATCCTGCCAAATTGAAATTGTTGGGATGTTTGAGGTAGAACTCCTCTTCTATGACAGTCTGGTGCAGGTCTCTGGCACACTGGATTTTGCTACAAGTGGGGGGGGGGGTTGGTAGATCTTGTGTTGCTGCAAGGGGGCCCTGAAAATAAAGCTCCTTGTCTTTTGTTTTTCTTTGTATCTGATGAAGGACCTCTTTTGGCCCTCCCTGCCACCCTGATATTCTTAGAGAACCAGATTTTGTCTCTTGTACAGTACCAGTTTCTTTTAGTAACATTCTCAAGCTTGACTTAGATGCTTGCAGAGTGAGTGGCCCCTTTAATTTCTCCCCACCTGTTCTCCACCATCATAATTTGATCCACTCCAAAGAATATATCCTATGCTAATTCCCTCACCTGAAATCCAGAATCTTGTTTTTTGTCAAGTGTATACTTCTGCCCAGAACCATTTCAAACCATGTGGTGATATGGTCACTGGGCCTCAGTAGATCCTCAATTTGCACTCTGCCTACCATATCTAAGTTGGTGATCACCATGTTGAGAGTGGCAGCCTACGAAGTGGGTTGCCTGACCAGCTGTACCAAAAGGCATTCCGGCAACATACAGTATCTAGCAAGGCCTGTTGTCTGGTGCTCTTAGCTGCTAGAATGTCCCAATCTACGTCTGGTAGATTGAAATTCCCATCACTACTACCTTCCCCTTTGCAGCTCCTTCTCAGTTTTGCCACTAGTTCCCTATTCTCTTCATCCCCCTGTTCCAGCCATCTGCGTACCACTCCCATGTGTAACTTCTTACCTCATGTTATAAACTGAACCCACAAAGATTCTGTCACCCTTTCCTTCCCTGGTGGATCCATCCTCTACCATCTATATGCCTTCCATAACATAAAAGACTACCTCGCCTCCTTTTCCTTTATGCCTACGTCATCTTTACATGGTGTACTGCCAGGTCCCAGTTGTTTTCCCTGGTAGTCCATTTTTCTGTTATGGCTACAAAGTCTAACCCTACATCGATCTCCATCACCTGTAGCTCACTAATTTTGCTTCCTATGCTCCTGGCATTCAAGAAGACTGCCATGAAGCCTGTGTGTATACCCTTCCCCCACTTATAAGCTTCTCTCCTTTTGACCTTCCACCCATGGCTTGGTTTTCTGATTTTTCTGTTCCTTGCCAGAATTGTGAGACCCCCTCTGGCATCCTTATGTAATGTATATTGGAGCCCTGCCTTGCTATTTCCATCCCTACTGCATCTAGCCCCCATTTCTAGGGAAGTCCTAGCTAGGTTCCTATTTTGGCCTCTCTCCTTTGTGATTTTTAAGGGCTGCTGTTGTGTACCCCTCTCTGGCTACCCAGATTGAACTCTGTTTACCACCACCCTCTGTGTCCTATCACTTAGCCAGTTTTGGACCCAGTTTAACCCCCTGTGACCCATTCCCAAGCTACCCAGCTTGTTTACTAGCCTCTTATGTGGGATGGTGTCAAAGGCCTTGCTGAAATCCAGGTAGGCCACATCCACTGCACCACCCTGATCAACCTGAAGAGATGAGGATGACCAGTGGGGTCCTGCAGAGATTAGTGCTTGGACTAGTCCTCTTTAATGTCTTCATAAGTGACACTGCAGAGGGACTGGAAGCGAAGGTGTGTCTCTTTGCAGATGACACAAAGATCTGCAACAGGGTTTACACACACAGAGGGGTAGAGAAAATGAGAATGGACCTAAGCAAGCTTGAGAAGTGGTGAAGGGCATGGTAGCTAAGATTCAATGCAAGAAAGAGCATGATCATGCACTTGATTCACAGAAATGCAGGCGAGGAGTACATGATGGAGGGGGAGGTGCTGACGGCCACCAAATAGAAAAGGCACCTGGGAGTAATCATATCTGATGAGCTAAAGATTACCAAACAATGTGAGAAGGCTGTGAGGAGAGCCAGTGGAATGCTGGGATGCATAGGGAGAGGTATCTCTAGCAGAAGGAAGTAGGTGGTGATGCCACTGTATAGAACATTGGTGAGAACTCATCTATAGTACTGTGTCCAGTTCTGGAGGCCACATCTCCAGAAGGACATAGACTGAGTAGAAGCGGTTCATTGAAGGGCGACAAAAATGGTGCAGGGGTTGCACCAAAAGTCATATGAGGGGAGACTAGAGGATCTCAATATGTATTCCCAGGAGGAGAGGAGAGAAAGAGAGGGAGGATATGACAAAGACTTCCAAATACCTCAAGGGTGTAAATAAGGTACAAGAGGGGAGCATCTTTCAGAAAATAAGATTTTCAAGAAAAATGGGTCATGATAAGAAAATAGAAGGGGGTAGACTTAGGGGTAACATGAGAAATTATTTTTTCATGGAAAGGGTTTTGGATCCATGGAAAAACCCCCCGGCAGAGATTGTAGGGGCCAAAACGGTAGGGAAATTAAAATAGAACAGGACAGATGTAAAGGAACTCTAGAGATAGTAGAAAAAAGGGTAAGCCACACTCTCTAAGGCCATTGAATGTATGGTATCTGACCAGGTAATGGAATACCTGGACAAAAACAACATCCTCTTCCCCCAACAACATGGCTTCCGCACAGGTCATAGAACTACATCGGCCCTCCTTGAATTCACCGGTGCTATCCACAGCTCATTGGACAAAAGCCTCCTAACTGGGTTGGTCTTCATAGACCTGACCAAGGCTTTTGATACTGTACAACATAAGCTATTAATCACACAGCTACATTCTGCTGGGCTCTCACCTAAGTCCACTACCTGGTTCAAGAGCTACTCAGAGAACCGCTCCCAAAGAGTGAAAATAGCTGATGTTCTCTCGGATGCACATCCTATTTACTCAGAAGTTCCTCAAGGCTCCATTCTTGAGACATTTCTATTTAGCCTCTTTATGAATGATCTTCCACAATCGTGTCCAGCACAAATCCTCCTTTATGCTGATGACGCCGTCATCATCTCCACTCACAAGGATCCGGGGCCACCTTCAAAAGAATCTACAGCTTGCCTTCACCTCAACTGAAACTTGGTTTAGTAAACATAAATTGGTTCTCAACTATAAAAAAAACAAGTCCATGCCCTTCTGCAGCCTGCACAACCAACACAGACTCAGTCCCTTCACAATCAAAAACTGCCTCGGTGCAACTCTTCAAACAGGTTCAGTCCTTTAAATATCTAGGCGTTACCATCGATTGTAACCTATCATATGCTACACACATTGACAACATTGCCAAGGCTGCTAACACTCGCATTGGCCTACTCTTCAGGCACAGGCAATGCCTTACGTCAGATGCCTTAAGGATTGCAGTACAAAGCTAAGTAATCTCAATAATCGACTACAGCCTGATCATCTATGGCTCTGTCTCTGACACCACAATCAGGCACATATCCATTGCACTAAACAAAGCTTGCCATCTCATAACCAGCACCCATCACCTCACCCACACATGTGATCTTTACGCACAGACTGGGTGGCTTCAACTTTCAAACAGGATGAAGTACCAAATCTGCCTTATGGCAAAGAAAATAACACTAGGCCTTGCTTTTTCAGGTGTCCAAGCTCTCCTTTGCCAATCATGGACTACTCACATTGCCAAGGGCTCTCAATCCCAACTACTGCATATCCCACGCTTCTGCACCACACAAGGGCAAAGATCCTTTGTGCACAGAGCTCCCAGCTGGTTCAATGGTCTCAACATTGCCTCAATGCCAAAGCTTGGTCCATTCAAATCCAGTCTCCATTGCATCCTGTCTGCATCTAGCTCCTGTGACTGTCCTTCCTAATTGTTGTCCCCTCTCCTCTTTGCTCTCTCCACCTAGCACTTCACCTTCTCTCCCCTCAACTCCCTCCCCCATATACCCACTCATCTTCCCCTCCTCCCACCCACCTTCCCTACCCCCTTGTAGCACTTTAATTGATATTTGACAAGTGCCTATGACCATACCCCACTAGTGTGTCTCTCTTCCATACCGTGTTAACCCTGTTATCAGACCTCCTTCTGGCATTTGCCACTGTTTTGAATGTATAAAACTGTATGTAACTGCCTGCAACCCACTGTTATACTGTTATTCAATGTCTTGTTTGAAGTGTATCTCATCTGATATGGAACCTTTGTAATAGAGCCTTGGCTCAAAGGTACTTGTAATCCTAGATTCAAATAAAATAAAAAATAAAATTTAGGGTTTGCAGTATATGAAACAGGTAGGGAAAATGGACAGACTGGGGGGGGGGCAAGTAGTCCTTATCTGCTATGAAATTCTATGTTTCTATGTAAATCAAAACAATATTTACAAAGCAGCAAGAGAAACAAAATTTGCATAGCGATCAAGCAACAATGACTGACAACTTTAACATATGTAAGTTAGGCTTAGATATAGCAGAGGAGACAATCTGAAGTTAGAGATGGGCAAAATCTACAAGTTTTGCTCTGCAAAATGTTTTTAAAAAAATTCATGCATTTCACAAAATATTTTGTAGGTGCAAAATGTGTAATTTCACTGGTGAAATGCAGAATTTCACCTATGAAATGTGGAATTTCACCCATAAATGGTGGAATTTCACCACTGGCAGGCAAAATTAAGCCATTTGTGGATGAAATTCTGCATTTTGTACCCTCAAAATATTTATTGAAAAGCGTGAAATTCACTAAATATGTCACAGGGCAAAATTCCTAGTTTCACAGGAATTTCACTGGTGAAATTAAATGTTGCTGCATCTCTATTTGAAGTGCAACATGGAACTATACATGTGGCGGTGGGGGAAGCTATACAGAGGGTTTAAGGGTGGTGATGGTGACCGGGAAGTGGGGCTAGGACAGTGTTAAGAGGGGAAGAGAGGAGACAAGGGGGGGGGGTTAAACTGGTACCAGTGGGTAGTGCCCCAGTACAGGTGGGCTGGTAATACTAAAAGGTTTACACTACTATATGCTACTGCGTTGTCCTGCATGGTGGGAGGTGGGCAGTATTACAATCATGGTTACTGTAACTGCCATTGTTGCTATTACTGTCATGGTTACAGTTACAGTTACTGTTACATTTACTGCTGTTGTAAAGTGTTTTGCTGGCCAGGACAAGTCAGGCACTTAAAGCAGCAGTACTACCAAATCAGGATGTGATCTATCAAAATTCTGCTTTTTGGCTGTAAGCAAAGTTCCAGTTTCCATACCTGTAAATATTTTTTTTTCTGTCATCTTTAGTTTTTTAGATATTTGCAATTTATTTGAATTGTTGTGGCGCTACAATAAGTATGGCGACTGACTAATTTTCAGCTGTGCTTTTCCTTCAGGTTGCATCTTTTTGACTACAACAGTGTGACCCTCTGCTGACCATTCCCGATGTTCCTACAAGTCATACAGATGTGAAGTTGCCACCAGAGGGGGTTCCAGTGCAACATGCTTGGTGGCAGAAATGTAAAAAAAAGCAAAGGATAACTGAGCAGATTACTCGGTGATAGTACAATGCCGGCGGGAAAGAGTGCCAAGTATATGATCAGCAGAGCACTGGGAATAAACTGTCAAAAAAGTGCAAATTTTTTTTTTGTAGTACTTCTGTTTTTATTTTGGTCCTGTAACCAGAGTTAGGCCACCAGAAGATTTGAATGTATAGGTTTTTGTGACAAGTATGCCTGTCGGTGGCAGCCTAAGGGTTTTAACAAGTTTCTGCCAAAAAAAGTTTTGCTTTGCATTCCCCTACGCCTTGTGAATATTATGGCTTGTGACTATTCCCAAATAAATATTTTATTGATATTTTACATTTTGTCTCATTAGCATATTATTAATGGTAAGCCACTAATTGCATTTTTGTTGAATTTAAGGTTGCACTGTTATTTCCCATGTGTAGGGGGACACTGAGTGGGAGATGGATACTGGATGTACTGCATCCCTTGGGGTTGTACTGCTCTGACACCAGGCCCACTTAAATTTCACTCTGGGTGGACGAAAGGTGCTAAACTTCAAAAATCTGGGTTTGAAGTCCCAATCAGGAAATTGGAATCCAGGCACTTCAACCTTGTTTGAGCCCACAAGACGGGTGTAGTAAACACAACATCCACAGTGACCCAGTTACATTATCATTATGCACAATGGGCCCTATTCATGAAAGGTGTGGATGGGCTACATGCCATGTAACCCAGGTGCATAGTCCACCCACACCCATTCACACCCATTGTGCCCCCTAGGCAGCATTCACAAAATAGTTATGCCCCCTTCCTCCACAGCAGATTCCTGGTCGAGCACAGAGCTCTGCACGTGGATGGGCCGGGGTCTCTGCAGGGGGTGTGCCAGCACCCTGCACCATTCAGAAACTTGCAGAGTGCTGAACGCAGGGGCCAGTGGCTATGTGTCTGGAGGGCAGCTGTATCGACTACGTGCCCCCTCCAGTTGCCACCACTGGACCCGCTGGTGCAGGTGATGGGTCATCAGACCCCCACAGGATGGTGCCCCTGTTGTTGGGGGATGGTGGTCAGGCTGGGGACAGGCGGCCAGCACTTGACCCCCTCAGCAGCATTACCAGCGCTCTATGTGCCCCCTCCAAGATGGCACCATACCGGTGCAAGGTATCCACTTCGGACCTAGGGAGGGCAGCCAATTGGGTGCTGAGCAGGGCCCACAACCCTGTCCCTGTGCACCTCTGCACCTGGGGGGGGGCATTGATGGAAGGCAGGTGTGGACCGCTGCTTCATGAATGCAGTCCCCACAAAGATCTCCCGGGGTGCTGAGCTGCACTCGCTTTTACATGCAGGCTCTTCATCCTTTTATGAATAGCGGCCTATGGTTCTACTGTTGTTCATCTTTTAGATCGATACTCTTTTCTACATGCACTAACTTGTATTTCTTTGCACTGTGCATACTGTAATTTGCTTTACTTATATGATGTATTCTACCATGTACCCTTTCCCCGGGTCACACTGAAAGCAAGCTCTAACTCATTGTGCTTTTGTCTGGTCACCAATTTCTAAACCAAATATGTAAATATGAATGAATTAAGCTGGAATACACAGTTACCAGAACTTGGAAGGAACATAAATTTTATTGTGAAGGACCATTGCATTGAGCAATACCCGTAGACAGGGTCTCAGCCATCACCCAAGATGCTTGGGGAAGGGATACTCCCTGCCATTTAACAAATGACATCTATATACATAAGACACAGTGTTTTTTTTAATCACTTTAGCTATTGTAATTACACAGTATGGAATTCTGTAGTATTGCAATAAACACTGAAGTGAAATCATTGACTGGAAGAGGTGACCAAATTGAAAAAAAAGAAATCTTTTTTTTTTGTCCATGTCTGTGGACAAATTCCCTTCCAAATAAAATGGTAAACCCATTAAAATGCATGTGTTTCTAGTCACCTAAATGCCTAGCTAACAATGCCTACATCTTCCATATAATATGTATTCCTCCTTTGATTAAATGCATCCCAAGGCACTGCTCATGTTAAAGTGGAGATCATCTGTTCTGCTGTCTGCTTAGGCATGAAGGCCTTCAACCTGCTTTGAAACCATTTATAGACTCAGTGTCATGACAACTACACAGAATTGTTTTCCCAGACTGGGTACAAAGCATGTGCATGCTTTCAAAATATAGCTGCCATTCTTAGCCCGATTCTGGAAACCAAGAAAAGTCTCACAATACAGTAAATACAATACTTGCTACTAGTTTTGGCACTGCTCCTATTAAAATAAGACTGCAACACAAGCACTCTACTGCCTTCCTTTCCTATCATCTGCAACATAAAATGTGAAGCCAGTCTCACATCAAAGGTGGTGTGCAAATACCTTCAGTAAAACACTTTATTTGGCAGATTATACGAACATACGAATGTGCCAGCAGAAACAGACCATCCGGTCTATCTAAGTTTGCTTGAGTGTGCAGCCAACACCCCTAGTTTGCAGCTGCCACACTCCCTCCCCTTTTTCTTCCCACTGCCACCCCCCATCTCCCCAACCCTCACTCTCCCCTGTTCCCTGTCCCATGCCCTTTTGAAGCTGTTCACAGATTTACATGATACCACCCATTCTGGTAGGGCATTCCATGTTGCTACCACCCTCTCTGTGACATTGTGTCTCCTCATTTCCTTCCTAAATCTTCCCCCCTCTATTCTTAGCCATGCCACCTGGTAACCCTCTCCCTCCTTAACTTAAAGACCCCATCTGCCCCATCCTTATTCATTCCTCTCAGATACTTGAATGTCTCTATCATGCCCCCCCCATCCCTTCTTTCCTCCAGGGTGCACATATTCAGGTCTTCCAGCCTGCTGTCATAGTCTCTCCCCTCTATTCTACATATCATCTTTGTTGCCCTCTTCTGCACCCCCTCCAGTACCCTGATATTACTCTTTAGATATGGCCTCCAAAACTGCACACACTACTCTAAGTGCAGCCTTACCAGTGACCTGTAGAGGGGCAAGATCACCTCTCTTCTACTGGAAGAAACCCCCCTCACTATGCTCCCCAACATTTTGTTCGCTTTTGCAGTTGCTGTCCTGCACTGGGCAGTGTTGTTCATGGTTCCTGATATCATTACCCATAGGTCCTTCTCCTTCTCAGTGATCCCCAGATTACCACCCCAGCCAGTATTCTCTCCTTGGGTTCTTCACCCCAAAGTGCATAACCTTATAATTCTTTGCATTGAACCCCAGCTGCCACCTCTCTGACCACTCCTCTAGCTTGCATAGGTCCCTCTGCAGCTGCTTCCATCCCTCCTTTCCATCCACCACTGCTCTGATTTTGGTGTCATCAGCGAACAGACTTACCTTGCTCACCACCCCATGTGCAATGTCTAATATGAAGAGCCCAAACAATACTGGCCCCAACACAGAGCCCTGTGGCACCCCACTCGTCACCAGCCTTGGAGTTGCGAGCTCCCCTCTCACCACCAGCCATTGTAGCCTGCCACTCAGCCAGCTTGTAATCCAGTTCATCATTTTTGCCCCACTCCTACACCAGTTAGCTTCTCCCCAAGCCACCCATGAGGCACTGAATCGAAGGCCTTGCTGAAGTCCAAGTAAAGAACTTCCACCACATGACCCTTATCCAGCTCACCTGTCACCCAGTCATAATATTGTATCAGGTTAGTTTGACAAGACTTCCCGGAAACAAACCCATGCTGCCTCACATCCTGGAGGCCATTGTCCTCCAGGTACAACACCAGTCGTTCCTTTAGTATCGTTTCCATGAGTTTGCACACTATGGAGTTGAGACTTACCGGATGATAATTACCCAGTTCATCCCTTGGCCCGCTCTTGAGTAATGGTACTAAATGTGCCATCCTCCAGTCCAGTGGCATACCTCCTGACTCCAGTGAGGTGCTGTATAGATCCACTAGTGGCTCCACCAACACCTCCGCCATCTCACTCAGCACTCTGGGATGGATACCATCTGGCCCTGGTGCCTTGTCTACCTTCAGTGCCTTCAGTCCCTCTAGGATTCTACTTGCCTCAATTCTTCCATCTGTCGCCTCCTCTCCCCTGTCCCCACCCTCCCAGCCCATGCTGGTAGCGGTCCCCTCCCCTTCTTCTGTAAACACTATGCAAAAGTATTCATTCAGTGCTTCTGCCTGCTCCTCCCCCTTTTCTGTCCACTCCCCACCCATTTTTAACCTCACTATTTTCTCCTTGCACTTCCTGTTCTCCCTGATGTATCTGAAAAAGTCTTTCTCTCCCCCCATTAATTCCCTGTGCTAAGCTCAGCTCCCTCTGGGCCTTGGCTTCTCTCACTTTTCTGGTCACCTCCCTGGACCATCTTCCATATTCCTCCCTCTCCACATCCTTCCCCGTCCTCCTAAACCTCTGGTGCACCACTCGTTTTGCCCTCACCACCTCCACAACCTCGCTGTTCAACCAGCATGGTTTTCTTGCTCTGTTCCTCTTACTCTGTGCCCTGGTGCAGGCTTCTGTTACCTCTGTAACCCCATGTTTAATAATATCCCATTTCTGCTCCATGTCCATCTCCTGCCTTATGCCCTCCAGTTTTCCTTTCAGTACTTTCTGCATCCTCCCAAGGTCCACTCCCCCCTGAAGTTTGCCATCTGAGTAACTGATTTCTCTGGCTCCCTGCACATCATGATATTAAACCACACTGTTTGGTGATCACATTCAGGATCCACATTATTTAGTATTCAGTATTTGGGCCAACAATACTGTAGCTAAAAATGCAAAACAAAGCCTTTCTGCATTCCCCCAAGTGTTTAGGGTCAGCATCATGGACCCCCCCAAGTCATCTCCCACCTCAAGCCTCCACCACACACAGAACTCTCCTGTTCCCAAGAAAAGTGTGGCATCCTATGTGCCCTGCCCCCCCCCAACATTTTCTTGCAGAACCTATCCTGCCTCCTCCATACTCTGTCCTCCACCACCCTGGTCAACTATGGGGTTACTTGTTACTGAATAAGAATGCCCCTGATTATTTTATTTATGATTTTGGAAATTGATATTTCTTACTCACATAGCCATACCCCTCAGATTCTTTCAAAAGGCTCAATATATTGAAACCAGTAAAACCATTGGGTACAAACACAGTAATCATTTATCCATCAGATGAATGGCTTTAGTACAATGCTATCAATGAGACCTGGTCATTTAGTTGCCCCCATGGAGATAGATCCAATTTATTTCCCTTTTCAACACACAAAGATTCAAATCACCACTCAACTGACATCCTTTTAAAATTCACAGAGATAACTTCCTGATTAGTGGTCCCTCCACAAACTGCAGTGTATTGTTTCAGCTCATTCTTAGGGTCATTCTGTGACATTCTCATGACTTGCCCGGTGACCCATATGTTAAATTGTTATACCATCTTACCTATATAGAAGCAGCTACAAGAGCAGTTGGATAAGTAAACCACAGGTATTAATGCTTCTAACAGGGATCTGTTTATCTGTTTTTGGACTAAGAAAACTATAGATGCCTTCAGTGACCAAACAGTATTTGCAGTGCCCGCATTTATAACAACCATCTTCACAGGCTGGTTACCACATTTGTGAATTCTCATCCATCTGATATGGTCCCTCTGCACAAGAGCAGCAGCAGGGAGGTGGCCAGTAATTATAGACCAGTCAGTCTCACATCAGTGTTGGGGAATTCAATGGAGTCCCCGCTGAAGGAAAGACTGATAGAGTACCTGGAGACATATGGGCTGAAGGACCACTGGTAGTATGGCTTCACAGTGGGGGGGTCATGTCAAACAAATCTCATAGATTTCACTGACTGGGTAACAAGGAGATGGATCAGGGGAGGGCAGTGGATGTATCCTATCTGAACTTCAGTAAGGCCTTGACAATGTTCTACACAGGAGGCTGACAAAGAAACTTATTAGCCTGGGGGTGGGGGAGAAAGTGGTCTGCTGGGTATCAAACTGGATGAAAGATGGGAGGCAGAGGACAGTGGTAAACAGCAGTCACTCAGAGGCCAGTAGAGGGACCAGTTGATTATCACAGGGATCAGTACTGGGCACTGTCCTCTTCAACGTCTTCATAAGTGATATTGCAGAGGAATTGGAGGAGAAGGTGTGTCTCTTTACAGAAGAAACAAACATTTGTAACAGGGTGGACACCCAGGAGGGATTTGAAAGAGGGAAAAGAGATCTGGGGAAACTAGATGAGTGGTCTATAGGGGTGGCAGTTGGGTTTCAATGCCAAAAAGTGCCAAAAGTGCAATGTCATGCACCTAGGGTGTAGAAACTTGAGGGCTGTGCAAAAGATGGGGAGAGGTACTTACAGTTACCAAGCAAAAGCAGGACATTAAGGTGATCAGATCTGGTAATCTCTAAATAGCATGGCAGTGTGAAAGATCAGCAGGCAAAGCTAACAGGATGCTGGGGTGCATAGGGAGGGGTATCTCTAGCAGGAGAAGGGAAGTGGTGTTGCCCCTGTATCATTCCCTTGTCGGACCCCATCTGGAGTACTGTGTGCAGTTCTGGAGGTTGCACCTCTGCAAGGACATCAACAGAGTGGAAGTGGTCCAGAGGAGGGCTAATAAAATGGTGCAGGGGTTGCACCAGACACCATTCGAGGAGAGGGTGTGAGAGCTCAACATGTACTTCCTAGATGAAAGTACAGTAGAGTGACAGGGGACTTAATTGATACCTATAAATACCTCATGTAAGTGAACAAGGTGCAGGAGAGGATACTCTTAAATAGGATGAGGGGCATGTCACGAAGCTTGGGTGGGAGGGGGAGTTTAAGAGGGATGTGAAGAAATACTGCTTCACAGAAAGGGTGGTGTATACATGGAACAGCCTTCCAGAGGTGGTGGGGGTAAAGTCAGTGGTGAGCTTTAAGCATGTGTGGGATAGGCACATGGGTATAATAAGCAGAGGTAAGGGAGGAGGGATGGACATTTGTGACCAAATAGATTCCTGGGTATAACATTAGCCAGGTAAAGTAGGGCAGACTACGTGGGCTACCAGCAGTATTGGGTAAGTTACTTTTTTTTTTTTTTTAATTAAATACACTTTATTGATTTATACCATAACACCAGTTTCTAACAGGCATACAAATCTCCAGTAAAATTACATTGGTACAATGGCATGAGTCCAAAACAAGGCATAATACAATACCTAAAGAGGTTTTACAGCAGTTTGCCATATAGTAAACGTATGAAAAATACATTAACCTACTCACGCCTTCTAACCAGCAGTTAACTACTTCCCCCCCAAACCACCCCCCATCCCCTAACCCCTACCCAAACCCCCCAGAGCCATGTACACTTTCCCAATGGTGCCATTCTTTTTCTAGGTAACACCACAACCCCTGCTATCTATAAAACATGGAATAGAAATATCATCCATGTGGGTCCCTCTGAAGAGGGCCTCCTGTGGACCCTTATAGGGTATCCCTATAGGGTATTACCGTATACCTTCGAGTCTTCTCTACTACTTTGGTTTCCTAAGGTGCTGAGGGGAGGGACCAAAGCGTAAAAAGCTTCTCCCACCTAGATTTATACCGGGGGAGCTTACCCCTTAGGCTCACAATTGTCTTTTCCATTTTTAAATTATATAGGAGTTCTTTTACCCATTCAAGGTAGGAGATTGCGTGCTGGTCCTTCCAACAACGACGGACAAGCCTTTTGACCGACAAAGATATAATGGCCATATAGTATCTCTTCTCCTTGAAAGGGATAGTAGTATAGTCCCCCACTATACATACCTGTGGTGAGAAATGTTCTTGCAACCCCAATAAAGGGTCGGCCCTTTCCCGAATAGCTTTCCAGAGGCTGGCTACCTTGGGACAGTCCCATAGTATGTGTAGTAATGTCCCAGTTTCCTGTTCACATCTAAAACACATTGAGTTTTGTATCCTTCCCATTCCATGCAGTCTAGTTGGAGTATACTAGATATTATGCAATATATAGAACTGTGTTAGTCTTAAGTGATCATTGGCAATATATAAGCGAACTCCCTCCCAAATTTTCCCCCCATGAAAAATTATCTTGTGGAAAATTACGCTCCCAGTAAGTAGAATGACCTGATACCTCCGGATTAAGTTTCCCATATAACAATGAGACTAACTGGGATACCGCATGCGGCTGCTTAACACATTCAAAGAGCTCTTGAAAGGGGGGGCACCTGTTGTGTATTCCACATTCCTGAGCCAAACCACTTTTATCATAATATGCCTGATTTGAAGCACAAAAAAAAATATTTATTGGGAAGCTGAAGGACCTTTAAAATTTCCGATGTTCCCCCTAATTTACCATCAACAACCAAATCACTAACTTTAATTCGGGGACCAGGACATCCTTTGGGGGGGGGTACAATTAAGTTTTCACCTACTTTGAAATTGGGATTGCTAAACACTGGTTGAGACAGGTCCATTTGGTTGTTGTATTTCACTGACCTACAAAACTGTGAATGGACCTTTAGAGAGACATATAAGACTGAGCCTCGTAAACTGCTGGGCAATTTACTTGGGGCTATGAATAAGAGGCTCTCCGGGGACAGTCTCACTAATAAATACTGTTCAATCTGCAACCTTATAGGAGATTCAGTAACATTATCTGATCCTGAAGGAGTGTCCCTCCACTTCATATATTTAGCCATGTGACTAGCTAAATGATAGTGGTATAAATTAGGAAGCTTTAAACCCCCCAAATGCTTGGGAGCACTTAAACAATTATATGCTCTCCGGGGGGGCTTACCCCTCCATATGAAATTAGAGATTATGCTATGGAATCCACGGAACCAATTTATGGGAAGATATATATTTAACATATTAAGTGGATAATAAACTCTTGGCAAGACATTCATTTTAATCACACTAATCCTTGCTTGGAGGGACAAGGGCATAGAGTTCCACCTATTTAAATCCAGCTGAATTTCCTTCACTATTTTATCCAAATTCAGCCTTTTCATCAGGGATCCTGATGTAGATAAAGTATTCCCAAGTATTTTAGACGGGTAGTCCATGCCATTGCCAGCGAGGTGATATCCTCCTTTAAAAGCAAGGGATTCAAGGGCATCACTTCTGACTTACTAATACTTAGTTTATAATTTGAAACCTTACTGAACCTGTGAATTATCTGGAGGGCAGCCTGAATAGATTCACAGCGATCAGTGACATGCAGAAGAATGTCATCCGCATAAACCAATAGTTTCAAATGAAACTTCCCTATCCTAATACCCTGCAAGTTTGGTGAATCCTTTGGGTAAGTTACTTTAAAAAAGTTATCAGTTACAGTTACTAGTTACTGTCAAATAAAAGTAATCAAAGTTACTTATTACTTTTATATAAAAAGTAATTAGTAAATGTAACTGTAACGCATGTTACTTTTTGTATTCCTTTCTAATACTTTTAATAACTTGTTCTAGGAAGCTCAGTGCTTGCCAATGAATTCATTTTTTTCTAAATAAAAATTTTCTCCCTTGGCCTACATATGCTTACTAGTCACTCCTACCATCTAAACCTCTATTTGTGACCCATGCAATCCCCTAACCCCCTGCATCTCTAAATACACATAATACTTATCCAGCAACCACATAACAACCCCCCCGCCACACACACACACACACACACACACACAACAACTCATAAAAGTCCTGGCACAGTGGTTTTTCTACCTGGTGTGTATCTTGTAAATTATGTCTGTTGATTATTCACATGACCAAGATCACATAATTCAATCCAAGGTACAGAATATAGGCACAGATTAACTGACAAGTTGTCATAACAGTACGTCATTCCTTAGCTAGTGTTACCACATCGGGGTGGGGGGGGGATAGTCCATAGTAGAAACAATAATTCCTATAGAAATAGTGCAAAAGAGAGCTACACTGTGGCATAACTATGGACGGCGCTACAATTAGATAATATCCGAAAAGTTACATATGGGTTGAATGACACCACTCTTAAAGTCACACTGGGTGTTAGGCTAGTCCATGCTGTAGCTAAGCAGTATTGTAATATTTAGATACTAGAGCCAGGTGCATAACTGATGCAATCCCCAATAGCAAACCACCCCTTAAGGAGCAGTTCACATTTCAATATAAGCAGAAAAAAGAGAAGAAAGTTAAAATGGTGGGCGGCAACATAACCAATGTATCCACATAGGAAAAACCTCAACATATGTGTGCTGTGTGTCAGCTTTCCATGCAAAGTCATACACAATGAAATACCAGACTTGCCTTCTGCTATATTATAGCCCCCAAACACATTTTATCCATAACAAGAAATCACAGGAATAACTGCTTTACCAACATGACTGTTGGCAGCATTTTGTTTTTAGAAGCTGGAAGGGAGTGTGCCAGAATTACTGCTGCATGCAAGGAGGTGACTGGTGCACATGTAGTCCTGGAATCCAGAACACAAGGTTATGGCCATTCTCCCCATGTTCCCAGTAGGAAAAGGGTCCACCACCTCCATAATCATACTAAACATTTGATGTCCACTATCCCTCGTATCAACGTCAATTCAGCTGGCCACATTTTCCAACCTGTGTCCTATAAATAGAAAATAACATGTTACCAAATGAACAGGGGGGGTATACCCTACAGTTTACTTTATCAATTTGGCTAGGAGTTTGACCCAGTAAAACATATTAAGTCATACAGTCACAATACCAACCACAGCAAAGAGAACTGCCACTCCACCCAAACACCTGTGCCTGGCCAAAACAATGTAGTACAAAGCAGAAAAACAGGCCGGCACCAGGATCCAGTACAAAAATATTTTAGTTTATTTAAATACAATAATACAACATGTCAGTGGTGGAAAAAAATTGCAGGAGCACTCCCGAATTGGTTTTGCCATCTAGGCTTCATAATGCCTAGTTGGTGAAACCAGGTTGGGAGTGTTCCTGAGTTTTTTTTTTTCTTCAATAAGGTGTTGTATTATTTTATGTAAATAAAGTAAAATATTTTTGTACTGGATCCTGGTGCCAGCATGTTTTCCTGCAGAATACAGTTACGAAAGCAGATTAAAAAACACACTCCATTCTTTTCCTCCACTTCAGATGCCTACTGCTGGGTACTAAAGTGTTTTCTTATTGCCTCTAACCTTTTACCTGCTTCTTGTCAGTCCAAAAAGATAAAAGTCCTACCTGCATAGTTCAGGTGATGCTTAGTGGGGAATTGAAGATTAAGAGCAAATCCTAGTGCCTGTTAGACCAGATCAAACTACATATACAGTATTGAATGTTTTTTGGTGCTTAACAGATTTCAAACATAATTCCAGAAAACAAAATATGTGGTCTCCCTCCGGAATTTGCAATGTCCCTTTACCTTTTGCCACATTCAGAATCAAGTCCTGGACATGAGGGCCACTGACAATCACTATAAAAAAAAAATACTGCAACGGTGTACTGATTCTTTTTGCCATGCTATGTATCCATTGCTACCACCCATGTGGCGAGGCTGCACTTGCTCCCCAACCCCCCCACTTTTAAAGGGGCCATCCTGTGCTTCCCTCTATCCCTCCAGCAGCAGCCACCAAGCCAGAAATTTTTCTAAAAGGGTATTCAAACTCAGCAGTGCAGGGGGGGTCCTACACAATCGAGTAATTGGCATAAGCTGAGTAATGTAGTAAATTGCATAACAGTAACTGCTTTACTTGAAAAAAAATTAATCTGTAATGCGTTACAGATTATGTTTTCTTTCAAGTAATCCATAAGCATCATGTTACATGACAATGTAATCAGGTTGTAGTAACACGTTACTTGTAATGTGCTACTTCCCAAAACTGGCTACCTGTCATTTTCTGCCAAAACATTCTATGTGACCAAGTGAAGTCATAGAATTTAGGGTCAAAATCTCGAAAAAACACCAGATTTAGAACACCAGAGTTATGAAGGCCATTGAAGATTTTCAATGTTTCAATATTTTGACCCCAAATTTTCAACATAGCCATTTTTTCACACCACCTCATGACTGTGACAGGTGTCATTTTTCAAATCCTGTCTGAAACATGTTTTCACACTTGTGGCACCAAATGATGTTTCAGTCCATATTTTAAAAAATACACTTCTCATGTCCAGAAGGGGGTGTCATAAAAAGACTATGTTAAAATGTGGGTTCAAAATGTGAAAAAAAAAATGTTATGAAGAAACAGTGTGTGCAGGGCCAGCCACTGGCTCAATGAGTTGCATGCTGTGTTCAAGTGCTGGAGACTCAAGTTTGGAGAAGAGCTCAGGGAGCCAACTGGGCAGCATGAGGATGGGGAGCAGAGCTGTCGCGAACTACCACTCCAAGCCTGAAAAGGTATTGTACAATGTTTTGTTCCACTGGTGATACCTAGTGATGGGCCACTGAATTTTCCCTCACAAGGGGTGGACGTTGTGTGTGTTATGGCCTGTTGGGGCCATAAATCTGTCTAGAGAAGTGAGTTGCCATGAAAAATGGGGCTTGAAATATCTCCACTATTCTGTCCATCCAATTTTGTTCAGGTTCCACAGGGACCTGCATGAATGAGAATACAACTTCACAATCACAAAAATGGAAATTCATTAAAGAAACTACTTTAATGTAAACATATTGGTCCCAGTTCACAAACCTCCCAAGGCAGCACAAGGGGCTTGCATTCCAATGATTGGTGTAAAGTGCCCATTGTGCCAAACAATGCAGAGGGAGCAATTCAAAAAGGTCGGCTGTGCCTACTGCATGCAGCCTGCTCCTAGTGGTGTTTGTACTGCCCTTGTACAACACACTGTGCTGTGGCATGGCACCAGGGGCTTGTGGCAGATGAAGGCTGCCAATTTCTCTGAATTGCAATTCACAAAACACCACCAGTGGTGAAATTTCTAAGTACCAGGGCTGGTCTAAGGGTACTTAGAAATATCACTACTGGGAGAGTCGACCTAGTAGCGGCAATGTGCCGTGGTCCCCCCTCCCCGATCCCCCATTTTTGGTATAATAACAAATAATGAGCCCCTTTTCCATGATAGCCTAGTGGTCCCCCTTCCTGATCCTGATGTGCCCAACATGAAAGTATTAAATAACAACTGGTGGTCTAGTGGACCCCCCACCTGGCAGTGCCCTACTACCCCACTCCCCCCAATCCCATAATCAAGACAGCGACTGGCACAGCCCACTGCTCACCACCATGGACAGCTGACAACTGAGCTCTGAGTGGGTGCATACTGTATATAGTACATGCTCAGTGACTGACAGCTCACTGAGCACGTACTACATACAACACACCCTTATTCAGAGCTCAGTCGGCTACTCGCCACGATGGTGAGCAGTGGGCTGTGCCAGCTGCTGGCTCAGTTATAGGACTGGGGGTATGGGGTCGTAGAGCACTGTTGGGTGGGGGTCCACTAGTCCACCAAGTGTTAGTTTATGCATTCATATCAGGGACATTATGATCGGGGGGGGCCACTAAACTACCAGGGAGAAAGGGCTCATTACTTGTTATTATACCAATGATTGGGGATCGGGGAGGAAGGTCACTAGACTACCAGAGAAAAGGGACTAATTATTTGTTATTATATCAATGATCGGGGATCAGGGAGGTGGCCACTAGACTACCAGAAAAAAGGGGCTCATTATTTGTTATTATACCAATGATCGGGGATCAGGGAGTGGACCGCTAGACTACCGGGGAAAAGGGGCTCATTATTTGTTATTTTATCAATGCTTGGGGATTGGGGAGGGGAGCCACTAGACTACCAGGTTTATTTTATATATTATTATGGGTGATCAGCACTGGGGTGGGTGGGTGGGAGATGTGCTTATATATATATTTCTGCACATTGCAGCAGGCTTATGGCAACTTGTCCAGCTGCACCCTCTGTTTAATGCACTGCTTGGGTTGCCGCAAGTCATGGCACTTTGCCACGGGGAGTCTGCCTGATACAGAATCAGGGGCAGGGTCCATGAGGCATGGACAATTGGCGCAAGCAGCCTTTGGTGCAGCTTGCATTGGGTTTTGAGAATTGGGCCCATTGTGTATCGATATGTATATCTATCTATCTATCTATCTATCTATCTATGCCAAAATGTCATTTCACCAGAAGTGCAAAAAGACATCTCATCCAGGATTTACAAAAATGACACCCATCACGTTTATATGGTGGTGTGGAAAAATGGCTATATTTCAAGTTTGGAGTTAAAATATTGAAAATTATTGAAAGTTGTGAGTGAACATTGAAATACTGCAATGTTCAGTCATAACCTTGGTATTTTACTGTATTTGTACACCAAATTTTTAGCATAACATTTTCATTACCACACCTAATGAACCAGGTAGGTGAACATTTTTCAAATTCCTACAGAAATGTCATTGGGCACCGCTGAAACATCATTCTTCATTACAGGTGTGGAACCCCATTTTGGCCAGGATTTGAAAAATGACAGCTGTCATATTCATGAGGTGGTTTAAAAAAATGGCTATGTTGAAAATTTATGGTCAAGAGGCTCGATTCTTAAAGCCCTGAGATTAATGCAATGTGCCTGCACCAGACATAAATGGTGCAAGTGGCAGCTTGTGTTAAACACTGCCCCCTGAGCTAGTCACAAAAGCAGCACGCATCAACCGCAGGCTGCCTTCCCCAAATGGGGCTTGCGCTGCCTGTGCACCCAGGAATGGGATGTGGCATGGGGTTTGGGGCTTGTGACAGACACAGGCTGCCATAGCTCAACAATTGGGATTCACAAATCTTACCCAGAGGGTGAATTTCTAAGCACCCTTAGACCAACCAGGGCTGGTCTAAGGGTACTTAGAAATTCACACTCTGGGTGAGATAAGTACTGTGCAGCAATGTGCTGTGGTCCCCTGTCCCAGCCCCAATCCCCCATTATATAAAGATATATATATATGTATATACACACACACACACATATATAAATCCTTGGTAGTCTAGAGCACTGTCAAGCCCTGATCGCCTGTAGAAATAGTTCATATATTCCTAGTTGTCTAGATGCCCCCTTCCCCATCCCCAATGTCCTGGTTATTATACCTTGTAATACAGCCATATCATTGGTGGTCTAGTAGCACCCCACCTCAGCAGGTAGTGTCCACCACCCCACTCCTCCCCCATCCTGTGACAGAGCTGGCAACTGGTTCAGCCCTCCTTACACCTCTGTGGCTGGCCCCGACTGAACTGTTGCCGAACAGTGTACTGTAAAGTATACCCGGGTGCATATGCTTTACAGTACAGTGTTCAGTGACAGTTCAGTAGGGGGTTGGCCGCAATTGTGAGAGGAGGGCAGTGCCAGTCACCGGCTGTGTCTCGGAAAGGGGTGGTGGGGTGGTGGGCACTATCTGCTGGGGTGGGGGGTGGACCACTAGACCACCAATGATATGGCTATATTACAAGGTATAATAATGGGTACATAGGGGACATGGAGAGGGGCCACTAGAACACCAATGAATGGGGTTGTATGCACAGTTACATCGACAGGGACATCAGGGATTGGGAAGGGGGCCACTAGACCACCAATGACTGGGGCTATATTAACAATTTCATTAACAGGGATGCCGGGGATCAGGGAAGGGGCCACTAGACTACCAATGAAAGGGGATCTATTAACAGTTGTATTAAAGGGGACATCAGGGATCGAGGAGGAGGCACCACTTGCCTTTGCCACAAGGTGCCTGCAGAAAACTCTTCTGTGTACCTTGTGTTTGTCACATGGCAGAGGTTGCCACAAGTGTGGGGAATTAGGGATGCCTCCTGTACCTGAATCAGGTACTGGGTCCCTGGCGCATTGGGCTTCTGCACAAGCTACTGTTTGCCACAGCTTGTGCCAATCTAAGCCCTTTTGAGAATCAAGCCCCAAATATTTAAAATTGCTCATAACATTGTCATTGTTTCATATTTCAACCCCAAATTTTCAGCCTAGCCTTCATATGACTTCATCTTATGAACAACTATGGTGAAAATGTAAATCCTACCTAAAAACTGGTTTTGCCAAGTTCTGCAAAATCACTTTTTGGGCTTGATTTGTATAATTCCACCACCATCGATCATGAGGTATGGTCAAAAAAATGCAATGTTGAAAATTTGGACTCAAAATATGCAAACATTACAAAGTTATACTTAAAAGTTCAAAACCCCATTGAAACACATTAAACGGCACTTACCTTAGTTTCTCATATCACAGCTGCCAATTCCAGCAGCAAGACGTGTCTTTGATTGGAGAATGAATCTATGCCATGGGGCATATTTAGGTGAGTGAAGGTGTGTGGGGTGGTGAGTGCTGACAGGGAGGTTTGGGCGGCAGAGTCAGATCAGCAAGGGACTGTTTTCTTTTTTACAGGTTTAAAAAGAAAAAAAAATGAGGGACAGTTTTCTTTATTACGGCTGAAATTCCAACACTGGGGATTGGGCACCCTAGTGTTGGGCTACACTTTAGGGAACTGGGGAGGGAGACCTGGAAGGGAGTGTGGGTGCAGAGAGGTGGTACCTGTGGTGGACACCCTGGTCCATTTATGTATTACAAAAATAAACATTTGGAATGGCTGGCTGGTGATGAGGAGAGAAGGGGGAAGAAAGAATCAATAACAATTGTGGGCACTGTGGTTTACTAGATAGATAGATAGATAGATAGATAGATAGATAGATAGATAGATAGATAGATAGACAGACAGACAGGCAGACAGACAGACAGACAGACAGACAGACAGACAGATAGATAGATAGATAGATAGATAGATAGATAGATGGTAGTCCATGACCATAGCAACCAAAATGGCTAGTCAATATCAGCGACTGTGATCATGGCTACCTAGGGAAGAGGGTGACCAGATACTGTGGTTGGCGAAAACCGAGACAGGAACTATTGCGTGCACACCCGTGGGGGGGCAGGGGAAGGATGGCTTGTGGGAGGGGTTGTGGCGAGCAGCTGCTGAGCTGGATCACTGGTGTCATGGGGTTGGTGATCAGCTAGGAGGTATGGAGTACCAGGTTCTGGTCTGGCATGGTGCATGTTTTTTTTTTCTGCCTGGCAGCATGTATTTTGTCAAGTTTTTCACCCTCCCCAGACATGCACCCCTCTGGAGTTCAGAATCCATAAGTAAGGGGCTGCGGGAGATGAAGTCCCCCATGGGGATGGTGCCCACACATTAAAAATGAAACCTGTAGGTCTTGGGCACCTTTTTTCTGTGCGCTGCCTGTGCATCGCCAAAATTAATTTTCGGCAATGTACCCTCACCATAATAGCAATTGCTGTTTCTCGATTGCTATTATGACAGGGAACCTTGATAGATAGATAGATAGATAGATAGATAGATAGATAGATAGATAGATGAACAGAAAGACAGTCAGAAATACAAGCAGACAGAGAAACAGGGTGACATAGGCAAATATAATAGGGGATTGGTGGCTCAGTGCTCTCACTGCAGCCCGCAGCATGACTTTCAACTGCAGCTGCAGAAGTCAAGAAAGTCCTGGGGTTCTCATACTGAGAACATGGGTGAACAGCTCCTTTTGAGAAGCTGGGCACTTTAGATTTTGGGGTATACAGTAAAGGTATTTGTGGCAAGTTTTTTAAAAAAATAAACAGCAGAAACTAGTTAAATGGGTCCCATTTAGCTATGTTCAGGTGTCTGCTTTCTTAAAAAAAGACCATTTCAGTGTGTTTTTAGGAAAAAATCAGGGTCTCTTACTGTTTTTTGTCTTATCACCTACAGCTTAGATGGTTTGGAATCATGGTCTGAAACTTTCAGAGTAGAAAGGGCTTGCCCCAGAATTATGCCTTTCACTGGCCTGGTGAAAAAAATATTAATCTGTTCACAACTTATAAGGATCTGAAATTTTGGTTCTGAGTATGCTCAGTAAAGTATCAAACATCTATCCAAAAGACCCTACTGAGCATGCTCAGAACCAACATTTCAAATCCTTATACAGTAACATGGGAAAAGATTAATATGTTGCCACCAAACCAATGGAAGGCACCATTTTTGTTCAAGCCCTTTCTACCCTGAAAACATCAGACCAAAACTCCAAACCATCTGGGCTCTAGGCGATGACAAAAAAGCAGCAAAAAAAACTTGATTTTTCTTAAAAATACATTATACAAATCTCAGAATCTGCACATCTGATGAGATCAAAACTTGTATGGCAAGAGATCTTGCCCCGCAGACTATGCATGCAAAAGTTTGTGCAAATCAGTTCAATGGGGGTAAATGTACTAAAGTACAAATTTAAGGGTTTAACATTAAACAGCCTACTCAAACCTAACTGTACATATATCCTTTGCAAAAAAACTTTGTTCATACACTAGTTGGGGTAACTTAATGACACAAAAGTAGGGAAATGGGGCATTATGGTTTACAACCCTAGCAGCAAAAGGAAAAATCATTAGGGTTTTGGGTCACAGGAGTCTTGGCAAATCAGTGGTGGGGGTCTTCCTTATGTGTTGTAAAACCTAATGCTCACCCCTTCCCCAGCTCCTAGCCTCCTATCCAAAGCACAAGGTACAGTTCCAAATCACTGCCTCCTAATGATACTCTCTTCAAAGGCAGAGTAGTATGTCTTGCCATAGGTTGCCAATGCAATTTTCTGTACCTTTCTTCATGCAGGACCCACAAGGAGATCATGCGTGACATTGTTCGGTCATGGAATGGGGTGGGTATTAAGGTTGACAATCCCCAAGGAAGACCCCACCACTGATTCTCAAAGACTCTGGAGACCCAAAACCCTAATGTTTTTCCTTTTGCTGCTTGGGGGGTGGTCCATTAGGGTTGGAAACCCTAACACCACATTTTCCTACTTTTGTGGCTTTAAGTTACCTTAACTGATGCATTAACAAAGTATTTCGCAAATAATTTTTTTTTTTTTTTGAGTTAGTGGAATCATATCCACATCCATGTTTTAGAACAGTGGTGTGTAAAGATGTTACTGATACCACTGTCTGAGGATCCGATTAGCACCCAGTGCTACACTGCTGAATTTCTAATGTATTCTTTTAACTGAATCTACTTTATTTCAATATATAAAAGAATCACATAAAAAATACAAATAGCAAATAGAGTAGTAGCTGAAATTATAGTTCAAGCCAACACAGTATTTCACAGTCATATTAGGATTATAGAAAACGAGGTAAGCACCATCAAATGAGTCAGAAATTTATCGCAGATACAAAGGAAGTTCAGATCTGTTGAACTGTTGGTCAATGCTGCCAAAACAAAGGCCATGCTTTTTGTTTCCAAACCAAACACTCTGCCCTAGCCCACAACGGTGGCCTTCTCACTGTCAAATCCCCAGATGAATCTCCACTTGACACTATTCCCACCTTCAAGTATCTGGGTGCAATCCTGGACCCATCCCTAACCTACACTGACCACACTGCCTCACTGATCGGGAGCATCAGCCAGAAGATAGGGCTCTGCTATAACATGATCGACCACCTTTTGCTGGAAGCCCGTCTAACTATTGCCCATGGCAACCTCCTTCCCCTGCTTGAGTATGGCTGCCTAGTGTACTCCATCACCTCCATTACCAACCTTAACTGCCTGGATGCTACCTATAATTGTATATGTCACCTTGCCCTCCTGTCCCCTCTCCTCACTCACCACTGCACTCTTTACCAGTCCCTTAACTGGCTCCCTCCACAACCATGACGCTCCTAACTGCTGGCTCAGACAGTTGCTGATACATTGCATAATCCCTCCTACTCTCCGCTATCCCTTCTTATCCAGTCTAGAATCTACTGCTGCAATCTTCATCAGTCTTCACACCTTCAACTACAGTGCCCTAATATAACTACAAGGATGGGCCTAAGAGCCTTCTCTGCAGCTGGACCCTCACTATGGAACAACCTCCCCTCCTCCCTACGTTCCCTCAACCCACCTCTAAATCTAAATTCCCTGTTAAGAATGCATTTTCTGTCCACCACAACCTGAGTCTGCCCACAGGCCGCTAGCATGGCTTCACCTCCCTTGCAGCTCACCCTTATCCTCTCCCCCTCTACATAGGAACATAAAATTTGATGGCAGATAAGAACCGCTTGGCCCACCCAGTCTGCCCATTTCCCAACCTAATGGATAAGCTGCAGATCCTAGTTAACCAACAGCCTACTTCTTTCTACCCCCACCCCATAGAATTGCCTTATAACTGTCCCATGCATTCTTGAACTCCACCAATGTTTTTGACTCCACAACCACCTAGAGAAGGGATTCCATGTATCCACAACTCTCTCTGTGAAAAATGCTTCCTTACATTACCTCTGAGCCGCCCCCCCTCTATCTTCAAATTGTGCCCCCTTGTTCTTGCACACCTCTTTTTTCTGAAAAATGCTACCCTCTTGGACTATGTTAATTCCCTTGAGGTACTTGAAAATTTCTATCATGTCCCCCCTCTCCCTCCTTTCCTCAAGGCTATACATATTAAGCTCCTTAAGTCTCTCTTCATATGTCTTCTGGTGCAGACCCTGCACCATTTTAGTTGCCCTCCTCTGGAATGCCTCCATCCTGTTTATTTCTTTGCAGAGATTGGGTCTCCAGAACTGCAGACAGTACTCCAGATGGGATCTCACAAGCTGTCTGTACAGAGGGATAACAACTTCCTGTTTTCTACTGGGGATGCCTCTCCCTATGCATCCCAGTATCCCCCCAGCCCTTCTTACTGCCCTCTCACATTGTTTTCCCACCTTTAGGTCATCTGATATGACTACCTTCAGGTCCCTTTCCATTCTTGTTTTTGTCAGTATCTCACCCACCATTGTGTACTTTTCCCCCCTGGGTTTTTGTTTCTCAGGTGCATTACCTTGCACTTCTTAGCATTGAATCTAAGCTGCCATACATTTGACCATTCCTCCAACCTTGCCAAGTCCCTTCTCATCCTTTCAACCCCACCTTGTTTGTCAACTCTGTTGCAGATCTTTGTGTCATCTGCAAAGAGACATACTTTTCCTTCCAGTCCTTCTGCAATGTCACTTATAAAGACATTGAAGAGGACCAGTCCTAGTACTGAACCCTGCGGTACCCCACAAGTAGCCCACCTTTCTTCAACGTGGAGTCCGTTTACTATTACCCTCTGTTTCCTGTCCTCACGCCAATTCTTTACCCAGGCTACCATCTAGGGACCCACTCCCAGGCTGGCCAACTTGTATATTAATTTTTTGTGTGGGACTATGTCAAATGCGTTGCTAAAGTCTAGGTAGGCCATGTCCACAGCCCCTCTCTGATCTACTACTTTGGTCACCCAGTCAAAGAAATCTATTAGATTTGTCTGACATGACCTTCCTGCTGTGAATCCATGCTGTCTTGGGTCCTATGCCCCTCTGGCCTCTAGGTACTCAACAATTCTTTCCTTCAGAAGTGATTCCATCATTGTCCCTATCACTGAAGTTAAACTAACAGGTCTGTAATTTCTTGCTTCTGCCCTGCTCCCACTTTTGTGAAGTAGAATAACATCAGCCCTCCTCCAGTCCTCTGGTACCAGACATTACTCCCATGATTTGTTAAAGAGGGTAGTCAGTGGTCTTACTAGTTCTACCCTTAGTTCTTTTAGAGTTCTGGGATGAATCCCTTCAGGCCTCATTGCTTTGTCCACCTTCAGTTTTAAGATTTCTTTCAGAACCCTTTCTTCTGTGAATGGGCTGGTATCAACTCCTGTATCCAGAGTGTTTCTATTGTTTGTGAATACTGAGCAAAAATATTTGTTTTGTATCTCTGCCTTTTCACAGTCACCATCTGCCCACCCCATTCCCCTTTATTAAGCCTCACTATCCCTCCCTTGGTCTTCCTTCACTCCCTGATGTATCTATAAAAGGTTTTATCCCCCTTCTTAACTGAGTTGGCTATCTTTTCCTTGGTTTGGGTCTTTGCTGTTCTGACTGCCTTCCCAGCTTCCTTTTGCTTTAACTGATACAATTCTCTGTCCTGCTCCTTCTGTGATTCCTTATACTTCCTGGATGCATTCTTTTTCTCTTAAACATTCCCTTGCCACCTCTTTTGAGAACTATAGTGGTTTCTTACATAATTTTGTTTTGTTTATTTGCTTCACACTAAGTCTTGTTGCCACTGTGATGGCAATTTTGATTATTCCCCATTGTTCATCCACCCCTCCTTCCTGCCCATTTGCTAGTGCATTCCTTAGGCACGCACCCATTTTGGCAAAGTCAGCCCTCCTAAAATCCAGTACCTTTGCCTTTGTATGGCTTGACTCCACTGCTGTGTTTATTGTGAACCATACTGTTCGATGGTCGCTAGTTCCCAGATGCCTACCTACTTTTACATCTGTGATCCTCTCTCCATCTCCATTTGACAGTACTAGGTCTAAGATTGCTCCCTCTCAAGAAGGTTCCAATACTAGTTGTCTAAGGATTGCACCCTGTAAGGCATCTAGAATAACCCCACTCTTAGAAGTGGCTGCTGCAGCTGCGCTCCAGTTAACATCTGGCATATTCAGATGCCCCATCAGCAATATCTCCTCTTTTTCTTCCATTCTAAGGATACTTTCTATCATTTCCTTGTCCATTTCCTCCCCCTGAGATGGGGATCTATATACAACTCCTGTGCAGATTGTGGTGCCATTGCCTGTCTCCAAATTGTCCTACAAGGCTTCCTCTCCTCCCTGTTTACCCTTTTGTTCTGTTGCTCTGATTCCTTCCCTTATGTAGAGAGCTACCCCTCCTCCTCCTTTATCCTCCCTGTCCCTTCTGTAGATAGTGTATCCTGGTATGTTTAAGTCCCAGTCATGGTTCTGTGTGTACCATGTTTCTGTAACTGCCATGATATCCAGATGTTCCTCCTCCATCAAGGCCATTAATTCAGCAAGCTTGTTACCCAGACTACGGGCATTGGTACTCATTGCTTTCCATTTTTTGATGGCTTTACCTCTTGTAGCAACATCCCTGTCCTCATTGACTTTGCTTTCTCTAGTTACCCCTGTCTTGCTCCCCACTGACCTTTCTACCTGATCTTTTCCTCATTTAGTACCCTGTTTTGAAGGGGGAGGCTGGGAATTCCCTGCTGCTTATCAGTGCCCCCCCTTGACTAGTTTAAAAGCTTGCTAATAAAGCATTTAAACAGATTGTATAGAAGAATTGTTCCCTTCCTGGACAGATGCAGACCATCCTGCTAGTATAGGCTGGTATCCCTCCAGGTGAAACCCCAGTCTCCAATGAAGCCAAACTCCTGTGCTCCACACCATTTTTTCAACCATTCATTGAATCGCATGGTGCAAAGTACCATTGCCTCATGCATGCCATAGACAGGCAGCACCTCTGAGAAGGATACTGTGTGTGCTACCTGTCTTAGACCCCTCCCCAACTCCACAAATTCCTCCTGCACTGCTGTAATCTCATGTTGAGCCAAGTCATTCATCCTTAAGTGGACAATGATGTACAGCTCAGTCTCTAGTGCTCCACTCTCCTCTCCTGCCCTGAATACTATTGTTATTCATTTTGTTGAAAGATGGAGCAACCTTAACCTGTTTACCTAAATGTTATATACCTTGTTTGTTCAATTGCTGATGTACTTGGTGCTGTTTACCTTATATTTTCTCTATTAGTTTGACCTACATTGTTATGTTCCCTGTGTGATTCACAGTGTTCTCTCACTGTATTTTTATGTTTTATGTGCCAGTTTCTGGCCCAGGCCATGCCTGAAAAAGGTCTTCAGATCAGTGCACCAACCAGATTACAAAATGAATAAATAAATAATGAATAAATAAATTTAAAGCTAAACATAAAAAAAACGTTGAAGTTAACAGAATTAAGGAAGAGGTGCTTGAAGCAATCTGCCTCCTAATTAATCTAAAATGGTCATCCCTCTGTAGTCACCAGGGAAGAGTGGATAAAGTAATCAAGTTGTAAAAGGGTATATAAACATTCCCATCTCCTTGCAAACCCTGGCAAAGGATGTCTGAGACTGGCCAGAGACTTTTCCAGCCTTAAAGGGAAACACTAGAAATGGCACAGCTTTACCCAGTTGCTACAAAAATGCCTGATTAGCGCTTTCAGACAGTAACATTTAAATAAAAAATGTACCTCTAATTGCTTTTTTAGTGATTTAAACAATGGCCTTCAACTTTTACTTTCTTTTTTTTTCTTTTCCTTTTTGTCGTTGATCCTTTTTCTCCCCCTGGAGTCTCCGCCGGTGCCATCTGACATCCCCCCCTGCATCTACTGGGTATAAGACCCCCTTCCCTTCAGTCCCCACAAATTACCTCTCATGGCAGGGGGTGGAGAAACCCTCAACCAACCAGACCAGATCTAGTTCCAGGGAGGTGCCCTCCTGGTGGCACTGAGGGAGGACAATCATCCTCCTTCAGTGGTGGACACTGTGTTTCCATTTTTTCTTCTGTGAGTGGGGTGTGCAATGACTACAGTGGAGGGAGCACATATACATCTGCACATGGTCCTTCAGGTGTTTGTCCCATCTCCACCACTCTTCTGCAGCATTGGTGTACTGCCCCCAAGCCTCCCCCAGGGGCCATTAGAGTGCTGATCACTGGTGTCCCCCCTCCCCAGAGAAGGAGAGCAGTCCCTCAGACGTGCAATCCTTCTCCTCCCCTGAGAAGACCCAGCTGCCTGTGCTCATTCCCAAACATGGGTCACTAGCATAGCATGAGGTAAGGTGTCCAGTGACTCAGCCCTCAGTGCCACCAGGCTGGCCCAATATTCACTTTCTATTGCTGGCAGCCACCATCTCATGAGCAGCAGAGAGTTTCCTGAGCTCACTTTATGCTAATATGTCCTGCCACCCAATAGCAGAGATCACAGAGACATATTAGCATACAGTGAGCTCAGGAATCTCACTGCTGCTCATGAGATGGTGGCTGCCAGCAACAGAAAGTGGAAGTTGTGGGTAGCAGTTTTAAATCATTAAAAAAAGTTGTTACTGTCTGAAAGCACTAATTGAGAGTTTATGTAGTGTCTGAGGAAAGCTGCATCTTTTCCAGTGTTTTCCTTTAAGAAAGTAGGAGTTTCAGCATACCACTCCCTATATAGCAAAATCCTGTTATCTACCCACTGGCACAAAATAATTAATTTGGCCGCTGCTGTTACAAGCGCCATATGAAATCTTTTGGGGCATGTTAATTGCGATATCCTTATTCCTAATAAGCAAAGTTCTAAGTAGAATGCTTCCTGTAGGCCTAAAAGGAGGTTGAGTTGGCTTGAATTTTGGACTAAAAGGCTCTGACTGGTGGACAGTCCAATAGCAAATGCTTAAGTGTCCCCTCCTGAGTTTTACACCAAGTAGATATAGCACTTGAAAGCCTGCCACATTTAAATAATCTATCTGGAGTATAATAGACATTATGCAATATCTTAAAATGCAGTAAGCACAACTTGTCTACCTTTATATAGTTATAAATGTCTAGGCAGGAAAAAGTATTCAGACAATTGGAAAATTATTTTTCCAATAAGGGCAGGATATTTTTGATTTAGTTCCCATACAATCCTGTAGTGACTTATATAGTAGAGAAACTGCTTGGGGCTTTGTCGTCACCACCACTAGGGTATTGTAATCAGTATCATCTGGACAATGCCAGGGTCAGGCAACCAAAAAAAACCTTTGATTTGAATGCTTAAGTTAGGCAAATGAAAAAAGAAATGAGGGGGGACCTTATTTCCCTCTAAAATCTCCAAAGGTTAAAAAATCCCCATCCTGTAATACACAGGTAATCCTAGAAAGGTTCGCCTGTGAAAGAAAAGATATGGATATAGGTTTGTTTGCAATCTTAAAGTTAGGATTAAGTCTAAGTAGTTGCAGCTGGATCTTTTGAATCTATGTACTTAAGCAAGCGGCACAATTGACCATTAATCCTCATGACCCATCCTTTAGGGTTTTGACGTAAAGCTTTATGTAGTTTTGACCAGGATAGATATGGTAGGGCAGAGATAGATATTTCATTTTCTGATGTAAGCAAAAGTCAGAATTGAAAGCTTCACAGTCTTTTAGCTGCAAATTGGTAATTAATGTGAAGAGCTCTTTCTTGCAATCAACAGTGCAGTTGTACCCGGACACTCTGCTGGGTTGTTTTCGGCATTCCACTCCACAACTGATTAAAGAGTTATTCCAAGTCAGAGTGCAGAATTCACACTTGTTTATTTTCACTGGCATGACATCAAGAAATAAAGTAAATAATTATTCACGCCACTTGTCCTATAATGGTAAGAAAGAAACTGCTGGTGCAGTTTAAACAATTGCTAAGTATTTGAGACAGAAACTGTAATGATAAATAAATAAATAATGTAACCCAGTTGAGAACTGAGCCCAGGCCTCAGAAATACCTGCCTGATGCCCACCTGTTACAATTATTTTATAAAACAGGTTACAAACTCTGAGTATAAATGAAAAAGATTAATTTTTGCAGGTCGTGATTTTCTGGCTTGATTAGTAATGATTTAATATCAATATCGCTTTAATAGATTTTATAAATTACTAAGTTGATTTCAACCATTCAGCATGCAGAGCCACTGTACCTCTTATACCATGTACAGTGTGCTATCATGCAGGGGCATTAGTATAGTGCACTCCACTTTAGTGCTGGGAGAGGGACTGCACAATAAAATAAAGAATAAAAAAACCTCTAAACTTATAAATCACTCCAGATAAAGTGGAGAGAGATTTACAGTATATGAAGCTAATAGGGCCTCTGAGTGGTGTCTCTTATGGTACAAGATTCCTACTTTGAGGTTTGGGCAGATAGAACTGCTGAGCTTCACTCTGTGATCTGGTCACTCAGACCTCATGCTTAGAGTCTTTTGTACCATATCCTTGGTCATGCATCAAAAATGTCTTTGTCCAGCCAAGACAGCTGATGTATGTTCATCCAAAACCAATCAACTCACTACCTCCCACAAATGGTTTATGGTATTTCTCACCATCCCTACTCATCCTAAATGGTTACTTCCAGTCATACTGCTTCCCCTACTGAACTAGCTGCTACTCTTTCTTTACATTACTACTGCTCTACACTCCCACTGCATGATGTGTAGTTGTTTAATATTAACCTACTCAGCTCTCCCAAGGTATCTTCTACAGTCACTCTTTATACTCCAAGAGACAACTGTCACAAAAGTCACTATAGTTTATGAATAATTGGAACAGGCAGCATCCCCAAATGGTAACAACAGGAATGGTGAATGTAGAGGGTACCAAATACTCCAAAATACCAAACTCAGTAGCTCTAAAGATCTTGCTACTGATACTAAATGGGTATATAGAAGTAAACTCTGGCCCTAGAGAAAATGCCTTAAAAACAGCACATGACAATGTCAGAAGCATAGTGAGGAAAATGGACCAGCTTAAAACTGGAGAAATAGGGAGAATTATATTGTCTAACTATTTAGAACATGGCTAACCAAACATGAACAGGACTCAGAAATCCATATTGAGGGATATGCCCATTTCAGATATGAAAACGAGGTGGAGGGGGGATCATATATCTGAAGACAGAACTAGGTCTAATGGAGGCAACTTGGACAGGCTGCATTGAAAGGGTTAGAGCAAGCGCTGGTATATGTCCATTTGCTAAAAATTTGCATGGGGTAGTGTTCTCACCCCAAAAAATTTAAACAGCTAGCTTTAATAAACTAACACAGAGTATCCTAAAGACCATGAAAGGAAATTAACTGCTACTGATGGGGGACTTCAATGCTGCATAGGGAGGACCAAGAAGGAATAAACTAGCAGTCTACTGTTCTTTGCTGGGCCTTACCCAACATGTAATTAATCCCATGAGGAAGGGTTCCCTCTTAATCCATGGCAACATACTAGACCTGCTGTTCACATCACCTAACATAAAAATTCCAGATGTTAAGGTAGAGGATCCCAATTTAGGTGACTGTAATTCTATCCAATGCACAATCAGAAGAAACTTTGCAATAGTAAGCGCACCTCACCTCTCAAGAAGGAGATGTTTTAAAAGATTTGATATGTCAAACTTCAACAGAGACCTAGCAGAGACTAGTTGGGACAGACTGGATCTTAATACCAGACATTGACTTAGCAGTAATGGATTTCTCAAAAACATTCTTAGTCCTAGACATCTGTAACAAGCATGCCACTTTTAATGAAATGAAGGAGAGATCCAACCACATGCCTTGGGTTAACGAATCACTGATAAACCAAATCAGGGTGGAAGACAGATTTTGGATAAAGGCAAACAAACCCTTATATCTAGGTGAGAAGGATGCATTTAAGAAAGTGAGAAACAAGTACAAGAGTCAGATCAGGAAGGCTATGAAATGCTTTTTTAAAACTAGAATAGAGGAATGTACAAACCCTGTGTCCTATTGGCACTTGATCAAAGTCTTAGAAGGTGCAACAAAAAAGGACTTGGTAACAAACTGTAGGGATGAAGCATGGGAAGAGCTCACAGTGAGAGAGACTGCAGACTTATTAAACACTTACTTTTGCACGCTGCCATACATTAGAATACCAGAACTAGACAGAACACCTACAGTAGACCAACACACAGTGATACTGGTTATAGCACCAAGTTGAGCCCAAATTGTCCAAAATTCTATTACAAAAAATTCAAGCAGAGTGAGATTTGAGAAGAAATAAAAAAACTTAAATGCAAGGATGGCCAGCAGTCAGACCAAATAGAAACTAGGTTCCTTAAATACTCAGCTGAGATAATAACCCCCATTTTAATGAAGATATATAGCAGATGTCTATTAGAAAGCACATTTCCCAGAGGTTTGGAAATTGGCCAAAGAGGTACCTGTTTTAAGGCAGGAGAGCAGAATAACTCATCCAGCTACAGGCCAGTGGTACTGCTGCCCATTGTGTCAACAATCTTTGAAAAATTAATCAGGAAACAGATAGACAAATACTTAACCACCTACAACCAATTATCAAAGCATCAATCTGGCTTCAAGGCAGGAAGATCAACCTCTACCACTCTCATGGATTTTGTAGACATTGTAGCCTCTGATTTAGATAAAGGGGATTCCATGGGTGCAGTGTACATCGACCTCTCCAAAGCATTCAGTCTGGTAGACCATGTGAAACTCCTAGACAGACTTATGCAGATAGGACTGTTAGATAGAACCACAGCATGGATTTTATCTATATGCCAATGACACAATATTGATAGGTAAAGCTTCTTCCAAGGAAGAACTAGAGTGCATCCTACAACAAGACATCAACAGTCTCAAGGGATGGTTTTTGAAATCAAGCATGGTCTTGACTGCCAAGAAAACTCCAACAATGCTGTTCAGACAGGGTAAACAGATCAACAGGGAGGAGCCCACCCTAAACACCAGGGCATTGAATGGACAAACACTAACCAAGATCAAATATTACAAATAGGCGTAATTGTACACAAAGCACTGAAATTTGACTCCCACATAAACAGTTGTGTTAAAAAGGGTATGCTGTTATGTGAGCAATGCAATTAGGGTGCCACAGTTAGGACACTGCAACCAGTTTGCCCACCATGCTGGTGAACTGGATTTTCCAGTGCTTGGCAGGGACAGCACCATCCAAGTGTTGCGCCCCTTGCTCCATACACCTCCAACTTGAAGGTGACAATATTAAAGTATAAGGGGTGTGGATGGCAAAGTCCCTCCGCACAGTGGGGGGCTCAGAGGCTCAGCCCCTGAAAACAGCCAAAACATGCTCTGAGGCATTAGGCATGATGGGGGTTGGGTGGCACAATTTCTGGGTATGATGTTTGCTATCAGCATTGTGCTGAAGCTCTAATGACGGTTGTGTTTTTTCTTGTCACTGCAACATGGCGGAACATTTAAAAAGTTGCATGCTGACTAGAAGACCTAAGAAGAAAGCCATTTTTTATTCACAGAGACTAAAGGAAAACCATAGCTACTCAGCTTCTATTACCAGTGCTGGAATATGGAGTACTGTATACCAGCACACGGCCTAGGCAGCACTCAAAAAAAAAATTAGACTATACAATAGTCTGGCAAGGTTTGTGCTAGGATGTGGCTATGACTACCACCACTGTCTAATGTATAAGGGTCTAGAGTGGGATTCCTTGGAAATTAGAAGAGAAAAATTTAAAGCTCAGACAGCCTACAAATTGCATGAAAGGGCCACCACAATCACTAATCTGGAACTTAGTTCACAGCATTCACATGATTTTAGAGAGGTAATAAACAGGGGAGCAGACCTCCCTAGAATATCTTCCCCATATGGGCAAATGACCACAAACTGTTGGGCAGCAAAGGTGTAGAATAAGCTCCCACCATCACCCAGGAGAGCATCAACATTAAAATCCTTTAAATTACAGCTGGATAACATGAGCAAGGATATTTGTAACTGTCTGTAAAAGTACATAAACTGTACCTCAGGTGTTCTGTAAGCACTCCTACTGTCATATTGTTATGATATCTAAGGTCAAACTGTGCCATGTATGTTAAACCATATGTTCCTAAAAACAAGATTTAAAAAGGCACTTAATGTTGAAATTCATCTTGTGTGCTAATTGTAAACTGCATGTCAACTGTGCCACAACACACCAAATGTTACCTCCTTTGTAGAACAGGACAACTTTGTAAACAGGGCTAAAAAGTCCCAATAATTTCATCCTGTCAAAAAAATAAAGATTCTATCTATCTATCTATCTATCTATCTATCTATCTATCTATCTATCTATCTATCTAATACTGGAGAGACCAAGTGTGACATTCATGTCTCTCAAAAATGTTTTGCTTAAATCCCATAACTATGTCATTGTTACATTAGGTGCCTATAGAGATAATTTAATACCAAATATAAAGATAGTTCATCATCTGGAAATATAAGAAAATTAGTCTTTAAGATAACACATGGATCAGGTAATGTGTGAAACATGGTGCCTCTTCTGTTGAATTTGCAGTTTAAATTTTTTTCAGGTTTATTCCAAATTAGTATGGTTATTAACTCTATTTAGGTACCATAGTATGCAACATTTAACTATTTTATTCTAAGCATTACATGATGGTAATTATGCCACAGTTTATCTTTGGGCACCACTGCTAAGAAAACAGGACATGTGAAAGTTTAGCTGCTGAATGTATCCATTTGTTTTTACAGCCCTTTTTTTAATCTGCTACATGAACCTCAGTGTATAAGTTAGACACCACTGAATTTCCTAATTATTTGGTGTAATTTATTTAAAAACTGTTTTTTCATAAGAAGTCATGTGCGTAACAGTGACACCACAACAAGTCATGTGCATAACAGTGACACCACGTCAAGTCATGTGGTTAACAGGGATGCAATAACCACAAAAATATAAGTGTCTAACTATCTGACATAGTATGTAATGCAACCATAGTTATGTTTAAACATTTACCTTTGAATGCAGTTTCACTGGGCGTGTCAAAGTTTACTTGCTGACTGTATTCATTTGTTTTTACAACCCTTTTTTTAATCTGCTATGTGAACCTTGGTGGATAAGTTAGACACCACTTATTTTCCTAATTATTAGGTATAATTTATTTAAAAACTGCGTTTTCTTCATAAGAAGTCATGTACACAACAGTGACACCACAACAAGTCATATGCATAACAGTGACACCACATCAAGTCATGTGGCTACCAGGGACCCAACAACCACGACAATGTAAGTGTCTTAACTATTTTACATAGTCCCACTACAAGAAATGCTTGTGTTAATGTACTTAATGCAGCCATAGTTATGTTTAAACATTTACTTTTGAACCCATGCTAACCTGGCATGTCAAAGTTTAGCTGCCGACTCTATCCATTTGTTTTTACAACCGTTTTTTACAGCTGTGGGTGAAGCCTCACAGCCATCTTGATTTAGCTGAAAAAATGGGATACCGAAGCACACATTTTTGGAGTTTTCAGTGTATCCATCCACAACTTCAAATCATTACGTCGGTTAAATGAAATACTGCCTTCTCTCTTTGAGTAGACCACTTCTAACATTATTTTTTCAGCTTGTTTGTCTCTATCAGCCATAATTTCCAACAGAGGACACAACAAGCTTCTAGAGGAACTCCAGAGGGGTTGCAATTATTTTTTTATGGCTGAAAAGAAGAAGCATAAAAGTACACTGGAATTCCCTTATTGAAGCTCTGAAACTCTTAGTGTGCATACTAAGGTGTAAGCAGTGAAGGAGGCTGTAAGCCCATATGTGCTCCGGCTCATTAAGCAGACTACAGTCTCAAATTAAAGACAGTCCAGCTATATAGCTTTACCCCCAGAAATCAAAACCAAGACTGTCAGTACTGTAGAAGAATGTTGTGTATTTTTTTTATATTGTAATAAAAAAGAATGCATTTGAAAACTGGAAACTTATTGAAGTACAAGAGAAATGTGTGCAAACTGGCACTGAAGAATGTGTGTGTGTGTGTTGGCGTGTGTGTGTGTGTGTGTGTGTGTGTGTGCAGAGCTTCTTCTCCTGCAAAAGCTCAACCACTCCCTCCCCCCTTACAGACAGAACTAAGTTTTAGCCCTTGTTCCTATGGACATTTATTAGGATCTGAGACCATTTTCTTCTGTTGTTTATATATTTTTTTCTATTCAGGTTTTGTATATTTAATATCCTGTGCTAGTAAAAGGTGAGGGCTTACAACACCTGTTTATCCACAGAATCAGGTTCACTACTGGCTTTTCCATTCAGATGCATTTAATGTTCATAAAAGGTACAGCTCAGACAGCACTAGACAGTAAACTAATGCTCTTTGTTTATACACATTGACAGGTACAGTGCAGGACCCCCCCCCCCACTATGATGAATTTAGTGCTGGTAAAAAGTGAGTGATAAAGCCCTTGGTTTATCCACGGGCACCATGTGGGGCAAGCTCAGTGCAAAATTTCCCACACTGTGATGGATTTAGTGCTGATAAAAGGTGAGGGACTGACACCACTTGAGCTTTAAACCCTCTGGTAATCCATAGAGACAGCTACAGTGTGGGGGCAGGGACAATTCATGCTTTCAACACTATCTGCATTTTGTCCTGATGCATGGTGAGGAACTGCCAGCACTGGGGACTAAAGCCTATTGTTTATCTACAGTGACAGGTACAGTGTGTGACTGGTGAACAGTAAGGAACTGGCACTACTGGAGACTGAAGCCCTCTATAAATCAGCAGGGGCAGATGCAGTGTAGAGCAGACAGTCCAGGGTTTCCACACTGTGATAGATAGAGTGCTGATGAAAGGTGGCAAACTGACAGCACTAGAGGCTGAAGCCCTCTTTTTATCCACATGGGTAGTTACAGTGTGGGGCATGGACAGCACAGGGTTCTCACACTGATGGATTCAGTGCTGGTAAAAGCTAAGGTATGGGCAACAATGGGGACCACTTTACTGTCTTCATGTCCACAGTCTCTATTGGCAGGTCATTTTAGAAGGCCACAACCCTCTGGGACAAAATATGCTTCCTAATGTTACCCCTAAACTTACCATCTGTGACCTTCAAGGCATGTCCCTGTGCCCTGCTAGAGAACATATCCATATGTTCAATCATGTCAATATCTCTGAGTATGGGAAGACTGAGATCATGTCCCATCTCAGCCTGCTGTTCTATAGGGGAAGGACAGTAACAACTAGAAGAAAACAAAAATGTGGATATTATCTGTTACATCCTTCCAGGTATTCCTGTTTTGAAATGCAGCTTCTCCTTAACAGTGATATCTAAACATAAAGCACACCATCAAACTTGTTTTTATTTTTAGTACTGAATACATTCTCTTTACTGCTACAGTAAATGTAAACACTGGAGGAAATATGAAGAAACTGATAGAGGGAAGCTTACAAAGGATGTCAGTAGGCATTTTATGTGACTGCATAGATATGCAGAATTAAAAGATGCTACATAAATTCACTGCCAATGGGGGGGGGATTTGTCAACACAAAAAGGGGGTTTGGTTTGTACTCACATGCGAGTGAGCAGATCAGTTTTCTTACGTGGGACAGTGACCCACAGGGTGTAAAAAGTTGGGGTTTGTTTAAAAAATGATGGATCATAATGGTCTACATATCCCGTATTCTTAAAGTAGCAGTTTTGTCATCAAAAGAGAAGAAAAGATGGGTCAGAATTGACAACCATCTAACATTTATCACAATCCCCCACTCAAAAATGAATATTGACACAATTTAACTTGGTGCAAGACTACACCAAATAATTCAGCATCCATGCCAAGCTGGTGTTTCTCTGCTTGCAATACAGGTTGCATTCTTTTGGCACAGTCTTTGTAGAGTACAGTACCAAAATACATTTTCTTGACCTTTTTACTTCCATCCAAGTGCACCCAAACCCCCTTTCTGCCCTGATATCATGATATTCAGAAATTGATCAAGTAAGGCTGCATCCAGCTTGTCTCCCCGTGGACCAAGTGAAACTTTTTCAATGCCAAAAAAGACTAGCAATGCATTCCCTGGCCTTGAATACATTTTACATGGAGTGGTATTATATTTTGCACATTCTTGTGTTCTATGATTCTAATATGTTCACCTACTCTCTGCTTTAATGGGCATATAGTTTTTCCAACATAGTGAACCCTGCCTATACATTCTGCCCTATACACTGTGCCTGCTGTATTAAAGGCAATCAGATGTCTTATTGAGAACTCTCTCCCTGTGGTCTTGCTTATAAAGGTTTTAGCTTTTTTCATATGTCTACACTACTCGCACTAGACATAGGGAAAACTATCAATAGCAAAGGATCCCAACCAGGTATTGGACTGTTTTCTCAAAATGGGCTGTAGTGAGTCACATTCCCAATCTCCTTTCACTGTGTAGTATATGTAGTAATGAAATTAACTCTGTTCTAAGTCTCTGTCTGTACCATGCTCCCTATGTACCAATATGGCCTTCAATCTTGTAAACCACAAACTACTCCTCCCAAAGCTAACCTCTTAAGGTCTAGACAATCTTTCCGTACTGTGGTTCTCGGATTACCTAAGAGATGGGTCACAATTTGTTAAATGCAAAGGAGCCCTTTCTTACAAATGCCCCATCAACAAAGGTGTCCTGCAAAGATCAATATTGGGCCCACTATTATTCTCACTCTATGTCAATGTGCTGCTGAACAACTGCAGTGAAGCTAAATTGTTGTTATATGCATGTTGACTCTGAGTTCCTGGACAAAGCACAGGACTCAATGGGTTCTTTTGAAGGCTAAATTACACTATGAGTCAAATATTCAAAGTTTATGGAACACGTTTATTTTCAATCCTGTGTCAAGTATAGAATTCCTATTAAAAGCACAGCATTAAAGAGTAGTTTTAATTTTGCCTGACAAAGGTGTTGATCACTCACGATATGCAGGCCGATACAGATGACAGAGAGGTTATGGTTTCTTTTCTTGTGTTTTTTTATTCTGTATTCCTCCTCCTTCCTCTCTAAACCCAGCATCAATGTTTTTTTTAATTCTAGCTGGCCTTACTCTGTGAGTGGTCACTAGGTTTTTAGACCAATCAGAATGTTACTGGCTGATGGGCAGTCAGAGACTGCATGATCAGTGCATGAACAGTAGCATTTATCAAAGAACAGCCTTCCAGCCTTCATGATCAGTGAGTGATCAACCAGTTACACAGTTAATAAATTATCAGATAATTACATAGTTAATAAGTACATTGGCCACTAGGCAGCAGCAGTGCTCCATAACTAGTGTCTGGGTTTTGACACAGCATGATCATGTTTTTGGCATACAATATATTGATATTAAACCTGATCCTATACAATTAAGCTAAATATAAAGAATTATATTTAAACACAAAAGCATTTTGAAACTGTGGTTTTGATAGCCTTCTAAGATTCTTCCATACATTGCTCTATTTAATATGAAGTTGTAAGATTTTTATGTGACTTAAAGTTGCCACTGTCAGTTAAATTTTGCTTGAGTAATCCACATGTATACAACCATACGGGAATATTTACTGTTTGTACAAAATGCCACATTTCCACATTGTGTAAACAAAAAAGAAACATAGATATTAACAGACATGGGTTTTTTGGCTTTTGTGAAATTTGAGACAGACCATTTAGAATACGTAATTATAGCTTCTGACAAAGAATAAGGTACCAGAACTGTGGATTCTTTTCAGGGCATTTCAGTTTCTTTGTTACAGAGTATCTAGAATCAGTTGTAGTTAAACAGTTCACTAAAATAAATGGATATAGCCCTATAGTTACACAAGGAGGTAAACTGATCTTACCAAATGACATTGTATTTACAAGAAAAGCATATTTTAACAGAGACAGTCTAGAATGTTTTCCCAATTATGGCTCCTAACCATGAAGTAGAGAAAACTAGTGCTATATAATTTTATTTGAGAAACACCACAAACACAGAAATAAATTGGTTTTAACATTTGGTTATTAACACAAGACCCCTGGATAACCTTTATGAAACCTAAAAGAATCTAGCTGGTCCCTGAACTGTCTATTCAGCAAAAACTGCGATTGTCTGTTTACTCTGAGGGATGCTGGACAATAAAATGCAGTTTTAGATGTGATTGTTTTTCAGATATCACCTGTTTGGCAATTATATGGTTGGTGTTTTCCTGTTCTGAACAAAGGGACAGAACCAATAAAAAGTTACAGTTAAGATGTCTCCCAAGATATGAAACAGAATCAGCTCATTGTTCCACTATCTGTGGCTACCATCAGAAAGCAGCTGTTTACAGATGGTTTTTGGTAGCTGGAAAACATGCAGTTTACTGTACAATGGTTTAATGGATGGGAGTGGCACACTCCAAACATCTAAAAACCTGTCTTCTGGTGTTTTTCCACAGTTAGGATTCTTTGAAATGTAAGATGCAGTTCATTTACTACATACTAGATATCAACCTTTTACTTTTTCCCCAAAACAATATGTCAGCAAACCCCTTTATTGGTTTAAACTGCTGCTCAATCCAACAGTCCCCACCTTGAAGCCAGCAGAGCAAAGCCTCATAGAAACATAGAAACATAGACTTTGACGGCAGATAAGGACCACTTGGCCCACCTAGTCTGCTCATTTTCCTACCTAGAGGATAAGCTGCAGATCCTGTTTAACCAACAGCCTATTTCTTCCTACCCCCCACAAAAATTACCATATGTGTGCCCCATGGATTCTTGAATTCTCCCACAGTTGTAGACCCCACAACCTCCTCTGGAAGGCTGTTCCATGTGTCCACCACCGTCTCTGTGAAAAAATACTTCCTCACATTGCCCCTGAGCTGTCCCCCTCTATCTTCAAATTGTGTCCCCTTGTTCTTGCACATCTCTTTTTCTGAAAGATGCTACCCTCTTGGACTTTGTTGATTCCGCTGAGGTACTTAAACATTTCCATCATGTCCCCCTCTCCCACCTTTCCTCAAGGGTATAAATATTAAGCTCCTTTAGTCTCTCCTTGTATGGCTTCTCTTGCAGACCCTGCACCATTTTAGTTGCCCTCTTCTGAACTGTCTCCATCCTGTCTATGTCCTTGCAGAGATGGGGTCTCCAGAACTGGATGCAGTACTCCAGATGGGGTCTCACCAACTGTCTGTACAGGGGGATAACAACTTCCTGTTTTCTGCTGGTGATGCCTCTCCCTATACATCCCAGTATCCCCCTGCCCTCCCTACCGCCTTCTCACATTGCTTGCTAACCTTAAATTCATCTGATATGATTACCCCCAGGTCTCTTTCCATTTTTGTTGTTGTTATTACCCCCTCATTGTGTAATCTGCCCCTGGGATTTTGTTTCCCAGGTGCATTACTTTACCCTTCTTTGCATTGAATCCAAGCTGCCATACTTCTGACCATTCCTCCAACCTTGCCAAGTTCCTTTTCATCCTTTCCAAGCCTCCTTGTGTATCAACCCTGATGCAGATACTTATGTCATCTGCAAAGAGGCATACTTTTCCTTCCAGTCCCTCTGCAATGTCACTTATAAAGACATTAAAAAGGACTGGAACCAGTAAAAAACCCTGCAGTACCCCCCTAGTAACCCCTCTTTCTTCAGAGTGGACTCCATTTACAATTACCTTCTGTGTCCTGTTGTTCAGCCAATGTTTTACCCAGGCTACCACCCTGGGACCCACTCCCAGGCTGGTTAATTTAACTACTAATCTTTTGTGTGGTACTGTGTCAAATGCCTTGCTAAAGTCTAGGTAGACTATGTCCACAGCCCCTCCCTGGTCTTCTACTTTGGTCACCCAGTCAAAGAAATCAATTAGATTTGTCTGACATGACCTTCCCGCTGTGAACCCATGCTGCCTTGGGTCCTGTGCCCCACTGGCCTCTAGGTACTCAACAGTTCTTTCCTTCAGAAGTGATTTCATCACTTTCCTTACCACAGAGTTCAAACTGACAGGTCTGTAGTTTCCTGCCTCTGTCTTGCTTCCACTTTTGTGAAAGGGAATCACATCAGCCTTCTTCCAGTCCTCAGGTACCACACCATCCTCCCATGATTTGCTAAAAAGGGTAGTCAGAGGTGTCACTAGTTCTCTGCTTAGTTCTTTTAGACTTCTGGGGTGAATTCCATCTGGCCCCATTACTTTGTCCACCTTCAGTTTTAGGAGTTCTTTCAGAACCCTTTCTTCTGTGAAAGGACTGGGATCGACCCCCCTTCCCTTACTGATTTCTTATGTTAATTGGATTAGGCTCCTCCCCCACTTCCTATTTGCGAATACTGAACAGAAGTAGTCATTCAGTATCCCTGCTTTTTCACTGTCACTCTCTGCCCACCCACCATCCATTCTATTCAGCCTCACTATCCCTCCCTTTGTCTTTATATGCTCCCTGATATACCTATAAAAGGTTTTATCCCCCTTCTTAACCAAGTTGGCTATCTTTTCCTCAGTTTGTGCCTTTGCTATTCTGACTACCCTCCCTGCTTCCTTCTGCCTTAACTGGTACAGTTCTCTGTCCTGCTCCTTCTGTTTTTCCTTATACTTCCTAAATGCTATATTTTTCTCCCTAACCTTCACCACCACTTCTTTTGAGAACCATAGTGGCTTTTTCTTTCATTTTGATTTGTTTATTTGCTTCACACAAAGGCTTGTTGCCTCTGTGATGGCAGTTTTGATATTTCCTCATTGTTGCTCCACCCCTCCTTCTAGCCTGTTTGCTAGTGCTTTTCTAAGGCACTCTCCCATCTTGCCAATTACATCAGCTTGGTGAGTTGCACTGTTTGCAAAAAATGATTCTGTTTTTTATGATTTTGAGTGTGGACCTTAGACAGCATAATATATATATATATATATATATATATAATGATGAAAATGAGAATTATTTGGAGAACAATTAAGACTTTAAAAGTCACTTCTATTAAGCTAATGGTAAGAACAAGAATAGCATCTCCATCATGTACTAGTTCATCCAAATCATTTTTAATCTTATGTACGTCATTGCTAAGTTGAATGAGGTGGGTATCTTTATGGTCCAGTAGAGATTGTAAAGTTAAGGACAAGGGATCAATATGCTCATTGAAAACAGGTGTATACCTATCAATATCCTCCTGGTGGTCAAGTTCACTCTGAATGACTCTCATCATGTATGAGGATGGGGTGATCACAGTCTGACCAATAATGGAATGCTCAAGAGGGATAAAACTAAAAATGTGGGTGATTACATCACAAGAGAGGGCCCCATAAATATATTTTTTATAATTAGTAACAATACAGTACTGCCCCTCCATGTTATAAATGACTTTGACAGTCAACAGACACCATTGAGTAAGCTGGACTAGACAAGAGCTGGATGGTTCATTTGCATTTGGCCAGTTGCTTTAGTGTTTGTCTGCTTTTCAGGTATGTAACCATAGACAGGAATAGCAACATCAAACACCTCACATCTACACACATACTTGTACCCTTTTGCAGAGCAACATGTAGTATGTGGGGCTCTCCACATCTGTGTTTCAGGGTGAAACACAATGAGCTGTGGTAGATTTAGTTGTTCACTGTACACATCACCTTATAAGTATCCTATGGAGTGGACAGTTTATCAAATACTGATTTAGCAGTGTCAAGGATGGGCAAGGACACGATGAAGGAGCTATACAATGTGTCTCTGATCAAGTATGATCCCTGAGTATAACATGGGCCGCTGTTGGGATGTGGTGTTACTGACCCCAAATTTCAGGCAGTGCTAAACAAAGGCTTCTGACATTTTTTTTAACTCATGTCCAGTCTATTTTGCCACACATGTGGCCATACTGGGAGCAATACCACTCGGCCAGCGGCTCATCCTTGTTGAGGTCTGGGATGCAGCCATGTTCTACATCCAGCAGTAACTTAGTTACTGTAATTAGAAAATAACCACCATAGGCTGTACAAATGATCTCCACACCTTTTTCATTGGTCCTTACTTCTTTATTATTGATCTCAATCAATTTGTTTATTTTTGCCTGAGTCTCATTAAATGAATTAGCAATGTCATGCATACTGTACACTGTGAATTTTTCCTCCTGTGCAAGACCATCACGACCATGTAACTTGGGCCTTTCTACCTCCAGGTCCTTGTTAGTTTCAAAATATCTAATATGGCAATGTATTTGTTCTATATCTGCACTATTCCAAATTGACATACCCAACCCAACTAGACCTGATATAGACCCAACAAGTCTGTCCAGGCCCTGTAGGTACCTGGTCTGGAATATGCCTTGTTGTGGAATGTTTTTTGCCTGGCTACAGGGTCTTGGACCCACTGTTGATAATTTGCTCTGATATCAATTAACACAGAAGCATAGAATAATGAAACATTTGCCAGGACACAATGACGCAATTCTGCCACATTCCAGTGAGACAGATTTAAAATGACACACACATGCATGAACTGGATATTGTTTATCAACATCCCAGGTATGGAAGTGGCAGTAAGTCTGCTTGGCAGTCATAGCTCCACACTAGGACACAGTACAATTGTTGACAGCGTTTCTGTTATGTTATCAAAATTGTCTATTAGCTGTGATACACCAAGCGTAGTAGGTGACCTTTTAACTATTAAGTTTATGCTCCCATTAGCAGATTCCACACCATCACTGTTCCAGGTCTCATGTGTATTAAGGATTATAACATAATACAGTCCTGCATCCTCCAACCACAAGTCATTTATCAGTAAGGAGGCATTATTTTTAAATCCTGTTGTTTTCCCTTTATACCGATGGAGGAAAAATGTGTCATCCTTTTTGGGAGTGTGGGTAATTGTTGTGGACCAGATCAGATTAGTCTTTAATGAGTTACATCCCCACATAATAATGGGAGTATCTTGTGCTGTATATATTACTGGAAGTAATGCTGAACATCCCTGGTAACCTTCCACTACAGTCTGATGGATATGCAGTTTTAAACATGCTATCAAATTCAGGTTCATGGCACCCAACAGAACCATCAACACTGGTAGTCGCATTGAGGATATTCTGGAATGAAAGAACAGAAATTGATGAGGGTATCCTGCCCCCCCCCCCACACACATACACAAACACACACAAGGGAGGAGGTAGGAGATCAGGCATTTTTGTGTAAACACTTTTATCTGACTGATAGAGAACAACTGAGGCTACATTTATTTGCATTCTGTCCTTCATTTTGAAACAATAGATTCATTTTTTTAAATGAAAGATAGTAATAAAAAACACCCTACTCGCACTTGCAGAGGGTGTACTTAAACTTAAAGCTTTTGCTGTATTTAGAGTGGTGTGGGCTCAAGCTGCTAGCAATGCAGACACTCTGAAATGGCAGAAAGAAATGGATCAGGGTATCCCCCCCCCCCGTATGAGGTAGGAGATTAGGCAGCTGATTTTTCTGTTAAACAATTGTTATATATCCTTGGGGCTACACATATTTCCAAAAATTCCAAAAACACAATAACTGTAAAGTTACTGCATTTATCTATCTGTATTTAACACCACATTAAAACCAAAAACCACATTAGCAAGCAGATGAGTCTTAACCTTTTTAACATACCGTTTATATTATAATTCTGATGAGGTAGCCAGTGTCTATTACATACAAAAACTAGAAACTTTTTTTTTTATATAGACTGGGGCCAGAATTGTTGCCACAGATCTTAAGAAGGACCCGTAATGGAAGATTGAAAACTAAAACTGACTGGTAAAGTTATCAGTCTGTGAGCTGGTGGTCAAGTTGGTCACTAGCTTTTAAAATCTGGTAGCCAGACTAGTTGTTTTAAGCAGCAATTAGCCACTTGGCTACCTGATTTATTTTTGCTCTGTACTTTACTTTCTCCAACATGGGGAAAACCATGCAACAGCAATGTTTTTAGCATAACAAGAATCATTGCTGCTATACTGTACTTAGCCCAATGTTCCTGTTATGTAATGAGAAAACAGGGATAGAGGAGATAGGGAATCCGGTATCCTGAAATGAGAAAAGAAAATTGTGGCTAATCATCTTAATCCACTTTAAACAATTTTAACTGACTACTGTGAGACCATTTGTCCACTGGCTTTTTCCTGTTGGTGATTCTCCTCATGTACACAGATGGACTGCATTTGTCAGTGATGTACAGTAGTATGGTCCTTCCCACTTATGGCTCAGAGGGTAGTCCTGCATACCATAGAACTGCATCATGACTCTCTGACCCACTTGCCACTCATTTACGGTCACACCTTGGTTAAAGTATTTAGCTGCCTAAGCTCATCATTTTTCAGTACTCTGTACAGCTTTTAGGTAGACTTGCTGCAAATCCTGTTTTAGCTGTTCCACATATTTGTCCACCTGAATGGATTCTTTCATAGGTGTGTTCATATCATAAAGCAAGTGCTCAGGGAGTCTCATTTATCCCCCTGTCATGACTTCAAATGGAGTCAGTGAAGTGCTTTTAGCAGAAGTGGCTCGGATTGCCATTAATAACAAAGGCACCAGGGAGTCCCAATTTTTTTTCATTTTCATCTGCAAACTTTCTCAATATAGGTTTTTTTGTTCTGTTGACCCTTTCCTCCTGACCTGATGATTGTGGATTGAAGTCAATGTGAAATGTTTGCTTATCTCCCAGTAGGTGCATTGTTTGTTGCATTACAGATCCCACAAATGATGGTCCCCTGTCTGAATCCACCTGCAAGGGCAGTCCCCACCTTGGAAACAGTTGTTGAACTAACACATGGGCTGTGACTTTAGCTGTTACATTTTTGATAGGGAAGGCCTCAAATCATTTGGAGAATTGGTCAGTGACCACGAAAAGGTGGTTATTACCTCTGGTAGTTGTGGGAAGAGGTCCCAAATAATCAATTTGGAGCTGAGTCCATGGACCCCCAATTCTTTGGCTTTGAAGCAGGGATTTGTTTTGTTTTGGTACTGGGTTGTCCTTGGCAGAGACAATGCAATTTTCGCAGTATGTTTCTACATCCTGTGCCATGGAGGGCCACCAAGCTATTGTCTTTACATGAACCAAGACATTTTTAGGACTTTGGTGCCCCCTTGAGGCGGCATCATGCACCACGTACAGAAATTTGGACCTTAGGTCAAGCGGGGTCACCCATACATGTTGCCCAAAGCCAGTGTATAACAGTATGACTTTTTTCTAGGAGAGCTTGAGGTTAGCAGTATGTTTTGTATAGGTGGGCAGCAATACAGGCTGGGTTGCCTGAGTTCAGACAGATCTTTCTTGAGCTCAGGATCTTGTTTTTGTAGGGACTGCAAATCTATGGGCTTTGTTGAGGTGAGTTGCTTGCCACTACAACTTCTGGTACTTCCCCTTTGGGTAGGCCCCACAAATTTCCCTCCAGAGATCCTTTATGGCTAGTTCATAAGCTGTACTGTTTTCCATGGCATGGGGAGGTTTTAGTGAGTGAGCCTTTGCCTTTTTGATAAACATTGGACCTGCATGTTGTTTAGCTTACAGAGAAATATATTTTAAAAGCTTGTGGTGTGATAACAACTTACCATCAGATGAGCAGGAATCGGTCTGTTCTCACACTGGAAGAAACTCAGTCAAAGCATTACAAATGTACGTTGAATCAGAAAACAGAATTAGCCCTTGTGGCACATTGGTACACTGAACCCTGTACTAAGTAGATCCCAAAGCATCTATGGGGCTTTCCCTCTAGGTAATAGCTGGACCCATCAGTAAAAGCTTGGAGTTCATCAGTATTCTGATGTGGTATACCATGATGATAATGACCACATATGGGCGACTGTCAAAATGACAACTGATATGATGGTGTTATCATCGCGGGTGATGGTAGGGGATGGCGAATGTTGTGATCACGAGGGTAGGGTGAGCGATAGAAAGGGAAGGTGGGTGACAGAACATGGAGGGATGGGGATCAGGGATGTAACCCTTTAGTGAGCCTGCTTCCACCAAGCCAACTGTGTGGTGTGGTGGGTAGGGTGACTGGCTCCAATGGAGCAGATCCTGGGTTTGGGACTGGGGGAGGATGTACTTTTGCTGGGTCCCGCAGCTGCAGGACTTAATTTTTTTCTAACTGGGTTGTGCCCCCCTTCCTGACATGCAACCCCCTGGAGTTGAGAATCTTTAGTTAGGAGGTGTGGGGGGTGGTGCGGTGGGCACAGCACCCCCGCATGCACAGTTTCACAGTCACCTTTTTCTGCATATTGCCAAAAATGTTTTCAGCGATAATGTAGGTCGCGATAATAGTGATCACCTTTCAGAACCTTCTGATGGTCATCAGGCAGCACCTTAAACAGGAATTGGGCCTCAGGACTGTAATCTGCAGTGGGACACTCATAAGGTTCTCTTTCATACAGAAGAGAGTTGGCTAACAGTGATGGGGTGCTGCAGTGCCTGATGACAATGTCCCAGTCCTGCAACTGCAGGGCCCAGTGGGTTAACCTTGCATTTGACACAGTTCACTCCTTGACTCAGCCTGACAGGAGGTACTCAGTGGGGGTGTGACATGTGTGCAGAATGATGGGATATAAACCTACAATATAGGTAAAATGATGGATGGTTTAATTTGTGGTCAGAAGATTATTTCCACAATGTGTATAGTTTCTTTCTACCCCTGTTAGAAGACAGGAGGCATCAACAATTGGCAGCAACTTGCCATGGTGGTTCTGTGCAAGGACGGCTGAGATGGAATTTTCTGAGGCTGCTACCTCAAGGTGGAAGGGCAAGGATGAATTGGGATTTGCCAGGGCTGTGGCCTTCATATGAGTGTCTTTTAGGTTTTGCACTGCTTCTGTTTGTACTGGGGTCCAGACCCATGGAGTCCCCTTCTGTAAAAGGTTGTACAGAGGTTTAGCAATGTCTGCAAAGTGTGGAATGAAATCTCTGGAGTACCCTACTATACCCAGCAATCTCCTGAGTGCTGTTTTAGAAGTAGGAAGTGGCAACTTCCTGACTCTCTCTACTTTTTGATGGTCTGGGATGTGACCATCCTTACATATGATGAGTCCCAAAAAGGTTACCTGTTGCTTCATGATTTGGACCTTTTTTGGATTTACCTTTAGACCTTTGTCTTTTAGCACATACAGCAGTTCCCTTAACACGGTTAAGTGGTCCATTTCTGTGACAGTGGCAAGCAACAAATCATCTATATATTGTAGTAGACACTCAGATCTAGAGAAACCTTTTAGTGCCTCCTTCATGTACAGATGGAAGAGGGAGGGTGAGTTATGGAACCCCTGAGGGAGACATTTCCAGGTACTCTGTTGCCCCTGGAAAGTGAATGCAAACTTGTATTGGCATTCAGAATGCAAAGGTATGGACCAGAAGCCATTGGAGATGTCCAATACAGAAAACCATTTGGTTGTTGGGAGCAATTGGGCTAGTATGTCTGGGGCTGATACCACTGTAGGTGCACAAGCTGCCATGGTTTGGTTTAACCTGTGGTAATCAATGGTCAATCTCCAAGAACCATATGTCTTTTTTGACTGGCCATATAGGAGAGTTGTTACCTGTGGCACATTTTCTGAGGACCTCCTGCTGAAGCAAAGACTCAATTGTCTGCTTTATGGAGGGCTCTGCCTCTTTTGGGATATTATACTGCTTTTGGTAGGGAAGGTCTTCTCTATTAATTATGACACAGGCTTGCATTCCTCCACAATCATGCTTACTTTTTGCAAACACTTCATCACATCCTTAAACAATTTCATACACCTTTGTATTCACACTGATTCTCTTTTCAAATAGAACCTGAAACAAATCATACTCCTCTGGTCTCTTGATTGCAAAAACTGCATGTACATCAGATATCATTAAATCAGCCATTTCACAAGATGCAGTTAGCTAGATCCACAATACACCTACAACTGTTTAAAAAAATCAGCTCCTAAAGTATACTGTTGTTGTGGCAAAAACATAAAGGCCACTACATGATGCATTATCATACCCCATATTTGCACTGGTATTGGAACAGACTGCATAGCTCCTGATTCATCTCCTGCAAATGACTGAAGTGAAAATGTAACCCCTTAAGAGAATTCAGACTGGGTGGGGATGCTCGAGTGGTAGACAGATACCAATGTGCCAGTGTCAATCAAAACAGTGCTTTGGCAACCTCCAGCCAAAGCACTGACAACTGATCACTCCCAAACATCTGTTTTCACAGGAGCCACAAAAACAGTAGAGGCCTTTTTGTCCTAGGCAGTCTTTGGTGGACCTGCCTGACTGCTATTTGTTTGGGCCCGTAATATGTCCCTCAACTCCTGTACTTCCTTTTCTAACACCTCTACTCTATTTGGCTGCTGATTACATTACCAATTATTTTGGCCTTGCCCCCGCCCATTTCCTTTTCCTCTCCATTGGTTGTTAGGCTGTTGGTTTTTATGGTGTCCTTCATTGCTAAATGTAATGGGAGATTCTGGCTGCAAAGCCAAAGAGTCTCCCTGTGGAGGGCCTCCAGGATCAGAGGGTTGTGTAACAGCTGCTACCTTTTTAGATAACTTACCATCTGGCCCACCCAGGGCTTCCTGTGCTCTTCTTAGTTTATCTATGATGTCATCATAGTCATTATAGTGGTCAATATGCATTTTTATACTGTAGCTGCTTTTAGATGTGGAAAGGCATTGTTAATTAGGCAACATTTGTATTCTCTATGGTCCTGGTCTCCCAGCCTATTATAAAACCCATATTCAGCGAATAATCAGTTGGCATAAGCTTTTGGGGGTTCAACTGGCTCTTGCTTACAATTTTCCATGACCTCATACTGATCCTTGTATCTCCAACCATTGATATCCATAAACTATTTTGCTGCCTCCACCCAGGGGAGTCTCCTACCCATTATGTCACCCTGGAAGGCCAGTAATTGTTCCGGTGGCACTGTGGCCATTAGAACTTTTATTCTGTCCTTTGTGTGAACTGGTGCACATCACCCATTGTCTCAATCTGATTGCAGCGTAACAAGGGGTCCATTTTGCCTGACTTAAAATCTCCTATTCACTTAGCCACTTTATCTAAAATTTTATGGATGGCCTCTGTCTCTTTTCTTACCTGTGTTGTCTGAGGGTTGTTTCCCCCAAACCTCCGAGTTTCAGTTTTTAGTATCACTGGTGCCATGAGGGTTGCCATTGTGGCAACCACTTCCCTGCTGTAGCCAGTGTAAAGGGGCTGTGAGGGACCTATTCTGTCTTTTTCTTTACATTTTTCCATTTTTTGTATGTTCCTGACTGGGGTTAGAATTCAGTTATTGATGCTGGACCTCATTGTAGGGAGGTGGAGCAGTTGGGACTACTGATTGGCTTGGTACCATCATCCCTGGTGCTACTGACACAACAACACCCCCATGGATTTGCATTTCACTTTGCAGTTGTTTTATCTGCTGGAGACATTGTGAGTGGTCTATTTCTGAACCCTTTTTCATTTCTATTACAATTTCTATTTGTTTTCTTAGAGCTGCTTTTAAATCTGCATTTTCCCTGTGTAATTTATCTCTTTCAGCTTGTGTTTGTTCTAGCTGCCGATGCATGATATCACTAGAACACCATGCATCAGTTAGCTGACTAGTAAGACTACACTGCATTAGTGTAGACTGTTGTTCTTTTTGTTTTGTTTCTTCAACTGTTCACGTAATTCCAAATTGCCAGATTTTAAATCTGATACTTACTTTTTTATGCATTTTAATTTTTCTTCTAAGCTGACCACCATGACATACAACCCTTTTTTTATTTGTCTTTCATTTTCTTTGCCAGTTCTACCTGGAACTGCTCTTTCACATAACCCCAACAGTCACTTTTATGCCTAGCATCTTTGCAAAATTCTTGGCCCTTGTGTGAAATCACAAAATCTGCAATGTATTGTTCCATGTTACAGTAACCTGTCTATTTATTTAGTGTAAGACTGGGTCTTATTAAACAAGACCTTGGATCAACCGCTGTTTTCAATGGATTGACTCCAACTGTTGCTGTGGGTTAGGTTATGAACCTTTACCCACCAGTAAAATTTGATCCAAATGTGGGGTTTCCTGTAGGAAAGTTTTCCTGAAAATTACAAATATTGACTTATTAGCACCCTCTTCTGGTTGGCTCGCCAAATGTTGACTCTGGGTATCTGGCCAAAGCACTGGATTCAATAGGTTCTTTTAAAGGTTAAATGACACTGTGAGTCAGTTATTCAAAGTTTATAGAACAAGTTTATTTTTAATCCTATTACAAGTATAGAATTCCTATTACAAGCATAGAATTAAAGAGCAGTCTTAATTTTACCTGACAAAGGTGTTGATCACTCACCATATGCAGGCTGATACAGATGACTGACAGGTTATGGTTTCTTTTCTTGTGTTTTTTTTGGTTCTGGATTCCTCCTCATTTCTCTCTAAACTCAACACCAATGTCTGTTTTTTTTATATTCTAGCTGACCTTACTCTTTGAGTGGTCACTAGGTTTTTAGACCAATCAGAATGTTACTGGCTGATGGCCAGTCAGAACATGCATGCTCAGTGCATGAACAATAGCATTTATCCAATCACAGCCTTCCAGCCTTCATGATCAGTGAGTGATCAACCAGTTACATAGTTGATAAATGATCAGATAATTACATAGTCAATAAGTACATTAACCACTAGGTGGCAGCAGTGCTCCATAACTAGTGTCTGGGTTTTGACACACCGCAATCATGTTTTTTGGCATAGAATATATTGATATTAAACCTGATCCTATACAGTTAAGCTAAACAAAAAGAATTATATTTAAAAACAAAAGCATTTTGTAACTGTGGTTTGGATAGCCTTCTAAGATTTACCCGTACATTGCTCTATTTAATATGAAGTTGTAAGATTTTTATGTTGCTTAAAGCTGCCACTGTCAGTTAAATGTGGCTTGAGTAATCCACATGTATTTTCATAAGCATACAGGCATATTTACAGTTTTTACAAAAAGCCACATTTCCACATTGTATAAACAAAAAAGAAACATAGATATTAACAGACATGGGTGTTTTGGCTTTGGTGAAATTTAAGACAGACAATTTAGAATATGTAATTATAGCTTCTGACAAAGAATAAAGTACCAGAGCTGTTTATTCTTTTCCGAGCATTTGAGTTTCTTTAGTACAGAGTCTCTAGGACTAGTTGTAGTTAAATAATTCACTAAAAGAAATGGATATAGCCCTATACTTATACAAGGGGGTAAATTGATCTTACTGAAAGACATTGCATGTACAAGAAAAGCATATTTCTACAGAGACAGTCTAGAATGGTTTTCCAATTATAGCTCCTAACCATGAAGTAGAGAAAGCCAGTGCTATATAACTATATTTGAGAAACACCACAAACACAAAACTAAGTTGGTTTTAACATCTGAATAACCTTTACAAAACCTAAAAGAAGCTAGCTGGGCCCTGTATTGTCTACTCAGCAAAAACTGGTGATTGTCTGTCTACCCTGAGGGATGCTGGATAATAAAATGCAGTTTCAGATAAGATTGTTTTTCAGATATCACCTGTTTGGTAATTATATGGTTGGTGTTTGCCTGATATAAGCAAAGGGACAGAACCAATAAAAAGCTACAGTTACAATGGCTCCCAAGATATGAAAGAGAATCCCCTGTGTGTTCTACTATCTGTGGTTGCCATCAGAAAGCAACTGTTTACAGAGGAGTGTTTTTTACTTGGAAACATGCAGTTCATAGTAAAATGGCTTAATGGAATGGGATTGGTACACTCCAAACATCTAAAAACCTGTCTTCTAACTCCAAGTGTTTTTCCAAAGTTAGGAGACTTTGAAAGGTCCAATGCAGTTCATCTACTACATACTAGATACTGTATCAACCTTTTACTTTTTCCCCAAAACAATATATCACAAACTCCTTTGTTGGTTTAAACTGCTGCTCAATCCAATATTCTGACAACATGGTTATTTATCACAACTCAAATGATGCCAACAATCTGAATGCTATGCTTTCAAGAGACCTGCACACACTTGAGAACTGACTACTTACTAACAAACTGGTCTTCAACAGGAAAAAAAAAACAAAAGCCATCCTCTTTGGATGGAAAAGCCTAGGACCCCAAAGGCATAACTTGCTAAAAACCTCTTTCTCAGACAGATGCCAGATTGAGGCTGTCAGCTCTATCAAGTACCTGGGAGTCCTCCTAGACCAAGATATCACCTCTAAGGTCTATGTTGAAAGCTTCACCAAGACCTTACATCAAAAAATATGGCGTCTGTATAGTCTAAGTCCATACCTGTCTAATAAATCATTGCTAAAAATTGCCAACTCGACCCTCCTGTCCACTGTACTCTATGGATCCCCCATCCTGCACACAGTCAGGAGCACAGAGTGAAATAAACTTAAATCCTTATACCATGCTATCTAATGCTTTGCTACAAGGGGTGCCCTAAAAGATCATCATTGTAGGGGCCTCCAAATCCTAAACTTTCCCTCATTTGATGGTAGTACGGAATACTCTGCTCTATCCTAGCCTATTACCTTAGCAGTAATAATGCTCCCCTGAGTCTCAAAGACTTGTTAATGACTAAACCAGACAGGTGCCCTCTCAGATCATCTAAACACACTCTCCTCCAAACCCCACAAGCAAGGACCAAAAAAGGGTCTAGGTCCTTCGCCATAGCAGTCTGAACCATTTGGAACACCCTTCCTGATAAAGTACAAGAAGGCTCTTCTCTTAAGGTCTTAAAACAAGGCCTAAGGGTGCACCTATTTGACTGCAGCTACTGCAGCTGGAACAGATGACAGGATCAATTCAGGTTGCATGAAGGAGGTCCCCCATTATACCTCTTCCTTGCAGTCAACTATACAAACCTGGGCAGGCTTGTTTATTTAGGCAAGAGGACCACAAAGTAAAGCTGAGCAGCTCTGTCTGCCCCAACCAGAGTGAGATGATATCTCATTAACTACAAATGACATCCCTTGCTGCACCTGCTAATTTAAAAGTCATTCAACTTGCCTTGAGTGATGTATAAGTTGTCCAGTCTGTTTTTTTTTGTGTAATTTAAAAGGCACATTTACAGTAGTGCTGGTCTTCCTCCCACCTCCCCCTCATGTATAACTATTTTTACATTCCAAGCATGAAATCACAATTGTATGCAAGATGAGAGGGCCTACGGCTCTGATTGTTGCTTGTCTGAAATCCCTTAAGTGATTTATGTTAGTAGTATTTTTTTTATTTATTTATAAGCCCAGCTGAGGTGCAATATCTCTTTATTTTTTTTCAGGTCTCTTTATGCTGCCTAGCCTTCTAGCTAGAACAAGAACACCCTTCCACCTGCTTCCAGTGTCTCTTCTTGTCCATCAAAACTCCCTTTTCTTGATCCACTGTGATACCATAAGCCATATGCAACACATCACTTCATTGCCCCCTCGACTTGCTCCCTGATGCTGTGTCTGACTTCAAGAAACCTGGCAGGTTCCTCCCTACACTTTTCAGACACCAACACAGGATGCAAAGCCTGGGAGTGCCTAAAGTGGTTAGGAAAAGGAGTCCATGATTGAAGTGAGGGGGCAGGCAGGCCTTCATATGACCAGCCAGTGCAGATTTTCCCCTTTTTTGTTCCCTCCCTTAGGAAGGAGCCATAAATCACACAGAGGGCATATATCCATACAGTAGAGAGTCATGCTGACATCAGTCACATCCAGACCTCCCCTTGCAGTAGCTACTTCAGCCATGCTACAACACATCCTTCAGTAGGCAGGGCTGTGTTTACACAGATAGTGCCTATAGGCTTGAAACTTCAGATGCTCCACCCCCAGCTGGTCCATGCACCCAGTGTGTGCACCAGGCATGCCCCCATCCCCTCAACACACACACACACACACACACACTCCTCAATTCAGGGGGATGGCAACAAATATTCATGTTAGAAAGGAAAGAGTAGAATACAGACTAAACTCAGTTTATTGAGGTGTTACAAAATACTTTATTACATATTCTACATGCCATCTCAGAGCCTGGCTGGCACAGATATCTGCTGCTTGAATTACAGACTAAGAAAGCACACCAAGAGTAATACAACTATGCACAAAAATAATGTGATGTCCATATACTTTATATTACATATTCTACATGCCATCTCTGAACCTGGCCAGTGCAGATATCTGCTGCTTGGATTACAGATTAAGAAAGCACACCAAGATTAATACAACTATGCACAAAAATAATGTGATGTCCATATATCATTAGACTGTCACAGTGGGCCTCCACTTGGAAAAATAGCATATTATTTTACACAACCCACTTGCTGTTATTCTGATTCTTAAACCATTGTTACCCCTTGTTGCAATACCTTAACGGGACACACTGCTCTGTTTCTCCTCCATCTGGAATAAGCCTCCAACCCACCTCTGCCTCAGTCTCCCCACATACCCTGCTCACAAGCAACTTCTCATGGGTCCTTATGTTCCCTCCTATTCTTGCTCCTAGTACAGTGCCCTCCTGCATAACCTTTGTAATTGGCAGTTTGTAATTGGCAATCTGCTATCCATCAAATTGGTCAATTGTTACCTTACCTCTCATTTGTCCATTTTTATAGCCATACTGTGCACATCTTCACATATTTTACCACTGCAACATAACACACCACTATCATATGCCAACAAGTTTGTGCAGAAAGTTGGCAGATAGAGGGTGCACTGTGCAGTACTTTCAGACTTGCTTGAGCCTCCCCTGCAACTGGTTCATGCCTCCCCAGGGATGCAGGCCTCACCATTTGAGATAGCCTACCATACATGTACCCAATGTAAAGGTTAGCGCACCACTCCTTAGCACACCACTCCTTAGTAATCTGAAAAACAGACAGCTGTGCATGCAAGACAAAAAAGTTGCCATTCAAGAAATATTGACTGAGCGAACTGTGCACTAAAAGGAAGGCTTGTTAAAAGACTTTAAGTCCTGATTTTTTATTGTAAATTCTTTGATGAGGTCATCAAACTCTATCTTTGCAACAATATTGTGTTCTATTGATATTACTGGCAAAGCAGTCAGTTGATCTTGACCCATAGTAGAGCGCATTAGATTTTTAATTATTTTCAGAGTCAAACATGACCACTCCCCAGAACAGTTTGTTGCTGGTGTACACAAAAATATGCGTAAAGCGGTGTCTACATTTGGGAAAGTGGAGTCCAAGCCTTTTGATCTTATAATCTGCAAACGATCCATCAAAGTTGCTTGCTTTGTTTTTGCTACAGTTGTAACAGGTAGAGGAATGAAGCTCATGAAATGAGGCATTCATTAACAAAAGCATAATCTAAATCATTTCTGTACAGATCAACAAGATTTTGTGCATGGTGTTTAATATCTTGGACATCCGTTTCTTTAAGTTAAGTTAAAAACCCAAACCTAGCATGAAGGGATGTGTAAGAAGCCTTCTGTATATCAAGTTTGGCTATAAGGGTGTCAAGCATGATATTGACCTCTAAATGCATTTTAGCTTGTCCAGTAAACTGTGTCTCAGTGTCTTCATACAGATCATCAAATTGCCTCTTCCTTGTTCTCTTTTGCTTGAAGTCTATTACATAACCATTGGTTCCTGACAACCTTTTTGTTTCTTCCTCATACTGAAGAAAGCCATCTCTGACTCTCTGAATGTATTCTTTTAGTGACTTATATAACTCCACCACTGAATCAAGATTGATTTCTACTGCTTGCAACAACTTGTTTGTAACATCAAATCTCTCCATTACGGCACTCCAAATTAATATCATAAAGGCTTTTTCAAGCTGTTTAAAGTTTCCAAGAAGTGCATTGGCTTCATTCCTTGTACTAGGAGGTTGAGTTTTATCTTCGAACAACTCTCTCAATGCAGACTGAAATCCTCTGTACCCTTTCTTTAAGACTTCAACAGCTTCTGCACGTGCTGACCACCTTGTTTTTGATAGGCTTTTTGGCACTTTACAGGATTCTTTATTTAAATGCTTTTTCATCACAGCCCACTGATGGGTTGAGGCTACAAAGAAGTTGTACAGCTCTTGTAAGAAGCCAAAAAAAGAAACTGCAGTAAGACATGACTTAGCTGCACATGTACCAACTAAATTAAGTGAGTGGCCAGCACATGGAACAAATAATGCAAGACTGTTACCTGTGATCCTAGTACCTGGTACCTGGGATAATAACAATCTGTTTGCAAGGGATAGGCTGCACCTGAGTGGGGAGTGGAAGAAGGTATTAAAGCAAAGACTGGGGTGGTATATTGTGACAAAAGTGAATTTAAACTAGATGGGGGAGTGGCAAGTGGACAGCAGGTAGGCAGGGATCTGATAGAGTGGCACCTACCCACCAGGCTAACAGGGAGGGAGTCAGGGTGGCCAAAAAAGGAGGGAGTAAAAGGAAGGAAATGGAGGCTAATGAAGGGAAGGAGGCAGGATAGAGGGTGGTCTTGTTGAATGCAAGAAGCATAGGCAACAAATCTGCTGAGCTACAGGCACTCTTAGCAGTGTGGAGGGTGGCTATTGCAGCTGTCACAGAAATTTGGCAACTGAGCACTGGGACTGGGATCTGGCAATCCCAGGATACAAAGTATACAGGAAGGACCATAAGGAAGGGATGGGTGGTGGGGGGACAGTCTATGTGAGGGATGGGATCAAATGCACAAGGGACAAGGAGGAAGAAAGGAGAACAGAGGCAATCTGGCTGCAGCTCCTAGACTCAAGTGGTAGGAAACTGAGGTTTGGGGTGGTATACAGGCCACCGTCTCAGTTTGAGGAGCTTGACAGGGAATTAGCAGGACAAATCAGAACGGTATGTAGAAAAGGGAAGGTGGTCACCGTGGGGGATTTCAACTTGCCGGGGGTTGACTGGAGCATTCCAGTCACCTCCAGTGCTAGAGAGCAAGTGCTCCTGGATGCAATCCAGGATGGTCTCCTGATGCAGTTGGTTAGTGTGCCTACTAGGCTAAAGAACACTTTAGATCTGGTGTTGTCAAATGGGGAGGCAGTAAGGGAAATAAAGGTGGAGGACCCACTAGCCGACAGCGATCACCAAATGGTGTGGTTTAATATCATGATGTGTGGGGAGCCAGAGAAATCAGATACTCAGGTAGTAAACTTCAGGGGGGCAGACTTTGGGAGGATGCAGGAAGTACTGAAAGGGAAACTAGAGGGCATAAGACAGGAGATGGATGCAGAGCATAAATGGGATATTTTTAAAAGGGGGATTACAGAGGCAACAAAAGCCTGCACCAAGACACAGAGTAAGAGGAGCAGAGCAAGAAAACCATGCTGGTTGAACAGCAAGGTAGTGGAGGTGGTGAGAGCAAAATGAGAGGCACACCAGAGGTATAGAAGAACAGGGAAGGAAGTGGACAGGCAGGAGTATGAAAGATGGTCCAGGGAGGTGACCAGAAGAGTGAGAGAAGCCAAGGCCCAGAGGGAGCTGAGATTAGCACAGGGAATTAACGGGGGAGAAAGACTTTTTCAGATAAATCAGGGAGAAAAGGAAGTGAAAGGAAACAATAGTGAGGATAAAAAGGGGTGGGAAGTGGAAGAAAAGGGTGAGGAGCAGGCAGAAACACTGAATGAATACTTTTGCTCATTGTTCATGGAAGAAAAGGGGGAACCTCTACCACCATGGGCTGGTACGGTGGGAACAGGGGGAGAGGAGGCAACAGATGGGAGAATTGAGGCAAGTAGAGTCCTAGAGGGACTGAGGGCACTGAAGGTAGACAAGGCACCAGGGCCAGATTGTATCCACCCCAGGGTGCTGATGGAGATGGCGGAGGTGTTGGCGGAGCCACTGGTAGATCTGTAGAGCACCTCACTGGAGTTGGGATGTGTGCCACTGGACTGGAGGATGGCACATGTAGTACCATTACACAAGAGTGGACCAAGGGATGAACCAAGTAATTATCACCCTGTATGTCTTACCTCCATAGTGTGCAAACTCATGGAGACAATACTAAAGGAAAGACTGGTGTCATACCTGGAGGACAATGGCCTCCAGGATGTGAGGCATCATGGGTTTGTTTCAGGGAAGTCTTGTCAAATCAACCTGATACAATATTATGACTGGGTGACAGGTGTGCTGGATAAGGGCCATGTGGTGGATGTTCTTTACTTGGACTTCAGCAAGGCCTTTGATTCTGTGCTTCATGGGTGGCTTGGGGGGAAGCTAACTGGTGTAGGGGTAGAGGCAAAAATGATTAACTGGATTACAAGCTGGCTGAGTGGGAGGCTGCAATGCATGGTGGTGAGCAGAGAACTCTCAACTCCAAGGCTGGTGACAAGTGGGGTGCCACAGGGCTCTGTGTTGGGGCCAGTATTGTTTGGGCTCTTCATATCAGACATTGCACATGGGATGGTGAGCAAGATAAGTCTGCTCACTGATGACACCAAAATCAGAGCAGTGGTGAATGGAGAGGAGGGATGGAAGGAGCTGCAGGGTGACCTAAGCAAGCTAGAGGAGTGGTCAGAGAGGTGGCAGCTGGGGTTCAATGCAAAGAAGTGTAAGGTTATGCACTTTGGGGTGAAGAACCCAAGGAGAGAATACTGGCTGGGAGGAGTTAAGCTGGGGATCACTGAGGAGGAGAAGGACCTAGGGGCAATGATAACAGGGACCATGAACAACACTGTCCAGTGCAGGAGAGTGACTGCAAAAGTGAACAAAATGCTGGGGTGCATAGCGAGGGGTTTTTCATCCAGGTGAAGAGAGGTGATCTTGCCCTTCTACAGGTCGCTGGTAAGGCCGCACTTAGAGTATTGTGTGCAGTTTTGGAGGCCATATCTAAAGCATGATATCAGGCTACTGGAGGGGGTGCAGAGGAGGGCAACAAAGATGATATGTGGAATGGAAAGGACAGACTATGACAGCATGCTGAGAGACCTGAATATGTACACCCTGGAGGATAGAAGGGACAAGGATGACATGATAGAGACATTCAAGTATCTGAGGAAAATCAATGAGGATGGGGCAGATGGGGTCTTTAAGTTAAGGAGGGGGAGGGTTACCAGGGGGCATGTGCTAAGAATAGAGGTGGGAAGATTTAGGAAGGAAATTAGCAGACACTATTTCACAGAGAGGGTGGCAGCAAAATGGAATGCCCTACCAGAATGGGTGGTATCATGTAAATCTGTGAACAGTTTCAAAAGGGCATGGGACAGGGAACAGGGAACAGGGAATAGTGAGGGGGGGGGAGGTGGGGTGTGGCAGTGGGATGACAAATAGGAGTGGGGTGGGGCAGCTGCAAACTAGAGGTGCTAGCTGCACTCCCGAGCAGACTTAGATAGACTGGGTGGTTTGTTTCTGCTGGCACATTCATATGTTCGTATGTTTTCAGCTTTTATTCTGGCTTGTAATCCACTGTACTGTCCAGCCATGTTGCTTGCATTACCGTATGACTGCTCTCGGCAGTCTGCGATGTTGAAACCAAACTTCTCAAGCGTCTTAAGTACAATGTCTGCAATTGCATCTGAAGTGTGACCAAACATCGGTACAAACAACAGAAATCATTCTATTAGCAATCCATTTTCAAGAACATATCTTAGTACAAGTATCAGTTGATCAGTGTGTGTAACATCAGGTGTGGAATCCACAATGATGGAATAGTATTTAGCATTTTTCAGCTCAGAAACAATGAAGTTTATAACTTTTTGTCCCATTAATGCAATGAATTTGTCGCAGACTGTAGAAGACAAATACGAGGTCTTTCCTTTTCTGGGGTTTCCATGCTTTGCAAGGTGTTCTGCAAGGGATGGATGAAACTGTGATATCAGTTCCAAAGCTCCTAAGAAGTTTCCATTATGAGGGGAGCCTAGCATTTGATTGGTCACATGAATTCCCAGTCCTTTAGAAGAAAGAAATTGTATTGTGGCAACAACTCTTCTGAGGACATTTTTCCAGTATTCTTTGTTGGTTAAACACTACCCTGCAAGTTCTGTATTGATTCTTCCAACAGTTGAGCCTCGGGACACAAATGCGTGCACAGCAACTCTATGGTCAGATGACTGCTCATGCTTGATTAGCCTCCAAGAAACATTTTTCCAATCATTGACCCCTGCTCCCTGTCCAAATGCATTTTGTGAATTTCCAAAGTGCAAGAAATGCAATAAACAGATCCATTTTTGGGAGCGTATAATAGCCAATCTCTTAGCTTAGTTTCTCCATTCACTAGCTTTTTTTGAAAGATCTTCTTGGTGACAAAATGTTTTTGATGGGTGTACTGCCTTTCTGATCTGGAGAAATCACAGTTAAGATTTTGCTTTGGTGGATGCAAAACCAAATACTTCACCAACGAACTGTGTTTTGGATTCCAGTCTGCAGGATCGCTGCAAAAGATACTTGCTTGGACCTCAACTTCTGCAAATCCATCATGTTCAGGTGACTTGGTGGTGGTGGTGCTTTCAGGAATTGCCTCCAAGGTTCCGCCAAGACACACTTCACAGTCATCTGCCTGCATCATGTTAGAATTAACCCTTCATCAGTTGGTGGCATTGAAGTTGTAGTAGGTTCAAAGTTGGGCATCATGCTAGGGACAGTTTCAGACCCACATTCTGCACCAGTAACAAAGTGATGCAATTTGGGATTTTTTCCAGTAACTTCTCTTCTTTTGCTTGTTGCTCCTTGGCTAACTTCTGTCTTTGAGCACCACTTTTTTTCTTTGGAATGGGAATATCCATGATTCTGTAATTGCATGAAGGAAGATAGGGAAATAGGCTTGATAACTTCCATCTTAATAGTGCACAGTATGCATATGCAACAAAGATCATGAGCTCCACACCTAGCAACCCCCCACACACACACACACTTCGACATGCCTCCAAGCAACAAGGAGATATGTAGGGGAATAAGGTGGACCCTTGCTTAACAGCATCTTCATATGCCCGTATTGTTTTTAAACAAATAAGAGTGCTGGAAATCACTCAGATTTCAGCCTGTGATTTCTGAGCTCTCAGAAAAGAGAACTGAAATACTAGCCCAGGCCCAGCTTGGCAGTTCCCCCCACCCACCTACCAACAGATTTTAACATAATAACCCACCCCAGAACAAATTTCAAACAGCTAGATCCACCATGCAGATTCGATTCCCCTTGCATACTTAAAATGTTCTTCATAGGAGATGTTCCTTTTTTCCCTCCCTTTTTGTCCCAGGCCCAGCTTGCCAATAACCACCTACCCCTACAGCATATGATATCTGTGGAATAGGCACGCTTAGCCTGTGATATAAAGGGGACAATATGTACAGTATATTTAAAAATTTAGGAGGTTAACAGATTAGGTTAATATTCATGTATGCAATGTACATTTCCTTGTTAAATAAAACTTGAGTAAAAAAAAAATTAAAAGGTTTTGGAATTGGCACACTGGGCCTATGGGATAAAGGGGACAATATAACAGCATATGTAACATATCTAGGGGGTGTGGGATTGTCACGTTGGTGAGGTAAAGGATACATTAAATACAGCTGGTTTAAAAATCTAGGAGGTTATGAAATTGGCATGCTGGGCCCATGGGCTATTATCCCACATATGCAAGGTACAGTTCTATAACCCACTAAAAATTTAAACATGCTCCATTTCTTGCACTCCATATCCCCAGGTCCAGCTTGCCAATTCCATACCCTCTCCCCCACCAAACAAAGAAATTTCTGAACTAATTCCTTCCTTACTTTGCAGGTCTGATGAAAGTTACTGCTGCTCATTAATCATTGTTTGCTCTGGCTTCTGAATGTTCTGGTGGTCTTCGACTACAAACAATGGGAGACTAATGTGGAGTCTTTGTAGATGAGAAGATTGAGTCACCAATCCAAATCAGTGTCTCTTCTGGTCCACTCAATGGAGCTCTGTTTCTCATCCACTGTTTTGTGGGTCTTCTGGAAGCGTCAGAACCTATGCTTTGCTACAGCTGTCACCCCCCCGGGCATCCTTTTAAGCAATGAATAAATATTTGTAAAATGCATCAATTCAGTTTTTAAAATCTTTAATAAATTTCATCCCTAACACAGTATGAATGACTGAAGGACATATTGTTTTTTTTTTTTTTGTGAAGGTTTTTTTTTTTTTTTGTTACACGAAATTCTAAGATGGAATGAACTGTCAGTGAATATGATTGCACTTGTGTGTACTGGGATGGAAATTGGAAAATTAACTAGACAGAGGCATTAAGATTGAGGGCCACTGATTTAGCTTAAGTTTGATACTTTGTCTGGTATGTAGCCTAATATAGAGGCCTCACGATTAAGAAATAAACTGCTTAGTTTATATGCTTCTCTTGGCATTTGCCTTGTGTTTTTTTTTTTTTTATAACTTGTGCAAGAGGATTCATTTAAAGTAGCATTTTGCAGCTATTTGCTGCCACAATCTATTTGAAAATCATTAACAAGGTTACTTTTTCTAGGGGGAAGGGATGACTATCTTTCTTCTGGTTTACTGGGATTTGCCTGAAACCAGACTTGCTTGCACCTCTGAACCCCGTATGCATATGCATGGCACGCCTGATGAAATGCAAATCCTTCTTCCATACCCAGAGCAACGCCTTGTCCAGTACTCATCAGGGCTAGAAATTCATTTTAAAAAGTGATATTCACAGAATACCATTACCCAAGATCTGGTATTCCATCTTGAAAACTGGTAAACAAACCCATTTTTTGTGTACCATGCTGTCACTGTTGCATTATAAGTAGCATGTAGTGTTAAGGTTTTTTGCAGTTTTGCTGAAGGAATACAAAAAACTACATAAGTATAGGTTTTGAGTCTGTCTGTGGAGAATAGAGAAAAAATAATCACAGACAATAATCACTACACAAAAGTGAAAGAACTAAAGCCAGAGAAGAAGATTTGATAAGAGATTAACTACAGTTTAAAGGGTGGGGGGCAGAGTTGGATAATGAAGGCCAGTTGGGCAAAATAGAGCCAAGTGAAAGTCAACCATACACATTTAAAAAAAAATCCCAAAAGTCTGAGTCTGAGGGAGTCTCAGGGCGGGGGGGGGGTGCATTTCAGACATATGGCTGAAATGATGGCATTACACACTACTGATACAGAGGCTGATGAGGATGAAGTTCACTTTGAGTACAGATTATTGGGAGTCTGACTACATTCTACAAAAGAAACGTCAGTCCAGCCGACACACCAGATTTATAAAAGAAAATCTGAAGGCACTGGCAACTGACAAGTACATTTTAGCACAAAACTTAAGACGTAATCAAACAAAAAAATAATGCTTGTTTGAGAAAGAGGTTCTCAACCCACAAAACTCGCTCCTGAGACAAGCTGCATTTTTGCATTCCTTGCTCTGCTACTCACAAGATGACAAGAAAGCATAAAATACCATCATCCTGTATAGGACAGCATCTATCTAGTCATAAAAACACCCACTGCTCTCCCAGAAGCAGCCAATATATTAAACTTTAAGTCAGTGATCTTTAATCTGCTTTGTCATACTAATAGACAAGTCAACTGTAGTGTTGATGATGAGTGAATAAAAATATCCAGCCCACACCCCACCACAGGCTACAACACAACCATGGACACATTTGTTGTCACAGTTAAGCATTTATTTATAAATAAAAATATATATATTCACCTTGCATAAATCGTAATTCTCACAGATTAAAGCAAAGACCAAGAGGCACCCACGGATTGCTGAACAAAAGTACCTCCAGGCCACCACCACCACCACACACACACACACACACACACACACACACACACACACATACTAGTAACATTAACACATCATTTTTTTTCACAAAGTTTGAAATTTGCATACATCACATTCTTTGATTCTTTCTACTGGGCCAGACCAAGACAGAGGTCTTAGTCTTAAGGATCAGGGCAACTGCACAGTCTGCACAACAAGAAAATTATTTTTGTAACAAGCAAGCAGAAACAACATGAGTTTGTATTTGTGTAAGTATAGTAACTAAAATATTTAAATATTAACTCAGATGATGGCCAGTTTAAATCCATTTCTAACTCTTCCTCTTTGCTGACTTGCTAAGAGACCCCCCAAAAAAATTTCTTTACAAGTACACCCGACACCATTACCTTCTCTTATTGGCAATTGGCAATTTACCCTGTTACATTACTGGCAGATCGGAAGTACATTCACAGCAATGCTTTTAATTTATGGTTTCTGGTCTTATGTTGTGATATTCCGTGATATTCTTTCTGTGGGGGCGTTCCGCCCCCCCCACAACCCCCAGGTGCACAGATGAAGTTGTATTTTTTACCAGGGGTGTGAGGGGAGGAGCGCCCCCACAGAAAGAATAAGATTATGGAATTTTACAAAACATCAAATAACCTTGCAACTAGTTAGGCAGTCAAATAATTGCAGATCCTCATTTTCCTCATTCTCCTCTGCCTGTTTGGCAGCCTGTCACATTGGATTGTGCTCCAGCAAATTGTCAGTTGTAAATATTGCATTGTGTTGTATGGGGAGGTTAAACAAGCAGTCTCTTATTGTAATTCTTATAATGGGGGGCTCTGCCCCAACCCCTCATCAATAATTATGAAATATCAATTAATGTAATTATTGATGGGGATATGGGGGCAGAGCCCCCTAATTACAAGAATCTCCTTAACAAGCAGCGTTATTCTCAACACAGGCATATAGTTCAATCCGACAACTGTCTTCCTGATGGGGGATGTTGCGCTTGCATTTCAGCAGGTTACCATAAGTAACAAAGAGCCAGCTGTCCAATGTGCTCCAAATACACCAACTAATTGACTGGCTTTTAGTTACAAGCCTTTGTACCACATCTAGGTAGCCAGTCACACAGCCTCTATACCACATCAAAGTAACCGGTCCCACAGAGGTCCATTCACAGACAGACTATTTTAGCCATTCTACCATCATCAAGTGACAAGTGTCCGACTAAGACTGCCTTTTAGTTACAATGTTGCATTGTGACAAGCCTCTGTACCACATCAAGGTAGCCAGTCCCACAGAGGTCCATTCACACAAACAGACACACTGCTATTCTATCACCAACAAGTGTCAAGACTAAGACTGGCTTTTAGCAACAATGTTGCATTGTGACAAGCCTTTGTGCCACATTGTCGCAAAGTGGCTCTGTGGAAAATCAACTGTAGATATAAGTATAAAATTAAATCAAGTTATGGTTGAAGGTTTAAGTCCCCCCCCCTTCTAGGTAGTTGTAAGTGCCTTTATGGCTACTGCCTTGATGCCTTGTGTTAATGTGCATCATTGCACAGAAAGGCTGTGTAGATCAGCTGTTATATTTTCTATTAGAGTCTGGGGTATGTGCTCCATTGCGTTTTCTTTAAAATGCAACCGTTATCTTGTCTGGCATAAATGAAAGGGGAATGTTTTCTATATTGCCTATGGCAAGGCATTAGTAAAATAAAAATAGCTCTGAACTTTGTGAAATATATGCTAGAGTTGGCAGCTGAACCTTATGGTTGGTTAATGTCAGCTGCAGCTCCCAAATGTTTGCATTACTAATAACCCCCTTCCTTGTGTTGTAGAGTAAACTGTAGACAAGGAAAGGCACATTGAATAAAAAAAATATGCTTATAAACATACAGTGTGCATTTAGTAGAGGAGATCTCTGGGAATAAGAAATTGTGTTATTTTATGAGCAGGGAGTGTCCTGAAAAATAATTTAAATGGAACAATTTTTGAGTGCTGTACATCGGAACTTTTTGGGACTGCATAAAATGTCAGCGTTTAATCTATCCATGTTGAAAGAAAGTTGAGAACACTCTATAATTATAGCCAGGCCAAATACTACTGTTGAAAAGGTTTAAAATGTATACTGTAGGCACTGGACTAAGACAAAATGTTAGTCTTTTCCTTGTTGAAGTATGCTTAAAATAAAACTGGTAGTGTTCCTTTTAATAATAAACCCTTCTGTGTATCAAAATGGAAGGGTTTGTTTTAAAATACTCCATAAACGTTCTGCTTTGCCCTGCAGTGTTTCCATGGACTTGCTTGCATTTTGCAGGCTTTGAAGTGGTGTTGGGAACCTTTTGGTTCCCTTCCTTGTCCCTTGTAAATGCTCTTTTTGCAAGAGTTGTATAAAAAGTGGTCTTTCATTAGTTAAAATAAGCTGCTATAGTCCGACACAGCAGTGCGAGTTCAGACTCTGGTAGCTGTACAGCTGCTCGAATGTTCGCACTATCGTGTGGGGGTTTAGGCTCCTAATTACTTTCCGCTTTGGATTGGTGTCAAGAAAATAAAACTTTTACCTTAGACATACCCTCTTTGGTGGGATTGGAGTGTTCTGGGTGTTTTCAGAGGGTTTTGTAAAGGAGGGTTTTAACGCTGTGGCTGGCTATTTAGCCTTTGGAATCTCACCGCCTTGGCTCCAAGCACTACTACAAGAGCCGGGCAGCTGCTTTCTAATCACATTTATGCTGCAGCTAGCAGTGGTTGGTGCTTTCTGAAGCCAAGAGGTTGTTTTAGACCTCTAGATAGATATAAATGTACTTTAAAGACTAAATGCAAGTTCTAATGTTAATTTAAATGTGTTTATGTTATGTGAAATAAATATTTGCACAGTATTTAAAGAAATTATATTTAGAATGTATTGGTGGGTGGAGCTAACCTATCACATGGGTAATGAGCTGTATAAATTCTATGAAAGCAGCTAGAGATGTTAGATGTGAGGTGGAGAGATGTCAGAGAAGATCTGAGTCTGGAGAGAAATCCAGGGAGCGATGTTAATTGCTAAACATGTGTGCTAGACTTGATCTCCATTAGCCTTCTAGCCATTCAAAGTGATGCTGAATCAGTTCACTGTATGGAATATGTCCTGCTACTGAAGAAAATATTAAGTTATAAAATAAATTCTGGACTATATAGAAAACTGCCATTAGGTCATGCTACCTGATTTGTCCATGAAAGCCTGTGCCCTACTACACACATCAAGGAAGCCAGTCCCATGGAGGTCCATTCACACATGTACTCATGCACAGGGCACCAGATAACATTTTTTGGCATGAGTACTGTGCTCCTCATTTTGAAAGAGAGGAGAGTAAAAGCAAAATTCAGATACCTATATGTCTGGACAGTGTGGACTGAGGAGAGCATTTAAAAACAATGTAGATTTTTTTCTAGGCAAGAATTGTTGAAGTGCCAACAATACACAAGATAGTGTTGGTAGGTATGAGTGACTTAGTTTTAAAGTAGCAAGTAAAACAAAATTGAGATGCACCCTGCCCACCACACCCTCCCCAGTCAGTCACTACCGGGCAGCGGGCACAGACTTTAACCATCCACAGTCACACACACACACACACAAAAGTTGTAACTCCCTGCTATTTACACACAGAGTCCCTGCCAGGTCCTGCTGATTTACACACACACACACACACACACACACCGTAACTCCCTGCCATGTCCTGCTGAGTTACATCCACACCACAGAGTCCCTGCCAGGTCCCACTCATACCCTTTTGAAAGCTAAACTTGAATAAAACCTTTCCAGAATATAAACATTTTTACAGACAGTCAAAATTTTAAAACTCCTTTTAATAAACTGTTTACACTTATTTAGAGGTAAGAAAAACAGTCTATCAGCACACAGGCAAACACTCACTTATTTAAGCATTTGATCTGAACAAGGCCAACCAGTGTGCTAAACAGTGTGCATTCTCATACAGAATCTTCTTAGTTAGAAAAAAGTAATGCACTGAACAGGACAGTAACAATCACTTTTACCTAAATGGTCAGAGTTCACTGCAAGTCATTCAGGGGTAGCATTTTAAAACTAAAATTAGTGTCATATCAACAGACAAGCAGCAAGAATAAATTTACTGCCCAATACTCCCTGTTGTTTTAACTTCTTTAGAAGTTAGAGAAAAAAAAAACTCCACAGGTCATGGGGGGGATAGCATTTTAAAATGAAGACTAGTGGTTAAACAACATTTTTTTATCCAAGTGGTCCGAAGGTCAGGGGGACAGCATTTTTGTTACCAAGGGTGGTGGTAACATTATTAAAAAAAAAAGCTACTGCAGTGCCAGTCAGTGTCTGATAATGCAAAAAGAGTACCTGTGTGTAAACACAGTCTGAACTCTGAAGCTGCTGCAGTTATTAATTTAACTTACAAGTGAAAAAAAAAACAACCTTATGTTCAAATTCAGTGCAGGTCATGGGGTTGCAGGGTAGCATCGTAAACTTTCTAAAAGCTATGCTAGTGGTCAGAATAAAATAATTTTCCCTTTGTTTTTTACCTAAATGGGTATACTGCAGGTCAGACAGGGGCAGCATTTATTTTTGTTACTACACAGACAGTAAAAAGAAATAAGATAAGAAGCTTCAAACTGTCAGACAACTGTTGTGTGCAATAAAGCCAAAATGGTACCTGATCATATGCCTTGAAGGATTCAGTGGGAAGGGACAGGTAAACACTCCATCAGAAGTCGCAGGCACAGTTATCCAGAGAAGCCAACCGGCAGGACAATAGGAACTTAACACACTCTCTCCAGCCTCTGACGTCCCGGCAACACGATGACCATCTGACTTGTGATGTGTGGATGGTGAGCCAGCCAGCAGTAATTTGGAACAGTCTATGACTCATCTCACACACACTGCTCACTCAAAAAGAGAAACAGTTCTATTTTCTTTACTTTAGCGTAAAGTAGCTAACAAGTGTGGGTGCTGACTGTGTGAGTCTGACTCTTAGCTTCAACTGATTTCCCACCAGATCGACCATGACCACTGGGCTGACGGCACTGAACTCACTGCCTGGCAAGCTCCCTCTCAGTCTTTGCTCTCCAGTCTGACTCCTCCATGCTCACTCATTCAGGTCAGGTCAGGACGGAGGATTTCAGTCTACACTAGTTAGCTGGACTCTGGAGTAAAGTAGCTGTACAGTACCTGGCCTGGCAGTAGCTGCTCCAGGCTCCCACTCCGCTCCAGACCCAACAATCAAATAAATTCATGGTCATCCAGCCAGCCACGCTGCTTGCTTCCAAATCCTGTGCCAGGCTTCTTCTTCAATCTCACTCCAGGTGACTCTTCCAGACCCAGTGGACTTGAAGATGTTGTGTTCTCTCTCCTGATTCTTCCTATTCACAATTCCGACTAGTACTCCTCTTGCTTAAAGGCTGGCTCATGGCTCCTTCTCCAACTTCCAAGTACTTTGCTGTACTACTGAGGGGGCCATTTAAACTCACCGCCCCTAACTAGCCACACCTCTTACTTAAAATGACAGCCAATCAAGGAGGACACACAGCACAATATGCACACTACGCCCACCATGGACCTGATTGAAATCCTAAGTTACAAGGTCCATGGGCTGCTGCTGAAGAGGCAGAGCCAAAGATGAATAGTTTCATATGTGTGGAGGGGGGTACCAGCAGTTGGAGTACATTGATGTCAAGTCATCAGTTATTGCCTAAGTGGGAGGAGGGGGGTAAGGAAGCTGACAAAAACAACTCATCATCAGCACAACAGCAAGGAGGACTCTGGAGTGAGAAATAAACATTTGTTTCTGCCAAGACAAAGGGGAGAGGGTGGGGAGCCAATTGTTTAAATGGCTCTGGTGGGGAGGCTCACAGCAGGAGTATGGAAGGTCTTTTGTGTCTTTTTTTATTATTTTGCAAGACTTATTGACTTGTCAATTGCAAGCCCAGCACCAGAGACAAAACAAGCAGCCAGCCCAGAAAAAAAAAATATATATATTTTTGCTGCCTCATTTTGCAGGTGCCCCTAAATGGCTGGTGCCCCTAGGCTGCAGCCTAGTTAGCCTATGCACAAAAACTGCCCTGTCAGTAGGTGGAGACCAATTGGTGGATCCAGCATGCCTCCCCCATTAAAGGAGAACAGATGTCCACTGGATGCTCCAACCTCCTTCTTTCAGCTGGCCTTGATGACCAGAGTTCATTCCTGAACTTGAGTCACCGGCATCACAAGCAGTAGTGCTACCACTGCCAACAGGCCAGAGCAGCATTTCTTTTTATAGTGGAGGCCTGCTGTCAACCCATTTTACCTCTGGGTGGAATGGTGCACAAGCAAGTCCCATGACACACATATATGACTACACAAGTAGTGAGTGACTGTGATAGGATTTAAACCTGGGATCTCATCATTCACTCTTCAGTGCCATTTTAAAACAGCATTACCATTCAAGTATTTTTCCCATATCTTGAGCCAAACCTCTGCTGTTGAGATGAAACCAGAAATCCAAATTATTAGGCAATCTGGTTGTGCATCTAATGAAGAAGAAGAGGTGATTCACTGAATGCCTTCATTCCCTAAAGCAAAATTAAAATGCTCAGATTGAGACCTGTTCACAAATCCGGGTTCAGCATTGTTTTCCATGATAATAAAAATGATGAATCATATGTTAAATATTAAAGCAGTAGTTATAAATAGTGATGTGCAGAACCTCTCTGATGAAAACTGAGCCACCCTGAATGCACACTGCTTGGTTTTCATGAGACTTGAACTGAATCTTGCCAGGTCAGATCTCAGTTCATTTATTTTTATACCTCCCCCAGCTTCCCAGCTTGAATGCTTGTCATGTGACAGGCTTAGGAGGCTGAGGAGAGGTCAAAGGGTGCTTCGTGGGAGTATATATAGAATGTGAGTCTGACCTTGATACATGGGTGTGAGAACATATGGAAAAGTAGGGATGCTGAAGTTCAACATGGCACATGGTAAAAAGGTAATATTTGCAAGCAAACAGACACTTTGAATAATCATGGGCAAAAGTAAGCAGTTGCAGCAACCCTGGGCTCATAGGTTCTGGCACCTATGCCTCAATACCATTCCAGCTCAATAAGCAGTGGGGAAGGAGCTGAATTTTCTGGTTGCTGCCATTCACCTGTAGCAGCACTCAGCAGGCCAAGCAAGGAGAAGAAAGGAGTGAGGAGCTGGGGACAGACAGGATGGGTGGAGAAAAAAGTTTTTTTGTTTTTTTTTTAAATGAAAAGAAAAAAAATGAAAATTTTGCAAAATTGCAAAGAAAAGATAAAAACACTGACTAGAGAGGAGACTGTGTGTGAGTTGTGGGACAGAGGCCATCATGCTTACCTTGTGAAGATTTGCCAAAGAACATTAAAGATTTTAAGAAAAATAATGATTATGAAAGTAAATTAAGAACAGCAAAGAAAAATAGAGAAAAAAGGAAAAAAAGATTATGTCACAGAGACTGTGTATCGGGGTGCACTACACTTCTAGCATGCAGAAAAGAGCAGAACAGAAGAGAATTTGAAGAAGAACATTTAAAAGTAAAAAAAGAAAGTGTGGAAAAAGCAAGAGAGAGATGGGGATGACTGCTCGGACTACAGGCTGTGTTGTCAGTGTGCACAGAAGTGTACAGCACAAACAGTTGTACTGTCTTTTCTTTACAGTGCACAACAGCAGTGCACAACTGCAGAATATAAAATTAGAAAAATAATGTTTTTTTAACAAGAAAATGTTTACAGAAAGTAAAAAAAGGCTTTAAACAAGATAAGAAAATAGAATGTTCCATTTTACAGAAAAAGACCTAAAAAAAGAAGAAAATATTTACAGTATATTTTACAACTGAGACTGTGTGTGTGCACATGTGTGTGCATGCATACACGTGTGTGTGCATGCATGTGTGCGTGTATGTGTGGGTGGGGGGGAGTCATGTTTTGGGAGGAGGGACTGCCCTTTGGCAGTTGCATTGTAGCCCCTGTCTGCAGCATCGCTAGCCATTTCCCACATATGCAGTCATTTTTGTTTTGTATAGTCCAATAAAAAAATATATTGCAAAAGTAGATCCAGTAAAGGCTTGTATCATATGTGAAGCCTTTTTTTTATGGGAGGAGGGATATTCCTTTGGCAGTTGCATAGTAGCCCCCATCTTTAGCATCACCAGCCATTTCCCACAGAAGTACAGGACCATTTTTGTTTTGTGTACTCAAGTAAACAAAAAAAAAATACTGTGAAAGCAGAGTCAGTAAAGGATTGTTTCAAGTGGGAAACCTTTTGTGGGATAGGGACAGCCTTGTGGCAGTTGTGTACTGTAGTAGCCCCTATCTTCAGCATCATCAGTCATTTCCCACACAAGCAGAGGACCATTTTTGTTTTGTACAGTCCAATAAAAAACAAAATGTGAAAGCAGAGCCAGTAAAGTTTTGTGTCACATGTGAACCCATTTTGGTGGGAGGGGGCAGTCCTTTGGCAGTGCATAGTAGCCTCCTGTATACAGTGTCACCAGCCTTTTCCTATGCAACTACAAGGTCATTTTTGTTTTGTGTAGTTCAGTAAAAAAAATAAATTGTGAAAGCAGAGCAGGTTAAGGCTTGCATCATATGTGAAGCCTTTTTGGGATGGGGAGGGCCACACCTTTGGTAGTTGCGTAGTAACCCCAACTTGTAGTCTTGCTATTGTTAGTCAGTTGTTACCTTGTCTTAAGACATGCACCCATTATTGCCACCTATTTCCCCAAAGTGACTGAGGAAGAGGGATGGGAGAACCTCAAAATGTTCTGAGGTTCTAAAAGGTTCTGATAAACAAAGGTTTGGATCCTTATCCAAACCTTTTATACCCTTTATTGTTTTATGGTAACTGTATGTTAAAAATAGTTTTAAACTGCTTTTAATCAATGTCCCTGTAGAAAAAAAAAACAATTAAACCACTGTTTAGCATTAATGAACAGCATGATTAATGAAATGAGATGAGAAGGTGTGAATGATGTGACTGTGGAAGAGCTTACTGGAAGTGCCAGTGCTATAATATGTACAACTTCAACCGACCTCTAAGATGATTATGATGATGATGATGATGATTTTGTCCAAAGGCAGGCAAGTCACAGAACTCTGACCAGCCCTTATAGCTTAGTAGTTAAAACACCAGTGTGAACCATGATAATCTGACAGCTGCCAAGTATATACTGTCTGTGGGATCGTTTTGTCAAAAAGCAGATGATTCCCAGAATGATCTCTAATCAGTCTTCTGTTTATGACATTTAAGAAAATAATACTAATACTGTGTATAAGTTATTAAGAGTAGTGATTTCTATTTCTCAACAGGCAGAGGCACCACTGTGAATGTCTTTTAGTTAAGTAATGAAGAAGAAGCCAGGAACACAAAACCAGCACCAGGCAAGAGCAGAGGGCAGCCAGTCAAGTATTGCACATAGTCATGTCAGCACTGCCAGGTTGAGCACAGCTGACTCCGGGACAAACAGCACTGTGTTAATATCATGCATGTGCAGTACTGTAATCACTGCAGTATAAGTTACAGTTGACTCCAGTGTGGTGAGTGAATCACATATTCTTTTCAACACTCTTGCTGTTCCTAAAAGCTTTTCACAGCCATATTGGCTCTGACCAGAGTCTGTTTTAATCTGCTGTGTGAACCTTGATGGATAAGTTAGACACCACTGAATTTCCTAATTATTAAGTGTACTTTATTTAAAAACTGTTCTTTCATAAGAAGTCATGTGCATAACAGCGACACCACAACAAGTCATGTGCCTAGGGGTTTGGTTAGATAGTAAACTATCCTTTGCATACCACATTGAATCCCTCGCTAGGAAACTGAAAATATGACTGCTTTTTTTCTACAGAAACATATACCGTTTTCCCTTAGATATTAGGAAAAGGATGGTCCAAACCACCTTTCTTCCCTTACTCGACCACATGGGTATCATTTATAATAGTAGCACAGTAACCCACCTTCATAAGCTTGATATCCTGTATCATCACACAATCCACTTTATAACTAACACACCCTACAGAACCCACCACTGTGCCTTTATGCGGCTGTAGGCTGGGCTTCCCTGGCCACAAGAAGGATGCTACACATTAGTATCTGGGATCTTAAAAAATTTCAGAACAAAGTCCCTTCCTACATCACCTCCCTTTTTCATCATTATCATAACTCCTACACCCTTAGAAAAAATGCTTTCATGCTACTAAAAATACCCAAATTCCACACACTTTATAGTAAAGCTACATTTAGCCATGTAATCCCATCCACCTGGAACAAACTACAAGCCAGACTAAAACTCCCCAAACCGGTCTCCTTAAATGTATTTAAAACCTTGGCCAACAAAGCTCTTACAGACATTTTCCACTGCCAAAGCACCTTGTAGCCTTCCTAATGGAGAAACCGTTATAGTCTCATAAAGCACTTGAATGTAGACTTATTTCATGTTTCTCCCTTTTCACCTTTCATGCCTGTTAGCTGAGTTCCTGAAATGTATATAATTTAGCCATAACTCCCCTCCTACCGTACACTGTTTACCTGTCTCAACACTGTTCGAGCCTGATGTATTGCAATTATATTATATTGTATTACTGTACATCGTTTACCTGTCTCAACACTGTTTGAACTTGATGTATCACAATTTGCTATATTGAATTATATTGTATTGTAATATTGTGTATACTTTGTATCAAGTTGTCCTATCAGGACCTCTTTGTAAATGAGCATACTCAATAGAATTTTCCTGCAAATAAACTTGAACTTGAACTTGATGTGCATAATAGTGACACCATATCATGTCAAGTGGTCAACAGGGACTCAACAACCACAACAATAAAAGTATAACTATCTGACATAATGCTACTATAATAAATTCTTGTGTTATTGCATGTAATGCAACCATAGTTATGTTTAAACATTTACTTTTGAATGCATTTTCACCGGGTGTGACATAGTTTACCTGCTGACTGTATCTGTTTGTTTTCACAGCTCTTTTTTTCTTAATCAGCTATAGAAACATAGAAACAGAGAATCTGACGGCAGATAAGGACCACTTGGCCCACCTAGTCTGCCCTTTTCCCTACTTGATGGATAAGCTGCAGATTCTAGTTAATCAACAGCTTACTTCCTCCTACCCCCACTAGAATTGCCTTATGCCTGTCCCATGCATTCTTGAATTCTCCCACTGTTCCTGACTCCACAACCTCCTCAGAAAGGCTGTTCCATGCATCCACAACCATCTCTGTGAAAAAATACTTTCTAACATTACCTCTGAGCTGTCCCCCCTCTATCTTCAAATTGTGCCCCCTTGTTCTTGCACATCTCTTCTTCTGAAAGATGCTACCCTCTTGTACTTTATTAATTTCCTAGACATACTTGAAAGTTTCTATCATGCCCCCCCTCCCTCCTTTCCTCAAGGGTATACATATTAAGCTGCTTTAGTCTCTCCTCATATGTCTTCTGGCACAGATCCTGTGCCATTTTGATTGCCCTTCTCTGAACAGCCTCCACTCCGTCTATGTCTTTGCAGAGATGGGGTCTCCAGAATTGCATGCAGTACTCCTGATGGGGTCTCACTAACTGTCTGTACAGAGGGATAACAATTTCCTGTTTTCTACTGTTGATGCCTCTCCCTATGCATCCCAATATCCCCCAGCCCTCCTTACTGCCTTCCCAAATTGCTTGCCCACCTTTAGGTCATCTGATATAATTACTCCTAGGTCTCTTTTGATTTTTTTTGTTGTTATTAACTCATCCCCCTTTGTGTACTCTTCCCCTGGGTTTTTGTTTCCCAGATGCACTACTTTGCACTTCTTTGCACTGAATCTGAGCTGCTACATATTTGACCATTCCTCCAACCTTGCCAAGTCCCTTTTTATCCTTTCCACCCCAATTTGTGTATCAACCCTGTTGCAGATCTTTGTGTCATCAGCAAAGAGACATACCTTTCCTTCCAGGTGCTCTCCAATGTCACTTAAAAAGACATTAACGAGGACCGGTCCCAGTACTGGACCTTGCGGTACCCCGCTAGTTACCCTCCTTTCCTCACTGTGGACTCCATTTACTATAACCCTTTGCATCCTGTTGTCCAGCCAGTTTTTTATCCAGGCTACCACCTTGGGACCCACTCCAAGGCTGACTAACTTGCATATTAATCTTTTGTGTGAGACTGTATCAAATGCCTTGCTAAAATCTATTTAGGCCATATCCACTGTCCCTCCCTGGTCTACTACTTTGGTCACCCAGTCAAAGAAATCTATTAGATTCATCTGACATGACCTTCCTGCTGTGAAACCATGCTGCCTTGGATCCTGTGCCCCACTGGCCTCTAGGTACTCAACAATTCTTTGCTTCAGAATTGATTCCATCATTTTCCCTACCACTGAAGTCAAACTAACTGGTCTGTAGTTTCCTGCCTCTGCCCTGCTCCCACTTTTGTGAAGTGGAATTACATTTACCCTCCTCCAGTCCTCAGGTACCACCCCATCCTCCCATGATTTGTTAAAGAGAGTAGTCAGTGGCGTTACTAGTTCAACCCTTAGTTCTTTTAGAATTCTTGGGTGAATCCCATCAGGCCCCATTGCTTTGTCCACCCTCAGTTTCAAGAGTTTTTTCAAAACACTTTCTTCTGTGAATGGATTGGTATCAACCACCCTATTTAGAGTTTCTCTCTTGTTTGGTTTAGGTACCTCCCCCATCTCTTCCATTGTGAATACTAAGCAGAAATATTCATTCAGTATCACTGCTTTTTCACTGTCACCCTCTGCCCACATTCCCTCCTCTTTATTAAGTCTCTGTATCCTCCATTGGTCTTTTTTCACTCCCTAATGTATCTATAAAAGGTTTTATCCCTCTTCTTAACAGAGTTGGCTCTCTTTTCCTCAGTTTGTGCCTTTGCGGTTCTGACTGCCTTCCCTGCCCTCTGCTTTTTTTTTTCCAACTTATTTTATCCTCCGGTGGTGTGTCAACTTGCTGCGTCCATTCAGCCTACTGAACTCAGGGTCTTTCAGTATCTTGTAGCATGATGCACACCCCGGAAGATCCCCTGAGTCAGTCCAGGGGCATCATCCTGATCGACCCCTACAATTTCCTCTGTTTTATCCCTAGCTACCCCTGGACCCCCAGAAGTGGTGGCACATATGCATAGAGGCATGCATGCACACCGCAGCTCCAGACCAGGTCCCCTCAACCCTCCCCATGACCTATGTCAGTGCATCTCTCATGGCGCCAACTCTCCAGCCTCCACCAGAGGGCAGCCAAGCTCCGAGAGAGCTACATCCCTCCTCCTGAGGTAGAGGGCTGCCAGCCTGCAGCCTCTGACATCCTCTCCCCCCGCCGCCGACCTCTGATGACCCAGGCTTGTTCCCGAACCTGGGTTGCCAGCATGGCATGAGGCATGACGTCCAGCACCTCAACCCTCTGCACCACCGGGCTGGCTCTCCTTCTGCTTTTACTGATAAAGTTCTCTGTCCTGCTCCTTCTGTTTCCTTATATTTTCTGAATGCTTTCCTTTTCTCCTTAACCATCCCTGCCACCTCTTTTGAGAACCATATTGTTTTTTTCCTTCATTTTGTTTTGTTGATTAACTTCACATAAAGGCTTGTTGCCTCTGTGATGGCTGTTTTGATTATTCCCCATTGTTCCTCCACCCCTCCTTCTTGCCCATTTGCTAGTACTTTTCTGAGGCACTCTCTCATTTTCCCAAAGTCAGCCTTCCTAAAGTCCAATACTCTTGTTTTTGTATGGCTTGACTCTATGGCTGTGTTTATTGTGAACCACACTGTTTAGTGGTCACTTGTTCCCAGATGGCTACCCACTTATAAATCTGAGATCCTTTCTCCTTCCCCATTTGAGAGTACCAGGTCTAAGATTGCTCCCTCCCAAGTGGGTTCCAACACTAGCTGTCTGAGGCATGCCCCATGTAGGGCATCAAGAATGACCCTGCTCTTGAATGTGCCTGCAGCAAAGATACTCCAGTTAACATCTGGCATATTCAGGTCCCCCCATCAACAATATCTCCCCTTTTTCTGCCATTTTAAGGATGCCTTCTATCATTTCCTTGTCCATTTCCTCCCCCTGAGATGGGGGGTCTCTACACAACCCCCATGCGGATTATGGTGCCATTTCCTGTCTCCAGGGTGACCCATAGTGACTCATCAACTTCCTGTTTACTCTTTAGTTCTGTTGCTTTAATCCTCCTCCTCTTTTACCCACCCTGTTCCTCCTGTAGCTTGTGTATCCTGGTATGTTGACATCCCAGTCATGGTTTTCTGTGTACCATGTTTCAGTGACTGCCACAATATCCAGGCATCCCTCTTCCATCAAGGCCACTAGTTCAGGGAGCGTGTTGCACAGACTGCAGGCATTGTTTCTCATCACCTTCCATTTATTTTTTATGGCCTTACCCTTTTTAGCACCATCCCTGTCCTTACTGCCTTTTTTTTCACATTTACCCCAGTCCTGCTCCTTACAGACTTCTCTACCTTGGTGTTTACCTTTCTAACTACTGTGTTTTGTGGGGGAAGGCTGGGATTTCCCTGCTACTTTTCAGTGCCTCCTCCCTTGGCTAGTTTAAATGTTTGCCAAAGAAGCATTTAAACCTGTCACCTATGATCCTGGTCCCCCCCCCGGACAGATGCAGACCATTGCATCAGTATAAGCCTGGTGGCTCCCCAGTCCCCAATGAAGCCAAAAGCCTGAGCTCTACACCAGTTTTTCAACCATTCATTGAATTCCTTGGTGTAGAACACCCTTGCAACATCCTTGTCATTGACAGGCAGCACCTCCGAGAAGGTTACCGAACATGCTACTTGTCTAAGGCCCCTCCCCAACTCCACAAACTCCTTTTGCACTGCTCTGATCCCGTTCACAGCCAGGTCATTTATCCCTAGGTGGACAATGACATCCGGCTCCCTCCCTCATGCAGCTGCTCCAATGATCCTGAGGATTTGCTTCCTGTCCCTCTGAGCCATGGTGCCAGACACCTTACCTCCCTATCTACTTCCTCCCCCACTTCTACCCCCCCAATGATCATGTCCCCCACTAGGAGTTGTTTCCTTCCCCTGTGGTGTCTCATGTCACCCTCTTGTGGGTCTCCTTTGTGTAGGTTCCCAGCATCCTCCTTGGTCTCCACTGCAGGTGTCTCAATAGAGGAACCACTCTTTGCCAGAACACCATATGAATTGTGGAGAGGTACAACTGGAGGACTGCACCTCTGTTCCACCACCATGTCCCTCCATGAGCCCACCTTGGTCCAACTGCTCCTCTTTCTTGGCAACCTCTGTGGTAACGGTGGTGGTCCTGGTGGTCCCTGGGTGGGGGAAGAGGTTTTACGAATCCTAGCCAGGTCAGCCTGGAGACGAGCAACTTCCTCCCTCAGACCAGAGAGGTGCCTGAAAACAGGGCAGCACCGCAGACTCCAGAATGTCTCCCTTAATACTGCTGCCCAACAGCCATTGCACTGCACCACTCCCATCTTGACTTATTTTGTGTCCCATCTCCTGTTGCTTTGTATGCTTACTGTCTCTTCCCTCTATGTATTTTTACACTTACTTTCCTACTGCCTATGTGCCCTTACAACTCTCATCCTTCCTGTTCTGGGACAGGAACTTCCTGTAGTTTTCAGTAGCCTCCTTCTTCAATGCTTGGATTCAGACCTCCAGCAGCTGGGGGTGGAGAAAGAGTTATTTTTAGGTCCCATCAAGGTTGATGAAACTAATGTGTCTCAGTGATCCTTCCCTTCCTACTGCCAAACTGTAAGTTCCTGTTGTCAGTCAGATCCAGTGGCTATAAAAGTAAAACTGGCTTAGGGTGGGAGGGTGGAGGGGTGGGAAAGAGGGCAAGTAGTTAAAAGTCTGTAGTTCTAGACTGATATTTCTTGCTCTGAAACCAAAGTTCTCCTCTGTCAAAAACAGCAGGAAGCTGTAATTTGTACTCCTAAGATCCTAAGCCACACCCCAATTAGATTCACCCTCTGCTCCTGACTCAGTAAATTAAGCTGATACAGACCCCTGGCATGCGCACAGGATGGCAGGCTGAGTGCAGAGCTGTGTGAACTGAGCTGAGTGCTTTGCAGGATGCTCCCCCCAACTTTTTTTTTCGGTTTAAATTAATCTGTTTTCTTCAACTTGGTGAAGTTTCTGCATTGGGGTGTAAAGAAAGAAGAGGCAGATTTTGTAAATAAAAAGGATTTTAGAAGCTTTTCCCCCTCGTCAGGTATGTCTAAAAAGTTTTGTCGTGTTCACAAGGTGTTGCTGCATAGTCCTGAGCAAGAAACACCAGTTGGAAAATGCCGACTGAGGAGAGCTAACACAGCCCCAAATGAATCTAATCTGTTGTGTGATGTTCATTTAAAAAATCAGGTAAAATCATTTGGTAGTAGTGAGGCCCAAGCAACAGGTACGTTGAAATCTTCTTTTATTTTTCTGAGAGCTATTGGGGCAGAAGATTTTCATGACTCACTCCAGAGGGGAAGTGTACACTAATTAAAAAATCTGACTAAAGATAATATTTGTGTTGTGGGCATCCAAACAGAGAGTTACCTATCTGCAACAAGATTATATGGGGCTGTTGGTGAATTGAAACATGGTGTTTTGAAACGAGATGGGTTGCTTGCGGGTGAAGGACGAGAAGGGGAAAATTTTCTGTTAGTGGATACAGTTGGTGGAAAAGGGAAGGGAGGAGAAAGGAAGAGCCTGCTTGTAAAAAATGGCACAATCACTGAAAGTCTGTCCTCAGAGTATATGAGGGAGCATCAAACAGACAAACAAGCTGTTAACGCAGAGAATGTGACATTGTGGACTACTGGGGAAAAAAAACTATTAAAACTCCAACTTCAATATTTCAACAATCTATTGTGACATACTTAAGTTCTCCAGTGTGCCAAAAAATTGTATATCTGAATTTGGAAATGGCTTCTTCAGTAAAAACAAGGCAATCGAAACAAATAGAGAAACATAATAAAGAAGAGGGTGTGTTGTTAGATGAAAGAAACAGGCAGGAGGTAGATTTGGCCAGGCCCAACCCCCTGAGACAAGAAATGCCTTTGGGAGCATCTGGTAATGTGGAAAGCACTTCATTATTAGAAGAATTAAAGTCAGGTTTTATATTAATTTGGCAATAGCCTCTTTGGATGAAAAAATTTTGGATATTGTAAAAAAAATGAATGAGGTTGGGTTAAGAACAGATCAGGTTGAACAGAGGGTATCTAATTTGGAAGACATGTTTCCTAAAATGACAACAGATTTGGCTATTGCAAATAAAGAATTGGTCATATTAAAGGATAAAGTTGAAGATTTGGAGGCTAGGTCAAGGAGAGTAAATATTAAGATTAGTAGCTTGTCAGAGGGGGTGGAGGGGGAAAACTCTTTGTCTTATTGTGAACAAATTTTAACATCAATAATGGGGTGTAAATATCCTGAGGAAAAAATTTAGTTAGATAGAGCATTTGGGCAGTGAAGGGAGGATTTTAGGCCAAGGTTTATGTATATTAAAATGTTGCGATTACAAGATACAGAGGAGATTTTGGCCAAGGCAAGGAAAGAAAAAGGCTTGGTATACAAGGGAATGAAATTGCAGGCCTTCCCTGACCTCCCCCCTTCAATTTTGAGTAAGTGTAAATCTTTTGATGGTATTAGAAATCAGTTAAGGAAACATGGTATTTCTTTTGCTTTACGTCACCCTGCAAAACTTAGGATTTTTATGAGGGAAAAGCCTTTTTTTTCTCTACACCTCAAGAAGCGAGAACTTTTTTATATAATGAAGGTTTCATGGAGTTTACAACTTCTTAATCTATGGGTGTATAGGGAGGAAAAGGGGGCATTTAGAAGGTAATTGGATTGGAAATATGTGTAAATGGGGGGAAGCAGAAGTAGCTCAAGATATTATATCTATACAAACAGCTTGAAGTTAGCTGTCTTAGAGTTTGGGGGTAGGGAGATGGTTTTTCTGTCGACAGAAAAGCCTGCAAGGGGGAATTGGGTTGGGGGAGGGAGTATAAGGTTGATAAATAAGGTGATTATGAAGAAAAAGGGGTGATTGGTTAAAATCAAATATGGAGAGTATATAGGAGTGAATGAGAATGGGGAATGGTTATTTGGGGATATTTCCCTGACGCCTGTGTTAGGGGTTAAAATAAAATGGGAAACAATTTTTCTTTTGCTATATAATGTCTCAGGTTTTTAGAATACTAACTTGGAATGTGAAGGGAGCCAGAGATAGGATTAAGCTCAAACAAATTGTTAATTATTCCCTGGCCAAATCTCGGCGCCATCGCCGTTAGCGGTGCTCAATGGCCGCTGTTGCTGACTCAGCAAGGAGAATCTGCCCACCTCCCTGGAACTCCTGCATGGATCACTGAAGCAGGATCCCTGGCCAAATATTGGCGCCATCGCCGTTAGCGGCACTCAACAGCCGCTGTTGCTGACTCAGCAAGCAGAATCTGCCCACCTCCCTGGAACTCCTGCATGGATCACTGAAGCAGGTATTACCACTTAACTCATTTTGAAGCTCCATACTCAGTGGCTGCCTCACGATTGGTGTGGAGCTGCTGCCACTTGTCCGTGATTGAACGGCACAGCTGTAGCTTCTCAGCCAATGGTGCGCCTAAGTTCTGCTGCCAGTTTCTTCCTTTTGGGTCACCTCTCTGACCAGGTTTTTCATTACACCCCCACCACCCCCTCCCAGGCCTCCATTAAATACTCTGATGCTCCTCCCCATCTGGACTGCCCCACCTATCAGAAGTAGCACTCTCTAACTCACCCATCCTACTGGTCTCTGCTGACTTGCCAGCGTTCTAATAGTTGCTACTATCATCTCAATCAGTGCCCTCTCTCAGTCTAACTGTGTTTCCCACTTTCTCCTCGATATGGCTGCCTATAACCTGCACCCAGCACTGCTATTTTTAGTGATGACTGTGCTGCACTGCCCCAACCAACATATGACTACTACCTGTCATTCCCAAGGCCAGCTAATACCTGCACCTGCTCTGCATTACTCACTGGGAATGATTACTGGGATTCAGTTTTATAACTTAGTGCCTTTCAGCTCCACAACTTTTAACACTAGCTCCACTCTGAAACACCAATGTTATAGCACACAGGGGAGTATTTATGTACTTGAAGCTATCTGTAATAAGCCAGGCTCGTACCACTACCGCAACATCCAGGCATGCAGATGGATATCAAACAAGCAAGCCCTCAAATTTCTTAATACCTCCCTCTTGAGATTTCTCCTACTGCTTCTGCTCCTCTCTGTAAACATTCACCCTAACCCAGGCCCAACTGGATTGACTACCTATTGTCAGAAACGGAAGTTGGGGTCATTAAACTTGGTGTCCATCAATATATGCAGCCTCCTCAGTAAACCTGACACCCTCCAAACCTGGATCCACCATAACAATCCTGACATCCTCTCAGTCATTGAAATCTGGCTGAATCCAAAGATCCTTGACAGTGCAGTTGCCATTCCCGGCTACACAATTTTTAGACAGGACAAGGGCTCTAATCGGGTGGTGGCTGCGCCATCTACCTGAGAGATACTCTCATGGGACATGTCATCCCACTTCCTAGACCAGGATCACCAACTCAGGTCCTCACAATCAAAGTTCTCCTTGGTGCCCACAACAAAAACCTCACTATAGTCTCTGTTTACATCCCCCCAAAGGACCTGGCTAATGGCTTCAATAATGTCATGGAATGTCTCAAGGGTCTGCACCATAACTCCGAGTCCATCATCCTGGGTGATTTTAACATCAACTGGCTTGCACTGGAGGCCTGCTTCTACAAAGATGCAGTTACAGCACAACAATTCACACAGCTGGTCCCCTCTCTGACCAGGTGTAACTACAGGACAGGGACTTTCACCCTTATAGACTGGATACTGGCCAACCACCCTGAAAGAATATCAATGGTGTCTGTACTCCCTGACTCCTTAAGTGACCATTCACCCATTATCTGCACCTGGGCTAATAACTACATAAAGCCTCCACCTAAAATAATACACACCAGGGTACTCAAGAAGGGGCACCTACACCTACTAAAATCCCACCTAAGTAGAATAGATTGGTCAACTATAGACTCATTCAAGGATGTAAACAAAGCTCTTGATCTGTTTATCAGCCGTTTCACTGAGGCATGTGACATCCATGCACCGGTAAAAAAAATGAAGGTTAAAGGTATATCTAACCCATGGATTGACACTGAGCTTATCATGCATCTCAAACAGAGGGATCACCTCTGGCACTGTGCTCAAGCCACAGCTGCCCAAGCAGATATTCAAAAATACAAGCAAACAAGAAATCGCTGCACCCGTGCTATAAGGATGGCTAAAAGCAAATACTATAGAGAAGCACTCTCAAACTCGTGGGCAGATGGGAGAAAATTCTGGAACAACCTTAAGGACCTCTCTGGCAAAGAAATCAAGTCTCCACCCACCATGCTCAACACTTGATGGTACTCCAACGCTTGACCTAGATACCATCACCAATACGTTCATCAGTGCTTTCTCCAACCTAAGCAGTGTCCTTCCACCTGATTTCTTCGACTCTCCTACCACTAACCCCCCCCTGGTGCTGCATCACAAGCTCACCCAGCTCCTCAGTTCTTCTTCAAAAGGATCCCAATGCACTCTGGCAGAACATATATTTGCAAGGCTATCAGCAAAACTGGATATAGTGGTGACTCTTTCGACTTGAAACTGCTTTCACTTGTCCTAGATGAGATCATTGAACTCCTGACTAAGATCTTCAACCTCTCCCTAAGGTATGGCCAATTCCCATCACTCTGGAAAAAGGCTTCCATCACACCTGTGCATAAAGGTGGTGACAAGTCACTGCACACCAATTACAGGCCCATCTCTATCCTCCCCCCACTATCCAAAGCACTTGAACATATAGTCTTTGACCAGCTTGTAGAATTCCTTGAAAAACATAATATTCAGTGCCCTGAGCAGCACGGCTTCCACAACGGGCATAGTACCACCACAGCTCTGTTGGAATTCACTGGCTACATCCATGATGCCCTGGACCAAGGACTTTGTGGGGGAGCCATTTTCATTGACCTGACAAAGGCCTTTGATACAGTTAATCACCCCCTTCTACTCAGACAACTGACAGCTCTTGGGCTCTCCAAGGATGCAATGCCCAGGTTTGCCAGCTACCTTGGGGAGAGAGTTCAAAGCATTAAAATTTCTGGAGTCTCCTCAGTTGAAAAACCAGTCCTCTCAGGTGTCCCTTAGAGGTCTATACTGAGCCCTTTACTATTTTTTTCTCTTCCTAAACCACCTCCCTGGCATCTGCCAACAGAAGATAATACTCCACACAGATGATGCGGTCCTTTTTTCTAGCAACCGTGACTTTAAGCTACTTGAGAGTCAACTGCAACATGATTTCAGGCTGGTGGAAAAACGGTTTGGCTCCCACAAACTTGTCTTGAATTATAGCAAGACAAAAGTCATGACTTTCTGCAATGCTCGTACTACGTATAAACCTCTACCCCTTACCATCAATAATCAAGGGGGGGTCACACTTGAACAGGTTCATGAGTTCAAATACCTTGGCATCACCCTGGACAGGTCACTCTCCTACCATCAGCATATTGGGATTGTTGCTAAGTCTGCCAACGTATGTCTTGGCCTGCTCCACAAGTATAAACACTGTATTACCTCTGAAGCTCTAAGACTGGCCATCCACAGCTCTATTACCTCCATTGCTGACTATGGGCTAGTCATCTTTGGATCGGCCTCTCCCACTGCACTTAGGAGGATATCAGTTACACTTAACAAGGCTTGTATACTTCTCACGGGGACTGACCACCTAATGCACACCTGTGACCTTTACGCCAAGACTGGTTGGCTACCTCTCATTAGCAGAATACAATACCAGACCTGTCTGATAGCCAAAAAAGCTCTTCTTGGACTCATGCCAACAGGTATTGCAAGTCTCCTTACTACCAACAGCAGCACCCAGTCAACTCACAGTTCTCAATACCAGACTTTCCATGTCCCCAGGCGTTGGACCTCATTGGGCCAGAAATCCTTCATGCACAGGGCTCCACAGTGGTTCAACATCCTTAACAAAGAGACTGTTGTTGCTGCAATGCTAAGCCACTTTAAAAGGACTCTGTGGCTATTCCTCCCCTCTACCTCAACATGTGACTGCCTCCCCTAAGAAATAGTTATCACTCTCTATTTGTGACTGCCACCCCTAAGAAATGGTCTCTAGCCTCTACCCTAGCTGTAGCTATAACTGGACACGCAAGCCTCACTTTCTTGGCACCAGCCTTATCCCTCTCACCCTTTTGCCCCCTCTCACCCTCCCATCCCCTCTTCTCGGACTCACTCACTCACTGGTATGGCCACTGGCCCCTGTCCCTCTCGATCTTTTCATCCTTGTCTGACAATGGCACCTATCAGATGGCTTCCTGCTGACTTTTCCTACTAAGTATACTGTTTTCACCATGAATCCAGTTAGAAACTAGCTTGTGGTTGTTCTTCTGCAACAGATTGACTGAACTATTTCATGTACTTGTTATTCTGTATGTTATGACTGCTACCATGTTTACCATTGTTGTATGTTACAACCATCCTCTGATGTGGAACCTTTGTAAATGAACAGTTTCTGCTCAAATGTAATTGTAATCCTAGAGTTTAATAAATTAAAAAATAAATAAAAAAAAAGTTGATTGTGTCTTGCTACAGGAGACGTATTTTGGGAAAAAGGATGTGATGCACGTTCCTAACCTCTTCAAAGCAAGGGGTATTTCTACTTCATTTTCAGGTAATGCAAGAGGGGCTGCTATTTTTAGTAAAAGACATTTAAATCCTAAAATTGAATGTTCTAGGGTGGATATAGAGGGTCATTGGGTAAACGCAAAAATTACTGTAGGGCAATCAGTGTTTTTTTTTATTAATATATATGCTCCAAACAAGGAGAATCTGTCTTTTTTCACCAATATTTTTTTACAGGCTGCAGCTTCAGATGTTCCAGTGATAATAGTGGGTGACTTTAATGTAGCATTGACTCAGTTGGATAAGGTGTTTTCAGTCCCAGAATGTAAAGTAAGATTGGTACAGCTTATACAAATCTATGCTAAGGATCTGGCTTTGCTGGATCCTTTTCGTGCTCTGTACCAAGATTTAAAGAAATTTTCTTTTTTTTCTAATGTTCATAATGGCTTGTCGAGGATTGACTATTTTCTTATATCAGGGTCTCTTTTGCAATCTGTAGTGTTTGTCAGATATAATGCTATTTTGATCTCAGACCATGCTTCATGTTATATGGAGCTAGATTTGTTAAAAAAAGTACATCTAGGATCAAGGAGCTGGAGATTTAACATTATGCTATTGCAGGATTTTCAGTTTGGGGTTTTTTTGAGAAAAGAAATGGGATTCTTTTTGCGGCATAACCCCCCTAATAGTTGTTCTTAGGTTAGCATTTGGGAGGCCCTTAAGGAGTATTTGAGAGGCTCTATTATAAGTTATGAAAGTATGGTTAAAACTAAAAATCAGCGATACTTGGATCAATTAGAACAAGAATTGACTTGTACTTCATTTATTTATTTTCTTTTTTAGTTGCTTAACCCGGAGTAGCACACTAAGCTGAAAGCTTTTATACAAGAGCGACCTGGGAGCACAGGGAAGTTAAGTGACTTGCTCAGGGTCACACAGTATGCAAGTGGAAGCTGTGGGATTCAAACCCCAGTCTGGTCTGCTGTAAGTCACCAGATTTGCAGCTCAGAGACTTAAACCACTGCACTATACTGTCTCTATTGAGGAAAGTTATGCAGCATTAGGAACTAATGAAATTAAAATAGAAATTAAGTTTCTAAAAGAAAAATTGCAAAAGATTAGCTGGGAAAGGGCGAAGAAACAGATGTACAGATCTAGAGCAAAATAGTATTTCTGTGCAGATACACCATCTAAATTATTAGCATATCAATTAAAAATACAGGATAATCAGAACAGAACTGATTATCTTACTCTAGAGGGGGAGGGGAGGGGGGAAAGTATTTTTGACACTAACCAGATTAATGAGGAATTTCAAAAATGTTATAAAGATTTGTATAAAGAAGAAGACCTGATGGATAATTCTGAAATTGAAGATTATATAAAAGGGATTGATTTGCCGCAGATAGTGGAGTCAGATAGGGAAGGTCTGAATATGGAAATATCAATGGCAGAGATTAATAATGTTATAATTAATATGTTAAATAATAAATCTCCAGGACCAGATGGGTATTCTTTGGAATTTTATGAATATGTCCAGGAAGATCTTGCTCCTTTATTATTGAATTTGTTTAGGAATTTTCAGACATATAAGTATTTCCCACCAACTTTCAATCAAGCGTCTATTATTTTGTTGTTGAAGAAGGATAAACCCCCAGGATTATGTAGCTTTTATAGACCTATTTCATTGTTGAACAATGATTACAAGATTTTTGCTAAAATTTTGGCTAATAGGGTTGACGTGTGTTGTTCCAAAAATTGTCCATTCGGACCAAAGTGGGTTTGTGATTGGTAGGAGATTAAATCATAGTCTTAGATGAGTAATTAACTTATTAGATCAAGCACTGGATACACGATTGGCTGTTCTTTCCCTTGATGCCGAAAAAACTTTTGATATGGTGTGGTGGAAATTTGTGTTTTGTTTATCACAGAGCTTCTGCATCAAGGGAAAATTTTTTGAATTGATAAAATTGATTTACCATGCTCCCTTGGCCTCAATTAAGACAAATCAGAATAGTTCATGTTACTTTAAGTTAGAATGGGGCACTAGACAAGGGTGTCCTTTGTCACCCCTGCTTTTTGCTTTATTTATAGAACCATTGGCTGTGTTGGTGAGGAAAGACCCTCAGGTTAGGGGAGTTGAGATAGGAGGAAAGGTCCTCAAAATTTCATTGTATGCAGATGACATTTTGTTGTTCTTGACTGACCCAGCCAAAGATTTTCATTATTTATTAGAAATATTTGCAAAGTATAGTAGGTTTTCTGGATATAAAATTAATTGGGGCAAGACAGAGGTGCTGGTGAATTTACATGAAAGTGAACTACCTAGAGATCATTTTCTACACACTTATCATAAGCCATATATGAAGTATCTGAGGGTTTGTGTTTCTTCATATATAAATATATTATATGAAAAAAATGTTATACCGGTACTTAAAAAAATCGAACAAGATCTTATAAGATGGCAAAATCTGCCATTAGTATTGATTGGGCAGGTTAACATTGTTAAGATGCACATTCTGCCAAGGATGTTGTTCTTATTTCAGAAGGTTCCTATTATTGTTCCTAAAGTTTTTTTTTGACAATTTAAATAGGGCAATTAATACATTTTTATGGAAACAAAAAACACCAGGGCCCAGATATTCGAAAGGGTTGCGCATGCGCAAGTCCAAAAATGCACCATTCTGCAATATTCAGCAGGAGGCAGTCACGCCACTGACAACAGGTTGCGCAACAGCGCAATGCAAATGAATGCATGCTCAACAGGAGGGGGAGGAACCATGCATAAACTGTGCAACCCGATATTCAGTCGGGTTGTGCAGAGTTGTGCATGCGCAACCCCCAACCTGCGCCTGCACAACCTTGAGCCAAAAAGGATCAAGTTGAGGGCCACCCACAGGTGAGCTGCTGTATTGCAGGGCACAACACAGCAGCTGCCACCCTGGCTGGCCCCCAACTCGGTCCCTGTGCCCCCCCACCAGCCCGATCAGCGGGCAGAACGTAAAAACAACCCCCCCCACACATCTCCCAAAGCCCGATTGCGGGCATACAATAGCATGACCCCCACCCACATCTCCCAAAGCCCGATCGCGGTATACAGTAACATGCCCCCACATCTCCAAGTCTGATCGGGCATACAGTAACATGACCCCCTGCCACACATCTCCCAAAGCCCGATCGTGGGGTATACAGTAACATGCCCCCACACATCTCCCAAAGCCCGATCCAGACATACAGTAACATGACCCCCACCCACACATCTCCCAAAGCCCGATCGCGGGCATACAATGGCACATGACCCCACACATCTCCCTGAAACCTGATCGGGCATACAGTAACATACCCCACACATCTCCAAAGCCCGATCGCGGGCAGAGGCGTGTATCAACCCCACCAGTACCGATTGCAGGCAGAATGTAAAAAAGCCCCCAACCCGAATATCTCCCTGGTGGTCCAGTGGACCATGCCCGATCAGCGGAAAGAATGTCAAGATTACAACCCACAAACTTATCTCCCTGGTGTCTAGTGTCCCCCACCCACCCACGGCCCCTCCACCGCTCCCCGCGCGGCCGGTGACCCAGCATCCACCGCCTGCGCCCCGCCGCCCGCCAACAACTGTCGGTGGGCTGCATGCCCAGTGGTGCAGAGCTACAGCCAATGGGTGTGCAGCCATACCGACATGACAGTCAGATTTGTGGGCTGCACACTCATTGGCTGTAGCGCTGCACCACTGGGCGTGCAGCCCTACCGGACAGTCAGTCGGGTGGGTGGCGGGCGGTAGGCGGGTGGATGCTGCCGCCCGCCGCTTCCGGGGAGCGGGTGGACGGGCTTGTGGGTGGGTGGGGGGACACTAGACACCAGGGAGATGTTTGGGGAGGTTGTAACTTGACATTCTGCCCGCGATGGTATTACGGTCCACTGGACCACCAGGGAGATATTCGGTTGGGGGCTTTTACATTCTGCCCGCGATCGGGCACTGGGGGTTGATATACGTTCTGCCCGCGATCGGTTCAGGAGATGTGGGGGTATAGTTATTGTATGCCCACGATCGGGCTTCGAGATGTGTGGGCGGGGTCATGTTACTGTATGCCTGCAATCGGGCTTCGGGAGATGTGGGTGGGGGTCATGTTACTGTATGCTCGCATCGGCTTCGGGAGATGGTGGGGAATGATACACTGGATACTGCCCGCGATCGGGCTGCAGGTGCTGCCGGTCTCGACGGCTGCTGCCTGGCAGGGCGCCAGGCACAAGTCCTCGGGATCAGCGCACCTACATGCTAATGGCATGCAAATGGAGCTACATAAATAGATGCAAATGGCCCCCTACGCCTTTGCATAAATTATGGCCCCACTTGCATGTCACCTTTTGAATATCGGAAATTTGCACATGGTGCAATGGTACTTGCGCCACCGCAAGTTTAATGCTCAACTCTGGCATCTTGCAGTGGCGCAGGTTCCATTGCTCCATGCACAGTGGCTGTGGCTGGGGGTGATATTCAAAGGAGTTGCCTCACGCCAACCCTTTGAATATCTCTCTGGCCACACCCCTACGCAACTATTTTGAGCAGTGCAGGGGCTTGCGCCTCAGAATGGCGCAGTTTGAATATCTGGGCCCAAGAATTGCCTTTAAAAAATTATTATTATCAAAAGGGGGGGTTGGCGCTGCCTAATTTTGAATATTATTATTTAGCAGTTCAACTGGAGTGTATGGGATATTGGGCCCTGAATAGGGAAGAGATGCTAGGATGTTTTCAGATTGAGGCAGAGTCCTGTTTTTGTGTCTGGAACATAGCTTGGGGGTTAACATAAACAAGGCTAACTTTTCTCTTTACTCTAAGGTTCTTCAGTCAACTAAAGCTACGAATTGGGCATGGAATTTGGCTAGGAGATTGTTGGGGAAAACCTTTTTCCCCCAATTCTCTTTGTATTAATCCCTTACCAATAGATGGGGGGAAAGTGATTAATTTATAAGACACCTTTTGTTAATAACTGTCATTCCCCCCCCCCATCTATTGGTAAGGGATTAATACAAAGAGAATTGGGGGAAAAAGGTTTGTGTTCACTGCAGGATTTTTTGATTGAAGACAGAGTCTCCTCTTTTGATGAGTTAAGAGATAGGTATGATTTATCTCATGGAGCATTTTTTGTACACCTTCAGGTAAGGAATTTTATATAACAGAATAATCAAAAATCATTAATGGTTGTCAAGGGGGATTGGAGTTTTTTTTTTTGATAATCTGTATTCCTTAAAACACTTAATCGGTGAAATTTATCGGTACTTTAGGGAAAAGGGGTAGATCGGCTTCTTTGGGTAGACTTAAGCAAAGCTGGGGAAAAGAAAGGGGGCAGTCTATTTCAGATGTCAGGTGGGATTCTTTAGTTAATTTAGAAGATCTTCAATTTAAGAATAATAGGTTAAAACAAATTTATGTAGATATATTGCATAGAACGTATCTGACACTGGTGAGGTTAAATAAGATAAGTGTTAATCATTCAGAATTATGTACAAGATGTGGGGAGGTTAGAGGTACATTGAATCACATGTTGATATCCTGTCATAGGCTGGAATCATTTTGGCAAAAAATATTTGGGTTACTGGGAAAATTTATTGGGCGGGATTTTCCATTTGATCTGGGAATTGTGTTGTTTGGACCAGGAGGAGATGGGGTGGATTTGGGGGATGTAATGGAATTATGTTCTATGGGTTTGCTGGTGGCAAAAAAGCTTATATTGATACATTGGAAAGATACATCTTCGTCATCTTTTGTAGAGTGGGTTCAGGGAATGATAGATTTACATAAAGTGGAAGAAATGCATTATAAAATGGAAAATCAATTTGTGCCGTATCTTAGGTTCTGGCTCCCATTCACACAGTGACTTTCTACTTTTTTTTTACTTAGATGAGCCCCCCCCTTCTTCTAATAAAGTATTTGTTTGCTAAATCCAAACAGGTACTGACTCCTGCTGAGACAGAAGTGATTTATCGGTAAAAAATCTCTAGTTCTAGACTGCTGTTTCTTGCTCTGAAACCAAAGTTATCCTCTGTCAAAAACAGCAGCATGTGAACCTTGGTGGATCAGTTAGATATCACTTATTGTCCTTATTATTTGGTGTAATTTATTTAAAAACTGTTTTTTCATAAGAAGTCATATATGTAACAGTGACATCACAACAAGTCATGTGTGTAACAGTGAGAGGAATGGAGACACCTGGATGAGAAGCAGAAAGGAAGTTCCATGGACAGGTGTAGGGCTTTTAAGACCTTCAAAGTTACAGCGACAAAACAGACCAGTGCTTTCAGTTTGCAAACAGACCACTGGTGTTGTGGAGGATTTTTGGACCCATAGTTCTGTGTGTGACAGGAGGATGCCAGGCGAGGGGGGACCAAATATTTAAATAAAACAATATAAATACCACAAAGTAAAGAAATAAAATAAAGAATGATGTTGGGGAGAGTCAGAGGTACTCCAATTGGGTTTTTTTATTAGAAAAAAAGGGATTTGGAAATTGAGGCTATACAAGTCCTGAAAATACTGTAGGGGAACACCACTGGTTGGAACGTTACCAGGAAAAAAAGGTGTATAAAACTAAATAAATGATGAATTTAGAAATAAAAATGTTTTAGAAACACAAGGGCTAACTATGAGATACTAGCACACAGTTTGTTTTTCTTTAAAATGTACATGTACATGTTGAGATAGCAATGAGGCACTCTATGAGTGACATGGAACAATATCACAAAATGGCATCTTTCTTAAGGGGGAAATATGCCAGTCCAGGTGGGTGCACAGCAAAATAGAAACACAACAGAGGCTGATGTTATTTACAGTGTGTTCTTACTGAGTACAAAACTAGGGGGCGTTAGAATGGAAACATTCTAATGGTTATTGAAGAAGTTACATGCAATTCTTTTACAGGTGATGCAAGTCTCTCCAGTGCTGCGGACAGACATATCCATCTATCTATCTATCTATCTATCTATCTATCTATCTATCTATCTATCTATCTATCTATCTATCTATCTATCTATCTGTTTGTCTGTCTGTCTGTCTGTCTGTCTGTCTGGCTGGATGGCTGGCTGTCTGGCTGTCTGGCTGTCTGTCTGTCTATCTATCTACCTGTGAGGCATTTGAATGTTTCCATCACATACCTCCTTCCCTCCTTTCCTCTAGAAAGTACATATTTAGTTCCTTGAGTCTCTCCTCATAGGCCTTGCTCCATTTTGTTTGCCCTCTTTTGTACTGACTGCACTCTATCTATGTCCTTTCAGAGATGGGGCATCCAGAACTGGACACAGTACTTGAGGTGGATTCTTATTTATTAATCAGATTTACAACCTTTGAGCTAAAAGCTCATTTACAAAGGATCATCGTCACAAGGGTAGGGGAGGGTAAATAAGTTTGGAGTCAGTAGCAGCTAATAGGCATTTTCAAGAACATCTAATGGTAAGAAAAATGTGAACAGGAGAAATCAGTAAACATTGGCAATAGCATAACAATGCAGGATGACATAGGCAAATAACAACACATAACCAAAACAAGGGTACATAGTCAATGGGGCTCCGTTCACACATCATGCAATACAATTAAGTGTTTAAGTCAGAGTTACGTACTAGTTTGAGAAAAAAAATCAGAGGCGGAAGCTAGGCAGGATCTTGTATTGGGAGGAAACAGCAGATGGAGCTGTTCATCAGAACTGATACCTAAAGGTTACTCGGCTATAGCCAGAGTCTTACAAGTGGTCTATACAGGGGTAATACTACTTCCTTCTTCCTACTTGTGATACCCCTCTCTATGCACCCAAGCATCCTCCTAGCCCTGCCCACTGCCTTATTACACTGCTTCACTACCTTCAGATCATCAGAAATGATTATCCCCAGGTCCTGTTCCTGGTTTGTGGTTGTTAATACCTCCCTGCCCAATTGGTACATTGCCCACAGGTTTCTGTGCCTCAAGTGCATGATTTTGCACTTTTTTGCATTGAAACCAAGCTGTCAATCCCTTGACCATTCTTTCATCTTTTTCAGATTATTCTTCATTCTTTCTTATCCCCTGGTGTGTCCACTCTGTTGCAGATTTTTGTGTCATCAGCAAACAAGCATACTTTCCCTTCTAGCCCTTCTTCAATGTCACTGATAAAGACACTGAAGTGGACTGGACCTAAAACTGATCCCTGAGACACCCCACTGGTCACCTTGCCTTCCCCAGAGTGGATTCCATTTACCTCCACCCTCTGACTCCTATTGTCTAACCAACTTCTTACTAAGTTTATTACTTTTATACCCACTCCTAGACAGCCCAGCTTGCTCATCATTCTTCTATGTAAAACAATGCTGAAGGCCTTATTGAAATCCTGGAACGTCGCATTTACTACTCCTCCCTGATCCACTTCCCTCGTCACCCAGTTGAAGAACTGGATCAGGTTTGTCAGTTAAGACCTTCCCCTATGAAACCATGTTGCCTCAGATCCTATAATCAGTGTATTACAAAGTATTTCCCAATCCTTTCCTTAAGTAGTGATTTCATTACTTTATCCACTACCGAAGTCAGGCTGACAGGTCTGTAATTTCCTTCCTCCTCTCTATCTCCACTGTTGTGAAGCAGGACCACATGTGCCTTCCTCCAGTCCCCTGGAACATCACCTGTTTCTAAAGTTGAATAGAGCTGTCAGAGATGCAGACAGCACCTCTTTGAGCTCCCTCAGTATCCTAGGGTGCACCAAGTCAGATCCCATTGCCTTGTCTACTTTCATTTGTGCAAGTTACTTGAGGACTCTCTACTCTGTTAAAAGACTAGTGTCCACCTCCCTTCTATTAATGCCCTTGTCCTTTATCTTTGGGCAAACACCTACCCCTTCCTCTGTGAATACTGTACAAAATGATGTATTCAATATGTCTGCTTTTTTGGGGGTCCTCATTCTCCTCACAAACCCCTCCTTCCCCTTTGCTCCTTAGTAGTCCCCCTTTGGTTTTTTCTGTTCATTCATATATCTAAAGAATGTTTTATTCCTTTTTTTACTAACTGGACAATATTCTCTTCTGTGTGTGCCTTTGCACTTCTAACTGTTTTCCCAGCCTCCCTTTGTTTCTCCTGGTAGTTTTCCCTGTCCTCCTCCTTCTGTGTATTTTTGTACTTTCTAAATGCTATTTTTTTGCCCTTACTTTTTCTTTAGAGAACTGCAGTGGTTTCTTTTTCTCTTGCTCTTGTTAAGCTGCCTGACAGAAATTTGATACTTTTTCAATGCCCCCTTTATTTTTGACCATAGCTCTTAGACTCCCCTCAGATTCCCTATCTCTTCCAGGGTGTCCCTGAGGCATTCTCCAATTTTTCTGAAATCAGCCCTCCTGATGTCCAAGACCCTCATCTTAGTGTGGTTTGATTCTGGCCCAGATCTTACATTGAACCATATTGTACGGTGATCACTGGATCCCAGGTGTTCACCCACCATGATGTCAGCAACACTGTCCCTGTTTGTCAGAACCAGGCCCAGTATCCCCCCCCACAAGTGGGCTCCTTAACTAGTTGCCTGAGAAACGCCCATTGCAGGCAGTCCAGGATGTCCCTACTTCTAACTGTTGCTGAAGCTGGGAGACTTTAATCCATGTCCGGTAGATTGAAGTCTCCTACCAGCAACACCTCCTCCTTGTGTGACATCCTTTGGATAGCTTCCATCATATCCTTATCTACCTCTCTCCCTGTGTTAGAGGTCTGTACATTACTTCTATGTGAATAGTGGCCCCTTTCAGTTTCTCCAGGTTGAGCCATAGAACCTCAGCTCTTCCCTGATCTCCCTGCATTTCTGTAGCTTTTATAGTGTCCCTAACATAAAGAGCCACCCTTCCCCCTTTTTTTTCCTACTCTATCTGGTATGACTACATTCCAGTCCTGGTTTTAATTGCACCAGGATTCGGTAACTGCAACCATATCCAGGTCCACTTCTGCCTTGGTGGTTTGCAGTCTTGCTGCCTAGACTTTGAGCATTTGTAAAATTGGTCTCCAGATTGTGCTGTCACCCATCCTCTTATTTTCCATTTGCTCTCCTTTGTTTCCACCACATTTTTCTCACAGTCACTCTTTCCTTCTGTTCCCTGGATTACTTTGTTATATGGTTCTTTCTGGGATCTGAACCCTTCAGGATTCCTCTTGCTGACCTCATTAGCCTGTGGGCAGGGCAGCCATTTATGTCACGCTGTCTCATTACACCCCTTCCTTTGGCTAGTTTAAATGCACACCCATGTAGCATTTAAACTGTTCATTGAGGACCACAGTTCCCATCCTGGATGGATGTAGGCCATTGCTCCTATACAGATACTTATCCCTCCAGGTGGGGCCCCAGTCCACAGTGAAGCCCAAACCCTCCTTTCTGCACCATTTCTGTAGCCATGCATTGATGTTACTGGTGTGAAGAATCCTGTCCTTCCTCCTGTCATGGAGAGGTAGCACTACTGAAAATGTCACAGATAATGCAGTTGCCTAAGACCCCTGCCCAATTCCCTGAACTCCTCCTGCATTATTGCTGGCTCATTCCTAGCTAGATCATTAGTCCCCAGATGGATAATGACATCCAGTTGTCCCTCCCTTTTTGAGGCCTCAGTGATCCCTTGGATCCTCTTTCCATCCCTGTGCACTGGGGTGCTGGGAAGGCACCAAACTTCCCACTCCTCTTCCTTTCCTGCCTTCAATTGTATCCCCTTCACTATGGAGTCCCTCACCAGGATTTTCTTCCTCCTCCTTTGGGTCCTCTACCACCCATCATGGGGTCTCCACTATGGAGGAACCCAACTTCTTCCCAGTCACTACTTTGGGTGCCTCTGTGGGACATTCCGACTCAGCTAGTGTGGTGTAGGAGTTTTGTAGTGGAACAAGATGTGGGATGTGCCTGCAGTCCACCACCCTAACCCTTCCCAAGCCCACTTTCATCCGGTTGCTCCTCCTTCTGATCAACCTCTGAGGTAGCAGTGTTGGACTAGGTGGTCCCGGGGAGGTCCTCTGGACCCAAGCCAGCTCGGCCTTGATTATGGCAACCTCCTCCCTCAGCCCAGAGAGGTGCATGTGGATGGGGCAGCAACGTAGCTTCCAGAATGTCTCCCTGAAGACTGCTGCCCCACTGCACTAGTTGATAACATCAACCATGGAACAGCATGCTCAAAATCTGTGCTGGAAAAGCAGCGAAGCCAAAGGTGGTGCTCAGAAAAAACACCAAGTGCTACCATGGGTAAAAAACAAGTAGCTACTTTGACTGTTTGTGGGGGTCTGCCCCTGAACTATATAGAATCACATCCAGGGAGGAGGCAACTTGGGGACAAGGAGAAACATCCAGGGGTGGGATCATTGGGGGTCGCAAGTCAGAGGGGAAAGGGGAACTGACTACCACAAGTGTGGGTGGGGCAAAAAGTACAGGGTGGGGGGCTGACAAATTAAAAAGAAAAGTCAGCAAGGGGGAGAAAAAAATCAAAAGTCCCAGGACTGAGAATTGAACCCCTGTCCACCGGACACTCTGCCACTGTTTGCTACCTGTGGTCCTACCCTCTGTGCCATGGCAGCACCTCAGCAGCACACCATGCAGTGAAGCCTTTCTCCTCTTCAACCCAAGTAACAGCAGCTATAGGGATACTGGTAATGTACTTGTGCTATGCTATCCCTGTAGCTGTATTGTCTGATGCTATTTTTGCTCCTTGGATTATACAATGCTATAATCCATGCAACATATTCACCGGGTACCCCGCCCCATGGCCACTGCACTGCACTGCACCACTCCCATCATCCTATCTTTCCTGTTCTTCTTGTTACATTAGAAACATAGAAACATAGACTTTGATGGCAGATAAGGACCGCTTGGCCCACCTAGTCTGCCCATTTCCCTACCTACAGGATAAACTGCAGATCCTATTTAACCAATAGCCTATTTCTTCCTACCCCCCACAAAAATTGCCTTATGTCTGTCCCATGCATTCTTGAATTCTTCCACAGTTTTAGACCCCACAACCTTCTCAGGAAGGCTGTCCCATGCGTCCACCACCCTCTCTGTGAAAAAATACTTCTACATTGCCCCTGAGCCGTCCCCCCTCTATCTTCAAATTGTGTCCCCTTGTTCTTGCACATCTCTTTTTCTGAAAGATGATACCCTCTTGGACTTTGTTGATTCCACTGAGGTACTTAAAGGTTTCTATCACGTTCTCCTCTTCCTCCTTTCCTCAACACTATACATATTAAACTCTTTTAGTCTCTGCTCGTATGGCTTCTCTTGCAGACCCTGCACCATTTTAGTTGCCCTCCTCTGGACTGCCTCTATCCTGTCTATGTCCTTGCGGAGATGGGGTCTCCAGAACTGGATGCAGTACTCCAGATGGGGTCTCACCAACTGTCTGTACAGGGGGATAACAACTTCCTGTTTACTGCTGGTGATGCCTCTCCCTATACATCCCAGTATCCCCCCAGCCCTCCTAACTGCCTTCTCACATTGCTTGCTAACCTTAAGGTCATCAGAGATGATTACCTCAGGTCCCTTTCCATTTTTGTTGTTGTTACTACCTGACCCCCATCGTGTAATCTTCCCCTGGGTTTTTGTTTCCCAGGTGCATTATTTTGCACTTCTTTGCATTGAATCCAAGCTGCCATACTTCTGACCATTTCTCCAACCTTGCCAAGTTCCTTCTCATCCTTTCCACACCTCCTTGTGTATCAACCCTGTTGCAGATCTTTGTGTCATCTGCAAAGAGGCATACATTAACCCTTTTAATTCCTTTTTATTACCTTATTCTATATAGGGATTTTCTCCTGCCCCAGGTTTTTGTATGTTTTGAAGCCCTAGTATAGCTTAGCCTATATAGGGTGTTGTCTTACTCTATTTAGGGATTTTCTCCTACCCCTAGATTTTTGTATCTTTTGAAGTCCTAGTGTATCTTTGCCTTATATAGGGTGCTACACCTATTCCCCTACCTTATGCCTAGTGGTTGCAGACACCTGCTACCCCCTTTTATGTACTTACAGTTTGATGGGCAGAGTTTCCAGCCACCAGCTGCCTCCCCTGGTTGTTTCCCTTCTAGCAAACTCTGGGGTCATATCCTTTATGCTGCTATCCTTCTCATGGTGGTCTGCAGCATGGAGATCTGTAAGGTGGTCTATCCCTTATAAACTACAGTAACAGGGAGCACTCTTATTGGCTGGAGTGTCTAAGATCCTGCCTCTTCTCTTCTTCCAGCTCCAAGTTTGAAAAACTAAAAAACTCACAAATTTAGCATCCTGCTCCCAAACAGCATCCCCTCTGTCCCTTGCAAGCACTCCTGCAGGAGTAAGTGTGGTATTTGTTCCAAAATAAAAGTATTTAAACCAGTAGAAAATGGCAGCTGTGTACTCTGATTGGTTGGAATGTCTAAGATCTGGCCTCTTCCTTTTTTCTGGCTTGGAGTCTCAAAACTAAAAAAACACACAAATTTAGCACCCTGTTCCCAAATAGTAGCCCTTCTGTCCCTCACAGCACTTCTGAAGGAGTTGTGAGAGCAGTGGATGTATGGAGAATCAGTGAGGGCTAGATGGGATACCTAATATATTTTTTAAAAATTACACAGAAACATACACAATGATGACAGAACAAGACCATAGGTACATCCAATCTGCTGCAATACACTATCTTACCCAGAGACCTGCTGTCAATATGATTTTTTTTCTTTCTTTGCATTTATGGTCTTTATAACATTAGCGATTCTAAGAGATCTTAAGATGGTCTAGTTTTCCTGAAATGTTTTTGTAGTATTTAAACTACAGTTGTATGCTTACTTCCTAAACTAACATGACCCTTTTTGAAATTGTGTGTCTGATTGCTGATAATGTGTCCCTGATGTTTCCTAGCCTTGTTTGGCCCTGGTTAGTCTGTGCATGGGGGGGTGGTGGATGGGGGTCTAGGTATGTATATATCAGTTGTGACCTGTTACAAACACAACCTACTACATTCACAAGACATTTCATCCATGTCAACATTGTCACCACACTAAACATTATAAGAAAAGCAGACTCTTACTTTTTCTTGCTTGGCATGATTCTCTTCGGCCTTGTTGAGTTTCTTGCTGTTGGCTCTGGTGCTGCTGCTGTTGCTGACACTGTTCTTGTCACTGCTCTCGATCTTCATGAGCCTGTATTTTGGGGAGATGAATCTGATATCCAGGGTGGTTGATCCAGCTTTTCTTTCGCTCTTGCTCCTCTAAAATTAAGGCAAGTCAGTTGTGGCAGAGTTAACAATCCGCTTTTCTCTCTCTTTGTCTATTTTCTCCTCTCCCCCTCCTTTCTGATAGCAGTAATCCTGACACATGGCTTGCAGTTTGTGGAGGGAAGAGCATGGCCCATTATTGTACAGGTCCTTTAAATCTCGCTTTTTCTGGTATTAGTAGGCTCAGATCAGGTTGCTATCCTCAGTCAAGGTGTCGTGCAGGGAGAAGTGTAAATGATTATCAGTGCTGCCATTATTCTTCTCCTTGTAGTAGTCCAGTCTGGGAGGCTGGGGAGGACTCTTGGTTTTGTTATTCCCCAAACTAAAATACTTATTAAGCCATTTCACCATGGTGTCTACTTAGGAAAAGGCTCTACTTGGGAAGTGTAATAAATCCAGAATAAAAGGCCAAAAAACTTATATATCCCAAAAGTGATTAATAGTGAAACATGTTAGTCTTTCTCCATATTCCTCCAGAATCCAGACGTCATCAGTTGCTTCTTTAGCCTTGTCAAACACAGAAACTCAACAAGGGGGAGAGATGGCTGATGAGCAGCCCCCTGAGAGTACAGAAAACTGGTACCAGCAGTAGTCCCACTGCTGCCCAAGATAGGCTTACTGCTCTCCATCTCCCACCACTTGCTGTTACTTTGCTGCCCGCTTCCTCTTCCTACTCTTCCACTTGTGATTCATTCCTCTGGCAATCCTTCCATGATTGAGGAACTGTACATCTGAAGCCATGGTTTCAACTGCCTTGTTTTCTTTTTCTGTTCTGCCCTGAACAACTCAAAAACTGCTCTCCTAATCTAGAACTCATGATGTTTTAACTCACAATCTTTCTCCAGCGACAGAAGACCTGCATAATGCTTCTCGAGTAGGGGTCTTCATCTGTCTGTCTATCTGTCCATCTGTCTTGGCAGCATTTGGGTAGGTTTCACATGTTGTTCAACCCTACGTCCTCCTCGGAAACTCTTCTGCTTTATATGACTCTGCTCACCATACTAGTTGTTCAGATTTGCCTGCACTGAGCTCCCTGTTGCTGCCAAACTTTAGTCACATCACTGCCCCAGCTCCAATCTCCCTCTGGTACTGCCCTGGTGCCCAGTACCTGAAGCATTACTCCACCCCTTAAGTTTACTGTGCCATGCTGTCCCAGTCAATTGGGGGGTGCTGCTACTGCTGCCTCTACCACTCAAGCCCAGTTACTGACGATCAGTCTGCAAAAGTGCAGGCTTCCTTCTCCAACACATGTGCACAGAAACAAAAACAACTGAGTCCTGCTGCCTACCTGTTCTTTTAACCACACTCACTCTGCTCCAACAGCAGCCTGTAGTTCATCCAGTGCTGGTGTTAGCATGTCCTTGCTCACCTACAGGCAATCAACAATCAGTTCACTCTTACCTTGGGGGGCATAGTTCTGTCTTCCTGTGACTTGTTGCATGTAGCTGCTGTAGAGTGGTGCACTTGCTGTTCATCCATGATGGGAATGGTGATTGGATGGTAGGGGGTGCCACTAGACACCAGAGCAACATCACATACAAAATGGGATGGCAATTGGGGGGGCACCACTAGACACCAGGGACACAGTGGCTCACTGCTCTCACTGCAGTCCACAGCACAAGTTCCAGATGTGGCTTCAGAAGTAAAGAAAGTCCCACTGTTCTCATACAGACAATGTAGGTGAATGGCTCAACTTGCTAAGGTGGGCACCCAGGATTTTGGGTGCCCAGAAAAGGTATTTCAGGCCCTTACTTTAAAAAACAAACATAATCAGCTAAACAGGGCCCATTTAGCTAGGACAGAATTTGTTTGTATTTTCCTTGCTTGTTAGTTCAAGGAGAAAAGCAACAAGATGTCCATCTCACAGAACAAAAAAATGCTTTGTGCTGTGAGAAGCAAGTCGAGAGAAACCAAAAAAGGGTCCTGCAACATCCAATTTTTCATTTTGCACCAGAATGTTATCTCAAAAAACCTTCTGCGCATGCCCAGAATTGGAAAACACAAGACTCTAAAGCTGTGTAACTCTGGAACCGTTTAATATGTTTTAACCAGACCTATCAAAGCACTACCTTAGGACAAGACACCTGTGCCCTGCAAGTTTGGGGAAAAAAATCCATTCCATGTAGACTGTAGGTGAGAGCAAAAAAAACATGTTAAGCATAGGAAAAAAATCTTAGACATTTACTGAAAATGACACATGCGGATCTCAGAAACTGCACAAGCTGCCATCACAAAATCTTCCACAGATCATGACCTTGCCTCTTAGACAATGCATGCAAAAGTTTAGCTGATTTCATCCAACAGTGCCAAATATATTAATGTGCAACGTTAGGTGTTTAACACTGAACACCCTTCTCCTCCATAACTCTAGTGGATATATTAGGAAACCTAGAAACTTGGTTCCCTGAGTTTCACTATCCTGATGCTGGCTGCCCAAAACACAGTTCCCCAACATTGGAATTTTTGCCAGTAGCAGAGGAACTTTCATTTTCAGGGGGGCTTCACCCACCCCTCAATGGGGGACGCCCCCTTAATTTAAATAACAAACTCCACCATGGGCAAAATTCTGATGTTGGGCAACCATGTTTTGGGCAGCCAGCACCTGGATAGTGAAACTCGGGTAACTGAGTTTCTACATTTAAGAATACTCCCACTCTAGTGGCACTACCACGCCACTATAATATAAATATATTCTTTGCAAAAAAACTGTGTTAATGTACCAGTTAGGGTAACTTAACTCCACAAAGGTAGGAATAGGTGGTGTTAGGGTTTCCAACCTTAACTCCCCATCTCAACCCCACAAGCAGAAAAAGGAAGAAACATTAGGGTTTTGGGTCTCTCTAGTCTTGGTGAATCTGTGGTGGGCTGTTCCTTGGGATTGTCAACCCTAATGCTGTCTCCTCCCCCCAGCCCATAGCCTCCAATCTGAAACACAATGTACAGCTCCAAGTCACTGCCTCATAATGATATGCTATTCAAGGGTCCTGCATGAAAAAAGGTAGAACAAATTCATGTTGGCAATCTGTGGCAAGACATGTGTCTCTAATATGAAGAGTGTATCATTATGAGGCAGTGACTTGGAGCTGTACCTTGTGCTTCAGATTGGAGGCTATGGGTTCAAGGAAGATCCCACCACTGATTCACCAAGACTCCTGAGACCCAAAGCCCTAATGTTTCTTTTCCTTTTGCTACTTGGGTCATGGGAGTGAGGAGTTGGGGTTGAAAACCCTAACACCACAGTTCCCTACTTTTGTGATGTTAAGTTACCCTAACTGGTGCATTAACAAAGTTTTTTGCAAATAATTTCCTTTTTTTTTGAGGTAATGGAGTCATATCCTCATTAGCACAGATCCCTTCAGGACCTGTGTGAACTGGAGCAGATATGAGGGCCTACAGAAATGCAGAGCCTGCTAACTCTACCATTCTGTGCAGCATTGGGTGTCAAAAGTTACCAAACTTATGCAAGTGTGGTGAAAAAAGCTAAGGTACCTTCATAACTGTGTTGTTTCTTTAATATTTTGACCCCAAATTTTCAACATAGCCTTGTTACGAACCTACCTCATGAACCTGGTATGTGAAAATCTTCAAATCTCAGCCAAAGTGTCACTCTGCAGTACAGGTGCTAAAACACATTTTAGCCAGGTTTTGAAAAATGTTAGCTGTTATGTTCATGAGGTGATGTGAAAAAATAGTAATGTTGAAAATTTGGGACATTGTAAAATGTCAATGTACACTCATAACTTTGTTGTTTTATAATATTTGTACCCTAAATTTTCAACATAGCCTTCATATGACCCCTCCTCTTTAGCAAGGGTGGAGAAAATGTTCAAAACCCACCCAAAAGGTGATATCACTCATTGACAACATCATTCTGAGCAAAACACATTTTCGACAGGATTTGATATATGACAGTTGTCACATTCATGAGGTGATGTGAAAATATGTCTATGTTGAAAATTGGTTTCAAAATATGTAAAATTACCAAAGTTATGAGCATGCATTGCAAAATTTCAACACACACTTATAACTTTGCCATTTTTAAATATTTTGACACCAAATTTTCAAGACAGCCTTCTTATGATCCCACCTCATGAACAAATGCAGCGAACATTTTCAAATCCTGTCCAAACAGTGATTTTGCCAAGCACATGCAAAAATCACCTGTTGGGCCTGATTCGCATAATTCCACTGCCATTTGTAAAGAGGTGGGGTCCCAAAAAGACCATGTTGAAAATTTGAGATTGAAATATGCAAAACTGAAAGTTATGCATCAAAGTTGAAAACTCCATTGGAAGACATTGAACCACATTTACCTTAGTTTCTCATATTGCAGTCAGCAGTTCCAGCAGTAAGACATGTGGATCTTCACCCTGGGACATCTTCAGGTGAGTGAGTGTGTGTGTGTGTGTGGGGGGGGGATGATGTTGGAGGGTGTGGGGTGGTGGGTGCTCAGTAGGAGGTTGGGATGGGGGTCAAATCAGCGAGTAACTATTTTCTTTTTTTACAGGTTTTAAAAAAAGCAAAAAGCACCGAGTTATGGTTTTCTTTATTACAGCTAATATTAATTCATGAACAGTGATTGGAGGGTGGAGTGTGCCACTGGACACCAGGAAAACAAGAAACATAAAGGGCAGTAATCAGAGGATGGGGGTGCCATTAGATGCTAGGGAAACAAGAAATATAAGGGGATGGCAATCGAAGGGTGAGGGGGTGCCAGTAGACACCAGGGAAACAAGAAACATGAAGAGCTGGTGATCAGAGGAAAGGGGTGCCACTAGACACAAAGGAATCAAGCAACATAAGGATACAGTGATCAGATGGTCAGGGATGCCACTGAATACCAGGGAAATAAGAAACATAAGAGGACAGTGATCAGAGGGTAGGGGTGCCACTAGACACCAAGGAAACATAATCCCACTTGTGGAAGCCGGTGCAGTCACTGCAAACAAACATTTGGCATTGACAATTTTAAGATGTTTTTGAGGGAAAATCCATAGAGAATTAAAAGAAGAAGACATTCTTTTTGTATAAATGAAAAAAACATTCAATAAAGGATGCCTTCATATGAAAAAAGAATGGGAGAAAAACTAAGTCGAAATTCTTTTTTCATATGAAGCGATGCTTTTTTGAATGGGCCAATTCTTTTTTCATATGCCCTTATGAAAAAAGAAAATCAGGTCATGAAAAAGGATTTTTAAATGTTAAAAAAATACATTTCTGGGTCATTTTTCCAGAAACTAAGTGAAGAATCCTCCTAATGGGTCCTGATTAGCAAGATACAGGTGTTGGTGTATGTGCAGGATGTCATTTTTGTGGATTTTGAAACTTTTTTTAAACAGAAACAAGATGATATGAAAAGAAGATTTTTTCATCACGAGAAAGGACTACCACCATACAAAAAAGGATAATTTTCATATGGACCAAACACTATGGAACAAACCACCCACCTCCCTCCAGTCTCTGGACTCACACCTCACATTCAAATCACACTTTAAAGTCTGTCTGCTGGCAGAATCCAAATGTATTTGCTCAGCCTGCTAACCCTATGGATGAGAGTCCTTCCCCATACCTAGGACTTAGCCATTCCATTGCTCTATACTGGACATTCTAAACACAACCTGCCTGAAACATCATATATTTGCATTTACACTTTATTTGTATTTTATTGTGTTATATTCAACTTGTGTATATTGCTTTGCAATATATTCTTACACCTTATCTGTATGTTACTGTATTCAATGCATTCAATGTATTTCTTTTTTGTTTTATCTCCTGCAACACTCTTAATTAATTCAATTGTGTTGTCTGTATTACCCATGTGCCATCTTCATGGCCCAGGGCATGCCAAAAAATGGTCCATTGGATCAGAGCACTTACCCAGTAAACAAACAAACAAACAAACAAACAAGCAAATAAATAAAAAAATAAAGTAAATAAATAATTTTCTCGTTCCAAGCTGCTACCCAAAAGACTGTACTGAGCATGCTTAAAACCAATTTTATTTTTAATATAACTTTGGAATAGATTAATATTTTTTCACCAAACCAGTGAAAGGCACATCTGTGGGCCAAGCCCTGTTTGCTTTAAAACATTCTGACCATCTGGGTGCAAGGTGATGACAAAAAAAAAAGAGCATTTTTTTAATTGTTTTCACTATCTGAATCTCAGAATCCACACATCCAACCAGAACAAAACATGGCACTTCTAGAGACTGCTGCCCCAAATCGCATATGCAACATTTTGTGCACATCTGTATAACGGTTATGAAGATGCTAAAGTGCAAAGTTTGAGGTTTAACATAGAAACCCCTGCTCAATTCTAACTATAGTGGTGCTATTGCTCCACTATGTTAGAAAACATTTATTTTTCTTTCCTTACTACTTTCCCATATATGGTACATCCTCTGTTGTATGAGAAAATGTAAGTTTTCCTGTACATTTAGCAAATCCTAGTCTGTAACTGTTACATTGGCAATAACCTGGAATGTGAAAATATTGTCAGTACCATACAAGCTCTTTGTTGAATGAATGATTATTTAAAAAAAAACACTGCAAAAAACTGTAGCTACTTCATTTCAGGGATTTGGTTATGCACTTTGCCAGTTTTCTAGTGTATTTGATATAAGAAATTCATCCCCTCCAGAACAGGCCATCACCTAATACTCTTTCACCTGATAACATGGAAATAAAACAAACACGTTGTGCTTCTCTGGGAAGGGAGGGTATCAAAAAGTCAATTTTGCACACACATCATTGGAGGCAAATCAATTTCTCCATTTACAGTGTTTTCTATTTATGCAAATTTAGTATAATAGTCAGACCTTTGGCTTATGAAATTCTGTCTAATTGTGAATACTCTGTCACTCCCCACCCACCCACACACACAGTTTATTTTGATGTAGATTTCTACATTCGGAAAACACACAGTCAAAGTATGCCACTGTGTGACAGTGACTGACAGAAGGATCAATGTAGAAAAGGTCATTGATGTGTATATAGCAGCCTTGGATTAAACATTCACAAAGTACATATATTAATCATGTTGGCAGTCATTTTTCCATACTGTACCATTTATGATATTGCTTCACAGATTCTATAAGGTGCTGAATAGCTTTGATCTATTAATGTTTTTTTACATGAATGGTGTGTGTGTGTGTGTGTCTGTGTGTGTGTTGGGGAAGGGTATGGAATTTGCTCACTAGCTAACATCTGAGTGAAGTACTGTATGTGCAAAATGGACAGTGGGATTTACTAGAGCTGCTGTTACAGTTTTCAGTTAGGACACAGAACAAAGCTTATCTTTGTGACAGCAGATACACTGGGTCTTTTGTGAATGCTGCTGACCAATATTTTCCAGCTTCTGACATGGGGGAGCTCAGTAAGTGAATTATTTGAGATCTGTATTTTATTATTAATGGAAAATGTTTCAGTTGGTCATGTTGTATTTACAGACTATCAAATCGATCAGTTACAACTGCTGAACATTGGGCAGATTGTCACCTAGAACAATACACAAGGCACTGCAGTTACCAACCCACTATAGACATGCCAGAGAATTGGGCCAATTACTTTTAATAACTGGACACAGTGCTTTCTTGCAATCAGTCTCCTTAATTTTATTTTCTGTAAAGGCAGTGTGGTCTATGGGTTTCAGCACAGAATTGTGAACCAATAGATCACGGGTTCAAATCCCATCAGACTAACTGCACTTCGTGTAAGCTGGTGCAAAACACTTCACTTCCCCGTGCTATAGCAATTTCCTTTTCATATTAAACCATTACTTGACAGATTGTGTAAGGCACCACAAACATTCAATATAAAATGGTTTGTATGCATGGTGTGAGGTGTGTATGTATGTGTGTGGGGGGCTGCATTTGTAATGATAGTTACCAACTAACTTTGAGGCATCTAGGGTAGCAAAAGTACAGGTAAAGTTGTGCTGTGGTCTGCTGTTTGATTCAACAGATTTTAACTAACACTAATGCTCACCCCATTTCAACAATTAATAACCTAACACTGGGAACAGAATAAAACAATGGGGTGACCATTAGGGTTCACAACCCCAAGGCACATCCCTCACACCTGTTCCTGCATGCAGGGTGGAGGTGGGCCTTAGGGTTGGAAGCCAGCAGTGGGTGTGGGGTGTTTGGGTTGGAAGCCAAGGGTGGGGGAGGGGTCTTACATTTGGGAACATACTAACGTACTAACATACTAACATACTAAAATGCCAGCAGAATAGGCCTAACGGTCTTTCGTGTCTGCTCATTTGGTCAGCCCCCACCCTGGGTGCTGACCTTGCTGTCCCCCTCGCCTTCTCTGGCTTCTCCCTTCCCAGTTCCGGATATTCTTGCTACATTGGATTTTGCTTCCAGAACCCTTCCCCTGTACCTGTCCTACCCCCTCTTGAACCCCTCCACTGTCTCTGCCTCCACCAGCCCCCTAGGCAGTGCATTCCATGGCTCCACCACCCTCTCAGTGAAGTAGCACCTCCTCCTTTCTCCCCTGAATCTTCCCCCCTCCAGCTTCCACCCATGCCCTCTAGTGGACCCTTCCTCCTTCCTTCGAAGCACCCTGACTGTTCTTCCCCTATTTACCCTCTCCATGTACCTGAAGACCTCTATCATGTCCCCCCGGTCCCTTCTCTCTTCCAATGTGTACATATTTAGCTCTTCGAGCCTCTCCTCATAGGTCCTGTCCCCCAAGCCCCAAATCATTTTGATTGCCCTCCTCTGACCCTCTCCAGGAGGTTAATGTCCCTCTTTAAGTGTGGCCTCCAAAACTGCACGTAGTACTCAAGGTGCGGCCTCACCAAGCAGTTATACAGAGGAGTATCACTTCCTCCTTCTAGAGGTGATCCCCCTAGCGATGCATCCCAGCATCCTGTTGGCCTTGGCTGCTACCCTCCTACAAGTCTCAGAGTTGTTCATCTTGACATCCACCACCACCCCCAGGTCCCTCTCAGCCACCGAGACTTGTAACATTTCCCCCCCAGGGTGTACACTTGGCCTGGGTTTCTGGCCCCCAGGTGGAGTACCTTGCATTTCTCTGCATTGAACCTCAGCTCCCACTTTCTAGACCATCTTTCCAGAGCCTCCAGGTCCCCCTGTAGGGCCACAATCCCCTCCTCCCCTAAGATTGCATTTCCCTAATTTTTACACTTCGACCTTAATGGTGCATTAACAAAGTTTTTGCAATGAATTTCCTTACTTTTTCATATAGCTTACTTGTATCCCTATTTTCCTGTGAAGGACCCTGCTCTCCCATTCCTCCACAGATGCACATATGTATGTAGCTGGGGAAACACAGGGGTCTCCAGCTCCTTCGCTTCCACATGTTAAGTTACAAGGAGGCATGGCTAAATTGCAACAAATAGTTGTAACTGTGCCATGTTAAATAATTTTCACCCCAAATACTCAACATAACCTTCTTATCACCTCACCACATGTACCCAGTTCAGAACATTTTCAAATCCCAGTCAAAATGCAATTCTGTGCAACTGTAATACCATTCTGCTTCATAGGTGCTAAAAAACATTTTTTGCAGGATTTGAAAAATGACAGCTGTACTGTTCATGAAGTGGTGTGAAAAAAATGGCAATGTTTATTTATTTATTTAGTTAGTTTTTGTTAACCGGGTAGGTACACTAGACAGCATACTGTAGCCACCTATTTTCATGTATAACCCAGGAGATTACAACAAAGGGTATGTAGACAATAGTAGACACAAGAAAACATCACGGGAACAAGTAGAAATCAGACATAGTACACTTATACAAACTTTTCAGCAATGACAGTACATTTGCAGGAATCTATATGTAGTCGAATATCTAGAGTGAAAATATTAAAATTTGCCAAAGTTACGTGTGTGCATAGTGAATTTTCAATGACCATGTGTAACTCAGGCAGTTTTGGGTGTTTTCGCACCCAATTTCAACATGGCCTTTTTCGGACCCCACCTCATGAACAGTGGCACTGTAATTTTGTTAATCCATAGCAAAAGTTGATTTCACACAATGACTGCACCATTCTGCACCACAGATGCAAAAACATGTTTTGGGCAGGATGTGAAAATGACAGTTGTACTGTTCATGAGGATGTGTGAAAAAATGGTAATGTTGAAAATATTAAAAACTGGCAAAGTTACGAGTGTGCATCGAAACTGTGCAATGCACGTGTATAACACGGCCATATTTAGGAATTTTTCCACTAAATTTGCAACATGGGCTTTTTGGGACCCCACCTCATGAACAGTTGCACTATTGTTTCATTATTTGGTCCTGAAAAGTGATTCCATGCAGTGACCGCAAAATCACCTTTCAGGACTGAGTAACAAAATGACAGTGACATTGTTCATGAGGTGGGACCCCAAGAACACCATGTTAAAAATTTGGGTCCAAAATTCCAAAAAATTTCTGCAATGTCAACAAAAGTTGAAACCCCCACTGACTGCCATTATATAAGAGTACCTGGATTATCCTTAGTTCATGGTCCACCTTTGAAGAGTACAGACATGTTCTGGTCCACAGAAGATCACAGCTGCTGACCATGTAGGGTGAGTATGAGGAAAGTGGATGTGGGGAGGTGGGTGTGTAGAGGGATGGTGAGGGTGGGGATGGTGCAGGAAAGACAACGAGGGACCATTTTCTTCTTTCTAGGGAAAAAAGGTGTCGGGGTGGTTTTCTTTTTTAACAGAGACATAGATACATAGATACATAGACAGTGTCGGCAGATAAGGGCCTATGGCCCACCCAGTCTGCCCATTTGAGCTTGTAAGTTCAGTTTGTTTTCCTAGAAGTCTGTTGCCCCTTACCCCTGACCTCCAGAATTCCTTTATGTCTATCCCATGCATTCTTAAATCCCGTGATTGTTTCAGCCCCCACCACTTCCTCTGGCAGGGTGTTCCACTTGTCCACCACCCGTTCTGAGAAGAAATTCTTTCTCATGTTTCCTCTGAATCATCCTCCCTCCAACTCCATCCTATCCTCTAGTCCTGGAACATCTTTTCACCTAAAAATAGTGTTTTCCTGCACCCTGTTCCTCCCTGTAAGATACTTGTATGTCTCTATCATATCCCCTCTCTCCTCTCCTCCAGGGAGTACATGTTCAGTTCCTTCAACCTGTCTTCATAGGACTTGTGATGCAATCCATGCACCATCTTTGTTGCCCTCCTCTGAACCTTCTCTACCCTGTCTATGTCCTTATGTAGGTATGGTCTCCAGAACGCACACTGTACTCCAGGTGGGGCCTCACTAGTGTCTTGTATAGTGGAATTATGACCTCCTTTCCTGCTGGTGATGCCCCTGCCTATACATCCCAGCATCCTATTTGCTTTACCTGCTGCCTTGTCACACTGTTTCCCTACCTTGAGGTCATCAGAGATGACAGCCCCAAGATCCCTTTCCTGCTTGGTGCATGCTATATCCTCACCCCCAACAGATATATTGTGCCAGGGTTTTGTGCCCTATATGCATTATCTTGCACTTCTTTGCATTGAATTTCAACTGCCAAACCCCTGACCATTCTTCAAGTTTCTGCAGGTCGCTTCTCATTCTGTCTACACCTCTGGTGTGTCTACTCTGTTACAGAGCTTTGTGTCATCAGCTAACAGTGAAATTCTGCCTTCTTGGTCCCATAATGTAACTGATGAAGATGTTGAATAGGACCGGTCCCAGAACTGATCCCTGTGGTACCCCACTGGTCACTCTTCACCTGTGGAATGACAGCCATTTACCACCACCCTCTGTGTCCTGCCACCCAGCCAGTTACCTACCCACCACACTACTGTCCTGCCCACACCCATATTCCCAGTTTGTGTAATAGTCTCTATGTGCACAGTGTCAAAGGCCTTGCTGAAGTCCAGATAGGCCATGTCCACTGCCCTCCCCTGATCCACCTCCCTAGTCACCCAGACAAAAAATTCAATGAGGTTGGTCTGACATGACCTCCCCCTGGTGAAACCATGCTGCCTTGGGTCCTGTAGTCCATTGACAACCAGATGTTCCACCAATCTCTCCTTCAGTAGTGCTTCCATGATCTTCCCCACTACTGAGGTGAGGCTGACTGGTCTGTAGTTCCCTGCTTCCTCTTTGTTCCCACTTTTGCATAAGGGGACTACATCTTCTGTCCTCCAGTCTTTGGGTACATCCCTGTTTCCAGTGATCAGCTAAACAGGATAGCCAGAGGTTCAGCCACCACCTCTTAGTTCTTTAAGGACCCTAGGTGCACCCCATCTGGCCCCATTGCTTTATCAACTCTTATTACTTCCAGTTCCTTCCAGGACCCTTTCTCATGTAAAGGGACTTGTGTCCATTTCTGCACCATTCTCACCCCTTGTACTCCCTTCCAGACCCATTACCCTCCTCTTCCTCAGTAAAGACTGAGCAGAAATATCTGTTCAATATGTCAGCTTTACTGTTGTCATCCTCCACGCTGCCTCCATCCTCCCCTTCAGTCTCACTATCCCTCCCTTTGTCTTTTCTTTTTCACTATGTACCTGTAAAAGGTTTTGTCCTCTTCCCACTGATTTTGCAATGTGTTCTTCTGTCTGAGCTTTGGCTTTCCTTACTGACCTCCCTGCCTCCCTTTGTTTCTCCTGGTACTTCTCCCTATCCCTTCTGCCTGTGTCTTTTGTATTGCCTGAATGCAATCTTTTGGCTTTCACTTTCTTTGCTACTCTTTGGAAAACCATAATGGTCTCCTCTTCCTTTTCCTCTTGCTAACCTGCTTAATGCATAATTCTGTTGTTCTTGTAATCCCCATTTAAATACTGCCCACTGTTCCTCAACCCCTGATTCCTGTCCCATTCCCTTAATCCTCTTTCCAATATCTCCCATTTTCCCAAAGTCTGCCCCCTAAAATCCAGGATACGTGTTTTTTGTGGTTTGGTTCTGCTCTTCTGTGATTTCAAACCACAATGACTGGTGGTCACTGTTTCCCAGGTGCTCCCCCACTGTTACCCCATCACACTGTCCCTGTTTATGAGCACAAGGTCCAGTATTGCCTTCTGCCAAGTTGGTTCCATGACCAGTTGCTTGAGAAAGGCACCCTGAAGGGAGTCCAGGATAAATCTGCTCCTAGTTGATGCTGCTGCTGGGATGCTCCAGTCCATGTCTGGAATATTGAAGTCAAACAGGTGTGAAATATATGTATTGGGACAATGGGAGTGGGCTCCCCATTGTCCCATAATAACTGGTAATATTCTGGCAACTGGGGGCACTGGGAGTGGGCTACCCAGTGTCCCAAACAGTCCTGGGTGGGTAGTGCCAACATGGGAAATGGACACCTTGATGTTGGCAAAGGCAAAAATTTGTTTTGGTTCACTAGAAGTGGTCCCCCCATGTACCAGTGGTGGGGAATGGGGGGTGGTTACATTTAACTGCTGGCACAAGGATTGGGCACCCTGGTGTCAGCATAATAATAATAAATAAAGCATTTGGGGACACTGGGAATGGGCTATCTAGTGTCCCACAATGTTTTGGGGGCCAGGTAACTGCCAACATGGGCACTGGGCACCCTGATGTCAGCAATTAATACTATAAATGGGGGGTCTGCTAGACCACCAGGGATATCATAATACAGAAAAAAAAGTTAGTCCTGCCAGGGTCCTGAACCCAGATCCTTCAGTATGGCAGCCATGTGCCCTAACCTCTGTACCAGTGGAACAACATACTTGGTCCTTTGCTTTTTTCTTAGATATGCTGTATATGGCAAGATCTGTGTGACCCAACATGCGACAAACTTTCACACAAAATCATTATGTGACCCTCCAAGCATAAAAATGTGTGAAAAGAAAAACTTTCATGCTTAACATGTAAATGTCCCCATTGGAAATAATGGGAAAATTAAAATTGTTATAACTTTTGAATGGATTAATATTTTTTCATTAAACTTTCAAAGCCACATCTGAGACTCAAAGGCTTTCATCCCTGAAAATTCAGACCTCAGCATAAAGGTATTCCTGAGCTACAGGTGGACAAAGAAACATGAAAAAATGATAAATGTAGGGTTTTTTGAGGGTTTCTATCTCAAAAGCCACACAATGGATGCACACAAAGTTTGGCAAGTCAAGGGAGCTACCACTAGAGATTACACATGCAAAATGTTGTGCAAATCCATTCAATGGCTCCAAAGTCATTAAGGTTCAAAGTTTCAGGTTTGAAATAGAAGTTTGCACTCAACCCATATACTGGTGCTACTGCACCCATTTTATATATATATATATATATATATATATATATATATATATATATATATTCATGTATTCATTCATGGCAAAAAGCTCCATTTAATGCATCAGTTAGGGTTGTTCTACAGTGATAAAAGCAAGAAAATTCAGTTTTAGGGTTGCCACCCCTTGCACCACACTCCCATCCTGCCCCCACCAACAGGTATTGGGGTGTGTGTTGGGGTCATTGGCCTTAACTCTCACCCTATTCCATGTGTAAATAAGCTGAAGTGGTGCAGTATAGGAGAATGGGGTGAGAGTTAGGATCAACAACCCCAACCCACACCCTGATGCATGTTGGTATGGGCAGTGTTTGGCATGGAGTGCAAGGGGTGGCAACCCTAACACTGAATTTCCTTGTTTTTGTCACTGTGGAACAACCCTAACTGATGCATTAAACAGATATTTTTTGCCATGAATTTCCCTTCTTTTTGAGAATGTGCAATATAAATAGTGAATGGAATGAGGTGGTGGGAGTGCTTTGGGCCCCATGCTCCCACCATCCTGCCCATGTCTGCATAATAACTGTAACAGTAATGCTAATGCTAACAGTAACTTTAATGGTGCATGAAATGCAAACGCTAATGGTAAGTGTAACAGCAATAGAAACATGAATGCAAATGCAAACTCTAACTGTTATGGTAATGCAAACAGAAATGTAAATGCAAGTGGTAATGCAAATGGTATCCCAAATGCAAACAGTAATGGTAATGGTGACACAAATGAAAATGTGAAAGGCAATGTTAATGGTAATGGTAAATGTAACCACAAACGCTAACAGTCATAGTAAAAGTGATGAAACATAACTAGAAACAGAAATGGTAATGGAAATGGAAGTGGAAACGTAAACTGTAATGCAAATGGTGAGGTAAATGCAAATGGCAATTAAAATGGAAATGGTAACAGCAAGCTGATGTAAGGCAACAGTAGTGAAAAATCTGTATCTTGCATTGTTTCCAAGATAATGGCACAAAGGTGATGTGATCCAACTGTAGCGAAAAGTCTGTATCTCGCTTCTTTTCCGAGATAACTGCACAAAGGTGATCTGAGCCAACAGTAGCGAAAAGTCTGTATCTTGCTTCGTTTTCGAGATAAACAGCACAAAGGCGATGTGAGTCAACAGTAGCGAAAAGTCTGTATCTCACTTTGTTTCCGACATAACAGCGCAAAGGTGATCTGAGACAACAGTAGCAAAATGTCTATATCTAGCTTCATTTATGAGATAACTGCACAAAGGCGATGTGATCCAACAGTAGCAAAAAGTCTGCATCTCGCTTTGTTTCTGAGATAATGGCACAAGGGCTAATGTGAAACAAACAACTGAAAGGCACCTACATACCACTAGGGCTACCTATGCTATAAATTTCAAGCCACTAGCACCATGCATAACGTTATGCACAAAACAATGAGTGCATCATGCAGTATCTCCACAGCGAATTATTTTCCCAACATGTAAACAACATTATTCACATCTCCAGGATATCCACTCAACACCCTCCAAATTTCATGTGAAAAAAACAATCCCTTCCAGAGATATTCAATTGTTAAATTTCTGCACCTTTAAGAAGTCTTCCACCACAAAATGGCAGAAATCGTGGCCGAAAATGTGGTAAAATGGCGGAACTCACGGCCAAAAAATCTCTGACTGCGAAGGTGGGCAACTGCAATTGCTTATAACTGTGGAATGGAACAACATTTTTTCACCAAACAAAAACTGGAATGTTCCTTGAAGATAGGGCTTTCTACATGCCAAGTGTCAGATCACTCAACCACACCATGGCTGCACTATGTGTCACACAAGACAGTGCAGAAAAATAGCACAAACAGTGTTTTGCACTACCGCAAAAACCGTATGTACCAGTGAAATATAAATTGGTACATAAATGGATGCACCATTCCACTCCATGTATACCAAATCTTATCCAAATCTCTTCAACAGTTGCAGAGCAGCACGAGCACAAGACTTCACATGAGTGGTGAAAAATAAATTTTTGGGCTCTTCATTCTGCAAAAAACATAAGCAGATGTCAAATGAAAATTGACAAATGCACAGAAGTACCATAGTAGAGCAAGTATTACAACTGTCACAGACATGCATGGAAACGCAAGTGTTAACGCAAATGAAAACGATTACACAGCTGGTAAAATAAACACAAGCACAAACGTTAAAGCAAACACAAATGGTAATGCAAACAGTAACGAAAATGCAAAAACAGAAACGGTAATGTAAATGCAAATGGTAATGACAACAGTGAGGTAAGAGAAAATAGTAACACTAACGGTAATGCAAACGCAAACAGTAATGCACACGGTGATGCAAACGGAAACGATAACACCAATGGTCAGACAAGCGCAAGCTCAAACGTAAATGCAAACACAAATGGTTACACAAACAGTAACGCAACCGCTAAAGGCAATGTAAATGCAAACAGTAATGAAAACAGTTACAAAAGTGCAAACAGTAAAAGAAATGCAAACAGAAATGCAAACAGTAACAGCAACGGTGACGCAGAAGGAAACAGTAATGCAATCAACAACGGAAATGCTACCAAAAATGCAAATGCTAACAGCAACGAAAATGCAAACGGTAACGAACATGCAAACGGTAATGCAATTGGAAGCACAAATAGTAACCGTAACACCAACAATGATGCCAAAGGAAACAGTAACGCAAATGGAAATGCAAACGCAAGCACAAATAGTAATGCACAAGGTAACACAAAAATAAACACTAACGAAAATGGCAACGGAAACACAAATAGTAACAGTAACACAAGTGCAAATGCAAAGGGTAATGCACATGGTGACGTAAATGGAAACGCAAATGCAAATTGTAATATAAACACAAGCGGAAACGCTAACAGTCACAGTACCGCAAACGCACACACTTTTTTTTCCCAAAAAGGTGCATTCAGAAGCATAGTGAATACAAAGAATGTGGCCATAATAATGGCCCTCAAAGCAGAAAATGAGCACTTGGAATATGGTCTGTTCATGAAAAGGGGTTACCAATGCCTACTATACAGTGCATACCACATTTTGAAAAATCAAGAACTGTCAGGCACATGTTTTTAACTAAATCTGAATGCTGGATATATGGGCAGGTAAATAACATAACTATAGAATTCTAGGGTATCCTTATTTTTTTTGATGGGTTATGCCGCTCCATTTTGCTGCTTTTTTTTACCTGAAAAAGTGTGACATGCAAAAACTCATATGAACATACGAAATTTGCCAGCAGATAAAGGCCTAGAGGTCTATCAAGTCTGCTCAAATGTACAGCTAGCACCCCTTATTCTACAGCTGCCCCTCCCTTCCACCCTTCCCCTTCATTGTCCCTCCCCCTTGTCCTGTCCCATCCTCTTTTGAAGCAGTCCACTGTTCTACTGGATACCACTTATGCAGGTAACACATTCCACCCAGCCACCACCCTCTCTGTAAAAAAGTGTCTCCTCATCTCCCCCCAAACCTTCCTCCCTCCAGTCTCATATCATGGCCCCTGGTGTCCCTCCCCTCCCTTATTTTGAATAGCCCCTCTGTACCTGTCTTGTTTATTCCTTTCATGTACTTAAAGGTTTCAATCATGTCCCCCCTGTCCCTCCTCTCATCCAGTGAGTACATGTTCAACTCCCTCAGCCTCCTCTCATTTGTTAAGTCCCCCAGCCCCTTGATCATCTTTGTCGCCCTGTGCTGCACCCCCTCCAGTAACTTAATGTCCCTCTTCAGATACGGGCGCCAGTACTGCACACAGTACTCCAGGTGCAGTCTAACTAATGACCTATACAGTGGTAGAATCACCTCCTCCCTCCTCGAGGATATACCCCTTGCAATACAACCCAGCATTTTGTTGGACTTGCAGCTGCCTTCCTACATTGTGCTGAGTTGTTCATTGACCCTGTAATGAGCACCCCTAGATCCTTCTCCTCCTCTGTCTGGGCTAGCTGCACTTCCCCAGCTGGCAACTCCTCCTTGGGTTCTTCATCCCAAAATGCAGCACCTTGCACTTTTTGGCATTAAACCCCAGTTGCCAGGTGTCTGACCAGGTTTCAAGCTTTGCCAGATCATCCTGCAACCCCTGCCATCCCCCTAGGCCATCCACCACTGCTCCTACCTTGGTATCATCAGCAAACGGACTGATCTTGCTCTTGATGTCCAATGATATGTCTGCAATGAATATCCCAAACAACACTGGTCCCAACACCGAGCCATGTGGAACACCACTCGTCACTACCCTTGGGTGTGAGAGATCCCCAACCACCACCACCCTCTGTTACCTTCCCTGAAGCCAGTTTCCTACCCATCTTACCAGCTTTGCATCTACCCCTGTGCCTTCTAACTTACTTCCCAGCCTTCCATGCGGCACTAAGTCGAATGCCTTACTGGAGTCCAGATACAGGACATCCACTGCATGGCCCCTGTCCAGTTGCCTAGTTACCCAGTCATAGAACTCCACCAGATTGGTTTGGCAGGATCTGCCCTCTATGAAGCCATGCTATCTGCTGTCCTGTAGTCCTTTGTCTTCTAGGAGGGACACCAGCCTTTCCTTCAGGATAGTCTCCATTAGCTTACTGTTAGCGTTAGCGTTTCCGCTTGTGTTTACATGTTTTACTAATTGTTTTTGCAAGCTTCATTTACTGTTTTCCATTATTAAAGTAAGTCCACTTACTAATATGGAGTTGTGTTTTTTTATTATCTGTACTGTTTAGCCCATATTAATGCTCCATTTTTAATTTTTGCAGCTTTGTATTTAGTGTGGTGAATCTAACAGTTGGTGTCACAGCATGTTACATTCACCCACATGGCCCTCACATCTGTAATTGTGCTATTAGCTCCTAGTTTGCCTCCTTGTGATAACTGACTGTTACTGCCTGATCTGTCTTTCCCACAGAAGGGACAGCAACCTTTGACCCTCACTCTACTTGGGGTCACATCACGCCCAATGTTTACCCGTCAGTCTGTGACAGTTGCAAAGTCATAACCTGCCCATCAGAACCAAGGAGCAACCATAGAGGGAGGAGCTGATTTGTGGTTTAAAACCCATTGTTTGCACGTGATTCCTCCATTTGTAGGGCTGCATTCCATGAAGATAAGCACTGCATGCAACAACGAGGGTTGCAGTTAAATTCACCACAGGTAGACTTTGGTTACCATCATTCACCAATGGTTGGGCAAATTTTCAGAGAGCATATTTCAGTGATGACTGCATGTCTGAGGAAAGTGCTGGGCATAAATTGCAATAGGGATTATTCAGTGTATATGGGGTGGAGAGTTAAAATGGATTTTCTCTGTGGTGTCACTCGTTACATTCACCACGATATGTGGTGTCAACCATCATACCTGCCAATGCTGTTATAATTGTCAGATTCCTACAAGTTTTGTAACACTATGTCAGTTATTAGTTGTGGTGTGATAGCCATGAGGCATGTTCAGTAAATGTTTTATCACTTGAAACAAATGTGTGGTATCACTTGTTATATTCACCATGTTATATGGTGTTAAGCATCACACTTGCCAGTAATGTAATTGTTCATTATTTTTCATTTGTTACAGCAGTATGTCAGTAATAGTAATATGTTAGTTGTTAGGCAAGTTTAGTACAGTTTTAGTAAGTCAAACATAAGTGTGGTGTCACTTGTTACATTCACCACGGTATGTGGTTTCAAACATCACACCTGTCACTACTGTTATTATTGTCAGATTTCTCCAGGTCTTGTAGCACTATGTCAGTTATTATTAGTAGCATGTTAGCCATTAGGCATGTTCACTAAACTTTGTAAAACTGAAACAAATGTGTGGTGTCACTCGTTACATTCGCCATGGTATGTGGTGTTAAGCATCACACTTGCCAGTAATATAATTATCAATTTTTTCATGTTCTGTAGTAGTATGTCAGTCAGTAGCAGTAGTATTTTAGTTGATAGGCATGTTTAGTATAGTTTTAATAAGTGAAACATAAGTGTAGTGTCACTTGTTACATTCACCACGGTAGGTAGTACAAAACATCACATTTGCAATTAATGTAATATAATTCTTATAAATATTTGTTTCTCATGTTTTATGCAACTCATTACATGTTTATTGAAGTTTTTACTACTAAAACAAATGTTTTGTGTCAGGTGCTACATTCACCACGGTGTGTGGTGTCACTTGTTACACTCACCACAAAACAGTTCTTTTATCTCAGAAACCTGTGGGGCTTTTATCTCCCAATATGTTTATTTTTTTCATACTTGGGTCATGATATTTTGAAATGCATCACAAATATAATCTAGAAATAATTTGAAAATTTGACCATCATGTCACACTTTGGTAACCTCTTTTCATGAACAGACCCAATACTAAATTGCTTATATTTCAGGTCTGTAAGACATCGAAAAAAATTAAAATCTCATATTATTTATAACTTTCCAGCCTAGTTTTGAACTTAGCCCCCACTGTGGGGGACTAAGAATTTTTGTGACGAAAAGTCCATATCGCAAAGCATTTTCGAGATATGGGACCCGAAAGGCATGTTGGATGCCGTGATGTTATCCTATGGGAAAAATTGTCAACTTCAGAGTGCTGTAGCTTTGCAGCCCTGTGATATTTTGTCACCAAACCACCAAAAGGCACATTTGTTGGATGTTGGCTTTCTTCCCTGCACATTTCAGCCCAAAAGACCGAACTGTTGTTTTGCTGCAGGGTGGCAAACATTTCCTGTTGTTTTGGCCATGGTGTCTCAAAGTACTTTCGCAAATATCGACACTTTTGCAAATATAATCACAGAAGTGCTGCATATTCAAAGGTACTTTGCGACACTACCATTTACAACATATTTCTGGGGTGTTTTACCGCCAAAAAAAGACATGGTTAGCATCCTCAGGGCTCGACTAGGTGAACACAACAATAATTGTGTCCCTAGAGGGTCTCAAATTTAAAAGTCAAGTATTTCTCTGACAACCAACTGAAAAGAAAATTGCTGAATCACAAATGTAAAAGGGTCATTTGCGACAGTAAAAACTTCATTTGCGACACTTTCGAATATTTTGTTAACTTTTCCCATAGACTATAAACAGGAACAGCTTTTTTTAATAACTTTAGAACTGTTAAATATTTTTTCATGAAATCTTCAAAAGGCACATTGGGGACCCTGGCTACATGCTTCCTGAAAGTTTTGGACCAATTGTGCAAACTGTGCAACCTGTATGAGTGAGCAAAGAAATGCACAAAAACCCGTAATTTATGCAGTTATTGGTGCTCTGTAGCTCTGCAACTGTACATCCAACTGTAAAGAAACTTGGCAGGTCCAGAGATCTATTGCATCAAACCACGCTAGCCAAATTTCAGGCAAATCTGTTATATGGTTGCAAAGTTATTAAGCTGCCAAATTTCAGATTTAACCTTAAATGGTGTACACAACCCTAACTATAGTGGCACTACCATGAAACTATAATATATATATATATATATATATATATATATATATATATATGTATATGTATGTATATATATATATATATATATAGTAGAGTGGCCGTGCCACTATAGTTAGGGTTGAGCGGCCAGTTACATACTAAAGTCAAAAGTTTGGACATTAATTACTTTGGATCCGTTCAATGGATTTGCCTGAAATTTGGAAAACGCATTGGGGCACACTAGATCTCTTGATCTGCCAAATTGTCTTTGTGTAGGCATGCTCATCTTCATGTATTAAAGAGCTGAAAAATGCAAAATTATCCACTTTTGGAGGCACCTTTTGGCATTCTAAATGTGTTAATTACATGGCCATTGTGTGGTGTGCTGCTCTACAATATGTCTCATTTGAAAGAGGTTTGGTGGCCGAACATGCCGCTTTTTGTTTGGTGAAAAAATATTAAGGCATTCAAAAGTTATGGCACTTTTAACTTCCCATTATGAGTCAATGGGAAAATTTATATGAATATCTTGTGATCAAAGAATCGGGGTTCTGGCCATCTCATCCCACCTGGAGGTCAAATAATTTGCAGCCTCGTGGTTCAAGAATCTTTGATCCTGAGGAATTTCAAAAATTCTTTCACCGCGAGGTCCGCCATCTTGTTTTCAGTTTTCCAATTGAACAAATACAAATATCTCTGCTCAGGGGTCAGTTCTGAAGTAAAACTGTGATGGGTTTTACTGAGGGGACCCGAATCTATCAAGGAATGGCTTTGGGTTTATCGAAATAAGTCAAAAAATAGAGTTATTAGGTTTTAAATTCTTTCTTCATTGCTCTTTAACGATCTTTGTTGGCGGGCTGACAAATTCTTTGATTGCGAGAATCTTTGATCGTAATCATGCATCGCGAGTGAGGGACGAGATGGCCAGATGAAAAAAAAAATTTCTCGGCCTAGGGGTGTAGTAGGAAGTCAAACGAGGGTCGGTTTCACTCAGGGGGTTGTGTTCTGATGAATCATGGTGGCAATTTACTGGTAGTCTGGGCAACAAGCTCCCTGAACTGGTGCCATTGATGGAAGAGGTATGCCTGGATATATTAGCAGTCACAGAAACATGGTACACAGAGAACCATGTATGGGATGTTAACATACCAGGGTACACAACATACAGGAGAGACAGGGAGGGCAGAAGATGGAGGAGTAGCTCTCTATGTAAGGGAAGGGATAAAAGCAACTGAACAAAAGAGTAAAGAGAGAGGAGAGGAGGCACTGTGGGTCACCTTAGAGACTGGAAATGGCACCACAATCCACACAGGGGTTGTATATAGACCCTCATGTCAGGGGAAGGGAATGGACTCGGATATGATAGAAGGCATACTTAGGATGGCAGAGAAAGGGTAGATACTGTTGATGGGGGACTTTAACATGCCAGATGTTAACTGGAGCACCTTTGTGGCAGCTGCATCCAAAAGCAGGGCCATTCTTGATGCCCTTCAGGTGGCATGCTTCAAACAGCTAGTTCTGGAACCCACTCATGAGGGAGCAATCATAGACCTCATACTCTCAAATGGGGACAGTGAGAGGATCTCAGATCTAGAAGTGGGTAGCCATTTGGGAACAAGAGACCCCCAAACAGTGTGGTTGATGATAAACTCTGCTACAGAGTCAAGCCATACAAAAGTGAGGGTTCTGGACTTCAGGAGGGCTGACTTTGGCAAGATGGGAGAGTGCCTTAGAAAAGCACTAGCAAACAGGCTAGAAGGAGGGGTGGAGCAACAATGGGCAAATATCAAAACTGCCATCACAGAGGCAACAAGCCTTTGTGCGAAATCAAAATAAAAGAAAAAGCCACTATGGTTCTCAAAGAGTGGCGGTGAGGGTAAGAGAGAAAAGACACATTTAGGAAGTATAAGGCAACACAGAAGGAGCAGGACAAGAGAACTGTACCAGTTAAGGCAGAAGGAAGCTGGGAGGTAGTCAGAATAGCAAAGGCACAAACTGAGGAAAAGATAGCTAACTCGGTTAAGAAGGGGGATAAAACATTTTATAGGTATATCAAGGAGCGTAGAAAGACAAAGGGAGGGATAGTGAGGCTGAATAGAATGGATGGTGGGTGGGCAGAGAGTGACAGTGATAAAGCAGGGATACTGAATGAATACTTCTGTTCAGTATTCACAAAAGAGGAAGTGGGAAGGTGCCTAATCCAATTAACAGAAGCACTCTGGAGAGGGGGTTGATCCCAGTCCTTTCACAGAAGAAAGGGTTCTGAAAGAACTCCTAAAACTGAAGGTGGACAAAGCAATGGGGCCAGATAGAATTCACCCCAGAATTCTAAAAGAATTAAGCAGAGAACTAGTGACACCACTGACTACACTTTTTAACAAATCATGGGAGGATGGTGTGGTACCTGAGGACTGGAAGAAGGTGGATGTGATTCCCCTTCACAAAAGTGGGACCAAGATGGAGGGAGGAAACTACAGACCAGTCAGTTTGACCTCTGTGGTAGGGAAAGTGATGGAATCACTTCTGAAGGAAAGAACTGTTGAGTACCTAGAGGCCAGTGGGGCACAGGACCCAAGGCAGCATGGGTTCACAGCAGGAAGGTCATGTCAGATGAATTTAATTGATTTCTTTGACTGGGTGACCAAAGTAGTAGACCAGGGAGAGGCTGTGGACATGGCCTACCTAGACTTTAGCTAGGTATTTGACACAGTCCCACACAAAAGATTAGTAGTCAAATTAACCAGCCTGGGAGTGGGTCCCAAGGTGGTAGCCTGGGTAAAACATTGGCTGAACAACAGGACACAGAAGGTAATTGTAAATGGAGTCCACTCTGAAGAAAGAGGGGTTACTAGTGGGGTAACACAGGGTTCAGTACTGGGTCCAGTCCTTTTTAATGTCTTTAAAAGTGACATTGCAGAGGGACTGGAAGGAAAAGTATGCATCTTTGCAGATGACACAAAGATCTGCAACAGGGTTGATACACAAGGAGGCATGGAAAGGATGAGAAGGGACTTGGCAAGGTGGGAGGAATGGTCAGAAGTATGGCAGCTTGGATTCAATGCAAAGAAGTGCAAAGTAATGCACCTGGGAAACAAAAACCCAGGGGAAGATTAAACAATGGGGAGGGAGGTAGTAACAACATCAAAAATGGAAAAAGACCTAGGGGTAATCATATCAGATGACCTTAAGGTTGGCAAGCAATGAGAGAAAGAGGTAGGGAGGGCTGAGGGGGTACTGTGATGTATAGGGAGAGGTATCACCAGCAGAAAACAGGAAGTTGTTATCCCCCCTGTACAGACAGTTGGGGAGACCCTATCTGGAGTACTGCATCCAGTTCTGGAGACCCCATCTCTGTAAGGACATAGACAGGATGGAGGCAGTTCAGAGGAGGGCAACTAAAATGGTGCAGGGTCTGCAAGAGAAGCCATACGAGGAGAGACTAAAGGACCTTAATATGTATACCCTTGAGGAAAGGAGGGAGGGAGGACATGATAGAAACGTTTAAGTACCTCAGTGGAATCAACAAAGTCCAAGAGGGTAGCATCTTTCAGAAAAAGAGATGTGCAAGAACAAGGGGACACAATTTGAAGATAGAGGGACGGCTCAGAGGCAATGTGAGAAGTATTTTTTCACAGAGAGTGGTGGACGCATGGAACAGCCTTCCTGAGGAGGTTGTGGGGTCTAAAACTGTGGGAGAGTTCAAGAATGCATGGGACAGACATAAGGCAATTTTTGTGGTGGGTAGGAAGAAATAGGCTGTTGGTTAAATAGGATCTGCAGCTTATCCTCTAGGTAGGGAAATGGGCAGACTAGGTGGGCCAAGTGGTCCTTATCTGCCATCAAAGTCTATGTTTCTATGTTTCTATGTATCATGTATATTTTGTAAATTTGAAGAGTTTTAATTCTTTGATCATGAACGTGCAATTTCTTTGATCATGAGCCTGCAAATTCTTGGCACGTGAGATTCTTTGATTGCGATCGTACATCATGAGCGAGGGACGAGATGGCTGAATAAAAAAAAACAATTTTCTCAGCCCAGGGGAATCGTAGGAAGTCAAAAGAGGCTGGGTTTTACTCAGGGGGCTTTGTTCTGATGAATTATGGCAGTGATTTACTGGTATTATGTATATTTTGTAAATTTGAAGAGTTTTAATTCTTTGATCGTGAATGTGCAATTTCTTTGATCATGAGCCTGCAAATTCTTTGATTGCGAGATTCTTTGATTGCGATCATGCATCGTGACCAAGGGACGAGATGGCCGAATTAAAAAAAACTATTTTCTTAGCCCAGGAGTGTTGTAGGAAGTCGAATGCAGGTGGGTTTTAGTCAGGGGGCTTCGTTCTGTCAAACCATGGTGGCTTTTTACCGCAATTTCTGCAATTTTTGGATTTATAAGGTTTTTAAATCTTTGTTCGTGAGCCTGCCTTGGATCGTGATGCTGCAAATTCTTTGATCGTGAGATTGTTTGATGGTCATCTTTGATTGCGAGGGAGGGACAAGATGGGCAGATTTTTTATAATGGAATAGATAGGGAAATTTTAATTAAGTTTTATATTACATATCTTGGGAAAGGTTTGGTCTTTTGAGTTGATATTTGGAGGGAAGAAAGGCAATATCCTACAGATGTGTATGTTGGTGGTTTGCTCCAGAGTTCTATGTCCAATTTTCTGGTAGTCTACTGTTCCCCTCCCCCCTACCTGAACTGGTAAAAATGAAAGTTCATTTTATTCTCACTTCTCTGGTAGTCTACTGCCCCCCCATCCACATTCCAACTGGACAATAATTAAATATTTTGAATCATGAGTTCCTAGTAGTCTATTGTTCATCCACCTGCCACCCTTCCAGTGCACTGTGCTAGGCCACCCTGCACCTCAGTCCACGTGTCCCGAGTTGGTAAGTGGTACAGTGTACCTGTCACCTCCTTGGGCAGCTGCTGACTGAGTGCAGTATTAGTACTAGTATTACTGCAGACGATCTCAGAAATTAACTTTTGAGTGTGTCTGTGCAGTAGTGGTAATACTGCACTTAGTTGGTGGTTGGTTGTGGAGGTGACAGGGGGTTGTGCCAGTTGCTGACTGGGGATGGGTGGGGAGGTGGAGGGTGGGTTGGCATGTTGGGGTGGGGGGGAAACAGTAAAACTGCAGGGACTCTGTGCTAGCCCACCCTGACGTGTCTCCACCTGTCCCCATTTGGTAACCGGTACAGTGTACCTGTCACATCCATGGCCAGCTGCTGACTGAGTGCAGTACTAGTGCTACTGGAGGCATGTTCAGAAAGTAACTTTTGAGAGCATCTGTGCAGTAGTGCTAATACTGTACTTAGTTGTCAGTTGGTTGTGGAGGTGAGAGGTGGGTTGTGCCAGTCACCAACTGTTGATGGGTGGGGGGGTGCATGTTGGGCTGGCAAGTTGACATGTGGGAGGGAAACAGAAAACTACCAGGGACTCTGTGGTAGCACACCCTGTACCTTACTACACCTGCCCCAGTTGGTAAGTGGTACAATGCACCTGTCATGTCAATTGTCAGCTGCTGACTGAGTGTAGTACTAGCGCTACTGGAGGTATGCTCAGAAATTAACTTTTGAGAGCATCTGTTCAGTAGTGTTTGTGTATGGTGGTTGTAGTGTTGAAATGGAGGAAGTGTTACATCTATCTGTGGATATCTGAACTATTTGTGGAAATAGGTGACAATGTCTGTGGTAGCATTCTATGTAGAGTTTGTCACAGACATTTGAAGAAGCTGCATTACAAGATGCATATCGCAAGCTACAGCCATTGTGAGTTGGGCTCAATATGTGGGACACATGGCAAGGCATAGTGAGATATGTCTTGTCATGTAGGTATAGAGCCAGAAATGGAATATGTGTCTTTTTTTTTGAAATTTACAATGACTGGATCAACAGGTGTGGTCATAGAGTCATGAGTAGAGATGCCACATTGCTGATTGATGGTGAGAGTACACTGTGATAGTCAGACATTGTCCTTGTTATCTGTGAGGTGGTCAGCGGCAATTAAAAGGTAACTTGACAACAGTTGCTAGTATTGTGACTTTGCACTTATCTGAGATCTGTGCCATGAGACACTTACTTAGGTGTCTGTACCACCTCTCTCCTCTGCCACCCCTTGCTGACCATTTGTAGGAGGTGGTGTTGCTACTGTTCTGCTTAGTCTGCATTCTGAGTGCTATACAGTAACAGTGCAATAGAAAACATGGTGATCAATATTAGAAGCACATAACAGTGACGGCATGAAAATAAAACTCAGGAGACATAGAATTAGTTTATCAATTAGTTTATTATTTAAATAGTATTATATATATATATATATATATATAATATATATATGTATATAGGCCAAATTGATTGGTTGCTCTTGGGATCGGCAAAAAAAAACAAACAGTTAGTTGGTTATTTCTGTTATCGCTTCTCAAGATGTATTTTATTTGTTGTCATTTGCCTGAGCTGAGATACAGTCTTTGCTTTCTGTTTGTACTGTTTTGTTGGCGCACTCTATGTTAAGAAGTATGAATTTAAACTATTTGAATAGTAGTTTGTATGGGTGTTTATGGTAGAGAATATTTTCTTGACAAATGCTATTTTTTCAACATTTATTGCTGAGTTTTATTAGTTATGTGTGTGCTAACAGTACTTCATTATTACCCTGGCTTACCAGTTCTATGTTTAGAAAAATGGATAGCAATACAATAGAGAATAATGGATGGGGAAGGGTTTGATATGAGAATTTAATACACACACGAATTGTGGGATGCTACGTAAACCCCGAGGGTGAAGCCCGAGGGGTTTATCAAAGCATCCCACAATGATGGTGTGCATTAAATTCTCATATCAAACACCCTCCCCATCTTTTATTTTTTATAATAACAGACCAACAATTTTTCTCCAGCAGTCTCTGAGATTGTTTGGCCCCGCCCACATACAGAATGCTGGCCAATGAGGCAGCAGCATACTTTGACTGGCATGGTTCATGAATGTCATAACCAGCTGGTTGTTATGGAAAATATCAACTTGTCAGTACACTGAGAGAAATTGCTGACCAGTTATTATTACTAATTAAAGATATGTTTTTGAAGATTGAAGTGGTGATATTGTACAACTGGCTAGAATATTGATATTTACTAACTGAGTTATCTTTAATGGTATTTAATATTTCACTACATGTTCACATGATAAAGTAAGAAATGTTATATGTTGGTCATGCTAGCATTATTACATTTTCCTACAATATCACTACATCTGTAGATTAACGTAGTGGTGTGATAGTTTCTGCAGATGGTTAACATCTGAGGAATAACGTTTAGTCAAAAATTTACAATTACATTATGAAGACCAATGTTATGCTATTGTTCTATTTTGTGTCAGTTACATGCATGATTATTTTTTATGTCTGATTTAAGTACCATTGTATCAAATTAGAGATATGTTGATATTTGTAGGCACTACTTACGTTAAAATAGCAGCAATTTATTGTAAGTTAGATGTTGTAATGTTAAGCAGTTAGAAATTAAACTATCACAGACATGTGCCACATTTTTGTTCACTTTAAGGTGTGACAATGGTACTAATGCCAATATTGTTGGTAAAACTGATAATAAATGAGTTTTTAGAAGTATTATTTATTTGCTGAACTGGGAAAAAATTCCTCATCCGACCTCCAAATATATGGACAATCCTTTTACAGCAAGAGCAGACCAATTGTTTGCATTGTATAGCAGAAGTATACAATCATTGTAAATATTTAAAGATTACTTATGATTTGTATACTTTTGCAGAGATGTGTAGAGATTAATTATACTGTGGCAAAAGGCCAGAAAACCACATGTATAGATCTCTTTTATCAGGTATTACTTATGTAAATAGTAGCACTTAATGTAATGCAATACTATTAAGTGCACAGAAATATTTTGTTTGGAACAGTGGTCAGGAAACAAAACAAAGATGCAAATTTCTAAGTCTATTAAACTTATGTACATTCATATTGAAGCTCAGTATTATATACATATATACAAGTCTGAGTCGCATTCATTTTCAATTATTTGTCATATCCAGTGCTGTAAGTCATAGACTTGTGAGAGATAATGTCATATTCAGTGTTCAGAGTGCAATAACAGTGATAGAAAATTCTTTCACATTGTTTTCAACAATTTAAGCATACTAGTAGAGATGACACTGTGGTGTAGACAGTGATACTCTCAATGTGGGTGTGAGAGCTACATTTGCCAAGACATAACTTACTACTGATGTTGAGTAATATCCAGTGCTCTTGAGTATGCTTGGATTTGGTGGAAGTCAAATTAGTAAGTATCATAGAAAAGGTCAGTAATGTAGACAACAACAGGAAAAGGAGTCTGAACTTTACCTGATATGTGCTGTTGAAACAAGTAGGATTCTCAACTGAATATGTTGAGAAAAGTTGTTGCATCTCTGATAAGTGTTTAAATAAGTAAATGAATTTGTCATTGCCATGTAAGATAGTACTGTGACACAAGTGAGTACACAGTAATATGTGCTGCAGTATGTTAAGTTAAGTAAGGCATCTGCAAAAAGATATGGCTGACTGGCTATTGATTACAGTTCAATACCATCAGGTCTACTTGAACAGTAATAATGCAGTTTTTTGTTGTGAGTATATCTAATTTGCAAATGCTGAATTTCACAATAGAAGGTCTTTGAAATTTGATGGTGATTAATGAGCAAAACAGTCTTGTTTTGCATCTGAATTATGAGGGTAGCAGATTGATACACAGGTATTTGTGTGCCATAGCTAGCTGTGTTGCTGTACTGTTCTGTTACCTTTTTCTATTGGCAGAGAAATCTGTTAGTACAGAATGGTCTGTGGTGATTTTGTGCAACAAGTGCAACACATTGGTCACCATGGGTGTCATGAGATGCTAGTAGTGTTCAATGAAGTTTGCAACGTAAATGTGTATGTGTATTGGTGATTGAGGAAAACAATCTGGCTGGTATATGCAGATGTAATGCTATCTTTGCAGAGGCACTGGTTTACTGATATGCTGTGATGACACAGCATCACTCTTCCATACGTTGTGCAGCGTTGGTGCAGCGGAGTATTATGACATATGCATCCTTCAAATTTCTTGGGAGCCTTTCCCTTAGGGTACATACTGTATCATTACACACCACCCATCCCTTTCTGAATCTTCGCCACATGACATAGTGTCCAGAGTGAATGGATTGGCTGTAATGGAAGATTATTGCATGGGTATCAAACTTGAGTACCTGAGAACATAGTTCTTCCAGCAATGAAGTGTGAAATTGGTGTTGTGACTTTCATGCCTTGAGAGTTAAAGCACTTTAGTACAATAATAATATATGAGCTTGAATATGTAACTCTCAGAGAGCATACGCAAGACGGACCACATCTTTGACAGAGCCAACTAGTTTCTGCATTAGCAAATAACTTGTGGAATTTCACAGTTGTCTGTTCAGGGACATGGACAGAGAGCCACAGCAAATCCTGCATTGTTTGTGATTCTTTGTGTCCACATGGCAAACATGTGTACTTGGACACATAGTCAAACTTGAAGTGTTGACGCAGATCTATGCCATAATCTACTAAACTGTTTATTATTCCCATCATGAACTCTGTGACATTTTGTTGTGCATTGTTAGCAAGCTAAATTGCCCTGCATATTGACCAAGAGTTAGCCTTAGAGGAGTCAAGCTTTGTAAACTGGGCAGCTCATCTTGAGTACCTCTTATGACTCTCTTTAATGCCTCTGAGAGAGGTTTTGATGGGCAACAGTTTAACACACTAGCAAACTCAGGGATGTGGAGGAGTGCTTGCATAGTTGCATTTGCATAGCAGTTGACTCCTGTACTGTTGTCAAATCTTGGCAGTGTGTTGACTCCAATACATTTTTTCATGGGGGGGATGCAAGCAGTCTCTTAAGAGATTGCTGCTTTGTGCAGTACCCAGGTGATAACTGTGGAGTCTTACTATGCTGTCTTTTCAGTTTGTGTCCTTCACTGATTGTAATTGCAGTAACAGATGCATATTTGGGAATTGGTGGTAAAGGAGCATTTGGTTGGTACAATGTTTGCAATCTGTTGTACTCAACTATACATTTTCTGTCAGCACATATTTTGCTTTCTGCCAGTTTCACTATGTGTACTCCAGACAATTGTCTTACACAAGACAGGGCAACATAAGACATGCCATCCTTGAATATACCAGTGCCTATATCTATTATGGCACTATCAAGGCTAAGGCCTTGTGACTTGTGAATGGAGACCGCATAAGCAGCACACAATGGAAAATGTTTCCTTGTCACATATATGTCTTTCACAAGTTCAGACTTAACTGTTACTCTGTCTATTGGGTGAGGGATTTCACAGTTGTCAAATTTTACAACTACAAACTCCAGAGCTGTACCCTGTACATTGTACAGGAACTCTTGGATATATCCCATGGCTCCATTTACGAGACCTCGATCGACATCAATATTTCTGCAGAGCATGACGCATGCATTTCTACACAGTGGTAGCAGAGCTTCCAGACCAGCTGTTCGTGACACATCATTTGTGAGCTCTTTCAGACGATCTGCTATTCTTGATACCACTGTTCATGATAGAGTAATGCCATCCATGGTATCTATCCATGGTAGAGTGACAATAGGCTGCTGTTCCCTCTTCGTCATGATGTCATTGAACTCTGCACACTGCGTAAGCCTTGGGAATAGACATACAACATGTACCCCAGCTTTCTGAACATGTGCAAACATATCACAAGCATCCTGAATAGGAGCAATATTTCTTGTGATAATGCGCTGTCTTATCATCTCAACGTGGGTGGGTGTAAGTGCACCAATACGCACTTCGTCAAGTAATGCTTTGTAAGACATGTCACCTTGTTGTCTCATGTTCTGAGAGAGTTCAACATATGAGAAAAAATTCCCAGAGGTTAACCCCACCAATGCATCCAATTGTTTTCTTTGCCTCTTCAATGGATAGACTACAGAAAACATGCTTACCATGTACAGGAGCTAGCTGAAGGAGATCTCCAAGAACAAGGATGTTCTTCCCACCAAATGGCACATTATCATTGGTTCCGAGTCTCTCCTGTAGACGTAGGTGGATGAATGTGAGTAGAACATTTGAGACCATGCTGATCTCATCAATTATGAGCAAATGCATTTTGCCAAACATTGACCTCAGTTCATTGGCGACATCATATGACAATTTCTTGTAATCACCACTCTTTGCACGCTCAACTGTCAACATGAATAACCTATGGAGTGTGATACCACCAATGTTATAAGCTGCCAATGCTGTAGGAGCTGTAACAATAACAGATACATAAATACATACATAGATACATAGATACATAGACAGTGTCGGCAGATAAGGGCCTATGGCCCACCCAGTCTGCCCATTTTAGCTTGTAAGTTCAGTTTGTTTTCCTAGAAGTCTGTTGCACATTACCCCTGACCTCCAGAATTCCTTTATGTCTATCCCATGCATTCTTAAATCCCGTGATTGTTTCAGCCCTCACCACTTCCTCTGGCAGGGTGTTCCACTTGTCCACCACCTGTTCTGTGAAGAAATTCTTTCTCTTGTTTCCTCTGAATCATCCTCCCTCCAACTTCATCCCATGCCCTCTAGTCCTGGAACATCTTTTTAGCTTATGTTATGTTATGTTGGTGTACTGGTAAGGTCATGCACTCCTTTGCTTATGGCTTAGAGCAAGAAATTTTACCAGTCCCAGCAGCATCACTTGCAAATATCCTGATTGGTGTTTGCTTTTCGCAAACATAGAAACATAGACTTTGACGCAGATAAGGACCGCTTGGCCCATCTAGTCTTCCCTTTTCCCTACCTACAGGATAGGCCACTGATCCTAGTCAACCAACAGCCTATTTCTTCCTACCACCCACAAGAATTGTCTTATGTCTGTTCCATGCATTCTTGAATTCTCCCACAGTTTTAGACCCCACAAACTCCTCAGGAAGGCTGTTCCATGCATCCACTACCCTCTCTGTGAAATAATACTTCTTCACATTGCCCCTGAACCGCCCCCTCTCTATCTTCAAATTGTGTCCCTTGTTCTTGCACATCTCTTTTCTGAAAGATGCTACCCTTGGACTTTGCTGATTCCACTGAGGTGCCTAAAGTTTCTATCATGTCCCCCTTTCCCTTCTTTCCTCAAGGGTATACATATTAAGCTCCTTTAGTATCTCCTCATACGGCTTCTCTTGCAGACCCTGCACCATTTTATTTGCCCTCCTCTGGACTGCCTCTATCCTGTCTATGTCCTTGTGGAGATGGGGTCTCCAGAACTGGGCACAGTACTCCAGATGAGGTCTCACCAACTGTCTGTACAGAGGGATAACAACTTCCTGTTTTCTGCTGCTGATGCCTCTCCCTATGCATCCCAGTATACCCCAGCCTCCCTACTGCCTTCTCACATTGCTTGCTAACCTAAGGTCATCTGATATGATTAACCCCAGGTCCCTTTCCTTTTTTGTTGTTGTTACTACCTCCCCACCATTGTGTATTCTTCCCCGGGGTTCTTGTTTCCCAGGTGCATTATTTTGCATTTCTTTGCATTGAATCCTAGCAGCCATACTTCTGGCCATTCCTCCAACCTTGCCAAGTCCCTTCTCATCCTTTCCATGCCTCCTTGTGTATCAACCCTGTTGCAGATCTTTGTGTCATCTGCAGAGAGGCATACTTTTCCTTCCAGTCCCTCTGCAATGTCACTTATGAAGACATTAAAAAGGACTGGAACCAATACTGAACCCTGTGGTACCCCACTAGCAACCCCTCTTTCTTCAGAGTGGACTCCATTTACAATTACCTTCTGTGTCCTGTTGTCCAGCCAATGTTTTACCCAGGCTACCACCCTGGGACCCACTCCTAGGCTGGTTAATTTGACTATTAATCTTTTGTGTGGGACTGTGTCAAATGCCTTGCTAAAGTCTAGGTAGGCCATGTCCACAGCCCCTCCCTGGTCTACTACTTCAGTCACCCAGTCAAAGAAATCTATTAGATTCATCTGACATGACCTTTCCGCTGTGAACCCATGCTGCCTTGGGTCCTGTGCCCCTCTGACCTCTGGGTACTCAACTATTCTTTCCTTCAGAAGTGACTCCATCACTTTCCCTACCACAGAGGTCAGACTGACAGGTCTGTAGTTTCCTGCCTCTGTCTTGCTCCCACTTTTGTGAAGGGGAATCACATCTGCCTTCCTCCAGTCCTCGGGTACCACACCATCCTCCCATGATTTATTAAAAAGAGTTGCCAGTGGTTTCACTAGTTCCCTCCTTAATTCTTTTAGAATTCTGGGGTGAATTCCATCAGGTCCCATTGCTTTGTCCACCTTCAGTTTTAGGAGTTCTTGCAGAACCCTTTCTTCTGTGACAGGACTGGGATCGATCCCCCTATCAAGAGTGCTTCTGTTAATTGGATTAGGCACTTCCCCCTCCTCTTTTGTGAATACTGAGCAGAAATATTCATTCAGTATCCCTGCTTTTTCACTGTCCCCCTCTGCCCACCCACCGTTCATTCTATTCAGCCTCACTATCCCTCCGTTTGTCTTTCTACGCTCTCTGATGTACCTATAAAAGGTTTTATCCCCCTTCTTAACTGAGTTGGCTATCTTTTCCTCAGTTTGGGCCTTTGCTATTCTGACTTCCCTCCCTGCTTCCTTCTGCCGTAACTGGTACAGCTGTCTGTCCTGCTCTTTCTGTGTTTTCTTATACTTCTTGAATGCTATCTTTTTCTTCCGGACTTTCACAGCCACCTCTTTTGAGAACCATAGTGGCTTTTTCTTTCATTTTGATTTGTTTATTTGCTTCACACAAAGGTTTATTGCATCTGTGATGGCAGTTTTGATGATTCCCCATTGTTGCTCCACACCACCTTCTAGCCTGTTTGCTAGTGCTTTTCTGAGGCACTCTCCCATCTTGACAAAGTCAGCCCTCCTGAAGTCCAGTACCCTCACTTTTGTATGGCTTGACTCTGTAGCTGAGTTTAACGTGAACCACACTGTTTGATGGTCACTTGTTCCCAGATGGCAACCCACTTCTAGATCTGAGATCCATTGTGTGTTGCTTTTCCACCTGAGGGAGCTATGTGGACTCACCGGTATTGTCATCAAATGGTTTGAGTCATTTCTTACTAACAGGAGGCAACGGGTTGTGATGGGTAATTTCTCTTCCACACCCTACCTCCTTTCATGTGGAGTCCCTCAGGGTTTGGTATTGGCCCCAATGTTGTTCGCAGTATACATGCTGCCCTGGGGAGATCATTAGGAGGTATGGTTTGAGTTTTCATTGCTATGCTGATGATACTCAACTATACCTTTCCTTTGCCCCAGGAACATCAAATGCAGTGGATGTGATAAATATCTGTCTGGCTGAGATAAATGACTGGATGTCTTCCAGCTGGTCTGGACTGAACCCTAACAAGACTGAGGTACTAGTAGTGGAGTCGAACCAGAGCTTCGTGATGGGATGGCCTCTGACTCTGCATGACTGGCATTGTGCTAGGAGCTGTGTCACTGATGGCCTCCCCAGAGGGTGCGAAACCTTGGTGTGATCTTTGACAGAATTTTTCCATGGAGGCTCAAAATATCCTCTGTGGTCCGTTCCTGTTTTTTTCATCTGAGAAATATCGCCAGGATTAAGCCCCTTGTTCCGGCTCTGGACCTCCCTACTTTGATACATGCCTTAATCACTTCTAGGTTTGACTACCGTAATGCCCTCTATCTCGGGGTCTCTGGAACTTCTCTCACAGACTGCAGCTAGTGCAAAATGCTGCTGCCTGGCTTTGACTGGACAAAGTAGTTCTGTCATATCACCTGTGCATTGTGCAAATTGCACTGGCTGCCTATCAGGTGGAGAGTTCTGTTCAAGGTGGGTTTTCTCACCTATAAGACCCTACATGGACAGGGCCCTGGTTACCTTTCTGATCTCCTGGTACCGTCCACCTCTGTCCGGGATCTCCGCTCCTCAAATGGTGGTCTCCTCAAAGTTCCAAGAGCGAGGCTGAAATCAGCTGGGGATCGATCATTTGGAGTTGCTGCTCCAGCTCTTTGGAACTCGCTGCCACTGGAAGTGAGAGAGGCCCCCACTATAGACGTCTTTAAGAGCCATCTGAAGACCTTTTTATTTAAGCAGGCTTTTGGAGATTGAATTTTAGATGTATGTTATTTTAATGAAATGTATACGGTATGACATACTGTACAGTTTTGTGCGGGGCCCAGAGCCCTTGGGATTGGGCGTCTTTTTAAATAAAATTGACTTTGACTTTGATTTTGACTCTCACTGCCCCAGTTTGAGAGTATGAGGTCTAAGATTGCTCCCTCATGAGTGGGTTCCAAAACTAGCTGCCTGAGGCCTGCAACCTGTAAGGCATCAAGAATGGCCCTGCTCTTGGATGTGGCTGCAGCAAATGTGCTCCAGTTAACATCTGGCACATTCAGGTCTCCCATCAACAGTATATCCCCTTTCTCTGCCATTCTAAGAGATGCCTTTTATCATATCCTTGTCCATTCCTCCCCTGACATGGGGGTCTGCACACACCCCTGTGCAGATTGTAGTGCCCTTTCAGTCTCCAAGGTGACCCACAGTGCCTCCTCTCCTCCCTGTTTACTCTTTTGTTCAGTTGCTTTTATCTCTTCCTTTACATAGAGAGCTATTCCTCCCCCTCTTCTCCCCTGCCTGTCTCTCTTGTAGGTTATGTACCCGGGTATGTTAACATCCCAGTCATGGTTCTCTGTGTACCATGTTTCTGTGACTGCTATGATATCCAGGCATCCCTCTTCCATCAAGGCCACCAGCTTAGGGAGCTTGTTGCCCAGACTATGGGCATTGGTACTCATAACCCTCCATTTCCTGATGGCCTTACTCCTTTTTGCCCCACCCCTGTCCTTTTTTGCCTTTGTCACTTTCTCCATTTACCCCTGCCCTTCTCCCTATCCACACCTCTATGTTGGTGTTTACCACACTTACTACCATGATTTTTTTTGGGGGGCTAGGATTTCCCTGCTCCTTTCCAGTGCCTCCCCCCTTGGCTAATTTAAATGCTTGCCAAAGAAGCATTTAAACCTATCACCTAGGATCCTGGTTCCCCTCCTGGACAGATGCAACCCATCATGCCAGTATAGGCTTGCATCACTCCATATGGACCCCAGTCCCAATGAAGCCAAATCCCTGGGCTCCACAGTAGTTTTTCAACCACTGATTGAATCACCATGGTGGAACACCCTAACCTCTCTATGCCATAGATGGGCAGCTTCCTCCGAGAGTTACCCGTGTGTGCTACTTGTCTAAGGCCCTCCCAATTCCACAAACTCTTCCTGCACTTCTCTAATCCTTTCTTAGCCAGGTCATTTGTCCCTAGTTGGACAATGACATCCAGCTCCCTCCCCTGTGCAGCTGCTCTGGCAATCCTGAGGATTGGCTCCTGTCCTCAAGCCATGGCGCCAGGCAGGCACCTTACCTCCCTCTGCCCTTCTCCCCCAGTTCTACCTTCCACACAATGGAGTCCCCACCAGAATTTTTTTCCTTCCCCACTGGGGTCCCCTGCCACCCTCCTGTGGGTCTCCTTTGTGAAGGTTCCCAGCATCCTCCTTGTCTCCACTGTGGGTGCCTCCATAGGAACCACACTTTGCCAGAATGGCATAGGGATTGTGGAGAGGTACAGCTGGATGGATGCACCTCTGTTCCACCACCCTCACCCTCCCTGAGCCCACTGTGGTCCAACCGCTCCTTTTTCTTGGCAACCTCTGAGGCAACGGCAGTGGCACTGGTGGTCACTGTATGGAAGAGGAGGTCCCACAAATCCTGGCCAACTCAGCCTGGAGATGAGCAACCTCCTCCCTCAGCCCAGAGAGGTGCCTGCAGATGGGACAACACTGCATTCTCCAGAACATCTCCCGGAAGACTGCTGCTCCACAGCCACTGCACTGCACCACACCCATCATGTCTTATTTCTGGCCCCTTAACTGTTTGCAATCCTTACTCTTTCCTCTGTTTTTTCCCTCTCTCTCCTTACTTTCTGCCTGTGTGCCCTTTAAGCTCCTGATTGTCCTTTTCTGAGACAAGAATATCCTATATTTCTCAGTAGACCCCTTATTTGCTCAGAGGCAGACCTCCAAAGACACTGCTTTTCATAGTGCTGGATTGCATGTTTAACTGCTTGCATTATAGAGTGATACACAACTCTTTGGTGTGAGTTTAACTTGTCGACAATGTCGGTGACTGATTTTGACAAGTACATGCTTTTTTGCATTGTGCCCTCAACCTCTGACATCAGCACAGCTGAATCATTAGGAGGAAGAGGAGCACCAAGTGTGCCTTCTCCATCCAAATCAACCGTTTCCTGTGATGTAACAGGTGTGTCATCATCTAGGACTTTCTTCATGTTCTCTATCTGTTTTTTTTCCATTTCAAGTCTCTCGATGTATGTCTCAGAGACATGACTCTGGAAAGTATGATATGTTTGCATGAACTCTTGTTCATATGAATCAGACAATCCTTTTAACTCAGATTCTGATCTCCAAGGTTTGACTAGAAACAATAGAGCAAAGTAATAATGTTCTTTGCTTTCTGTTGTATTCAATGTCAAGTTTGCAGTGGTCAATTAGCCATGGTTTGCATTTTTTTACAAGTGAGCCATCAAAGCCAGTGACTTTATAATAGTCCTTTTTCTGGGTCAGAAGGAACACCCCACTTGTAGTCATACCGTTGAGCAACCTCAAAGAGACACAGATCATCCATAGCACTGTACCGCCATGGATAGTAGTTGTCAATTAAGTTGCTATTAAGAATACTTGTGCATGTTGGTCTTGTGGCAGCCAACTCCTCAATCTCTTCATGGCTCTTAAGAACACTGTGCCTGTTCTGCTTGTGATTTACATTTAAGAAACATATGGACTCTGATTTTCCATATAGACATACACCTGTGAGCCAGTCACTTGCTTCATAGGCTCCGCACTCATAGTGTGATAGAGTTTTAAGCCCTAGTGACCAAAGTCTGGAAGACATTGACCTATCACAGTTTGACACTTCTTCCCACATTTCTTGGAGGTTAGTTTGCTCATGTTTAGCAATGTATGATGTTACATACCTCATGAGAGCCATTGAGTTGTCTGCAACAAACTGGACATCAATGTTTGCTTGCCACATCAACAGAAGAGAAGGACTATAGTCATTGATATAGACTTCTGATTCTGTGCGAGGTAGTTCATACACTCGCTTTGTTTACTTTGCTTTCAGGTGGTGTCGCATGGCTGAAAAAACATCATTCAGTGAAGCAGCTAGGCAAACTCACCTTGGGAAGCCAAAATGGCAGTGAGTACACCACTGACCTTTGTTTTTAACTTTCCTATGACAGTATTTGCCACAGAGGTGTCGTTGGAATTTCTGGACCAGTTCCCACAGTGTTGCACTATCATAGTTGTCTGGTATCTGACATGTGACATACTTCAAGATGAAGCCTAGAATGTCAGATATTTCATTGTCTCCAATTTGTGGGGCATCTTTAATCCACAGCAACATATGAATGTGTGGTGCTCCATGGGCTTGGTACTCAACCCTCCAGAACTAGTGCTCAACAATACCGAGGGGAGGATTTGTCTTAGAAAGCATGAATTTCAAAAGACTCTGGAACCAGTGGTGGAAGTAACATGAAATGGTTACTGGATCAAGTTAGCAGAGTTCATTGAAAGTCATTGTTAGGATGTTCTCAACATCAGAGTTTGCCCATCTCAGTATATCGAGCAGATCATCCCAATAATATTCTGTGCAACTGAGTGTCACAAACCATGTTGTTGGTCCAAACTCTCACATTACCTCAGAGTGACGTCTGTACCAATAGTCTTTGGTACCATGCATGCTAGACAAAAGAGAAGAAAGACTGACTTGCAGTGTTTCATCTTTGGTCTGCAACTTGTGTAGTAACTGTGCGGCTGTCATATTATTGAATTCTGTCCCAAGTCTCAATGTGTGATCAATACTAGCAGATAGGACAGTAAATTCACTTTCCCAAAGAAGGTGGAACAGGTATGCAATGTGTCTTCGAAACTTGCCATCTTTATGTAGTATTGGCAAGGTCCTATACTCAGCTCCTGGTACTCGAACATCTTGTTCATCTAATCAACCATCTGAACCAAGTGGGAACAGATCAGGGAATCAATGAGCTTCTAGAGTGGCTTCCCATATACTAACAGGATTGCCCTCCACTTGTTTCATTTGATATAAATCAATGTTATCAATATTATCCATTACTGGGTCTTTGCCGTGCAATGGGTGCATGGTGAATTGCTCATATACATTCTGTACAGTTGCCATGTCAACCTTCTCAAGTATTGCCTTGTCAGAGTTGTCTGTGGCAATATCTGATGAGAGACCACTAAATACGTCAATGACAATTTCAGCATAGAAAAATTGTGCTCTTTTAGATATCTCAAAGCATTCTTCACATTGTCTACATTGACAATCTCTTGCCATATTGTTTTCACCTTTGTTGGCACCAAGATGACTACAATATTGTCCTGAGAAATAGTGTTGACATTGTCTTGCAAAGGTAAAGGCAGGTAGACAACAGAGCCTTTTGAGAGAGCGTACAAGTTCTTTGTTTGGTAGGTCTTGTGTCCTTGTATTCAGCCTGATGATTGTTTGAAATGGCTTCATGGTCTGAATGAGAATCCTTTCAAACAAGTTCAACACTGTTATCTCATTAGGTGTTGGTTGTACTTCCATTTTATTGAGTACTGACCGAGGAGGTAAACTATCATTCTTGATTTTGTTATGACAGTAGGAACAGAGTGACACAGTTGTGAGTTCTTCAAAGTCAGACTTTACTAGGAGGTACACATGGCAACATCCCCACATTTCATTCCTAGATAGAATGTTTTGCAGGTATACTTTGACACATAAGTGCTTGTAGAACAATTGCTCACATGACACACTTATTGTATCAAATTTCTCTGTTTTGCTTAATTCAAATTTAGCAAATTCTTGACCAAAATGTCATAGGAGTTGCTCTTCTTTAACCAGAGATGTCTGAGGAGTACTTGCTTCTTCAGGAACAGTAGCAGCAGACCTCAGTCTTTGGGTTCTTTGCAACTTTTTGATTAACTCATTAAGTCTTTCAACATCTCCATCATCGAGCAATGCTTGGAATTGCATGTAGTCTCGAATGAGAGATCTGACAAGATACAACCTTTGCACAAATTTGTGAATGCCAGAGTTATGCACTGCTAGCATACGAAAGTGATGAAATGTGCTGTTGCAGTTCATGGACTCTAAGCATGCAAGGGAGTGACCCATCAGGCCTTTGTGAGGCTGACCTCACACTTGTCAATGTTATGAAGCAGTGTGTGTCGTTCAGATCTGATCTCTTTGTGGTAAGAGTTGTTGAGAGAAAACTTTTTATAGATATAATAGATTCCTCTCTAATGTTACATGTGCTGTCACATGCCCATTTTTTTGCTGATGACTTTGGATCACTTTCAACCTCTTCAGCTACATTGTCATTGTTTGGATGGACGGTTTCATGGGATAGAGGTAAGACATTCTGTAGTTTTCCATGCTCATCTAGTGTTAAAGTAATATTTCTACTGTGTGCATGGTATGTCTCTTCCCAGAAGAATGCTTCTGAGTACTCTGAATGAAACCAGTCTCCTTGAAACACAAGAGAAATATTTTCTCTGTTTAAGTGCTCAAAAGATAAAATAGTGTTTCTTATCTCCTCAATCTTTGCACTCAATTTATCAATGGCTGACATCATATCAGTCCAGAGTTGGGAATGTATTGCTAGAGCCACATTGACAAATCGTCTTGCTCTTAAGTGCAGTTTCATTAATGAGGTCTCAGAACGTAGTCTGTTACCTTTGTGTCTCACTATTTTGGAGATCACATGTTCAATCCTAGCTCTGTGGACTAGTTTTTTGAAAAACATTATCTTACTGCGTTGAGCATTAACAGAGGTACTACGCCTAGCATTCTTTTTCTGTTTCACATGGTGATAACAGTGCTGGATGTTGTGATTGTAATGTTTCTCTAAGAAGGCTACTTGTAGTAGTTTTCTTAGAGAAGGGTTTCTGTTCCTTTAGTTGTTTATTATTAACTCTGTGTGTGATGTGCAGAGAAGAGAGTTTTTTATGCTTCTGTTGAGAAGCTTTACCTTTTGTTCTTGCATGGCATGACAGTGAACAAGCAGTACAGTTAGCACTTTCTCTATGTGCTCTCATTTTCTGGCAGATAGTCATGATGAAATAGGTCAAGTATTTCTTCAATATCTTTGTTGTTGTAGTCCCCTAAAAAAAGTGGAAATACATATATTTAGTAGTCAAGAACACTAGCCACATGACAGTACATCAGAAATTGTGTGTATGAACTATAATACATAGTATTGTGCTAATAAGAAAACATCTGTTATGATTAGCATTACTTTGTAATGAATAATTTAAGTATTGTGCCTTGCACTGTGTACTGAATATTCCAAGCACTTCTTACGTGGGCAAAAGTTGATAAACAAGTATATGTGTGACACATTCATTGTTTGATGTGTTTGTGTTGTGGTAAGTGTTCATTTGTAAAGTTGTAAAATATTACTTGTGCCATTGTTACATGCACTTCTGCTGACATAGAATGATGAACGGAATAGTAAGTGTTGTGTTGATGGATTGCTGCAATCATACTATTAGGGGTCTGTCTGAATGTGGTGATGATGTTAATAATCTTGTTGCTTTTAAACAATATTACTTTATTGATAGTTTGTATGGCATAATTACATGAGTCTAATGATGATTGGCTCTTATGGTGAATGGATGGAAAGTTGTATAAGTTAAAATTGGAAAACATTTATTTTTTTGTCATGGTCAAAGAATTTGTCAACTCACGAATGATCCTCACAATCAAAGACGGTCGCAAACAAAGAATTTATGGCCTCTCGAACAAAGAATGCATGAATCGTGTGGTGTTACTATAGAAGCTTGTTTATGTTGTTTTTATTACAAGAGAACTTCTGAACTGTTAATAGAGATATGTGCACACTGTGTGCTGACATAGTATCTTAATAGTTGAGTTTTTAGAGCTCTTAGTGTTTTTTCACAGAAATCACATGGTTTTCATCGCAACCTAAGAATTTGTCAAGCCACGGTTCAAGATTGCGATCAAACCGAATGGCGGTCAAAGATTTTGTATGCTCGTGGAAAAAGATCGAAAAAAAAAGCAGGCAATATGTAAAAATGTTATTAAAAATAAATTATACAAGTATTTTTCTTACCTATGGGTAAATTTCATGCTAGGAGGGTTTCTGTACTGTTTTGACTTTGAAAATATTGTTTTTGCACTGTGAGAAACGTTTAACGTCAAAGTGTCATGTTACACTCACAATCAAAAATTTTTTTATGCTCGCGATTGATTCTCATTGTCAAACCGAGTTGTGGTTCAAGATTTTGCACGCTTATGGTCCAAGATCGTAAAAACACTGTAACTATGTTAAATAGATTAAAAAAAACTGTTCCTTTAACTTATTGGTTATACAAATGCTAGAATGGCTTATCTAGCTGTGCTGTTTTTTTTAAATATTGGGTTTAGACTGTCAGATACATTTCACATCCAAGTCTCACGTTATTCTCATGATGAAAGAATTCATATGCTCACAGTCTATCCTCGCGGTCAAACCGAGTCGCAGTTTAGGATTTTGCATGCTTGCAGTCAAAGATCGTAGAAAATGTGGTAATTATTTTCAAATGACTTTAAATGATATAAAAACATTATTCTACTTGTTTATTAGTTTGTAAAATGCTATAAGGGTGTATCCTGTTGAAAAAGTTAGAGAAGTATTGTTTTTTCACTGTAAGAGACTGTTAATGCCGAAATCTCGCGTTAGTCTCACAAGCAAAGATTTTGCACACTCACGATCAATCCTGGCGATCAATTCAAGTCGCAGTCAAAGAAATTGCATGCTTGTGATCAAAGAAACAGCTAAGTTAGTCACGTGAGTTTCCTGAGCCAATGGAATTAAAGAATAACACTCAGAGGGCCATTTTAGATCGAGTGATCGAGCAGGCAACAGGGCATAATTATAAAGGAAGTGCTTAGACAAAATATTATAGAAGTTGGGTAAAAAGTCATTTTTCAAGTTTTCAAAAGTAATTTTATAGTGTTTTGGCAACTTAGGAACTACTGTATGTATTTTGTAACCACTGATATTGGCAGGAACTGTTAACTTTGATTATTGATACATTTTATAACAACTTTGATATTTTGATATCGTCATGGCCTGGGAAACTGTTAAGCAGTTTATGTATAGATTTAAGTCTTTTCATATCTGTATGAGAAATGAATTGGTTTTTGTAAAGTCATGGAAATAGATTTTTGAGAGTCTGATTTGTACAAACAAAAAATTAAAAAATTAGCATTTATTGAAAAGCTGTATAATGTTTTATCCATTTTGCTATTTAGTCAGTCAGTCAGTCAAACTGCTGTGATTGTTTTCTTTAACTAAGTTATTGTTCTTGGGATCTTTCTTGTGGCTCAAAATAGTGTTTATTATTTAGTGTTTGCTAGGGTATTTTTGGTATCTCAGACTAGCTGATCTGTGCAAGTTGACAGTGTGATAAGGAGATTTACTGTTACTCAGTGCTAGTTTGATTTGTGACAATTGCTGCCTGATCTAATAACATTGTCACTTTCTGACTAAATATGTGTGTGTTTTAACTGTTGTGGAATCCTAACTTAGAATTATATTGTGTGTTGCCTAGCTTTACTTGCCACTGCTTTTGCACTTGTTATATAGAGAGACAAATACATATTTAACTTAAGTAATTAAGTCACAGTACTTCTCACTGGAAATAGTTTCTGATTAAATTAAACTGTGGTTCTAAAAGCTGTGCAATTTAATTAGTATAGTACTATTGGTTACTATTCTTCATTATCTCTGTCAAGTAGAAAGAAATGGTTCCACTCACCACTCAAGCAGCTGGCTGAGTAAGAGGGAATTTAGTTTGACACAACATTATGGCTAGTAACTTGGACCAATCAAAATATGTGTTGTTGGCAAGCTATGAGGTGTGCCAATCAGTTTACAGTATTCTCCCCCAAAACAAAAAAAAATGTTTAATAAACATCATGCCAATAGAAAGACATCTTATATGCATGGCTAGGACTGTTTGCCTGAATTAGCCAATCTCTGAGCAGGTTATTGTGTGTGATTGTTTTGTCTGTATTTATCTGGATGATGCAATAGAATGCTGGTCATTGTGGTGGTTCCACTTCTTAGTACTTGTTAATCAGACACAATTGTGATATTTCTACATCTGAGTTATTAAGATTTGTTACTCAGCATGGCAGAAAAATCTACAGTTACTGTATAGATAGTAGGACCAAGTTTGGTGAGAAGGGCAGCAGTGTTCAGTAGATGTAGTCATTTTGGAAATTATTTACACTTACCTAGATGCTCTGTCTCTTGGTTTGGGAAGAGTGGCATGAGGTGGGAGTGGCTCATGCCTACCATGTACCATTTATTGGAGACTCATCCACAACCAGACATACTCCTTATCTATCTTGGAGGTAATGATTTGGGTAATAAAAGGGCAATTGACTTAATAGAGGCTGCACAGTCTGACTTGCAGCATCTTATCAGTATGCTGCCAACGTGTAAAATTCTGTATTCAGATATTACACAGCGCATGGTCTGGAAGGGTGAGGATTACTGTCCTGCACTTGAAAGATCACACAGGAAGGTGAACATACAAATATCTGGATTACTCCGTGGTATGGGAATGCACACTATTCATCACCCCCAAATTATGTATGACAAGTATTGGCTATTTTTAAAAGATGGTGTGCATCTCTCTAACACTGGCAATTACATTTTTGTTGGGGACCTTCAACATGGTATCCTTACAGTTCTGTGATTGTGTGCCTGTAGGATGGTGCCTCTCAAGTACATCATATTTACACTGTGAAAAAAATGGCTCTTTTTAGAGCCACCACAAAATGGTCAAAAAATAGAACTGCTCACATCTTGTTCATTGCTGTCTGAATGTTAGGTTATGAGTGTCTGGGAAGCACAGATTCTCTGCTTTTAACAGCAGAGGAGTGTGATGGTACTTATTGGTAGATGACTAGGACATATATTATTGCTTGATATTGTATGTGTGTTTTTTTAGGTGGGTTGTATGGCATTATATTGCCTGTCATTGTGGTAAAGACTACAAGTTTCTCATTGTTTCTTGATATGTGGGGTGTGTCTTTTGTTACTGGTAGATTCCATAGCTTGTTTTTCTTGTTTTATTAATGGTTGAGTATGGGTTGTTATGGGGGGGTTGCATTATACAAGTATGGCTGAAAATGTGTCATATGTTTCTGAGGATGAAGTGGGAAGCAAAGGATAGTTTAACGATATGAGGAGACATATGCTGTTGATGTAGTGTGTTATGTGTTGCTAGGGTATATTGATTACTGATCTGAGTCATACTGTTTCTGTGTGTGAAATGTTTGTGTTGTGTACAAGTTTAACAACATTTTTATTGTTTTTCTTCACACAGGTAGATAACTGTGCATGTGTTTGTTCTAGTATCAAGACTCTACTGTCCAGTAAGTATTTTGCTTTTTTATGTCATTGTTGAATTTGATGTATTTTGTTAGGCAACATTGGAGGTGGTGATTCGGTTGGGGGGGTCTGGTAACAGCATAAATAGAAGTAAACTGAGAAGCAAGTGGAGGTATTCTTGTTGTACATGCAAGTGAAAATAAGGAATAATATGGAGATTTAGTAACGTGTATTTTCAATACATATGATGCAGTAATGTTTGTTAACGTTTTAGTATGCTGTGTAGCATGATCACTTGCTGCCATTCCACGCCTGCATCTCATGGTGTTGTAAAATGTTGTTAATCTTGTTGAGTGTTAAGTATTTGCTTTTGTCAGGAGATCAGTAATGTGAGGAACAGACTGAACACTACCCACTGTTTCTCAATGTTTTATACGACCTATCAGACTATTATGTCAATATATTAATAATACATCTTTTTATTTTTAAAACTGATACTGCAGCAGTTATGGATATTTCATGATTATGGTGTTTTGGCAATCTGAGGGATGTAGTACATGCATGTGTTTTAACAACAGAGTTATTGTAACCTCAGAGTTTACAAGTGAGCAGACATATTTGATTGTGAGTGGCAAGCAACATAAATAGTAATAAGGTGGAAATGTATCAATGTAATATCTAATAGTTTTTCATGCTATTTTTTGGTTTTCTTGTTTCAGACTACTATCATGCCAAAATCATGGACTGACGCAGAGGTGCTGGCCCTAGTTCAGGCTGTGAGGGAGCATGCCAATCCTATGATTGTCATGCATGCGACTAACCTGAGCCTGACCCATACATGGGGCAAGGTAGGTGTTTGGTTACAATGAGTCTTCACATTTTTCAACAGAGCTACACATGCGATAGATGACAACGGTATGGTCAGTTGTATTTCTTGCACATTTGTCAGATGTCCCTGGGACAGTGTGCCATCAACAGCTTGATCATTCTGCTGTATGTGCTGTGAGTAACATATAGATTTTCTTGTGGTACAGTGGGGTTTGTGTGAAGACTACTTGTGGAGATTGTGAAAGGAGACTTATAAAATGGGCAAAGGATTTCAAGCAATCTGATCAGTTGTTAGGTGTGTATTAGATGTGTCTAATGCACAGCTAAAACTACAACCCCCATCTAGAATACACAGACCCATTTTATAAGTGCAATAAGCCACTCCAGGGATGTGCATTGCACAGTTCCAATGCACGGCTATGGGACAAGATACACTCGGCCTGTGGCTTCATGCCTCAGTATGTCCCCCTAGTTGTGCATTGGAACTGTCTAATGCACACCCATTGTGTGTTATTGCTTACACATAGGCATGATAGCAGTGCTCTACTGTCTAAAGAGGTACTGAGACCTGTGTGTATGCTGCTAGGTAGTTGTATTGGGCAGGACATCACAACATACAGAAGTGGTCACTAGACTTCTGTACAAGATGACATACTACATCTCTGAGTCTTTTGTTGCAGACCATGACAGCATGGTTGTTACTGTATTGGTGGATATAATACTACAGATATTTTTATGAATTTACTGTGATGCTTATCAATGTGTTACATAGTATGATGAGCATGCATATTGATGTACGGTGTTAGCAACTGGTGTTCAGCTTTACTGTGCTCTACAGTCAGTGGCTGGATAGATGACTTGTGGGTGGGGATGTTTCAGGTTCAAGTTTATTGCAGGAAAGACTCCTTTGAGCAAGCTCATTCACAAGGAGGTCCTGAGGCACATACACATACAGTTCAAAATTACATAGACAGGAGATATAAAATGTAGAACAACAAAGGAAAAATATATAATACAAGAGGTATACAAATATGTGCCACATGTTGGTGAGTGGGTTATATTGTGGTGGTGTGAGTGAGTAGCCAGGTGGGGAGGGGGATACTGGTTAAGCACTACATTCTTTTTCCAGGATCTGTGTGGTTAGGATTGGGAGCACACTGTCTGTCCTGCTAGGAATACTGCACTTGTAGTATACGTGGTTAGACTAGGGCCAGTCTTTGTAGATAGGTCAAGAAACATGACAACCTATCATTTTCACTGTGACATGAAACATTTACTATATTTTTTTTATGTTTTTTCTCAGGTTAGTCGTGCCTTGGGGATGAAGGAGATCAGAAAATCTCCTGACGCATGCCACAGGAAGTGGAAGATCACCCACCAGACGTTTTTCAAATTTAAGTCTGCTGCAGGTGATATGCGAAGGAGTGTCTGGGAGTGGTATGACATAGCCTATGCTATGTGGGAGGATGCAGGGGAACCAGACTTTGGAGATCGCCATCACATGTGTGAGTATATATTTGAAACTGTTGTGATGCAAATATTTGGTTTGTGACTGAGAGGATTGTTTTTTTCTATATTTCAAATGAGTATTGGAATTTATTATTAAACTGTTAGTGATATGTACCATTATACTTCTGTGACAATTGATATATCACTCCAGATATGTAAGAATGACAGGTTAGCAATTGTTACTTTACAAGTGTGTTTGTGGTCATATGGATTTTTTTCAATGAAAAAAGAGTCAAGATTAGATGAATTCTTTGAAAGTTGTCAATGATACTTTTGTGGTGGTGTTCTAGTGCATGTAATATTTAAAATATTAGATGTTCTGATGTTTAAATGTTAGAAACAATTATTTTTAAAGATAGGAAGGTGATATTTGTGGACAGGATACTGATCATAACAAAAGAGTGGGATATTGTGTGACCAACAGTATGTGTTTTGTACTACGTTCATCATTAGATTGCTAGCTGATGGTGTTTGTATAAATTTTTTTGTTTTTTTGTTTACTTAGCTAGACCAACTGTGGAGCCTGCATCCTCCCATCCTGTGCAGCTTCAACCACCCCTGGAAGGTATGGCTCGAGGGGCTCCAGTTGAGCAACTACTTGTGCTCGACTCTCCTGGTGAGTTATTATAATGTACTGCTGTCTGTATTATTATTTAATAGGTACTATGGGTGTCATAGGGTATGAGAATGGTTACTGTACATTTGTGGTGTTATAAATTCTTCTTGCATCTAGTTTGTATAATGCTAGAGAATGTGCAGACCTATTTGAGGCATCTGATTGGCTGAAACACTTCTGTAGCTGGGAGTCTATCAGATAATAGACACAGATGTGTGTCGGTGTGTGCGTGTGAACAGTTACACTGAATAGTGCATCATTTTTTAAAGCATATTCTGATGGTGGCTTATGAAGTGTTTAATCACAAAAAAGATATTTATCATGTTTTGAAGAGTAACAATTTTGTGTAACAGTTATTTTTCTTCAAAGTGAGATATTTTCAAGCACAATAATATGTTCCAGGGTGGGCGGTATGGGCAGTAGAGGGCCATCCAGGGGTTATAAAGACATGTGCCTGTGACGCCAGGTGCCATCACACTCCTGGGTGGTGCAGTATTGCACAATAGCACTTATGAAGTCAGGTATGATTGCTTGCTTATTAGTTGTATAGTTGTTATGTTTTAAACAGGTACTCAGGATGAAATTTTCAGTGTGTTATGTATCCAACATATACCTAGTCAGGAAGTGGTATAAGAAGAAGTATTAATGTATGTGTTTAGTATTACTATGGGTATTCATGTGTAAAGGTGTTTTATCAGTGAGAGACTATTACAGTTTGTTAATACGAAACATGATTGCACATAGATGTAGATTATTTAATTTAGTATTCCAATTAGTGAATCAGATGTGTGTTCTGTGATTTACTGAAACAGTAGATAGCATGCCACATGTGAAGATTGAGGAATTTGAACAACTGATTATCATGATATGTACATTCATGTATACAGATGTTGATATTGAGACATTAATGGCTTATTTTGTTTAACTGTGTTTTTCAGAGGATGAACCATCTGCAGAGGGTGCTGCTGGAGGGGAAGACTCCACAGAGGGGATAGAAATTATTGAGATCGAGCCTTCTGTGGAGGAGACGCCACAATCTCCATCAGCAGGTCATCCTTTGTCACCTGCAGGTCCAGGTGGGCCTCCAGCTGAGGAACATGAGTACTTCTTATATACTTTGTGCTTTTATCATTAAAGATTAGTATGAGTTGTAGACAATATTGATACTTTCAGACATAGTACCACTGCAGTTAGTTTACAGTCCCAGTTCAAAATGTTGTACCTTGACACAGTAACTTGGTGTTACAGGTTTATCATACTGTGGTAAGAAACAATCTTGGGTCTGATTTTTTCAATTAGACATCAGAGCATGGAGTTATGAAACAGTTAGATAGGAGTATCACATGACAGAATTGCATCTGCTGGGAGTATGCAGTGCTTAATCAGCATGTCTAGCTTTATGTATCAGTAATGGTCATCTGTTTTTTTTTTATTTATTTGTGTATATGGAGAGACCTGAATAAAAGTAATAGGTAGGTTGTATATGTATAGTTTAAAAATTTTTGTTAGCTGGAGAATCTGCGTGTCATCATCAGTGTTTTGTATTAATAAATCCAACAAGGGATACAGAATGCGCTACAGTTGTGCATTGTGTTAATTGAGTGCCTAATGGTAAACTGTGTGGATTTTATTAAATGCCATATGTGTTTTATCTCTGCCTATTCAAGAAGTTCAATACATAGACAATGGTGTGTGGGTAAGTATGGAGAGATAGACAGTAGTAAATGCGTTTTCCTCTTCAGTAGTGTTTACTTTACTGTTTATGTTTAATGTTTGTATCTTTAATATGTAGTTAGGTTGTGAAACACTGTCAGAGACTGATGAATGCGTGCATTTAGTATTGGATACATACATCTCAAGGATTTGTAAGAGATGGCACAGCACTACAGTGATGGTAATTATCAAAGTGGTACCGTTTGAAAGATTGAGTAACAATGTTTCAGTTGCACCATAGTATCTCAGACTTACACTGAAATGCTGTTGTCACAGATCAGATGGTTATAGAGTGTGGTACAGTAGTATTCACTCTTTGAATAGACAATATATCTGCACATGTAATGGGGGTTGCTGGTGTTCTTACTGGTCAAATTTCAAACATTGTATGTGGTTGAACTAGTTTACAACTGCTGTTACATGAATTTATATAGAAGTTGTTTACTGTTGGGTGTTATTGTATATCTCATAGTGACAATTGTTGCACTGCGCTCATGTCATTCAACATGATAGTACTCTGCTGTGCAGTGTTTCAGCTGCAACAATATAGACTTGATGATTTTTCTTAATTGTAGAAATGTTATACATACTTGACATATGCTGATTTAAACACTACTTTAAGGGATACCAAAAATAGAGAACTATTGTTGAGTTGAGAGAATGTGATGCAGATACAATATGTGTAGTATTATTCTATATATTTCATGCTGAGGGCACATGTTTATATAGGAAACAGTGATAACTCTTATCTTAAGTCTATTAATTTTTTAAATTGTTAATAGAATACATTGGAGTACATTAGAAATCTTACATATATTGTTAACAGACAGTTGCAGTGGTCTGTTTTACAAAAGACCAGTATGGTTCCATCTACTAACATAATTTTTCTTGTTTTTTTTCTTTTGTCTACACAGGGCAACTTGCCATTCTCAATAAGATCAGTAACACCCTCAGCCAGCTGCTCGAGGCTGTGTGGACTGGCAACCAGTCTGCTGACGAACACATCCGTGACTCTGCAGCAAAGATGAATTATTTAGTTGGTCAGGCAGAAGAGATTATTCAGCAGGGAGCAGAAATAATAGATTTTCTGCAGCGTCACGGGCATGTAGGGCATGCGGCCTTAGTTGCCACTCGTGGGCTTGAGCAGAACAACAGGGGCCTCACCAAAGCAATTGAGTCATTGAGGGACTTGGAGGAGGCCTCTGTTGCTTCGCTCGAGTCCACGCATGGTCTCATGGTGTGGCTGGCTGAGAACCAGCTGGAGGCCACAAAGGCAATTCAACAGTTTCTTCAGCAGGACCTGCAACACCTAGAGGATCACCAGCCCTCTGAATAACCTCAGCATGAACTCCTTGAACGTATCCCTCCAACATCTCCATCAAAAACTGCAACAGAAGAGGGGTACCTAGCTGCACCTACTCCTGACCAGACTTCTGCTTCCTCGACACTGTCACCTCCCCAAGTCCCCATAGCTTGAGTGGCCAGCACCTCTGCATCACTCCTGGACACTTTCTTGTAAATAGTTTCTAAAGATGATAATATTTTTCAAGTTCTTTTTACCCACACTTAATTTATTTATTTATTTAGTGTGATGTAACACTTTTATTTATTTTACATAGCTTTAATTTTATGACTTATTTATTTATTTTTTTATTTGTCATATTTAAGTTCTTTGTATGTTTATTGATGACTTTTACTGAATTTTTGTACAAAAAGAGTTTTATATTTTTCTAAAAAAAATTTCTATAAACAGTTTTAATTTTTCAAACATTTGTTTGTCTCATTATTATTATAATAGATATGTATATTGTTGAGTTATTGGCTAAGGTGGGTGCATGTAATTACATCTGTGACAGTTAAGTAACCACCAGTGTCACACCCAGGAGATGGTTTTCATGAAAGAGACAGATTGTTAATGGTGTTGGTTTGTTTTAACATAGAAACATAGAATTTGACGGCAGATAAGAACCGCTTGGCCCACCCAGTCTGCCCATTTCCCTGCCTACTGGATAAGCTGCAGATCCTAGTTAACCAGCAGCCTACTTCTTTCTACCCCAACCCCCTAGAATTGCCTTATGACTGTCCCATGCATGCTTGAATTCCACCACTGTTTTTGACTCCACGACCTCCTCAGGAAGGCTGTTCCATGCACCCACAACCCTCTCTGTGAAAAAATACTCCTTAAATTACCTCTGAGACCACCCCCTCTATCTTCAAATTGTGCCCCCTTGTTCTTGCACACTCTTTTTGAAAGATGCTACCCTCTTGGACTTTGTTGACTCCTTGAGATACTTGAAAGTTTCTATCATGTCCCCTCTCCTCCTTTCCTCGAGGCTATACATATTAAGCTCCTTAAGTCTCTCTTCATATGTCTTCCGGTGCAGACCCTGCACTATTTTAGTTGCCCTCCTCTGGACAGCTTCCATCCTGTCTATGTCTTTGTGAAGACTGGGTCTCTAGAACTCACACAGTACTCCAGATGGGGTCTGACCAGCTGTCTGTACAGAGGAATAATAACTTCCTGTTTTCTACTGGTGATGCCTCTCTCTGCATCCCAGTATCCCCCAACCCTCCTTGCTGCCCTCTCACATTGCTTGCCCACCTTTAGGTCATCTGATATGACTACCCCCAGGTCCCTTTCCATTTTTGTTGTTGTTAGTATCTCACCCCCCATTGTGTACTCTTCCCCTGGGTTTTTGTTTCCCAGGTGGATTACCTTGCACTTCTTAGCATTGAATCTAAGCTGCCATACATTTGACCATTCCTCTAACCTTGCCAAGTCCCTTTTCATCCTTTCCACCCCACCTTGTGCATCAACTCTGTTGCAGATCTTTGTGTCATCTGCAAAGAGACATACACAGAGTGCAACCTGTTCAGATGAGGGTAAACAAAATGGTGCAGGGTGTTCAGCAGAAAAAAACAGAAGGAGAGACTAAATCAGTGTGACATTCATACAATACAGAAGTACAGTAGATCAGACGAATACTTCAAATTTCAATACTG